>OZ014434.1:6056922-8556922 GCA_963966015.1 Aphidecta obliterata | reverse complement strand
ATGTATTGTGCTGGGGGGAATAAGGTGATAAATAATCTGGAATAAATTTTTAAGCAAGTTCAAATTCATTTTATAATCGGTAGTAATTGAATGATTAAATTTCAGTTTCATGAAATAAAAAATTTTTCACTAAATATCTTTGGGTTCTTTCTAACATTGTTGAGATATGAAAATGTTGTTCATTTAATTCGGTCTTAGAACTTTAAGGGTACAGCCAATTTGAATATAATTAGAGAAGAATATTTGTTCCTAGTAAAATATCAAAAATATGAAAAAAAAATTTGCTGGTTAAAATTTCAATCGATCATTCAAGCTGCTACAAAAATCTAAATATTTCGCTAAGACCCGAATGAATCATGTTATTCGATATAAAATTCGAAATTTCCTCCAATAGTTAATAATAACCACTAAAAAAAAAATTTCATGAAACGAAACTCGCTTTTATTATTCAAAATATGAACAGAAATCTAATTTTTCGATCAACAACCAAAAATAAAACAAATCAACAACTAAACATTGAAATTTATTTCTTATCGTTCATATAACCAGAAAATCCATAATAGATAAAAATCAAAAATAAAACATCAAAGCAAACAATAAACATAGGAGCATAAGTTTACAAATTTCGAGTTTTAATGTTCGAAGATTCGTCACAATTCAACATCTTCTCACTGGTGAGAAGATTATTCGAGATGTGAACGATATTTAAGATAATATTAAGATCTCCTTAAATAAAAAAAAAATAATTCGAAAAACTTCAACAATTCTGAAGATGTAAAAAATTGAAGAAAACAAGTATAAAAAAATGAAAACATGATTAACTTATTTTCAACGATATCAGGAAAAGAGCACAACGCATACAAAATTTATTCATCAGAAATATATTCGAAAGGCATAAATATTTCATAAAAATTTAGCTTCATCCCTTTCCTCGATAACTATAAAAATCGAATAATTTTGATGGTCGAAAATTAAACAATTCATTTTAGCTTATTCAATAAATCGAAAATTATCTTTCGAACACAATAAAAAAATAAACAATAAAAATAACTATCACAAAACAACATAAAAAAACCTTGAAACTAAATCAATTATCACCGCCAATCATCCATTCAACACCCCGTTAAAAGACTGAAAAACACCGAAACAATCAGTCGCCACCGAATCTCCCCAACCCCCCAACAAAAACCGACACAAATTGATTACAAAACCCGTTTTATCCAGTTAAACAGAAAAAGGGTGCTAACAATCCCCTAACAGATTTCGCCGGATTTTTGCGGAAAGCGGTCTGAAAATCAACGTGAAAAACCGATTTATCTTCGAGAGAAAAAACCCTCCGAGAGGGGGTTGAAAGAGAGACTGCTACTTGTTGCGTGGAAAAAGGCGAATAATGAACTTTTTCGACGTCGTTTTAAATACACCCTCGCGTTGTGAAAAAAGGGACTGATAACAGATTGAATGGACGCCCTTAATTTGGTCTTTATTCCGGTTGATACAGATCTGGATTAATATTGATGCTGTTTAAAGTGATTCTGTCCTGACGCTTTTTGTCGATTTTCAGCTTCGCCCTTTTTTATCACGAATAATTCAGGGGATATTTTTCATCGCGGATTTAGAAGGGGAATTTCTTCATTACATTGGGGTATTTTAACTTTGTTATTTGATTCATAGAAAAAATTTAAGAAGAATATAACGTCATACAAAAATAAAATATGAATTTTCACCAAATTATAGAATTTTTTTGATCAAATTAAAATTTTTTTATACTATGCAGAAGTTAACGTTTTTCTGAATAGAAGTTCACCGTCATAACTTTCTTACACGAGTCTCCTAAAAAAATATAAAATCAATGAAAAATAGAATATTGTCAGTATGTATATTTAATTTATTTTACTCTAAAACTTACATCATCATAAATCTTCATTTCGAAATAGTTGAATTTTAATCACTTCGAATTTTCTTCTAAATTTGAAAGATTCACATCTTCTCCATTAGCCAAATTCAAACGTTCAAATTTAAAATCCCATTCATTTTCAGATATATATTTTGAAAAAATTACTTTGCAGAGTAATTTGGGAGCAAATCAAAATTCTATGAAATATTAGATAAAAAATTTATCGAATATAAATTAAGCACATTCAATACAAAAGAATACAAAAGTTTTCATTACAGTTCATGAGTAAAAAAAAAATCAAAAAAGGTATTGTAAGTGAATTTACATACGTTTATAGAGCTCGTGAAATCAAAGAGCAAATAAGACGAGTTGAAATTTTTCGAACGTTATAAATATTGAAAGATCGAATACTATCGAAAATTGCCCAAAATTCACATCGAAAAAAAATATGAAAAACAAATCAAGGGGAAAACTCGAAAATGTAGGTGCCAAAGTAAGTAATAAAACATAAAACACTATTATTTAATGGAAGGAAATGAATATATCACTTAATTCAAGGGTGTCTAAAGGCCCAATGAAAATTCAAGAAAACAAATCAAGATAATGTGGATCTCAACATTGAAATTTTATTATTCACTAAATTCGAGCAGCTTTCATCAAATAAGCATTAACAGTTTTGGATTTAATTCCGAAATTTGAACATACTTTTCATATCAACAAACCGTTCAATTTATTCAGTTCTGAAGCATAACTTCATACAAAAAAAACAATCACAGTATTTATGATGAAAATCCTAAGAAAAAAAACCAAAAATATTCTTCCACTAAAAAGATTTCTGTAATAAAAATAATCTACTCAAAATAAGATAAAATCCATGCTCACAATCTGTTAAGTTTTTCTAATAATTTGGTGATTAAGCTGCTCAAAATTAGAGAGGGCCACTGTTTTTAACTCGTGTAAATTTTCGTAAAAATTCATTCGAAAAAATCTATAACTCGTAAACCACTTGTGTTCGTTTGAAACCCACAAAAATTCGAAAAACAGGATGTTACCACTTATGCATGTTCTGTTCAAAATAAGAACCCTTCAAACAATCCACCCTCAAATTTGATTTTGGGCTAACTCGACCTTTATGGAAAAAAATTCAAAAATCCCATTTTGAATATGGAAGACATTATTATTGTGAATAATTTTAAACCTTTTTGTTGTATTTTTTCTAGGCATATAGCAGGAATGATATTTTTAATTTTAAGTAACATCTGGTACATATTAAGTTAGTCCATAAGTTATCTATTTTTATTTTTCACTTTTTCCAGAAAAATGTCTCCTCCCCAACAAATTTGGAAATTGTAAAAAATGCTTTAATTTTTAAGTTGATATTGTTAATTGAAAATTCCACAATTTTAATTTTAATGATCTTATATAATATATTCGTTCTACCGTTATTATTAAGTTTTCCAACTAGTTTTTTAATGATTCGTACTTTTTTTTCTTGGAAATTTCAAGACATGTAATACACACATACAACTGTTTATGATAAGGGACATGTATTTAGGTGATAAGTTACTGATTACGTACTGAGTTTATTATTATTGATTTAATTTTAAGATGTTTTGTTTCACGGTTGTTTGGATTTTTTGTATTTTGTAAACGTTTGGGTTTTTCAATAAAGTTCAAAAAATATGTTTTGTTCATTATTTTTCCAGAACCAATTTTATTTCGTAGGGGTTGTTGATAGGGGTAAATTTTTTTTCAATTTGAGATAATTCAAATGTAAAATATTTTCAAGTCCAACTTGTGAATTGGGGGGAAATAAAAATGTTTAAAATTCTATATTGTATTTGCACCCCTGAGTATATTATTATTGTTTCAATTTTAAGATGTTTTGTTCCAAGGTCGATCGTCTTTAAGTATTTTATAATAGTTTAGGTTTTCAAAAAATGTTCAAAAATATTTTTTGTTCAGTATTTTTCGATAACTAATTTTTTCCGGAGGGGTTGTTGATGGGGGTTAATTTTTTTTTTATTTTAGTTGATTCAATTTTGAAACAAAGTTCAACTTGTAAATTCAGGAGAAATGAAAATGGTTAAAATGCAGTGTTGTACTTGCCCCCCTGTATATTATTATTGATTCAATTTTGTTTCAGGATTGTTCGGATTATTCGTATCATATAATAGTTTAAGTTTTCAAATAAAGTTCAGAAAATATTTTGCTTTCATTATTTTTCCAGAACCAATTTTATTTCGTAGGGGTTGTTGATGGGGGTAATTTTCTTTTCGATTTGAGATAATTCAAAAGTTCAACATTTCCAAGTCCAACTTGTAAATTGGCGGGAAATAGAAATGTTTGAAATTCTATATTTCATTTGCCCCCTTGAGTATATTATTATTGTTTCAATTTTAAGATGTTTTGATTTAGGGTCGTTCGTCTTATTTGTATTTTATAACAGTTAAGGTTTTCGAATAATGTTGAAAAAATATTTTTTGTTTAGTATTTTTCGATAACCAATTTTTTCCGGAGGGGTTGTTGAGGGGGATAATTTTTTTTTATTTGAGTTGATTCAAATTTGAAACAAAGTTCAACTTGTCAATTCGGGAGAAATGAAAATGTTCAAAATGCAGTATTTTACTTGCCCCACTGAGTATATTTTTATTGATCCAATTTTATCCCGGAGGGGTTGTTGAGGGGGGAGAATTTTTTTTCTATTTCAGATAAATCGAATTTTAAACATTTTCAAGTGCAACTCGGGTATTGGAAGAAAATAAAAACGTATAAAATTCCATATTCAACTTGCCCCCCTTTTTTTAAACGCCAGTCACAATGATTCCACATCGATAGTTCTTGCGATACATCGCTTAGAAACAGAACCTTGATCGACGCAACGTACACCCCCCGTCCCTCCTCCACTCCAACGACATCTCCTGTCACCCCCATCCCCCCCCCCCGTTTTCTTGCCGCGACAAAAACATTTCTTGATTAGATGCAAATTCCAGCCCCTAATGCGTATTAACGATTCATTAGGGCGAAGCCTGGAAACTTTAACTGAAGATTAAATATAATAGTTGAGCGAAACGTCGTCGAACTCTAATGTCACTCATCGCTTAAACGTCACTTCCTTAATTATCACATTAAGGGGGGAGGATCGGGGGTGGGTTGTCGTTTCATGGCCTCTATTATGAAACCGAAGACGGAAGATTCAATCCTTGAATTCACCGAATGGTTTCGTTGAATTTCATAGACGTCGAAATTTTTTTTTCGAAGGGTGGTAATGAAAAAAATTTTTGGTGAAATAACCTTCCATTATTCCAACAAAAAAGAATTAATACAAATCATTATCCAATTGTGAATTTTGGCTTCCTTGGGGGTAGTTACCCCCATCACCTTAACCCAATTCTTTTTAAAATTGCCGATTATACATTTTTACGAATATATTACTTTCATTCAAATACCTACTTGGTCCAAACGGATATCGATCCTCAAACGAAAAGAAGACCTCGATGCAGAGACAAAGGGGTGGCCCTATATCCCATTAAATTCCAGGGATGTTTTACCAACGGAGGGATATTGATATCGGACGATAAATTCCTGATTTCATGCGCCATCAACCCTTCTAACCTGCGAAAGAGAAAATGAGAGGGGAATCAGTTCTTGTCTTGAAGATATATGAATCACAATTGGGTTGACGTTCACCTTCACACCCCCCTCAATTTGAGACTTTATCTTCGATCTGTACAGGCTGGATTTATTCTCCCATTATGAACATCATTGAATCCTCGCCAGGAATTTTGATTAGATCAGAAAATGAAAAAAAAATTTAGTATAGAAAATGAACGAAGAAATAATAAATAAACACGAAGTAAGCAACTCAAATATCATTTGGAAAAATATAAATATCTGTACTATATCACTCCTTGAAATATGAAGATGAGGTGGGGAGCATCCCCCATCCCCCTGGGTACTCAAGTTTTGAGGTTATTCCTGGTGTTAAATTGGTTTATTCGATATGTCAAACATCAGTGAGGATTTGTTCCTATAATCTGAACAAAAACAACAAATTATTGATATTATTGAAAAAAATTATCGAATGTAAAAAAAATTATAAAATAAATTGACTAATTTCTTGTCATTTTCATCTCTTATTTATTGAACGAAGAATAATATGTAGATCCTTCTATAACCCCGAAGATATTATCGAAATATCCCTGAAATATTTGAAGACCAACCAACGGACCTTCAAGAACAACATTTTGATTCAAAAGAAAAATGTTTGAAAAAACTTTGAATTCGATTAAGAAATTGGTCCCTAGATGCATATAGCATACCTACTGACCTCTATCGGTAGAACCTTGAAGTTGTTCAACCCTTATCGGCGCCTATCCGACCCCTTCGAAAGATTTCTTCCAAGCCCCGTCACCCAAGTTAGATTCCTGTAAGCATTCAATGATTCTACTTAATTGGAGAAGAAAATCACAAAATTATATCAAAATCGAATTTTCTTATAAGTCGAGGAAAATTAACCAAGAAATTTTTCCTGTTGCCTTGACTATACTTCTGTAATGCCGATGAAAAATTATATTAAAGAACCCCATTGCAAATTTCCTGGTTGATCAATATACAGAGTGTCCAATTAAGTTAGCATCATATGAAAAACTATTTTTATTATTTTATTTCTGAGAATACGAAAGCCCTGAACACACATGCAAAGAAATATTTTATATTTGCCAGTTTGACTGATAATTATGTATAATCATCAGTTTCAATTGGCAATAATCAATAATTGTCAATTCAAACTGACAGTTATGCATAATTGCCAGTTCAAACAGGCAATTATCCATTCTGTATAATTGTCAGTTCGAACTGAAAATTTAGTTTAATTGTCAGTTCAAACTGACAATTATGTATTATTGCCAGTTTTGTGCCAATTTTGTATGATCGTCATTTCAAAGTGGGTATTATGTATAATAATCAATCCGTTTATTATTATAATTGTCAGTTCAAACTGACAATAATCTATTCTGTATGATTGTCTCTTCAAACTGGTAATTATGTGTATTTGTCAGTTCCAACTGGTAATTATGCAAAATTTTCAGTTCGAACTGGTAATTATGAATAATTTTCAGTTCAATCTGGTTATTATGTATAATTGTCAGTTCAAACTGGAAATCTTCAATTCTGTATAATTGTCATTTCAAACTGGTAATTATGTATAATAGTCAGTTCAGGCTGGTAATTATGTGTAATTGTCAGTTCAATCTTGTTATTATGTATAATTGTCAGTTCAAACTGGAAATCTTCAATTCTATTTGATGATGATTTGTCATTTCAAACTGGTAATTATGTGTATTCGTCAGTTCGAACTAGTAATTATGCATAATTGTTAGTTCAAACTGGTAATTATGTATAATTGTCAGTTCAAAGTGGTAATTAGGCATTATTGTCAGTTCAAACTGGTAATTATGTATACCTGTCAGTTCAAACTGGTAATTATGTATAATTGTCAGTTCAAACTGGAAATTTTCAAATCTATTTGATTGTCATTTCAAACTGGTAATTGTTTGTATTCGTCAGTTCCAACTGGTAATTATGCATTATGTGAGTTCAAACTGGTAATTATGTATAATTGTCAGTTCAATCTGGTTATTATGTATAACTGTCAGTTCAAACTGGTAGTTATGTTTGATTGTCAGTTCCAAATGGTAGTTATGTATGTTCAATTGCCAGTTTGACCTCGAAATCATCAATTCGATATAATTGTTTCTTCAAACTGGTAATTATGTATAATAGTCAGTCCAATCTGGTAATTATGTATAAATTGCCACGTCAAACTGGCAATTATACTCAATAAACAATTCCCAGTTCAAACTGATGATTATGTATAATTGTCAGTTCAAACTGGAAATTTTCAAATCTATTTGATTGTCATTTCAAACTGGTAATTGTTTGTATTCGTCAGTTCCAACTGGTAATTATGCATTATGTGAGTTCAAACTGGTAATTATGTATAATTGTCAGTTCAATCTGGTTATTATGTATAACTGTCAGTTCAAACTGGAAATCTTCAATTCTGTATGATTTTCCTTTAAACTGGAAATTATGTATAATTGTCAGTCCAATCTGGTAATTGAGTATAATTGTCAATTCTAACTGGTAATTACGTATAATTTTCCGTTTAATCTGGTTATTATGTATAATTGTCAGTTCAAACTGGTAGTTATGTTTGATTGTCAGTTCCAAATGGTAGTTATGTATGTTCAATTGCCAGTTTGACCTTGAAATCATCAATTCGATATAATTGTTTCTTCAAACTGGTAATTATGTATAATAGTCAGTCCAATCTGGTAATTATGTATAAATTGCCAGTTCAAACTGGCAATTATACTCAATAAACAATTCCCAGTTCAAACTGATGATTATGTATAATTTTGAGTTCAAAAAGGCGGTTATCAACTCTGTATAATTGTCCGTTCAAACTGGCAATTATGTGTAATAGTCAGTCTAATCTGGTAATTATGTATAATTATCAGTTCAAACTGGCAATTATACTCAATAAATAATTGCCAGTTCAAACTGATGATTATGTATGACTTTCAAATTATGTATAATAGTAATTATAAATAATTTCCAGTTCAAAAAAAAAGTGATTGCCAGAATGAACTGAAATTATGTATAATTGCCAGTCGAAACTAATAATAATGTATAATTAATGCCAGTTTGAACCAGCAATTATACATAATTTCCAGTTTGAAATAGCAATTTTAGATAATTGCCAATAATTTTTTACAGATATTTGAGTTTTAGTGCCTTATATTGGTAAAACAAACTTATACATTGGTTTACTTAACTGTCATGTGTCGTCAATATTTTTGTAACTTCTGCAACTTTCAGAAAATCATAACTTCTAAACTAGAAATTCCCTAAAGAAGAGACTGGTACCAATCGATTTGTTTTTTGACATTACATCTGAGAAAAGTCTAAAGATCTGTGGTGGGCATTAAAATGAATAGTATCTCAAATTTCTTCCATGCGAGTTTTACTTCGATTATCTTTATCAGCCATTGTTGAGAAAGCCTTTCATATGAACTTATTCTTTTGTTGATAATTTCTACACATAAAACGTTGATATCTTACATTCAAACAACGAAGAGAGATTATTCCAGATAATTTTTCTTCAATAGGTAAATCAAACGACTTTTTCTCTGAAACTAACCAGAGCTCAGTCAGTGTTTCACACTTCCCAGAAATATACGACTCACGAGACTTTGGAGAATCTATGAATGTCAATTTGGGATAAAACTTGTCGAAAGGTGAGTTTAAACAACCCTGCATTTTATTTTTTCAAAAAAACACCCTCTCTTCTAGATGATGTACCACCCTTTAATCCTGCTTATACCCATCGTCTGCGCAACTTTCACCTCGCCAACGATATACGTGAAAAAATCCCACGAGACAGACTTCATCGACATCTCAGACTTGGACTTCGAGAATTGCCCAACAGTCCTGGAGATCCACGACCTGAAAGAAATCCCCGACATCTTCGACTTGGCGTTTATGGAAGGCATCTGCAAGAACGTGGTCAACGTGCTTCGCATAAAAATTTCAGGGAACTTCCAAGGAATCGGAGAGGGTTTCTTCGACCACCTGTGGAAGCTGGAGAATTTCCAGGCGAACGACATGGACAGTCTCACCGAGCTGAGCATCAGCAGTTCCAACCTGAAACACCTGGACTTCTCCAGGAATCACCTAGAGAAGATAGAAATCGAGTTCAGGGACGATTTGGTCCATTTGAACCTTTCCAGGAACTTCCTGGAGATCCAGAACGTCTACATGAACACGATGAGTCACCCCTTGAGTCTTCAGTTGAGGACTTTGGACTTGTCCTACAACAGACTGACGAAAATCGATTTCTTCCTTTCCTTCTGGAACCTGCGGAACCTCTTCCTGAACAACAACAAGATAGAGCACATCAAACCGGGCGTCCTCCAGAAGTACCCGAATCTGGTGGTGTTAAATCTGGCGAACAACAAGGTGCAGGAGTTGGAGAATGGAGTTTTCATCGGTTTATCCCAACTGGTCAACCTGGATATTTCCCACAATAGTCTCAACGATATTAACGTGCAGATCATCAACTCTTTGAAGGCGTTGGAAGAGTTGAATTTGGAAGGGAATTCGATCGATAATTTCAAGTATAACGAACTCGAACAGGAAATGGAGATTCTTAGAATAAATGGGAATGATACTTATTTACAAGGAAAAAAGATGGACAATGATAAGTTGGCTGGTTTCGTGTGAATTTAAGGTTATATTTTCCTTGAATTCAATTGAATTTTTGAGGTTATACTTACTGTGAATATTTCAGAATAGCACTAAAATAATTTTCGAAGATTCTCTTTCTATACTTAATTTCCTTGTGTTATGATGTTGAATAAATGTTAATATTATATTTTTAGTTATTTATAGAGAGTTCACCCAAAGCTGATTCCACTTTCAAGTACTTTCCCCTATTTCGAGGAAATTTCTAGTTCAATAAAGTTATTAACAAGATAATTTTTCCCCAAAAAATGAGTAACAACTTTCAATTACTTAGGTACAATATTATAAATATTATAGACAAAAAAAATCGAGAAAAAATAATACAAAGAAGAAGGGAGGATTACAACTGAAAACAGAACTAAAAAATGTTATACTAATTTGTATATTTGTTGTTGAGAGAACACTTCTTCAAATTTTATACACCAACATTTTATTTTACTCTTGCTTCGACACGGATAATTGGACTTGCCCAATATCTGATTCAATTGTCTTCCTAATCTATGGTTACACGGTTCGATCTAATTCTTGAATTACATCAGGAAATTCGTATTATATTCATGCAACAGTTCAGAAACCGACAACTTATTAAACATTGTTGCATTATTTCAATGGGATCATGAAGAAAAATCTCAGAGTAGTAGTCAGATATATCAAAATGGATTGAGTTCACTTCAGGGCTCACCTCTGATTTCAATTTATTTTATTTTTTCAACTCAATCTCAGGAAAAGTATGGTTTAGGAGATATTGAGATACATATATGGTTATTTAATTTGTGACAATTATACATAATTGATAAATGCCAGTTCAAACTGTTAGTTCTGTATAATTGTCAGTTTGAACTGGCAATTATACATAATTAATAATTGTCATTCAAATTGGTATAATTGTCATTTCAAACTAGAAAATATCAATTATGTATGATTGTCAGTTCAAATGATAGTAATACATAATTGATATTAATTGTCAATTCAAACTGGCAATTATGTATAATTGTCTGCTCAATCTGGTAATTATGTATAATTGTCATTCCGAACTAGAAAACATCAATTATGTATGATTGTCAGTTCAAACTGTCAATTAAAGATACTTGATATTGATTGTCAAATCTAACTGGCAAATATGTAAATTGTCTATTCAAACTGGTAATTATGTATAATTGTCAATCCGAACTAGAAAACATCAATTATGTATGATTGTCAGTTCAAACTGGTTATTATACATAATTGATAATAATTGTCAATACAAACTAGCAATTATGTATAATTGTCTGCTCAATCTGGTAATTATGTATAATTGTCATTTCGAACTAAAAAACATCAATTATGTATGATTGATAGTTCAAACTGTTAATTACACATAATTGATAATAATTGTCAATTCAAACTGGCAATTGTCTGCTCAATCTAGTAATTATGTGTAATTGTCATTTCAAACTGGAAAATATCGATCATGTATGATTGTCAGATCAAACTGTTAATTATACATTATTGATAATAATTGTCAATTTAAACTGGCAATTATGTATAATTCTCTGCTCAATCTGGTAATTATGTATAATTGTCATTTCAAACAAGAAAATATCCATTATGTATGATCGTCAGTTCAAAATTTCAATTATACAGTATTGATAATAATTGTCAATTTAAACTGGCAATTATCAATTCTGTATGATTGTCAGTCCAAACTGGTAATTATGTATAATTGTTTGCTCAATTCGACAATTATGTATAATTGTCAGTTCAAACTGAAAATTATACATAATTGATAGTTGCCAGTTCATACTGAAAATTATAATTGATATCCACTTCGAACAGAAAATTATAAATAATTGCCAATTTAAAACTGTATTATTTATCAAATTCAGGAATAAAATTAGAAAAATTATACTAGATTAACTAATAGCAAGCCAACAAAACAATTCATGTATTCCAGAGACCAACAAATTTTTGTCTTGGGGAGTTGATAAGGCGATTCATGATCTACATATATTCGAGACAGTTGCTTTTGGAACGGCCGGGTGGCGTGATTTGGGAAATTTTCCCAGATCCACGTTGCCTTATTTTTTGAAGGTTTTCTGTTTCTCACATCGAATTTGTCACTTTACTAACTGTACTGACAAGATCTGATATGAATCGAAACCGGTCTACAGGTGCAAATGATGAATTTGTTGGTCTCTGGGATACATGAATCATCCTTGAATTCGATAATTTCAGATAAACAACAGCCCTATATGTGATATGTATAATTTTCAGCATTATACATAATTGCCAGTTTGGAATGGAAATTCTAGATAATGGCCAATAATCTTTAACTGTTTATGTGGATTATGCCTTCTTTATTCACGAAAGATAGGAACTTTTAACGCCTCTCATTGGCAATACTGCCAAACATATCGGTAAACCTGACTGTTATGTTTCTGTTATTTTGTTAAATTTTCAAACGTCAATGTCAAATATTAAAAAATAATATCTCTCAAACTAGAAATTTCTTAAAGTAAAAACTTGCACTATTTGTTGTAACAAAAAAAAATACCTGGATAATTTACGACCATTTCATTCATAAAAAAGCAATGATCAAATCCAAGCCATATGAATCACAAGAATTTCAGGAAGAATAAAACAATAGTTCAGTAATATAATATCCCATTGTAGTAGAGTAAACAAAACGTTCGGTAATTATCACTTCTTGTTTCCTTATCGAAAAAACGTCATTGCTAGAGTTTGGACTGTTATGTTATATAAGTCATATCTGGATATCTTGTTTTTCGTTGGTTCAATCGATCTTCTGGTTCGTAGTCAACTGCTGTAAATTGAAATTGAAAAAATTCAGTTTTGAATATCTTTTTCACTGTAAGTACTCGATGAATAATTTTTATATTTGATCACTAAAACTTATGTTAACTTCAAGAAAACATTTCTTATTTCGGTCAATAACTCCTCTAATTCATAAGAGTCATGATGAGTCATCAACAAAGCCTCAAATTGGGGTTTCAATAAAAAAATTCAAGATGGGCAGAATAGAACGCCAACTACATCGAAGTGTTTTTTTTCCAGATGACACCTTATGGTATATTCTTCATCCTCACCATAATCTTCACAACCATCGCCACAACTTCCCATGGGAAAACGCACGAGTTCACCCCCCTCGTCGAGACAGACTACCACAACTGCCCCATAGCCCTGGAGATTGAGAACACCAACTCCGAAGAATTCCTGGACGTCGAGTACCTAGACGGCCTGTGCAAGAACGTGGCCGGCGTGGTCAGACTGAAGGTATCCGGAAACTTTTACGGCGTCGCCGAGCCCCTCTTCAACAAGCTACCAAAACTGGAGGACTTCCAGGCTAACGAGATGGAGAACCTCACCGAGCTCAGCGTGGGTACCTGGAACCTGAAGAACTTGGATTTATCGAGGAACAACCTGGAGAAGGTGACCGTGGAGTTCATGGACGAACTCTTACACCTCAACCTGTCGTACAACCTATTGACGGACGACAGTATCTTGATGGCGAGTTTGAGACCGCCAACATCTTTGAAGATGAGGATTTTGGATCTGTCCCACAACAAACTCACCAAGTTGGACACCCTGTTTCCTTTCTGGAATCTTAGGAAGTTCATTTTGAACGACAACCAGATCGCAGCCATCAAACCGGGCATACTCCAGAGGTACCCGAACTTGGTGACGTTGAACCTCGCCAGGAACAAACTGCAGAGTCTTCCCAATGGTATGTTCACTGGTCTTATACACTTGGTCAACTTGGATTTGAGCTATAACCAGTTGACTGACGCCAAAATCGGGATTATCAATCCTTTGAGGAGTCTCGAGTTCTTGGATATGATTGGTAACGATATAGTGGAGTTCGATTACGACGGGTTGGATCACCATTTGGAGATACTGAGGATTAACGATAACCACACTTATATTCATGGGAAAAGGGTTGATATAAAGAAGAAGAATGACGCGAAGATTACCACCACAACTACAGAAATAAGCAGTTCTATGTTTACTTACCTTGAATAACGTTTTGGATATTTGACTGTTTTGAGAAGATTTCGTTCAATTGTTCACGATATTCTTCATTTCAAAGTAAATTTTTATTCAGTTTGTATAGCTTTTATCCCAATATGTTTGATTAAATCCATGAAGACTATTCAGCAAAGAGCTTGTGAAGTTTCATTCTTTCCAGCCGTGTAACCTGAACGACATCGAGGAGGAATTTCGTTCATAGTTTTTTGAAAATGATCGAAAACCTCAAAAAGAGGTTCGGAAAATTTGCAGGAGGATCTTTTTAATCGTATCCACCTAAGTTCGAACCTCGAAACGGTCTATTCCTCGACTTTTGAAAGTTAGTTTCGGGGTGTTTCAGGTAGAAAAAAGTGACAAGTCGAAAGAATTTCGTTCGCAACTCGCCAAAATCGATGGAAAACTCTGGAAAATTGCAGGCTGAAGTTGGGGACACATAGGGGTTTGTTTTCTTCTCGATTTTCCCACCGAATCGGTCTTCTTTTTCGAAAATCAATGCAAGTTCAGAAGCATCTCTGGACGTCAATTTGCTACGTCTTCAGAATTTCGTTCCAAACTCAACAAAATCGATAGAAAACTCTGAAGAATTGCTAGAAATATTTGAAGAAACTTACGAGGAAACTTTAATTTATCGTTTTGCCCTTTGAATCGTTATATTATTTCGAAAATCGATGAGAATTCGAGAGTATCTTCTGACGACGATTTGCTACATCATCAGAATTTCGTTCTTAACTCACCCAAATCGATAGGAAACTCGGAAAAATTGCTATAAATAGTTCGGGAAACATATAAGAAAACTTCTATTTTTCGTTTTGTCCTTCGAATCGGTGTATTATTTCGAAAATAAATGAAAATTCAAGAGTATCTTCTGACGTCGATTTGCTACCTCATCAGAATTTCGTTCTTAACTCACCAAAATCGATAGGAAACTCTAAAGAATTGCTAGAAGTAGTTGAACAAACATATAGGGAAACTTTTATTTTTCGTTTTGCCCTTCGAATCGGTATATTTTTTCGAAAATCAATGCAAATTCAAAAGTATTTTCTGACGTCGATTTGCTACATCATCAGAATTTCGTTCAAAACTTACCAACATCGATAGGAAACTCTGAAGAATTGCTAAAAGTAGTTGAAGAAACATTTGAGGAAACTTTTATTTTTCGTTTTGCCCCTCGAATCGGTATATTATTCCGAAAATCAATGCAAATTCAAGAGTATCTTCTGACGTCGATTTGCTACGTCATCAGAATTTCGTTCAAAACTTACCAAAATCGATAGGAAACTCTGAAGTATTGCTGAAAGTAGTTGAAGAAGCATTTAAGGAAACTTTTATTTTTCGTTTTGCCCCTCAAATCGTTATATTATTTCGAAAATCGATGAGAATTCGAGAGTATCTTCTGACGACGATTTGCTACCTCATCAGAATTTTGTTCAAAACTCACCAAAATCGATAGAAAACTCTGAAAAATTGCTAGAAGTAGTTGAAGAAACATATAAGCAAACTTTTATTTTTCGTTTTGCCCCTCGAATCGGTATATTATTTCGAAAATCAATGCAAATTCAAGAGTACCTTCCGACGTCGATGTGCTACATCATCATAATTTCGTTCAAAACTCACCGAAATTGATAGAAAACTATGAAGAATTGCTAGAAGTAGTTGAAGAAACATATGAGGAAACTTTCATTTTTGGTTTTGCCCCTCGAATCGGTATATTATTTCGAAAATCAATACAAATTCAAGATTATCTTCTAACGTCGATGTGCTATATCATCAGAATTTCGTTCAAAACTCACCGAAATCGATAGAAAACTCTGAAGAATTGCTAGAAGTAGTTGAAGAAACACATAAGGAAATATTGATTTTTCGTTCTGCCCCTCGAATCGGTATATTAGATCGATAATCAATGCAAATTCAAGAGTATATTCAGACGTCGATTTGCTGCATCATCAGAATTTCCTTCAAAACTCACCGAAATCGATAGAAAACTCTGAAGTTCAAAATAATCTCTTGACTCAGATTGTATATGTTATCAGAATTCCGTTCACAAATCACAAAAATCGATGGAAAACTCTTGAAAATTGCTCGAGGTATTTTGGAAAATGTATAACGATACGTTTTTATATCGTTTCGCTCCTCCCATCGATCTTTTTTTTTTCAAAAAACAACTCAAGTGCACGAGCGTCATCTCTTCACCACAGAAGAAAAAAGATTTATTCAATTCGATTTTTTTTTCAATCAAATCAGCACACTCAATATCTCCCAAACCAATACCAAGTGAAGTGTTACTCTCTGCAATATTATATTCCACGTTGTCTATAATTCGCAAACAAAAAAACGGTTATAGAAAACAAATTATAAACAATTTTATTCAATCAAAAATCGATTACACGCAAAATTAACTTATAAAAAATTGGCAGTAAGTATCCATCAACAATAATTACGCAATTAGCCAACAGACTTCCTCTCTATAATCTAACGACACATCGTTCAATTAGACCCATCCAACGCTGTATTTAAAATCAGTATTTTCGAGTCATCGAAAATAACTCGAAACCAAGGTCTTATCAACTGTGCTCAACGGTTTCCAAGTTGAGCAAGTCCATCCTGTCCTTCCTATAACCGCGAATCCGGCTCATCCTCATCACGATCCTTATTGTTATCAAAAAAACAGCGATCGAAAGTAGGAAGACGCAGAATCTCAGAAGGTACAGTATGTTCTTGTAGTCCTGCTCGATGCCATACGTCGTTGGGATGATTTCGTCGAGTTTCAAGCTTAGACCATCACCGTTATCCATATTCGAAATTTCCAAAACCATATCGCTTAAGGTGTCATTGAGCTCGTCCAGTTTGGAATTAACAACGTTAATTTGATTCGTGATGTTTTTTTGATCCAGTTGAGATTTGATGGAGTCTATTTTTTCCAAGGTTAATTCGAGGTAGTTCTTCGCGTTGTCGACGTTGAGGCGGTGAAGTTTGCCAAGGAAGTCCTTCAAGGTTATGTCGTCGTTGGTCTTCGAAGGAACGATCGCAGATACGTTGTGAGACATCTTCTTGTCGTTTATCGTCGCGTGGAAGTGGGAATTTGGTATGGAACGTCTCCTGATTTTGTTATTCTTGAGGGAACAACATAACCTCCTCACGACATAGAAACATGTCGTACCACCCGATTTATATCCACAGTTTAGTGAGTTACGAGACGTTCTAACTTCCCTCAATTCAGGGTGTTTTTCCAGGAGTTCAACATACTGGAAATCCTCGATGTCACCACCATCCAACTCTAAAATTCTCAAGGTCTTCAACGGTGGTACCAACAGTACGTCTACTGTTTGGATACCATTGTCAGAAATGTCCAAGAACTTCAGGTTTTCTAAGGAACAAAAGAGACATTTACTCACAGATGACAACTTATTGAAAGACAAATTGAGGGTTAACATTTTTTTTAGTTTGGAAAAAGCCTTATCAGGTATTGTCTCAATTTTGTTCCAACTCAAATCGAGGTACTTCAGGTTCTGGAGTATTGAGATATCGTCGATTTTTTGCAAGACGTTGTGGGATATATCTAAAATTTCAAGATTTGTTTCTTCATCCATCGGTGTTAACTGTATAGTCATCAATTTATTAAACGATACATCCAAAGTTTTTAATTTTTGACGAAGGAATAATCTGAACTTCCTTATTTTATTCCTCGATAAATCTATAGTTTTTAGATTTGAGGAACTCAAGTTTATCGTGGTGAAATTCAAAAAACCAGCCTGGAGGCTTTCTAATTGTGTCATTTTTTCGAAGAAATTGGTCTCTATGCCTTCAAAGTTTGTCTCGATTTTTATCTTGTATTTAGTGTTTATATTTTTGCATTTTTCCTGTAAAATTGTATAACTCAGGTTTGTCTTGTAGGAAGTTGGTATGGGTTCACAGTTATTTCCAGGTATTGTCAATGTTTTATCTTGGGGGATGATATTTGAGGATGAAGAAGCAGCATATATCGAAGAGAGGAGCAAACTGACCCAGTACAATACACGTCTCTTCATCTGGAACAAAAAAAAATACAATTAGTTTCAATGTGATGAAATAAAAATGAGATACAAAAAAGTTTGTAAAGATAATAAACAGTGTTCGAAAAATTCTTCACATGTTCTTGATGAGAATAAATATCGGTGTTTTACCTGATTTATCGTTAATATTATTCATCAGATCTCTAGTGAATTCGAAATTTTTTGATGTCCAAAAACTTACAACTCTTTTGGACCTTGGGAAATTGTTCAATATTCAACAACGATTTGTGAAATGAGTACTATTCAAGTATAATGTATGTAAAGATAATAAACATTTCACCTGATTGATTGTTCAGAATATTCATCAGATAACGTTATTGCAATTTAGTGAATTCGAAATTTCTTAATGTTAAAAAACATACAGAAGGATGATGAAAACGGAACAATGGTATTCTCTTGGACCATGGGAATTTGTTCAATTTTCAACTCAAATTTGAAATGAGTAACATTAACAATAAAAGTGATAATTACTTCGACTTGCAAATAAATTAGGGACAGAATGCTTTTTCGATTATTCAAGATTAAATACTTACATAAATCAAATTTTATAGAATTTTTATGAACCAATTATTTTTAAAACATCGATATCTCAGGAACTATTTGCCATATCCTAGTGAAATTTTGTGTCCACGTATGGGGCATCGTCAAAATAAGTTGTTCGAGAATTCAGCTTCAAAACTATTCCACGTAAAAAGAAAATTGAGTTTTTCTGATCGAGTGTTTTGACAATATATTCTGTGATTCCATCTCTTGGTAATTTTATTTTCTTCTCTCAAGCCCAACTCATTGTTTAATATAATTTGATTAATATTCTAAGTCTAAACTGATTCCAGTCCCGGCTTCAGTGTCGCCCTTCTTGATCAACTGGGATCATTTTTTCGTTTTTATGTTATTCCTGCTTTCATATTGATGAAAACAAAAGTGAATTTAGGTTAGGTTAGTGACAATTTAAAATTTTGGTGAAATATTTTTTTTTTTTTAATTCTTGAATGATTCTTCATGGTTTTCAATGATGGCAAAATATTTTTTGTGCAGATTTCCTTGTTTTTTTTTCGGAATTTTCCGAAAAAATTATTTTTTCAATTGCTCTTGTGAGTGACGTCGTCAGCAAACAAATAATTTTTCACGAGAAAATTTTCATACCGATTATGAGTTCATAAAAAAATAGTTCTCCGTTAAAGTAGAAAACAGATGTTTTCTTCATATTTCGAGGGTTTAGATTCTGAATATGTCCTTGCTTTTTATGACAAATATTTTTTGTAGTCGCTACGATACTTTGAATTTGAAATTTTTTGAACGTCATTTTTGAATGTCCCACTTTGAACTTTTCCCTCATTAAAATGGATCGACTATTGTAAGTGTTTTTTTTTCATTTAGGTACATCCTTCAGCTACCCAATGGTGTTATTCGAAATTCATTTCAACGTTTCTGGAGATGTTTATGATTTTTTCTCCGAACAACTGATTTTTTCGGATTTTTCTAAATCACTCCGACGAAAACATAAATTCTTCAGAAAAACCGACAGCATATTCGAAATCAGCGTGTTCGAATCAGCATATTTCATGAACATCAGAAAAATCAGCAAAAAAATAAGTTTCCACGAAAAATTTGTATACCCATAAAAGTTCATAAAAAAATAATTCTTCATAATAGTAGAAAATAAATGTTTTCTATATATTTCGAGGGTGTACTTTCCGAATGAGTTCTTGCTTTTTATAGGGAATAGTTTTTATAGTCACTATGATACTTGCGTCGACATAGGCACCTATGTTAGTCTAAATTAATTCCAGTCCCGGCTTTAGTGTCGCCCTTCTCGATCAACTCGTTTCTTTGTTATTCCTGCTCTCATATTGATGAAGACAGTAGTGAATTTAGGTTAGCTAAGTTAAAATAAGATTTTCAATTCTTGAATGATTCTTCATGGTTTTTAATGTGGAAAAATATTTTTTATGCAGATTTCCTCGTTTTTTTTTCGAAATTTTCCAAAAAAATTATTTTTTCAATTGTTTTTGAGACTGACATCATCGATCACTATATTTTTGACATTTTCATGAGTAAACATGCTTTGAAATCACTATTTTCCTAACCTTTTCTTCAGATTCTTACCCACCCAGCACGAAAAATCTCAATAAAAAATAGTTTGCCATCAAGAATCATTCTAGAATGCTCATTCTCAATGAAAAATATTTAAAAATTGAAAAATACGAAAATTCACCAAAAATTTTTTCAATTCCTAACTTAACCGGCACATTCAGACCTCGAACGTATCTTGAAGATCCGAAAACTCTAGGCCTTTTATCCCGAAAGTTATCGTACTCTCGGCTGACGGGACGGACGGATGGACAGAATCGAATACGACCACGAATTATTCCAATCTATAATAGCTCAAAATTTCGAAACTACAGACCTTTGGGCAAAATGATGACGCTCCCTCACATAGAAACAAGCGCGTAAAAACGAATCACGAAACGACGTTCAATTAGGTTTTACTTTATGACCTTAAATTTATACGGTATCACTGGAGAAAAACAATTAAAAATCATGAATTTCAAAGACTCACTTTAACGGCAATTTCAGCTCATTCACAAACAGAAAGAGTTATGACGCGGTTAATGAGAGCGCAACGACTGAATGAATTGGAGTTTCGGCGAAACAGAACCGATGTTAATCAATTCTCCCACCTTAAAAATGATCCCATCGAAGTTAAGACTGCATTCACACTCCGATCAAATCTTGTCATATTTTCTGCTTTTTTCTCTGTGAATTTCGGTTCTTGTTCTATCAAATGTTTTCAGATCAACCAGTCCTGATTAATTATTGTTCATTGAACGTCTCAGAGCTTGAGATTTAGGCATCGTCGAGCACCCCAACAACGTCTTCGGCACTCTTATTCCCTCACACATTAATCCACATCAAACATGACATATGGTGGAGATACGCCCTAATGCATGCTGGAAACTTTGAAATCATTAATAATACATCGGTTCAGATAACTTGATGCGAGATCGGAAAATGGAGGCGTGGAGGGGAGGAGAGGTTTGAAATTCTTCCTCCTTCCGAATTGCTTTTCACGAAAAAGTATTTTTGTGATCACTACGACATTTTGAATTGAAAGTTTTTTTGAATGTCCTACTTCGAAATTTTCCCTTATTGAAATGGATCGACTCTTGTGAGTGCTGTTTTTTTTTTCATATCAACAAAAATATGAGTTCTACAGAAAAATTGACAGTGTATTAGAAATCAGCTTGTTCGAATAAGCATTTTTTATGAATTTCAAAAAAATCAGCAAACAAATAATTTTTCCGAAAAAATTATTTTTTGTAATAGTAGGAAATACATATTTTCTTTATATTAAGGGTGTAGATTCCGAATATGTTCTTGCTTTTCATGAGAAATAGTTTCTGTAGTCGCTACGATACTTTGAATTTTGAAGTTTTTTGGACATCATTCATTAATGTCCCACTTTGAACTTTTCCCTCATTAAAATGGATCGACTTTTATGCCGGTTCTTTTTTTCTCCATATAGGTACATCTTTTTGCTACCCAATGGTGCTACTAGAAATCCGTTTCAACGTTCCTGAAGATCTTTATGTTTTTTTTCTCCGAACAACTCATTTTTTCGGAATTCTCGACGTCATATCTACAAAAATATGAGTTCTACAGAAAAATCGACAGCATATTAGAAATCAGCTTGTTTGAATAAGCATTTTTTATGAATTTCAGAAAAATCAGTAAACAAATAATTTTTCACGAAAAAATGTTCATATCTACCGATTAAAAGTGTATAAAAAATTAATTCTTCGTAATAGTAGATGATACATGTTTTCTTCATATCTCGAGGGTGTAGATTCCGAATATGTTCTTGCTTTTCATGAGAAATAGTTTTTGTATTCGCTACGATAATTTGAATTTTGAAGTTTTTCGAACGTCATTTTTGAATGTCCTACTTTGCACATGTCCCTCATTAGAATGGATCAACTCTTGTGAGTGTTGTTTTTTTTTCATACAGTTCCATTCTTTGGATACCCAATGGTGCTATTAGAAAACCATTTTAACGTTTCTGAAGATCTTTATGATTTTTTTCTCCGAACAACTCATTTTTTCGGTTTGTTCGACGTCATTCCGACGGAAATATGAGTTCTACAGAATAACCGAAAGCATAATTAGAAATAAGCGTTTTCGAATAAGTATTTTTTATGAATTTCCGGAAAATCCAGCACACAAATACTTGTTCACGAAAAAATTATAATAATAATACATCGGTTCAGATAACTTGATGTGAGATCGGAAAATGGAGGCTTGGAGGACGAGAGGGTTAAAAATCTTCCTCCTTCCGAATTGCTTTTCAAGAAAAATTATTTTTGTGATCGCTACGACATTTCGAATTGAAATTTGTTTTGAATGTCCTACTTCGAAATTTTCCCTTAAAAATTGATCGACTCTTGTGAGTGTTGTTTTTTTTTCATATCTACAAAAATATGAGTTCTACAGAAGAATCGATAGCATATTGAAATCAGCTTGTTCGAATAAGCAATTTTTATGAATTTCAGAAAAATCAGTAAACAAATAATGTTTCACGAAAAAATTAATAAAAGTTTATAAAAGAATAATTCTTCGTAATAGTAGATTATACATGTTTTCTATATATTTCGAGGTTTCAGATTCCGAGTATGTTCTTGCTTCACATAATAAATAGTTTTTGTAGTCGCTACGATACTTTGAATTTGAAATATTTTGAACGTCATTTTTGAATGTCCCACTTTGAACTTTTTTCTCATTAAAATGGATCGACTCTTGTGAGTGTTATTCTCTTTTCTTATAGGTACATCTTTTGACTACCCAATGCTGAGATTTAAAATCCATTTCAACGGCTGTGAAGATCATTATTATTTTTTTTTCCGAACAACTCATTTCTTCGGAATTCTCGACGTCACTTCGACAAAAATATGAGTTCTGCGTGTTCGAATGAGCATTTTTCGTGAATTTCTGAGAAATCAGCAAAAAAAGAATGTTTTACGAAAAAATATTCATACCCATAAAATTGTATAAAAAAATTATTTTTCGTAATAGTAGAAAATACATGTTTTCTATATTTTTTGAGAGGGTAGATTTCGAATATGTTCCTGTTTTTTATAAGAAATAGTTTTTGTACTCGCTACGATACTTTGAATTTGAGATTTTTCGAACGTCATTTTTGAATGTCCTACTTTGAACTTTTCCCTGATTAAAATGGATCGACTATTGTGAGTTCTATTTTTTTTTCTTATGGGTACATCCTTTAACTACCGGTGCTATTTGAATCCATTTCAACTTTTCTGAAGATCTTTATGATTTTTTTTCCAACTCATTCTTTCGGAATTCTCGACGTCACTCCGACGAAAATATGAGTTCTACGGAAAAACTTAGGGCACATTCGGAATCAGCGTGTTCGAATGAGCATGTTTCGTGAATTTCTGATAAATCAGCAAAAAAAAAATTTTTTACGAAAAAATATTCATACCTATAAAATTGTATAAAAAAATAATTCTTCATAATATTAGAAAATACATGTTTTCTATATTTTTTAAGGGGGTAGATTCTGAATATGCTCTTGCTTTTCATACAAAATAGTTTTTGTATTCGCTACGATACTTTGAATTTGAACTTTTCCGAACGTCATTTTTGAATGTCCTACTTTGAACTTTTCCCTCATTGAAATGGATCGACTCTTGTGAGTGTTATTTTTTTTTCGTATAGGTTATTCCTTTGACTACCCAATGCTTAGATTTGAAATCCATTTCAACGTTTCTGAAGATTTCTATGATTTTTTTTTCGAACAACTCATTTTTTCGGAATTCTCGACGTCACTCCGACGAAAATATGAGTTCTACGGAAAAACTTAGGGCACATTCGGAATCAGCGTGTTCGAATGAGCAAGTATCGTGAATTTCTGAAAAATCAGCAAAAAAAGAATTTTTTACGAAAAAATATTCATACCCATAAAATTGTATAAAAAAATAATTCTTCGTAATATTAGAAAATACATGTTTTCTATATTTTTAAGGGGGGAGATCCTGACTATGCGCTTGCTTTTCATAAAAAAATAGTTTTTGTATTCGCTACGATACTTTGAATTTGAAATTTTCCGAACGTCATTTTTGAATGTCCTACTTTGAACTTTTCCCTCATTAAAATGGATCGACTCTTGGGAGTGTTATTTTTTTTTCTTATAGGTTATTCCTTTGACTACCCAATGCTCAGATTTGAAATACATTTCAACGTTTTTGAAGATCTTTATTATTTTTTTTCCGCCCAACTCATTCTTTCGGAATTCTCGACGTCACTTCGACGAAAATATGTGTTCTACGGCAAAACTTAGGACACATTCGGAATCAGCGTGTTCGAATGAGCATGTTTCGTGAATTTCTGAAAAATCAGCAAAAAAAAAATTTTTTACAAAAAAATATTCATACCTATAAAATTGTATAAAAAATAATTCTTCGTAATATTAGAAAATACATGTTTTCTATATTTTTCAAGGGGGTAGATTCTGAATATGCTCTTGCTTTTCATACAAAATAGTTTTTGTATTCGCTACGATACTTTGAATTTGAACTTTTCCGAACGTCATTTTTGAATGTCCTACTTTGAACTTTTCCCTCATTAAAATGGATTGACTCTTCCTAGTGTTATTTATATTTTCTTATAGGTTATTCCTTTGACTACCCAATGCTTAGATTTGAAATCCATTTCAACGTTTCTGAAGATTTCTATGATTTTTTTTTCGAACAACTCATTTTTTCGGAATTCTCGACGTCACTCCGACGAAAATATGAGTTCTACGGAAAAACTTAGGGCACATTCGGAATCAGCGTGTTCGAATGAGCAAGTATCGTGAATTTCTGAAAAATCAGCAAAAAAAGAATTTTTTACGAAAAAATATTCATACCCATAAAATTGTATAAAAAAATAATTCTTCGTAATATTAGAAAATACATGTTTTCTATATTTTTTAAGGGGGTAGATCCTGAATATGCTCTTGCTTTTCATAAAAAAATAGTTTTTGTATTCGCTACGATACTTTGAATTTGAAATTTTCCGAACGTCATTTTTGAATGTCCTACTTTGAACTTTTCCCTCATTAAAATGAATCGACTCTTGTGAGTGTTATTTTTTTTTCTTATAGGTTATTCATTTGACTACCCAATGCTTAGATTTGAAATACATTTCAACGTTTCTGAAGATCTTAATTTTTTTTTTTCCGCCCAACTCATTCTTTCGGAATTCTCGACGTCACTTCGACGAAAATATGTGTTCTACGGCAAAACTTAGGACACATTCGGAATCAGCGTGTTCGAATGAGCACGTGAATTCGAAATCAGAGTGTTCGAATAAGATCATTCTATGAATATCTGAAAACATATAAAATAATTTTGTTATACCCCAAAATCGACAAAAGAGGGTTGATCATACAGAAACATGTCTCCTTCGACCCTTTCAAGTTGTCAAACCTTATCCCAACCTCCGAAATAATCCGTTCCGAAAGTTCCAGAACACCCTCTACATCCTCCCAGTATTGATCATCCCAAAACTCGCTAATTCATCTCTCTAATGGCAGTCGCCGAACCGCCCGACCACCCCAAAAACACCCCCCCAGCGGAAGGTACAAAGTAAGACGGCGTCTCGTTTGAGAAACGAAAATTGAATATCTTGCGAAAACGGAAGCGGAAACAATGCCCCCATTGTAAATAGACGGGCTGCTTCCTCATTGGCTGACGTTAATAACTCTAAGACTTTGAGAAAGGGGTGAATTAATGAACACACCCTTCGTTCAGTTTCTCTCTGCACGCGGCGTTCCGTTCTCTCTGTGTTCGGGGAGCTGTCATACTCACGGCCCGCTTTTCGGGGTTGTTATTTCTGGAGCGGTGTCTTATGTCAGAACGAGGGGGGCCTCGTTGGTACTTAATTGAATTGTTGCCATGGTTCGTGTTATCTTCTTTGGGGAACAATGGGGGGGAATGATCAATTTTAGAGTTGCATCGAATTGAAAAAGGAATTCTCTTGAGCTTCTGCTGTTAGCGTCTAACACTTTAATGCGTGGTTGAGTTACTCCTGATAAGGAGTGAACCAATTAGAGATTCCAAGAAAATAGATTCCATTATAATCCGAAATAAGGGTTGATGTCTTGAGCTCTACAGCGTCTCATCCATATCCCAGCTGGGATGATTCTTTCTTTTTTCACATTCATCATAGTTGTGTCTTCCAAAGTCAAAAAGCTCAGACTGTCATTTCTAGATGACTACATATTTGGAGTCAGATTGGTCGAATAAGCGTTAATTATAAATTTCAGGGAGATCAGCAAAAATTAGTTTTTCAAAGAAAAAGTTTTCGATTGAATATTTCATAAAAAATGAATATTTCGTGATAGCAGATAATTATTAAAATAAATTATTAAAATTAAAATGTTTTCCTTATATTTTTCGAGGGTGTGGATTCCGAATATGTGATTGATTTTCACGAAAAATGATTTTTGTGCTTGATACGATACTTTGAATATGAAATTTGTTCCAGAACGTCATTTTTGAATGTCCTACTTTGTGCTCATACCTTGTGAAAACGGAACGTCTGTGGTGAATGTCGTTTTTTTTCTTGTAGAAGAATTTGGCTACCAAATGGTGCGATTCTAAATCCACTTCAACCTTTCTGGAGATCTTCATGATTTTTTTTCCCGAAACTACTAGTTTTTTCGGAATTCTCGACGTTACTCCGAGGAAAACATGAGTTTTATGGAAGACACGAGGGCATATTCCAAACCAGCTTGTTCGAATAAGCTCATTTCATGAATTTTAGGAAAAAAAGCAAAAAAAAAAGGTTTCACGAAAAAATATTCATACACATAAAAGTTGATAAAAAATTTATTGTTCGCATGAAAGAGAAAAACAATTTTTTTACATATTTGGGGGTATGGATTCCAAATTTTCACTTGTTTTTTTCAAGAAAAATGTTTTTTGTGGTCGCTACAACATTCTGAATTGTATTCTAGAACGTCATTTTCGAAAGTACATCTTTGTTCTTATCCCTCATGGACTCTGGAGAATTTTTTTTTCAGACTTGGTAAATTCTTTGGCTACTGGAAAAAGGTATCAAAAATTCACTGAAACGTTCCTGAAATTCTTTATGATTTTGTTCTCCAAACAAATAAATTTTTTCGGAATTCTCAACTTCACTCCGACGAAAATATGAGTTCCACAGAAAATCGAGGGCATATTCGAAACCAGCGTGTTCGAATGAGCTCATTTCATGAATTTCCAGAATAAAGAGCCAAAAGAAAATTGTTTCGCGAAAAAAGTTTCATACCCATAAAAGTATATAAAAAATTTATTGTTCGAAATAGAAGAGAAAAACACTTTTTTACATATTTGGGGGTATGGATTCCAAATTTTCACTTGCTTTTTTCACGAAAAATTATTTTTGTGGTCGCTACAACATTTTGAATTTGATGTTTTCTGGAACGTCATTTTCGAAAGTACATCTTTGTTCTTATCCCTCATGGAAATGAATCGACTATAGTGAGTGTTGTTTTTTTTCGGAATTGGTAAATTCTTTGGCTACCGAATAATGGTATTGAAAATTCACTGAAACGTTCCCGAAATTCTTTAGGATTTTGTTCTCCAAACAAATACATTTTTTCGGAATTCTCGCCGTCACTCCGACGAATATATGAGTTCCACAGAAGAAACTAGGACATATTCGAAATCAGCGTGTTCGAATGAGCTCATTTCATGGATTTCAGAAAAAAGAGCGAAAAAAAACATTTTTCGTGAAAAAAGTTTCATACCCATAAAAGTATATGAAAAATTTATTGTTCGAAATAGAAGAGAATAACACCTTTTTCACGTCTTTCGGGGGTGTGAAATCCGAATTTTTACTTGCTTCATCACGAAAAATTATTTTTGTGTTCGTTACAACACTTTGAATTAGAAGTTTTCTGGAACGTCATTTTCGAAAGTACATCTTTGTTCTTATCCCTCATGGAAATGAATCGATTATGGTGAGTTTTGTTTTTTTTCAGAATTGGTACATTCTTCGGCTAACGAAAAATGGTATTGAAAATTCACTGAAACGTTCCTGAAATTCTTAATATTATTTTGTTCTCTAAACAAATACACTTTTTCGGAATTCTCGACATCACTCCGACGAAAATATGAGTTCCACAGAAAAAACTAGGGCATATTCGAAATCAGCGTGTTCGAATAAGCTTATTTATGAATTTCAGAAAAAAAGAGCGAAAAAAAAATTTTTCGCGAAAAAAGTTTCATACCCGCAAAAGTATTCAAAAATTTATCGTTCGAAATAGAAGAGAATAACACCTTTCTACATTTTTCGTGGGCATGGGATCCGAATTTTCACTTGCTTTTTTCTCGAAAAATTATTTTTGTGATCGCTACAACACTTTGAATTTGAAGTTTTCTGGAACGTCATTTTCGAAAGTCCATCTTTATTCTTATCGGTCATGGAAATGAATCGACAATGGTGAGTGTTTTTTTTTTCAGAATTGGTAAATTCTTTGGCTACCGAAAAATGGTATTGAAAATTCACTGAAACGTTCCTGAAATTCTTTATATGATTTTGTTTTCCAAATAAATACATTTTTTCGGAATAGTCGACGTCACTCTGACGAAAATATGTGTTCCACAGAAAAAACGATGGCATATTCGAAATCAGCGTGTTCGAAAAAGCTCATTTCATGAATTTCAGAAAAAAGATCGAAAAAAAAATTTTTCGCGAAAAAAGTTTCATACCCATAAAAGTTTATAAAAAGTTGATTGTTCGCAATAGAAGAGAAAAACACTTTTTTTGGTCGCTACAACACTTTGAATTCGAAGTTTTCTGGAACGTCATTTTCGAAAGTACATCTTTGTTCTTATCCCTCATGGAAATGAATCGACTCTGGTGAGTGTTGTTTTTTTTTCAGAATTGGTAAATTCTATGGCTACCGAAAAATGGTATTGAAAATTCACTGAAACGTTCCAGAAATTCTTTATGATATGGACAAATACATTTTTTCGGAATTCTCGACGTCACTCCGACGAAAATATGGGTTCCACAGAAAAAACGAGGGCATATTCGAAATCAACGTGTTCGAATAAGCTTATTTTATGAATTCCAGAAAAAAAGAACGAAAAAAAAATTTTTCGCGAAAAAAGTTTCATACCCATAAAAGTTTATAAAAAGTGTATTGTTCGAAATAGAAGATAATTACACGTTTTCAGCATATTTTGGGGGTGTGAATTCCGAATTTTCCCTTGCTTTTTTCACGAAAAATTTTTTGTTGTCGCTACAACACTTTCAATTTGAAGTTTACTGGAACGTCATTTATTGGACCATACTTTGAATTGGAATATCGCAATAAAAAAAAAGTTCCTCCACCCCCCTCACTCCCCAAATTATTCATCAATCATATCTCCCCCTCTCTCCAACTTCTCGACATAATAATCCCTCCTCATAATAATTTTCCAATGAAAATCCCCAGACATGCCGAGATCTTACACATCCTGCCTTATTATCGAGGAATTCGAAGAGGGTTCGAAACCGCTAAACTGAAATCGATGTTTAATTACTCGAAATTGTGGCAAATATGTTGAGGCATGATCGAAGGGTTCCTCAACGGTGTTTGTTCGAGGAACTATGCCAAAGAGGGCAGGATTTTCGATCAGATTCGGCCTTCATCACAACAATCCTAACAGCTAATTTTTTTTCAATTTGATCCCTCGATTTCCATGTCTTCTGATTGAACACTGCTTGTGAAGAGTACAAACAAGCGAGTACGTTCGGGAATCTCGTCAAACACGTTCCAAGTTGCCAAATTCCCACATTCTCGCGGAGGTCGAACAATCAGGAATATACCAAGGGCTGCGCGTTGACCAGTGGTCAAACTAGAATTATGGGTCATCCAGTTTTGATCGGACCTTGATTATAAAAGGTACAGAAGTATCAACCCAAGAACCCGCCACTCAGGGAAACTAAGAAAGAAAACTGGAGGGATTTTCGACCGTTTGCACGATCCCATAAAAAAAACATCCCCTAACTAGGGTGTAACAACTCAAGTATTCTTTCATTGGCACCAATTACACCCAACAGAGGTTAACTCATATATGGCATCGTCGACCAAATATGACAGATTTGGTACATCAGAACTACTATGTGACAGATGTGATACATTAGATCTACTGTGTGACAGGAACGTCAAAAATAATAACCTTCAACCTAGAAATAGACAATTTAAGTTACACTTGAGAGGGGGCGGTGCGAACGGCCGTTAATCTTTCCGAAACTTTCCAGAATTGCAGGAAACTGTTCCGGCCGCCCATATCTCCGTACAGGACCTATTCCGCCAACTGGAGACTCTTTCTCCGCGAGTACAAACACGAAGTTCGCCAGCTAGTGGAGATATGAGTGAGATAATTAGTTCCGTAATGACTAGATTGGAATAATGGCCAGAATTTCAAAGTTGTTGAATTTTCGTTTAATTGCCGCTAGGGGGCACGAAGTTCCGCACACACTCCACTTTTACTGATGCGGACAGAGCTATGGCGAGTATGCCAATAATAATGGGCGAATTCCGGGACTTTGGAGGAATGGACGGATGGGAGCTTTATCGTATGGTTCGGTATGGTATAGTGTTTCGAACTAGAATAATGAGAACTAAAAAAAAATCACAAATTGGTAGAATAATATTATAATTCTGATGTTTGAGAAGTTGAGCTTCAACGTTGTTTATCCTTCTAAAATGATATCAAATCTGATCGAAGACCTGATGGATTGGATCATAAATGGGACATTTGGTCACCCCTAGATCCACTGAAAAATGCACGAAGAAAATTCGGGTATATTTCGTCCATAACTTGAAAATGATCAAAAACGGCCAGAAGTTAAGTGGTTGGGTTAAATGCAGATTTTCTTTAAAATCATCGAAAACCTACAAAAATGGTATGGCAAAGTTGGAAAGAGATCTATTCAATTGTCTTTACCAGATTTCACATACTGAAATGGCCTTTTTTCAGACTCATGGACCTAAGTTTCCATAACAATGAAATTGATATCGAGATATAATTTCATCCATAACTTCCTGAAAATGATAAAAAACTCCCAGAAGTGGTGTGGTCAGGTTGGAAGACAATGTATTTCATTGTATTCAACTCATTTCAGATCCTGAATCGGTCCATTCGTCGATATATGAACGTAAGTTTCCGCCCATTCCAGCATTGTGAACTGAATGACGTTGTGAAGGATTTCGCGCAGAACTTTTTTGAAATCAACGAAAACCCATAAAAATGGTATGACAAAGTTGCAGAGGGATCTATCCAATAATAATTACCAGATTCCACACCCTGAGATTGCCTTTCTTCAAACTGCTGTACCTAAATTTCCATGACAATGAAAACGACATCGAGGTAGAATTTCATTGATAACTTCCTGAAAATGATAAAAAAACTCCCAGATATTTGGTGGTCAAGTTAAAAGACAATGTATTTCATCGTATTTAACTCATTTCAGACTCTGAAACGATCCATTCGTCGATATATGAAAGTAAGTTTCCGCCCATTACAGCATTGTGAACTGAATGACGTTGTGAAGGATTTCGCGCAGAACTTTTTTGAAATCAACGAAAACCCATAAAAATGGTATGGCAAAGTTGCAGAGGGATCTATCCAATAATATTTACCAGATTCCACACCCTGAGATTGCCTTTCTTCAAACTGCTGTACCTAAATTTCCATGACAATGAAAATGATATCGAGATAAAATTTCATCCATAACTTCCTGAAAATGATCAAAAACTCCCAGAAGTGGTGTGGTTAGGTTGAAAGACAATGTATTTCATCGTATTCAACTCATTTCAGACCCTGAATCGGTCCATTCGTCGATATATGAACGTAAGTTTCCGCCTATTCCAGCATTGTGAACTGAATGACGTTGTGAAGGATTTCGCGCAGAACTTTTTTGAAATCAACGAAAACCCATAAAAATGGTATGACAAAGTTGCAGAGGGATCTATCCAATAATATTTACCAGATTCCACACCCTGAGATTGCCTTTCTTCAAACTGCTGTACCTAAATTTCCATGACAATGAAAATGATATCGAGATAGAATTTCATTCATAACTTCCTGAAAATGATCAAAAACTCCCAGAAGTGGGGTGGTTAGGTTGAAAGACAATGTATTTCATCGTATTCAACTCATTTCAGACCCAAAATCGGTCCATTCGTCGATATATGAACGTAAGTTTCCGCCCATTCCAGCATTGTGAACTGAATGACGTTGTGAAGGATTTCGCTCAGAACTTTTTCGAAATCAACGAAAACCCACGAAAATGGAATAAAAAAGTTGGAAAAAGATCTATTCAATTGTATTCACAAGATATCACACTCTAAAATTGCCTTCTTTCCGACTTTTGGACCTAGCTTTCCATGACAATGAAATTGATATCGAGATAGAATTTCATTCATAACTTCCTGAAAATGATCAAAAACTCCCAGAAGTGGGGTGATCAGGTTGAAATACAATGTATTTCATCGTATTCGACTCATTTCAGACCCTAAATCGGTCCATTCGACGATATATGAACGTACGTTTCCGCCCATTACAGCATTGTGAACTGAATGACGTCGTGGATGATTTCGCTCATAACTTCTTGGAAATCATCGAAAACCCACAAAAAAGGTATGAAAAAGTTGCAAAGGCATTTATCCAATTGTATCTTCCAGATTTTACACACTGAAATTCCCTTTTTTCAGACTTTTGGACCTAATTTTCCATGACAATGAAATTGATATCGAGATAGAATTTCATTCATAACTTCCTAAAAATGATCAAAAACTTCCAGAGGCAGGGTGGTTAGGTTGAAAAATAATGTATTTCATCGTATTCAACTCATTTCAGACCCAAAATCGGTCCATTCCTCGATATATGAACGTAAGTTTCCGCCCATTCCAGCATTGTGAACTGAATGACGTTGTGAAAGATTTCGCTAAGAACTTTTTTGAAATCAACGAAAAAACAACAAATCAAACAAAAACTTCCAGAGGCAGGGTGGTTAGGTTGAAAAACAATGTATTTCATCGTATTCAACTCATTTCAGACCCAAAATCGGTCCATTCCTCGATATATGAACGTAAGTTTCCGCCCATTCCAGCATTGTGAACTGAATGACGTTGTGAAAGATTTCGCTAAGAACTTTTTTGAAATCAACGAAAAAACCACAGAAATGGTATGGCAAAGTTGGGAAAAGATCAATTCAATTGTATTCACAAGATTTCACACACTGAAATTGCCTTTTTTCAGACTTTTGGACCTAACTTTCCATGACAATGAATTTGATATCGAGATAGAATTTCATTCATAACTTCCTGAAAATGAACAAAAACTCCCAGAAGTGGGTAGGTTAGGTTGGAAGACAATTTATTTCATCGTATTCAACTCATTTCAGATCCTAAATCGGTCCATTCGTCGATATATGAACGTAAGTTTCCGCCTATTCCAGCATTGTGAACTGAATGACGTCGTGGAGGATTTCGCTCAGAACTTTTTTGAAAGAATCGGAAACCTACAAGAATGGTATAAAAAAGTTGCAGAGGAATCTATCCAATTATGTTCACCAGATTTCACACCCTGAAATTGCCCCTCTCCAGACTTCTGGACCTAAATTTCCATGACAATGAAAATGACATCGAGATAGAATTTCATTTATAAATGATCAAAAACTCCCAGGAGTTGGGTAGTTAAGTTAGAAGACAATGTATTTCATCGTATTCAACTCATTTCAGACCCTGGAACGGTAAATTCGTCGATATATAAACGTAATCAAACGTTCATTCGAGCATTGTGAACTGAATGACGTCGAGGAGGATTTCACTCAGAACTCTTTTCAAATCATCTTAAACCTACAAAAGTGGTTTGGCAAAGTTGCAAAGGGATCTATTCTATCGTACTCACTGGACTTCACACCCTGAAATATCACGAATAACCTAATAAAATAATATTTTTATTCGGACGTTTGCGTAGTTGAGCTTTAACGTTGTTCATCCTTCTAAAATAATATAAAAACAGATCGAAGACTTGAAGGATTGGATCATAGAAGGGACATTTTGGTCACCCCTGGATACGCCGAAATATGCGCGAAGTCTTAGGTTAGGTGTGTTGTCTCAGTGAAAATTCGGGGCCTCGAACTCGATATAAGATATTTGCATTTAAATCGAGTTATAACGGAATATGTTCAATGTTCCCCCAGTAATAAGGTTAATGTTAGTTCATCCTTGGCCACAGTTTACTTTGGATATGTATATGTTGGAAGTTGCTCCTGGCCATACTGTTTGTTTATACTCTAAAGTTGGCTGCTCTGAAGTAGAGTTGATGTTCGGCGGGGTGTTGTTGAACTTATAAACTGATAAGACGTTTTGGGCTCATGAATCTGTGGGGTCTATTTTGCGATAACTCTGGTTTCGCCTCTGAGGCGGGCTCTCGTGATGAAAGGGAAACCCATAAATTAATTTGTAAAAAATTAAGTTTGGATATTTTTATGTTTGGAGTTTGATCACACTTAAATGGCTGAAAGAATTGTGATAAAAAAAATTGCAGGTGTTCTTGAGATACTGATGGAACATATCATTCAACAATGACAGTTGACTTATTCCGTGACCTAACCTATGGCATGAAAACACATCATCTATGGTCACACAATAGAACATGGCGAAAATAAAATTGAGTTATGTTAAGACCGAAACAGTTCTATCATCGTAAACTCGCTCAGATGACCGTCAAAATCAACACAAAGAGCCCTTCGAAATCCCCAATATCTCCCTGAAGGACCTGAGGACGTCCTTTTACCCCCTCAAGGGGAATTAAACACGCATGGCTATCCTTAAGACGGGCATAATTTTATTTGTCGAGATAAAGGACCCAGTCCTAAGAACTCGAGCTTTTGGGGGTGTCTTCTCAGAAGATGATAGAGTGGAAACGTACGTTTGAATCGTCTTTAGATGTGGGGGTTGCTCGAATTGTTCCTTTGAGGGTCCTTCGGTCGTTTTCTCTTGTCCTGTCGACGTTTTGAGATTAAACAACGGATTGGAGGATGTGGATTAGTTGTTTTTGTTGTGACGTTGGTACGGACGGTTTTAAGGGGTTGTATGTGCAGGGTGGACAAGATTTGAGGGCTTTGAGGAGAAGCCTACGAAATAGTGATGATGCAAAAGGATTAATTCAATCGTATTTGGTTGATTTTAGACCTTGAAATCATCTTTTTTTCGAAACAATGACGTCGAAATATAATTTTGTTCATAAATTCCTGGAAACGATTGCAAACCGACAATGGTAACTTGGGAGATAATATATTGAATCGTATTCAACTCTTTTCAGACTTCGAAATTGTCTATTCTTCGATATATGAACGTTTATTCGAGCATTGTGAACTAAATGACGTCTATGAGGATTCCGCTTTTGACTTTTTTGAAGTCAGTGAAAACCTGTCGAGGTGGTATCACAAAGTTGCAGTTGGATCTATTCAGAAGAATTTATCAGATTTTACACCCTGAAATTGCCTTCTTTCAGACCTCTAGGCCTAGGTTTCCATGAGAATGAAAATGACAAGGGAGTAGAATTTCATTCATAACTTCCTGAAAATGATCAAAAACTACCAGAAGTTTGGGTGGTTATGTTAATAGACAATAGATTTCATCGTATTCAACTCATTTCAGACCCTGAAACGGTCCATTCGTCGATATATGAACGTAAGTTTACGTCCATTCGAGCATTGTGAACTAAATGACGTCGAAGAGGATTTTGCTCAGAACTTTTTTAAATTATCAAAAACCCACATAAATGGTATGGCAAAATCGCGAAGGGATCTATTCAATTGTATATACCAGATTTCACACCCTGAAATTGCTTTTCTTCAGACATCACTCATATTAAATGTCCATAACAATAAAAATGACATGGAAGTAAAATTTCATTCATAACTTCCTGAAAATGATCGAAAACTCCCAGAAATTGGGTGGTTAAGTAAATAAACAATGTATTTCATCATATTCAACTCATTTCAGACCCTGAAACGGTCCATTCGTCGATATATGAACGTAAGTTTACCTTCATTCGAGCACTGTGAACTAAATGACGTCGAGAAGGATTTCGCTCAGAACTTTTTTAAAATCATCAAAACCCCACAAAAGTGGTATGGCAAAGTTGCAAAGAGATCTATTCAATTTCATTCACTAGATTTCACAACCTGAAATTGCCTTATTCAGACTTCTGGACCTAAGTTTCCATGAGAATCAAAATGACATGGAAGTCGAATTTCATTCATAACTTCTTGAAAATGAGCAAAAACTACCAGAAATTGGGTGGTTAAGTAAATAAACAATGTATTTCATCATATTCAACTCATTTCAGGCCCTGAAACGGTCCATTCCTCGATATATCAACGTAGGTTTACGTCCATTCGAGCATTGTGAACTGAATGACGTCGAAGAGGATTTCGCTCAGAACTTCTTCAAAATCATCGAAAACCCACAAAAATGGTATGGCAAAGTTGCAAAGGGATCTATCCAATTGTTTCCACTAGATTTCACACACTGAAATTGCCTTTTTTCAGACTTTTGGACCTAACTTGCCATGACAATTAATTTGATATCGAGATAGAATTTCATTCATAACTTCCTGAAAATGATCAAAAACTACCAGAAATTGGGTGGTTAAGTAAAGAGACAATGTATTTCATCATATCTTACCCATTTCAGACCCTGAAACGGTCCATTCCTTCATATATGAACGTAGGTTTACGTCCATTCGAGCATTGTGAACTGAATGACGTCGAAGAGGATTTAGCTCAGAACTTCTTCAAAATCATCGGAAACCCACAAAAATGGTATGGCAAAGTTGCAAAGAGATCTATCCAATTGTTTCCACTAGATTTCACACCCTGAAATTGCCTTCATTCAGACTTCTGGACCTGAGTTTCCATGACAATGAAAATGACATCAAGATAGAATTTCATTCATAACTTCCTGAAAATGATCAAAAACTACCAGAAATTAGGTGGTTAAGTAAATAGACAATGTATTTCATCATATCTAACTCATTTCAGACCATAAAACGGTCCATTCCTCGATATATGAACGTAGGTTTACGTCCATTCGAGCATTGTGAACTGAATGACGTCGAAGAGGATTTCGCTCAGAACTTCTTCAAAATCATCGGAAACCCACAAAAATGGTATGGCAAAGTTGCAAAGGGATCTATCCAAATGTTTTCACTAGATTTCACACCCTGAAATTGCCTGCCTTCAGACTTCTGGACCTGAGTTTCCATGACAATGAAAATGACATCAAGATTGAATTTCATTCATAACTTCCTGAAAATGATCAAAAACTACCAGAAATTGGGTGTTTAAGTGAAAAGACAATGTATTTCATCATATCTAACTGATTTCAGATCCTGAAACTGTCCATTCCTCGATATATGAACGTAGGTTTACGTCCATTCGAGCATTGTGAACTGAATGACGTCGAAGAGGATTTCGCTCAGAACTTCATCAAAATCATCGGAAACCCACAAAAATGGTATGGCAAAGTTGCAAAGAGATCTATCCAATTGTTTTCACTAGATTTCACACCCTGAAATTGCCTTCATTCAGACTTCTGGACCTGAGTTTCCATGACAATGAAAATGACATCAAGATAGAATTTCATTCATAACTTCCTGAAAATGATCAAAAACTACCAGAAATTAGGTGGTTAAGTAAATAGACAATGTATTTCATCATATCTAACTCATTTCACACCATAAAACGGTCCATTCCTCGATATATGAACGTAGGTTTACGTCCATTCGAGCATTGTGAACTGAATGACGTCGAAGAGGATTTCGCTCAGAACTTCTTCAAAATTATCGGAAACCCACAAAAATGGTATGGCAAAGTTGCAAAGGGATCTATCCAAATGTTTTCACTAGATTTCACACCCTGAAATTGCGAGCCTTCAGACTTCTGGACCTGAGTTTCCATGACAATGAAAATGACATTAGAATAGAATGTCATTCATAACTTCCTGAAAATGATCAAAAACTACCAGAAATTGGGTGGTTAAGTGAAAAGACAATGTATTTCATCATATCTAACTGATTTCAGATCCTGAAACTGTCCATTCCTCGATATATGAACGTAGGTTTACGTCCATTCGAGCATTGTGAACTGAATGACGTCGAAGAGGATTTCGCTCAGAACTTCATCAAAATCATCGGAAACCCACAAAAATGGTATGGCAAAGTTTCAAAGTGCTATATCCAATTGTATTCACCAGATTTCACATCCTGAAATTGTCTTTTTTAAGAATTCTGGACCTGAGTTTTCATGACCATGAAAATGATATCGAGGTAGAATTTCTTCCATAACTTTCTGAAAATTACCAGAAGTTGGAAGTTAAAGTTATAAGACAATGTATTCAATCGTATTTCACCCATTTTAGACCCTGAAACGATCCATTCGTCGATATATAAAGGTAAGTTTCTGTTCATTCGAGCATTGTGAACTGAATGACGTCGAGGGGGAATTCGCTGAGAACTTTTTTAAAATCATCGACAAGAAATCGAAAAGAGATAATTTCGTTCAAAATTTAACGAATACAATTCAATAGATGCTCTAGCAACTTCACCATATCACTTTTGTAAGATTCCGATTATTTTAAAAAAGTTCTGAGCGAAGTCCTTTTTGACGTCATTCAGTTCACAATGATGGAATGAACGGGAACTCGAAGAATATATTTCATGATTAACGTTCGGAACCTTCTGAGCACTTCAATGTCGAAGGTAATCAGCGTATCGACTCTCATTATATGCTTTTCTTCCCATTGAATTCAAATCCAACTGTAAATTTGGACGAATTCAGGTTATTACAAGTCCTCTCAGCCGGCAGGGCAGCCAACTAAGAGCTCCACGTGCGGAGAGATGTGCACGCCCCAATGGAAACAACTAATTTATATTTGAAATGTTAATCCTCCAGAAACTAGGAAAGGGCTTAAATTACACACGTCTCAAGACTCCGTCGAGCATTAATAATGACTGCTGCACGAAATTCTCCTAGGTATTAATCTAACTTAACGTGGGGAAATTCAACTCCGGGTGACTTCAGATTACCACTTTAATATATTCTAAAACTTCCCCGCGCTCGAATAATCCACCCTGTATACCCTGGAAATCTCCAGCACGTACCCATCTTCCTTCCCGATCAACCGGCCTAGTCAGAGAGAGAGGCGACGGTCTAGTAGGCCGCGGGAACATAGAGAAACACGTCCGCACCGCCATCTTAAATCAATATTATATAAAATGGGAGGAATCTCAGTTTTAGACGAAGAAAACAGCGCACCTCCGAGCGGGAAAGAGATATAAATATCTAATGTACGACTGGGGAAGGAGACGGAGACGTTTCCTGCAGCCTCCGAAGGAGGAGGACGGAGGATCCGCGAGCAGGATGCCGGGAAAATGTCTGGGGCGCATCTTAAGGAAGAAGAAGACGGAACATAGAGTTCCGAAGGTCGGGGAGCGGGATAGAGGGCGATACCTGTTAAATATGCATGAGACTGCGAAATATAGGATATAAGGAGGAAGTACCGCCATTTTCTAGTAACGCCCACCGGATTTTTAGGAGAGCGACTCCTTGGGATGCTGCAAGGAGCCGAGGTTGTTCGATATTCGGGTAGAGGAGCGTTTGGATTAATTATTCGTGGGTCTGGGAGAGGTCGAATTGTTCCATCAACGGCTGGCTGCCTGAAGGAGCTTGTGGCTTGAATTGTAGACCACCGCTGATCTAAAATCTAAATCAATAAAAAACAACTTTGCCATCCTATTTCATTATCTATCTTAGAAACGAAATAATCGAAGGAGAAATTGGTAAATAGCATATCTTCCCTTTCCAAACACTCCAATTAGAGTGTTAAATGCTTCTAGAATTGTCATTCTATGATGTTGTGAACGATAGGGTTGAAAGAATGTTACGAGTGCCACTAAAAATTTCTAATTTTGCTGAAGGCAATCTTACTGTCATGAAATCCTTCTAGAATTGTTATTCTATGATTCTGTCAACGATAGTGTTGAGTGAATGTTGCAAGCTCCACTAAAACGTTTTTGTTTTGCTAAATGCAATCTTAGTGTCATCCAATCATTCTAGAATTGTTCTTCTATGATTTTTGAACGATATTGGTAGAAGAATGTTACGAGGGCCACTAAATTTGTTTCATATTTTTCTGAAGGCAAGCTTACTGTCATTAAATTTTTCTAGAATTGCCATTCTATTATTTTGTCATAGAAAGTGTTGAAAAAATGTTACAAGCGCCACAGAATTTGTTTTGAATTTTGCTGAAGGCAATCTCACTGTCATTGATTCCTTCTAGAATGGTCATTCTATGATTTTGTGAATGATAGTGTAAGGAGAATGTTACGAGCGCCACTGAAATATTTTTAATTTTTCTGAAGGCAATCTTATTGTCATTAAAGCCTTCTAGAATTACCATTCTATGATTTTGTCAGTGATAGTGTTGAAAGAATGTTACGAGGGCAACTAAATTTGTTTTAAATTTTGCTGAAGGCAATCTTACTGTCATTGAATTCATCTTGAATTGTCCTTCTATGATCAATATCTAATGATATTGGTGAAAGAATGTAACGAGCGTCACTAAATTTTCTTTCAAATTTTGCTGAAGGCAATCTTACTATCATTAAATACTTATACAATTGTCATTCTATGATTTCGTGAACGATAGTGTTAATAGAATGTTACGAGCGCCACCAAAATTCCTTTCAAATTCTTCTGAAGGCCATCTTACTATCATTAAATCCTTCTAGAATTGCCATTCTATGATTTTGTCAGCGATAGTGTTGAAGGAATGTTACGAGGGCCACTAAATTTGTTTTAAATTTTGCTGAAGGCAGTCTTACTGTCATTTAATCCTTCTAGAATTGCCAATCTATGATTTTGTGAATGGAAGTGTTGAGAAAATGTTACGAGCGCCACTAAATTTCCTTTCAAGGTTTTCTGAAGGCAGTCTTACTGTCATTAAATCCTTCTAGAATTGCCATTCTATGATTTTGTCAGCGATAGTGTTAATAGAATGTTACGAGCGCCACTGAAATATTTTCAATTTTTCTGAAGGCAATCTTACTGTCATTAAAGCCTTCTAGAAATGCCATTTTATGATTTTGTCAGTGATAGTGTTGAAAGAATGTTACGAGGGCAACTAAATTTGTTTTAAATTTTGCTGAAGGCAATCTTACTGTCATTAAAGCCCTATAGAATTGCCATTATGTGATTTTGTGAACGATAGTGTTAAGACAATGTTACGAGGGCCACTAAATTTGTTTTAAATTTTGCTGAAGGCAATCTTACTGTCATTTAATCCTTTTAGAATTGCCAATCTATGATTTCGTGAACGATAGTGTTGAGAAAATGTTACGAGCGCCACTAAATTTCCTTTCAAAGTTTTCTGAAGGCAATCTTACTGTCATTAAATCCTTCTAGAATTGCCATTCTATGATTTTGTCAGCGATAGTGTTAATAGAATGTTACGATCGCCACTGAAACATTTTTAATTTTTCTGAAGGCAATCTTACTGTCATTAAAGCCTTCTAGAATTCCCATTCTATTATTTTGTCAGTGATAGTGTTGAAAGAATGTTACGAGGGCAACTAAATTTCTTTCAAATTTTGCTGAAGGCAATCTTATTTTCATTAAATCCTTCTAGAATTGCTATTCTCTGATTTTGTGAACGATAGTGTTGAGACAATGTTACGAGGGCCACTAAATTTGTTTTTAATTTAGCTGAAGGCAATCTTACTGTCATTTAATCCTTCTAGAATTGCCAATCTATGATTTTGGGAACGATAGTGTTGAGAAAATGTTACGAGCGCCACTAAATTTCCTCTCAAAGTTTTCTGGAGGCAATCTTACTGTCATTAAATCCTTCTAGAATTGCCATTCTATGATTTTGTCAGCGATAGTGTTTAAAGAATGTTACGAGCGCCACTGAAATATCTTTAATTTTTCTGAAGGCAATCTAACTGTCATTAAAGCCTTCTAGAATTGTCATTCTATGATTCTGTCAGTGATAGGGTTGAAAGAATGTTACGAGGGCAACTAAATTTGTTTAAATTTTGCTGAAGGCAATCTTACTGTCATTAAAGCCTTGTAGAATTGCCATTCTATGATTTTGTGAACGATAGTGTTAAGACAATGTTACGAGGGCCACTCAATTTGTTTTAGATTCTACTGAAGGCAATCTCACTGTCATTAAATCCTTCTGGAATTTTCATTCTAGGATTTTGTGAACGATAGTGTTGAGAGAATGGTACGAGCGCCACTCAGGGACATTAAACCCTTCTGGAATTGTCGTTCCATGATTTTGTGAACGAATTTGTCAAGGAAATGGTACGAGCGTCACTAAAGATATATCCACTTTTGTTGCAGGCAATGTCACTGCCATTAGCCCCTTCCAGTTTTTTATAAATTCGACTGAGTAATGCTAAGATCCAAATGTGGCAATGCTAAGCTCCAAGTGTGGCAATGAAAAGATCCAACTGCACATAGAAGAAACCAATGTATCAACACTGAATCCATCATTCACCCGTCAACAGTCAGAAAGAAACCCACAATATCCCTCTCCCTCCAATCCAGCCATTGGCAGAAACACCCCATTCACAATTCGCGGGCCACCTTTAATTTTTATCGTCTCTCTTTATCGCGCCGTTTTTTCCCTCTCTTTCCTCTCGGGAAGCCGCGATAAGGCCCCAAAAATGAAAGAATGCTCGTTCGCGCATGTGTGCGGGGTAAAAACCGACGTTTTTCTTTTTTGGGGGAGGTTTTCATACGGTCTTTTCAATGCCTCCAGTTGATGAATAGATTTAAAAAGATTTGTTTGTGTTTTTCGCGTCGGCGGTTGGCGGCTCTGCGAGGTCGCGAAGTCGCGAATAATCGTGTGTTTTCTTGGTATTTTTTTTTGGACGTGGGGTGGATCGTCGAAGTTTTAAATGGTGATGTAGTTGATGATTTTGGGATGGTTTCAGTGAGGAGAAGGCTGATCAATCAAAGTTGAATGATTTTCGAATATGGATGGTGGCCAACATTTGATGAAAACCATAATTTTACCCTTGTACAGACTGAATTAATCGATTTTCACTGAATATAAATGTTTATCATTATCTGCCTGAAGAAACCATTGTAAAAGCGAAACGTGAAAATCGTTTATTTAGTCAGTAATATTTAATTAGATTTTTTCATGGAACAATTTAATACTTTATTGTCTTTTCAAGTGAAGTAACGTCATGAAATTTCACTTATCAAATACCGATTCCAGGAACCAAAACCATTAAAAACGGTTTCCAATACTTTGATTCAACGACTGCATGCATTATTTTTTGACTTTTCAACGGAATTCCGATGACGTTCGGTCGAAATTGATGCAGCCATATAATCTGGATGACGTCGAGGTAGAATTTCGTTCGTTCATAACTGTATGGAAATTGTCGAAATCTCCCAAAAGTGGTATGGAAAAGTTTACAGCGGGATATATTTAATCTTATTCGCCTCATTTCAAACCTCGAACGGTCTATTCTACGAAATATGAACCTACGTTTCTATCTATTCCGACATGCAACTCGAATGACGTCTTGGTAGAAGTTTGTTGATTTCTATCTGAAAATAATCCAAAACCCCCAAAATTGTTGTGGTCAAGTTGAAAGAGGATATATTTTATCGTATTCATCTCATTTCAGACTTCATAACGGTCTATTCTTCGATATACGAACGTAAGTTTCCATTTATTCAGCAATACAACTTGAATGACGTCGAGGTATAATTTCGTTGATACCTGAAAATCATCGAAAAACTCCGAAATTATTGTCATAAAAATACAAGAGGGTCTCTAAAATAGTATTTTCCTCATTTCAGAACTCAAATTAGTATATTCTTCGAAAAATTGAAGTGAATTTCCATTCATTCAACCATGCAATCTGAATGACATCGAGGTATAATTCCGATAATAACTGTCGGGAAATCATCGAAAATTTGCGAGAGTGTTGTGGAAAAGTTTCAATAGGATCAATTCAATTTTATTCAGCTCATTTCAGACCTCAAAACGGTATATTCTTGGATATATCAACTTTACTTTCCATTAATTCAGCCTCGCAACTTGAATGACTCCGGAGGTAGAATTTCACACATAACTCATCGAAAAACCCCGAAATTGGTGTCATAAAGTTGCAAGAGGATCTATAAAATAGTATTTTCTTCATTTTAGAACTCAAAATGGTGTATTCTTCGATATATAAGAGTGAATTTCTATTTTTCAGCTGAATGACGTCGAGGTATAATTTCATTCATAACTTTCTGAAAATCATCGAAAAACCGCAAAGGTTGTGTGGAAAAGTTGAAATAGGATTTATTCAATTTTATTCAAGTCATTTCAAACTTCGAAGCGGTATATTCTTCGATATAATAACGTAAGTTTCCATTAATTCAGCTATGCAACTTGAATGACTCCGAGGTAGAAGTTCATTCATAACAGTCTGAAAATCATCGAAAAACTCCGAAATTGTTGTCATAAAAATGCAGAAGGATCTATATTATAGTATTTTCCTCATTTCAGATCTCAAATTAGCATATTCTTCGATAAATTGAAGTGAATCTTCATTCATTCAACTGTGCAACCTGAATGACGTCGAGGTATAATTCCGATAATAACTGTCGGCAAATCATCGAAAATTTGCAAGAGTGGTGTGGAAAAGTTTCAATAGGATCAATTTAATTTTATTCGGCTCATTTCAGACCTCGAAACGGTATATTCTTCGATATATCAACGTTAGTTTCCATTAATTCAGCCTCGCAACTTGAATGACTCCGGAGGTAGAATTTCATTCATAAGAGTCTGTAAAACATCGACAACCCCGTAATTGGTGTCATAAAGTTGCAAGAGAATCTATTAAATAACATTTTCCCCATTTTAGAACTCAAAATGTTGTATTCTTCGATATATAAGAGTGAATTTCCATTTTTCTGCTGAATGACGTCGAGGTATAATTTCATTCAAAACTTTCTGAAAATCATCTAAAAACCCAAAAACTGGTGTGGAAAAGTTGAAATAGGATTTATTCAATTTTATTCAACTCATTTCAAACCTCAAATCGGTATATTCTTCGATATATTAACGTAAGTTTTCATTAATTCAGCCATGCAACTTGAATGACTCCGAGGTAGAAGTTCATTCATAACTGCCTGAAAATCATCGAAAAACTCCGAAATTGTTGTCATAAAAATGCAGGAGGATCTATATTATAGTATTTTCCTCATTTCAGAACTCAAATTAGCATATTCTTCGATAAATTGAAGTGAATTTCTATTCGTTCAACCATGCAATCTGAATGACGTCGAGGTATAATTCCGATGATAAATGTCGGGAATCATCGAAAATTGGCAAGAGTGGTGTGAAAAAGTTTCAATAGGACCAAGTCAATTTTATCCAACTCATTTCAGACCTCAAAACGGTATAATCTTCGATATATCAACGTTACTTTCCATTAATTCAGCCTCGCAACTTGAATGACTCCGGAGGTAGAATTTCACACATAACTCATCGAAAAACCCCGAAATTGGTGTCATAAAGTTGCAAGAGGATCTATAAAATAGTATTTTCCCCATTTTAGAACTCAAAATGGTGTATCCTTCGATATATGAGAGTGAATTTCCATTTTTCAGCTGAATGAAGTCGAGGTCTAATTTCATTAATAACTTTCTGAAAATCATCGAAAAACCGCAAAAGTGGTGTGGAAAAGTTGAAATAGGATTTATTCAATTTTATTCAAGTCATTTCAAACTTCGAAACGGTATATTCTTCGATATAATAACGTAAGTTTCCATTAATTCAGCTATGCAACTTGAATGACTCCGAGGTAGAAGTTCATTCATAACAGTCTGAAAATCATCGAAAAACTCCGAAATTGTTGTCATAAAAATGCAGGAGGATCTATATTATAGTATTTTCCTCATTTCAGAACTCAAAATGCTCTATTGTTCGATGTATGAAAGTGAATTTACATTCAATCAGCCATGCAACCTAAATGACGTCGAAGTATAATTTCGATAAAAACTGTCGGATAATCATCGAAAAATCGCAAAAGTGGTGTGAAAAGGTTGCAATAGGATTTATTTGATATTATTAAACTTATTTCAGACCTCGAAACGGTAAATTTTTCGATATATTAACGTAAGTTTCCATTAATACAGCCATGCAACTCGAATCACGTCGAGGTAGAATTTCATTCATAATTGTCTGAAAATCATCGAAAAACTCCATAATTGTTGTCATAAAAATGCAAGAGGATCTATAAAATAGTATTTTCCTCATTTCAGAACTAGAATATTCTTCGATAAATTGAAGTGAATTTCCATTCGTTCAACCATGCAATCTGAATGACGTCGAGGTATAAGTCCGATGATAACTGTCGGGAAATCATCGAAAATTTGCAAGAGTGGTGTGAAAAAGTTTCAATAGGATCAATTCAATTTTATCCAGCTCATTTCTGACCTTAAAACGTTATATTCTTCGATATATCAACGTTACTTTCCATTAATTCAGCCTCGCAACTTGAATGACTCCGGAGGTATAATTTCATTCATAACAGTCTGTAAAACATCGACAACCCCGAAATTGGTGTCATAAAATTGCAAGAGGATCTATAAAATAGTATTTTTCTCATTTTAGAACTCGAAATGGTGTATTCTTCGATATATAAGAGTGAATTTCCATTTTCAGCTGAATGACGTCGAGGTATAATTTCATTCATAACTTTCTGAAAATCATCGAAAAACCGCAAAAGTGTGTGGAAAAGTTGAAATAGGATTTATTCAATTTTATTCAACTCATTTTAAACCTCAAAACGGTATATTCTTCGATATATCAACGTAGGTTTTCATTAATTCAGCCATGCAACTTGAATGACTCCGAGGTAGAAGTTCATTCATAACTGTCTGAAAATCATCGAAAAACTCCGAAATTGTTGTCATAAAAATGCAAGAGGATCTAAAAAATAGTACTTTCTTCATTTCAGAACTCAAAATGCTCTATTGTTCGATGTATGAAAGTGAATTTACATTCAATCAGCCATGCAACCTAAATGACGTCGAAGTATAATTTCGATAAAAACTGTCGGATAATCATCGAAAAATCGCAAAAGTGGTGTGGAAAGGTTGCAATAGGATTTATTTGATATTATTAAACTTATTTCAGACCTCGAAACGGTAAATTTTTCGATATATTAACGTAAGTTTCCATTAATACAGCCATGCAACTCGAATCACGTCGAGGTAGAATTTCATTCATAATTGTCTGAAAATCATCGAAAACCTCCAAAAGTGGTGTGGAAAAGTTCGCTGAAGATTTAATCCCATTGCAGACCTCAAAATGGCCTATGTACCGATTTTTGAAAATAAAATTCGAGGTGTTCCAGATATGTATATCAGATTTCGATGATTATTGAAATTATCTAGTAAATCGCTTAATTATCTGGATGATCGTTGAAAAACATCGCGCACTCCTATTTCTCACTGTAATTCACTTCTTTCGATGATTTTCGACCGAATCAATTTCGACTGAACGTCATCGGAATTTCCTAACCAAATTTTTTCGATAAATTCGATTGAGCAATACCGAAAATTGTAGATTAGTTAATAACCCTACTACCCTTAAAGCTACCCCCAAAACCCACCCTGAACTATCATTAACACAACGAATTCATCATTTCTACGCTTCGGAATTCGGTTTTACAATACCGAACGGAGTTTTGACCACCTCCCGAACCCCCATTAAAATAGATAATGTCTCACCCCCCACCCCCTCCAGTTCCCGAAATATATCCGATTACAGCCTCGCGCGGCCTCCCACACCCAACTTTACCAATCTAAATGATAAAACGACACTATTAACTTTACAGGGGCAGAATGTCCGTAAATTATACAAGATTTTACCTAAGGTTAAGTTACTGCACCGTCTCAGGCCAGGATATAGCTCCTCATTAAATTTATTCAACCATTAGGGGCTCCTTTAAGATTTTCGAGGCCATTAGAGGGTGCTGCCGTTGCGGGCGAGCCATGAATCTGGGATATTTACCCTGAAATATGGCTACTTAAATCTTTAATGGTTTGTTTAGGCCGGGGGAACGTGTGGGGTATTGGATCGGGGGATGTGAGGAAGATGGGGTGGGAGATGAGGGTGCGAATTTTCGTTTAGATTGTTTCCTATCGATGACCCTCAGGGTCTGTTTGTTTTCCGGATGATCTCATGGAATTTTATAGGAAAAATGGTGAATATGATAAAAGGTACACTAACTGAAGGAACATTAAAAATTCCATGACTCAAAAGATTCAATCAACCTCTACTGAAAGGGAACCCTATGGAAACCTTCATGTATTTAAGACATTTTATAGAACTCGAAACGTTCAATTTTTCGAATATAAACGAAAGTTTCCTCACGAACCCGAATGACGTCGAGGTGGAATTTCGTTCATAACTGTGTGAAAATTATCAAAAAGCCCCAATGAAGTTGAAAAAAAGTTACAAGAAAATGTGATTAATGTTTTATTTAACTCATTTCAGACCTCAAAACGGTCTATCATTCGATATAAACGTAAATTTCCTTTCATTCAGCCGTGCAACCTGAATGACGTCAAAGTATAATTTCGTTCATAACTGTCAGAAAATTATTGAAAACCGCTAAAAGTGATGTGGAAAAGTTGTAAAAGAATCTATTCATTCGTATTTACCTCATTTTAGACCTTTAAATCGTTTTTTCTTCAATATTCAAACGAAAATTTTCATTAATTTAGTCGTGCAACTGAACGACGTCGAGGTAGAATTTCGTTTATGGTTAACTGAAAATTATCGAAAACCTCCGAGGGTGATATGAAAAAGTTGAAAGAGGATCTATTCGATAGCATTAACCTCATTCCAAACCTCTAAATATGGTTTTTTCTTCGATATATGAACGAAAATTTTCATTCATTCAGCCGTACAACCTGAATGACGTCGAGGTATAATTTCGTTTATAACTGTCATAAAATTATTGGAAACCGCTAAAAGTGGTGTGGAAAAGTTGCAAGAGAATCTATTTATTCGTATTTACCTCCTTTCATACCTCGAAATAGTTTTTTCTTCGATATCTTACTGAAAATTTCCATTAATTCAGTCGTGCAAACTGAAAGAAGTCGAGGTAAAATTTCGTTTATGATTGTCTGAATATATCGAAAAACCCCAAAAATGACGTGGAAAAATTGAAGGAAGGGGCCTATTCAATAGTATTTCCTTCATTTCAGACCTTCAAATGGTTTTTTCCTCAATATATGTACGAAAATTTCCATGTATTCAACCGTGCAACCTGAATGACGTCTAGGTATAATTACGATCACAACTGACTGGAAATTATTGGAAACCGCTAAATGTAATGTGAAAATGTTGCAAGAGAATATATTTATTCGTATTAACCTCATTTCAGACCTCAAAATGGTTTTGTCTTCGATATATAAAGAAAAATTTCCTTTAATTCAGTCTTGCAAACTGAATGAGGTCGAGGTAGAATTTCGTTCATGATTGTCTGAAAATGATTGAAAACCCCCAGGGAGGTGTGGAAAAATTGAGAGAGGATCTATTCAATAGCAATTTCCTCATTTCAGACCTCGAAATGGTTTTTTCTTCAATATATAAACGAAAATCTCCATTCCTGAATGACGTCGAATTATCATTTCTTTCATGACAGTCTGAAAATTATTCGAAACCGCTATAATTGATGTGGAAAAGTTGCATGAGAATCTCAAAATGGTTTTTTTCTTTGATATATAAACGAAAATTCCCATCAATTCAGATGCAGACTGAATGAAGTCGAGGTAGAATTTCATTTATGATTGTCTGAAAATTATTGAAAACCTCAGAGAATGGTATGGAAAAATTGGAAGAGGATCTATTCAATAGAATTTCCCTCATTTCAGACCTCGAAATTGTTTTTTCCTCGATAAATGAACGAAAATTTCCATTCATTCTGCCGTGCAACCTGAATGACGTCTAGGTATAATTTCTTTCATAACTGTCTGAAAATTATTGAAAACCGCTAAAAGTGATGTGGAAAAAATGCAAGAGAATCTATTTATTCGTATATGCCTCATTTCAGACCTCAAAATGGTTTTTTCTACGAGATATAAACAGAAATTTCCATTAATTTAGTCGTGCAAACTGAATGACGTCGAGGTAGAATTTCGTTCATGATTGTCTGAAAATTATCGAAAACCTCCGAGAGTGGTGTGAAAAAATTCAAAGAGGATCTATTCAATAGTATTTCCCCCATTTTAGAACTCGAAATGGTTTTTTCTTCGATAGATGAACGAAAATTTCCATTCATTCAGCTTTTCAACCCGAATGGCGTCGAGGTATAATTCCGTTCATAACTGTCTGAAAATTATTGGAAACCACTAAAAGTGATGTGGAAAAGTTGCAAGAGAATCTATTCATTCGTATTTACCTCATTTCAGACTTCGAAATGGTTTTCTCCGATATATGAACGAAAATTTCACTGAATTAGTCGTGCAAACTGAATAACGTCGAGGTAGAATTTCGTTTATGATTTTCTGAAAATTATAGAAAACCCCCCCAGAATGGTGTGGAAAAGTTGAAAGAGGATCTATTCAATAGTATTTCCCTCAATTCAGAACTTGAAATGGGTTCTTTCTCGATATATGAACCTAAACTTCCATTCATTCAGCTGTGCAACCCGAATGACGTCGAGGTATAATTCCGTTCATAGCTGTCTGAAAATTTTTGAAATCCACTAAAAGTGATGTGGAAAAGTTGCAAGAGAATCTATTCATTCGTATTTACCTCATTTCAGACTTCGAAATGGTTTTCTTCGATATATGAACGAAAATTTCATTGAATTAGTCGTGCAAACTGAATAACGTCGAGGTAGAATTTCGTTTATGATTTTCTGAAAATTATAGAAAACCCCCCCAGAATGGTGTGGAAAAGTTGAAAGAGGATCTATTCAATAGTATTTCCCTCAATTCAGAACTTGAAATGGGTTCTCTCTCGATATATGAACCTAAACTTCCATTCATTCAGCTGTGCAACCCGAATGACGTCGAGGTATAATTCCGTTCATAGCTGTCTGAAAATTATTGAAAACTGCTAAAAGTGATGTGGAAAAGTTGCAAGAGAATCTATTCATTCGTATTTACCTCATTTCAGACTTCGAAATGGTTTTCTCCGATATATGAACGAAAATTTCACTGAATTAGTCGTGCAAACTGAATAACGTCGAGGTAGAATTTCGTTTATGATTTTCTGAAAATTATAGAAAACCCCCCCAGAATGGTGTGGAAAAGTTGAAAGAGGATCTATTCAATAGTATTTCCCTCAATTCAGAACTTGAAATGGGTTCTTTCTCGATATATGAACCTAAACTTCCATTCATTCATCTGTGTAACCTGAATGACGTCGAGGTATAATTTCGTTCATAACTGTCTGAAAATTATTGGAAACCACTAAAAGTGATGTGGAAAAGTTGCAAGAGAATCTATTCATTCGTATTTACCTCATTTCAGACTTCGAAATGGTTTTCTTCGATATATGAACGAAAATTTCATTGAATTAGTCGTGCAAACTGAATAACGTCGAGGTAGAATTTCGTTTATGATTTTCTGAAAATAATAGAAAACCCCCCCAGAATGGTGTGGAAAAGTTGAAAGAGGATCTATTCAATAGTATTTCTCTCATTTCAGAACTTGAAATGGGTTCTTCCTCGATATATGAACTTAAATTTCTATTCATTCAGCTGTGCACCCTGAATGACGTCAAGGTATAATTTCGTTCATAACTGTCTGAAAATTATTGAAAACTGCTAAAAGTGATGTGGAAAAATTGCAAGAGAATCTATTTTCTCGTATCTGCCTCATTTCAGACCTCGAATTGGTTTTTTCTTCGATTTTTGAAAGTTAATTGCCTAGTGCCAATGAACTGTCAGATTTCGACAAATTTTTCGTAGAATTCTCGAAAGCTGGAAAAATTATTGCTCACCTATATTTATATCTGTATTCACCTCTATTTCTATCTCAAACTAGTTTCACTTGCTGCTATGAGTGGAAACTCAATAACGTCATCAGAATTTCGTTCAAAACTCACCAGAGTCGATAAAAAAATTCCTGATAACTTTCCGCTATAGTTGGATCATTTTTTATTTGTTTTAGCCCTTAAAACGGTATTTTCTGACCCCGACGGGCAACGAATTAATGGGCCTCGATAAACGTCAAGGGATGATGAATATTTCATTTCACAAATATTGTTTTTCTTTCGCGTTTTTGGTCGTCGAAAAAAAATTCAAAGTTTCATAAGAAAAATGAATTTGAATAAAAATAAAAGGTCTTGTTGGAAGACGTTCACTTTGAAGATAAAATCAACCTGTTTAGGGGGTTTTTAGACGGCTCAAATCCACTACCCTCTGTTATCTTCACAGGTCACCCCATCAGGCAATTTCCATTCCCGAAAATAATATAATCAGGACGATCCGAATTTATTTTACCCATCTTCTCTACCTCTTCAAATCTAGTTTCAATCGAAACTGGACATCAACCCTCGATTTCGAGTTCGACCAGTGGTCAACTTGCCACCCTTATAAAAGTTCCACAATTATTCGAATATCTTCGACCTGTTACTGTGAGAAATACAACTTAAAGAACACGTCAGACAAGTTACTGTTATTATTTTCCCTCAAAGCTACCCCATTTCCTACATTCAACCCCTTTTCGATATCAGGGAATCGGTTACTTCGAGCTCTTTCTAATTCTTTGCTATTGATAGTAGTTGGACTGGTTTATATTTGGGGTTTCTTGTGAGAATTTGTGGCGAATTCATGGGAGATATTCTAGAAGGTGTTAACCCTTGTCAGGGTTGAATTTTTAAGGTTTCCTATTTTTTTATTAATTCAACAGTACATTTAACAACAATCGACTACATCGGGGTGCCAAGAAGGGAAACTGTTTATAAAAAAATTTATAATAAGAGCTTTTCGCCCTGGAGCTAATTCGAGTGAAAACTTCCCCGTAAAACCCATCGAAACGTCACTTAATTCCGTAATTAAACCCTCCGTTATTCGCTAATTACCAAGCAATACACCCCGAAATAACCGAAACTTAAACGACAACAGCCCAAGAGGGTGAGTTCCGTCAAGAAAATCGATCGAGCCTCCGCTCCTACCGAAACTCACCCTTATACCGTCCTCCCTTAAGCGCCACCGACCCCGGATACGCCTTGGCGTGGTGTTAACTCAATATCGGAGCCACGGATGCTGTCTTAAAGTTTTCCACCGAATTTGCATGGATAGAGGAAGCCATTTTGAAAGCACAGTTGAAGTCTGCCGCGCGGAGGGTGGCTCTCGGAAGGGGGTGGCATATGGAAGGCCCCCGCGCGCGACTAGGGGACCGTAAGAGACGGATTAGGAGGGGTGGCGCGCGGGACAGTTGAAATATTGAGAGAGGGTGGCTTGGTGGGATGGTGGGAAGATTGATGTGACGGCTACTGGAGCCGGAGATTCATGGTGGCTATGGATTTGGGTTCATTATTTTCTGTGGAAGGGTGCTGGGAACCCCCCAGATTTTCATACTTTTCCCATGACCGTGCGTGATACTGTTGTGAACTTTACGAAGAAAAATAATGATTAAATCATATGAACTCAAATTTGAAATCCAAAGTAATATTAGATATCATTATTATAACAATTCGTGAATTTTAATGGAATTTGCAATAAACAATTAGCAAGGATTGTCCCCATGAACAAACCTCAAAACGTTATGGGGCGTTATAAACTCTTCCATGCCTCTGAAGTCGTCTATTCTTCGTTAAACGTTTTATTCAACCGTACAACCAGAATGACGTCGCGGTATAATTTCGTTTATAACTGTCTGAAGGTGATCAAAAACCCCTCAAAGTGAGGTCGAAAAGTTGCAAGAGGATCTGTTCAATAGTATTTTTCTCTATTCTTGGTATATTCTTCGATATATAAACGTAAATTCCATTCATTCCACCGTGCAACTTGAATGACGTCGAGATAGAATTTCGTTCATAACTGTCTGAAAATTGTTGAAAATTCCCCCAAAGGGGTAAAAAAGGGTGGAAAAAATTAGAAGAGGATTTCTTCAACAGCATTTTCCTCATTTCAGACCGCGAAATGGTTTTTTCTTCGATATTGAACGAAAATTTCCATTCATTCAGCTGTGCAACCTGAATGACGTTGAGGTATAATTTCTTCCATAACTGTCTTAAAATGATTGTAAATCACTAAAAGTGATGTGGAAAAGTTGCAAGAGAATCTATTCATTCGTATTCACCTCATTTTAGACCTCGAAATGGTTTTTTCTTCGATAAATGAACGAAAATTTCCATTCATTCAGCTGTGTAACCTGAATGACGTCGAGATATAATTTCTTTCATAACTGTCTGAAAATGATTGAAAATCACAAAAAGTGATGTGGAAAAGTTGCAAGAGAATCTATTTATTCGTATTCACCTCATTTCAGACTTCGAAATGGTTTTTTCTTCGATATATGAAAGAAAATATCCATTCATGCAGCTGTGCAACCTGAAAGACGTCGAGGTATAATTTCTCTCATAACTGTCTGAAAATTATTGGAAACCGCTAAAAGTGATATGGAAAAGTTGCAAGAGAGTGTATTCATTCGTATTCACCTCATTTCAGATCTCGAAATGGTTTTTTTCATCGATATATAAACGAAAATTTCCATTAAATCAGTCGTGCAAACTTAATGAAGTCGAGCTAGAATTCCGTTTATGATTGTCTGAAAATTATTGAAATCCCCCTAGAGTGGTGTGGAAAAGTTGCAAGAGAATCTCTTCATTCGTATTCACCTCATTTCAGACCTCGAAATGTTTTTTTATTTCGATATATGAAAGAAAATTTCCATTCATTCAGCTGTGCAACCTGAATGACATCGAGATATAATTTCTTTCATAACTGACTGAAGATTATTGGAAACCGCTAAAAGTGATATGGGAAAATTGCAAGAGAGTCTATTAATTCGTATTCACCTCATCTCAGACCTCGAAATGGTTTTTTTCATCGATATATGAACGATAATTTCCATTATATCAGTCGTGCAAACTGAATGACGTCGAGGTAGAATTTCTTCAATGATTGTCTGAAAATTATCGAAGACTTCCCAGAGTGGTGTGGAAAATTTTTTTTCGATATATAAACGAAAATTTCCATTCATTCAGCCATGTTACCTGAATGACGTCGAGGTATAATTTCTTCCATAACTGTCTGAAAATGATTGGAAACCACTAACAGTGATGTGGCAAAGTTGTAAGCGAATCTATTTATTTGTATTCACCTCATTTCAGTCTTCGAAGTGGTTTTTTCTTCGATATATGAAAGAAAATATCCATTCATTCAGCTATGCAACCTGAAAGACGTCGAGGTATAATTTCTCTCATAACTGTCTGAAAATTATTGGAAACCGCTAAAAGCTATATGGAAAAGTTGCAAGAGAGTGTATTCATTCGTATTCACCTCATTTCAGATCTCGAAATGGTTTCTTTTCATCGATATATAAACGAAAATTTCCATTAAATCAGTCGTGCACACTGAATGAAGTCGAGGTAGAATTTCGTTTATGATTGTCTGAAAATTATTGAAATCCCCCTAGAGTGGTGTGGAAAAGTTGCAAGAGAATCTCTTTATTCGTATTCACCTCATTTCAGACTTCGAAATGGTTTTTTCTTCGATATATGAAAGAAAATTTCCATTCATTCAACTGTGCAACCTGAATGACGTCGAGATATAATTTCTTTCATAACTGTCTGAAAACCATTGGAAACCGCTAACATTGATATGGAAAAGTTGCAAGAGAGTCTATTCATTCGTTTTCACCTCATTTCAGTCCTCGAAATGGTTTTTTTCATCGATATATGAACGATAATTTCCATTATATCAGTCGTACAAACTGAATGACGTCGAGGTAGAATTTCTTCAATGATTGTCTGAAAATTATCGAAGACTTCCTAGAGTGGTGTGAAAAACTTTTTTTCGATATATAAACGAAAATTTCCATTCATTCAACTGTGCAACCTGAATGACGTCGAGATATAATTTCTTTCATAACTGTCTGAAAACCATTGGAAACCGCTAACATTGATATGGAAAAGTTGCAAGAGAGTCTATTCATTCGTTTTCACCTCATTTCAGTCCTCGAAATGGTTTTTTTCATCGATATATGAACGATAATTTCCATTATATCAGTCGTACAAACTGAATGACGTCGAGGTAGAATTTCTTCAATGATTGTCTGAAAATTATCGAAGACTACCTAGAGTGGTGTGAAAAACTTTTTTTCGATATATAAACGAAAATTTCCATTCATTCAGCCATGTTACCTGAATGTCGAGGTATAATTTCTTCCATAACTGTCTGAAAATGATTGGAAACCACTAAAAGTGATGTGGAAAAGTTGTAAGAGAATCTATTTTTTTGTATTTACCTCATTTCAAACCAGGAAATGGTTTTTTCTTCGATGTATGATCGGAAATTTCCATTAAATTAATCGTCCAATCCGAATGTCGACGAGGTAGAATTTCGTTAATGATTGTCTGAAAATTATCGAAAACTCCCCCGAGTGGTGTGGACAAGTTGAAAGAAGATCTAATCAATAATATTTTCCCCATTTCAGAACTCGAAATGGTTTTTTTCGATATATAAACGAAAATTTCCATTCATTCAGCCATACAACCTGAATGACGTCGAGGTATAATTTCTTTCATAACTGTCTGAAAATGATTGGAAACCACTAAAAGTGATGTGGAAAAGTTGCAAGAGGATCTATCCATTCGTATTCACCCCATTTCAGTCTTCGAAATGGTTTTTTCTTTGATATATGAAAGAAAATATCCATTCATTCAGCTGTGCAACCTGAAAGACGTCGAGGTATAATTCCTCTCATAATTGTTTGAAAATTATTGGAAACCGCTAAAAGTGATATGGAAAAGTTGCAAGAGAGTGTATTCATTCGTATTCACCTCATTTCAGATCTCGAAATGGTTTTTTTCATCGATATATAAACGAAAATTTCCATTAAATCAGTCGTGCACACTGAATGAAGTCGAGGTAGAATTTCGTTTATGATTGTCTAAAAATTATTGAAATCACCCTAGAGTGGTGTGGAAAAGTTGCAAGAGAATCTCTTTATTCGTATTTGCCTCATTTCAGACCTCGAAATGGTTTTTTTCTTCGATATATGAAAGGAAATTTCCATTCATTCAGCTGTGCAACCTGAATGACGTCGAGGTATAATTTCTTTCATAACTGTCTGACAATTATTGGAAACCTCTAAAAGTGATATGAAAAAGTTGCAAGAGAGTCTATTCATTCGTATTCACCTCGTTTCAGAGGTCGAAATGGTTTTTTTCATCGATATATGAACGATAATTTCCATTATATCAGTCGTGCAAACTGAATGACGTCGAGGTAGAATTTCTTCAATGATTGTCTGAAAATTATTGAAATCCCCCTAGAGTGGTGTGGAAAAGTTCAAAGAGAATCTCTTCATTCGTATTTACCTCATTTCAGACTTCAAAATGGTTTTTTTCTTCGATATATGAAAGAAAATTTCCATTCGTTCAGCTGTGCAACCTGGATGACGTAGAGGTATAATTCCTTCCATAACTGTCTGAAAATTATTGAAAACCGCTAAAAGTGATATGAAAAAGTTGCAAGAGAGTCTTTTTATTCGTATTCACTTCATTTCAGACCTCGAAATGGTTTTTTTCAACGATATACTTCGATATTTGAACTTTAATTTCAGAGTCACCATGGGCTGTCAGGTTTTAATAAATTTGTCGCAATATTCTCGAAAACTGAAATCTTCAGGCTGGTGAATATTTGAAATAATTATCGCTCATCCCCTATTCCTACCGGTATTTATATAAAGTTCCATTTCAAACCAATTCCATCTGCCATAATGATTGAAAACTCGATCATGACAAGTCAACGGAATTTCGTTGAAATATCACCCAAAATCGATGGAAGATTTCTGAAACTGCTTGCAGTATTTGAAGAAACGTATAAGGATCACTTTTTATTCGTTTCATCCCCTGAAACTATCTTCTTATTCGATTTCGGAGACACTTTCGGACCCTGACGGACGACAGATTAATTTGCCTCAATAAACGTCAGATGGTGGGGAATATCTGATTATAAAAATATAATTTTTTACGTTTGTACTCGTTTAGGGAAAAAAATTCGTGTTGCATACGGAGTAGAAGCGAAGTAACCTCTAACAGAAATTATCTCATAAATCCCTGAAAATGCGTAAAAAACGTACTACGTGAATAAAAAGTCGTTGAAAATCACCACTTACCTCTATTTTCCACTCCAATTCAATTCTTTCAACGATTTTCGTTCCAATCAATTTCGATGTTATCGGAATATCGTTTAAAACTCCCCAAAATGCAATACTCGTGGTTTTCTGAGGTACTACCCTCAGAAAAATTTTTCTCTCGAAATCCCTAAAATATAAAAGAAAAAAGTTGATCGAGGGAGTTTATAAAGGGAAGGTTGTAGAGGGCACGGTGCCCCCTACCCCTGAATAAAAACGTGAAGAAAAATAATCTGAAACATTAATAAATTATTACATTTCTGGCCTTATCTTTCTGAGGGGTGAGATTTCTCCCTGCCCCCACACCCCCAGTTTTTTTCTTCGCTTACTAATTGAATTTAATTTTACAATAGTACTCGATAACGAACCCCTTCAAAGAAAACTGAATTCCCACAAGAAAACCTCAATATAAACCTGTTCAACTACCATCAATGGAAAAGAATTAAAAAGTGCTCGAAGTAACCGATTCCCCGATATCAAAAAGGGGTTGAATGTAGGAAATGGGGTAGGTTTGAGGGAAAATAATAACAGTAACTTGTCAGACGTGTTCTTTAAGTTGAATTTCTCACAGTAACAGGTCGAAGATATTCGAATAATTGTGGAACTTTTAAAGGGTGGCAAGTTGACCACTGGTCGAACTCGAAATCGAGGGTTGATGTCCAGTTTTGATTGAAACTAGATTTGAAGAGGTAAAGAAGATGGGTAAAATAAATTCGGATCGTCCTGATTATATTATTTTCAGGAATGGAAATTGTCTCATGGGGTGACCTGTGAAGGTAACAGATGGTAGTGGATTCAGTCCGTCCAAAAACCCCTCGAACAGGTTGATTTAATCTTCAGAGTAAATGTCTTTCAACAGAGACCTTTCATTTTAATTCAAATTCATTTTTCTTATTATAATTTTTGTTGTTGTTTTTTACTGCATTTTACCTTCTCAAATTTGAATTTCTCTTATTATTCTTTAGTTTTCAATCAGAAACATCTGACCTCAATCTTCTCATCCTTCCGGATCTCCACAAACACATCACTCCTAATCAGGCCCTGCTCGAGCGCTACCGTGCAGAATATAGGGGTGCGGGGCGGGGGGCAAAGGGGGTGGGAGAAGCTGAGGCTCAGGTTCTGGAAGGAAATTACATAAACCTTAAGTAAGCGACTCTGATGGCTGCTGTCATAGAGAAATTTAGATATTATGATTAATTATGCCGAGCGCGTTTCCAGCTACCCTCCTTGTCTCTCCCATCTGCCCCCCCGCTTTCTACACGCCCGTGTGTGCGCTCCACTATTCCCGCTCCATTGTTCAGATGAAGTTCCGAACAACTTTAATTACAAATTTGAATTCGTTAAAATGGGAATTAATAGTTTCCTCGGAGGATTCGGGGGGTGGCGAGGGGGTGGTAGTAGATGGAGGTTGAAGTTGGCGGAGTTTGAGTGATTCGGGGGGTTTGACATCCGAAGAATTGCGATAGGATCGGGTTTGATGGAGTTTAGGGTAGTTTTTCTTGCAAGGGTTGTTTATCTTCCATCTGGTTAAGGATGGGGGAAGGTTTATTCTCTTGGAATTTCGAGTTGAATATAATTTTTTTTCAAATCCAAAGAAACTAATGATCTAATCAAGATACTAAAACAAAACATGAAATGTCTTCTACTATGTCCAAATCCTGATGATATCTAGTTCAGGGTCGAAGATATCGTTAATGTATCGCCCAACTCCGCAAACTATCATCGACCTATAATTGCATCGTCACCACCCCATTCCCAGTTATGGTCAAGTCGAAGGGGTAAGTATCGAGCCCGTTATGCAGCCACGTTCGCATAAACTGACCACCGTCCGGCATGTCCATCTTCAACCCTCCTGGTCCTTCGAGACGGGATGAATGGGAATTACGCCGATATGTTGCGGGGCGAGGAGGTTTCTTTTGTCGGCGTTTACGGAGGTCGTGAGAAAGGCAACTTTTAAGGAGTGGATCAGAGGGTATTTGATGGGGTTCCAGATTTGGATTCTTTGGAGTCTGGCAGAAATATTCAGGCGATTATTGATAGCGATATTTGCGCCAGTTTGGAACGCAACTTGAAAATGAATTCATATGATTTTTTCAGCATTCGAAAATTAAGATTTTCAGGTCCAAAAAAAATAAGGGGTAGATCCCCCTAAAACGCTACATTTGCCTCTCTGAGAGTAAATATAGAAAATCTATAATAATTTTTTTATAAAATCAGGAAACTCAATCGAGTTAGTGCTTTGAATCGGGGGATGAATTGAGAAAAAATTCATAACTCAAAAACTATATAACCGAAAATTATGAAACTCAGAAAGATATTTAATGATAATAAAACCCATCGAAATTTTTTCATCGCGAAGATTTGTATTCAGTAGTTCACGAGTTATGAATTTTTGAATTTCCCAGTTAAGCAGCTATGATTCTTCAAATCACAGTAACCGAAGATTTTGCTTCTCATCTACGCATAAAAGAGGGTGCTTTCTGTGAGAAAATCTGGTTCAGAAATATATTTTGTGTCAGCATACTCATCCTAAGATTTTGTATTATTATTCTCTGTTTTGTTAGTGCTTTGAATCAGGGGATGAATTGGAAAAAAATTCATAACTCAAAAACTATATGAGAGAAAATTATGAAACTCAGAATGATTTTTAATGATAATAAAATAATAAAATCCATCGAAATTTTTTCATCGCGAAGATTTGTATTCAGTAGTTCACGAGTTATGAATTTTTGAATTTCCCAGTTAAGCAGCTATGATTATTCAAATCACAGTAACCGAAGATTTTGCTTTCCATCTACGCATAAAAGAGGGTGCTTTCTATGAGAAAAACTGGTTCAGAAATATATTTTGTGTCAGCATACTCACCCTAAGATTTTGTATTATTATTCTCTGTTTTGTTAGTGCTTTGAATCGGGGGATGAATTGGAAAAAAATTCATAACTCAAAAACTGTATAACCGAAAATTATGACACTCAGAAAGATTTTTAATGATAATAAAATCCATCGGAATTTTTTCATCGCGAAGATTTGTATTCAGTAGTTCACGAGTTAAGAATTTTTGAATTTCCTAGTTAAGCAGCTATGATTCTTCAAATCACAGTAACCGAAGATTTTGCTTTTCATCTACGCATAAAAGAGGGTGCTTTCTGTGAGAAAATCTGGTTCAGAAATATATTTTGTGTCAGCATACTCATCCCAAGATTTGTATTATTATTCTCTGTCTTGTGAGTGCTTTGAATCGGGGGATGAATTGGAAAAAAATTCTTAACCCAAAAACTATATAACAGAAAATTATGAAACTCAGAAAGATTTTTAATGATAATAAAATCCATCGAAATTTTTTCATCGCGAAGATTTGTATTCAGTAGTTCACGAGTTATGAATTTTTGAATTTCCCAGTTAAGCAGCTATGATTCTTCAAATCACAGTAACCGAAGATTTTGCTTTCCATCTACGCATAAAAGAGGGTGCTTTCTATGAGAAAAACTGGTTCAGAAATATATTTTGTGTCAGCATACTCACCCTAAGATTTTGTATTATTATTCTCTGTTTCGTTAGTGCTTTGAATCGGGGGATGAATTGGAAGAAAATTCATAACTGAAAAACTATATAACAAAAAATTATAAAACTATTATTGATGATAATTAACTCCATCGAAAATTTTTATTAAAAAAATTGAATTTAGTATTTCACGAGTAATGAATTTTTGAATATCCCTGTGAAAACAACTATAATTCTTCAAATCACAGTAATCGAAGATTTTTCCTTTCATCTATGCATAATAGATAGTGCTTTTTGTTATAAAAACTGGTACCGAAATATATATTGTGTCAGCATACTCATTTGACGATTTTGTAGTATTATTCTCTGTTTTGTAGGTGCTATGAATCTGGGGATGAATTGGAAAAAAATTCATAAGTCAAAAACTATATGACAGAAAATTATGAAACTCGAAGAGACTTTGAATGATAATAAACTCCATCGAAAATTTCCTACCGCGAATATTTTTATTCAGTAGTTCACGAGTTATGAATTTTCGAATTTCCCAGTTAAGCAGCTATGATTCTTCAAATCACAGCAACCGAAGAGGAAATATGAAGAACCATAATTCGATATTTTCAAATATTTAGATTCAATAGGCTTCTCCCTGAGTAAGTAAGGTACAAGGTGAACCAGGTAGTTCATCCTTCACAAAAACCTCTCACCAAATTGAGATTACCTTTTTATAACCCCATCAAAGAAGCACGCTTCCATTGTATTCGAATGTTGAAAAAGTTTTCTCCACCTGTTATAATTAACCCCTTTTTTATTTGATTCGATATGAATGTCCTCATTCTTTGCCTTTTCGGGGGTTGAAAATAAGGGTAAAATTTAATTATCTCATTATCGAAAGGAAAATAATCTTCATTTACCTATTTTTGAAAATAAGGGGTGTGCATCGCACTGTGGCCCAGTTATATATTAGCCCCCCCCCCCCTGCTTACTTAAACTTAAGGGTGTGTCCCAGAACCTGTAAGCAGAAATTGTTCCTGGAAATATTTACCATTGCAGATTTCCTGTACCATACCAAACACTGTCACGTCGAATAACCGAAGTGATAAAACCCCGATGGGGTGGGCCAAACACGACCCCGCACCGTCGACGTTTCTGCGAAAAGCCAAGTTCGGGAATTAATTCCATTAGGTGGAATCTCAGGAAACTCAATACGTCATCTGATGTGTTCCAGATGAGTTGAAATTCAGAAATTATAATCAAGTGTTATTAAAGGAAACCTCGGTTGGCTGGATTCATGTAGAAATCGAAGACAAACTCGAGGTACATTCGAGGCAGTGGGAGCTAATTGCATGTTATTTGGCGATTTTTCGAAATATAACCTCAAACGAACAAATCAGATTTTTCGGTTTTTGCACCTTGCACCAGAACATATGTATATACATATATATGAATTTGATTCTTCCATTTATTTCTCATATTTAATTGTTAATTTTAAATATTCATTATGCATTATTTTGTATCTACGATTCTTCATTCCACAAATAATATCAAAATTTTAGGGGTGGTGGTGAATCTTGGGACCCTCCCTGTAAAAATAAATTGAATGCAATGGCCATCAGGATAATTAGAGTAATTTTTGGCATTTTTGAAAGGAGCCCTCATCGAGTAACTTACCCTAACTAAGGTTAAGGGGGTGCCAATTCACTTGCAAATTTAAATTTGTCCCTTGGGGGTAAGATGGGCAGCCCTTCGCAACGGTCAGCGATTCCAAAACTTGCTGATCTCGCCTAAATTGGTGTAAACTGGCCTGATGGTTCCTAGATGAACCCTCCTGATTTCCGATGGCTATTGATATGACAAAATAGGGGAGGGGGTTAATTTTCCACCTTGAAAAATCCTGAAGGTACATTATTGGAAAAATTAACCAGAACAACCCTTATTTCAATACGTTTCGTTGAATACCTGTTTTCACATCTCAAGAATTTAGGGGGTGAATTTCTCACAAGCTCACAACAAAGAAATAATTATTTAAAATCGCAACTGAATAGAACGTACAGTTACCTGTTTGTCGCGTTTTAACAGTGGTTATTCTCACACTTCTTATACAGGTCAAGATACTCGACAATTCTGGTCATTCTAGAAGGGATGAAAGATGACCAGTGGTCAGACTAGAAGGGTTGAAATCTAGTTTCGACTGGAATCAGTAGGGAAATTCAGGGTTGAAAATAATTATTTCTACAAGTTTTTTTTATGTTCACTTATCAGAGGCGTATATGGGGGAGGGGGGCAGGGGGGCCGGTCAAGGGTTAATTTTTCGAAACTAAAATTTCATTAGTTCACATCTCTCATTCCTAATTCTAATTAGGAACGATTTTTAACATAACACAAATAAAAGTGGAACTTCATAGCTGGTTCCCATCAGATAATAAAAATGGTTGAGTATCGAAAATTTTACGTTTATAGGAACGAAAAAAAATTTCAACAATAACTTGCGAAACACGTTCTTTAAGTTGTCTTTCTCACACTTGGACAGGTCAAAGGTGTAAGAGTATCTGTGTAACATTCTCAAGGGTGGAAGATGACCAGTGGTCAAACTAGAATTTAGGGGTTGATTTCCAGTTCTTGTAATAACTAGACTGAAAAAGACATAAATTACCTTGGGAAGAAGGGTAACCACAAAATAAATTAAGAAAAAAATAATTCTGAGAGATGAAATGTTTTGGATCATTTGACACCCCTAATATCAAGAAATGAATTTTATTTCAATTGGATCACTTATTCACCACTCATTTTGTCTTTTGCATGAATAATATATATTTTACGCAAAAATTTTACTCATTGACTTCAATTCTATTCAACTATCATTGAAGGATATTTCGGAAGTGTATATAAGGGGGGCCCAGAGGGGGCCGGTCTCCCCCTGAAATGAAAACTTAATGGAAAAAATTTATTGATCTGTACCAATTGAATTAATTAATTTCTGGTATAAACTTTGCTGGGGTGAGATCTCGCTATTCACCTGAACCCCCTCACCCCCCTTGACACTTTCCATTTATTGGGAAGAAATTGACGTTCTTTTGAGAAGCCAGCATACGAATGTGAAAAGCTGAAACTATATATCCCTCGTACATTAGCAGATAACAACTTCAAAGTACCCAAACCATCTTTTACGACCCTCTTCATAGACCCTCCCCGTATTTATAAAATCCCTCCATTATCCAATTTCCCTGCAATAACTTCGAAATATCCAACTAAAGGACCGAAGGAATTCAAATAAGACCTACACCGTTAACCCTGCCGTTTCGACGTCTCTTTCTAACTCCCATAACGTACGAGAAAATGATAGACCCTAAGAATAATGCATGGGGCATAATTACTAGCGAACTTTCCCAATTTAAACAAACTAAAATTTCCTACTTTAACCCCACGACTAAAACTACCATAAATTTAATCAAAAACAGAACGTATATTAGAAATTCAATCTCGGCAAAGCTGACCGAACTAAGGGTTGAGCTAAGGATGCGGGCAGGGGTGGATTTGGAGGGTTTGGTTTAGGAGGAAAACGCGAATTTACCTTTGGGTGAAAATCGTTAAAATTATTGAAGAGAGGAGAATGCAGATGGGGAAACAAATGGATTATACAAAAATTAAATTTTTTACAGATCTAAATTCAAAGAAAAACAGCAAATTTTCGTGTTTATTTCATTATCTTCATTTACGGGAGCACAGATTAAAACCAGAATTGTCGGATATTGTGATATCAAAACAACATAGTTTCATAAAAAGAATAAAATCGTGTTGATTCCATGCATCGGAATGATATTCAAAATTTAATAACTCGCGAACTATTAGGAATAAATTTGCTCATTGAGAAGTATTCGATTCAGTTCATTATCATGAATGATTTTTCTGAGTTTCATAATTTTCTGTCAACTATTTTTTGAGCTATGAATTTTTTTTACAATTCATCCCCCGATTTATAGTACTACGAAACACAGAATTATAATCCAAAATTTATATTATATTCACAAACTAGTATTCCAAAGAATGCATTATGCATTATTTAAAACCAAAATTTCTGGTAACTGTGATAAGAAAAACGTTTTTCTTCACACCAGGATATTCCTTCCTTGGGATATTCGAAAATTCATAACTCGTAAACTATTGAAAATAAAATTTTGCGATGAAAAATATTCGATGAAGTTCATTATCATCGAAAATCTTTCCGAGTTTCATAATTTTCTGTCAAATAGTTTTTGAGCTATTAATTCGTTTCCAATTCATCCCCCGATTCATAGCATTAACAAAACAGAGAATAATAATAAAAAATCTTCGGATGAGTGTGCTGAAACGAAATATATCTCGAAACTAGTGTTTCTCACAGGAAGAAACCTCAATTATGCATAGATGAAAAGCAAAATCTTCGGTTACTGTGATTCGAAGAATCATAGCTGCTTCACTGGGAAATTCAAAAATTCATAACAAGTGAACTACTGAATACAAATCTTTGCGATAAAAACTTTTCGATGGAGTTTATTATAATTATAAACCTCTCTGAGTTTTATAATTTTCTGTTATATAGTTTTTGAGTTATGAATGTTTTCTAATTCATCCCCCTATTCATAACACTAACAAACCAAAGAATAATAACACAAAATCTTCGAATGAGCATGCTGAAACGAAATATATTTCTGAACTAGAAAATCTCACTGGAAGCACCCTGAATTATGCGTAGATGAAAACCAAAATCTTCGGTTACTGTAATTTGAAGAAAAATAGTTGTTTTCACTGGAATATTCAAAAATTCATAACTCGTGAACTACTAATTATAAATCTTTGCGATAAAAAATATTCGATTGAGTTTATCCTCATTAACAATCTTTTCGAGTTTCATAATTTTTTATTGGGTAGTTTTTGAGCTTTCTTATTTTTCCATTTCATCCCCCATTTGATAACACTCAAAATTAGAAGATATTGTTTTTTTAGTATTTCTCATATTATTTTATAGGTACATTGAAGAGATTCAATGGAAATTCATATTTTCGATATTAAATATTAATGGATTAACATTAATCTTCAAGTTTTTCTCAACATAATTATACCGTCAAATTCATATTATTTAACATGTTACACACTTACTTTTCTTTCATTCATTCTAATATTCAATAACCGATATGTTACTAAGCGAAGATAGATAATGTGAATTTTCGGCTGTATTCAGCATATTCCACCCCTCAATACTACCCTGTCCGTCGAGGTCGCCACCCTTAAAACTCTCTATTTCAGCTATGTTAAGCCTTTGTAGTAGCGAAGCAGCGTTAGAGTCCTTCCCCTCGCACCTTTCATATAAACCACTCCTTACTTACCCCCTGCTCGGCGCACCCCTTAAAAATCGTCCTATCTCACGCCATTTTCAACCTTACATATACCCTCTTAAGTCATATTAGAAAAGTAGGCGACGTAAGATGCGAATACTTCGTTTCCATTGGTTGCTACGTTACCTAGGCAACCCTTAAGGGTGGCGCCTACAAAATCAACCCTTCATCTTAGACGAGCTAGGTGGAAATAGTAAAAATATCAGCTCTCGGGGATTTGCGAGGGGTCGTATGGGGAGGGGTGGGTGGCTGCGTTCATCCATTATGGTTTTTAGGGATAACTGATAGTTTTTGAGGGTTGCTTTGTTCGAGTTATGGATTCCACCCTTCGGTTGATGATGTAGGCCTTTGTTCGAATGGAAGATTGAATTGTTCGTAGAAATCGGCCATATTCGTTATTAGTTTTTGCGGGGTTGGGGTGGGCGTTGATTACGGAAGGGTGGTTTCGTGAAATGGTGAGATAGGGGTTGTTTGATTCGATGTTTGAGTTATTGTTTCGCGGAAAATGGGATGGAATCTGGAATGGTGTACGATGATTCATTTCTATCTATGCTGTTGTGATCCGTTGATTTTTTTTATCTTAATTAAATGTTTATAATCGTCGAAAAAAATTATTTGCTATAGGGGCGCCTATGTTTTAAAGTTTTTTGGATTTTCAAGCGGATTATCAGAACAGAAATACTAAACCCAAAATTTTATTAAGTGAGGGCCTCATGAAGGGGGGGAAGGGTCCCTCAGTCGCACCCCCACCCCATCCCCTTGATGAAAACCTAAGGGAAAAAATAAGGTGATCTGAAATAGCAATGGATAAATTTATTGACTCATTCATTAAATTTCTGGCTTAATCTATCTGGGGGTGAGGTTCACCCCCACCCCTACTTATTTTTTCTTATATCCCCCTATGGATGAAGTATTGGGTATTTTTGTAAAAAAATATGAAATCTGCCGTTTGTCGTTCATTCGTTTCTTATTCATTGAATATTTTGAATCAAACGTATATAAGGGCTTAAATTTCACTTCAAAACTGATGAAAAATTAATAATCAATACTTATCAACATCCATCGTAACGACTATTATCTGCTAATTTTATAAATTATAAAATAAAATTATTCCATATCTTATTATAAAACTTTTTTCAGATTTTCCAGTTTTACCCTTGGAAAAAAATTCCCAACCCTTCCAATTATTCAAACAATTAAATTTCTAAGACGACTCGTGCCATAACCCAACCAACAAAGGACTAACAAATATGTATTCTTCAAAACACAACCCTTAAAAAACTCATGAATACTACCCCTATCTCGAAGAAGTAGTTAGGAACGTTTTTCTTGAGGCTGCAAAAAACCTACCCCTCAGAAAGGAAGGGGGTGAGTTGTATAAAAAAATGCCGATAAAGTTGCACCCTTCTGATTTCGAAGTAGATCCCTTTGAATTTCCGAGTTAGGGTAGTTTCCATCCTGAAAGGGGTTGTGATCGAAAGGGTGGATTGCTCGATGGTAAATCAACTACCGCTCGCTAGGTGGAGCTGAGATTGGCGTCGGATACAAAGTGAAATTATTTCGACTGATTCGTTAAATTTGAAATTCTTCAATGAATGTAAATAAAAAATTGAAAAATCATTGTTTTTGAATGAAAATGTAAAAAAAAAATTTCAAATGTACCTTCATTGATTTTAATTTTTTTTATTCGACCTTTAGTTCCTACAATACTTAGGTACCTAAAGTTTTAGAATTGTGAAAATTTTGGGGGTGTAAAATATTTTTTGGAATATTTCAAAGGGTTGTTAGTATTCATAATATTTACATCAAAATAAACTTGCTAATCAGTGAAATAGAAAATATTCGATAATTTGTTTTTTTCAATAAGTGAATTCGAGCTTGACCGTCTTCAACCCCAAAAAAAATTCTACCCTCCCCTACATTCTCATCCGAAAAAAGAGGGAAAGGAAGAAGGAGAAAGAGTCAGACAATTAGACTTGATAAATGATTTCCCCGTCCGGCAGTCTCGAAGATCGGCGGGGTGGCGTGACGGGGGGGTCGCGGGAGGGGGGCCAGGGGTTTGCAACCCCGGAGGGGAACCGCTCCGAGGAATAAAAAGAGGGGAAAGAATAATTTTTGTCTCATTTTATCCGACCGGTATACGACGTCGCTGCGTTTTGCGAAATCGCCTTTTTGGGGTGGTTGTTAATATTTTCGGAGATCTCCGTCGTTTCCCCCGCGCCCCCGGTCCCCGTTTCTTTCCGTATTTCCGGTCGAAGGGCGGTTTGGCGACGGGGTGAGTTTTAATGTACCCACAGACGTTGCGTCGTTCGAATAAACGTGATTTGTGTCGGAGGAACGGTGTTTGTTCTGCATCCGTTGGGGTGGTTGAGATGTTGCCCCAATATTTTCTTTGTTTTACCACTTAGCCTTCCATATTGGGATATATGGGCATTATTCGCAAAGTTGCAGTAATTTTGGTAGGGGTAGAAAAAAAAGAAAAAAAAATTAATAAAAGAAGGCAAAGAAAAAAAAAACTTTCTTTTTACCTCTGTCACACAACCAGAAACACCCCTAAGACCCCACAATCTCGAAACGATAACATAACCGAGAATCTCCAATTTCAATTTACCAACCCCCCAACCCCCAACTTTTTCTGCGAGCGAAAGCGCGCCTTTCCCAGAAAATGTAAATGTGTTTGTTGAATACGAAACGCGCGAGAGAGAAAGAAAACGGGAGGACCGTCTGAAATATTCCGTTTTGAATTTTCGCAATGAAGACGGCTATTTCATTTTAATTTTTCATTTTAATTCATTTCGTCCCGTTCTCTCCGCGCCACCCGCCTCCTCCATATCGGCGGAACAAAAAGAAAGCCCGCTTCTGAAGAAAGGCGACGCCGGGTTCCTCCCGGGGGTTATGGGGGGGGGCGGAGGAATGATGAAAAAAGCGCCTCGGAATCCGCTTCGCCGGCTCCGCTTTCTCTAATTTTATATTTGGCTGTCCTAAAAAGATTATTATTCTCTTTTATAACGCGTTCCGTCGAGATGGGGCGGGGGGAGCAAAGAAAATTGGGGAAAATTCAATCATTTTTCGCCTGCTGCAGGCATCGGGACTCGCCGGAGCGGATGGGTCGGTTCGGGGGGTGGAATTGGGGCGCTTGTTGTCTATCGAGTGAGCCGAGAAGATGGTCCACGAGATCTGTGTGGCAGTAATGCAGCGTTATTCAAATTAAGCTTTCATTTATATTTTCTATTGTCATTATAACTTTTATCAATAGGTATTTTCTATGGTCGTTATAGTTTTAACCTCTTTGCTCGTGTTCTGCTTTTTTCTCTTTTGTTGTTATAGCTTCCATCTATATTCTCTTAGCTTTCATCTCTAATATTTATTATTTATTGCTCTCATCTATCTTCTCTATAATGTTCTTACTGCTTTCATCTATGATCTTTATTGTCGTTATTCTGTCTATCTCTATTTGTATTATTATTGAAGCTTTCATCCATATTCACTTTTGTCGTTATAGGTTTCATCTAAATTTTCTATTATACTCAAAGCTATCTATTTTCATTATCTATGATCGTTATAGTTTTCTTCTATATTTCTTATTATACTAACAGCTTTTTGCTTTAATGATCTAGGGCCGTTATAGTATTTTTCTCTATGCTTCACTTCTGTTCTTTTCTCTTCTGTTGTTATAGCGTCCATCTATGATCTTTATTGTCTTTTTACATTCTATCTCTATACGCTATTATCATTGAAGCTTTCATCTGTATTCTCTTTTGTCATTATAGGTTTCATCTAACTATATTTCCTATTATACACACAGCAATCTTTTTTCATTATCCACGGTCTTTATAGATTTCATCTATATTTTTTATTATACTAACAGCTTTTTTTTAAAGATCTATGGCCGTTGTAGTATTCATCTCTATGCTCTACTTCTGTTCTTTTCTCTTTTGTTGTTATAGCTTCCATCTATATCCTCTGTTATCGATATAGCTTTCATCACTAGTATATATTATCTATAGCTCTCGTCTGTATTCTTTATTGTTCTTCTAGCTTTCATCTATGATCTTTATTGTCGTTTTACATTCTATTTCTATTCGCTTTTGTCAATTAACCTTTCATCTATATTATCTTTTGTCGTTATAGATTCCATTTATATTTCCTATTATACTCACAGCTTTCTATTCTCATTTTCTATGGTCGATAAAATTTCATCTATATTATTTATTATACTTACAGCTCTTCATTTTTATGATCTATGGTCGTTGAAGTTTTCATCTCTATGCTATATTACTGCTCTTTTCTCTTCTGTTGTTATTGCTTTCATCTATATCCCCTACATATTGATATAGCTTTCATCTCTAGTATCTATTTTCTATAGCTCTCATCTGTCTTCTATATTGTTCTTATAGCTTTCATCTATGATTTTTATTGTCGTTTTACATTCTATCCCTATCCGCTTTTGTCAATGAAGCTTTCATCTATATTATCTTTTGTCGTTATAGATTTCATCTTTATTTTTATACTCACAGCTTTCTGTTTTCATCATCCATGATCGATATAATTTTCATCTATATAATTTATAATACTTTCAGCTCTTCATTTTCATGATCTATGGTCGTTAAAAATTTCATCTCTATGCTCTATTTCTGCTCTTTTCTTTCGGTTGTTATAGCTTTCATCTATATCCCCTGTTATTGATACAGCTTTCATCTCTAGTAAGTATCTATTTTCTATAGTTCTCATCTGTCTTCTATATTGTTCTTATAGCTTTCATCTATGATCTTTATTTCTATCCCTATTCGCTATTGTCTATGAAGCTATCATCTATATTATCTTTTGTCCTTGTAGATTTCATCTATATTTCCTATTATACTCACAGCTTTCTATTTTTATTTTCTATGGTCGAAATAATTTTCATCTATAGTATTTATTATACTCAAAGTGTTCATCTATATGCTCTATTTATGCTCTTTTCTCCTCTGTTGTTATAGCTTTCATCTATATCTCCTGTTATTGATATAGCTTTCATTTCTAGTATCTATTTTCTATAGCTCTCATCTGTCTTCTCTAATGTTCTTATAGCTTTCATCTATGATTTTTATTGTCATTTTACATTCTATCTCTATTCGCTATTGTCAATTAAGCTTTTATCCAAATTATCTCTTGTCGTTATAGATTTAATTTATATTTCCTATTATACCCTCAGCTATTTTCATTATCTATGGTCGTTATAGTTTTCATCTATATTTTTTATTATACTTACAGCTTTTTATTTTTATGATCTATGGTTGTTTAAGTTTTCATCCCTATGCTCTTTTTCTGCTCTTTTCTCTTCTGTTGTTATAGCTTTCATCTTTATCCCCTGTTATTGATATAGCTTTCATCTCTAGTATCTATTTTCTATAGCTCTCATCTGTCTTCTCTATTGTTCTTATAGCTTTCATCTATGATCTTTATTGTCTTTTTACATTCTATCCCTATTCGCTATTGTCAATGAAGCTTTCATCTACATTATCTCTTGTCGTTATAGATTTCATCTATATTTCCTATTATACTCACAGCTTTTTATTTTCATTATCCATGGTCGATATAATTCTCATCTATATTTTTTATTATACTTACAGCTTTTCATTTTTATGATCTATAGTCGTTAAAGTTATCATCTTTACGCTCTATTTCTGTTGTTTTCTCTTCTGTTGTTATAGCTTTCATCTATATCCTCTGTTATAGCTTTCATCTCTAGTCTTTATTCTCGTTATAGCTTCATATTTATCTCCTCTATCGTCGTTATGGCATTCATCTATAATTTCTTTTGTCGTTATACATTTTATCTTCATTCTATATTTTCATTGAATCTTTCATCCTTATTCTCTACCATCGTTATAGCTTTGATTTATATTGTTCATTGTAGTTTATTGTCTATTGTTGTTCAAGATTTCATCTTTATTATCTATTATACTCATTGTTTTCTATTTTTATTATTTATGGTCTCTATTCATCTCTATTTCTTTTCATCTCTATTTTCTATTTCTACTTTATTTTTTTCATTGATATTCTCTGTTTTCGATAGAGCTTCAATCCCTCATCTCTATTATCGGTATATCTTTCAATCATCTTTCATATTGTCTTCAAAGCTTTGATCTATAATACCTAATGCTGTTATATATTTCATCTCCATTCTCTGTTATTAAAATTTTAAACTATAACATCTTCTGTCGTTATAGGTTTCATCTATATTCCCTATTGTCGTTATAGCTTTAATCTATAGGTTTTTTTTTTGTCGTTATACCTTTCATCACTATTCTCTATTATACTCATAGTTTTTATAGCTTTTCTTTATTATATATGGTCGTTATAACTCTCATCTGTATTCAAAATTTCTGGTCTATTCTCTTTTATTGTTGAGGCTTCCATTTATATTCTCTGTTATCGATATAGCTTTCATCTCTAGTCTCTATTATTGTTGAAGCTTTCGTCTATTCTCTTTTCTTTATTTTATATTGCTCAATTAAAAATATATATTTATATATATATATGAACCAAATACAAACAGACCCTTACCCAATTCCTCGTCATTCTTCCATTCAACAAGACGTCGCCACTTTATCTCGACCAGCTCACCCCTACCCCCAAAGAAAATCGACTTATCGCCCCAACCCCCAAGCCTCGAAACTTCCGACGTATTTTTAATGAACGCCGTGTATATACGACGAGAAACAATTCTGAAAAACGGCTTTCTTTGTGTCGCAGCCATTACCGACTAATTGCGGGGCTTTTAAATTTAAGGTCTCTTCGCGCTGATAAGTTCAACTTTTGACAATCCTTTGAATACGGTGGATTTATGGCAGTTTTTACTCGACGGCAGTTATCCTTGGAGGGACGTTTCGAGAGGGGGGGTTTGGGAATTTTAACGATTGTTTGTGAGACAAATTCCAAGATTTTATCTTTGGGGTTTCAACCTTTGAAATTAAAGAAAAAAATTCAACCCCCTTCTGGAAGTTCCACTTTTTGGGGATGTAGGAAAGATTATACTATCATCGATTTAGCGCCTATTCTCGAAATTTTCACTTCAGCTGAAAAAAATATATGAAAAAAAACAACCCTTCGATAGGGGTGGATAATAACTGCGTAGCCCGAAGCAACAGCTCGGCTAGTCTAGAAATCCACGTGGTGGAGAGATAATTCATTATAGCCTATTTTTCTTGCACTTCGAAAAGTTTTAATTAGGGAAAACTCCATCTAGAATACTTTAAGGGTGGAATTTTCATCACAGGCCAGGGTTTTGTGGGGAAGGGAGAACAAAACTGCCCCCGTTAATTAATTATGGATATTGGAAAAATTAAGGACAGGTAATGAAAAGAAAATTGGTTTTCCACAGGCTGTGGCTCGCCATCTGCTGTTTGAGAAAATGTGAAAGGAAATAGGGTGATTTTTTTTTAAAAAATTATGCATTACGAGTTGGAATAAATATTTCGAGGAAAAATAAAATGATTCATTTGTAAGGAAAATTATTTATTTATTTGTCTGGCCTCAACCAGGGGAGGGGGTTAAGGGTGGTTGAACCCTTCTTCAGGAAATCTGTAAAATATATCTGGAACAAGATAAAAATTAGGTAGTTTCATGTACACCCTATACACAATTTTCAACTTGAAATCCCACCCCCTTCCTCGAAATTTTTGTTTTTTGTATATTATAATAATTTCATCATATTCTACAACTGTTTGGAATTTGATTATAAATTGTGCAATCAATTTTTAATATTAATTTTTTTCAATTGTCAAAATCTCGACATAAAAACAATATAATAAATAATCATAAAAAGCCATAAATAAATTAGTAGATATATATATAAATATTTATAAATTTTATTCAAGGCTATATATTATTATCGTTATTTTTCTCCTCATCTGCTGTACCTGAAATTAAAAGAAAATACATAAGAAGATGTAAAGAGATTTAGTCGAATATATTGAATTGTAAAAATGAAATACTATTGATTAAAAAAATTTTCTAAATATGTAACAATAAAGGGTTAAAAAACATGAAATTTGTTTCAATTCACCCCATACCCCAAAAAAATACAATTAAAATCAGTGCAAAGTTTAAACATCATTAGGTTATTACTTTCTAAAACTCGTTAATAAAATTATATTCAGACTCTTCAGAAACTCAAAAAAAGGATTAGAAAAATTGAGAATTCACTTCTAAAGACAAAAATACGAACAATAGTTTTCATTTGTCCTGATGACTCGTTGAAGACTAGAACATAAGAAATAAAAATAATAATTAAAAAATTAATAAAAACAATTTCAACTCAAGGACCAAATTTTTAAAAATCTTTTTTTTTGTGAAATCTGAAGGAAATGAAGAGTCGATGTACCGAATATTTTAACGGTATGGAGTCTGAAATTTTTTGAGAGTCTGGGGTCGGACGCCATGACGTCAGTCATCACTTTCATTTGAAGTTTTACTTCCACTTGACGACTTCGAAATAATTAGGAAGGGTTGATTTTAACTCGTTAATTAAAAAGGGGATGCCGTATTCTGTTTATCGAAAACAGATCTAAAACGGCGCTTGGAAATATGGTCGGACTCCAGACGGTCTCCAGGAATTGGGAAATGTTATTTTTACGTTTCTCACTTCGATCATGAGGAGGGGCGCCCTAAGGGATGTTATTTTTTTCTCTACGGAGTCTTCGAAGGATTTACTGTTTTCTGGCGGTATGTGGTGCAGAAAAAAATTATTTGATTTTATTATATTGGTCATTGAAAAGAAAAAAAAATATTGAATTTTTTAATTATGTTGTTAGGACACAGAAAAAAAATATTATTTTTTTCAATTATATAGATAAGTTTTTTTAATTATTTCGGTGGGTGGTATTTTGTAGAATAAATACTGAAGTATGAGATGAGTTCTGCCAGAAGTCGACTAAAAGCGAAAGTTCAAAATAACGAAAACCCCCTTTCTCCCAAATTCTTCCACCCCTATCTATCTGCCAGATGATTGATTGAGATTTAAAATATCCAAGATGAAGACGTTCGACCCTCTCTAAAAACGAGATATTATGCAAATTCGCCCCAAAACGATGACTCCGCACAATCCGAAGCTGGGGGGGTTGAAAAACTCAGATCGATACCTACCAAATAAAAAAGAAGGGGTCCGCAAATGGACGGAATCCACCCCCTATCCCCGCGCTCATTTTCACCCCTGTTCATCATCAGGGACCCCGCGCCCTTTCTTTCTCTCACTCTCTTTTTCTTGAGGGTGGCTGGTTTCCCCCCGCCCCACCCGGTTTTTCTTATTAGGGGACGTCAGAGTCAGGGCATGAAAAATGAGCCATATTTAAGATTTAAACGGGGTAGAATTATTAAGAGGCGATTTTTCAGGGATGCGTCGCTAGCTTCGTACTACCCTGGAATGGATAATAGGGAGGATGACAGGAAGGGATGTCTTCATGAAGTCCGAAAATTTCGCAATTTTCGTGTCAATCCTATGAAAAAATATTTATTTTTTTCAAAAACTACATTTTGAAAATGATTGTTTCGAATAGCATAAATTTATAAATTTTTATGTAACTCTCATCGAAATTAGGAGGTAATTGGGAATTTTTATTATTCATCAATAATTTACATTTACATTACACATAAAAAAATCTGTTTTTTAAACCATTTAACTTTCATCAATAATTATCTATGTTTTGCAGACTTTTTCTTATTCGATCGATGTTGATCTTCATAAAACTTCTGAAACAGGAAGATAAATTATATTTCAGTTTGTTTGTTGATATTTAATTTTTTTAAATTTTACATACAAATTTTGAATTTGATCAGCTACTATTATTATTATGTATTTTTTGTGAATCTTGTTTGCATCTTCATTTTATTTTTGGTTTTTTTATATTAATGTTCAAGAGAATAATAAATAAAGATTTGTTTGGATAAGTGAATGAAAAATGAATAAATATATAAACTAGTAAAAAAATGAGTTAATAAATGAACGAAAAATGAATAAAAAGATAGATAGATAGATAGGTGGATAGATAAATGAATGGATAGACTAATAGATATATGAATAGATATTTTCAGAATAAATTTCTATTTATTATAGATAGATGAATAGATAAATGAATAAATAAATGAAGAGATAGATGAAAAGATAGATTAATAGATAGATGAATTGATAGATGAATAGATATTTTCAAAATAAATTTCTATTTATTATAGATAGATGAATATATGGATGAATATATAAATGAATAGATAGATGAATAGATAGATGCAAAGATAGATGAATCGATAGATGAATAGTTAGATGAACATATAGATGAATAGATAGATGAAAAGATAGATGAATAGATAGATGGATAGATAGATGGATAAATAGATAGATGGATAGTTCGATGAATATATAGATGGATAGTTCGATGAATATATAGATGGATATATAGATAAATAAACAGACAAATAGATAGATAGATATTCAGATAGATAAAGGAATAATAAATAAATATATGAACGAACTAGTAAAAAGAAGAAATAATAAATGAACGAATGAATGTATAGAAAGATAGTTAGATAGAATAATGGATAGTTAAATAGATGCATAGATAGGAGGATAGATAGATGAATGGATAGACTAATAGATAGATAAATAGATAGATGAATAAATAGACGAATGTATATTTTCCAAATAAAATTCTATTTATTATAGATAGATGAATAGATAAATGAATTGACAGATGAATAGATAGATGAATATATATTTTCAAAATGAATTTCTATTTATTATAGATGGATGAATAGATAGATGAATAGATAGATGAATAGATAGATGAATATTTAGATGAATAAATAGATGAATAGATAGATGAATAGATAGATGGATAAATAGATGAATAGTTCGATGAATAGATAGATGGATATAAATAGACAAATAGATAGATATTCGGATAGATAAAGAAATAATAAAAAAAGAAATATGAACGAACTAGTAAAAAAAAAGAATTAATAAATGAACGAATATATAAATAAAAAAAAAGTTAGATGGAAGAATGGATAGTCAAATAGATGGATAGATAGGAGGATAGATAGATGAATGGATAGACTAATAGATAGATGAAAAGATAGATGAATAGATAGACGAATGGATATTTTCAAAATAAATTTCTATTTATTATAGATAGGTGAATAGATAGATGAATAGATAAATGAATAGATAGATGAATGAATATTTTCAAAATAAATTTCTATTCATTATAGATAGGCGAATAGATAGATGAATAGATAAATGAATAGATAGATGAATCGATAGATGAATTGATAGATGAATAGATATTTTCAAAATGAATTTCTATTTATTATAGATAGGTGAATATATAGATGAATAGATAAATGAATAGATAGATGAATAGATAGATAAATAGTTAGATGAAAAGATATTTTCAAAATAAATTTTCACTTTTTAGAAATAGATAAATAGATTGATGAATAGATAAATGAATATATAAATGAATAGAGATGGATTAATATTTTCAAAATGAATTTCTATTTATTATAGATAGATCAACATATAGATGAAAAGATAAATGAATAAATAGATGAATAGATAAATAAATAGATAGATGAATAGTTAGATGAAAATATAGATGAATAGATATTTTCAAAATGAATTTCTATTTATTATAGATAGGTGAATATATAGATGAATAGATAAATGAATAGATAGATGAATAGATAGATAAATAGTTAGATGAAAAGATAGATGAATAGATAGATGAAAAGATATTTTCAAAATAAATTTTCACTTTTTAGAAATAAATAAATAGATAGATGAATAGATAAATGAATATATGAATGAATAGAGAGATGGATTAATATTTTCAAAATAAATTTCTATTTATTATAGATAGATCAATATATAGATGAAAAGATAAATGAATAAATAGATGAATATATAGATAAATAGATAGATGAATAGTTAGATGAAAAGATAGATGAATAGATAGATGGATGAATAGATGAATAGACAGATGAATAGATAGATGGATATATAGATAGGTAAATAGACAAATAGATAGATAGATATTCAGATATATAAATAGATATATAGATGGATATAGAGATAGGAGGATATATGGATGAATAAATATATAGATCGACAGATAAATGAACAGATAGATAAATAGATTGTTAGAAAGATGGATAGATAAATATATAGATAGAAAGGATGGATAGATAGTTGAATAGATAAATGAATAGATAGCTGGATAAATAGATAGATGAATAGATAAATATATAGATTGATAGAGATTCAAGTAGATATAGGATAGATAGGTGGAAAGAAAGGTTGAAGGATAGATAGATGAATGGATAGATAGATGGACAGATAAATGGGCAGATAGATAGATAGAGACATAAGTAGATATTCAAAAAGATAGATAATTAGATAGATAGAAGAATAGATAGATGAATAGATACATAGATAGTTAGATAAATAAATAGATAGACATAAAGAAAGATGAATAGATACATAGGTAGATAGATAAATAAATAGATAGATAGATGAAATGATAGATGAATAGATAGATGGAAAGATAGATACATGGAGTTTTTCTATAATTATATCAGAGTGATACCTCAGTACTTATTGTCACAATAAGACGAAATAATTATGTGCCATAAATCTCCCCCTGGGGCCCGCTGCAGCTCCGCTTCCCCGAACGGAAGAAAAAGATCTAGATCGGCGAATTTCGCCTCGGAATTTTATGAAATCTCATTTCGCAGAAACAATGCCGAGTTCCTGCGCCCCCCCGCGCCCCTCCTAGCCAGTTTTCTTTCCGAGCCCCTATCAATAATATATTCCACCCTTACGCCGTATTTCGCGACACAAAAGGAGGCGAATGTAAATAGAGTTTTTGTGATATCTTTTTAACGCCATTTCTGGTCCTTACTCCGACGCATTCATTTGTTTCTTTCCCCTCGGCGTCTTTATTTCGTCCCTGGAAGGGGTAACAAAAGACGGCCGCCTTAACTACCTTTTGTCCGAGTGTCGCCTCTCCTTTGTTTCATTCTTAAATCGTGACGAGGCGACTTGGTTATTACCAACTGGGATTTTTCGAGTTTTACAGACAAAATAAAATTTGGGGGGGGGGTTGAAAATTTTTTCTCTGCGATTAATTTCGCACAATTCAAATTCAAATTTTTCGCCCCAAGGGACGCTTATCGGAAGGACCAAAAGGCTCATCGTTCTTTCTCAACGTTTTAAAGGACCAAAGGAACTCCCTCGAATATTCTCCTTTCAAATTAACTTTTGTAGCTTCGTGAATTTCCTCTTTAGAGGGGAAATTCAGGGAAAACCTTATCAGCGGATAAAAACCAAGCTGAATTTTCTCCTGGATTCGTTCCGGTTATCTCGGGAATCAGACGAAAAACAACCGGCGCTCGGCCAGGGGAATTTCGTACTTTTCTTCCATCCTGGAGGATATAAATATTAAAACGCGAGATGCCAAAAAGGAGAGCTCGAATATCGAGAGAATAAGGGGCTTTTTCCAGGTTTCTAGCTCTCTTATTTTCTTAATAAAGAATCGTTTCTGGGCTGGGGCGCTCGGGGGGGATTTTCTTTGATGCTGCGTTATTTATATTTCGTTTCGTTTCCTCTCCCTGGACCGGCTGCGATGTACAGTCTGGCTGGAAAGTTGAGGGTACGAGCTGGATGGAGAGAAACGTGAATGAGTTTGGGAACTTCTTCCTTTTTTTCATCCAGGCCGAACCAAGATTAGAATTCGAAATTCAGAATAAAAGTACAGGTTGATATTGATGGGGGTCGTTTTTTTCTGAAGTCTATAAAAAAGTCCAGATATGTTTGTACTACACCCCACAAATACTATATGCATTTCGGGGATGAAAATAAGGGACTAAAATAAAAAAAAAATTCTTGTGAAACTGTACAACATATAATTGTAAGCTTTTATCATCGGTTGTGCGATATGATGCCCTCGAAATAATGAAATTTTGAAAATCGATTAGGGAACATTGATCCAGAATAAGAACTACCCCTCTTTGGAATTTTCACAGTTTACTATTCAATAAATCTGCAAAATAATAAAAACAGTCCAGAGATTTTTTTCTAATAAGTAATGAGAACTGATTGCATGAATTCAGTACAAGAATCAGTTAATATACCCCACAAATACTCTATGAATTTTAGGGGTGAAAATAAGGGATTCGATTTTAAAAAAAATTCTTGTCAAACTGTACAACATATAATTGTAAGTTTTTCTCATCCGTTGTCCGAGATGATGCACTCGAAATTATGAAATTTTGAAAATCGATTGGGGAGAAGGGTGTTTTTTTGGGATTCAGGCATTTTCCTATTAATTTTATTCAATTTTATTAGAGTGCAGCTTACAATAAATTACACATTTTCTTCAAAATTGTCAATCAATGACTGTAATAGCGCCTGGAATTCTCCGATTTTTTGTTGTATCATTTGCAATAATGAACTCTTGAAATTGATCCAGAATGAGAACTACCCCTCTTTGAAATTTCTACAGTTTACTATTCAAGGAATGTGGAGAATGATAAAAAAATAGGTGACTGTCTACAAACAGTCCAGAGATTGTTTTCTAATTAACAATGAGAACTGATTGCATGAATTCAGTACAAGAATCAGTTAATATACCCCACAAATACTCTATGAATTTTAGGGATGAAAATAAGGGACTCAAATTTGAAAAAAAAATCTTGTGAAACTGTACAACATATAATTGTAAGCTTTTATCATCCGTTGTCCGAGATGATGCACTCGAAATGATGAAATTTTGAAAATCGATTGGGGAGAAGGGTTTTTTTGGGATTCAGGCATTTTCCTATTAATTTTATTTAATTTTATTAAAGTGCAGCTTACAATAAATTACCCATTTTCTTTCAAATTGTCGAACAATGACTGTAATAGCGCCTGACATTTTCCGATTTTTTTTTTGTATCATTTGCAACAATAAACTCTTGAAATTGTTCCAGAATAATAACTACCCCTCTTTGAAATTTTCATAGTTTACTATACAAGGCATATAGAAAATGATAAAAAAATAGGCCGGCCGTCTATAAACAGTCCAGAAATTTTTTTCTAATAAACAATGAGAACTGATTGCATGAATTCAGTACAAGAATCAGTTAATATACCCCACAAATACTCTATGAGAATTTTAGGGATGAAAATAAGGGATTCAAATTCAAACAAAATTCTTGTGAAACTGTACAACATATAATTGTAAGCTTTCATCATCTATTGTCCGAGATGATGCACTCGAAATGATGAAACTTTGAAAATCGATTGAGGAGAAGGGTTTTTTTGGGATTCGGGCATTTTCCTATTAATTTTATTCAATTTTATTATAGTGCAGCTTACAATAAATTACCCATTTTCTTCAAAATTGTCAATCAATGACTGTAATAGCGCCTGGAATTTTCCGACTTTTTTTTTTTATCATTTGCAATAATAAACTCCTGAAATTGATCAAGAATAATAACTACCCCTCTTTGAAATTTTCACAGTTTACTATTCAAGGAATGTGGAAAATGATAAAAAAAATAGGCTGGCCGTCTACAAACAGTCCAGAGATTTTTTTCTAATAAACAATAAGAACTGATTGCATGAATTCTGTACAAGAATCAGTTAATATACCCCACAAATACTCTATGAATTTTAGGGATGAAAATAAGGGACTCAAATGTGAAAAAAAAATCTTTTGAAACTGTACAACATATAATTGTAAGCTTTTATCATCCGTTGTCCGAGATGATGCATTCGAAATGATGAAATTTTGAAAATCGATTAGGGACAAGGGTTTTTTTTGGGATTCAGGCATTTTCCTATTAATTTCCTTTAATTTTATTAGAGTGCAGCTTACAATAAATTACCCATTTTCTTCAAAATATTCAATCAATGACTGTAATAGCGCCTGGAATTGTCCCATTCTTTTTGTATCATTTGTAATAATAAACTCTTGAAATTGATCCAGAATAAGAACTACCTCTTTGAAATTTTCACAGTTTACTATTCAAGGAATGTGGAAAATGATAAAAAAAAATAGGCCGGCCGTCTGCAAGCAGTCCAGAGTTTTTTCTTCCAATAATAAATTCTCAAAATTATTCGAGAATAAGAACTACCCCTCTGTGAATTTTTACAGTTCACGATTCAAGGAACGTCGAAAATGTGGGAAAAAATGTCTACAAACAGTCCAAACATTTTTTCCTGATTTTCTGATGCATACAATTTTACTCCATAAATCATAATGAATTCTAAAAGATGAAAATCAAGGAATCAAATAAAAATAAATTTCCTATAAAATCATTTGAGTGCGATTGAAGTAAAAATCCTTATGATAAATTTACAGCGTTTTTTCGCTGTTATTTATCACATTTCAATGGTACCCATTTGCATCCCCCACAAGAACAACCCTGTATATTGATCAAAATCTGACCAAATTTTTTTTCCAACTTCTCGTCCATTATGGCCCCGAATAATTAGTATAATTGTGCATTTCAATGACCCAGTCATTCCAACAGGCGAAAGATTTTCCCCGTCCCTCTAGACTATTGATTAATTCGACTGGAAGTTTCTTTCAAATGCCTGGAAATTCGTTAAGAGCGCGGAGTTTCGCAAGAAATAAGAAGTAAGAAGTTGACAACGGCAAAATGAGGGCTGTGTCGGACAAAAACTTCGGCAGAAGTTGAATTTAATCGATTCTTCGTAAAATGTTGGAGCAATTATTGAAATTGGGAAAGAAACGATGTACGGGGTGCTACCGAAAATACTTCAATATTCAAATATTTTTTTATCGACCCCCCTCTCACACCCCAATTAATTAATCCTCAGATGGTCCATAATGACCATATGGCTATCGACTACTGCCCTAATTAACCGTTGACATTTTGATCCTGACAGCTTCCAGCGGCGTTCGTGGTCAAAGGGCATTATACAACGATTTCGCAGCTTCCCGTAGAGATGAATCTTTGGAATGATTACCATCACAATGCGGAACGACCTGGTGGGCCCGAAGGCCTTTTTCTAATCGCCAAAGGTCCGCAACAACCCTTTCTTCCTGACCCTTCCGCATGTGACCGTTGGGTGAGGAGGGAAGAAAGTCGTGAGAATTGTACGGTTGAGATATTGGTCGGGCAGTTTATTGACTGGGGATTATCTAAGATGTTTTGAGATTTATTTAGATATTCCACGTTATATATAGAGAAAAAACATAACTCAGTAAAATATTCTAATATTTCATTGAATTTCTCCCCTCCTTTTTGAATATTGGGTCATTTTATTATATAAATCCTTAATTCATACAGGAAATCATCTACTTTTCCATAAAAAAAAATACGAAAACCCCTGAATTACAAAATTTCACGATTTTTCAGAATTTCATCATTTCCAGGGAATTATCCCAGATAACAGATGAAAAAGCTCATAATTATATGTTGCACAGTTTTACAGGAATAATTTTGTTTTTCGGGTTCTTAATTTTCATCCCTTAGAATTCATAAAAGATTTGTAGGGTGTGATATTTTTTATGCAATATGCTTCCATAGTTCATTAGAAAAAATCTCTGGACTGTTTGTAGACGGCCGGCCTTTTTTTTAACATTTTTCCTGTTCCTTAAATAGTAAACTGTGAAAATGTCACAAAGGGGTAGTTATTCTTCTCGATTAATTTTGAGAGTTTATTATTGCAAATAATACCAAAAAAAATTGGACAATGTCAGGCGCTATTGCAGTCATTGATTGACAATTTTAAAGATTATAAGTAATTTATTGTAAGCTGCACTTCAATAAAATTGAAGAAAATTAATAGGAAAAGGCCTGTATACCAAAATTTCACTTTTCCCTTATCGATTTTCAAAATTTCATAGTTTCGAGTGCATCATCTCGGAAAACGAATGATTATAGCGTACAATTATATGTTTTACAGTTTCACAAGATTTTTTTTTAATTTGAGACCCTTATTTTCATTCCTCAAAATTCATAGAGGATTTATGGGGTGTAATAACTGATTTTTGTACTGAATTCATGCAATCAGTTCCCACTGTTTATTAGAAAAAAATATCTGGACTGTTTGTAGACGACCGGCCTTTTTTTTATCATTTTTTCTGTTCCTTGAATAGTAAACTGTAAGAATTTCACAAAGGGGTAGTTATTCTTCTCGATCAATTTTAAGAGTTTATTATTGCAAATGATACCAAAATAAATTGGACAATGTCAGGCGCTATTGCAGTCATTGATTGACAATTTCAAAGAAAATAAGTAATTTATTGTAAGCTGCACTTACTAATTAAATAAAATTAATAGGAAAAGGCCTGTATCCCAAAATTTCACTTTTTCCTTATCGATTTTCAAAATTTCATAGTTTCGAGTGCATCATCTCGGAAAACGGATGATAATAGCTTACAATTATATGTTTTACAGTTTCACAAGAATTTTTCTTAATTTGAGACCCTTATTTTCATTCCTCAAAATTCATAGAGGATTTATGGGGTGTAATAACTGATTTTTGTACTGAATTCATGCAATCAGTTCCCACTGTTTGTTAGAAAAAAATATCTGGACTGTTTGTAGAAGGCCGGCATTCTTTTTTATCATTTTTCCTGTTCCTTGAATAGTAAACTGTAAGAATTTCACAAAAGGGTAGTTATTCTTCTCGATCAATTTTAAGAGTTTATTATTGCAAATGATACCAAAATAAATTGGACAATGTCAGGCGCTATTGCAGTCATTGATTGACAATTTCAAAGAAAATAAGTAATTTATTGTAAGCTGCACTTACTAATTAAATAAAATTAATAGGAAAAGGCCTGTATCCCAAAATTTCACTTTTTCCTTATCGATTTTCAAAATTTCATAGTTTCGAGTGCATCATCTCGGAAAACGGATGATAATAGCTTACAATTATATGTTTTACAGTTTCACAAGAATTTTTCTTAATTTGAGACCCTTATTTTCATTCCTCAAAATTCATAGAGGATTTATGGGGTGTAATAACTGATTTTTGTACTGAATTCATGCAATCAGTTCCCACTGTTTATTAGAAAAAAATATCTGGACTGTTTGTAGAAGGCCGGCATTCTTTTTTATCATTTTTCCTGTTCCTTGAATAGTAAACTGTAAAAATTTCACAAAGGGGTAGTTATTCTTCTCAATCAATTTTCAAGAGTTTATTATTGCAAATGATACCAAAAATAATTGGACAATGTCAGGTGCTATTGCAGTTATTGATTTACAATTTCAAAGAAAATAAGTAATTTATTATAAGCTGCACTTCAATAAAATTAAAGAAAATTAATAGGAAAAGGCCTGTATCCCAAAATTTCACTTTTTCCTAATCGATTTCCAAAATTTCATAGTTTCGAGTGCATCATCTCGGAAAAGGGATGATAAAAGCTTACAATTATATGTTTAACAGTTTCACAAGAATTTTTTAATTTGATTTCCCTTTTTTCATCCCTTAAAATTCATAGAGGATTTGTAGGGTATAATAACTGATTTTTATACTGAATTCATGCAATCAGTTCCCACTGTTTATTTGAAAAAAATATCTAGACTGTTTGTAGACGGCCAGCATTCTTTTTCATCATTTTTTCTGTTCCTTGAATAGTAAACTGTAAAAATTTCACAAAGAGGTTCTTCTCGATCAATTTTGAGAGTTTATTATTGCAAATGATACCAAAAATAATTGGACAATGTCAGGTGCTATTGCAGTTATTGATTTACAATTTCAAAGAAAATAAGTAATTTATTGTAAGCTGCACTTCAATAAAACTAAAGGAAATCAATAGGAAAAGGCCTGTTTCCAAAAATTTCACTTTTCCCATATCGATTTTCAAAATTTCATAGTTCCGAGTCCATCATCTCGGAAAACGGATGATAAAAGCTTACAATTATATGTTTTACTGTTTCACAAGAATTATTTTTTAATTTGATTTCCCTATTTTCATCCCTTAAAATTCATAGAGGATATGTGGGGTGTATTAACAGATAAAAAAAATCCTACCATATGTTGTACAGTTTAACTGTATTATTTCAATTTTCAGCCCTAAATTTCCATCCCTTGAAATTTATCGCGTCTTAGTTTATCAAAAAAAATCTCTGGACAGTTTTTAGTCGGCCGGCATTTTTTCCATTTTTTTCCACATTCCTTGAATCGCAAACTGGGAACATTTCACAGAGGGGTAGTTCTGACGTTCCCCTCCCCCTCCCCCCGACGAAAAAAATCGCTCGACCTCCGTTCGAATTAATCAAGAAAATACGAGATAAGGCCCCCGAGAACTTAAAATTTCCTCTTTTCTCCATCACAATCGGACATTTTACGACCATCTCACTCCCACCCCTTCGGAACGGGACGACAACCTCACCACTCTAACTTATTCCGATCTCCAAGCGGCGGACCCTTTAGGGGCAAAAAGTAGGGTGAAAAGAATAAAGAATGAAGAGGGGCGACGAGGTGCGGGGGCGGGCGGGGGCGAATTTACATCGAAAAGAGTTGATTGCTTGCCGGGTAGACGGCCATCTTAGTTCTTTATTATTGGACGCCGTTTTACGTTTTATAGAGCGTTGGAAAAGTGCCAGTAAAAATTTTTATGGTTATACTTCGTTGATTGCCGACTGTCGCGACCGTCTAAGGTCGTTTTGTTTTCGGGGTGTCGAAGGCGACATGTTTCGGTTTTTATGTTTTGGGGGGGCTGTTAGGGGGGGGTCGGAAAATGGTTTATTCGTCGCGTTTCGAAAGGGGTTAATGCTATTCTTTGATCATTTCGATTTTATGTTACACTTTTATCCTCTTCGTTATTGTTTTGAACTTCGGAACTTTGATTCTCAGAAATAAATCATTTTCAACCCCTAGAATTTAACACAAAAAATTTTATTATTCTTTCAATCTGAGAATGGTGTTGCATTCATCAATGATAATTCTTAACAGGAAACTTGCGGGGGGGGAAGGAGTGGGGCAGTGAATCAACCCCCTAAACCCGCTCAACAATTCAAACAATTGATTTTTCATTTTAGCTCCTTGAAAAAAAAACTGCACATTTTTTGGCCCCCACTCAGTAGATACCTAAAACCGCCACTACTTCAACCCTTATATTCGGTAATTAATCCTGAATAAAGTGGTGGAAGTGAGCAAAAAGTGTGTTATCTGATAACATGACCGAGAAATATCAATGAAATATACCCCTGCGGAATATCGAAAAAGCTCTTTATTCTAGATAGAATGAAATATTAATCGCTTATAATTAAATCAATTATTTTAATGGATTCCCAGAAAGGGGATGGATTGAAATTTCACCGATATTTTATGAATAATGTAGCTTTATCGAGAAAGGGATCATTTTTCTCACACCAAAAACTACACTCGAAAAAATATCGCCAGAATCGGGGGGCAAAGGGGGTTAAAACCTCTCAAATGAATAGATGAAGACGAGAAATTTTTGGAATGAGTTAAAACAACTTGAATGAAGAATACCCCTGAACGTCTACTCTACGATATTGGCTTCTATATTTTTTTATCTAATTTATAAGACCAAAAATTTCAAAAGTTTGAAACTACCATTATTTGAAAATATTTGATTTCGTGAAAAATTGAGAAACCTTGAAGAAAACACAACACAACACTCCAAAACAATAACATTCCTCGAAACCAACAAAAAACAAAAGAAATATCACGAACTCCAAGAACTACCCCTATTCCTTCGAAATTCCACCCTGGACGTCTTGACCTTTTATGAATAATGTAGCTTTATCGAGAAAGGGATAATTTTTCTCACACCAAAAACTAGCCTTGAAAAAATATTTCCAGAATTTGGGGGGCAAAGGGGATGAAAACCCCTTAAATAAATAGATGAAGACGAGAAATGTTTGTGAGGAATTGAAACAACTTGAATAAAAAATACCCCTGAACGTCTACTCACCGACATTGGCTTCTTTATTTTTGTATCTAATTTATAAGACCAAAACTTTCGAAAGTTTGAAACTACCATAATTTGGAAATATTTAATTTCGTGAAAAATTAACAAACCTTGAAAAAAACACAACACAACACTCCAAAACAATAACATTCCTCGAAAAACCAACAGAAAACACAAGAAATATCACGAACTCCAAGAACTACCCCTATTCCTTCGAAATTACACCCTGGACGTCTTGACCTTTTATGAATAATGTAGCTTCATCGAGAAAGGGATCATTTTTCTCACACCAAAAACTAGCCTTGAAAAAATATTTCCAGAATCGGGGGGCAAAGGGGATGAAAACCCCCTAAATAAATAGATGAAGACGAGAAATTTTTGTGATGAATTGAAACAACTCCACGTCATTGGCCTCTATAGCTTTTTATCTAATTTATAAGACCAAAACTTCCAAAAGTTTGAAACTACCATTATTTGAAAATATTTGATTTCGTGAAAAATTAACAAACCTTGAAAAAAACACAACACAACACTCCAAAACAATAACATTTCTCGAAAAACCAACAGAAAACACAAGAAATATCACGAACCCCAAGAACTACCCCTATTCCTTCGAAATTACACCCTGGACGTCTTGACCTTCTATGAATAATGTAGCTTCATCGAATAAGGGATCATTTTTCTCACACCAAAAACTAGCCTTGAAAAAATATTTCCAGAATCGGGGGGCAAAGGGATGAAAACCCCCTAAATAAATAGATGAAGACGAGAAATTTTTGGAATGAATTAAAACAACTTGAATGAAGAATACTCCAGAACGTCTACTCCACGACATTGGCTTCTTTATTTTTTTATCTCATTTATAAGACCAAAACTTTCAAAAGTTTGAAACTACCATAATTTGGAAATATTTAATTTCGTGAAAAATTAACAAACCTTGAAAAAAACACAACACAACACTCCAAAACAATAACATTCCTCGAAAAACCAACAGAAAACACAAGAAATATCACGAACTCCAAGAACTACCCCTATTCCTTCGAAATTACACCCTGGACGTCTTGACCTTTTATGAATAATGTAGCTTCATCGAGAAAGGGATCATTTTTCTCACACCAAAAACTAGCCTTGAAAAAATATTTCCAGAATCGGGGGGCAAAGGGGATGAAAACCCCCTAAATAAATAGATGAAGACGAGAAATTTTTGTGATGAATTGAAACAACTCCACGTCATTGGCCTCTATAGCTTTTTATCTAATTTATAAGACCAAAACTTCCAAAAGTTTGAAACTACCATTATTTGAAAATATTTGATTTCGTGAAAAATTAACAAACCTTGAAAAAAACACAACACAACACTCCAAAACAATAACATTTCTCGAAAAACCAACAGAAAACACAAGAAATATCACGAACCCCAAGAACTACCCCTATTCCTTCGAAATTACACCCTGGACGTCTTGACCTTCTATGAATAATGTAGCTTCATCGAATAAGGGATCATTTTTCTCACACCAAAAACTAGCCTTGAAAAAATATTTCCAGAATCGGGGGGCAAAGGGATGAAAACCCCCTAAATAAATAGATGAAGACGAGAAATTTTTGGAATGAATTAAAACAACTTGAATGAAGAATACTCCAGAACGTCTACTCCACGACATTGGCTTCTTTATTTTTTTATCTCATTTATAAGACCAAAACTTTCAAAAGTTTGAAACTACCATAATTTGGAAATATTTAATTTCGTGAAAAATTAACAAACCTTGAAAAAAACACAACACAACACTCCAAAACAATAACATTCCTCGAAAAACCAACAGAAAACACAAGAAATATCACGAACTCCAAGAACTACCCCTATTCCTTCGAAATTACACCCTGGACGTCTTGACCTTTTATGAATAATGTAGCTTCATCGAGAAAGGGATCATTTTTCTCACACCAAAAACTAGCCTTGAAAAAATATTTCCAGAATCGGGGGGCAAAGGGGATGAAAACCCCCTAAATAAATAGATGAAGACGAGAAATTTTTGTGATGAATTGAAACAACTCCACGTCATTGGCCTCTATAGCTTTTTATCTAATTTATAAGACCAAAACTTCCAAAAGTTTGAAACTACCATTATTTGAAAATATTTGATTTCGTGAAAAATTAACAAACCTTGAAAAAAACACAACACAACACTCCAAAACAATAACATTTCTCGAAAAACCAACAGAAAACACAAGAAATATCACGAACTCCAAGAACTACCCCTATTCCTTCGAAATTACACCCTGGACGTCTTGACCTTTTATGAATAATGTAGCTTCATCGAATGAGGGATCATTTTTCTCACACCAAAAACTAGCCTTGAAAAAATATTTCCAGAATCGGGGGGCAAAGGCGATGAAAACCCCCTAAATAAATAGATGAAGACGAGAAATTTTTGGAATAAATTGAAACAACTTGAATGAAGAATACTCCAGAACGTCTACTCCACGACATTGGCTTCTATATTTTTTTATCTCATTTATAAGACCAAAACTTTCAAAAGTTTGAAACTACCATCATTTGAAAATATTTAATTTCGTGAAAAATTAACAAACCTTGAAAAAAACACAACACAACACTCCAAAACAATAACATTCCTCGAGAAACCAACAGAAAGTACAAGAAATATCACTAACTCCAAGAACTACCCCTATTCCTTCGAAATTCCACCCTGGACGTCTTGACCTTTTATGAATAATGTAGCTTCATCGAGAAAGGGATCATTTTTCTCACACCAAAAACTAGCCTTGAAAAAATATTTCCAGAATCGGGGGCAAAAGGGAATGAAAACCCCCTAAATAAATAGATGAAGACGAGAAATTTTTGTGATGAATTGAAACAACTCCACGTCATTGGCTTCTATATTTTTTCATCTAATTTATAAGACCAAAACTTCCAAAAGTTTGAAACTACCATTATTTGAAAATATTTGATTTCGTGAAAAATTAACAAACCTTGAACAAAACACAACACATCAATCCAATACAATAACATTCCTCGAAAAACCAACAGAAAACACAAGAAATATCACGAACCCCAAGAACTACCCCTATTCCTTCGAAATTACACCCTGGACGTCTTGACCTTTTATGAATAATGTAGCTTCATCTAGAAAGGGATCATTTTTCTCACACCAAAAACTAGCCTTGAAAAAATATTTCCAGAATCGGGGGGCAGCGGAGATGAAAACCCCCTAAATAAATAGATGAAGACGAGAAATTTTTGTAAGGAATTGAAACAACTTGAATAAAAAATACCCCTGAACGTCAACTCACCGACATTGGATCCTTATTTTTGTATCTAATTTATAAGACCAAAACTTTCGAAAGTTTGAAACTACCATAATTTGGAAATATTTAATTTCGTGAAAAATTAACAAACCTTGAAAAAAACACAACACAACACTCCAAAACAATAACATTCTTCGAAAAACCAACAGAAAACACAAGAAATATCACGAACTCCAAGAACTACCCCTATTCCTTCGAAATTACACCCTGGACGTCTTGACCTTTTATGAATAATGTAGCTTCATCGAGAAAGAGATCATTTTTCTCACACCAAAAACTAGCCTTGAAAAAATATTCCCAGAATCGGGGGGCAAAGGGGATGAAAACGCCTCAAATAAATAGATGGAGACGAGAAATTTTTGGATTGAATTGAAACAACTTGAATAAAGAATACCCCTGAATGTCAACTCTACGACATTGGCTTCTTTATTTTTCTATCTCATTTATAAGACCAAAACTTTCAAAAGTTTGAAACTACCATTATTTGAAAATATTCAATTTCGTGAAAAATTAACAAACCATGAAAAAAACACAACACAACACTCCAAAACAATAAAATTTTTCGTAAAACCAGCAGAAAACACAAGAATTATCACGAACTCCAAGAACTACCCCTATTCCTTCGAAATTCCATCCTGGACGTCTTGACCTTTTATGAATAATGTAGCTTTATCGAGAAAGGAATCATTTTTGTCACACCAAAAACTAGCCTTGAAAAAATATTTCCAGAATCGGGGGGCAAAAGGGGATGAAAACCCCCTAAATGAATAGATGAAGATGAGAAATTTTTGTGATGAATTGAAACAACTTGAATGAAGAATACCCCTGAACGTCTTCTCCACGTCATTGGCTTCTATATTTTTTCATCTAATTTATAAGACCAAAACTTTCAAAAGTTCGAAACTACCATTATTTGAAAATATTTGATTTCGTGAAAAATTAACAAACCTTGAAAAAAACACAACACAACACTACAAAACAATAACATTTCTCGAAAAACCAACAGAAAACACAAGAAATATCACGAACTCCAAGAACTACCCCTATTCCTTCGAAATTCCACCCTGGACGTCTCGACCTTTTATGAATAATGTAGCTTCATCGAATAAGGGATCATTTTTCCACACAAAAAACTAGCCTTGAATGAAAAAATATTTCCAGAATCGGGGGGCAAAGGGATGAAAACCCCCTAAATAAATAGATGAAGACGAGAAATTTTTGGAATGAATTAAAACAACTTGAATGAAGAATACTCCAGAACGTCTACTCCACGACATTGGCTTCTTTATTTTTTTATCTCATTTATAAGACCAAAACTTTCAAAAGTTTGAAACTACCATTATTTGAAAATATTTAAATTCGTGATAAATTGACAAACCTTGAAAAAAACACAACACAACACTCCAAAACAATAACATTTCTCGAAAAACCAACAGAAAACACAAGAAATATCACGAACTCCAAGAACTACCCCTATTCCTTTGAAATTCCACCCTGGGCGTCTTGATCTTTTATGAATAATGTAGCTTCATCGAGAAAGGGATCATTTTTCTACACAAAAAACTAGCCTTGAATGAAAAAATATTTCCAGAATCGGGGGGCAAAGGGATGAAAACCCCCTAAATAAATAGATGAAGACGAGAAATTTTTGGAATGAATTAAAACAACTTGAATGAAGAATACTCCAGAACGTCTACTCCACGACATTGGCTTCTTTATTTTTTTATCTCATTTATAAGACCAAAACTTTCAAAAGTTTGAAACTACCATTATTTGAAAATATTTGATTTCGTGAAAAATTAACATACCTTGAACAAAACACAACACATCACTCCAATACAATAACATTCCTCGAAAAACCAACTGAAAACACAAGAAATATCACGAACTCCAAGAACTACCCCTATTCCTTCGAAATTCCACCCTGGACGTCTTGACCTTTTATGAATAATGTTGCTTCATCGAGAAAGGGATCATTTTTCTCACACCAAAAACTAGCCTTGAAAAAATATTTCCTGAATCGGGGGGGCAAAGGGGATGAAAACCCCTTAAATAAATAGATGGAGACGAGAAATTTTTGGATTGAATTGAAACAACTTGAATAAAGAATACCCCTGAACGTTAACTCTACGACATTGGCTTCTTTATTTTTCTATCTCATTTATAAGACCAAAACTTTCAAAAGTTGTAAACTACCATTATTTGAAAATATTTAATTTCGTGAAAAATAAACAAACCTTGAAAAAAACACAACACATCACTCCAATACAATAACATTCCCCGAAAAACCAACAAAAAACACAAGAAATATCACGAACTCCAAGAACTACCCGTATTCCTTCGAAATTCCACCCTGGACGTCTTGACCTCCATTCGACGACCTTATAACTAGAGAACTCATCAACAATCGCAATTCGGGAAGTGTACCTTCGACATTTTACCCCGAAGGGTCAACGTGCATCATCCTAGGTCAGTTCAGACTCACCCTTACGCCCTTTAGGAAACAATGGGGCTCAAGAACTGGTCAGGCAGGTATGCTAATTTCCTACAAAAAGGTCAGCTATTCTTCGACGTTGAATCGGGACAGATGGTCGCGGCTGGAACGGATTCTGATTTTTCAAAATGCGCGGAAGGGTTCCGGCGGTCATCCGGGGTGGATTTGTACAGGCTGATCCTAAGGGTAGGTTTTGGTTGCTTCGATTCGGAAATTCTTGTCATAACGTATGTGAAAATTATCGTTTTACTGGGTGCCCCAAGTCACCCCCAAATCATCCCCTAACTTTATAATATTTTCAACAGAATTTTTTTGATTACTTTGTTGGTTATTGGTTATCATCAAAATGAATCGAATATTTTATTAGGTGTAATAAAATATTAGGACTATTGTTGACGTCACTGGGATATTTAATTATATCAATACAAATCTGAGTTGATGATCGAAGGTATTTTATATTTTCAATCAGTTATAATTGAATATTATCTGTAAAAAAACATTCCAAAAAAATTATTTCAATTTTTTTTTTTTATTTTTCAAATTTCAATTATATTAATTTATAATTTTGTGTTGTATGGCCAGTTCATAAAATCCCTAAGCCTAGGATTCTCCCTCCGGTAAATAACATAAATTAACATATTCCCCCAAATTCTCATCCCCGAGACACATCCTGTACAACCGATACAATAAACGCACAGGTCAAAAATCCGTTAGGACCCCAGATAATGACCACCTAATATCCTTTATGTCTGCGAAAACCCAAACTACCCTTTGCTTTTCTCACACTGGTCAAACCGGTATGCAAATCGCAGGTCAGTATTTTTACATTCGACCCCCTTTCCCTTAGAATGGTCAAAACCGGTTATGAGGGCATTTTTAAATTTAGGGGTCATCCTTTCTTGATTATTGCGCATTGACAAGGGTGGCTGCGGCAGGTAAAGAACCGAGATGTGTTTATCTTGTTCGCGACGGGAGGCTGCGCGTTTTTTCGGAGGGGTTGAACGGGATGAGAGTGAGTTTCTCGAAGATCTCTGTTTTATATGATAATCTACGTGTTCGTCTCTTTGTCCTAAGAAGTGTTTGGGAAAGGTCCATGAAGGAATGTCCAATATATTCCTCAGACCTAATTGAGACTTACCCCATGTTTCACCTTCATCCCCGAATTCATCTTATTTATGAAAAAAATTTAAATTTTGTTCATTTATTTGTTGATTTTAGTTGATCGTAATTTATTTTGAATAGTTTTTAATTTCAATTGATTTAGATATTTTTTTGATAAATTTTAGTTTATTTTAATTAATTTTAATAGGGAATTCACCATTATTTATTCATTTCTAATTCAATTTTTTTTAATGGGGTGAAGAACTAAAATAACTTCGAAACTTACTTTCCTTATAGTTATCCAATGCGAAGAAATATCCTAAATCATTTTCAACCCGATTGCATGATTGGTTCCCCCTCTCCCTTCGAGCCTTTTGAGGGCTGGAAGAAAATTTCGATTAGCATTTTGAATTTAAATCTAGGTTCATTAATCCCAATTCCTCGACGTCTCTGGTCCCTTTTTTAAGAAGTTCCTCGTCTTTCTTCATCCTTGGATCACTTGACGCAATCTTGGACAGAATTTCCCTGGGGATACTTGGAATTAAAGACGTTTTCCGAACGTTTCCTTGTGTACAGGGTGTCTTCGAAATATTTCTGTATTTGCTCCGATCGAAAAGAGTCAGAATTACTTTTTTTATTTTTTACTAATTTCACAATTCATAATTGAGTAAAAAGTGGATTTACCTGATCAAATTTGACAAATGAATTGAAAAAAAAAAATGAATGTTATTATAAAATTCATTTCAAACAATTTATTTGAAACTGATCATGGAAAAAATTATAAAATAATCCATTTTGAATTAAAATGACTAAAATTTATTGAAATTAAAATATTAATACGTAAATACCATTTTTACGCGCTTTTATCTACGAAAAGGAAGGAGCGTTATCATTTTGCACAAATTTGGGTGATTTCCGAATCTATTTGAAATTAAAATTACAATTAGAATCAACAAATGAATAAAAAGATAATTATAAATTAATCAATTTTCCATATTCTTCGCGTCAACCTAAGAAGCAAAATATAAACACTTTAATTGCTGTAATTTGTTGATGGCAAAATACCAGATTTGGGGTTTCGTATGTATTAACCAGAAGCTACAAAATGGCGAACTTGTCTAAGTGAAATTAATTCTGGAAATACAATTAAAATTAATCAAAATTAATTACAATCAATTAAAATCAACAAATAAATGAAAAGTTATTTATTAAATAATCAATTTTCCATATTCTTCGCTTTAAAATAAAGAGCAAATCAAAAACACATTAATTGGTGGTATTTATTGAAAGCAAAATACCAAATTTGGGGTTCTGTATGTATTGACCAGACGCTACAAAATGGTAAACTTGTCTAATTAAAATTCCTTTTTGAAATACAATCAAAATTCATCATAATTAATCACAACTAATTAAAATCAACGAATAAATAAAAACATAATTATGAAATAATCAATTTTCCATATTCTTCGCTTCAATCTAAAGTGCCAAATATAAACTCATTAATTAGTGTTATTTATTGAAGGTAAAATACCAAATTTGGGGTTCTTTATGTATTGACCAGACGCTACAAAATGGTTAACTTGTCCAATTAAAATTCCTTTTTAAAATACAATCAAAATTCATCATAATTAATTACAACTAATTAAAATCAACGATTTATATAAAAACATAATTATGAAATAATCAATTTTCCATATTCTTCGCTTCAACCTTAAGTGCAAAATATAAACTCGTTAATTAGTGTTATTTATTAAGGTAAAATACCATTTTTGGGGTTCTGTATGTATTGACCAGACGCTACAATATGAACAACTTGTCTAATTAAAATTCCTTTTTAAAATACAATCAAAATTCATCATAATTAATCACAACTAATTAAAATCAACGAATAAATAAAAGCATAATTATGAAATAATCAATTTTCCATATTCTTCGCTTCAATCTAAAGTGTCAAATATAAACTCGTTAATTAGTGTTATTTATTGAAGGTAAAATACCAAATTTGGGGTTCTTTATTTATTGACCAGACGCTACAAAATGGTTAACTTGTCCAATTAAAATTTCTTTTCAAAATACAATCAAAATTCATCATAATTAATTACAACTAATTAAAATCAACGAATAAATAAAAACATAATTATGAAATAATCAATTTTCCATATTCTTCGCTTCAACCTTAAGTGCAAAATATAAAACTAGTTAATTAGTGTTATTTATTGAAGGTAAAATACCAAATTTGGGGTTCTGTATGTATTGACCAGACGCTACAAAATGGTCAACTTGTCTAATTAAAATTCCTTTTTAAAATACAATCAAAATTCATCATAATCAATTACAACTAATTGAAATCAACGAATAAATAAAAACATAATTAGGAAATAATCAATTTTCCATATTCTTCGCTTCAACCTTAAGTGCAAAATATAAACTCGTTAATTAGTGTTATTTATTGAAGGTAAAATACCAAATTTGGGGTTCTGTATGTATTGACCAGACGCTACAAAATGGTCAACTTGTCTAATTAAAATTCCTTTTTAAAATACAATCAAAATTCATCATAATTAATCACAACTAATTAAAATCAACGAATAAATAAAAACATAATTATGAAATAATCAATTTTCCATATTCTTCGCTTCAATCTAAAGTGCCAAATTTAAACTCGTTAATTAGTGTTATTTATTGAAGGTAAAATACCAAATTTGGGGTTCTTTATTTATTGACTAGACGCTACAAAATGGTTAACTGGTCCAATTAAAATTCCTTTTTAAAATACAATCAAAATTCATCATAATTAATTACAACTAATTAAAATCAACGAATAAATAAAACATAATTATGAAATAATCAATTTTCCATATTCTTCGCTTCAACCTTAAGTGCAAAATATAAACTCGTTAATTAGTGTTATTTATTGAAGGTAAAATACCAAATTTGGGGTTCCGTATGTATTGACCAGACGCTACAAAATGGTCAACTTGTCTAATTAAAATTCCTTTTTAAAATACAATCATAATTCATCATAATTAATTACAACTAATTAAAATCAACGAATAAATAAAAACATAATTATGAAATAATCAATTTTCCATATTCTTCGCTTCAACCTTAAGTGCAAAATATAAACTCGTTAATTAGTGTTATTTATTGAAGGTAAAATACCAAATTTGGGGTTCCGTATGTATTGACCAGACGCTACAAAATGGTCAACTTGTCTTATTAAAATTCCTTTTTAAAATACAATCAAAATTCAACATAATTAATTACAACTAATTGAAATCAACGAATAAATAAAAACATAATTATGAAATAATCAATTTTCCATATTCTTCGCTTCAACCTTAAGTGCAAAATATAAACTAGTTAATTAGTGATATTTATTGAAGGTAAAATACCAAATTTGGGGTTCTTTATGTATTGACCAGACGCTACAAAATGGTTAACTTGTCTAATTAAAATTCATTTTTAAAATACAATCAAAGTTCATCATAATTTACTACAACTAATTAAAATCAACAGATAAATAAAAACATAATTATGAAATAAACATTTTTCCATACTCTTCGCTTCAACATAAAGTGCAAAATATAAACACGTTAATTGGTGTAATTTATTGAAAGCAAAATACCCACTTTGAGGTTCTGTATGTATTGACCAGACGCTACAAAATGGTAAACTTGTCTAATTAAAATTAATTTTAAGAATACAATTTAAATAAATCTAAATGAAGTACAATCAATTAAAATCAACAAATAAATAAAAAGATGAACATGAAATCGATTATAAAATAAGTGCAAAATATAAACACGTTAATTGGTAAAGAGTAGGTATATCAAAAAACCAATTTCATATATAATTTCAATATAATTAGAAAAAGGATAATCATATCTTTTGGCTATCAAATTAAAGTCGAATTGGTGTTATGAATTCAGGTCCAAGATGATGCTGTAAAATTTTTCAGAAAGTATTCATCAATACCAATGACATCTGACGTCGACAATGGACCATGCAAATATTTCATTCAACTCAATAAAATATTCGTTACATTTGACTATGAGCAATAAATCACTCATCTTCAGAACGTATTATATCGCTCACTCGGGCAAAGTGGTGGATTAAAAAATTACAAAGTGATCTGAAATATTCAAATTCAAAATTTTTCAAAAAAATTTCGTATTCAATCCCTAGGGTAATTTGAAGATGAATTTTGTTGGTGTGGCAAAAACTTGGCACACCCAGTATAGGTGAATCTCTATATAAAACATGACTTGGAAATTATGAAGAACCCGAAACACTCATTTCTGAAGAACAATTTATCTACCCTAAGAAAAAAAATTAAAAACGACCAACATCATCCGAACAACCACAACCACTCTCCTCGCCTTGATGGCCCGAATATCTCATCGCCTTTCGAAAACATTAAACCAACAATCGAAAATATCAATCAACCCCTCGCAAAACACCCCGTTACGTCCAAAAATAGCAACGGGGCCCCTCAGAAATACAAATTGCACCGAAAGCTCTGCATTATACTACTTCAATGGGTCGCCATTAGTCTTGCGAGAAGAAACGGCGTAAAAAACAAAGTTGAAAGCAGGGCGAATAAACGAAAATGGCCAATTTAAATTCCCCTGTCCCAGGGAAAGTTCCTAGTCGCCTCTTCCCCGGCCCGCAGGACCATCCGACGGGTGGGAGAGAGAGAGGAAGGACTGCCTGCCTTCTGAGATGTTTCGAACGATACGAAATGTATTCCTTAGATTATACTTTTAATCATTTCGTATTGGGGAAGGTAGCTTTTTTATCTTTATTTATCTTCTTCTTGCACCCTCGCGATGGTGGCGGGGGTGGATCGACGAAGAATTTTCGGAGTGAGATTAGATTATGTACTTTGAATCACAGATTGGAAAAGGGTTCCAACCCTCCTCATTTTTCTGACGGCGGAATATTAAAATTGCGAGGGGTTGGGATGCTCAAGATAAATTCGGAAGTTTCGTTTTTGTATCTGATTCTGATAGAGGAGGGAAACGGCCGCGATATTTCCGGGTTTCGTAATGATGAATGTTCTGGAACGACCCCTTCTCATTGTGGGGTCCCGGAGGGGGACAAATTGGAGTTTTTGGGGTTCATTATCTTGTCATAAGAAAAATCCTGAAGGATAATGGGAAAATATCTTATTGACTAAAAACTGCAAATTTTCGATTTGCTAGTATCTGATCCATGAATTTTGAAGGCTCAAAATCGATGGATCAAATATAAACATTCATAGATGTCCAACATAGAAAATTGAGTTTATCTGGCCTGCTCTCGAAAAATTCTACATATTTCATATAACTCTATTGATGTTTCGATTTTAATGACATTATCTATCGCGGTGACGGCCAGTTCGGTTCGAAGTATCTGTGGTTCGATGGTCTCTCTACAGTGTTACCTCATGTCAAATCAGATGATCATAGATTAATTAATTTGAAATCGCTGTCAAATTGAAGGCTGTCAGAAATCCTGAAGGATTAATGTAAAAATATCTAAGTGTGTAAAAGTCTTGACTAAAACCTGCAAATTTCCGATTTGCTAGTATCTGATCCATGAATTTTGAAGGCTCAAAATCGATGGATCAAATATGAAAATTCATTGAAGTCCAACATAGAAAATTCAGTTTTTCTGGCCTGCTCTCGAAAAATTTGACATATTTCATATGACCCTATTGAATTTTCGATTTTAATGACATTATCTATCGCGGTGACGTCCGGTTTGGTTCGCAGTATCTGTGGTTCGATGGTCTCTCTACAGTGTTACCTCATGTCAAATCAAGATGATTATAGATTAATTAATTTGACATCGCTGTCAAATTGAAGTCTGTCAGAAATCCTGAAGGATTAATGTGAAAATATCTTATTGTATAAAAAGTCTTGACTAAAACATGCAAACTTTCGATTTGCTTGTAACTGATCCATGAATTTTGAAGGCTCAAATTCGATGAATAAAATATAAAAATTCATTGATGTCCAACATAGAAAATTGAGTTTATCTGGCCTGCTCTCGAAAAATTCGACATATTTCATATAACTCTATTGGAGTTTCGATTTTAATGACATTATCTGTCACGGTGACGGCCGGTTTGGTTCACAGAATCTGTGGTTCGATGGTCTCTCTACAGTGTTACCTCATGTAAAATCATAATGATCATAGATTAATTAATGTGACATCGCTGTCAAATTGAAGGCTGTCAGAAATCCTGAAGGATTAATGTGAAAATATCTTATTGTATGAAAAGTCTTGACTAAAACCTGCAAATTTTCGATTTGCTAGTATCTGATCCATGAATTTTGAAGGCTCAAAATCGATGGATCAAATATAAAAATTCATTGATGTCCAACATAGAAAATTGAGTTTTTCTGGCATGCTCTCGAAAAATTTGACATATTTCATATAACTCTATTGAAGTTTAGATTTTTATGACATTATCTGTCACGGTGACGGCCAGTTCGGTTCGCAGTATCTGTGGTTCGATGGTCTCTCTATAGTGTTAACTCATGTCGAATCGAAATGATCATAGATTAATTAATTTGACATCGCTGTAAAATTGAAGGCTGTCAGAAATCCTGAAGGATTAATGTAAAAATATCTTATTGTGTAAAAGTCTTGACTAAAACCTGCAAATTTTCGATTTGCTAGTATCTGATCTATGAATTTTGAAGGATCAAATATAAAAATTCATAGATGTCCAACACAGAAAATTCAGTTTTTCTGGCCTACTCTCGAAAAATTTGACACATTTTATATAACTCTATTATAGTTTCGATTTTAATGACATTATCTGTCACGGTGACGGCCGGTTTGGTTCACAGAATCTGTGGTTCGATGGTCTCTCTACAGTGTTACCTCATTTAAAATCATAATGATCATAGATTAATTAATGTGACATCGCTGTCAAATTGAAGGCTGTCAGAAATCCTGAAGGATTAATGTGAAAATATCTTATTGTATAAAAAGTCTTGACTAAAACCTGCAAATTTTCGATTTGCTAGTATCTGATCCATGAATTTTGAAGGCTCAAAATCGATGGATCAAATATAAAAATTCATTGATGTCCAACATAGAAAATTGAGTTTTTCTGGCCTGCTCTCGAGAAATTTGACATATTTCATATAACCCTATTGAAGTTTAGATTTTTATGACATTATCTGTCACGGTGACGGCCAGTTCGGTTCGCAGTATCTGTGGTTCGATGGTCTCTCTACAGTGTTACCTCATGTCACATCAAAATGATCATTGATTAATTAATTTGACATCGCTGTCAAATTGAAGTCTGTCAGAAATCCTGAAGGATTAATGTGAAAATATCTTATTGTATAAAAAGTCTTGACTAAAACCTGCAAATTTTCGATTTGTTAATATCTGATCCATGAATTTTGAAGGCTCAAAATCGATGGATCAAATATAAAAATTCATTGATGTCCAAAATAGAAAATTCAGTTTTCAGGCCTGCTCTCGAAAAATTTGACATATTTCATATAACCCTATTGAAGTTTCGATTTTAATGACATTACCTCTCACGGTGACGGCCGGTTCGGTTCGCAGTATCTGTGGTTCGATGGTCTCTCTACAGTGTTACCTCATGTCACATCAAAATGATCATTGATTAATTAATTTGACATCGCTGTCAAATTGAAGTCTGTCAGAAATCCTGAAGGATTAATGTGAAAATATCTTATTGTATAAAAAGTCTCGACTAAAACCTGCAAATTTTCGATTTGCTAATATCTGATCCATGAATTTTGAAGGCTCAAAATCGATGGATCAAATATAAAAATTCATTGATGTCCAAAATAGAAAATTCAGTTTTCTGGCCTGCTCTCGAAAAATTTGACATATTTCATATAACCCTATTGAAGTTTCGATTTTAATGACATTATCTGTCACGGTGACGGCCGGTTTGGTTCACAGAATCTGTGGTTCGATGGTCTCTCTACAGTGTTACCTCATGTGAAATCAAAATGATCATAGATTAATTAATTTGACATCGCTGTCAAATTGAAGTCTGTCAGAAATCCTGAAGGATTAATATAAAAATATCTTATTGTATAAAAAGTCTTGTCTAAAACCTGCCAATTTTCGATTTGCTAGTATCTGATCCATGAATTTTGAAGGCTCAAAATCGATGGATCAAATATGAAAATTCATAGATGTCCAACATAGAAAATTCAGTTTTTCTGGCCTGCTCTCGAAAAATTTGACATATTTCATATAACCCTATTGAAGTTTCGATTTTAATGACATTATCTGTCACGGTGACGGCCGGTTTGGTTCACAGAATCTGTGGTTCGATGGTCTCTCTACAGTTTTACCTCATGTCAAACCAAAATGATCATAGATTAATTAATTTGACATCGCTATCAAATTGAAGGCCTGTCAGAAACCAAACAATCACCCCTGGATGGGTGACCACTGCGGCGATTAATTCAAACCAATTTTTTTTTATAACTATGTAGGATTTTGGGGGTAGGATAATTTTATCAGATTTTTCCGGTGGAAAATTAAAATTTTCATTGTTCCATCGATTTTCCAAGTATGCAATACTGGAAGTCGAAATATTCTTTTTGTTCGGTTCCTTCAACGAACAGAAAGAGGGTTGAAAAACTTTCCAACGTAGGGATCCGACGAAGATTAATTTTCTTTTCCGGTTCTCCTCTGCTATTCGCGATTTTCCCAATACATCTCATTTATTCATCCGAGAATGGAAATCTTTCTTGCAGGAAAGGTGATTTCCCACGTTCTCCGCCTTCGATAAAACGGAAAACTTGGAAATTTATTATCTGGCAGAGGAAAATTCGAGGTTTCTGATGGATTAAGAGCTGTTAGTTCGGTTCGGAAAGCATCTTATTTTTTTTTAAGATTCTAAAGTGGTTTTCTCTCAAATGAGGAAAATATTCGGTTCAGGCTTCGTTTCATAAAGGATTAGAGAAGTAAAGTTGAAACATATTGACCTTGAGAATATATTATGTCAACAAGACGCTGCGACGTGTCATACAGCAGGAGGATCTTGAATTTTGCACCCCTTTTTTCCCGAATCGACAGTCGAAGAGTGATAAAAAAGCCGAACCATCGATCGGTCTCTCACCGTCCAATCTAAGTTTTTAATGAAAACACCCTTGCAGGAGGGGCGAAAATTGCCTTAAAAACTTTTAATAGAAACTGGCGAGTTCCTTTCCCACCGTTTTTCAATGAGATGAATTTTAATTTTGTGTATAATTGGAATTTGTTATTTTCCCTCTGGCGCGGGAGGGATGAAAAAATCGGTGGGGGGGGGGAGGCGATCGGGCCAGTTTTTGAACTTTCTCGGAGGGACGAGAGGAGGGTGGGTAGGTGGAGTTTTTCGACGGGGGAATTTTATTTCACCCTTTAATTCCGTCCCGTTTTTGTTTGGAGGAAGGAGGGAAGATTGGAGAGTAGATATGCTTTGAAGTTTGTAACTATTTCGTTCCTGAAGCAAAAAGAGCTTTTTGTCAGGCTTGAGACATTCGAGAGCGAGGATGGCCAAGAATGGAGGTGTTGAATTGCCGTTTGGGGGAAGGCGTATACGGGGCGGCCAGATGAAGGGTCGTATTTTCGAAAATCCGTTGCAAATTGGTCGTGATATATACTCACACTGTATCGAGCGTTCAAAAAAACGAGAACTTTTCAAAGAAGAGTTATCTTTCATGATATTTAATTATATTCTATGTTTCCACTGATGCGTGTTCTCCTGACATAAGCAAATACAAGAACTGTTTTTGGTTTAGCCAATTTCCCTTTTTTTACAGTTTACTGATCTGAAAGCCCAAACTTGAGGAAAGTGAGCGCGATCATTGAAAATTTGCCTAATCAGATTAATTTAGGTTATTATTCATCAGACTACTTTGACGGATGTCTGATAAAGGCAAATACAAGGGCTGTTTTTGATTCAGCTGTCAACTTCAACTTTTTTCATCAACTTTCGAACGTTTGGCTAATTTGCTTCATTTTTTCGAATATTTTACTATATTCTAATAGCCCTAATTTGAGGAAAATAAGCGCGATCATCGAAAATTTACCTAATTAGATTAATTTAGGTTTTGATTCATCAGACTACTTTGACAGATGTCTGAAATAAGCAAGCATTAATCTAATAGCCCCAAAATAAAAGCGATCATTGAATATTGAGCTAATTAGATCAATTGAGGTTATGATTCATCAGACCACTTTGACAGATGTCTGATATATAATCAAATACAAGGGCTGCTTTTGATTCAGCTGTTAACCTCAACTTTTTTCATCAGTTTTTGAACGTCTGTCTAATTTGCTCTCTTTTTTTGAACATTTCACTAATCTAATAGCCCCACCTTGAGGAAAATAAGCTCGATCATCGAAAATTTACGTAATTAGATTAATTTAGGTTATGATTCATCAGACTACTTTGACAGATGTCTGATATAAGCAAATACAAGGGCTGCTTTTGATTCAGCTTTCAACCTCAACTTTTTTTCATCCATTTTTGGACGTCTGGCTAATTTGCTTTCTTTTTTTTTGAACATTTTACTAATCTTTTAGTCCCAACTTGAGGAAAATAAGCACGATCCTTGAAAATTGAGCTAATAAGATCAATTGAGGCTATGATTCATCAGACCACTTTGACAGATGTTTGAAATAAGCAAATACAAGGGCTGTTCTTGATTCAGATGTGAACCTCAATTTTTTTCATCAATTTTTGAACATCTAGCTAATTTGCTTTCTTTTTTCGAACATTTTACTAATCTAAAAGCCCCAACTTGAAGAAATAAGCGCGATCATTGAAAATTGGCCTAATCAGATCAATTTAGGTTATGATTCATCAGACTATTTTGACAGATGTCTGATATAAGCAAATACAAGGGCCGCTTTTGATTCAGCTGTCAACCTTAACTTTTTCCATGAATTTTCGATCGTCTGGCTATAATTTGCTTCCCCTTTTTGAACATTTTAGTATTCTAAAAGCATCAACTTGAGGAAAATAATCGCAATCATTGAAAATTGAGCTAATCAGATTAATTTAGGTTATGATTCATCAGACTACTTTGACAGATGTCTGATATAAGCAAATAGATTGGCTGTTTTTGATTCAGCTTTCCACCTCAACTTTTTTCATCAATTTTCGAACGTCTGGCTAATTTGCTCTCTTTTTTTGAACATTTAACGCATCCAATAGTCCCATCTTGAGGAAAATGAGCGCGACCATTGAAAATTGACCTACTTAGATTAATTCAGGTTATGATTCATCAGACTACTTTGACAGATGTCTGATATAAGCAAATACAAGGGCTGCTTTTGATTCAGCTGTCAAACTCAACTTTTTTCATCAAGTTTCGAACGTTTAGCTAATTTGCTTTCGTTTTTTCCGCCAACAGTGCCTAATTTTCCGAGTGTGCTTTTTCACATCGAAAGTTGCTTTTCCATTAATTTCCCAAAACTTCGTTAGGAAGTTCACTTCTTTTCCAATCCATAAACTTCAGAATTACATAGAAAAAAAAATTAGTTTGCAACTAATTCATGTGGTCTGTTACCTTTAAAGGCCTGAAACATTCAAAATTTTCTGAGTTGCATAACGAGCTTCCAAGGAAATTAGTAGAAAAGACTTGGTGCAATAAATCAATGATTTTCTTCGATAACGTTAAAAAGAATTCCTCAAATTAGGTATATCCCAATATCTTAATCAAAATTGATTTTCATTCTAGTTCTGTTCAATTCCAACGAAAACCCCGGTAAACTGAATAGAAAACTGCCACAGTTCCATCAAAATCAATAAACGTTAAGATCCCAACATCTCCGCTTTTGGCGCCACTTTACGGGTGCACCCCCGAAAATCCCACAGAAAATTATCACGATTTCGGCCTTCCTAGCGCCCTCTCGTATCTAGTAGTTGTAACACAAGGAAAATACAGTAAACACAGTATCCAGTAGTTCAAATACACATCACACAACCTAGGTTGAGGTTATGCGTCTGATGTTTTTGTGTTTGTTGTTTGTTACAAATCGATGCCGATGTTATTGGCCATTTTACTGCAAACAAAATCTTAATTATCAAGTAGACGAGAAATGTTTCGTGAATTTTAGTATGCAGGACAGGTTTAGGTGGACAAAACGTTTATTAGTTGCTGCCTTGTTTTTAATTTTCATACTTGTATGTCGCCAAATATTCGAGTCGAACTTCCATTCCAGCATTTTTACCGCTAGCAGCTACTAAAACCGAGAATGAAGCATAAGGTTTCCTATTTTTTCAACCCAGACGTGGGGAATTTCCATTATGGCACTGGACATCCCATGAAACCACATAGACTATCGGTCATACACAGCTTAGTTTTAAATTATGGCTTACACAAACACATGTCCATATACAGACCGTACAAAGCAAGTGCACATGATATGTGCAGATTCCATTCCGATGAATATATTGGTGAGCTATCGCTTCCTAATTCCCTGCGTTATAAATTTAACGTACCTTTGTTTCAGACTTTCTTCAAAGGGTAACTCCGCAAAACATTCAAGCTTTCACTAAACATTTAAGTCACTTCAATGTCGGAGATGACTGTCCTGTTTTCCATGGACTATTTGATTTCTGTTCAATGTATACTGGGGCATCTCTTGAAGGAGCTATGAAATTGAACAATAAAGACTGTGATATTGCCATTAATTGGTCGGGTAAGTCATTATTCACCAACGATTCACAATAAAATAGAATTTTTCGCTATATTTTTAGGAGGTCTACATCATGCTAAGAAATTCGAGGCTTCAGGATTCTGTTACGTTAACGATATAGTTATAGGAATTTTAGAACTTCTCAAATATCACCCTAGGGTTCTGTATATAGATATCGACGTTCATCATGGTGACGGGGTTCAAGAAGCTTTCTATTTAACTGATAGAGTTATGACCGTTAGTTTTCATAAATACGGGAACTACTTCTTTCCAGGTACGACTAAATGATCTTTCGATTCGAATTTTTCAAATTATACAACGTTTCTAGGTACCGGAGACATGTACGAGATGGGAGCGGAAAGCGGAAGGTATTATTCGGTCAACGTTCCCCTGAAAGAAGGCATCGACGACCAGAGTTACTGGATGGTGTTCAAACCCGTTATTTCGAACGTTATGGAATTTTATCAACCCACCGCTATCGTACTTCAGTGTGGGGCCGATTCTCTGGCGAATGACCGGTAAATACACCTTCCACCTCTACATACCCCGTTTTACGATTTTTTTTTATTTTAGTCTAGGCTGCTTTTCTCTGAGTACGAAAGGACACGGCGAATGTGTCAAGTTTGTCAAGAACCTAAACGTCCCTACTTTGGTAGTCGGAGGTGGTGGTTATACGTTGAGAAATGTAGCTAGATGTTGGACCTACGAAACCTCCCTACTTGTGGAGGAACAGATATCAAACGAGCTCCCGTTTACGGAGTACCTGGAATTTTTTGCGCCCGATTTTACCCTACATCCGGAAGTTGTGACTAGGACGGAGAATGCCAACAGTCGACAGTATTTGGAAGCAATAACTAAGTAAGTTTTACTCACAACGTGTCATAGGTTATTTTTAAGGAAGATGGGGAAAAGGTGTAAAATATGGTCACAAAAACATAAAACTAAGTTGCGGAAAGAAAACTTCCTAGTTTCTTCATAAAAATATGTAGAACTCTATCACATCGATTTCATTTTCACAACAAAAAAAGTGATATTATCAATTCCTATAGATAATTTGGCAAAGGTGTAGAATACGGTCACCTCTCACAGAAGCTGAAATATGCTATGACACAAATGAATCAATCGAACAGATAGAAGTTTCAAGCAATATCTATACCTCATTTGAAGAAGGTGTAGAATATGGTCACCTCTTGGAATTTGGTCAGATTTTTACAGAAGCTGAATTAAGCTATGAAATGAATGAAAAACATAAAACTAAGTTGTGGAACGGAAATTTTCTTCATAAAAATATGTAAGACGGTACTCACTTCGAGAGAATAGTTATAACGGTTTGTTCCACATTAGTCTATAATTTAAACGCACTGTAACATATCGATTTCATTTTCACTACAGAAAAAGTGATATCAATTTCTGTACATAATTTGGAATAGGTGTAGAATATGGTCATCTCTTGGATTTTGATGAAATTTTCACAGAAGAAGAATACGGTCACCTCTCACAGAAGCTGAAATATGCTATGAAATAAATGAATCAATCGAACAGACTGAAGTTTCAAGCAATATCTGTACCTCATTTGGAAAAGGTGTAGAATATGGTCACCGCTTGGAATTTGGTCAGATTTTTACAGGAGCTGAATTATGCTATGAAATGAATGAAAAACGTAAAACTAAGTTGCGGAAAGGAAATTTTCCAGTTTCTTCATAAAAATGTTTAAGACGGTATTCACCTCAAGACAAATAGTTATAACGGGTTGTTCCACATAAGTCTATAATTTAAATGCATTGTATCGTATCCATTTTATTTTCACGACAAAAAAAGTTATATTATCAATTTCCGTATATATTTTGGAAAAAGTGTAGAATATGATCACCTCTTGAAATTTGGTCGGATTTTTACAGGATCTGAATTATGCTATGAAATGAATGAAAAACATAAAACTAATTTCGGAAAGAAAATTTTCCAGTTTCTTCATAAAAATGTGTAAGAAGGTATTCACTTCGGATTGTTCCACATTAGCCTATAATGTGTATCGTAACGATTTCATTTTCACGACTAAAAAAAGTGATATTATTAATTTCTGTACATAATTTGGAAAAGGTGAAGAATATGGTCACCTCTTGGTTTTCGATGAAATTTTCACAGAAGCTGAAAAATGCTATGAAATAAATGAATCAATCAAACAGATAGAAGTTTCAAGCAATATCTGTACCTCATTTGGAAAAGGAGTAGAATGTGGTCACCTCTTGAAATTATGACAGATTTTTACAGGATCTGAATTATGCTATGAAATGAACGAAAAACATAAAACTAAATTGCGGAAAGAAAATTCTTCAGTTTCGTCATAAAAATGAGTAAGACAGTATTCACTTCGAGACAATGGTTATAACAGATTGTTCCAAATTAGTCTATAATTTAAATGCCTGTATCGTATCCATTTTATTTTCACGACAAAAAAAGTGATATTATCAATTTCTGTACATAATTTGGAAGAAGTGTAGAATATGGTCACCTCTTGAGTTTTGATGAAATTTTTATGAAGCTGAAATATGCTATGAAATAGATAAATCAATCGAACCGATAGAAGTTTGAAGCAATATCTGTGCCTTGTTTGGAAAAGGAGTAGAATATGGTCACCCATTGGGTTTTGATGAAACTTGCACAGAAGCTGAAATATGCTATGAAATAAATAAATCAATCGAACAGATAGAAGTTTCAAGCAATATTAGTACCTCGTTTGGAAAGGAGGAGTAGAATATGATCTCCTCTTGGAATTTGGTCAAATTTTCACAGGATCTGCAATATTAAATGAATAGAAGAAATCAAACAGAAGCGGTTTCCTAAAAAAAAAATTATGATGTTACTCATTTTTAGATAGAATATGAAAAATAAGATTACATGTGACGAAAGATGAAGTATAATATTCCATATACAAGGTGTCCCAGAATGAATGGATAACCTTGTAACACTGTATAGAAGAGTTATTGGAATCTCTGAAAAAAATACAAATAAAAATCTATCCCCACTATAAATATTTTTTTTTTTTCGAAATAATGATTTCTTGCACATCACGTTGCGTTTCTGTGTATCACGCTCACAAGTGGGTCAAATCCATCAGTTTTTTCATGGTGAAATATTCTCATTGAAATACCAATAGATATGCTGAAAATCGTATAAATATCTGTTGTAACTACATATTTTGGAAAAAATATCCAACTTCAAGTTTCATCATAAAATGTGATGAATATTTCATAATGTGAAAGTTAAATCGTTCATGGTGGAAATAAAATTTGGGAAAGCCTGTGTGGCCAACTCAAAAAAAAATATGCGTCTTTTATGTAAATTTCAAAATGATACAATACATCTTCATAACTTATTTCACCATGAAGAAACTGATTGATTTGATTCATTTGTGAGCGTGTTACACAGAAACGCAACGGGAGGTGCAAGCAATCATTATTTTGAAAAAAAAATATTTCTGGTGGGGATAGATTTTTTTCGGAGAGTCCAATAGATCTTCTATACAGTGTTACAGGATTATCCTTTCATTCTGGGACACTCTGTATATGTAATAAAATTATCAACGTCGCAATCATTCAATTAAGTTGTTGGAAATTGCTAGTCATCTCAGTCATTTTACTGCCATTTGCCTTTTTCAATGTTTCAGTTTATAGCATATTTCAACTACTTTGAAAATTTCATCAAAATTCGAGGGGTGACCATATTCTTTACCTTTAACATTTTGGAAACAATCGGGTTATGATATTTCAATTTGCAGCGTTGACGTTTTAGGTTATGTTCGCTTTAGTCCCTCTCATAACTGCTTTGTTTTAGGTTCACTTATGACAATTTAAAGATGTGTCAACACTCTCCAAGTGTTCAAATGCACGATGTACCTGGTGATGCCATCCAGAAGGATGAAAAAACTAAAGAAGAGGAAGATCCCGATGTGAGAATTAGCCAGGAGCTTGAAGATAAAACGGTGGAAGCAAAAAACGAGTTTTATGACGGAGATAAAGATAACGATAAAGATGAAGCGATGGAAGCCTAAATTTTTAATAGTTAATATTTTATATGTCAACTAATGTAAGCAGGGATAATAATGAATAAAAAACACTGAACGAATTTTTCTTTGTACTCGACCCTAAAGTAAACTTCTTAGTGGTAAGATTGGATTTATGTTTTTTAAATTAATAACGATACAGAAACTAAAGAATTTCTTCGGATTCCAGACGAACTGATAATTCAAGAAGTTCTGAAGTATACTAAAGAATTGACAATGAATCTTCATTTAAAAATGTTTATTACTATCACTTTTTTCTTACAATGAAATTTATGTTGTGTGTTCAGAAATTAAGATAACAACCAAAAAAAATTCAAAAATCCTCGCTTAAATACAGAAATTATTTAACAGCAATCTAACATAAAAACTTTCTCAAACCAAGCATACTAAATGGCATTTTATAATTCGATCTGAAATATTTCAATTGAAAGTTATCCTAACTATAAAACGAGATTCAATTATATGAAAAAATGTAAATCAGTCATGATGATTAATGGGTTAAATTTGCCAATATATCGACAATTTCAAAGGCATGAGAAAAATAAAAGAAGCATGTATCACAGTCATCGACAAAAATTCCCCAATCCAAAAATACATGAATTTATCAGATCTAGTTTTTGGAGGCAACCCGATAGATAATTTCAGATCCAAGGTTTCGAAATCTTCCATGAGATTCTCTTCAGTCTTCATCGGTATAATCCTCGTCGCTATGTCCTTCATCGTCCGTAAGGTCCACGGGGTTGAGAGAAGTTTCATACTCGAGTATTTCGTCATCGCTCAAATGCGAGTTTCCTTCGATGAACGACGCAAACCTTTTCACGTCTTTCAACTTCAATGCAGTTTTCCACTGATTGCACTCGGGACTTAAGCAGTATTGTCTTAATTCTTCTAAATTCTTATTGGTTTCTCGAACTCCTTGTTCGTAATACTCGTCGTTGTTCAACAATTTCACCTTCGGCGGGAACTTCCTCTTCAAGTAATTTCTAGGTTTCGACAGCCATCTGTTCGGAGTATTATAATAGATCAAGAGTACGATTATTTGAGCCAAGGCGGCTTCTTGAAACTGACTACTCATATAAATAGATAGCAATCCTATCGTTTGTAGGGACCATCTGATAATATTTCGGGTTTTTTCGTCTTTAATCGGTCCATATTTATAACATACTATAAAACTTACAACGCCGGAAAAAATGGTGTAGTAAATGACGTATTCCCGATACATTACGAAAATGGTTCTCAAATTATCTTTGATCAATTGTAGAAGGTATAAACTCACTGTCCATCCTGTAGCGAACACTCCGTACATTATAGACTTTCGCGGGAACAATTTGCTTATGAAATATATCAAGATGAGGAACGATGCGGTTATTCCGAAACTTATTCCGCATAAGTAATAAAACAGCACATTTTGACTAAGTTTCGCCGCTGAGATATAAATAAAAATCCCAAAGACCAGCATAATCAATTTCCAATAATCTACATGAATAACTTTCACTCTCACTGTATATTCGTGGTTGCTGTGTATTCCGATACAACTCTGATTGAAAGGGTTCAATTTCATATTCTTATTCTTCCACGAGAACAAATTCATATTCCAACTCGAACGGTGAGCTTCATATTCTTGAGATACAATTTCCGGAGTCGATCCATCGTATTGTGTATAATCCTCTGTATCCAAATCGATGTTTAGGTTTATACTTTGCCATATATAAAGAATACTCTTCGGTTTACCCTCGTAGCAGTATATTTTAAATCTCTGCGACTGTTTGTACAAATTCGGATTGAATCTTTGTGCTTCGTTTGGGACGAGATAATTCACTCCATGAACTTCAGTGGATGATATGGTGGGAATAAAAAATATTAAAAGGATAGTTCTACACAATGTGTAGAAATTAATGTTTTGGTATAATCTCATTTTATCACTAACAGTATTTTAAAGTGTAACTTAATGCATCTTTTGGTAGCAAAGAAGGAATTTCTGAGGTTAGATCAGAATTAACCGTTTATATTTCCTTGTTATATTTGAACTACAGAACACAGAAATGCAATCAATCATTCTGAAGTAGTTTAAAAATAGTACTCAATACCTCAATAACATAACCATAAGGTGAAATTAAAAGTGTGTTTGTTTGGATTTTTCTTTTCAATAGATGTTTGCAAAATGAGTGGTGGTATATGCCCCAGTAGTAGTACTGTTTATATATCTAATTTGCCTTACTCTCTCAAAAACAATGATCTTCACCAACTATTCGAGAAATATGGTAAAATTGTGAAGTAAGTAGTGTTATGCTCATCGAATTAAGCAATTAAAACAATGTTTCCATTGCAGAGTAACAGTAATGAAAGACAAGAAATATCGAACAAGCAAAGGAGTAGCTTTCATAATGTTCTTGAAACCGGAAGACGCAAAGGAGTGTGTGAAGGGTGTTGATGGAAGCGAGGTAAGGAAATAATTTAAAGGTTGTTTTCATATCCTGTTCAAACATATGCTTTTTGTCTCAGATGTCTGGAAGAAAACTCAAAGCAAGTATAGCCAAAGATAATATGAGAACCACTGAATTCATTAGGAGAAAGGTATGGTATGTAAAATATAAACCATCAACGTTCTAACAATTTATATTTAAGGAATATCCCGATAAAACTAGATGCTATGAATGTGGAGAATATGGCCATTTGAGCTACAGCTGCAGCAAAAACTTGCTGGGCGAGAGGGAACCTCCACCGAAAAAAGTGAGAAAAAGGAAGAAGAAATGTGACCAGGAAAAAGGAGAAGAAAGTTCAAATTTATGTGAAGACGAAGACGAAATTGAAGAGGATGGTGAATCTTTAAGTGCAGCTATAGCGCTGGAAGTGAGTTTTATTTCGACATTATTTTTCAATATTCCAACCTTCATTATTTTGTCCAGCAAGAAAAAATTGAACTTGAGGAATATAGATTGAGGGTTGCTACGGGAAATTATGAAGAAGAAAGCAGAACAGAAATACCGAGGAAGAGGATAAAGAAAAGCACGTACTTCAGTGATGAGGAAGATAGCAATTGAAACTAGAAAGATTTTTCTTAATATTTAATAAGTGTCGAAGCTCTATTTGTAAAAAAAATATCATCTCATTCAAATAGCTTACAGATCTGCGTTTTTAGTATCGTCAAATAAAGTTGAGTATTCCATAATGATAATATATTGGCGTACAATAGGATATGTAGTTATTTTCGTAAGAAAATTGAAAAATAAATGACTTCAATTTCTGAGGTTAACTCAAAAACCAACAATTGCAGAGTGCGTACTACACAATATATGTGATAATGGGTGATTTAGACTCGGTTATTCATGACATAGAGGATGATATAGAATCTACAGTCACAAGTCAATTCAGTCGAAGAAAATTCCCAAGCAAGAGAACGATTGTTTTATTTTAATTTTTATGTAAGGTGGATAATAAATATGAATTTGTTCAATTGAATAAAAATCGAATTTTGATGAGCTTGAAACGTTTTTTTCTACAAAGACTTTGCTTTCTTAATCTTCCGTTTCCCTAATAGTCGGGTAAACATAAAGTATCTCCTTAAGTTATACATTCCCAATGAAGTAAATAATTTACTATAATGATTTCATGCTATATGAATGATTATTGAATTCTGAAAACAATTATATCATAAAAGTGAATAATATCCTAGATAATTGAGACAGATAATATGTTCAGGTTTCTAGAAGAACATAATTATTTAATATTTTATATAGTGCTTTTATTTGATATGAATTTTGTTTATGTCGGTGTTCTGTGTTGTTAACCTAACTTTAATCAAACGTCATCCGAAAAGGTCGTGTTCTATTTGTCAAATTCACTTCAGTTCGAAGTGAAGAAATTCGGAAATTAATCAGTTGTCTATGGTCAAATAGAAAGCTAGGACATTCGAAATATTCTGTATTCTGTATTCTCAATATTCTGATTCCATTGTAGACGAAAAACAACAAATTATTATTCGTCTATGCCTATTATACAATACGCATTACGCAAAAATGACTTATATAAATAGAAAAATAACATTATATTTAACTATACCTAGGTGAAAACAAGTCAATGAGGTGATTCAGGTGAATATTTACATCTATTCTCATTGTAAGTAATGAATTTCCGAAATATAAACTATACTACATATTACAGATCGAAATAAGAGGAGATCATGCTGAATTCGCAAGAGAAGCAATTGAAACGATTTTTATAAATTGACTGTAGTTGAAGCAATCTTATCTTTGATTGGATATTGTTTACGTGAATATTTCATATGAAACTATTCAATAACAATCTAGTCATCTTCACAATATCAATAATTCAAAGCAACTAACAATTCGGGAATGCATGCGCATGTGCTGTAACTTTTCGGATTTAATTTTAGTTTCAACTCATCCAATTTTTTTTTTCAGTGTTACTGGGGCTATTGCTGTTCCTTCTTGTGGATTTTCTTTCTCAACAGAAAAATATTCAGGAAATGCGAATGTAAACTTTACAATTTGGGAGAAAAACTAGTAGTCTTAATTTACTTCAAGATCAGGATATAGACACCATCAGGTTAATAACACAAATAATTACATTGGATATCAGCCATGAATTAGTGGCCCTGAAGAGGCATGGATTGGATTTCACTATCTGATCTTGCAATTGAATGGGGAAAGAATTCTTACCAGAGCGATGAAAGGTATGTTGTTGAATGCAAAATTACACTTAATATTCCTCCATTTCTGTTTATAGGTTATAGGAACAATTAAAATTTTTTTCCGTATCGAAGCATCTGCTCGTAAATGATGTTAGTTCTCACTTCCATTCTAAGGAGTAAATAACGTTCGGTGGTGAGATTAATTATTCCGTTCCCAAAGTTTCTTCCCTTTGAATTATCTCGTGTAGAATAGTTGTGGATTTCTCATTGAAATCAATTCAATTTCATCTCTTCTTTCAAGGAAGTTGCCAAAAGTTTACTTCTTTCGAATAATTCAGACCCCAGTAATGTATTAGATTAGCATGGTTGCTCTAAATGGTTTTGATATCGAACCAGGATTACTTTGGCAGATGTTACTAAACCAATGAACAATTTATTAATTGTTATTTGGTTTTCAGATTTGAAACCGTTCACGCTGAAGAATTTTCTTGGCAAAATGAAGAGAAATCGCAAAAAAAACACTAGATGGATATAGATTCGATTATCAAAGCAAGTTGTCCGAAATGCAGAGAACACCAAGGTGCTAGAAGGTATGCTTTTTTATTTTCCTTGTCACTTCTTTATACTTCATTATGGTTCGATATCCCTAATCAGAGCAAATTTTGTCTTTCGAATAAGAATTACTCATCAATGATACTTGTGGATTTTTACTTTCATTCTCAAATCAACTACAACTATCAAATATTATAATGAATGTGTGTACATAAATGCTTCTCATATTCAATTGTACCCCGGCGCCATCTAGACTGAAGTGCAAGAAAATGTTTCAATCTTAAAGAGTACTTTAATTTTCATAGTTGTGACAGGGTTACCCTTGCCATATGCGTATAGATGGCGCTAGAGATAATTAAATTGTCTCTGCTTCGAACTGATGTCAGTTTCGTAATAACTGCTTGATTGATCTTATATTTTCCACTACATATTTTCACCGAGAAAATTTCAAAAGTTACGATTAATTTTCAGAGTTTCTTCTCCAAAATTAGGATGTTGGGAAAATTTGGACCAAACTGAATACGAACATGTAATAGGTTTTTTTTTCATAATATTAATGATAATTTGATGTCTTAGATGCCGTTGGCCAACACAATGGGGATTCTATACATTTGATACATTCCAGGTGGATCTAGATCTAGCCGAAAATACCGAGGTGATGGAAGGTATGATTTTATATTTCAATCGAGACTTATGTGTGAAGGTTCAGATTGACCATGGAGAAACAGATTGCATACGTAATCTTTTTTTCCAGGAATCTGCTTGGTCAATTACTCATATCTGGTAATTTTATTCTATTTCTTTTATAAAGCTGCTTCTGAGTTTATATTCTTTTCAAATTGATTGATTTCCCTTCGTTCAATATTCGTAAATTACGTTATGGTGGATGCGATGTAACAAGTGAGAATGGTTCCTCATAGCGCATCCACCATATTAGCTATATTTTGGACAGACCACAGGCTGTTTTCTTTTTGTTCATTTTTGAGCGCTCGTACTACTTGAACGAGGGCTGTATCATTTCGTCACCATGTCTGTATTTTTGGAATTTTGAGCCGAAAATGGTCTCAAACGACTATGTTCGACTCACTGATGACGAATCCGTCGGAAAATCCGAGTCTGTCCGTCCGGCCGTAAACACGATAACTCTCGAACGGATAAACCTAGAGACTTGAAATTTTCAGTGTAGGTTCAGTTCCCGAATGCCTCGGTGAAGTTCGTTCGTGGGCAGAATTCCACCAGGGGTTCCGTAAATAAGGCCGTTCAAAATTTTGTTCTCCTGATTACTTCGAAACTACAGATTCGATCGGGATGAAACTTTGCATTCGAATGGAGAATGAGGTGTTCAAGCTACATGTGAAATTTTGTCCAGATCGCATGACCAGAACCATAGAAACCATAAAAAATTGTAACTTTTGAACGGAAACGCCTAGGGACTTGAAATTTTCAGGATAGGTGAGGTTCTGGAATGTCGTGATGACGTTCATCTATGGGCAAAATTATTCTAGGGGTTCCGTAAATATGGTAGTTTGAAATTTAGTTTTCCTGATAATTTCAAAACTACAGATTCGATCGTCATGAAATTTTGTATTTAAATGGAGAATGATATATTCAAGCTACATTTCTCCAGATCACATGACCAGAACCATAGAAACCATAGAAAATCATAACTTTCGAATGGAAAGGCCTTGGGACAATTTCAAAACACCAGATTCGATCGTGACGAAATTTTGTATACTAATGGAGAAGGATATATTCAAGCTACATTTTTTCCAGGTCGCATGTCCAGAATATTGAAATTTTCAGGATATGTGTGGATCTGAAATGTCGCGTTCACGTTTAACAATGAGCAGAATTATACTAGGGGTTCCGTAAATACGGTCGTTTGAAATTTTGTTTTCTCGATAATTTCGAAACTACGGATTCGATCGAGATGAAATTTTGTATTTTAATCGAGAATGATATATTAAAGCAATATTTTGTCCCGATCGTATCACCAGAACCATAGAAACCATAGAAAATTGTATTTTCTGAACGGAAAGGCCTAGGAACTTGAAATTTTCAAGGTGAGTTTGGATCGCGAATATCGCAGTCACGTTCGCCAATGAGCAAAATTAGACTAGGGGTTCCGTAAATATGGCCGTTCAAAAATTTTTTTCCTGATAGTTTCGAAACGACTGATCGGATAGGAATGAAATTTTGCACCTAGCTGAGGAATAATTTTTCAAAACTACGTGCAAAATTTTGTCAGATCGCATCACCAAGACCATAGATACCGTAGAAAATTCTAGCGAATTGTCGAAAAAAAAAGGTCAGCTGAAGTCTGGAGTTTCGCCTAAGTTTGAGAATTTTTTTGACAGCTGTCGAAAATTCCTTCAATTGATTTCTGAAACTGGAAAATACGAATCCACCTACAAGGTGCATGTACGAGCGCTCAAAAGCTCCTGCCTTTACGGCAGTGCTTTTCGTAATTTTTCTGTAGTTATTGTTCACGTTGTGGTGGTTGCTCCTCTGAATAATTCCAATATTTAATCAGGATTTGTTTTCTCGTTCTAAAATGCCCTTCGTGAAATTATATAATTCGAATTTTCAGATTTGGAGGGGTTTTATTCTTATCCGTTATTGTGAAGGATTTCCTCTTCATAACGAGGATGAATCCTCAAACGCAGTGATATGAGTGACAGAGAAAACCTGGATTATGAGAGGTATGGTTTTGTATTTTCCCTGATACTTGTTTATACTTTATCATCATGGTTCAATATTCCTAATCGGACCAAATTTTGTCTTTCGAATATTAATTACCCACAAATGATATTTGTGGATTTTTACTTTCATTGAAAGCTATCCATAACTATCTTCACTCTCAAATCAACTGCAACTACCAAAAATTATAATCAATTAATGTACATAAGTGCTTTTCATATTCAAGTGTACCTAGGCGCCATCTGTACTGAAGTGCAAAGAGTATTGTTTCAAACTTAAAGAGTACTTTCAATTTTCTAGTTTTGACAGGGTTACCCTTGCCGTATGCGTATAGATGGCGCTAGAGGTGTCCAATATGGATACACGCATAGACATATCGATCGCTGAAAAATTGTCTTGAGCTTCAAACTGATGTCAGGTTCGGATTGTACGTCATCGAATTACTGATTAATTCATCTTATATTATCCACTTCATAATTTCACCAAGAAAATTTCAAAGGTTATGGTGAATTTTCAGAGATTTTGTTTCTTCTCCAAAATCACCATGTTGGGATAATTTGGACCAAACTCAATAAGGATATTTAATTGGTTTTTTTTTCTGAAAATATTAATGATGATTTGATTTCTTAGATTTGGAGGCATTGCGTTGCCACTCTAAGGAATTCTTTTTGGGGGAGTAGATACCGTTGGCCAACACAATGAGGATTCTATACCTTTGATAAATCCAGGATCTAGATCTAGCCGAAAATACCGAGATGATGGAAGGTATGATTTTATATTTCGATCAAGACTTTTGTGAAGGTTCTGATTGTCCATGGAATAACAGATTGCGTACGTGATCTGTTTTTCCAGGAATCTGCGTGGTCAATTACTCATATCCGGTAATTTTTTTCTATTCCTTATATAAAGCTGCTTCTGAGTATATTGACGCAACAAAGAATAATAAGAAAATCAGATGTATAATTCCTTTTATTACATTAATTGATTTTGAATTCAAACATAATTCGATAAAAACATTCATAAATGAAAAATATTACATACACCTCCACTACTTATTAGAAGAACTTTGCAGTAAAAAAAAATTGATTGAGTAATATCTGTCTGAGATTCGTGGTTCTATGTTGAATTGCATTCAGTTTTTTTTTATTATTAAATCTTGATATTCAGATATCAGAATTCATGGATCTGCTGTTTGAGCTAAGAGGATCGATGCGGTATAGCAACTGATTTTTGTACCAAATTCCATGCAAATAACTTTCCTAAAAAAAACTCCGGGAGGGATACAAAATCACGGATTTCTGCATTTCCAAGAAACCTTAACAGAGTTGGAAAAATTTCATATCGATTCTCCATAGCTACCCCTTCACCTGATAGTCGTTAATTACCTTATGGTGGATGCGCTTTAACAAGTTCAAATGATTCCTCATAGCGCATCCACCATATTGGCTATATTTTGGACAGACCGCAGGTCGTTTTATTTTTGTTCATTTTTACCGTAGTATTGTTCATGTTGTGGTGGTTGCTCCTCTGAATGATTTCAATGTTTCAACAGGATGCCCTGAAATCGTTATATTATATTATTCAATGTTTCAGATTTGGAGGGGTTGTATTCTTATCCGTTATTGTGGAGGTTCCTTTGCATTACGAGGATGAATTCTTAAACGCATTTTATGATTTTATATTTTCATTGAGACTTATGCAAAGGTTTATATCCTAAATAAGAACAGGCTGCTTATTAGAAATCAGTGTGCTAGATTACTTTTATCTGGTAGTTCTTCCTATTCCCTATATTTGCTCATACCCTTTATCATATTGATTCTTGTAGGCTACCTTTGTTCTGTAAAAGATGGTCGTGAATTAGATGTTGGAAGCGCTCTAATGAGTCTGAAAAGTTCATCAGAGTGTATCCCATCATATGGTTATATTCTGGACAGACCTCAGGCGATATTAATCCTAGGCAATGCACAATTGATAACTGAACATCCCTCTGCATGATGAAGCAAAAAGTAATTTTCACAATTTTCCACATGCATGTAACCATCCACAAGTGACATATATATTTTATGTCAAATTTTTTTTGAACAATGCTTGAATAGCGGAAGTTGGCATTTTTTTTAAATCGTGCCTCACCTTCAATTCTTATCGATTGTTTCATTGTTGTACTTCAGGGAGTTTTTTTTCTATTTGAACTGTATTATTGGTTGTTTCGTGGGAAATGCGCAATGAATGATTCGAATTTTTCATCAGGATTTGATTTTCGGTAATTATGTGACCTGAAATGCTAATTTATCTTTCTTAATTTGCAGGGTCGGTTTTTCACGAAGCCTTACAAGCTGCAGATGTTGAAGCCGAAAAGGGGTGCAGGCTACAATAGCCGCTTTCCAGCGACCGTCTGGGGCGCACCCGATGTACCTCTGGACTGCGCCACACCTAAGTTTGACCGTTCCAGTACGCGGAGCGTCAGACACTCGCGCTTCCTTTCTCCTTTCCCCTGATACACCACCCAAATTTCCTGGGCTTCACGCACTGACAGCTGTTCAATCGTCATCATTGCTGTTTTGTTTTTTGACAGTTCTGTTTTGGCGTGTTCCTGTCATAGCGCGGGTGTAAAACTCAAAGCACCAAGCCCCGGAGTGACACGCACCTTAATAATGGACGAGATTGATGATATGCGAGAAATTTTCAAGTTTCAAAGCCTTATGTAGATCTTGTTTCAATGTACTTAATAAAAATCAGAAGCTCTGTAAAGAACTATTGCAATAAAAATAATAAAAAAATTTAGTTTTTATGTTGCAGCCATCTAATGGCATAAGCTCCAAGTTTTTCCAAAACAGGTGCTGCTCTCGCGGCAGAATTACGAACTTCCTGAAAATGTGCTGCCCTCTGGTAGCGAAAGCCTGAAGTTATTTGTTTGTCGGGTGCTGCCACCTAACGGCGATAGCGTGAAGTTCTTCTGAAGGAAGGTAGCGCTCTGTAATGGACTAGATAGTTCGTCCCTTTTCCACTAGATGGCGCTAGTGTCTGTTCAGCGCCCCCTACATTAATTATGGTGAACTAATTAGTTCAGCCTTACGTCACTAGAGGGCGCTGCCATCAGTATAGCGCCCCCTCCAGGATTTTAGCCGAACTAATTAGTTCCCCATGGTTCCTGCAGGGGGCGCTGAACAGACATTAGCGCCATCTAGTGGAAAACGACCGAACTATCTAATCCATTACAGGACGCTACCTTCCTCTGGAAGAACTTCAAGCTATCGCCGTTAGGTGGCAGCACCTGACAAACAAATGAATTCAGGCTTTCGCCATCAGAGGGCAGCACATGTCCAGGAAGTTCGGAATTCTGCTGCGACAGAGCAGCACCATTGCTGGAAAAATATGGAGCTTATTTCGTTAGATGGCGGCACCATAAAACTCAAACGAGAAATAAAAAAAAAATTCGTACATATTTTTTATTACTGCTAACAATTTGACATAAATTTACGGAACATATTGTCGGCTATATCTCCTAAAATTGAGTTAAATTCACAATAGTAACATATAAAAACAATAATTTGTTGTATATTATACATCTCTTCAGATCCGTTGTTGGCATATACCATGGCGGAACTTTGGCTTGAATTCCGCATCTGCAATGTGCAAAGCCTCGAGGAAGCCATGCCCTGTGAAAGGAAAATGATTTTCAAAAATCAAGTGGGACAATTCATATTTCAAATAATTACTATGAAGTTGTTACAGAAATGGAACAAATAAAAAAATCTCCGACCTCTTTATTGAAACCAAAATGTTTTTTAAACCAATCTTGTGGAGAACCACTAGATAGAATAGACCACACCTATTCAATCTGTTTTTCCATGGGTGGTAACTATCGGGAAGCAATAAGAATAAGGAGAGAAGCAGAAAAGGAAATAGGGAGAACACCAAATATAAGAAATTGATCACTCTGATTCCGAATAGGAGATCAGTTTTCCTATGGAGAATCTAAACCTTTATCTAAGCTCGATTGAAATATAAAATCATACCTTTCATCACCTGAGTTTTCTCTGCTATCCATATAACCGTCTTTTGTGATTTATCCTAGTTCGGCAAAGAAATCATTCACTGTACCAGATACTAATACAACGCCTCTGAATCTGAAAAATTAAACAATAATTAATATTATGAATTCAGGGCATGTTCGAACAAAAAACAAATCCTGATCAAATATTAAAATTATTTATAGGCCACCTCAAAATATCAGATACAACAGTTCGAATGAAAAAAAAAAATAACAGTCTGGGGTCTTTCCTAACTATAGCAATATGGCGAATGCACTCTGATGAACGACTTCAACTCATTACAACGCATTCACCCGAATAATTCCAAGTATTGGGTTAAAAATAGACAATCGATTTCAAAAATGGTATGGAATCAGAACCTGATGTATAAGGAATAGAAAGAACTATCAGGTATAAGTGACTGACCACGCTGATTTTAAATATGCAATCTGTTTTTCCATGGAGAATCTGAACCTTTAACAAGTTTTGATTAAAATATAAAAGCATACCTTCCATCAACCAGGTTTTCTCTGCCTTGTGATTTATCTTCGTTTTCCGAAAGAAATCGTTCATAATAAATGACTACATACAACGCCTCAGAATCTGAAAAATCAAATGATAATTAATATTACTATTCCAGAGCATGTTGATACAAAAATCGTTCAAAGATTCATCCTCGTTATGCAGAAGTGTACATTTATGTACACACATTCATTATAATATTTGATAGTTGTAGTTGATTTGAGAATGAAAGTAAAAATCCACAAGTATCATTGATGGGTAATTCTTATTCGAAAGACAAAAGTTGCTCTGATTAGGGATATCGAACCATGATGATAAAGTATAAACAAGTATCAGGGAAAATACAAAACCATACCTCTCATAATCCAGGTTTTCTCTGTCACTCATATCACTGCGTTTGAGGATTCATCCTCGTTATGAAAAGGAAATCCTTCACAATAACGGATACGAATACAACCCCTCCGAATCTGAAACATCGAATAATATAATATCACGATTTCAGGGCATGTTGGAACGAGAAAACAAATCCTGATTAAATATCGAAATTATTCAGAGGAGCAACCACCACAATATGAACAATACTACAGAAAAAATGAACAAACAGAAAACAGCCTGCATTCTATCCAAAATATAGCCAATATGGTGGATGCGCTAGGATGGGGCTTTTGAACATGTTACAACGCATCCACCATAACGTAATTTGCAAATATTGGGCGAAGGGAGAATAAATATGAAAAAGTTTATTATATCAGAAGCAGCATCACATAAGGAATATGAAAATCTATTCTTAATTGACCACGCTGATACACAATATGCAATCTGTTTCTTCATGGACAATCTATACCTTCATTCAAGTCTTGATTAAAATATAAAATCGTACCTTCCATCATCTCGGTATTTTCTGCCTTTCAACTGGGTCCTTTAATCTTAATCTATATCCCCACATTGACTAGAAGATCCATCTGGAATTTCCCAAAAATTCCTTGGCCAACAGCATATCATTTTGGTGATTTTCACTCTTTCCCAAGAGAAATTCTCAAGCATGAGCAACAATTGCAACGCCTCCGAGCCTAAGAAATCGAATTTAAATTAATATTACGTGAAATTTGCATTTTTATTAATGAAAATTCGAACACTATTCAAGATACAAGGAATTTGTTCAAAGTAAAAATTCACAACTATTGCATACAAAATGATTCAATAGGAAAAAAGCTTGGGAACTGCACAATTAAGTGAATAAAAAATGAAACAGAATTAAGTAATCTAATCACATATTCTTGATATAAGGCATCTAATCAAGTGATGAATGAAGAAACTACCATTAATTAACCATGCTGATTCACAATATGCAATCTGTTTCTTCGTTGACTATCTATACCTTCATATAAGTCTTGATTAAAATATAAAATCATACCTTCCATCACCTCATTATCTTGTGCCTTTCAACTTGGTCCTATAATCTTAATCTTTATCACCATATTGACGTGAAAGATCTAGATCCATCTGGATCCCAAAATGCTAGGCCAACAGCAAATCATTCAGGTGATGTTCCTCCTTTCCCAAAAGGAATTCTCCAGCATATATGCAACAATTGCAAAGCCTCCGAAACTAAGAAATCGAATTTAAATTAATATTACGTGAAATTTGCATTTATTTTAATGAAAATTCGAACACTATTTGCAAGGAACACAAGGAATTTGTTCAAAGTAAAAATTCACAACTATTGCATACAAAAGGATTCAATAGGACGAAAGCTTGGGAACTGCACAATTACGTGAATAAAACATGAAATGGAAGTAATCTAATTTCACTACTGAAAGTAATATACTTCTTAGAATAAAAGTGATAACCTCTCATCATTTACAAGTGGGTGCTTCAAGAAAAATTTGTTTTGATTATAAACGGAATATCAAGTGTTATTCTGTATCAATTCGAATTTAACAACATACTTTTCATGGATCTTGTATTCTCTGTCCATTTAATATTATCGCGAAGATAGTAGAATCTATTCCACTTAAGGACTCAGGGTCACTAATTCATGCCTAATTTTATTTTGGTAAAGAACATCCCCAAGAACGAACAGCATCAAAACTGAAAAAGAAGAATATTAGAATTCCCCAACTATGGTCAATTGATATCGATATCCTTTGTATCAGAAGGGACTAAGGATATTTTCATACAGAGAAATGTCTAAAACACTAGTTTGGTCAACTATAAACATTTATTCACAAAATCTAACACAAAAAAAATTATGTTATATTGTTTTTTGACGTTTACTTCTTCTTCTTCTATCCTGTAAATGTGCTTGGCTTCCGCCATCTACACATGTAACCATCAGGATGTTTACTTACTACGAGAAAGAGAGCACAGAGTTGGTATTGGGCACGTGAATTACTCACATAGAATTTCATAAATTGAAGAAGAAGATAATATTATGCAGGTACGACAAACAGAAATTAAAATTTATAATTGAAATGAACTTCATGGTATAAAATATGAAAGAACGACCATCCAATGCTTTGAAGTCGAAGAAGGTGAAAATCTACTCCCAAAAATTTACCTACCATAGATTGCCTGAAATCTACCAAAAAAGTAGATTTCTACTACATATGGTCACTCTGCATTAACCTTCAATTTGAAAAGTCATAACAAACCGAAATCATTTGAATTTATTTGGATATTCATGATTTTATGCAATTGGAGCTAAAATTTCTCGGTTCGCATGCTCCTAATAAATGTCGAATAATTTATATCGTATGGTATTCCTCGATTCTAGGATGTATATAATTTTTTTATAGGTTATGACTTAATCAATAATTTGAATTAGGTCGACTCTATTTTTAAGTTACAAGCCCTTTATGAATGAAATATCTCAAATGAATAATTACATAGATAAAATTTACAAAAAACAGTTACTTCAATAGGAGTGGAGTTCAGAGAGAAGTAAATCTAACAACCAATGATAGTTCATTAGAATGATCTTGAACCTAATTATTTTCAATTTCAGATCATGGTTCGAGTGATATCAGTTCACAATTTCACAAGTCAAAGCGTACAAACTGTCGAGCAACCGACAGCATGCACAACGGCACCTCCAGATCGCTTTCTGCTCGCTTTAATGAGCAACTGTATCGAAGTCAGGGATTTAAAGAACAATGCGGAACTCATCTTTACCTTTCCCACCATAGACGAAGTAGCACAAATCTGTTACAGCCTTAACGGTAGGGATATACCGACATCAAATATTTCCTAATTAAACCCCTTCCGTCTCTTCAAGGTGATTACGTCGCAACACTTGAAAGTAAATTCAATCGACAAAACAGGGAACAAAATTTCGTTAGGGTGTACGTAAACTGGGACAGTATTGCCACGTTACAACAATCGAAAATGACGAGCAGCGGAGTCAGTCTGGGATCGTCGGAATGCGGAATGGTCCAACCCATGAGAGCGAGGATAGCTGGGAGGGTAACTCCGACAAGCAACCAGTCAGATTTAGGAAGTTTAGAAATGATCGAGATCCCGGTGAAGAGGAACCCACATTTTATATCTTGTTGCCCAGTGAGTATCGCTCGATAATTATCCCTTTTCGTACTGATTGTATTGTTGCAGATAACCGGGAATCTCCTTATCCTCTCGAACAATATAATAAATATCTACAGGTTCAAAGTTAAAACGCACGATATCTCCAAAATGAAATTCGTAGACTTCGACGATACCGGAATTAGAATCGAGCTGTCGTTCGAGCCGACGAAAATTGAAATGTGCGAGAATTATATCGCTGCAATGAACAAGGATAATATGCATTTATTTAAAGTTTATAAGAGATCGCTGCGAGATTGTAATGCCAAGAGGATTAACGCAGAATTTCCACAGAGAGGTAAAAGAAGCATTTGATTTTTTTGTTTTGTACAAACTTTCATCTCAGGTCCTGATGACACAATCGATTTTGCGAAGCTACTTAGGGAAGAAATGAACGAGGGGTGCGAGAAAATAACGATTCATTTGCCGAGTATAGTCAGGGAAAATAGTCTGATCCACAAACAGAATCCATTTACATTCTGGGACAAAGAAATGAGAGCCACAATCTTCAGCAATTCACCTCTGGAAGTGAGTATAAGTTGACAGATAACCTCATTTGCTGTAGCCGGAATTGTCGTAGCCACCGCTATAACCTTACTTTTACCCTTACAGAACACAGTCGGCCAGTATAAGGTGAGGAATCTGATCCAGCTACGCCTCTTGCCGGTTTTGATTGAAGACGCACAATCACACGTCCTGGAAGAATATAAGACCTTCGTAATGAAACCTTCATATATTGACGAAGTCTTGAACAAATCTAAAAAGGCTGCAGAAAGTGACAACATGTTCAGAAGCGACTTCTCCAAATGTTTGAACGGTGTAACCTGCATAGTCGCTACCCAACAAGAGGGATATATGTTTTATTTCGAAGATACAGGTGAAACAATTTTGTATACAGGGTGATTCCAAATTCGACGTGAACCTTGAAGAACGCGTTAGTATGACTCATTTGCTGTCATTTGAGCCATATTTATTGATATCCAAAAATCAACAGTTTACGAGTTATTTGAGTTTTTGTGTTTTTTGAAGAATTACTCACTTTACTTCATTTTTCGTTAATTTTTTCTACTTTGAGCAAGTTTGATTATAATTTCGGATTATTTTCATCAGAGAAGGATATGATATATATGAAAAAAACGAAAATATGCTGTAATAGATGTTGAAAAAGAATTCGTATGATTTGAAAGTGTGTATATGAAGACACAGAAAAGAATAGTCAATTTCTAATATCAATTCGCCTGCAACTTTCGAACTCTACAACTTATGTATGACAAAAGTATTTTGAAACTTGCCAAATTCCTTCTTTATTTCCTAAAAAAGTTTTCATTAGAATGCCGGACATTCAAAAGGTTGTTTGTAAAAAAATCTGCTGAAACGAAACTAGTGCCTGCATTCTAACGAAAACTTTTTTAGGAAATAAAGAAGGAGGCAAGTTTTGAAAATACTTTTCGAAGATACAGGTGAAACAATTTTTTATACAGGGTGATTCCAAATTCGACGTGAACCTTGAAGAACGTGTTAGTATGACTCATTTGCTGTCATTTGAGCCATATTTATTGATATCCAACAATCAACAGTTTACGAGTTATTTGAGTTTTTGTGTTTTTTGAAGAATTACTCACCCTACTTCAGTTTTCGTCAATTTTTTCTACGTTGAGCAAGTTCGATTATGATTTTGGATTATTTTCATCAGAGAAGGATATGATAAGTATGAAAAAAGCGAAAATGTGCTGTAATAGATGTTGAAAAAGAATTCGTACGATTTGAAAGTTGGTATATGAAGAAAAGAATAGTCAATTTCAAATATCAATTCGTCTGTAACTTTCGAACTCCACAATTTATGTATGACAAAAGTTTTTAATGACTTGCCAAATTCCTTCTTTATTTCCTAACAGCAGATTTCGATAAGCGAAGAAAGAAGAGTAACGAATTAAATATTTTTTTATTGCAATTTAACTCAAAATTTCATAAGGAAATTTGTTCATAAATTATGTTCGAAATGTCCTCCACCATTCCTTATACAAGCACGTGCCCTCTTTCTAATTTCTTCAGTCCTGAAATTTACTCTCAATCTTCTCACTGCTCCGTCTATTCTCTCCACAAGATGTGCATATGTATGTATTGTTAGGGTTCGTTCAAGATATTAGTATTTAATTTTGAAATTTCCGAAATCCAGTAACAATATTCAAAGACTTTTGTTTTAATTATATATTCAATTTTGCTCGAATCCTCTACCTCAAGGAGGGTTCTAAGATGAACAATCGAAATAAATTTTTTTTATAAAATCATATAATCAACAATCTAATTCTACAAAACCAACCCCAACTGTCAAAAGAAACTAAAACTAATATATCTAAACTCTAAAATAACGTTCAATAGGTTAGTGCACTCACTATGTTCAACTACCTCCAATTTCAATTCTCCTTCTTTATCCAGCACGCCGTTTTGATATCTCTTTCACTCCTTCACTCGCCATATCAATTCTAACAATTCAATCTCCTCTTGACAAAATTCCGAATACTATTAACTATCCTTTTCTTCTCTGAAACCAATTTTTCTGCAAAACTTTCTGAAATATCGATCTCCACTCTGACGTTTTTTCATCAATTGTCAACTAGACTCCTTTTTAACTTCCAAATTATTTCGTATCACTTTTCCCTTGGTATGCCAACATTCTTGATAAATTTTCCATCTTCACGAAGGTTCTTGAATTTTTGATGATAGTATTTGAATTTATTTTCTTTTAAATTCTTAAAACGTTAAGAAATATAACCATGTTTCGATTTCCTTTACAGTATTTCCCTTTCATATACTATTCCTTTTAAACTGCCCAAACATGAGAATCTAACGGTGTTAGATCCGGGCTTCTCGCTGGCCACGAAATAGGTTCTTCCCTTAACTATCCACCGATAAGGAAACAATTCGTTCGAGGACATACGAACGTTAAGCCTATTTTTTATGCCGGACATTCAAAAGGTTGTTTATAAAGAAATCTGCTGAAACGAAACTAGTGCCTGCATTCTAACGAAAACTTTTTTAGGAAATAAAGAAGAAATTTGGCAAGTTTTTAAAATAATTTTGTCAAACATAAATTGTGGAATTGGAAAGTTGCAGGCGAGTTGATATTAGAAATTGACTATTCTTTTCTTCATATACCAACTTTAAAATCATACGAATTCTTTTCCAACATCTATTACAGCATATTTTCGCTTTTTTCATACATATCATATCCTTCTCTGATAAAAATAATCCGAAATAATAATAAAACTTGCTCGACGTAGAAAAAATTGACGAAAAATGAAGTAAGGTGAGTAATTTTTCAGTAAACAAAAAAACTCAAATAACTCGTTAACTGTTGATTTTTGGATATCAATAAATATGGCTCAAATAAGAGCAAATGAGTCATACTAACACGTCCTTCAAGGTTCACGTCGAACTTGGAGTCACCCTGTATATTATTCGAATCAATTTTCAGACATCAACATCTTTTCTTTCAGACAAAAAGGTCCTAGCAGATCATTGTGTTGCCGTTTATCCATTCACTGCCCCCGTTTTCCAATTGGTGATGGAAGATTATTTCTTGCATGCATTAACGGTTAGCGGGCTTGAAACTTACACGCTTAGAAACGGCCATAAGCTCTGTCATGTTATAAAAAGACCAGATGATACCAATAATGTAAGTATATTATCTTTAATCAGTTTTCCAAACGTTATATTTTATTTTTTATCAAGGCATGTCCCCCGGTGAACGATGGAATCTGTCTTGTAGGTTTAAGACCGTTTTTAGGGGTAGAAAAGATTTTATCAGCAAATAACCATTTGCTCCTATTGGCCAATGCAGATTCATCCCCGACACACTCGGTAGGGTCCAACAGCAGGTATATATACCGACAAATTACCCAACGTAACTTCCCACCAAATTTAATCTTCATTTCAGTTCCAACGCTGTCTACTGGACTTTATACAGCCTAGAATCCCCTGCCCCCAAGACTATATTCAACGATTTCCTAATTGTGGCGAACGAACATAGGTTCACATCGTTACCAACCTACCGTAATCTAATGAACGAAGCGCATGTCATCCTAAGGGTTGCTTTATTCTTGAAAAAATGGACCACCACAGACGACAGCATAAAACTAGCCAAGATACACAAGGAAAATACGGAAGATGTTTCGGAAATGTTCAGGGGTTCATGCGCCCTGTTAGGCGATCATTTCATTATGTGAGTCCAGACTTGTCTAGTTTCGTTCTATTCATAGTAATAATTTCCAGGTCGAGCAGCAAGAAGAAGTATCAACTCGCGATCCCGTACTATAAAATGGCTGGGGTCCAAGCGTTCGACGTTATGAGGAGGATCAAAAAGATTCAGGACCAACTGAACGTGCATGTAAATTTAGTGCCACTCTGTTTTATTTACGATTCACCTCCACGATTTTATAATTCCAGTCTACCAAGGGTTTGGTTCATTATTTGAAGCATATAATGCTGGAAATCAGGAGTGCACACGAAGCCGATAAACTTTTCACTCCCAACTCAAGACAGAACTTCTTAGACGATCTTTTGAATTTGTTGGAAACATCCGACTTCGAAGATCTTCCGTATATCATTTTAAGGAGTAAAATTCTCCAGGAATACTCAACCGACAAACTCATTACAATGTTAACCGACAAAATTCCGGAGTAAGTCAAGGACGACTGTTTCTAATTTCCAATAACCTGAAATGTTTTTTCAGCAATTTTACACATCGAGACGAAAAAAACTTGGCTTTGTGCCTGTTATATATACAGAAGAACAATTTTCCCCAAGCTAAATCCTGTTTGAAGCAAATCCCAGTCGGGAACCTTCAGAATCTCCTTCTCGATCACTGGGAAATATCGTTTGAGAACAATTCGAAGCAGCAAGGTCCTAAAGGAATAACCAACTTCTCGGAAGTGGGCGATCTCGTCATCAAGAATTACACTGAGAAATTTGCGAACTTACTCGTTACCCTCGTGATGAAGCAGAAGGTTATGAATTTGAGCAGACTCATGAAGGTATGTATGAACAATTTGGAATTCTATAATCCGAAAAACGTTATTCTCGTAGATATTCATGGAATATTTGCCATCAAGTATTGGCGCAGAACAAAACACTGCCACTCTACTCCTTCAACTAACAATAGAAGAATACTTCCAAGCACTTTCCTCGGAAACGGAAGAAATCGACCAATCGAGGATGTCACATGAAAAAGGTGCCAGTGAAGCTGTAAAACTACTTGTGAGATCGTATTTATCCCAACTGCAAATCTTACAACTCAAAGAAGAGAATAACAAGAAAAAAGAGTGAGAAATACTCCGTATTAACAAAATATGGTCGATACAAATATTACTTTTAGGATTTTATGCAACGGTGATTCCACAAAACAAAACGGTGTCCCTGAAGTGATACAGAATCCACTGAACATGTACGAACTTTTCGATGACAATATTTTCAAGAAAGACACCTATTTGTTTGAGAAACGGAGGTACGAATATTTGCAAAAGATGCCACCTTTTCAGGTAGAAATAGTTTCGAAAATGTACAGTATGTGTGTTGAAAACTACAGCTCGGAAACTGAAGCTAAGGTTAATGATGAAGCTGATGCTGTACTAGGTAAAACCAATAATTATAGTATTAGAACTATTTTTTTAATCTGATCAATTTTCAGCTAAACTCCAAGCAATTCTTTGTAGTCCAATCATACCGAAAGGGTTGAATAGTGAAGTCGAAGCGTTCTTGTCTTTAAACCCAAATTTACGGGGTAAACATAGCATCCAATCCATAATATTGACGAATAAAGATGCCGTTTTACTTTTGATAGAGTGTTGTCCCCAATGTCTAGCACAATTTGGAAAGGTATGAATGATTTAATAGTTTACATTGCCCTTTAAATTGTATTCTCCTTTCCACAGGATCGCTTAACGAAAACAGACGAGTGGAAATTCCTTATTGCTTCTCTACAGCAGAAAATCTTGAAATTATCGACTGATGAAAAACTGGACAAAATTTGTTTCTTCTACAAGAAAACACTAAAAGGTAAAAACGAAAATTGTTGAAGTACTTTCTAAAATATTCCTTATATTTCAGATGTTCTTTCACAAGTGGCCCGAGGCATGAATTTGGAAGAACTGGTCCAAGTGTTTCCTCAACGTATCAACACGAACGGGTTGCATTTTGATAACGAAGAGAACAATGGTTTAGCGAACGGAGAGACCAAAGAAACAGACATAATTGAGAACGGTTTGGTTTACACAGACCGAGAACTGGATATCCTGAACGAAATCCAAGATTACGAACCGTACATTGTGATATGCAGGGAGACGATGAATGCCAACCAGATGAGGAAATTGATTATTGCTACTAGTCAGCAGTTACTGCGCACCCTCAATTTTTAGGGAAATATCAAATTAGTCGAATTTCTGGTTGTGATGCTAGGGAGAATTTTTCAAATACCAAAGCTTTTTATGGATAGCACTTTGGAACGGTTTTTTACACAACATTCCAGTCTATTTTTTTATGAGTTTTTTCGATATTATATTCGGGAGTTCGTCAGTCTACACTGTTATTAAAGATTTAGAATACTCAAATTTATTTCAAATTGAAATGTCTCTATATGTTTGTTGATATTTTAGATATTTTCTATTTCCATTGTATACGGAAGTTTTATCTATTAATTCCAAATTGGTTTTTATCGAAGATGTTGAATTTGGTGTATTAATTTTATTAAATAAAAGAAAAAAACTGAATTGTTCATTGCTGCATATCAGAAGACCCTCCACCATCTCGTTTTTCAATAGGAAATGTACAATTTAATATGGTTTTAAAGGCAACACTGCGTATTATTTTTTTACCTTTCTTATGTCATTTGTGTTATGCCATTTAATCATGGAAAGATACACGCTTCAACAACGTTTAGAAATTCGACTCCCAATCAAAACTTCTCAAATCAAGGCCACAGAGAACATTCTGTCAAAATCATGACTACCAACACAAAAACTTGATAATTTCAAATCAGTTTTTAAAACTCTCATGAATGAAGGCTGGTTGCCCAACTGCTACCAAACTTGATCATGAAATATTCAAAGCAAAGAAATAACACAATCAATTTAGGATTTTTCAATGTTGGCAGTGTTGAATTCGACTCCCAATCGAGACTTTTCGTTTCAAGGTCAAAAATCATGACTACCAACATAAAACTTGGTCAAATCACTTGACTTGTGATTTCTTTCTTTGGGGACATGTTGATTCAAAAAATTGTCTCACTGAATAATTTATGTGTTTTTCATTCCTATTGGAAAACCATTTAAAATAGAAATTCCTATATTATTCCATGCACCTTGATCGTGGGAATAGAGATAACTTTTATGCGGTTTCATTTGCTATATTTTAAATAACCTCAGAAATATATATTAAACATCAATAATATGCAGAAAACATTGTATATAATAAAATTATAGCAAAAATAATATAACCAAATCACAAAAATTATATCAATGACAAGGTGCCGACAACTCGTAACATATTGTAAAGTGCATCTAAAGGATGCAGGAAAAAATTATCCAAAGCAAGATCACAGCAAATATATCATCTTTGTTGAATACTGCATTAAATAATAACACTTTTTAAACGTAATACACCTTAAATCTATCTCCGAGTAAATATTAGTACAATATTGTCAGATGATGTATAAGTTTTGAATACTGGTAAATATTAGTAGGCAATGCGAACAGTCTATATATTATTTGGTTATGGTTTACGCATTATAACAACTAAAATATATCTTTGCAAGATATGGTGATAATTTTATATTCATCAAATATCAAAATATTAAAGTTATCACCTCCAAATATTTCATTTTATGAGAATAAATCTAAAAATTTCCTTGGAATACTTGACTAAATATGTGACTAGAATGCTTAACTGGGCAAGGAACGACAATTAAATGCTGCCGACTAAGAATACCTCCAAAAATACATGATCTATAAAATGCACAAAATATACCGAAATCTTTCTTCTCAAATCATAAAAAGGAATGAATTGTTGGACGAAAAATTCAAGTCGTCCAACAATAAATCCCACCTTACATTGTCATTATGTGCATAATCGTCATAAGTTGACAACATCGAAGAAAGCTGCAAAAGCCCCATGATCACTCGACATCAAATAATACTGATGTCATAGTTGCCAATAATATACATATAGGAACACTTAAAACTGTATAATAGATAGAATTTCAAGCAAAATTTTTTGATATACAGCTTGAAAATAAGTTCAAGAAGAAGTGCCAGTACTCATTTATATATTTATTTTGAAGAAGCTGGCTGAATATCTGTAGACTTTTGAAGCTAGCGATTTGAAGAATGTACAGTCACTTCTCAATAATTGAGCTTATTCTCCAAACTGTACATTTGTTTTGAATTGAACATTTGAACTTCTACGACCGAAAAGTTTTGTGTCGATAATTTATTTTTTCTTTTTCGAATGAAATTTGTGTTTTTAATTGTGTACCACACACAATTTCATTAATCGAATAAAGATGGAATAATAAAAAGTCCAAAGATGGACGGTAACTCTTGCTCCTTGAAAATTGTTAACCTTCGATCAAAACTTATAACAAAACATGTTAAAGAAAAACATGGAACAAAACTTTAGACTTATTACGATATGGTATACGTTTTTCAATTCAAAAACTGCTCAAGAGAGCATTATTCCCTTTAAATTCCAAATTTCATGAGCAATAATCATTGGTTCAAAAAAGTCAATTAACATGTTTGGTTATGTAACTTGATCCTTGCAAGATGAAAAAAATATAAAAAAAATCCAATTCCTCAATCGTACCCAACACCGCTTTCCCACCTCCTCCAATTCCATACCTTAACCTTCATTCACTTCCCATATTTCTGCAAGGCGGAATAAGTCTTCTTCTCCAATATCCTTTTTTCCCTCCTTTTCTCCGCGTACTTATGGTAGACAGGTTTCAGTTCGTGCCTGTAAGCGATGTCGAACTCCGTGCTGTGAATCTTGTGTTTCCTCATGTTATTTCCAGTGTAAGCGACGCCTTTCATCTGAAACTCTTGACTTTCCATGTTCCAAATGAGATTCTGCTCGATTTTCTGAGTGTACTCGATCGGTATGTAACTGTCAATGATCAGGGCGGCGAGCTGAGTTTCTCTCATCAAAAGACGATTGTTATCGAGCAAAGCCTCCATTTCCCTCTGGTACTCGTGTTCTTTATCTTTGTATTCTTCTTTGAATTCGTTCAACAGCGCTTGGATCTTCTTGATTTTTTTAGTGAGAGCCGCTTCCTCCTCCTGTAACGTAGCGTATTTCTCCTTGAAATCTATCTTTTCCGCACCGGTTTTCTCCAGTTTCTCCTGCAATTCCTGATGGCTCTTGTCCAGACTTTCCAGTACTGCGTCGGTGCTCTTGAGTTCGAACTCTTGTTCTTGGGCCTTCTCCAACAGGTTTATACCTCCGACGAGGATCTTCTTTTGGATCATCGATATTTTCTGTTCTAGGTCCGTCTTTTCTTTCTCGGTTTTCTCCAATTCCGCCTTCCATTTCTGCGACTCTTCGTTTCTCGCTTCCACCGCGGACTTTTCACGTCTTTTCTTAGTGGGTTGGATATCTTGGGTAGAAAGCTCCATTATCTTTTGCTGAAATAAGAATTCTAGTGAATTACCAACATAATCATGAAATATTCAAAACCAAGAAATTACACAGTGAATTTTATATTTTCCAATGTTGGCAGTGTTGAATTCGACTTCGATCAAAACTTTTCGAGTCATGGCCACAGAGAACATTCTGTCAAAATCATGACTACCAACACAAAAACTTAGTCATTTCAGGGGATGAAACCATTTTCAAATCAGTTTTTAAAACTCTCATGAATGAAGGCGTGTTGCCCAACTGCTACCAAATTTGATCATGAAATATTCAAAACAAAGAAATAACACAATCAATTTAGGATTTTTCAATGTTGGTAGTGTTGAATTCGACGCCCAATCAAAACCTTTTGAATCAAGGCCACAGAGAACATTCTGTCAAAAATCATGACTACGGACACAAAAACTTGGTCGAATCAGTATTTAATCAAAACAAGTCTTACCTGCAGATCCGCAATCTCTTGTTCGAAACCTTCGATAAGACCCCTTTGTTCCACATTAATATAGGCATGATTCTGTATCTGTTTCACTCTAGCCGCGTATCGAAGAGTACAAGTGCTTTCCTCGAAATCCAAATCGCAAGGACTTATCATCGCTATCATAGCTGTCTTCGAGTTACCCCCAAGAGAATCTTGAAGCAGTCTCGTTAATTTAGAATTTCTGTAAGGAATATGTGTGCTTTTTCCGTCAACCTGAAAGGAATTAAATTTGAAATTTTTAATGACATAAAAATCGAAATGACTTACCAAGGCGGAAATAACATTTCCGAGTACGGAAAGAGATAAATTTATATTACTGGCTTCTCTCAACCTTTCCCCGGTAGCTTGAGTCCTACTTGCTCTTTCCGATCCTGCCAAATCAACCAAATTCAACTTGCCAACCGTAGTTTTGTTATCAGTGTTATTCCTGGACTCAATAGTTATGGTAAAAATCGCATGTGATCTGCTACTAACGTCGTTCATTAGTGTAGATCGTGTCACACGGTTTTTGTTACCTCTATTTAACAATTCCGTTATGGAATCTACAGAATCCACTGTAAATCCCATAAGGTCCTTGACGTAAACGCCTACGTCTGTTCGTTCACGAATGGCAAGTTTTTTGTTTGGATTCGAAGACAGGAGGTCACGTACTTCCTCGTTGTAGATCTCAAGGTAAGTGACTGTGACGACAAAGGATTTTTCTTCACTCGATCTGGATATTTGGGTGAATACGTGAGAAAAAGCGTTGGGGATTATGCCTTTAGATTCGGTGTTCGTCATGTTACCAGCCATGGTGTAAGTTTTACCGGTGCCTGTTTGGCCATAGGCGAAAATCGTTCCATTGTAACCATGCAATACTTTCTCCACAATTGGTGCAGCGATAACCCTGTACAAATCCATCTGTTTCGAATCTTCCGCGAATATCTGGTCGAACTTGTACGGTTTTCTTTTTTCCCCATTTCCATCTTTGTTGAGAACTATCAAATTTTCGGAGGTATCGACTAGCACTACGTTCTGGTGATCGTCACTTTTTTCTTTCTTACTCAAGGGACGCACCCTAATAAAAACGCGGACGTTTTCGATCTCTGATTTTGGATCGGTCATGGTCTGCGAGTTTGTGGTATTATCACTGCAACAATTTAGAAATCGATATTACATTTTGTTGTATTGCGGGTGTTGTTATGAATCACCTGGCCCGATGCCAATAGGAATTGTTTTGCAGGTTGTTCGACTTGACAGTTGCGAAGGAAAATCTGTGGTTTTCCTTATTTTCCTCCAACTCTGTGGAAATTATGACATTGGAGTGAATGTGAATGTACGGAGGTCGGCGATTAATTTCCGGACTTCAGGATGAGAAACTCCGGAGTTCAATAGTCAATAAAATGAAGTATATTTCATTTGTTGTGAAAAAACCTGTTGAACATCAAAAATGTCCTGCAAAATTCGAACGAAATATATGGATGATGAGCTCTGATTGTCACTCAAAGGGTTTCTTCTACTTGAACTCTCATGAATTACCAACATCACTGGCGGATCCAAGGGGGGGCACGGGGGGCACGTGCCCCCCCCAGACGGATTTTTTTTGTACTGTGAAGATTCCATCACAGTACATAATTAGAAAAATTTTTTGCCTTCCACCCCTTGTGCCCCTCCAGAAAAAATCCTGTGCCCCCCCCAGAAAGAAATCCTGGATCCGCCCTTGACCAACATGATCATGAAATATTCGAAATAAAAAATAACACATTCAATTTAATATTTTCCATTGTTGGCAGTGTGGAATTCGACTCCCAATCGAAACTTTTCGAATCAAGGCCACAGAGAACATTCTGCCAAAATCATTACTACCAACACAAAAACTTGGTCATTTCAGGGGATAAAACCAATTTCAAATCAGTTTTTAAAACTCTCATGAATGAAGGCTTGTAGCCCAACTGATACCAAACTTGGTCATGAAATATTCAAAACAAAGAAATAACACAATCAATCCAGGATTTTTCAATGTTAACAGTTTCGAATTCGATTTCCAATCAAAACTTTTCGAATCAAGGCCACAGAGAACATTCTGTCAAAATCATGAATACCAACACAAAAACTAGGTCATTTCAGGGATGAAAACAATTTCGAATCAGTTTTTAAAACTCTCATGAATGAAGGCTTGTTGCCCAACTGCTACCGAAATTGATCATGAAATATTCAAAGCAAAGAAATAACACAATCAATTTGAGATTTTCTAATGTTGGCAGTGTTGAATTCGACTCCCAATCAAAACTTTTCGAATCAAGGCCACATAGAACATTCTGTCAAAATCATGGCAATACCAATACAAAAACTGGGTAATTTCAGGGGAAGAAACCAATTTCAAATCAGTTTTTAAAACTCTCATGAATGAAGGTTTGTTGCCCAACTGTTACCAAATTTGGTAATGAAATATACAAAACAAAGAAATAACACAATCAATTTAGGATTTTTCAATGTTGGCAGTGTTGAATTCGACTTCCAATCAGAACTTTTCGAATCAAGGCCACAGAGAACATTCTGTTAAAATCATGACTACCAACACAAAAACTCGGTAATTTCAGGGGATGAAACCAATATTTCAAATCAGTTTTGAAAACTCTTATGAATGGAGGCTTGTTGCCCAACTCCTACCAAACTTGACCATGAAATATTCAAAATAAAGAGATAACACAATCAATTTAGGCACTAGAGTGAATATACGAAGGTCGGCGGTTAATTTGCGGACTTCAGGCTGAGAAAATCCGGGGTTCCAACCCTCAATAAAATAATGTATCTTTCATTTCTTGTAAAATAACCTGCTGAACATTAAAAATGTTCTGCAAAATTCGATAGCTCCGACTGTCTCTCTAAGAATTTCTTCTACTTGAACGCATGACAGAAAAATATTGGAAACCCCCTGTATTCACAAATTCGATCATACTGGCACAAAAAACTACTAAACCATCAGGAGTTTAATCAAGAAGTACGATGGAGTTTTTTCAACCAGCATCATCTTTTATAGGTGGCGGAGCAACGAACAATCTTCCTTTGTGTAATTTGTCCTGTTCGTGCAGTCATAATGACGATTATAAAATTGGATTTGGTTTTATTTACCGTTTCGTTGATTTTAAGTGTGTTTTTTATATCCAATTCGACTCAAGTAGATGGAATTTTTGAGAAAACGAAAGAGCCCTGCGTATGTGTGCCTTTTTACCAATGCACAGATGATACCTCAGGGGAGGTAGTTACTGACGGCAGATTCTTATTGGATCAGAGGTAAAATAATTCATTTCCAAAGTGTTTTACTCTACCTATAAATTATTTTTTTTAGAATAGAAAAGGCGGACAATTGCACCGGACACTTCGACGTCTGCTGTAACGTGAAAAAAATCAAACCGAAATCGAAGAAGACTGCACGCCAATCTCCTTCGAGATCGTTTAGTACCCAAAAATGTGGTTATAACGAAGATGATGTACTTTCTTGGGCGGCGAGTATGCTATATCAGAGACCCGACAAGGTTTTCCCCCCGAGCTATAAATGCGGCGCCAGCATCATCCACAAGGACGCTGTGTTGACAGCTGCCCACTGCTTGGAGGAAGAAGGCTACTATTTTATTAAGACAGGTGATAAATCCATTTTGAAATTCTATGAACAACCTCAACTCTAGAAAACTTGTGGTTCAGGAGATACGAACTATGAAAATTTGACAGTTGACGTTTAGGTTATGTGAGGTTAGGTTAGTTTGACTCCTGAACTATGAGTATTCTAAGATTGAGACGAGTACCAATCGATTTCTTATGAAAAAATGTGAATTTTCCAGGGGACACCACAAGAAAAATATACAGCCTTTCGATCCACCCCGAATTCGAGATGGGCTCCCTCCGCCACGACATAGCCGTCCTGACCCTGAGAAAAATAGAGGACACCCCCAACGAACCCATGATCGCCTGCATCCCCACCACCGTCAACGTTCCGAACAACACCCGGTGCATCGCCGCCTCCTTCAACAGCGAGCTGAACCGGCTGGAGAAGATCTATATGCCGTACGTCGATCCCGTCACGTGTACGGAACGCCTTAGCACCACCAGGCTCGGGAAGTACTTCGAGCTGCACGAGAGTTTCGTGTGCGCCGGTGGGAGCGACAAGGATACCTGCGTCGGAGACGGCGGCAACCCTCTGATATGCCCGATACCCGGACAAACGGGGAGGTACAACCAGATAGGGATCGTGTCGTGGGGTATCGGGTGCGGGAAGAAGGGGATACCAGGCGTTTATGTTAATATATCCCATGTTAGGGATTGGATAGATGGGGTGATGAAGGATTTCGGGAAGGACGCCAAGGGGTATAAAGTTTGATTTTTGAGATTCCTCGACGTATTGTAATAATTTCAATAAAATGATTTTATCTAGGATCGCATGGCTTTTTTTCACAAACCTAACCTACGATCGTTCATTTTTATTATAATTATTTATACTTCCAATTGAATGGGGAATTTTTGATGGATTCGCAAAATATGCTCAAATTTTTGGTTGATGCGCTATTTGGTACATGTCTGCTGGATTTAAAATCTATATCCTTTGGAATTATTTCATATGATTTGATTAATTTGTAATTATAACTATCAATTTTGGATTTATATTCGAACCATAACGATACCTACCTTTATAAGACATCGTATTTGGGTCAGATCAGGATTATTTAAAGAAAATTACGAAAAGCACTGCACTCAATATCCTTATCCTTTATTCTTTTGTTGGTATTATTTCTAAACTTAAGTGCTGTAAACCATCTATGCTCCGATCTGGAATGACAGTAATGTCATAATTCTTTGTGGTCATAACGTTTAAATTTTTGAACGACGTTTGTTATTTTCCCTGTGTAACGATCATCAAGGAGCAAGGAGCCATTTAAATTTTCACATCTGGACCTATAGTTTCTCCAATATCTTACCGAAAATGTCTGCACGAAAGGATCTTATCAAACAAAGCAAGCAGAAGGATAAAGAAAATATGAAATCTTTGATACAGAATGTTAAAAATTACTGGCCTGATCTGATGATCAATGAGGAACTTCTACGAAACCCTTCAACAGGTTTTGTGAAGGCTTTTTATGGTCGTTTTTACTGTGAATTCGAGAAAGTAACAGCTCACATCAGAACGAATATATTTGAACAAGAAGTATGTAAAGAACAGAATATTTATGACGATGAATTTAAATTGGCTATTGAAATGAAGAAACTATGTGGATATTCCTTCAATATTAATGATATATATGAACCACAGCCTACACGTACAATATTTTATTTCACTGTTTTGATGAATGTCCTAATATTCATAAAAACTAAAACGGAATATATAGATGATATAGCAGAATGTGTTCAAGAAGATAAGGATTTGAAACAACTGAAACTGTCCAAAGATGCTCTTCTCGAAGAGATACAACATTCAAATGAATTGGATATACAATTAGGAAGCGATATAAACGATTTGAATCATGATATTGAAAATTTATCACAAAAGTATAAAGATACACTTCAGCAAAAAGCTAAAAATGATTTCAAATATCAGCAAAATTATAAAGTAATAGAGGAGATGAAAAGAGACATAATAACTTCTAAGGAAAGTTTGACCTTTCGCAGAATGGAATTCACTAACCTTCAGGAACAGATTGTGAATGAAAATGAAGTAGATTCGCTCAAAAATGAAATCAACGATTTAGAAAAAAAATTGGAAAATTTGGATATCAACCGTATTAAACTAACATCAGATTTGGAAGATTTGAAAGATGATAAATATTATCGAAAATGTCTTGTATCTATTGAAAATCCTGTTTTCAATTCAAATAGTCTAGAAAAATTGAAAACTGATATAGAAAAGTTAACTGCATTTCGTCAAAAAGCAAATAAATTAGGTGAACAAATCACCTTGAAAAGGGCTGAATTGAAGAGGCTTCGAGAAGAATATGAGAATCTTGATAAAAATCTTCAAAAGTTAACTAAAGTACTTGAAGAAACGAACATTGAAAGTAAGAAAAAAATGGAAATAATCGGCCATGGTATGAATAATCTTGTTTCTAAAATTCAGAAACACAAAGATCTCTTCAGAAGCTATGAGAACGAGAATCAGAACTTCGAAGAAATTATTTCACTACTGAAGAATGACATAGCAAGTGTGGAAAGTAGTTTTGTCGCTAAAGTTGATGCATTTAATGAGAAACAGGAAAAAGTTTACGAAAGATTCAATGGATTATTGAATATTCATCAAACTCTATCAAATCCTGAGAATAGAAATATTCATTAAATTGTTATTGTTATTCATTAATTTGTTATTATTATTCATGGATTTGTTATTATTATTATATAATAAACCAAATAAATTGTTATTTTTCATGGACATGTTTTTCATTTTTCTGTAGTAGACATTCATGATTTGGCAATAATGTATTGTAAGTTTGCAATATGGGAGACGCATCTGAGACGAACTCTCAGAAAATCACGAATTATGATTCAAATAGTGAACCAAAAGCAAAGAAACTACCATCCAAAGGATGTAGCTTATTAGGGTGCATTACAAAGTTTGCGTGAAAATGTTGTAATTATCGATAATTTCCACGTCAAGTGTTGTCAAAGTGAGGATTTCAAGATTGAATTATCGCAGGAAGGGAGAGGAGATACTACAGTAAGTTCATCAGAAATCATGAAAATGAAACTGTTGGAAACTAAAGTTCATTTCCTAACCCAGTTGTTGGAATCAGCAGATGAAAAAAATGAAATATTGAAGTCAAATAATATATTACTTCAGGAAAAAGTCGAGTACATGGAACGCAAATCAGGGTCGTACAAAAAAAGTGTAAATGAACATCATAGCCAACTTTGTCTATGATAAAGATTGAGAATTAAAAGATAAGCGACAAGATCAAACATCAAATGCTAATGGAACCACTTGTGAAGATCAGGAAGATCTATACTCCGGTGATTCCATCTCTTGAAGTTTATGGAGGAATACATTTTTCACTTATCGCAGGCTACAGTGAATTTGTTGAAAATTTCTATTTCATATTCAATATAAAATACCTGAATCCTCTGAAAAAACACTTAGGTTTTGGGAAATATAATTATTTAAAATCTTGAAATGTTCGGAATAAAAAACAACACCGAAAAAATGTCATGGTTTTTATATCCTAAAAAATGCAGAGAAGAATGGATATTGTAAATAAATATTTATATAGTTATTTCGGAATGCAGTTGAAATAAATGTCTCTGTAATTAGTTGTGTGGTATGAAAGGAGAAAAAATAAATTAGTGTAGTCAAAAGTAATCGATTTAATTAACCATAGAAACTTAACAGTACATTGATAATGCAAAGAAGTAAATTGGAGGTAGGTAATGATTTCTGAGAGATTTTCTAGTCTAATAATTTTTTTTGTATTACATTTTTAGACCCAAAATGTCTACCCTGATACCATTAGTTATGATGAATACTTCCTTTATTCTGGCCAGTGAAACGGATTTGAAAAAAAATAGGGCTATTTACACTTGAAAATACGATACATTCGGCAGTTCAATCTTTTGAAGTTTATAAAAATGACCGTTAATAACATGCTTCGAGGTTTGATTCTATGTGCTGTTGGATTTTTGAGCTGCAACATATTCACGCAAGCGACCCTTTTATTCCTTCGAGTTCAAATGAACGGAACCATGTTTTTTCAGATCACGTTTTCTATTCGTCGCATACTCACATAAGTGACACTTATGTGGCTTCAAATTCAAATGAACAGAATCTACATGTACTTTGAGAGTGTATTTCTGAGCCGCAACATATTCACATTGGTCGCACTTATGTTGCTTCAAATTAGAATGGACCGAATCTCTATGTTTTTTCAGATCACGTTTGACGTTCGTTGCATATTCACATAAGTCACACTTATGTTGCCTCAAATTCAAATGAACAGAATCTATATGTACTTTAAGATTCGATATCTGATTTGAAACATAATCACATTGGTGACACTTATGTTTCTTCAATTTCAAATGGACGGAATCTATATGTATTTTGAGAGTGTATTTTTGGGCTGCAACATATTCACATTGGTGGCAATTATGTTGCTTCAACTTCAAATGAACAGTATCTATATGTTTTTTCAGATCACGTTTCAAGTTTGTCGCATATTCACAGAAGTGACACTTATGTTGCCTCAAATTCAAATGAACCGATTCTATATGTACTTTGAGATTGCTTAAATAATTTGAAACATAATCACATTGGTGGCACTCGTGTGTCTTCATCTTTAAATGAACAGCATCTGTATGTGATTTGAGATTGGATAACTGACTCGAAACGAAATCACATTGGTTACATTTATACTGCTTCAAATTCAAATGAACAGAATCTATATGTTTTTTCAGAACACACTTTCTATTTGTAGCATATTCACATAAATGACACTTATGTGACTTCAAATTCAAATGAATAGCATCTATATGTACTTTGAGGGTGTGTTTCTGAGCTGCAACATATTCACATTGGTGGCACTTATACGATTTCAATTTCAGATGAATAGAATCTATATGTAATTGAAGAGTGGATTTCCGATTTGCACCATAATCACACTGCGGACACTTATATGGCTTGGAAATCAAATGAGCAGAATCTGTCTGTCCTTCAAGATTGGATTTTTGATTTGCAGCATAGTGATGCTTTTTCAAATTCATTTCATAATTCTGTTCAGATAAGTTTATGTCTTCATTCTTCACTAAGTACTCTTTCCTGTCATAAACTCCACTTTCGTCAATAAATTGTTCGGAAATGTCGACATCTTCAACCTTCCCCAGACGTGTCCCGAAGTTCTCATCATTTTCTAGACACTGTGCACTGAAACATGTTAAATCATTCAGATTCCAACAGCAGAATTTGTTTGATGAATTGAAATGAACAGCTTTTGAGCGCTTGTTCGTCCACCTTATAGGTATTGGCATTTTCCAGTTTTAGAAACCAATTGAAGAAATTTTGGAGCTGTCCAAAAATGACAGCAGCTCTTTGTGCCGAATCAGCTGTTACAGAAATATAAGGATTTTTAATTCAATAATTTGTTGGAATTCGAAATGGTTATGCGACCTGACTAAAATGTAACTTGACTATATCATTCAGAAGTACTTACTCATAAGGTTCATTACATATCTCTTCTTTTATATCAAAGGAGTTCATTTCATCCATCTCCCATATAGGTACGTTTGAAGAAGTCCTAAAATAATAATTGCAAATGTTGAATTTGTTATCATGAAGAGGTGCGAAATAATGAGAGCTATCAGTATATTCTATGTATTTGAAACACGCAAACAATTATTTGAATAACTAGATATTTCCCTTTAAAATCCTACAGGGAAAATAAAGCGTTTTTGTTTCTCAAAGTGTTCTGTCATAATGTGACTAGGCTCATAATATTTTTTTTTTAACTACATAGGACTCATGAAGGGGCAACAATGCAACAAATGTTAATTCCTTTCGAGAAATGCCTTTGTCACAAAGTTGTCCCGACCAACAGGGAAAATTGGTGACATTATTATTACAAAAGGGACAACAACCCTTGGTGTGTATTCATTCGTTGAAAATACTTGATTCATTTTGTGTATAAAAAAATTGCAGAAAAAGTTGGCAGAACCTGTTACAAAGTAACCCCTTTTTGATAGGAATGCGGATTTCAAGTTGCACTTATGAGTGCACTTACGTTTGCAAATATTTGTGAGATAACTTCCACTGAATTCAAATATTTTAGTACAATAATAAACAGTATTTATATCCATTAGTCTAGGAAGAGATTGTTATTGTTAACATCAATATTATTATTTAATAACATCAGTGTCATCAGTTAACTTCACAGTCACAGAACACTAACCACAGAACAGACATGTTCATACTTTCTCTATGAGACCAAAGAGGAAGTCTTTGATGAGACTATCTCGAGACATTTTTTCGCGTGCATCGGTGGATCCCTGTTCAAAACTATTCGCGATTTCAACTACGGGTGAGGGCGCTGCGAAATGTAAGCAAACATGGACGAAAACGAGTGCCTTTTCGTGATTTATTGTGGTGAAACGGATTATTTTAGGTGTTTTTCAGGTTTTTTCTTCGATTTTGGGAGTTTTATGTGAAGACTTTTTAGTGAATGGTCGGATTATTGATAGTGTAGTGTCAAGTTTATTGATTTTAGGTGAACAAATTGGATTTTTCAATTTTGATTATATCGAAATTGATAATAATTCAACAGGAAAAATGGAACACTATTTGAGATTGACGACAGTGTTCAATTATTTGGAAGCTACACCTAATAGTCGATCATTTGGGCTTTTCTTCGGTCCATTTTTTCCACTATGCCGAAGGCATTAGGAAAACAAACTGCTGAGGCATCTTTTTTATGAAATTTATGGAAATGTCTAGCCCTGTTTTGATTTTTCTTCAAGGAGCAATTGAAGGCACAACTATTACAAGTGTAAACATTTTTTTTTCTAGTACTAGAACTTTGTTCACTCATTGTTATATAATCCAATGTCCTAAAATTCATGTACATATATTATTTAAACATAAAATCTTTTCATTCAGAGTCCACCTCGAGGATGATTCTAATTTCTTTCTTACAGAAAGATTAAGTCACAGTCATTTGAAATACGAAGATTAATTACATAACACTCTTGTTGATAATTATTGAATTACACTGAGAATTCCAAGTGTCTAGTTCGAAAGTAATCGTGCTTGCGACCGGCCGGACAAACTCGAATTTTTCGATGGATTCGTCATCAGTGAGTCAAACCGATTCCATATATTGAAGTTCATAAAAATAAATTAAAAGTATTTGTCAAACTGACAATGAGCACTGAAGTCTTAGTCTGTTTTGGTAAACAGAAAATAATTGAGATTTATGATATTTTCAATACAATCCGGTGATTCCATCTTTTGAAGTTTATGGAGGAATAAATTTATCACTCATCGCAGGCAACAGTGAATTAGTTAAAAATGTCTATTTCAAATTAAATATAAAATACTCCTAAATATTACTAGTTCTTTAACAAGGATACACAATCCACAAAATACCTGAACCCCTGAAAAAACACCATTAGGTTTTGGAAACTATAATTATTTAAAATCTTGAAATATTCGGAATGAAAAACATCACCGATTGAATAACATGCGTTTCTAAAAATGATAAAAAATATCTATATAGCTGTTTCAGAATGCAGTTGAAATAAATGTCTCTATAAATAGTTGCGTTGTATGAAAGAAAAAAAATAAATGTGTAGTCAAAAGTAATCGATTTAATTAACCATACAAACGTAACAGTACATTGATAATGCAAAGAAGTAAATTGGAGTAAGAAATAGAAGTTATGATTTCTGAGAGATTTTCTAGGCTCATAATATTTTTTTGTTTTACAATTTTTTACCCAAAATTTCTACCCTGATTCTAGAGGTTATGAATGAACCTTCCTTCATTCTGGCCAGTGAAACGGATTTGAAGAAAAATTGGATACGACAAGTTTTTTTCCAGAGATCTCAATATTTCAACATAACAAGGTGGTACTCCCGTCAGATCAAAATATTATCATTTGGTCTTTGCGTTTCTCGAGTTGTTAATGTTGCCATAGCATTGTTTGAATAAATAAACTGGAATAGAATAAGTAGAAAAAAAAATTGTTTTTCTGATATATTCAATATAATTCGGCGATTCCATCTTTTGAAGTTTATCAAAAACACGCTTTGAGGTTGGATTTTTGACCCTTCTATTCCTTCAAGTTCAAATGAACGGAACCATGTTTTTTCAGATCACGTTTTCTATTCGTCGCATATTCACATAAGTGACACTTATGTGGCTTCAAATTCAAATGAACGGAATCTATATGTATTTTGAGAGTGTATTTCTGGGATGCAACATATTCACATTGGCGACACTTATGTTGCTTCAAATTCAAATGAACAACTTGTATATGTCTTTTCAGATCACGTTTCAAGTTTGTCGCAAATTCACATAAGTGACACTTATGTTGCCTCAAATTCAAATGAACCGATTCTATATGTTCTTTGATATTGCATAAATGATTTGAAACATAATCACATTGGTGGCACTCGTGTGTCTTCAACTTTAAATGAACAGCATCTTTATGTGATTTGAGATTCGACATATGACTTGTAACGAAATCACATTGGTTACATTCATATTGCTTCAAATTCAAATGAACAGAATCTATATGTTTTCTCAGATCACGTTTCACGTTTGTTGCATATTCACATAAGTCACACTTATGTTGCCACAAATTCAAATGAACAGAATCTATATGTTTTTTCAGAACACATTTTCTATTTGTAGCATATTCACATAAATGACACTTATGTGACTTCAAATTCAAATGAACAGAATCTATATGTGCTTTGAGAGTAGATTTCTGAGCTGCGACATATTCACATTGGTGGCACTTATGCGACTTCAATTTCAAATGAATAGAATCTATATGTATTTGAAGAGTGGATTTCCGATTTGCACCATAATCACACTGCGGACACTTATATGGCTTGGAGATCAAATGAGCAGAATCTGTCTGTACTTCAAGATTGGATTTTTGATTTGCAGCATAGTGACGGTTTTTCAAATTCATTTCATAATTTTGTTCAGATAAGTTTTCGACTTCATCCTTCACTAAGTACTCTTTCCTGTCATAAACTCCATTTTCGTCAATAAATTGTTCGGAAATGTCGACATCTTCAACCTTCCCCAGACGAGTCCAGAAGTTCGCATCATTTTCCAGACACTGTGCACTGAAACATGTTAAATCCTTCAGATTTAAACAGCAGAATTTGTTTGATGAATTGAAATGAACAAATTCAATGATATAGGGGTTGGAATATATTAAGACATGCGTTAATCTAGAAACTTGACACTTTTCTGTCAGTCACCCACAGAATCGAGCCATTGACAAAGGGAAAGAGTTCTAGAAATAGATAACTACTGATTATTCGGTAGTTTTGCCTCTACAACACTTTTCCTGCCTGAATAGAGAATACACAGGCAGTTGAGTAGAAAAGTACTTACTCATAAGGTTCATCACATATTTCTTCTTTTATATCGAAGAAGTTCATTTCTTCCATCTCGCATATACTTTTGTAGAAGTCCTAAAATAATAATTGCAAATGTTGGATTTGTTATCATCACATGAAATAGGTGCGAAAAAATGAGGGCTATCAGTATACTTAATGAATGAATTCAAAACACGATAAATAGAATCAAATGGTGTACCAAACGAACAATAAAAATTTGAGAAAAGCGTGAAGTGAAACGTGAAGTCAACATTTGGTACGTTTTGTTTAAGAGTTCCTACACTGTCTTGTTCTAAGATTTATTCACCGTAAACTTCCTATGAAATATTTTTCTGACAGTTTTTTACTAGGAATGTTGATTTGAAGTTGAACTTATGAGTGCACTTACGTTTGCAAATATTTTTAGGATAACTTCCACTGAATTTCACCTATTTTAGTACAATAATCAAGAATTCAAAGTATTTACATCCATTACTCTAGAGAAAAGTTGTTTTGCAAGACAAGAACAGCGAATAGCTAACTGAGCTAACCCTAGAAATCAGTAAACTTCACAGAACACAATTATAAAATTTTCTCTATGAAACCAAATAGTCTTTGATGATACCATGGTGGAAAAATACATACATATCCTTCCACCATGTATGATACTACTCGATATGTTTGTTCTGTGATTACTCAGATTACTCTAGTGGAAGCAAAGATTAGATATATCTGGTTCGATATCCCGTCCAAACATTATTGAGCGCTCGTCCTACTTACACGAGGGCTATAGGGAAAAATCACGTTTCTGGATGGCGCTGAAAATCACAAGATGTCGGGCCGAATGATGGTCAAAATTATTCTATCATTTCTGTCTTTCAAAACAAGTATATCAAATATTTTTTTATAAGATTGTGGAATTAATAATAATGCCTGTGAAAGTCGAGATTAGTTTAAAAATCATACAGATATAATTTAATTACTTCAAATCAAATTTTTCGCCATAAAAACAATCACAAAACTCTTTTCTCCAGTTTATAGGGAAAAAATCAGGTACCGCTAGATGGCACTGAAAATCACAAGACGTCGGGTCGAAAGGTGGTCAAAATTATTCTGTCATTTCTGAATTTTTTATAATATTTCGGAATTAATAATAATGCCTGTGAAAGTCGAGATAACCACTTCGGACATTTTTGATCATGTGGGTGAACGTGAATGTGATAGCAAATGACCACCATATAATAGAAAATGATTGAACTTACGATAAAAAAAAAACATCTTTCAGGGAGTGCTTGCTGCAAAGTAACATATATTTATCGAGATACGTTTCCCAATCTTCAAGATTGTCTGCCATTTTTTAACTGACTTGGGATTCAACGGGAATGTATGCAAAGAAGTTTCAGAAGAACTATGTGATGAGCATTGAGGAACAGAGCACATTTTTCGTGATCTTATTCCCACATTACCTCTTACAATCCGCTGCATTTTCAGCTCGTATACAGTTTATTTGAAACAATTGTCCATAAATTATCATCTAAATATATCACTTTCGATACATACATGACTCAAAATCATACAAATATTTCACACTTTTCCCATATAAACACACACACGTTAGTTTGTTGTTCATCACTCGGGTAGTTCAAACAATTAAAAGTAGATGTCGCCCACTCCGTGATTTTCCCTATATCATTTCGTCACGATGTCTGTATTTTTCGAATTTGAGCCGAAAATGGTGTCAATCGACAAGGTTCGACTGACTTATGAAGAATCCGTCGGAAAATTCAAGTCTGTCCGTCCGTGAGCACGATAACTCTCGAACGAAACAACCTAGATACTTGAAATTTTCATTCCCAAATGCCGCGGTTAAGTTCGTTATTAGGCAGAATTCCGCCAGGGGTTCCGTAAATACGGCCGTTCGAAATTTTGTTGTCTGATTACTTCGAAATTACAGATTCGATCGAGATGAAATATGAAATGCACTCAAATATAAAATGACGTGTTCCAGCTACATGCAAAATTTTGTCCAGATCGCATAACCAGAACCATAGAAAATTATAACATTCGAACGAAAAGGCCTAGGGACTTGAAATTTTGAGAATAGGTGTAGATCTCGAATGTCGAGGTCACGTTTATCAACGGTGGCCTAGGAGTGGCCCCCGCAGACCCCGCGGTGCGGGAAGGGGACAGCACGGAAGGGGCCCCAAAGCCTAAAGAAAGAGCAAAAATGAGGCCCCGATATTTTTATTTTATTATACTTCAAACTTTCCGTGCCAAATTTAGCGCTACGCCACTGTTTATCAATCAGCAAAATTAGACTAGGGATTCCGTAAATATGGTCGTTTGAAATTTAGTTTTCTTGATAGTTTGAAAACTACGGATTCGATCGTGACGAAATTTTGTATTTTAATGGAGAATGATATATTCAAGCTAAATTTTGTCCAGATCCATAGAAAATCATAAGTTTCGAACGGAAAGACCTAGCGACTTGAAATTTCCAGAATAGGTTTGGATTGCGAATGTAGCTGCCACGTTCATCAATGAACAAAATTAGACTAGGGGTTCCGTAAATATGGCCGTTCAAAATATTCTGTTCCTGATAATTTCGAAACTACCGATTTGATTGGAATGGAATTTTGCACCTAGCTGAGGAATAATGTATTCAAACTACGTGCGAAATTTTGTCCAGATCGCATCACCAAGACCATAGATACCGTAGAAAATTCTAGCGAATTATCGAAAAAAAAATTGATCAGCTGAAGCATTGACATGAAGTCTGGAGTTTCGCCTAAGTTTCAGAATTTTTTTGACAGCTGTCGAAAATTCCTTCAATTGATTTCTAAAACTGGAAAATGCGCAAAATTAGACTAGGGGTTCCCTAAATATGGCCGTTCAAAATATTTTGTTCCTGATAATTTCGAAACTACTGATTGAAATTTTGCACATAGATGAAGAATAATGTATTCAAATTGACGTGTGAAATTTTGTCCAGATCGCATTACCAAGACCATAGAAAATTCTAGCGAAATATATGTCACCTAAAGCACTGACGTGAAGTCTGGAGTTTCGCGTTTCGCCTTAGTTTGACAAAATTTTTTCGATTTGTTTCTAAAACTGGAAAATGCAAATCTACCTTCAAGGTGAATGAACGAGCGCTAAAAAGCTCCTGGCCTCACGGCAGTGCTTTTTATAAGTTTCTTTTCACTAATTTTGGAGTTTAAAGTTAGTTCTGTAAAATGTATACGGAGAACTATTCAATTCCATAACTTTTGTAATATTCTAGACTTTTAGATACTCATTCTGACGAGAGCTTGGAACACTTACAATCGAAGTAGGGTGATTTCTTATCGGAAATCTTCATCTGTACAACCGGCACGCCGCACTGGCATTCTGTTTGGATTTACCATTAATGAAAATCATTTCAAAAAGGTAAATATTTGAATAAATCTGGGGTATTTTTCACCAACTTTTCAAAATTCGAAAGACTCACAAAAATCATACGCTCTCTCTGATGGTTCCGGTAACCTGACCGCAGATGATAAACGCCAATATAGATCTCAATATGCACCTAAGTCAGATCCAGGCTGGGAATTTCTCAGATTCGCGGCTAACTATAATTTCGAAATACTCGGATTCTATATAAACGATTATTGACTTAGTTTGACGAGTTCTATTGCTTGTCAAAAAATTACAAAAAGCACTGCCGTGAAGGCAGGAGCTTTTGAGCGCTCGTACATGCACCTTGTAGAGGTAGATTCGCATTTTCCAGTTTTAGAAATCAATTGAAGGAATTTTCGACAGCTGTCACAAAAATTCTGAAACTTAGGCGAAACTCCAGACTTCATGTCAGTGCTTTAGGTGACCAATTTTTTTTCGATAATTCGCTAGAATTTTCTACGGTATCTATGGTTTTGGTGGTGCGATCTGGACAAAATTTGGCACGTAGTTTGAATTCATTATTCCTAAGGTAGATGCAAAATTTCATCCCAATCCTATCAGTAGTTTCGAAATAATCAGGAAAAAAAATATTTTGAAGAGCCATATTTACGGAACCCCTAGTCTAATTTTGCTCATTGATGAACGTGGCCGCGATCCAAACCCATCCCGAAAATTTCAAGTTCCTAGGCCTTTCCGTTCAAAAGTTACAATTTTCTATGGTTTCTAGTCATGCGACCTGGACAAAATATTGCTTCAATATATCATTCTCGATTAAAATACAAAATTTCATCTCGATCGAATCCGTAGTTTCGGAATTATCGAGAAACCAAAATTTCAAACGACCGTATTTACGGAACCCCCAGTATAATTCTGCTCATTGATAAACGTGAACGCGACATTTCAGATCCACACCTATCCTGAAAATTTCAAGTCCCTAGGCATTTCCGTTCGGAAGTTATGATTTTCTATGGTTCTGGTCATGTGATCTGGAGAAATGTAGCTTGAATATATCATTCTCCATTAGTAAACAAAATTTCGTCACGATCGAATCTGTAGTTTTGAAATTATCAAGAAAACTAAATTTCAAACGACCATATTTACGGAACCCCTAGTATAATTTTGCTCATAGATGAACGTGATCACGACATTCGAGATCCACACCTATCCTGAAAATTTCAAGTCCCTAGGCGTTTCCGTTCAAAAGTTACAATTTTCTATGGTTTCTATGGTTCTGGTCATGCGATCTGGACAAAATTTCACATGTAGATTGAACACCTCATTCTCCATTTGAGTGCAAAATTTCATCTCAATCAAATCTGTAGTTTTCAAGTAATCAGGGGAACAAAACTTTGAACGGCCATATTTACGGAACTCCTGGTGGAATTTGGCCCATTAAAGAACTTAACTGAGGCATTCGGGAATTGAACGTACACTGAAAATTTCAAGTCTCTAGGTTGTTCCGTTCGAGAGTTATCGTGCTTACGGCCGGACGGACACTCAAATTTTCCGACGGATTCGTCATCAGTGAGTGGAACATAGTCGTTTGAGACCATTTTCGGCTCGAAATTTGAAAAATACAGACATCGTGACGAAATGATAAGTAGTACGAGCGCTCAAAAAGGTAGCTTTCAAACAAACCCACAGGTCTTCTGAAGTCTTTAATTCTTTGCGCATACTTTCAATGGTCTTGAAAGAATTATTTATAAATAAATGGCTTATTGGAAATATAGAATATAATTTAAATAAATTATGACTTTAATGGAAATAAATAATTCAAGTCTTATTTTGATTAGATATTTCAATTGAAATAGTATTAATTTCTAGTAATATACCCAATATTATATTTCATATTGGATTCTTTCAGGAGTTGCTCGAAGACTATTTAACAACAATTCAAATTCCATAGATTGAAAAAAAGCCTTTTCAACCTTATAAGTTTTTTGACTATTTCAACTAAGAGAGATCACGTAATGCAAATATTTTCCAATTATTACCCCGCTCAAAGGTAGCTTTCGAACAAATCAACAAGCCTTCTGATGTCTTTAATTCTTTGCGCATACCCTTGTACATTCCTCATGGTCTTAGTAACTTCCTCAGCTTTCGCCATCATCGTGTACATACTCTTGATGTTCGCATCCATGGCTTCCGACATCTTCGCAACAGCATCTTTATAAATATCCACGTTTTCAGCCGTCAACGAAGAAATCGACTGCAGAATTTCACACAGATTTTCCGTTAGGGCATCAATGGAAGTCGCCATACTCTGAGCCTCGTCTTCTAAATCTTGCAACAATCCCAAATTAGGTAGACCGATCTGGGGAAAAACGTTTCTACGTTGCAAACTCATGGGGGTACTACTTTTAGAACTATTCGTAGGAGTGTCGCTTTTCTTCGAAACAGGACTAGACAGTTTTATCTTGTATTCCAAGTTATCTGTGACGAAATGCGTCATGTTGCCTTCCCTGTGAAATGTCCCTTCGAGGTTCGAAGGTTTATTCGGTGTGAAATTCCTGTCGTAGGCCAACGTCGCAGGCCTCTGCAATATCTGCTGGGCCAGGGGCAACGCCGAGGAATCCGGTAGAGAAATATCTTCGTCCCCGGGACTTTGGTCAGTTTTGAAGGATATTTCACTGTAGGATTGAGTCATTTGCGCGGAAATCTCCTCGTCTATATCATCGTTATCTGGAAAACTTGGGTCTTCGGATACGGCTCCCTCTGGTTTTTTGAATCGAGGTGGTAATTGGGGAATACGGCCTTCTTGTTGATCCAATGGTGTAGAGTTAGGAGGGGGTTCTTCCATTGTCGAGCTGCAATGACAAAAGAAATATAGCTAAATTGAAAAAAAATAGTCTCGTTTCCAGACTACCATTTCAATAATTCATATCAGAAAATTTCCATAAAAAGGTGAGATGAATAGAAATAAAACAAACAATATATAAACAGTAAATGAAGCAGAAATAGAAAGAATAAAACAAAAAGAAACTAAAGTTGCAGAGAGGATAACTGAATAGAGAAACTACCATTGTTTAAAGTGTTATATTAATTGAACCATAAATAAAAAAATTACAGATAGCTATCCAAGGTTTACCCAAAATTTTACACATTACAATACCGTAAAGCTTCGATATAGAACATTGAGAAATTTAAGCTTTAGTGATATTAAACAGCAAAGACTTCCATAAATCTACATTTATCAGAATGGCATATTCTTGAATATTACATAAGTCGTCCAATATATTCAGCCCTCCTCATTTTATGTCGCAATTCCAACCAATGCACCAGAAAATTATCGGCCATATACGCCATTATTTTACCAGTCAAAGAAAAAGTTTTCACGCGACAATAACTCTCAATAAAAACAATCTGAACGTTCTTTACAAACAAACATTTGAGGAGGAAACAGATAAAACAAATCGGTACACAGCTGCCAGGTCCGTTACAAATAACCAGATCGGGCCAAGTTTTTAAAACGATCGGCACACAGTACGAAATGGAGTACATGGTTGTTACGATAGATGTTAGATAGGATTGATGCACTTCTCTACTTCTCGGTACTTTGATAATGGAATAATCTTTGCTATCTCCTTTTTCCTTTTCGAAATTTACAACTTTGTCGTAGCTTCTCTGATCTGTTTTGGCCATCACGTAAAAACGAGGTGTGAACTTGGTGAAATCGACGCCTCGTAACAATTTTAACATTTCGGTGGTGTGTCCACCTGAACCGATGAAAATCATTGTTCTGCATTTTGATCTTCCAAAAACGTCGCTCGACCTGGTATTGCCAGTTGTTATTTGGAAAATCAAATATAGGACTCTGGTGATGACCAAGAGTAACCCTAATAAGGAAAGTTCCCAAAAAAGCTGGGGATCCATCGTCAGTTTATCGTAATGTTTACATCAGCAGCGATCAATAAAAGACGATATTTTTCATTCGACATGACTTGAACGTCAACTTCTAATGTATATACAATTTTTAACTGATATTATTCAAACCAGTTTCATCGTAAACTTTTTTTTTCCATTCCTTAACTATTGTAATCCTACCTGTTTCTTTTTTGTAGGGATTTAAGCGTGACGTCACTCAAGTCAGACTGACATATCGATCGATACCATTGTAGGAGAAAAACAAACCCTAGTAAACCCCCTAAAATTGTAACTAGCATAATATTTTTTATGCTATTTTGTTCTTAATCAAGAGAATCTTGGGGAAACAAAGTGAACATCCAAGTTGGAAGCATATGTGATCGAGCTATCGCTCTTTTCATATGTGAAAGTTTTTCATCCTTTTAATTTTCGATTCCAAAAGTCTAAACGCCCCCTGCCGGCTAAATCCCGAATCTGGAATACGAGTATTGTTAACATATTTCACGTGCTTTCAAGCCAGATATTTTTATTTCATATCCAGGAACCAGGCATTCGTGAGGTATATTTGAAAAATTTTATCGTTTTGTGAGCAGAGTGATTGGTATTGAAAAAATTGTCGGTAAGTTATTTATAACAGTGTTATTCAGTTGAAATACATTCACAAAGTTATTGAATTTTGGTAACTAGTTTGAGTCCAATTTTCTGGGACAGGTTTGAGTGGTGACTTTATCATTCTGTGAGTCTTAATGAAACGATTTTATGTTTAAATAATATATGAACATGAAATTTAGGACATTGAATTATATGTATAACAATGAGTGAACAAAGTTCTAGTACTAGAAAAAAATCAGTTTACAATTTTCAATTTTGTGTCTTCAATTGCTCTTCGAAGGAAAATCAAAACAGGGCTATACATTCCCATAAATTTCATAAGAAAGATGCCTCAGCAGTTTGTGTTACTAATGCCTTTGACATAGTGGACAAAATGGATCGAAGAAAAGCACAAATGATCGACTATTAGATGTAGCTCCAAATAATCGAACACTGTCGTCAAACTCAAATAGTGCTTCATTTTTTCTGTTGAATTATTATCTAACTAAAATTGAAAAAACCAATTTGTTCACCTAAAATCAATAAACTTGACACAACACTATCAAAAATCCGATCATTCACTAAAAAGTCTTCACATAAAACTCACAAATTCGAAGGAAAAAGCTGAAAAACACCTAAAATAATCCGTTTCATCACAATAATTCCCGAAAAAGTACTCGTTTTCATCCATGTTTTTTACATTTCGCAGCGCCCTCATCGGTAGTTGGAATCGCGAAATACCTCATTGGGGATGTTTGATATTCTAATGTTATGTTACGACTTGAAAATGAAAAATCAAGATCTAGATATAACATTTCGTGTTTTGAAAGCTGAGACTTCTTCGAGAAGAGTTTCAGTTTTGACCTGAATTTATGTACTCATCATTGATTTCTATGCCGACCGTATGATTTTTGACATCGAAAATTTTCAACGTTTGACATAACATGACAATCAAGCATGACGTTTAGGAAATAGGCAACTGCTTGCGTCGTTTGCGTTGTGTTCTGACGTCCCTTTTTTTCGTAAAAATAAAAAATCCGGAATAAAATAGCAATAAATTATGAGAATATCGGAAAGTATTTATTGATTATAGGATAGAAGTTTGTTTAGGATGGGTGATAGCGGTACTGGCAAAAGTGCATCGGGTCAAAATGAACCTGTAATGAAAGGATGGCTATTCAAATGGACTAATTATCTTAAGGGCTATCAGAGACGTTGGTTTGTACTGCAAAATGGGCATCTCTCCTATTACAGGTGAATAGATTTTGGCTTATTTGGCTAGGATTTTCCTTGAAAATGGTGCTTGATTAGATTAGTTGGCTATGGAATTATTTTAGTATTAAATCAATGATGTTGGAGTGCCAAATATTGAATGCCACACGTCCAAAAATGTTTGACTATGTAGACCGAGAAGTTCCGTACACCTAACCTAACCATCAAGTACTGCAAATCAAAAATATAGCAATAATGAATATAGATATCTAATAAGAATAACAAAAAAAAGTTGCCAAAAATCATCAAAATATTCTTTAGTTGAAATTTTGATCGAATTTGTCTATTAACCCTGTGAACTCTTCTTGTGAACAAGGAAAAAAATTCAAATTTTCCTTATCTTTTCCAACAGTCACTGCATTGTTATCAGGAAATAAACTTATTCCTTCTGTGGTTGATATAGAAAGTTCAACAAAAAGCTTAGTGGAATTCTTACACTTAGTTCAGTAGTTCATTAATTGACCTTTGAGCTACTATTAATTAATTACCTATTGTCATTTAATTATACACACAGTCAACACAATTTTGATCTCATAAGAATTGGCAGTATCGATGAAGGGAAAATTATTTGACACAATAAATTATTTTGTTGGGAAGAAAGTAATGGGCCAGAATCTAACAGATTTGTAAACAAATGGGAAAGTGTATATGAGCCAAATAAAATAGAAATAACTATGATGTCAGGGAAAATATCTCATTAACAACATTTTTATTGTACATAATGTTAGTTTACTTTTCTCATATTTTTTCGGTTCCACTGTGTCATCATTTTAAAAGGAACTACTTTATAGGAAAAGATTCAATTTTCTATTATACACATCACTTTTGAGATACAATTAGATTTATTATTATTGAACATCCATTTTGAATGATGGAAAATAATATAATTGTTGTAGCGTATAAAATATATCAGGATCATGTATAACTGTGCAACATTGAAGTTTCACCACTCCATAAATTTCCTCACATATAATCGATTAAGTTCAAACTACACGAATGATCTTTATTTACTCATGTAGTATATTACAGGAGAATTATTTATTATATAAATTCACACCAATTAATTTCTCAACATACTCGACCAGTAATTAACACATTTTTTTTTACGCTAAAGACTTTCGTAACAAGGCTGAATATAATGAGTAGTTCCTTAAATAGATTCATAGATAATAATGTGGTTTTATAACCAAGTTCAAATACTATTGAAGAGATTTGTTATAATGAAATTCAATTAAGAATAATAAAAAAACAAGTTTTGCTTCAATTTCGGCCGTTTGCACAGGTCTCGCATAGAATTTGATACATATTTTCGTTTGCACCAGTTTGACCAGAACATAGAATAATTATTTATGTTATAAGACTCAAATGGTAACCAATATCTGGCAACGTCGGCCATATATGACAGATGTGATAAATTGGAACTACCGTGTGACAGGAATGTCGAATATATTACGCTCATAACATCAATTTCCGGCAGTTTTGATTAGTTTGATACGGTTTTATGAAGATGAATAATTCAGAAAAAAATCTTCTGCCCCAATGACAGAAGGGAGAAGATCAGAAACTGAAAAAGGAACAACTGTAAAAGTTAAATCTGTTTTTTTAATAATATAAATCCAATATAGTGTAGATAACTCGTTTCTGGAAAAAATGTGACTTAACACACCTTGACTCTGAGGTGCTGATATAGAAAAAAAAACAAGACAAATAAATGATTTTCATAAATTGATATGTTTGACAACATGATCAATAAAATATGCTGTAATGCGAAAATTGGTTCCATGTCCTAAAAATTTTTTGATCGATAAATGAATCTTAAAGAAATATCCGGTAGAACCAGTTCTGAACTTACTCAAGTCTGTCATAGTCAAGAACATTATTTATAATAATATTCTATATTATGTAATATGAAAACTATTCATTTCGTGTCCAAACTCCAACAAACTCAGTTTTCCACTTTGCTCTTTGAACTTTCACAACAAATAACCAATGTTTCGAAAATTTTGTCAACCATCAAGAAATATCATCGGCTGACTCATCAATTCAAGCAGTGATTTCCTCGGCTTATGTGATACTTAACCTAGAAATAGTGCCTTTGCAAATCAAATTGGTGCAAACGGCCGTTAAATCTAAGTTGAAATTGATTTAAGTGCTTTTGTCAAAAGTTGATATTTTTTGGCCTTGGTACTTGCAATAGATTCACAGCATCGATATATGTAGTAAAAAGAATTAAATTTTAATTCCATCTATTGCTTCAAATAATATATGTTTTGATAGAACTATTTATAGATAACAAGTGTTAGTGTGTGTGTGCATTTTAAGTGTGTTTGGTATTTCATTGATGTGTGCTTTTTATTACTAACAAAATCAGTGCTACATTCACATGATGTGTGAACTTAGATTAATTGGTATAAATATCTTATTTTGGGTTTATTTTTCCCCTCTTGTGAAACTTTTCCATCTGTAGTATGTTCTTGTTGTGGTACACCAGATTGATATTGTTTAAATAGTTTGGTAGCTCCGAGTTGAATGAACCTACAATAGAAGTGTTATTTCTCTTTGAGATATACCAGCATCACCTAGATAAATTGATCAAGTTGGTGTTGCATATATCCACATGCTTTCATTTGAACATCTAGTGGTAGAATAGTTTTTGATAAACTTGATAGAAGGAGTTTTATAGTAAAATATTTGATAGTTTTTGAAATACTTGGGAGTATCAGTTGGTTGGTATAATACAGGGTGGAGATCTATCAAATATAATGACTACTGAACAAAAAATTCTAGGAATGTAGGTGTATTTACAATGTATTACACAGAAAGGAACATTATTCAGTATGTGGCATAAGTGACGACTCATAAAAACGTTTGGACCTCAAACCCAAACTTTAGGTATTAAAACAATTACGGATCACTTCTGTTCAGTTCATTTATTGTCTTGTGAGGTTGTTGAAAAAGTAGGTTTTAGGATCTACCCTGTGACATACTTTAAAACCGAATTTTCCGACTGATACTCGCTAGGAATACTGAAAATTATCCCTATGTGAAACGTATTGAAAGTAAGAGAGACATCTGTTGTGCAGGGTCGAAAACAATGGAGCAGTGTCGACCCTATCTATTAGAAGAAGGCGCAAATTTAAATCTGGGTGAGTAGGTGTTCTACACGCCCTGCACAACATACCATCATTATCATTCAGAAATATTCATTTTTATTTGATATTACTCTTGTTTTGTGGTACCTACAATGTGAACATGAAATTGTTGAATTCTATCAAGTTACATCACACGAGTTCTACGTCAACTCACAGTTTCGGGAAAATTTGAATTCTCCCACATAAATTTAACAGACTCGTCTTTTTGCTTTTTTTTTTCAACTTTTTCGCTTTTAGATGTGAGGCTTCAACTAACAGTTTTGCTCGAATATTTTCAGGTTTACACCGCTGAAGTTTCATTAAATTCAGCGCTGTATCCAAGGACTCTTCGAATAGATCTTTTGCTTCTGGATTCAAAAGTAGAGTACCATTTAAACAACTCCTGAACTGTTTGGATTCAAACGTAAAGCTAATTGAGAAATTCTTGAAAATGCATTGGTGATTTGTGCTGAGTGTGTACACTCTGAATAAATGGTGTTTCAGAAATCATTTCATCTCATATATTTTGTTGATCTACCACCTAATAATTTGCTCAGGAAAGTAAAAGTATCACAAAGAGGTTGTTGCTCACCGATAAAACACGATAGAACTACTCTGAAACCCTGATAGAAAAAGGCTAATAAGCCCGATATTATCTAACATTGTCCTGGAAGCCTTTATTTGCATCAACTATTAGCTTTGAAATGATTTTTCAGTACAATTTCTGATAATATTTTCTGCTTTGATTGTGCTATTTGGGCGTCTTTTTTGAATTAATCTGCTATAAAATTTTAGCGGATTTCATATTTTTGAGCGCTCGTACTACTTACACGAGGGCTATATCATTTCGTCACGATGTCTGTATTTTTCGAATTTTGAGCCGAAAATGGTCTCAATCGACTATGTTCCACTCACTGATGACGAATCCGTCGGAAAATTCGAGTCTGTCCGTCCGTCCGTCCGGCCGGCCGTCCGTCCGTCCGGCCGTAAGCACGATAACTCTCGAACGGATCAACCTAGAGACTTGAAATTTTCAGTGTAGGTTCAGATCCCAAATGACTCGGTTAAGTTCGTTAATGGGCCAAATTCCACCAGGGGTTCCGTAAATATGGCCGTTCAAAGTTTTGTTTCCCTGATAACTTGAAAACTACAGATTCGATCGAGATGAAATTTTGCACTCAGATTGAAAATGAGGTGTTTTAGCTACATGCGAAATTTTGTCCAGATCGCATGACCAGAATCATAGAAACCATAGAAAATTGTAACTTTTGAACGGAAACGCCTAGGGACTTGAAATTTTCAGGATAGGTGTGGATCTCGAATGTCGTGATCACGTTCATCTATGAGCAACATTATACAAGGGGTTCCGTAAATACGGTCGTTTGAAATTTTGTTTTCTCGATAAATTCGAAACTACGGATTCGATCGAGATGAAATTTTGTATTTTAATCGAGAATGATATATTGAAGCAATATTTTGTCCAGATCGCATGACCAGAACCATAGAAACCATAGAAAATTGTAACTTTTGAACGGAAAGGCCTAGGAACTTGAAATTTTCAGGGTGGGTTTGGATCGCGAATATCGCGGTCACGTTCATCAATGAGCAAAATGAGACTAGGACTTCCGTAAATATGGCCGTTCAAAATATTTTTTTCCAGATAGTTTCGGAACTACTGATCGGATTGGAATGAAATTATGCACCTAGCTGAGGAATAATGTATTCAAACTACGTGCAAAATTTTGTCCAGACCGCATCACCAAGACCATAGATACCGTAAAAGGTTCTAGCGAATTATCGAAAAAAAATTGGTCAGCTGAAGCACTGACATGAAGTCTGGAGTTTCGCCTAACTTTCAGTATTTTTTTGACAGCTGTCAAAAATTACTTTAATTGGTTTCTAAAACTGGAAAATGCGAATCTACCTACAAGGTGCATGTACGAGCGCTCAAAAGCTCCTGCCTTCACGGCAGTGATTTCCGTAATTTTTTTATTGTAATTTATTGATTTTGAATCATTAGTTTTTGTATGACATAGAATGTGTATTTGTTCCAACAACAATGAGCCACATTTTTTTATATCTTCTACACTCTATGTTATCTTTTCATTTGATAATTGCTTTTTTACTGAGTTGTCGAGCTCTCTTATATTTTGTATAAAGCCTTATCTTTATGAATAAGAATGAACTTTTGGTATATGCTTACTTCATACTAATTTGAGCTATTTGCATGTAAAACGTCTGATATTCTCGCTACTTAAACTATCTTATCTTTCTTTATTTGATAACTGCACACCGTTCTCATGCGTTTCTTATTGTTTCTTTGGAAAAAAAATCAAGAGATTATTCAAGGATAGGAAATATTTGGCCTTGAATGAATGAACAATTTGAAATCAATTTTTATCGAGGAAGTATAGAAAGAATATAATTATTCCTATGTTCTCCACGAATCACACTTCAAATCCTTCGATGAGGCTGTTATTAAACTGTGGTCTCCTTTATTTGCAGAAATCAAGCAGAGATGGCGCATACTTGTCGGGGAAGTATCTCTCTGCATGGCGCTCTTATATATACGGTTGATGCCACAACGTTCGTTATATCAAATGGAGGTACCCAGACATTTCACATAAGAGCGGCTTCTGAGGTGGAGAGGCAGTCCTGGGTGACAGCTTTAGAGTTGGCGAAGGCCAAAGCCATGTGAGTATATTTCATCTGAATATGAAGAGGCGAAACAACAGTATAATACCAAAAATTGAAGGTTAAGTAGGTATACACATTAAAAGAGAATTATCAGGTGCATTGTAATGTTGAAGGAAAAGAACAACCGAAATAACGATATGCAATAGGAACACGATACTATACCCACGTGGTTGAAGAATAATTTAACACTGGCTTCATAAAAAATGGCGATATTTCGTTGTGAATGTAAACAACCTATTACTCTCTTAAAATTTTCAAACGCATTGAACCTATAGACCAGGCAATAGAGATTTTTTCATGATAAAAATCGTAGAAGAAAACCGCGAGTGGGGGGTTACTTGGGGTGGTCCGTGATATGTTTTCGACTCGCAATTCAGGTCGAAATCCATAAATTACCCTGAATCTCCTAAACTAATAGCCCTAGGATACAAAACAAGCAACTTTTCTGAAAGGCCTGAATGACTTGCATTCACCTCTAGGCTATGACCAACCTCTCATGGAACACTCTGTTTATCAAAAGATTTGATTTTGCACGATAACTCGGCGATAATTCAGAAGGTTTTTGGGTTTTTTACGACGGTACGTGACTCTCTCGGTGACTTACTAATGAATGGCGAATTTTGACAGTCAATTCGGGAATTTATTTGTATTATTTTCAGGTTGAAACCATATATTTCTTGGAACCAGTTGATGAATATAGAAAGTCTTAGGTCTGTAGTCATCTAATGATATTGGGATTCACATCTTGCATGTTGCCTATCCTAGAGGCATAGTTTTGTTGTCACAGCATGCCCATTTATCAGGTTGCTTTCTTCATGGCGAACATTCTTGAAATGAATACTTCTTTTTTGAAAAAACACGTCAACTATATTCTTGGTCTTCAATTGTCGATATAACCATAAATAGATGGAGATATTTCATCTTGAGTACGAATACGTCAAGTCATTCCTATTTCCATTGGATCTTACACAACCGAAATATTATTATTAAATTGGGTTCATTTTATTCACTCATTTAATTTCCTCGACATGTTAACAACCAAAAAAAATTCTGGGAGAATCTCGGTGTGTCTCACCACTAAATGAAATCATCCTCTCTTCTGCAGAAGAAGTATGGAATCTGAAGACGACGAAGAGCACGAAGTGGACGGTTCAGGAAGCCCAGAGGAGTGGTCTTCGGTCATCCGCAAGCTCGAGGCTCAACTCAACGACCTGGAGACCTGCAGCGAGCTGATCCAGAAGCACTGGAAATCCCTTTGTAAACCGCTTAACGAACTGGAATCTAACAATGGAGATATAGAGATGTGTCAGGGTAAAACCAAAGAGGTGGGAGAGAGGGCCACTTTGTTCAGGATCTCCACCAACGCGATGATCAATGTTAGTGCACATTCTTATTGTTTATTTATGTGTTACATCTTTCTGTTTTTCTTCAAGGCCTGCATGGAATATTTGAAAACTTGTCAGACCCACGGTAATAAATGGATACGTTTGTTGGAACATGAGAGGGAACAGAGGTTAAGGCTTCAAGAAATGGTCGAGACGCTCGCTCAGCAACATTCGAATTTGGAACAGGCTGCTAATGCTCATTCCCATCCTCATAAACCGAGTGAGTGCCTATTTTATTAAACCGTTAAGAATGTAATTCTTCCTTTATTTTGGGTATCATTTCAAATGACGGATTGATTATTGATGTTTTTTTAATGTTTATATTGCCACCGTTAAGAAAATTACAAAGCCAGAAACTAGAAAAACTAAACAATAAATATATGGAAACAATTATTCGGAGGAATAATTGGTCCTGTACAAAACTGCTAAAAAAGTCGATCTAAGTAACCCCAGAGTTTAATTCCAACTTATTTATTTGGAGTTGATGGGAGATAAAATGAAATGATTCGATGTATATTTGCCCAATTAACTCCAAGCAATCTCTCAATATAATGAAATTCCTAAATCGCTATTACTTCTCAAGAAATACCTTATATGTTGAAGTTACAGCTGAATAATTTTCAAAAGAAATAAGCCTACCTAATTTCTCTAATTTTGGATTTATTTAGTGGACTGTATTATATAATCATATTATTTGAATACTTATGTTGGCGTTCAATTTCGAATCAAACACACTGAAATGTCAGAATTCCATAATTTTCCAAACAATTCTGAAAAATTTGAAAAGCCCTGCCGTGACGTCATGAGCTTTTGAGCGCTCGTTCATCCACCTTCTAGGTAGATTCGCATTTCCAGTTTTAGAAACCGATTGAAGAAATTTTTGACAGCTGTCAAAAAAAATCTCAAACTAAGGCGGAACTCCAGACTTCACGTCAGTGCTTTTTTAAGTGACCAATTTTTTTTCGATAATTCGCTAGAATTTTCCACGGTATCTATGGTCTGGTTCATGCGATCTGGACAACAACGCAGTTTGAATACATTATTCTTCATCTATGTGCAAAATTTTATTTCAATCCAATCAGTAGTTTCGAAATGATCAGAAAAAAAAAATTTGAATGGCCTTTACGGAACCCCTCCTCTTATTTTGCTCATTAATAAAAATAACCGCGACATTCGAGATCCACACCTATACTGAAAATTTCAAGTCCCTAGGCCTTGCCGTTCGAAAGTTATAATTTTCTATGGTTCTGTTCATGCGATCTGGATAAAATTTTGCATGTAGCTTGAACACGTCATTCTCCCCTTTGTGCAAAATTTCATTCCGATCGAATCAGTAGTTTCGAAGTAATGAAGAGAACAACCGATCGACCATATTTACACAACTCCTGGTCAAATTTCGCCCAATAACGGATTTAACCGCGGCATTCGAAATTCAAACCTACCCTGAAAATTTCAAGTTTCTAGGTCTTTCCGTTCGAGAGTTATCGAGTATACGGCCGGACGGACGAACAGACTAGAATTTTTCGACGGATTCGTCATCAGTGAGTCGAACCTTGTCGATTGAGACCGTTTTCGGCTCAAAATTCGAAAAATACAGACATCGTAACGAAATGATATAGCCCTCGTGTAAGTAGAACGAGCGCTCAAAAATTTGAAGAGCTCAGTAGCTGCTTTTGCGCGCTTGTTTCTGTGTACCAAAATGGCCTTCAGTGTTCATTGTCAGTATCGAGAGAAACGTCAGAGGATATCTGTGATCTTCAACTGGTTCACGTTTGTCAAAAAATGATTAATGATCCTGAGATTGAGACTAACAGCAAATAGATTTCTTGTGAAAAGAGTGTTAACAAAAAAAAATTTATCAAAATCAGAGGTGGGCACTCAAGTGAACTTTAACCGGTTCACAATTGCCCGGTACCGCCATCTACCGATAAGAAGTTATCACGGCCGTCTTGGAGCGGTTCGAACGGCGGAAGTACACCTCTTCCTCCAATAACAGTCCGAGTAGTCGGGGCGACTCTGATTCGACTAATGCAAGTCACCGCAACCAAAGTGACATTGAAAGTTATTAACTACATTCATTTCTATTATCGATGTAAATCCATCATGTACAATTACTAATAGACCGGCTTAGTTGGGCAATAAACGCGCTGGGTTTTCGTCGATCAGCACAACAAACACGAAATTTTTCGCGATAACGTCGACGGAATCGAGCAGTCAATCGGTCAAGGTACGCGGAACAGCTGCGCTATCCATTTTTTTCCCGATTTTCCGATCGCGTGTTTACTACGATGGGAAATCGACGTGGTACAATAGAGTGATTTATCATCTCGATTTTTCAGTGTGCTTTATTTCGATCAGTCTGGTTAAAGTGTTTATGCGGCGAGTCCTGGAGGGATAGAAGAAGGAAATCAGGTAAATTAGTCCACGAAGTTCTGTGCTTTTTGACGTTAGCGATTCGAACTCCTTCTGCGATCTTTGTTGGAGATGGTGATAGAAAACTGTGATTTTTTCTGATATTGGAAATTTTACAACTCGGGAACTATTGGCTAGATGAAAAATCATATACATACATGAAATTTGGGGGTCAGGTGACTTCTATGAACCGCTTTGGAATGGTGTAGTGAAATTACAAAAAAAAATTGGGGAGCATTCGCCATCTATGAACTTCAGGGATGAAAAAAAAATTCTAGCACAAATAAGCGTGTTACATAAAAGGTCTTCAAAAATAATATTAAAGTTTCGCATTGCCTTTTTGCATATTGGTGAGATACAAGCTTCTGATTTTTTCAAAAGTTCTATAGTTTCAACTATAAGGTGGAAAATTCTGAAAAAATTCAAGGTAGTAAAAATCTTGGTTTTGATAATATTGGAGAACTCTATACAACATTTCGTCTTATCCGAGGTGAGTCAACCGTGAAAAATAACCAGGAAATCGATAGATTTCATCGTGAGGAATGTTAAGATTTGGACACGTGTTTTCCTTTGTACGAGGGAGCGTTGATAAGAATTTCCACTTTATACTCGGCCGATAATAGTGACCGTAAGTGGTCGTTGCAACAATTATGACGATAAGCGCATATTTTGTATTAATCGCGTGTCTGATATGATCATTGTTAGGAAATGTTTTAGGAATTCATAGGAAAAATCGATTCGAACAGGGAAACAATGTTATAAATATGAAAACAGCACTGACGTGAAGCTTGTTTCTGTGTACCGAAACGGACTTAACTGTCCCTTGTCAGTATTTTATTTTTATGATCCTCGAAAAATGGAATCACCGAATTAGGTATATTGATATCTCAGAAAAACTTTTTCTTACTGTGTACCAAAACGGACTTCAGTGTTCGTTGTTAGTATGGCAAATACCGTCAATTTATTTTATAAACTTCAATGGCTGGAATCACCGAATAATATTGAAAATATCAGGAAAACTTAATTTTTTTTCTGTGTGCCGAAAGGGACGTTAAGAGCTTTCAATTTTAAATTAAACTGGCACTGAAATGTCGAAATTTCATAATTTTCCGAACAATTATACAAAATTTTAAGAGTTCAGTAGCTTTTGCGTGCTTGTTTCTGTGTACCAAAACGGCTTTCAGTGTTCATTGTCAGTATGACAAGTACTGTCATTTTATTGAGCGCTCGTACTAGTTACACGATTTCAGCATAGGTGTGGATCTTGAATGTCGTGATCACGTTCATCTATGAGCAACATTATACAAGGGGTTCCGTAAATACGGTCGTTTGAAATTTTGTTTTTTCGATAAATTCGAAACTACGGATTCGATAGAGATAAAATTTTGTATTTTAATCGAGAATAATATATTGAAGCAATATTTTGTCCACATCGCATGACCAGAACCATAGAAACCATAGAAAATTCTAACTTTTGAACGGAAAGGCCTAGGAACTTGAAATTTTCAGGGTGGGTTTGGATCGCAAATTTCACGGTCACGTTCATCAATGAGCAAAATTAGACTAGGGGTTCCGTAAATATGGCCGTTCAAGATATTTTTTTCCTGATAGTTCCGAAACTACTGATCGGATTGGAATGAAATTATGCACCTAGCTCAGGAATAATGTATTCAAACTACGTGCAAAATTTTGTCCAGACCGCATCACTAAGACCATAGATACCGTGGAAAATTCTAGCGAATTATCGGAAAAAAATTGATCAGCTAAAGCACCTTACAAGGTGCATATACGAGCGCTCAAAAGCTCCTGCCTTCACGGCAGTGCTTTTCGAAATTTTTTCTATAAACTTCAATAGCTGGAATCACCGAAATACAGTGGAATCCGGTTATTATATAACGATATTGAGGGGACCGTGAATATTAGGTCGTTATATCCGATGGTCGTTATATCCAAAAATTTTCATAAAAGAACGCAGAAATAGATTTATCCCTTCATCTTCAATTGAAAAAGATTTTCTTCTTAATTTAGACGTTGAAGCCCTTTTGGTGTAGTCACTCGCTCGAAGAATAAACTAAAGTCAATCAATTAAAAACTGCAACTGCTTATGTCTTCACAACGTAACATAAAACGGGGATTCCCCTGCATCGCACGAGTATTTCCGGAAGATCACGTGCCTGCATCGACGAATTCTTAGTGGTACGTCGTTATAAACGGAAGAAATAGACAACAACCTTGGAACATTTTTGTCGTTATAAGCGACTTCGTCGTTATAAACGAAGTCGTTACAACCGAATGGTTGAATAAATTACTTAGAATTCCAAACAATTGTCGATAATTTCGTCGTTATATACGGATTTTCGTTATAACCGGTGTCGTAATAAACGGCTTACACTGTATATTGAATATATCAGAAAAACTAAATTTTTCTTCTGTGTACCAAAACAGACCTTAGTGTCCTTTGTTAGTATGACAAATACTGTCAATTTATTTTCATAAACTCCAATAGCTGGAATAACCGAATTATTTGAATGTACATATCATAAAAACTCAATTTTTTTTCTGTGTACTAAAACGGCTTTCAGGGTTCATTGTCAGTATGACAAGTGCTGTCATTTAATTTTATAAACTTCGAAAAATGGAATCGCCGAATTATATTGAATATATTTATATGAAAAACTAAATTTTTTATTGGTGGTCCAATTTACTTTTTTAACTGATGCTAAGGCAGCATCAACAATTCAAGAAGATGATATATTCAAGCTACATTTTGTCCAGATCGCATGACCGGGACCATAGAAACCATAGAAAATTATAACTTTCGAACGAAAAGGCCTAGGGACTTGAAATTGAAAAAATTGCGGGAAAACTATCGAATAAACAATCATGAAATTCGAAATGTGTGTTGAAATGATTTTACTTTATCTAGTATTTTTTACCGCAAAGATCTACTCGTAATAGTTCGTGAGTGTTATTAAATGTTGGATATCAGTTCGGAATTGACAGCCGAAATAAATGTTCAACAGCTCGATCAGTCCAATTGGAAACTCTTATTGTCTGGGTGTAGCAGAGATAAAACTACAAAATACAATGCTTGTTTTGCAAATTAGTCAAGATATTTTGTATATTGAGAAATACTCTTCGAGTTTGTAACAATGAATTTTTATTGAAATGAAAAATATATTTTCTTGAACAAGCAATGATAAAGTTAATGAACTTCTCAGTAGCAACACCAGTGTATGATATTGACATTTATTTCATTCCTAACCTGAATTTCTGACACCTTATGATATATCAAAAATGTCAGTGTACCATAATTTTCAGTGTTTTTTTTTCGTCCAAATTTTAGTAATGGCGGTTTATTTTCGCGATCCGGTCATCATTTGTTGATTGAATTTTATGCACCATTCCTTACTTATCGCTTTTGGAAGTCGAAGTCTCGATATTAGGTGATCGCTTCAGAAGTTAATTTTTCAAACGGCGATTTCCTTACATTTTGGTTACATTCGATGCGACATTTTCAGTGAACGCCAGCGAAACCGAGGAAGAAGATGAACACGAGTTTTACGATGCAATAAACGATAATCCAGGAAATCCGGGAAGCACAGGGGATAATTGTATCACCTTCAATATACCCACTGGCAATACACATAGGAGACATAGTTCCGGTAGCTCAAGCGAAGTAGACGAGGCTCAGGAAACGAAACATGTAGGTATTTAATTTACAAAGTTGTTATTTTTCTGGAGAAACACTGAAATTGTGAGATCCTCAACGAAAGGTTTCCAGAGATGACAAGGACCTTGATTTATCCTTCTGGACTATGTCCATATTAATGTTATTGACGATAATCTGGTTCAGGTCAGCCCTATCTGTGGGTTTCCTATATATTTTCCTAACGGGCCTTTTATTGTTCTTTTTTACCAGTAAATATGGCAAAATTATTGTTTTATCTTCTCCAACCTACATTTGAATTTGATCGGGCTATTTTTTGAGAACCCTTCGTGATTCACCGAAATTTCTTCTTCTTAGGTTGTGGTAGTGACCGAGAAGGCCAGAAAAATTACCCATCCGGAACAACCGTCGAACACCATGCTATCGAAATCGTCAGATGGCTCTAGAAAAAGGAGGACCAGAATACCGGACAAACCCAACTACCCCTTGAACCTGTGGGGCATCATGAAAAACTGCATAGGAAAGGACCTGTCCAAGATACCGATGCCCGTTAATTTCAGCGAACCCCTGTCAATGTTACAACGGCTGACCGAAGATTACGAATACGCGGATATCTTGGATGTAGCTGCTAAGTAAGTAGTTTCTTCATTTAACAAAAATATCGACATTTTCACGGAATTCTCATTCCAGGTGTACCGATCCATGCGAGCAGCTGGCTTACGTTGCGGCTTTCACAATTTCAGCCTACTCCACAACCGCCATCAGGGCTGCGAAACCTTTCAACCCATTGCTGGGAGAAACCTACGAATGCGACAGAACGGAAGATTTAGGTTGGAGGGTTATCAACGAGCAGGTGGGTTCAAATTTCCCCGAATCTCAACATCCTAAAAATGTCCGAACGAATCTCGTTTTAGGTGTCGCATCATCCGCCGATGGTCGCCCAGTTTTGCGAGGGCAAAGAGTGGAACTGCTGGCAAGAGTTCACCATGACGTCGAAGTTCAGGGGCAAATATCTACAGGCAAGTGATGTTAGTTCGTTTTGATATACTATTATAGTTGTGGCTTTGTTCCGATTAACCCAATTAAGCGAAAGAGTGTTGCTGCCCCACGCATCGATTCCTAACCATACTCGAAGGTTTGTTTGTTGAGAGGATCCCTTTTTTGTATCGTTCATGTTTTGTACGAGTGGAAGTTTATCATGAGATCACATTGCTTTTGTATATGCTTCGTTGTAAAAATGGCTTTGAAGTTTAGATAATAATGCATTTTACCACAGCCTTCTATAAATCCGACCAATTCGTAAGTCGTGCTGAATTGGTTAATTTTGTATACAGGGTGTCTACTTTTAAAAGGGCCAAACTTCAGGGAGAGATCATACATGAGATTTGCAACAAAAAATGTCATATAACACATGGTCGATATGTTGACGGTTATTCTTCAATTTAACATTTCTTTATTTCAAGGAATATTTCAAATTTTTCCATAAAATCAATTATACTTCAGTTATCCTTGTAGCCTCATCAAAGTAGCCCACATATCTGAAAACAGCATTAAATTTGCTACAAGATAAGAATTTCTATGTGCCAAAAAAATTCTTATTGCGGGCGTGGTAAGGAGATGAATATAAAGATTCTGAAGTGAACAAAACCAGTCATATTTTTCCAATGGTTTCAACGATGAATAATCATTAATTATGGACATGTTTCTTTTTTTGAATACCCAATTTAGTTGGCTTTCGAAAGACATATCAACTTTTGTGCTTGCTGCTTGTGATCTGCCTTAATATCATGGATAAAAACGAAAAAGTCGAAATATTCCAGACCTAAATTTGCTCTATTGAAGCGCTTTATGATTGAATATTGAAGTAATTCTCGCGGAAATCATGAATTTATCTGTCGATTCAAAAGAGTTTGAAGGAATAAACTAAATTTTAATAATACAGATTTTATGAAAACTTGTAAAGAAGACAATTTATAACAATTGTTCGTAATGTCCACTGTCTTATTCAATACATTTCACACATCGTTTTCGCACTGAATAGACAACCCTGCGAAGTTCACAACGTTTCTGACGCATTTCTGCACAACACAAAGTCTTTCGATCAGATCCTCTCGAGTGTGAACGCGAATCTGATATACTTTTTCTTCCAAGGTGTTTCAGACATAAAAATCCAAAGAAGTAAGGTCGGGGCTCCTTGGTGGCCGTACCTCCCAATGCATTGCGCCCCTAAATATTTATTCAAGTCGGTCAAGTCCCGCAAATCCCGGCGTTGGGAGTCATGAGAGGTGAACTTTTCGGACCAGTAATACTTCCCCATCGCCTCAACGCTGAAGAATTCAAATTATTTTGAATCGACAGATAAATTCGCATGATTTCCATGAAAATTACTTCAATATTTAATCTTGAAGAGCTTCAAAATAGAGGAATATTTCGACTTTTTCGTTGTTATCTTATTAGCCATGGTATTAGGGCAGAAGACAAGCAGCAAGCACAAAATTTGATATGTCATTCGAAAGCAACGTAAATGGGGTACTTTTTGCTGGAAAGAAAACATGTCCATAAATAATGATTTTCCATCGATAAAACCATTGGAAAAATATGAATGGTTTTGTTCACTTCAGAATCGTGATATTCATGTCCTCATCACGCCCGAAATAGAAAATTTTTCGGCACACAGAAATTTTTATTTTGTAGCAAATTTATTGCTCTTTTCAGAATTATTCATCTTCACTTTGGGTAGAAAATTTTAAAAGGCACTACCGTGAAGTCAGGAGCTTTTGAGCGCTCGTACATACAAATTGTAGGTAGATTCGCATTTTCCAGTTTTAGAAACCAATTGAAGCAGTTCTTGACAGCTGTCAAAAAAATAACAGCAGCTTTTTGTCAATTATGCCGGATCAGCTGTTACAGAAATATAAGGATTTTTGAGCCCTCGTACTGCTTACCGAGGGCTATATCATTTCGTCACGATGTCTGTATTTTTCGAATTTTGAGCCGAAAATGGTCTCAAACGACTATGTTCGACTCACTGATGACGAACCCGTCGAAAAATTCGAGTCTGTCCGTCCGGCCGGCCGTCCGTATACGATAACTCTCGAACGGAATGTCCTAGAAACTTGAAATTATCAGAGTAGGTTCGAATCTCGAATGCCGCGGTTGAGTTCGTTATTGGGCAAAATTCGCCGAGGGGTTCCGTGAATATGGCCGCTCGAAATTTTGTTTTCCTGATTACTTCGAAACTACAGATTCGATCGAGATGAAATTTTGCACTCTAATGGAAAATTAGGTGTTCAAGCTACATGCAAAATTTTGTTCAGCTCGCATCACCAGAACCATAGAAACCATAGAAAATTGTAACTTTTGAACGGAAACGCCTAGGAACATGAAATTTTCAGGATAGGTGTGGATCTCGATTGTCGTGATCACTTTCATCTATGAGCAGAATTATACTAGGGGTTCCGTAAATATGGTCGTTTGAAATTTAGTTTTCTTGATAATTTCCAAACTACAGATTCGATCGTGACGAAATTCTGTATACTAATAGAGAATGATATATTCAAGCTACATTTCTCTAGATCGCATGACCAGAACCATAGCAACCATAGAAAATCATAACTTTCGAACGAAAAGGTCTAGGGACTTGAAATTTTCAGGATAGGTGTGGATCTCGAATGTCGTGATCACGTTCATCTATGAGCAAAATTATACAAGGGGTTCCGTAAATATGGCCATTCAAAATATTCTGTTCCTGATAATTTCGAAACTACCGATTTGATTGGAATGAAATTTTGCACCTAGCTGAGGAATCCGTAGTTTTGAAATGATCAAGAAAACTAAATTTCAAACGACCATATTTACGGAACCCCTGGTCGAATTTTGCCCAATAACGAACTCAACCGCGACATTCGAGATTTGAACCTACCTTGAGAATTTCAAGTTTCTCGGTCGTTCCGTTCGAGAGTAATCGTGTATACGAACGGACGGCCGGACGGATAGACTTGAATTTTCGACGGATTCGTCATCGAACATTTAGGCGAATAATTTTTTTTTCGATAATTCGCTAGAATTTGAAGTGAGGTTAAAATTAGTAAGTAGAAATTGTGAGTGATCAATGTTGAACTGGGAACTGCATCGGACCCCGACCGAGAGAATTGCTAATTCTTTGCGCACGGCTTGGAGTTCAGGAAGGCTGTTTGTATCAGATTAGAGGAACTTTTCTTGTATGTAGAAATTATGTGGTTACAGAATGTTTGTCAGTTTATTTCAGGGAGTATAACTTTGCGAAATGTTTATGTATGGCAGCTCCGTGACAAAAATTTCAAGTAGTTACAACTAACGATCATATCGAAAATACTTTGAATAAGAAAATATATTAGATGATTAATGGATATTCTATAAAAATTTTAACAATAAATTCTAAAGTTTCTAAATAAACCTGCTTGTTTATTGTTATTGCGCAGACTGGAAGTGATGAAGAATACCTTTTTTACTATGAATATGTTGGTGATTGTTTGCTTTAAACGTATTTCGACGATTCTAGGCATGTTCTGATGCATTTTTTTCTCACAGATAATTCCTCTAGGAAGTGCATTTTGCGAATTCAAGGAATCTAAAAATAAATATTGCTGGAGAAAAGTTACCACAACCGTTCATAACATAATCGTAGGGAAATTGTGGGTGGATCAGCATGGTATGTATTGATTATGATGAATTTAAACTTCAAAGGTGTTGAAAAATGACAGAAACCTCTCCCAATAATTGCTTTGAAAAACCCTTCATTTTCTCAGATCCATTTGACATCTGACTATCTGACAGGGCTACCAGCACACCGATTGTAACCTAAAATTAGAAAATTCCTGTTATTTTTCAACACATCTCCTACATTGAATATATTCTTGAGTGAATACGATTAATCTTCATTTATGCTGTAAATATTATATTCTGTCCCAAATTCCGATGGTACCGTTGCTACAAATTGAAAGGAAATTGATATCGTGTTACTCGTTGCAGGTGATATGGAAATCTTAGGCAGGGGAAATGCTGAAGGTCTCAAGTGTCATCTAAAATTCATACCATATTCGTATTTCGGCAGAGATACCCAAAGGAGAGTAAAAGGTGTCGTGATGGATGCTCAAGACAATGTTAAATGGGCTATAGATGGTAAATATCTGACTATATTCATAAATTTTATGTGTTACGATTGTTCAACCGATCAAGAAAATTTAAAAAAATATTGATGTTTTTCAGGTACGTGGGACGATCAAGTCGAGGTCTCCCCAGTCATAAGCAATATGGGAACCTCCTCCAACCCCGTCTACAAGACGGCCTCCCCAGTGCGAGCTTGGAAGCGCAATCCCATAGGTGAGGAGGCTGAAAATTATTATAACCTGAGCGTCTTCGGTTGTCAGCTGAACGAGATGGAGGAAGGCATTGCCCCAACGGATTCCCGTCTCAGACCCGACCAGAGGCTCATGGAGGTCGGCAAATGGGACGAGGCGAACGAGGAGAAGCTCAGATTGGAGGAGAAACAGCGCGCCGTGAGACGACAGAAGGAGGCGGAGGCAGAGAAGGCTGCAAGCGAAGGTGAGTATTTTCTTAAAATCTGTAGGAAGGAATATGGAATAACATAAATTTTTGCAGGTCGTTCTTTGGAAGGACACAAGCCCCTTTGGTTCGAACAAAAAGAAGACCCAGAGACCGGCACGATAATGCACGTTTACAAGGGAAACTACTGGGAGGCCAAGCAGAAACAGGATTGGTCTTCGTGTCCAGACATCTTCTAGATATCGAAAATATAAGGATCCCCCACCTATGCAGTTTGCACATTTTGTCATTCGTAAAAAAAAAAATATACAGACCATAAGTTTAAGCTTTCAAAAGTTATCGAGTAGCAACGATAACCAGTTGAAATTTTTCGTAATTTGTATTTTCCATGGTTGGAATGTCGGAATGATAAATGTTGAACATCCGTGTTTTCCGAGAGGACATTTGTGATAGTATGTAAATAATTATAAATCTTAACTATTACCTTACTTTTTTTTGCTGTGAAACTTATAGAACTGTTCATTGGAGTGAATGGTAACAGTGAAATTCTAAATTATCTATTGTTGTTGTATATATTGTACGATTCAGATATATAAAGCTTTTCGCTAGGTTCAATGAATAATTTTTTAATATATCAGTTAAATCATGGAATTTGTTTTACTTGGGGGTATTAAAGCAGGTTTTTGGAATTTTGGTCTGTTAGTGGTAAATTTCGAAATGCAGAACTTTTATAGGAAGATCAAGTCGCATTGTTGGGTGATATTTGCATATCTACTTGACTATTGACCTATAAGACTAAAGGACAATTTTATTCTCCACATTTTATTTGATTTATGTACAAAGTGCCAAGTCCCTGAAAATTTCAATTTACGTTTTTGCTGTTGAGCTTTTCTCGGAAAATAATAGAGCTAGAGCTAATTGGTTGCAAACTAGGTTGCTATCCTTAAATTATTCTCCTTGGCCGAAAATCCAATCCATTCAAGGCTAAAAATTGAGGGATCAAATTAAAGAATTGAAACTGGAGTACTTCAAAAAGGCTTCTGAAGGTAGGTCATAACATGATTGAAAAATTACGAAAAGCACTGCCGTGAAGGCAGGAGCTTTTGAGCGCTCGTACATGCACCTTGTAGGTAGATTCGCATTTTCCAGTTTTAGAAATAAATTGAAGGAATTTTTGACTGCTGTCAAAAAAATTCTGAAACTTAGGCAAAACTCCAGACTTCATGTCAGTGCTTCAGCTGATCAATTTTTTTCCGATAATTCGCTAGAAGTTTCCACGGTATCTATGGTCTTGGTGATGCGATCTGGACAAAATTTTGCACGTAGTTTGAATACATTATTCCTGAGCTAGGTGCATAATTTCATTCCAATCCGATCAGTAGTTTCCAAACTATCAGGAAAAAAATATTTTAAAAGGCCATATTTACGGAACCCCTAGTCTAATTTTGCTCATTGATGAACGTGACCGTGAAATTTGCGATCCAAACCCACCCTGGAAATTTCAAGTTCCTAGGCTTTTCCGTTCAAAAGTTAGAATTTTCTATGGTTTCTATGGTTTTGGTCATGCGATCTGGACAAAATATTGCTTCAATATATCATTCTCGATTAAAATACAAAATTTCATCCCGATCGACTCCGTAGTTTCGAATTTATCGAGAAAACAAAATTTCGAACGACCGTATTTACGGAACCCCTTGTATAATGTGGCTCATAGATGAACGTGATCACGACATTCAAGATCCACACCTATCCTGAAAATTTCAAGTCCCTAGGCGTTTCCGTTCAAAAGTTACAATTTTCTATGGTTTCTATGGTTCTGGTCATGCGATCTGGACAAAATTTCACATGTAGCTTGAACACCTCATAATCCATTTGATTGCAAAATTTCATCTCGATCAAATCTGTAGTTTTCAAGTAATCAGGGAAACAAAACTTTGAACGGCCATATTTACGGAACCCCTGGTGGGATTTGGCCCATTAACGAACTTAACCGAGCCATTCGGGAACTGAACCCACACTGAAAATTTCAAGTTTCTAGGTTGTTCCGTTCGAGAGTTATCGTGCTGACGGCCGGCCGGACGGACAGACTCGAATTTTCCGACGGATTCGTCATCAGTGAGTCGAACATAGTCGATTGAGACCATTTTCGGCTCAAAATTCGAAAAATACAGACATCGTGACGAAATGATATAGCCCTCGTGTAAGTAGTACGAGCGCTCAAAAAGATGGATTTTGCAAACAAAATTCGTATTTTTCACGGAATTATGGTGGAAGCTGTCAATTTTCTATCTAACAGACTGAAAAGCATAGATAAAGGATTATATTCCTTTATCTATGCTGAAAAGTCAAAATTTCATTATTTTCCCAGAGAGTTCCTTCATGGTTGCCAACTTATCTTGAATATCTACCAAAGGGGACTTTATGTAGATTTCGTTGGTAGACGTTTAAGGTAAATTGTTTTAGGTGATTCCCCGACACAAAGGGTCTAAGTTTTTTTCGTATACAATTTTCATCTATTTCAACTTCCTATTTATTTAATTCTTCCCGGACGTTAGGTAAAATATTATTTCGGTGTTTTTGAGCGCTCGATCTACTTACACAAGGACTATATGATTTCGTCACAATGTCTGTATTTTTCGAATTTCGAGCCAAAAATGGTCTCAATCGACAAGGTGCGACTCACTGATGACGAATCTGTCGAAAAATTCAAGTCTGTCCGGCCGTATACACGATAACTCTCGAACGGAACGACCTAGAAACTTGAAATTTTCAGGGTAGGTTCGAATCTTGAATGCCGCGGTTGGGTTCGTTATATGGCGAAATTCGCCCAGGGGTTCCGTGAATATGGCCGTTCGAAATTTTGTTCTCCTGATTTCTTCGAAACTACTGATTCGATCGATGTTGAATTTTGCACTCAGATGGAAAATGTTCAAGCTACATGCAAAATTTTGTCCAGATCGCATGAACAGAACCATAGAAACCATAGAAAATTATAACTTTCGAACAGAAAGACCTAGAGACTTGAAATTTTCAAGGTAGGTTTGGATCTCGAATGTCGGGGCCACGTTTATCAATCAGCAAAATTAGACTAGGGGTTCCGTAAATATGGCCGTCCAAAATATTTTTTTCTGATAGTTTCGAAACTACTGATTCGATCGGAATGAAATTTCCCACAAAGATGTAGAATAATGTACATATTTAAACTGCGAAATTTGGTCCAGATCGCATTACCAAGACCATAGAAACAGTAGAAAATTCTAGCGAATTATCGAAAAAAACATCTTTATATAGCTGTGACAGCTGATTCGGCATAATTGACAAAGAGCTGCTGCCCTTTTTTTGACATCTGTCAAAAATTTTTTCAATAGAAGGTGGATGAACGAGCGCTTAAAAGCTCTTGACTACACGTCAGTGCTTTGTATAATTTTTTCACCTGCATTGTGGCATATTTTGACCTTGTTCAATATCTTCACCTCTTCTAGTTTTTGACAGAATTGAATTTACGACTAATTCTTTATGTAAGGTAAGACCATTATCGGCTCAAAATTCGAAAATTACAGATATTTAGGCGAAAATAATAAAGAAATAACTGCGCAAATCAATGCATGTGGTTATAATTACCTAGAAAAAGGCAATTTCACAATTTTGGCAACATTTGGGGGAGCAGGGAATTTTAGCTGTAAAATACATGAAATAGGGAATTTTTTGCATTCATTGTGGAATTCCAATTTTGGAAGGTTGGGAACACTGTTTCGACCCTATAGTTGGCATTGCCAACTATAAGGTACCATCCTCTACCATGCCCGGTTGACATGGTAGGGGATGGCACACTTTTAACACATTTCAGAAGCGCGTAGTTCAATAACTATTGAATTTATTGAAAAAATCCAGAAATTTTGATCTCATTTTTGAAGATTCTGTGCACTGGAACTTTTTTCTCATCTTGTAAAAACAAATATGATAATGTTGCAATCTAAGCTATAGGGTGAGCTTAAAACGATGTTGATCAAAATGTTTTCAATTGGAAGATCATTGTCTTTCGAGGGTTCTAATGAATGTACTCATCTTACTTTCTTTATATTTCCAGTGGTTTTATTTGCTAAAAATTCTTGGACAGCGAAATATTTTTTTTGAAGACACACCCTGTAAATTGTAGGTGGTTCAGAATACGCAAAATAGAAAAATTGGTCATCGCACAAGCGCAGGAAAATCGGGTAGGCCGCTGTTGCAGAACTGCGAAGTTCATTTCCGTATTTCCATCAGACAGACTCAGTGCCTGTTACTAGTGACGTTTACTGTAGAAAATCATTACTCGGTGCAAGTGGTCGTCTTGTGTAACATTATATTCAAGAAGAATAATTCGGGCCATTTCATACGATACGTTTGGTCCGGGTGAATTGAACATCGATTAACTGAATTAAAACGTCACGTTTGGCATTCTGACATTTCTAGTATGTCATGGAAAACAAATAGCGTGAAATAGTCGAGAATCAAAGTATCACTCAAGAATCCGAGTGGAAATTCGAGAATTCAAAGCGTTATCCGAAGAGATCAAATTCAAATAATCCGCCAAGAGGTGACGTCAGGTCGATAATAGACGAAAGATACCTCGTGAAATATCGTTCCACTTAGTGTGGCGGGCGCGGCCATATTGGTAGTACGCGGAAAAAAGCTGATAGGTTTGTGTGGTGCTGTGAATTTCATCTAAAATCATCTAAAAATGGCTGATAGGGAGGATAATGTTTACAAAGCTAAATTAGCAGAACAAGCAGAACGTTATGATGGTACGTTTATTTTTGTATTAATTGTACATTTCCCATTCTGTTCATATAAATCTTTTTCCAAGTGTCGGCAAATAGACGCTGGATATTGACAATTTTGACAGCTTCCGAAAAATCTATCTCAGAAAAACCTCAATAATTGATTCACGACTAGTAAGATAAGGGAGTTTTAATTCAACGTGCTTCAATCTCCTCATTTTAACACTTATTGATTTTGTCCAAGTCGGGGGTTTTCGATATTTGGCAGGATTCTTCCATGATTCATTCGTTGCCTTTCTCGATATAGTTTTGTGTTTTCCGCTTTCTGTTAAGGAAAACGTGCAGTTATATATTCCTTATTCTAAACGTAGGAAGGCGTATCAACTGCGTGATTCATTTTGGGCTGCCTTTTTAAGGACTTGCAGTGAAAGTGCCGACTTGAATCCTAAAGAACTTCCTCTTTTTGAGGATCGTTATAGTAACTAACTGTTGATGCCTCACATTCTCCAGATTCCTTTTAAGCCTTACCGGAATTTTTGTTGAGAATGACGCTGTTTCTACACCGAATTATCATATCACATTGCTCTTTTTTCTGAGGAATTTCATGTCCACCCACATGAATACAGTTGACATTCATAGAGGCCAGCAAATAATTTATAACTTTTTGCAGTTAGACATCAATTTTTATGAGACAAATTTTCAAATTTGTCCTTTCTATGTTTCTAATAAGAACATGAGCTTCGATGCTCGTATTCCTAGTGCACTTTCAAATTTTCCCACACCTAAATGAAATAATTAGTTAGATTTAACTCAACGTGCTTCCATCTCCTCATTTCGCACTTATTGATTTTGTCCAAGTCGGGTGTATTTCGATATTTGGCTGAGTTATTTCATAATGATTCATGAGGTGCTTTCTCGATATGGTTTACTAGCTTTGTTTTTCTTCAAGGAAAACTTGCAGTTATCTATTCCCTATTCAAAACGTACGAAGGCGTATCAATTGCGTTATTCAATTTGGGTTACCTCTTTGAATCTCGCACTTGAATCCTAAAAAATTTTTGAGGATCTCTGTAGTAACTAAAAACATTCCCCAGATTCCTTTTGAACCTTGTTGGAATTTTTTAATAAGAATGACCGTGTTTCTACACTAAATTATTATATTTCATTGGTCTTTTTTCTGAGGAATTCTATGTCCGCCCACATGAATTCAGTTGACGTCGTAGAGGCCAGCAAATAATTTATAACTTTTTGCAGTTGAACATAGAATCAATTTTTATGAGGCCAGAATATTAAAATTGGTCCTTTCTATGTTCCTAATAAGAACATGTGAGAAGAATACCTTCGGTGCTCCTATTCCTATTGAATGCATTTTTTATCAAAATGTTCCCAAATGAAATAATTAGTTAATCACTGTTATGTTCATATTATCATGTGTAAGTATCACTTGGAATACTTGCATTTAAGCTGTGATTTTTCTCTAATTAGTATGTGATTAAAACTGTAAGGTTGTAATTATAAAGATAAGTTGAAATAACAATGAGAAGTCGGGTGAAATTTTCACATTTGGAAGAAGATATTGAGTTGTCTTTCATTATTCACTAACATTACAATGTATAGGGTAAATACATGATTTTTGAATCTTGTCAATTGACTATTTCGTACAGTCAACAACATTTTTGAAAATGCTAAGTGATTTCTCTGAAACTTTCGTTGTCGAAGATGAAACTAATGATGGAACAATCCCAATTCTTATTTTGATGAAGCCCCCCAAAAATCACACTATTCTCATGAGTTAGGATAGGTGGAAAATAAGTAACATTAGCCATTTGAGACTTCTGTTTGTGTTTATATTTGAACTGTTGGTATCTGAATCATTAAAAACAAACATGTAATCAAAATTATATCCTTGGCTAACAATGAGCAATGTTTTTGTTTAGAAATTTGATCCCTGATGTTTTGTTGATATTTTAAATATTGCTGTATATTCACATTACTCACATTATTATGTAGTGTCCAAATTGGAGACTTTGTACAATGAAGAATTCTCATCCTACCGGAATTTTGGAAATATTGAAATAATTTGTCAGATAGTAACTTGATATTGAAGATATATTTTTGTTTATTAGCAGAATGGGCTGTAAGAGTTTAAATTCTTTTCATCTACACTTATTATAATATGTGGCCAAGTAAAGGCCGCACCTTGCACATTTAAGGGTTCCGTATTGACCAGATTTATGTTTTTTGAGAGTTGAAATCAGGGAAAAACATCCAATATTCTTCACTTCTATTAGTTTGATAGTTGTAAAAGGACTTGCTTCTGTGCCATAAATTTTACCTAATTTTCGTACAATCTGTCAGCGGATTAGGATTAGTTATCTTCAGGTAATTCTAATTTATGGCTGATAACATTGACGTGGTTTTCCATTACAGGCACGTGGAAATTGTATCGGTTTTACTTGTTAAATCATATGATTGCGGTTACACTCCTTCCTAAAGTGTTGAATAATTTGTAACAAATTTTCGAGAAAATAAAATAATCCCCCAATGCCAATCTTATTCATCATTATTTGTATGAACATCCAGAAAAAGGTACGCACTGAATATGAAATTTTCCGTAAAGATTTTGAAATATGAAGAACTGTATACGAACCGATTTTTACAATTTTTTTCAGATAACTTTGTCAATTTTTTTTTCGAATTTGATGTTAAGAATATACAGGTGCTTTTTAAGGTCAGGCTTTTTCTACATGTGCTAGAACTCGTCAAGAGAGATCATTTCGCCGGAAGTTGACCATATAAAATATTCAATTTGAAATAAGTGCAAAAAATTCTTGGCCATCAAGATCTTAAGACAACTCTGAATCGTGTTATCTCTCTGTTAGATCTGCCATGAATCACGATGCCATATGCATTCGAGCAAATAAATAAAGTGCTGGATTTTATCGCAAATTTGTATGTTCTCTTTCAACTTTTATTAGGCAATTTTTCCTAAACGGTATATTTCTTAGGTTCAAACTAAGTATGGAAAAATTACTCAAAAGGTCCTATAAAAAAAATTAGGAAGTTCACAAACTCACCGATGAAATTGATCCAAATTTTTCACAGAAATTGTTCGAAATGGTCACCATTCTTTTGATGTGCACACAGTGTTGCCCGGCGTTCTAACGAATTATTACATGCAGCAACTATCACATCAGTTTGCTCACAAATAATGTCACAAGCATTTTAATGCGTTGTTTCAGTTTTTCAACACCACTCACCTCACCGTTTCTGTACACTTATGTTTCCAAATGACCCCAAAAGAAGAAATCACAGGGGTTGAGGTCCGGGGAGCGTGCTGGCCAAGAAATCGACCCACCACGTCGTATCCACCTAAAGTCACAAAAATCATACGCTCCCGTAAATAGAACGCATTCAATAAAAACATTCAGATCTCAATACGTATCGTCAGATACGGACTGGAAATTTCTCAGATTCGCAAGTAACTTTGATTTCGAAATACTCGATGAATATTTTATGTAAAGGATTTTTGAGTTCTAGCACCTGTCAAAAAAAGCCTTAACTTTGAAAACACCCTGTATTCTTATTACGTGTGAGAGAATAGTCGGTCCATTGTTGACGTCACTGGGAACTTTATGAATACGTCCCATTAAGTTGAAAAATTACCCAACAACCCGACATTCGAGGAAGGGTAATTCATCGCTCATGGTCACCAATAGACTGAATATTTCATTACACCGAATAAGAGGTATTCCGAGCATTCAAACATTCCGTTATCGACCTGCTCTCGTGAGTCGTGAATCCCCGGTTAACCTCAATTTAAAGAAGAAAATTACTTCAACAAATTTCCCACAAAGAGAATTGAAACCGATTAGTTCAACCCTCGAACGTTCAGTCGTAACACGAAAGAACGCGATTATAGGAGGACATGTGAAAGAACATCCATCACGAAACCCCTCATGCATTCAGCCGTACCCATTGAGATGCTGCAAATAAGAGCATCAAAGTAAAGATATCGCTGGGGAAAGAACGAGCCAGGGGCGCTTTTCGTTCGCGATACAACCAGGTTATGCCACACTCGAACGACCCCTCCACCTGTTAACTAGCGTTTAACCCTTCAATGGGTTAAAGAACAGCTAAAAGAACAGTAAAGATAATTTGGACGGTTGAGCTTTGTTGAGGGATTCTTCGAATGGTACGTTTCATGTGGAAGGAAGTTGCGGGTTTCAAGAGTGGTTGGGTTTAATTTGAGAGGCTCGAAAGTGCCGAAGAGAAGGCACGGAGATTAAGGTTATGTTACTTTGGAATTTCCCAAAGAGGAATGAAGAGGAGAGGGAGTTATCATCTTTTGTCCTTTGGACAAACAACCTTGAAATAGCAGCCAATCAGAGGATCCTGAAAGAGCAGAGCGATTCGCCAAGCACCCTAATAGTTCTTCGAATGGTACGTTTCATGTGGAAGGAAGTTGCGGGTTTCAAGAGTGGTTGGGTTTAATTTGAGAGGCTCGAAAGAGCCGAAGAGAAGGAACGGAGATCAAGGTTATGTTACCTTGGAATTTCCCAAAGGGGAATAAAGAGGAGAGGGAGTTATCATCTTTTCTCCTTTGAACAAACTACCTTGGAATAGAGATGATAACCAATCAGATGATCCTGAAAGAGCAGAGCTATTAGCATACTGAAGGCTCCTCAGTGGCCAAGCACCCTCATGGTGATTAAAAAAAAATTGATGGAAAGGCGGGCTGATGGTTAAAAATTATAAGGAAGGGTCAAGCCAAAGATTCCTGAAATGATCACTGCCCAAGGTTACCCTGATGTTTGTCCTCCACCATCTCGCCATACTCTACTATCAGAATAATCTCAAACTCCTTCCATTCCTCCTCCGACTCTTCTTCTCTCTTTTTACCTTCACCTTAAGCTGGATGGGCAGAAGTATCACCCTGTTCTGAGGTGAAAAGCTTATGTTCCACTCCAGAAGCTGCCTATAGTCCCGGTTCTCCCCGATGGTTTCCTGTAGCTGGATCGCTTTACGTATCCGCTCGTAGACCTCGGTCTTCTTATCGCTGTCCAGCTGGTTCAACGTGACTGTGGCCTTGATGGACTTGGAGCCGTCCATGTTCCTGAAGAAGACCTCGCCTTCGCGTGTGTGGTTGCGAGTGAAATCCGTCACTTTTTCTGGAGAATCGAAGCGGGAATGGTCCTTTAAGTCGAAGTTGATTTTGGTAGATTGAAGGTTTGATATCGTTCCAGAAGAAGATTTCTGTTGATGATGACAATCCTGACAAACCTTTTGGTACTTCAATAAAATGGAAAAGAAGGAGGTCGAAGATCTGACCTTCAACCTATAGGCAACATGCCTTCCATGATAACAGAGGAGATGATCATTGCACGCCAGGAAGTTGAGACAATTTGAGCAAAATATGCTTCATCGATGGCCTACCTTGGCCCAACGCCTTGTGGCATAGCAAAAGTGGCTGTCGAACAAATCTTGAGAAAACAGATGGAAAAGCAGACTCAATGCGATTGAGAATTTCTTCATCAGCTCCTCCAGCTCGTCGTCCGACAACGGCCACTCCTTTCTGGTAGCCGCGATCTCGTCCAGCTTGTCATTGAACCTCTTCCAGCTGTACTCCTGCTTCTTCACGTCCTCCTGTGCCTTCTCCTCCCCGTAGAATTTGATGACCGTCAGACTTCTGTTCTCGTTGCCGTACAGCTCCACCCTTATCTCTTCCTTCTCGCCCTTCATTTCTTCAGATTCTGACGTGAGATTTTCATCTTGACTTGGCGACGTTAACTTGGCTTGCAAGGGCCTTTTGGAGTCGTCTTCTTCGAACCCTATAGCCTCTCCCATCTCATTCAACATTCCGCAGATACGTTTCTCCTCCTCGTGGTATTCGGGTCTGCTGAACTCCTCCACCAGATCGAGCTTTGGGCAAATTTGTTCTTGATTTTGAGTTTGCAAGAGGAGAAAGTTGATGCTCCTGTTCTTCTTCATTGCCCGTTTGGTCGTCTTTTATTTCGATCTTCTTTATGTTGACTTGACTGTCCTCCTTGAGATCATCATTTGGAATCGTTATCAGTTTGTCGGCGTCTTCTTTGTCGTGTTGATCTGTTATATCAACGCCTTCAGGAGTATTCTTCGAGTTTTGGTCGTTGTTGGGGTGTTCTTTAAAGTCTGAATAGTATTTGTTCAGTGCCGCAACGATACAAAGCAATAAGGAGATATTTGGAAGAAGAAAAAACTTTAGAAAAGCTTCTAGCAAAAGTGAAAATTATGCGAAATACACTGTAATCGCAAATAACTTTACCTAAAGACACATTTTTGTTGATTTCCTCATTTCCTCTTTTATACCCTTCTAATTTATCGCAAGCTTTTATCATTGTCTTTTCCTTTAGTTTCCATATCTTCAGGCTCCTCGTCTGGTAACACTTCTCTTGGAGGTCTACTTTAGATGGGCCCACGAGGAACTCCTCCACATAGTCTTCATGGTCCTGATCTGAGAGCACCTAGTAAAATTAACCTGAACTCCAATTCAGAACACCATCCTCCTTCGCCCGCCTCGTGGAAGCCCTTCAAGAGCACTCGACGTGCCGGCGGCGCGTGCCGTTCTTGTCGAAAAAAAAAGGGGGGTCGGTCATCCGCTTAAAGTTCGAATCGGATTGGAACTCGACGACGCTCGTTAATACCGCTCCGGTCGGTTTTTACCTTTGAACTCTCCCGTACTCCCCCACCCCCCCAAAATGTTTCGCGGAGCCTCGCCGCCGCCGTCGCCCTCCCGCGGGACGTTGGGCGACTACTGTTAAATTTTACGGCGTGGATGACGAATCCAGGCCACGTTATTGCCGGGGAATCCGGTCGATACATTCGCAACGAACGGGTTTTGGACGGAAACTGTTCGGTTCTTGGAAAGAACCGTCATAAATCAACTGTTTTTTCGAGATTCTGTCTCTACTGGGCGATGCAGAGGTTCTAAAGACCATATAAGAAAACTCTAGTTTCCTCATTGTTCTTCGAACTTCACTTACCTATACCAAACTGATGACACTGGCTCTGTTCTCTTTGGAATATTAACTCTTATTGCTCAGTTCTCCAAAGGGCCAGATGCACCTACACTTACACTTGCAACAAGACCCTTCATTGGAAATGTTACATGTTTTGCCATGTCGAAATTATTTACAATATTCATTCAATTAGAACTGCCTATGGACAATGCGCGCAGAGTTAGACCACGAGATATATTTTGAATTAATTGTAATGAGCCACCTCACAAGGCTAAGAACTACTAGTTGTATTGACAAATACAGTCTATTATTATCGAGCGTTAATTTATTTTGCACGACTGTTTTTGTCATCTCAAAACACATGAGGATATTTGAATAACAATCATGTTTAATCCAATTTTGGTCCAAGGGTAATATCATTTTGATCCGAATCAACTCTGCAGGGTTCATAAATATTCCAGTGACAGCAACGTCGACTGAGTGAAAAATTATGTCCACCCTGTATTTAGACAAATTATGTGACGACGAACAGGCGACCGCTAAATCATCCATTCCCGGTCCAAACTTTTCCGGGAAAGTTTTCCGGACGAAACCCCCGGCGAAAACTACCGGGCCCCTTCGTCCTCCACGACGTCGACGCCGCGGCTCGGATCGATAGCGGGCGGCGCGACGCCCACCGTCGTTCTGTTGTTGCACGTCCGTTGCCGGTTCGGCGAACTCCCCGCGGAGATCGACGTCCGTCGTCGTCGCCTCCCCCACCCTCCCACGGCGACGTTAGTCGTCGTCGTAAATCGCGCCCCGACGGGCGTTGGGATTTGCGTCGAGATCCTGGGGATTTACGGTTTCCACGGCGTCTGTACCCTTCTTCTCGCCGCGATCGGGGTCAAGGTCGTCGCGACGGGTTTTTCCTCTCGTTTTTCCTGGTTTCGATGGAGAAATATTTCGATAGAGTGGTATTTTACGTCCTGGTGGATTCATCCATGAAAAGGGGGACGCGGATTTATTGTTTTGGGGGAATCGAATCCCAAAACCCTTTACTTCTTGTCGCTTCCTCGAATTGAAGGACGAGCTGGTTATAATTCTCACCTTAGTCCAGTAAAGTACTTCGTTCAGAGAACTTTACTGTCGCCGAAGGGACCATCGAGTAAAGGGTCGCTAGAATGGATGTGCGCATGCCCTGCACCGTTTGAAACCGTTGTGGATGACTCTAGCAATGCGTATCGTGTATTGGGAATTCATCAAGATGCAGACTTCTTGATGACTTTTCAATAATAAAATACACCTTCTGTTTAGGTATAATATAGATTGAAAAACGGTTTCATATTTCGGATTATGAAAATATAAATTTCAAGTAATTCAATAATAAATATTTCGATCATTTATTTGGATCATCGATGCTTCTCCTAATGATTTATTCTGAGATTTCAAATTATCTACTTGTCTAAATTTATTTTAAAAATTAAGGGCTATTCCTCTATTCATATGAAAATCTCTAGAGACACAATGTGCTAAAGCGTAATTCTTTGGGGCTCTAAATGAATTACCTGTTTTTTCAATTATCTTAACGTATTTCATAATCAAATTCTTCTAATTTCATTCGCCAGCGCATAAGGCGGGAATTCGGTTCTTTCAATGAAAATAACCATATTGAGCGTTTATGATCCGTGTTAATAGTGAATCTTTTACCATAGAGATAGGGGCGGAAATTTTTGCAAGACTCTTCTTCTATCGTTGAATAACGAGTTTCAGCTGGGTTAAGGGTTCTACTTGCAAATGCTATTAGAAGATCGTAAGGAACATCACCTTGAGATAAAACAGAGCCTATCGCGAAACCTGATGCATCAGTTGTGAGAACGAATGGCTTATCAAAATCGGGGTATCTCAATACAGGGTGGTTCAATAAATTTCGTTTATTCAATCGATTAATCGAAAGTTATTGAAATGGCGTAATTAAACTGCCAAGCACGTCACTGCGAGAGACGCCCGGCAAGAATCTTCGAATCTCACTCGACAATCTGTCGCAGACAACGAACGAACCCTGCGATTAAACGAAGTAAGCGCATTTTCCGAGGAAATCCACTTAGGGGACAATCCTGGCTTCGAAGCGATTAAGTCGCTTGTAAACCGCGAAAAAATCGCCATCGGTTCCTGAACGATTTTCCCGGAAGTTTCCGACGGCGCAATTAATTAATTACTTCGAAACTAAGTTTCGCCGATAAAATCGGAAGAACTGCCTGAAAAGAACTTGAAGAGCGGTTAGCGAAGTTTGTAGAGCGTAATTTGTAATGAATCAAGGGTAAAATACGAATTTAATCCGAAACCGTCGGGACATTAACACGGTCCTGAGGTGCCCCGCACGTCGATCGACCCGAAACCGCGAAGGGCGGTACATGGTGATTCATCGAGGGTTTCACGACAAGTTTTCGGTTCCCCGATAAATCCGGAATGATGGGCTCAGGTCGCCACGAAATCGGAGATATTCGTCCCAGGTGAACGTTACGTGAGTAAGGGAAATTTCACGGTCCAACCTTCGATCAAATATTAATTAATACGGAATCGTCCTTGTATTTAACCGAATGGACCCTTTGATGTTCACAGGGCAAGATTACCGGAGCATTCCTAATTAAATTTGCTCAAGTGAAACCCCTGAATAACTTTCGAATTTTCTGTATTCAGAAATGGTGGAGGCCATGAAGAAGGTGGCCAAGCTCGACCTGGAGCTTACCGTCGAGGAGCGCAACCTCCTGTCTGTCGCCTACAAGAATGTGATCGGAGCAAGGAGGGCCTCCTGGCGGATAATCTCTTCGATCGAGCAGAAGGAGGAGAACAAAGGGGCTGACGACAAGCTGGAGATGATCCGTCAGTATCGTTCCCAGGTCGAGAAGGAGCTTCACGACATCTGTTCCGACATCCTAAATGTTCTCGACAAACACTTGATACCCTCCGCCTCCACGAGCGAGTCTAAGGTAAGCGCATTAAGGGATGATCTCGTGTACAAAGTTCAATAATTTTTTCTTCAGGTGTTCTATTACAAAATGAAGGGCGACTACCACCGCTACCTGGCCGAGTTCGCCACCGGCACCGACCGGAAGGACGCCGCCGAGGATTCCCTGGTCGCTTATAAGGCGGCGAGCGATGTCGCCATGACCGAACTGCCCCCAACGCACCCCATCAGGCTGGGTTTGGCCCTGAACTTTTCCGTATTTTACTACGAGATCCTGAACAGCCCGGATCGGGCCTGCCGTCTTGCTAAGGCAGCGTTCGACGACGCCATCGCCGAACTGGACACCCTCAGCGAGGAGAGCTACAAGGACAGCACGCTGATCATGCAGCTTCTCAGGGATAATCTTACCTTGTGGACCAGTGACATGCAGGGAGATGGTGAGTTTTCAGGAAATTTTATGTTTACACCTGTTTCGATAACCCTCAAGGGTGCTTAACGTGGGCAATTGATAGGGTTATCATTGTGTTCCGAAGACGGTTGAGAAGTAAAAATTATAAAAATAAATGCCAATTAGTCCAAGCATATGAGTCAAATCTAGGCAAGAATCTCGGAATGAGAGATAGTCGGCTATAAACTTGTATAAATTTTTATTTTGATACCCTAAAACTTGCCTCAAAACCTACTTATCGAAGGGTGTCTGTGACTACCGATATTGGTCGAAGGTTAAAAAATCGATTTTTTACACATTTATTGCAAATATCTCGTTTCCTATTGGTTTTATGCTATTTGTTTTCATCATAAATATTGTAGAAGATTAAATTCTCTACAACATTTGTTCGGATATTTTTTTTATATCTTGAAGGTTTTGAGGCAAGTTTTAGGGTATCAAAATAAAGGCTTATACAAGTTTATAGCTGACTATCTCTCATTCCGAGGTGAAACCCCTTATATTCCTGGCCTTAATATAATTTGGGAGAACCACTCAGTTTCGGAAATCTCATGACAAGGTTATGGAATACACTTGAAAACCAATAACAATTTGTTTATGTCCAGTTTTGTGAACTTGACAACGCCCTTTTGTATTGATAGTGGGAGAAATAGTTCCTTCCACACAATTTTTTTTCGAAAGTTCAGTTAAACACGATATTTTGGTGAAATAAAAATGGACCAACTGTAATCGGAGAAAATAAATAAAGGGTTTTCCAATAGGAATTATAAAATTTCACACATGAATTATTCAGTGCGAGTTTTATTTGAAAGGTAAAATCATGCCATTAGTTATGGAAAATAACATCGTTCAAAAGACCACCACGATTTCTCCATACCTACTTTCGACGCAATTTTTCATCACATTTTCACATAAATTTGGCTGTATTTCATCAAAAGCACGTTCAATGTTGATTTTTGATTGCTCAGTTGTTGGATTATCAGCATGAATTTATGACTTAACATGTCCCCAAAGAAATGAATCACAACGACCTGGGGGAATAATTAACAGGACCATTTCTTGAGATAATTTCATCACCGAATTTTGTTTTCAATAAATCTTGTTGAAACCACATATCCTCAAGATTATCCTTATCAACAGCAGGAAACAATTTTTTTCTAACATAGTTCTGTATCGTTCTTCATTGACTGTTACTCTTCGACCAATCACTACGCCAGCATGAATTGCACACCACACAATGATTTTATCTGGATGTAATGGTGTCTAAACAGTTTCTTGTGTATTTTCATCACTCCAAGCTCTGCAATTCAGTTTGTTTACATAACCATTTAACCAAAAATTAGCTTCATCCCTGAATAAAATTTTTCGATGAAAATGTTCATCATTTTCAAGTTGTTCAAGACAAAAATAAGAAAATAAACGACGCTTATGGTGGTTTTATATCCATACATAATGGCATGTTGTAAACATTCAAATGAAAAAATGTGTGGGAAAACCCTTCATAACTATTCTTTCGAAATAAAACCATTACCGACTCTGACACCGAATGTTTGTTTGCAGGTGAGAACGAACCAAAGGAACAGCTGCAGGACGTCGAAGACCAGGACGTATCGTAATTTAAGCGTTGAACAAAAAAACGAACTAAAAAAGTGCTGTGTAGTGCAGGGCGTAAAGTTCAAAATTATGCTCTAGACATTATCAACAGGGCATCGTATCACAACTCCCCGATACAAAGCCTGGTACATATTGTATTATTATAATTATTCTTAGCCGTAAATATACTGTCTCTGTTTTGTCTTAGTATGACTCTGGATCGGAATGAGTGGAAATTTTAAGATGTATCTCTCTTGGTACCCGTCCCCCTCCTTCCTCTTGAGCCCCCCACGACATTAGGCCTTCAATTTTCGATTCCCCCTTTTCATCTCCTTATAAATTCTCGTGTGAATGGTTTACTGTGTGAGTGCGTAGGATTTGCTTGTGTATTTAATTCCTTTTGTATTAGTTCTCTAAATTATGAGTTTTATATTGTTTAGTCGTTACCAGCAATATCCTGATGGTGAGTTTATGGCAGCCTAAATAAGAATACGACACTAACTTTTTTTCGCTTCTTCATATTTGAATCCTCGAAATTTATTTGCATTTTGAACAGATTGATCCACTTTTACTTTCGAATTTTTATTGTCATATTTATAAAATTTAATATTGAATATTTGGTAAGATGCTCTAGAAAATCCAAGCTAATGGAAATTGAAAATACGCTTCACAAAATCGCATTATCAGACATTTTACATTCAGGCACAACTGACCGTTATCCACTTTTCTTTTCACAAGAAAGCTTTCAGGTTGATGTAGCAGAGTATGAATCGAAAAGTTGAGATGAATAAGGCTCAAAATTGAGTGACGACTGTTCCGTTGTGGCCATGAGTTTTTCCATACTTACATAGCATGTATCCATTACCTGAATGATTTTCTGCGGTTGTTCAGAGAGGGATTGAGAGTTCTTCAAACACTGCCACCTCATGTTCGATCAAAATCCCAATCTAACCATCAACCTGTGGATCGTGATTACCTCTCTTGTACTTCCTGGACCGGTGGTAGGCAAACTTGTTCGGAAGAAGTGCACATATCTCGTACAAAATCATTCCGTTTATGTTGACTTTTTTTTTTATACTTAGTTGATAATTCGAAGCAATAAAATTTATGTAGGTAAAATTATTACCTGTACAAAATCAGATGAATTGACAATCTTGAAGTTGTTTTTTTTTATAGTTTGAATAGATTTCGCAAAACATCACTGGTTTTCTTTTTCACATTTCGATATTTCAATTGTCGTGTATTTCTGGTCTTTGCTACTTGCTGCGGTCGACTGTGTACTTACTAGATTCACTTAACTTGGTTTGTGGGGGGAAACCCTTATATGGTATTTTTTTCAAAGTATTATGTATTGGCCGCAGTCTAAGTTTTGAGATTGTAATATCGAGACTTGATGTTGAAATAAGTTGCATTTTTTCTTGTATGTATGAATGTAAAATGCTGTGTAGATTGGTAAAACAAATTGATGTATTATTATAAAATATGAAAAAGTATGTCTTTCATTTCGAGTCTCTTGATATCATAGAGGTTATGAATGAATGATTTCGTTCATTCTGGCCAGTGAAACGGTTTTGAAGGAAAAACAGGGATGTTCTCTTGAAAACGGAAGAAAGCGGTGATTACAATAAGATTCGCATATTCTTCTTGAAGCCTCTTCAATTCAGCCTATTTCAAGTTGATTCATTCACTTTATTCATTTGCCTTTTGACAAAAAGCACTTAACTTTTCTATATCAGTTTTCAATTTCTGTAAACTATATGAATTGAAAACAAGATTTTCAACAGATAGAAGACATCTTCGATAATATTGATCGTTTTTCAGATCTTCCAAATCTGATGTTATTTTAATTCGGTTGATATATCAAAATTTTACAATTCTTTTTGTAAATCGTTTGTTTCATTTTTGAGCGACTTTTTTTGATTTTTTGATCTACTTCATTTTCATTTACGATCTGTTCTTGAAGTGAATTCTATTCTGCAAAAGGTCAAACTTTCTTTGCAAGCTATTATGTCTCTTTTCATCTTATTTATTACTTTAGTATTTTGCTGATATTTGAAATCATCTTCACCTTTTCGCACAACTGCATCTTTGAGCTTTTGTGTTGAATTTTCAATATCATGATTCAAATCTTTCATATTATTTCCTAATTGTATTATAGGTATATTCAATTCATTTAAATGTTATATTTCTCCGAGAAAAGAATCTTTGGACATTTTCAGTTGTGAAATAATTTCTTCTAAGTTCTTATTCTCGTTCTCACATCTTCTGAAAAGATCTTTGTCTTTCTGAATTCTAGAAATAAGACTATTCAAATCATGACAGATTATTTCCACTTTTTTCTTACTTTCGATGTTCGTGTCTTCAAATACTTTCTGAGCCTTTTGAGGATTTTTATCAAGATTCTCATATTCTTCTTAAAGCCTCTTCAATTCAGCCTTTTTCAAGTTGATTTGTTCACCTAATTTATTTGCCTTTTGACGAAAAGCAGTTACATTTTCTGTGTCAATTTTCAATTTTTGTAGACTATATTTAGTGAAAACAAGATTTTCAATAGATACAAGACATCTTCGATAATATTGATCATCTTTCAAATTTTCCAAATCTGTTATTTTAATTCGGTTGATATCAAAACTTTCCAATTCTTTTTCTGAATCGGTGATTTCATTTTTGAGCGAATCTACTTCATTTTCATTCACAATCTCTTCCTGAAGGTTAGTGAATTCCATTCTGCGAAAGGTCAAACTTTCCTTGGAAGCTATTATGTCTCTTTTCATCTCATCTATTACTTTATAATCTTGATGATATTTGAAATCATTTTTAGCTTTTTGCTGAAGTGTATCTTTGTATTTTTGTGTTGAATTTTAAATATCAAGATTCAAATCATTCATATCATTTCCTAATTCTATATCCAATTCATTCAAATGTTGTATCTCTTCGAGAAGAGCATCTTTGGACATTTTCAGTTTTTCAAATCCTTATCTTTTTAAACACATTTTGCTATATCATCTATATATTCTGTTTTAGTTTTTATGAATATTAGGACATTCATCAAAACAGAGAAATAAAATATTGTACGTGTAGGCTGCGGTTCATTTATATTATTCGGATTGAAGGAATATCCACATAATTTCTTCATTTTTATAGCCAATTTAAATTCATCGTTATAAATATTCTGTTCTTTACATACTTCTTGTTCAAATATATTCGTTCTGATGTGAGCTGTTACCTTCTCGAATTCACAGTAAAAACTACCATAAAACGTCTTCACAAAATCTGTTGAAGGGTTTCGTAGCAGTTCCTCATTTATTACCAGATCAGGCCAGTAATTTCTAACATTCTGTATCAAAGATTTCTATCCTGATACCATAGAGGTTATAAACCTCTGATGGATGATTGCGTTCCTTCTGGCCAGTGAAACGGATTTGAAGAAAAATAGGGATAGATACTCTTCAAAATGGGGGGAAAACGATGATTTATCAAAGATTTCCTAGTTCTACGATATGTTTTTCCAAGTCTCGAAAATTTTTTTGGGAATAAGTTCATAGGTTTGTGGAATATATTCATTTTGTGAAAATTGAGACAATAACAAAAACTGAGATTTATGTACGAATTTATTAAAATCCAAATACTTGGCGATAATACCTACATTAAAATACAATCGATGTAACATTACAAAGATATAAAAAGATTACAACTAACAAAGCTTTGGAAAAAGTTCTTGGAAGTACACATTAACTATCGCAGTTTTCCCTTCGTCAAATCCACAATTCATTCAAAATATCGCACATGCTACACAGTCAACAATAAAAGTCTACCAATGTAGATCTTCAAAAAAAAAAATTCCTATTCGTTTTCATTACTTCAAAACAATTCACACATCGAGATTCGTCGTATTCAACCAAACGGGGATAGTATCAACGTCCCAGACAAGGGGGGCCAATACTGGAAATACACAAAATAGGACTACAAGCGATATAACAGCTACTCCTGCACCAACTTTCGCCATCTCCGAAGAGGGCATGTTGCACGGGGCTGCTGCTATTGCGTTCGGGGGTGTCGACACCGGTAAACAGTAAGCGAAAGAACAACTAAGGGCTGCCGGCATCATGAGGTACATTGGATGGATATTGGCAATCTACAAAAAAAAACAACATTTAGGTTTTTTTTTCACATTTTCAGGTTTTCAGAACCAACATTTCTAGGATACATTAATAAACGCAGAGTACCCAGCCAATGAGATGGAATCAGGGTTCTCGGGTAAAATCGACGAAATTCGTCTGTTCGGTGCGAATCCGAATGTCAACGGTCAACCCGATTTTGGCGCGATCGGCGATCGTCACTCTTAATACAACTACAACTGAAAGCTTTGCTGCGATTTTATGTGAAATTTCATTGCAAATTGTTAACGAATGTTCTGAAAAAGCAATTTTTATTGCTATTTTAACTCTTATTTTCAATCAACAATAGCGAGCTATTCGAATTTGGTGTGAAATATGGAATCTCATATGTAAGTATTTAATAGCAGTGAGTTTGTTAAATGTATTTTGATATTATGTATGTAGTATCAGTTTTTAGTAAAAGCTGAAATTTTTTGCAGAATGAATTCCCCAATTTGTGAAATATGCCAAAAGGAGTTCGTCAGTGTGTCAATAAAGAATAGGCACCTTCAGAAAATCCATAATGAGAATATTAGAAAGGACAAGAATCAACATATATTGTGTTGTCTTTGTCTTGCTGAGGATAGAGACAAGTTCTCTAGTTACAGAATTTATGAGAATCATTTAAAAACAGTTCATAATATATTTGTTAAAGAAAATGATTTTCAGTTTAGGAGTAGCGAAGAGTTTGAGGCTTGGAGAGGACAAGAAAACGGAGAAGTGGATTTTGCTGTAATTAGGAAAATTAATACAACAAAAGGAGATACAATTGTATATTACCATTGCAATAGAAGCAATCATAGAGGTAAAATGTTTTTTACAACGCCTAAAAAAATTCTAAAATTCTCGATTTCAGGATACAAAAGTGTTTGTGAGAAACGCAAGAGGAAGGTTGGAGGCAGTATCCATATTCAAGGAGTATGTCCTTCAAGAATAACTGTCAAAATTTCAACAGATGGTAACATGGATATAGGTATCAGTAACAGCATTGAATTAATCTGATTCATCTCTCATTAGGCTTATATAAAGTTACATTTGTTGAAACACATGTTGGGCATGATGATGACCTTAGAACAAAAAGATTGTCAAAAGTTCAACAGAACTTTTTAGTCGAAAAATTAGCTGCTGGAATACCAAAAGAGAGGATAATGAAAGATGCTAGGGAAACAGTACAGAATGGAAAACTGGAAAGATTCAATATTATAACAAGGGCAGATTTAGCATATTTGGTGAGAAAATATAATTTAAACAAAATGAGGCATGATGATGATATGGTAGCGAAAGCTTTGAAAGTGGAAGAGTGGAACCAACAGGGAAAAAATTTTGCTTTTTTATTTAAAAAAATTGGTAAGTTATTGTTTCAAATGTGTGTAGCTATTCATATGTGCAATGGGAGAGAGAAAAAGTTCATCTTGTCCTTCAGTCTTGTGTGTAATGTGTAATTCATATTATTGCTTAGAATTTTGCATGGTGGTGGAAGTAGTTTCGAATAATTTCAGGTGAACCTTACCCTGGTTTGAGGGATGAAGACTTCGCATTAGGTTTAATGAATAACATAATGGAGAAGAAAATCAGAGATTTCAAAAATATTATATGTGTAGATGGCACACATGGAACCAATAGAAATAATTGGGATCTTACAGTAGTGTTGGTCAAAGATGAGAATAATATGGGTTTTCCTGTAGCATTCCTCTTGTCAAATAGATTGGATCAGATGATCCAAGAACACTTTTTTTCAGCTCTTAAGTCAAGATTAGGTGGAGTAATAAAATCAAATTTTTTTATGAGTGATGATCCAAAGTATTACAATGCATGGATCAAAGTAATGGTTTCTGAGCAAAAACCAAGAAGACTACTATGCACATGGCATATAATAAAAAATTTGAATATACAAGGAAAATCTAAAATTAGGAATTCAGAAATTAGGAAAGAAATGAAACAAGCGATGAGAAAAATTTTGAAAGAAACGGACCCAAAACAATTCAAGGAACTGAAAGAACATTATTTTGATTTTTTAGAAAAGGAAAGAGAAAATGAATTTCTCAAATATTTGCAAAAGTAAAATATCTTACATGAAGTATGAAATAGAAACTAATTTTTTATTTTCAGTTATTATTTCCAGAGTGAAGAAAGGGTTATGATGTGGGCCCACTGTTATAGATTGAAAGCTGGAATTAATACAAATATGGCTATAGAAAGTCTGAACAAAGTTCTGAAATATCACAAAATGGGGGGACAACGTAACCTTAGGTATATCAAATTGAATGAATTTATGGGAAACATTAACACAATTCTCAATTCCAGGGTCGAAAAGTTATTGGATATATTAGATGAACTGGTAGAAGAGAAAATGTGGAAAAAGATAATAAATGAGGAGAGACCAAATGCCAATAACTACCAGCACAAAATAACAGTGGAAGCTCACAAGAAAGCTGAACTAATGGATATAGGTAGGATAGTTACACATGAATCTGGATATTTTAAGGTCCCTTCTAGTTCAGAGAAAAATAAATTTCATATGGTAAGTTGCAAAGATATCTGTGATTATGACTGCCAAGCAGGATTTTGTGATTCATGTAAGGTATGCATACACAGATATGAATGTGAATGTCCAGAAAATGCAGTGAAAAAGATAGTGTGTAAACATATACATGCTGTGTCAATGCTTGAGCGGAGGATCGAGTCTTTTGTAGGTTCTGATGATGACAATAACAATTTAATAATTGATCCTTCAGGGAGTAAGTTGCGATACCAAGATGAACTTGATCATTTCATGCAGGAGATACAACACAAACAAAATGAGACATCATCAAATAATGATGAAGAAATCAGAAAGGTCTTGATCAAAAAATTTGCTGATTCGACTTTGTATCAGTGAATATAGCAATTATATTTTTAGATTGCTGGAGAGGAATTTGTTGGATTTATCAACCAATTGGTGATAATTTGCGAAAGTTTCTATCAGAAGTATGGAAATCAAAGAGTAGAATGGGAAATTATAGCAATGAGCAAATATGTAAGAAGAGGAAAGTTAATAAACAATCATACTTTCCAAATAAGGAATAATTTTTTCCCAAAATTTGTATATAGCCTTCAAGATAACTAATTCAACTATGTATGTATGCTTTTTTTTACTATTTCTATGGGTTCCGTAATTGCAAAGCAAATTCATATTCGTAAATATCTATATCCTCCACCAGACATACTCGCTAACAGCATGCCCTAAAAAACACCCAGATATAAGGAAAATGGAAACTGCAACCTGTGATTACTAAGCTGTTTACTAAACTAACTAACCGTAGATATTGTCTATGTACGAATGTGAAAGGTGATGGGGAAGATTAAAATGTTTATGTATCTTAGACTATGTTGGGCTGTGCATGAATGCTTTTTGTGAAAAATGTTAATTGTATGTAGCTTAGGTTTCAAATATGCATAGATATTTTTGTTGATAAATTGTAAATTTTTTATGGTGTGGAGCAGTGTGATATTTGTATAATTGCAATTATTCTAGACTTAAAAATTCAGTGTATGTTTTCCCAGCAGTATTATTCTATAGAATACTATACATATTGACTGCATTTATACAAATACTGCATTCTGGTTCAGGTGTAGGGGTGTTGGGAGCCTGATAGTTGAAATAAAATTAGTTATGTCCATAATATGTTTTGAAAATTCGCACCTTGTGAAGCATGCCCTCGATATAATGATTAAAAAACGCTGTGCTTTCTCACAATTAATTTTCGAATTAAGCTTTATTATATCTTCAAACTTTTCTGTATTTCATTTGGTTAAACCTTCTCATTAAAGAATTGGCAAAATAGTTGTGTTTGACTTTCCTATTCTACCTTCTCAACAAACAACAAGAACGTATCATCCTTTCATGAAATATACAAAATTATAAGGAATTCATATTGACAAGTCATATATTTTCATGACTATTTCAAAGAACTATTTTACTGAAGATGATGTGAAGTAATTAATTCAAATTCAACTCATGATTGTCTGATTAACTCCATATGAATTTTTTAGACCAAAATCAAGAGAATTCTTTCAAATTGAATGAGTTTAATTGTAATCACTTCATGAGGTTTTTTTTGCGTTTAGATGTATGGTTTTTTCATAATGAACACTTCGTTATCCTCAATTGAAAACGGCATTATAAACATCGGCATATTCATGAATGGAAATTTCGAATCAGTATAATTTGTTTCGACCAATATACATATCATCCGATATTATATTGCGTTTTCAGAGTTGAACGTTTTGAAATCGAATTTGGCGCCATAGAGACCACGCCCTTTTCCATCTCATTGGCTGGGTACTTTGCGTTTATTAATGTATCCTAACATTTCTACCTAGATACCATATAGAGGTCATGAATGGATACTTTCGTTCATTCTGGCCAGTGAAACGGATTTAGAGGAAATATAGAGATATTCACAAATCTCGAATAGCAAAAGATACTCACCTCTGAAATCTCAGCCAGTACAGGCAAAATCACGTTACAAACAGCTATGTTACTCGAGAACTGTGTTAACAGACACGCCAGAAGACAGGCTATCACCATGATCGCCAACCTAGGCAGACTGATCACACTTCCCAAGTAATGGACGATGAAATGGTTCATGCCGCTGGCCTTCGAACCTTCGGCGAGGGCGAAACCGCCACCCAGCAAAAATATCAACCCCCAAGGAAGCTTCTGCTGTACGATTTTCCAGGTGAGGAGGGCTGGAGATGGTGTTTTCGGCCTTCTGGACTCGTCGTTGCTGAAGATGTGGATGAAATCGGGCTTGGCCGGGATTATGAAGAAGAGCATGACTACTATCAGAGCTGCTGTGGCGTCTTTAACCTGAAAAAGGGAAATTATTGAGATCGAGGAGTGTGAAGGAAAACTTAAAATTAGTTGCAACCAAAAATATTTGAATTATAGTAAACCACCTCGATTTTGAGAGCTTGTTCTACTTACACGAGGGCTATATCATTTCGTCACGATGTCTGTATTTATCGAATTTTGAGTCAAAAATGGTCTAAATCGTTCCGACTCACTGATGACGAATCCGTCGAAAAAAAGTCTGTCCGTCCGGCCGTAAGCTTGATAACTTTCGAACGGAACGACGGAGACTTGAAATTTTCAGTGTGGGTTCAGTTCCCGAATGCCGCAGTTGAGTTCGTTAATGGCCGAATTCCACCAGGGGTTCCGTTAATATGGCCGTTCGAAATTGCGTTCTCCTGATTAATTCGGAACTACTGATTTGATCAAGATGAAATTTTACACTTAACCCATTAAGACCCTCGGTGCATAATTCTGCACAGTTATTTCAAATACTCCTTACAGTCCAATCACAGCATTCAGAGTCATCTAGACTGAATCGGCATAATATTGCGCGGTATTTGAGCAGATTTTGGTACATAGCTAGCCACCTAGTGGCATCCGTGAGAAGTATCATAAGTGTGAACAGCATGGCCGCGAGGAATATGTCTCGACGTGGTAAGTAGCTCATTTTTTGTTCATTTTGAGATATTCTGGTTCAAGTAATTCAGTTCTGCTTATTTGATATTGAAAATAGATGTCGTCTGCTAAGTATATTTGAATATATTCTAACAATTCATTGACTTATACTAAGAATTAAGTGTCGCTGTTCAAAACGGAGCATAATTGTGCACAATAGGTACGATGCATTACAACTACAAGTCAATCAACACTCTTTCAGAACGGCGATATGATCCAACAAAGGAGGCGGATGCTGAAGCAATTTTGAATATTTTGGACGAAGTTGTGATGAGATCACAAGTGAGGATGGGGATGTAGTTTTGGTGAAATGGCTGGATAATCGTTCTGTAGCACTCGCGTCAAATTTTGTAGGTGTTGGTACATCAGATGAAGTTTTACGGTGGGATAAAAGTGGGGGTAGGTACGTGAATGTGTCAAGACCTGAAATAGTGAAGCTTTACAATCACTCTATGGGAGGAGTGGATCTTTTAGATGAGATGATTAGTCACTATCGAATTTATATACGTTCAAGAAAATGGACACTCCGTATGATATTTCATGCCTTAGATTTGGCAATTGTTAACAGCTGGTTCGAATACCGAATGGACTGCAATCTACAAAAAATTCCAAAAAAGGATCAATTACAGCTGATAGATTTTCGCTTGAGATTAGCCGAGAGTCTTGTAAAGGTGGGTATTCCTGTAACCACTAGGAGGGGAAGGCCCAGTAGCACGCCGCAGTCAACAGTCAGGGCAAAACTTCTGAAGAGAAATGAAGAGAATCGACCAATTCCAGAGGTGCGTCATGATAAAATGGATCATATGCCCCACTTGGACTCTAATAAGGAAGGAAAACGATGCAAATATCCCTTATGCAACAAGAAGACACATTTCTATTGTGACAAATGTAAGGTTCATCTCTGCATAAAAAAAGAAAGAAACTGTTTTGTTGCCTTTCATAGGAATTGAGATGACTTAATCTGTAGTTTTCATGAATTTAAATTTTTTTTTTAAGTCTTGGTCCCAATCATCGAGACACCTTGTGCATAATTATGACCAGTATTTTTCTCTATGAATAAACTTGTTTTTTTTATTCTGATACTTTTCTTCCCTCTAAATGACCACTTTTCAATCTGATTGTAGTGTCAGAAAATTTTTTATATTCAGAAAAAAAAATCAGGTCCCAATGGGTTAAATGGAGAATGATGTGTTCGAGCTACATGCAAAATTTCGTCTAGATCGCATGACCAGAACCATAGAAACCATAGAAAATTGTAACTTTTGAACAGGAACGCCTAGGGACTTGAAATTTTCAGGATAGGTGAGGTTCTGGAATGTCGTGATGACGTTCATCTATGAGCAGAATTATTCTAGGGGTTCCGTAAATATGGTCGTTTAAAATTTAGTTTTCTTGATAATTTCAAAACTACAGATTCGATCGTCACGAAATTTTGTATTTAAATGGAGAATGATATATTCAAGCTACATTTCTCCAGATCACATGACCAGAACCATAGAAACCATAGAAAATCATAACTTCCGAACGGAAAGGCCTAGGGACTTGAAATTTTCAGGATAGGTGTGGATCTGAAATGTCGCGTTCACGTTTAACAATGAGCAGAATTATACTAGGGGTTCCGTAATACGGTCGTTTGAAATTTTGTTTTCTCGATAATTTCGAAACTACGGATTCGATCGAGATGAAATTTCGTATTTTAATCGAGAATGATAAATTAAAGCAATATTTTGTCCAGATCGCATGACCAAGACCATAGAAACCATAGAAAATTGTAACTTCTGAACGGAAAGGCCTAGGAACTTGAAATTTTTTTCCTGATAGTTTCGAAACTACTGATCGGATTGCAATGAAATTTTGCACCTAGCTGAGGAATAATGTATTCAAACTACGTGCGAAATTTCGCCTAAGTTTCAGAATTTTTTTGACAGCTGTCGAAAATTCCTTCAATTGATTTCTAAAACTGGAAAATTCGAATCTACCTACGAGGTGAATGTACGAGCGCTCAAAAGTTCCTGCCTTCACGGCAGTGCTTTTCGTATTTTTTTTTTGTCTACCATTGTGCAAAAAGATACAATTTTTTGCAGTATCTACTGTGCCAAAAGTTTAACTTTTTTCCACTGGTGCAAAATTAATTTAAACCCCTCTTTTCCTGAAGTAACATGGAAATGCAAACTGAAATTGAAAAATAATTTCTGTCCTAGTTACACTAAGCGGTTTTGTACTTCGTGTACCAACCAGTTCCCATTGAAGGCCCTCTAATTCTTCTTTCAACATTCAAACTCTCACTGAATACGAATTCCTCATTTACCTACTCACCATTGTGCGTGACGTTGAATTTAAATCATCCTTTTGAAGAGCAGCGTGAACAAAATTAGATCATACAACATAATAACTATGAGGAAGTTCAATGAAACGTAAAAAGAAACGTTAATGAGCACATAAACTGTTTGAATATGGTGTGCAGGATGCATTATGTAATTTACAAGGTTGGAATGTGTCTTCAGAAGGAATGATTGGGATATGAAACATGCTTCCCAACGTCTTCAGAATTGATTTCAGCACTGGAGGAATTTTCTTCTGAAAACTACTAATAAATTTATGCAGAACCTCACCTTGTGTTCAGTGATGAGCTCGGCCCATCCAGTTATAAATTGCGGTTTTCTGAAGAACCACAGCAAGACGGAGAGCACGAAACAAGCGGCCACCGACGCTTCATGAAAGGACATGGGTCCCATCTCTTCGATCTTCTGGGAGATCAACTTCCTGGCCACGATCTCTCCTTGGGTACCCACCCTGATCGTTTTCGCGTCTTGAGAATGGGGCCGGAACAGACCCATGAACCAGAACTGGAGCCATGCGAGGGAGAGGTACATCATGATGAGCATGAGTGGAACGTTCACCATCATCCATTTGGCGAATTCTACGCCTGGGGAGTTCGGGAAGGATGCCTCGTAGATGCCTTTGAAGGTTAGGTTGGTGCCGCTTCCGACTATGCAACCTGAAGAAGATATTAGGTTGTTATTATTGGAAATCTACCAGTTAAACCATTTTGCACTAGTCCAAAAAATCGAAAAGAGTCATTGAGTAAAGACCAAAGGTCGTCCTCAAATTTTGAGAAATGGGATGTGAGTGTTGATTGCTACGCGAAGCGTCGCATGTACTTTTCTGGAGGATATGATTGGTGGTCGAGTTGAAGAAACGGCCATTATTAAAATCTTTTAAGATGCCTTAGAAGTATTTTCAAAAAATTTCCGGAAAAGTTGAAAAATCGGTCGAAAGTGTCTCGTAGCAATCGAAAAGAGAATATTCTATGAAAAAAAGTTGATAATTCCGTGCAGAGTACCAATTTATGATTAATCTTTTATTGAAATGTCACATTTTCATATTTTTGATGCAATTAAAAACAATCATATATTCTTAACTACAAGTTTCCTGATTCCTGATTGAGACTGTTATCCATCGATTTCTTATGGAGAATCGCATCAATGAAGAAACCTGTAGTAAAGTTTCACCGTTTTCATTATTCAGTTTCATGAAAAAGATTTACAGTTAAGAGAAGGAAATGGAAATATGTGAAATATCTGAATATGCCATGATAATAAGTTGATAATTCTGTGAAAAGTGACAATTTACAATTAATCTGACATCGAAATGTCACATTTTCATAGTTTTGATGCAATTTAAAAAAAATCATATCAATTGAACTGAAAGTTTCCTGGGATTGAGACTGTTATCAATCCATTTCTTCTGAAAAAGCGCCTCTATAAAAAACCCTGAAGTAAAGTTTCACCGTTTTCATTATTCAGTTTTATGAAAAAGCTCTACAGTTAAGAGAAGAAAAAGGAAATTTGTGAAATATTTGAATATTCTATGGAAATAAGTGGATAATTCTATGAAAAGTTAGAGTTTTGAATTAATCTGACATCGAAATGTCACATTTTCATAGTTTTGATGCCATTTAAAAAAATCATATCCACTGAACTATAAGTTTTCTGAGATTGAGACTGTTATCAATCGATTTCTTATGAAAAAGCGCCTCTTTAAAAAAAACTGAAGTAAAGTTTCACCGTTTCCATTATTCAGTTTTATGAAAAAGCTACAGTCAAGGGAAGGAAAGGGAAATTTGTGAAATATTTGAATATTCTATGAAAATAAGTTGATAATTCTATGAAAAGTGACAATTTTAAATTAATCTGACATCGAAATGACACATTTTCATAGTTTTGATGGAATTTGAAAAATTTATATCAACTGAGCTATACGTTTTCTGAGATTGAGACTGTTATTCATCGATTTCTTATGAAAAAGCGCCTCTATAAAAAAAAACCTGAAACAAAGTTTCATCGTTTTCATTATTCAGTTTCATGAAAAAGCTTTACAGTCAAGAGAAGGAAAAGGAAATTTGTGAAATATTTGAATATTCTATTAAAATAAGTTGATAATTCTATGAAAAGTGACAGTTTTAAATTTATCTGACATCGAAATGTCACATTTTCATAGTGTTGATGCAATTCAAAAAATCATATCAACTGAACTATAAGTTTTCTGAGATTAAGACTGTTATCAATCGAATTCTTATGAAAAAGCGCCTCTATAAAAAAAAAACCTGAAACAAAGTTTCATCGTTTTCATTATTCAGTTTTATGAAAAAGCTTTACAGTCAAGAGAAGGAACAGGAAATTTGTGAAATATTTGAATATTCTATTAAAATAAGTTGATAATTCTATGAAAAGTGACAGTTTTAAATTTATCTGACATCGAAATCTCACATTTTCATAGTGTTGATGCAATTCAAAAAATCATATCAACTGAACTATAAGTTTTCTAAGATTAAGACTGTTATCAATCGAATTCTTATGAAAAAGCGCCTCTATAAAAAAAACCTGAAACAAAGTTTCATCGTTTTCATTATTCAGTTTTATGAAAAAGCTTTACAGTCAAGAGAAGGAACAGGAAATTTGTGAAATATTTGAATATTCTATTAAAATAAGTTGATAATTCTATGAAAAGTGACAGTTTTAAATTTATCTGACATCGAAATCTCACATTTTCATAGTGTTGATGCAATTCAAAAAATCATATCAACTGAACTATAAGTTTTCTAAGATTAAGACTGTTATCAATCGAATTCTTATGAAAAAGCGCCTCTATAAAAAAAACCTGAAACAAAGTTTCATCGTTTTCATTATTCAGTTTTATGAAAAAGCTTTACAGTCAAGAGAAGGAAAAGGAAATTTGTGAAATATTTGAATATTCTATTAAAATAAGTTGATAATTCTATGAAAAGTGACAGTTTTAAATTTATCTGACATCGAAATGTCACATTTTCATAGTGTTGATGCAATTCAAAAAATCATATCAACTGAACTATAAGTTTTCTGAGATTAAGACTGTTATCAATCGAATTCTTATGAAAAAGCGCGTCTATAAAAAAAAACCTGAAACTAAGTTTCATCGTTTTCATTATTCAGTTTTATGAAAAAGCTTTACAGTTAAGAGAAGGAAAAGGAAATTTGTGAAATATTTGGATATTCTATGAAAATAAGTTGATAATTCTATGAAAAGTGACAGTTTTAAATTAATCTGACATCGAAATGTCACATTTTCATACCTAGTTTTGATGCAATTTAAAAAAATCATATCAACTGAACTATAAATTTTCTGAGACTGAGACTGTTATCAATCGATTTCATATGAAAAAGCGCCTCTATAAAAAAACCTGAAGTAAAGTTTCACCGTTTCCAGTCAAGAGAAGGAAAAGGAAATTTGTGAAATATTTGAATATTCTATTAAAATAAGTTGATAATTCTATGAAAAGTGACAGTTTTAAATTTATCTGACATCGAAATGTCACATTTTCATAATTTTGATGCAATTCAAAAAATCATATCAACTGAACTATAAATTTTCTGAGATTTAGACTGTTATCAATCGATTTCATATGAAAAAGCGCCTCCATAAAAAAAATCTGAATTGAAGTTTCACCGTTTTCATTATTCAGTTTTATGAAAAAGCTTTACAGTTAAGAGAAGGAAAAGGAAATTTGTGAAATATTTGAATATTCTATGAAAATAAGTTGATAATTCTATGAAAAGTGACAGTTTTAAATTAATCTGACATCGAACTGTCACATTTTCATACCTAGTTTTGATGCAATTTAAAAAAATCATATCAACTGAACTATAAATTTTCTGAGACTGAGACTGTTATCAATCGATTTCATATGAAAAAGCGCCTCTATAAAAAAAATCTGAATTGAAGTTTCACCGTTTTCATTATTCAGTTTTATGAAAAAGCTTTACAGTTAAGAGAAGGAAAAGGAAATTTGTGAAATATTTGAATATTCTATGAAAATAAGTTGATAATTCTATGAAAAGTGACAGTTTTAAATTAATCTGACATCGAAATGTCACATTTTCATACCTAGTTTTGATGCAATTTAAAAAAAATCATATCAACTGAACTGAAAGTTTCCTGGGATTGAGACTGTTATCAATCCATTTCTTCTGAAAAAGCGCCTCTATTAAAAAACCTGAAGTAAAGTTTCACCGTTTTCATTATTCAGTTTTATGAAAAAGCTCTACAGTTAAGAGAAGAAAAAGGAAATTTGTGGAATATTTGAATATTCTATGGAAATAAGTGGATAATTCTATGAAAAGTTACAGTTCTAAATTAATCTGACATCGAAATGACACATTTTCATAGTTTTGATGCAATTTAAAAATTCATATCACCTGAACTATGAGTTTTCTGAGACTGTTATCAATCGATTGCTTATGAAAAAGCGCCTCTATACAAAAAAAAAACTGAAGTAAAGTTTCACCGTTTCCAGTCAAGAGAAGGAAAAGGAAATTTGTGAAATATTTGAATATTCTATTAAAATAAGTTGATAATTCTATGAAAAGTGACAGTTTTAAATTTATCTGACATCGAAATGTCACATTTTCATAATTTTGATGCAATTCAAAAAATCATATCAACTGAACTATAAGTTTTCTGAGATTAAGACTGTTATCAATCGAATTCTTATGAAAAAGCGCCTCTATAAAAAAAACCTGAAACAAAGTTTCATCGTTTTCATTATTCAGTTTTATGAAAAAGCTATACAGTTAAGAGAAGGAAAAGGAAATTTGTGAAATATTTGAATATTCTATGAAAATAAATTGATAATTCTATGAGAAGTGACAGTTTTAAATTAATCTGACATCGAAATGTCACATTTTCATACTTAGTTTTGATGCAATTTAAAAAAATCATATCAACTGAACTATAAATTTTCTGAGATTGAGACTGTTATCAATCGATTTCTTATGAAAAAGCGCCTCCATAAAAAAAATCTGAATTGAAGTTTCACCGTTTTCATTATTCAGTTTTATGAAAAAGTTTTACAGTTAAGAGAAAAAAAAGGAAATTTGTGAAATATTTGAATATTCTATGAAAATGAGTTGATAATTCTATGAAAAGTGACAGTTTTAAATTTATCTGACATCGAAATGTCACATTTTCATAGTTTTGATGCAATTCAAAAAATCATATCAACTGAACTATAAATTTTCTGAGATTTAGACTGTTATCAATCGATTTCATATGAAAAAGCGCCTCCATAAAAAAAATCTGAATTGAAGTTTCACCGTTTTCATTATTCAGTTTTATGAAAAAGCTTTACAGTTAAGATAAGGAAAAGGAAATTTGTGAAATATTTGAATATTCTATGAAAATAAGTTGATAATTCTATGAAAAGTGACAGTTTTAAATTAATCTGACATCGAACTGTCACATTTTCATACCTAGTTTTGATGCAATTTAAAAAAATCATATCAACTGAACTATAAATTTTCTGAGACTGAGACTGTTATCAATCGATTTCATATGAAAAAGCGCCTCTATAAAAAAAATCTGAATTGAAGTTTCACCGTTTTCATTATTCAGTTTTATGAAAAAGCTTTACAGTTAAGAGAAGGAAAAGGAAATTTGTGAAATATTTGAATATTCTATGAAAATAGGTTGATAATTCTATGAAAAGTGACAGTTTTAAATTAATCTGACATCGAAATGTCACATTTTCATACCTAGTTTTGATGCAATTTAAAAAAAATCACATCCACTGAACTATAAGTTTTCTGAGATTGAGACTGTTATCAATCGATTTCTTATGAAAAAGCGCCTCTTTAAAAAAACCTGAAGTAAAGTTTCACCGTTTCCATTATTCAGTTTTATGAAAAAGCTACAGTCAAGAGAAGGAAAGGGAAGTTTGTGAAATATTTGAATATTCTATGAAAATAAGTTGATAATTCTATGAAAAGTGACAATTTTAAATTAATCTGACATCGAAATGTCACATTTTCAAACCTAGTTTTGATGCAATTTGAAAAATTTATATCAACTGAGCTATACGTTTTCTGAGATTGAGACTGTTATCAATCGATTTCTTATGAAAAAGCGCCTCTATAAAAAAAATCTGAATTGAAGTTTCACCGTTTTCATTATTCAGTTTTATGAAAAAGCTTTACAGTGAAGAGAAGGAAAAGGAAATTTAATTTTTTCACTAGTTACACAAATATTCAACCAATTTTATATTAAAAGAGAACGAAATGACGCAACCAATCGAAATTTCTCGATATTTTCTCATGATTATCATACATAGATTGCATCATTCATCACGACCATATCAACAAAATTTTTACGTATCAATGATTGACGAAGAGTGAATGTCATTTCGAGGTCTCAACCAGCAACTTAATTTGAGATAGCAATAAAATTATCAACGAATTTCATTTGCGAAATTTTATATTACGAATTCAAAGGTTCATAATTGGAAGCACCAAGCACTCACCATTACCACCAATACTGGCGGCGTAAGCAGTACTGATGAAGTAGCACATGGTGGTTCTTGTCGGTCTTTTAGCCTCAACTACTTCGTTCTCTTTCCTCTGCCTCTTCTCCTTTCCGTCCTCTCCAATTTCCACAATGTCATCCTCGAACATGTTACCTATACCCTGAGACTCCAGCTCTTTGAGCGTCGCCTCTATGATGGGAATCATCATAGCTGTAGCTGCCGTATTCGAGATCCACATAGATACGAACATGGTGACTGTGATGAGCCCTACGTTCAGTCTCCTTGGGCTACAACCCACCTAGAAAGAAGGATTTTATTAACAACCCATAGGCTTTTGGTGGAATTCAACTCACCCATTTGATCACGTGCAAGGCCACTCTTGTATGTAGATTGCAATGTTCAACAGCTATCGCTATGATCAACCCACCGACGAACATCATGTTGGTCTCCTTCAGGTAACACAAGGACGTTTTGTCCGAGTCCAACACCCCCATGAGAGGGAAGAGCACCATGGGCAGGAGCGACGTGACTGGCAAGGGTAAAGCTTCTAGCACCCAGTATCCAGCCATGAGCAGTACCACGTACAGACATCGTAGAGCGGCTATGTTGTTGAGTAGGAAGACTGGTAGAAGGGCCAAGGGGTACAAGACAACGAAGAGAGACTTCCAGTAGACCCTCAGGGCGTGAGCCAGCATCCGGTAGGACGACACCATGGTCTCAAGGGTTTTCACTGGAAATTAAATATACACTTTGGTTGGGTCGATAGAGAATCTAAAACTACCAACTCAAATATCAGACCAAGATTTCATTCGTGGTCAACCCTTCAAGCCACTCAAGATGTGTGAAGGTAAAAGACACATTAGAAGCAATCTGAAATCTCTCAGAAATGAAGAAGCATCGAAGGAGAAGCCATTGTTGCATTCGACATAACCTAACCTAACCTATTCTTGTGGTGACATATGTCAAATGAAGATAATCGCGATCTAAGCCATCCTTCAAACTGTTAAGCTAGATAAATAATTATAGATGACATAACAACAACCAATTTCACGCTTGAATAACCTCGTATCAACCCAATCATGAACTTGATGCATTGTCGGGTGTAAATAATTGTTTGCGAACTACACGTTAATCTAATTTATTCCAATTGCAGTTCATCTGAAGTAAAACTTCTTGGACACGTGTGGCGCGCTTTTGTTATAAGCGGTATTAAATTCATGGTTTCATTGGAAATTTTCAAGAGATAAATTGAATACAATCCATGTGGAACGTAAATATTATGAATCAATTAAGAATTTGCATCGAATTTGCATAAACACAGGATCTTCTATAAGGAATATTTCCGAAGATTTTGAACGACTTTGAAAGATAAACAGTGGAATATATACCGTACATTATTCAGTTTTACGATGGGGCTTGTCCCAACTTGAGCTAACCCTACCTAACCTGAATATCAATTCATTTTAAGGATAGAAGGAAAGGGAAGTTTGTGAAATATTTGAATGTTCTATGAAAATAAGTCAATTAATCTGTCGAAGAGTGACAATTTACAATTAATCTGTCATTGACATGTCACATTTAAAAAGTTTTAATGCAATTGTCAAAAAATTATTTCTTCCAACTATATATTAGTTTTCCTAGATTGAGCCTAGAAAAATTGATTTCTTGTGGAGAAATACGTCTATAAAAAATAAAATCATACAAAGTAAAGTTTTCCCGAAATGTTTATTCATTTTTATGAAAAGTCATAGGCATGAGAAAATAGAGGAAATTTGTGGAATACTTGAATATTCTATGAAAGTAAATCAATTATTTTGTCAAAGATTGACAATTTATCACTGACCTGTCGATGAAATGTCACATTTTAAAAGTTTTAATGCAATTTTCAAAAAAATTTTATCTTCTAAACTATAAGATTGAGCATGGAAAAATCGATTTCTTATGAAAAAATACGTCTATGAAAAAAAATCACATAAAGTAAAGTTTTTCCGATGTCATACTTCATTTTCATGAAAAGGCGTAATAGTCAAGAGAAGAAAAAGGAAATTTGTGAAATATTTGAATGTTCTATAAAAATGAGTTAAAAATTCTGTAAAACCGTGTCGATTTACAATTAAGCAGTTATTGAAGTGTCACATTTTCAAAGTTTTAATGCAATTTTAAAAAAATTATATCTTTTAAACTAAAAAGTTCCTAAGATTGAGCCTGGAAAATCGATTTCTAATGAAAAAGTACGTCTATAAAAAAAATCGCAAAAAATAAAGTGTTTCCGATATCATTATTCACTTTTATGAAAAGACTTAATAGTCAAGAGAAGAAAAAGGAGATTTATGAATTATTTGAATATTCTATGAAGTTAATAATTCTGTGAAAAGTGACAATTTACAATTAATCTGACATTGCAATGTCACATTTTCATAGTTTTGATGCAATTTGAAAGAAATAATATCTCCTAAACTATAAGTTTTCCAAGATTAAGTTTGGAAAAATCGATTTATTATGAAAAACTACGTCTATGAAAGATAAAATCACATAAAGTAAAGTTTTCCCGATATCATAATTCATATTTATGAAAAGGCGTAATAGTCAAGCAAGGAAGAAGGAAATTTGTGAAATATTTGAATATTCTATGTAAATAAGTTATTTATTCTGTCGAAGAGTGACAATTGACCATTGATCTGTCATTGAAATGTCACATTTTCGAAATTTCAATGCAATTTTCAAAAAATAATATCTTCTAAACTATAAGTTTCCTAAGATTGAGCTTGAAAAATCGATTTCTCATGAAAAAAATCACATAAAGTATAGTTTTCCCGATATCATCATTCAGTTTTATGGAAAGACGTAATAGTCAGGAGAAGAAAAAGGAAATATGTGAATTATTTGAATATTCTTTGGAAATAAGTAAATTATTCTGTCAAAGAGTGACAATTTAGCACTAATCTGTCATTGAAATGTCACATTTTCAAAATTTCAATGCAATTTTCAAAAAATTTAATCTTCTAAACCATAAGTTTCCTAAGATTGAGCCTGGAAAATCGATTCCTCATGAAAAAAAAATCACATAAAGTAAATATTCCCCGATATCATTATTCAGTTTTATGAAAATCCGCAATAGTCAGGAGAGGAAGAAGGAAATATGTGAATTATTTGAATATTCTATGAAAATAAGTAAATTATTCTGTCAAAGAATGACAATTTATCACTAATCTGTCATTGAAATGTCATATTTTCAAAGTTTCAATGCAATTTTCAAAAAATTATATCTTCTAAAATATAAGTTTCCTTTAATTGAGCCTGGAAAATCGATTCCTTATGAAAAAAAAATCACATAAAGTAAATTTTCCCCGATATCATTATTCAGTTTTATGAAAATCCGCAATAGTCAGGAGAGGAAGAAGGAAATATGTGAATTATTTGAATATTCTATGAAAATAAGTAAATTATTCTGTCAAAGAATGACAATTTATCACTAATCTGTCATTGAAATGTCATATTTTCAAAGTTTCAATGCAATTTTCAAAAAATTATATCTTCTAAAATATAAGTTTCCTTTAATTGAGCCCGTAAAAATCGATTTATAATGAAAAAGTACGCCTATGAAAAAAAATCATATAAAGTAATTTTTTCCCGATATCAATATTCAGTTTTATGAAAAGACGTAATAGTCAAGAGAAGAGAAAGGAAATGTGTGATATACATATTTGAATATTCCATGAAAATAGTCCATTATTTTGTGAAAAAGTCATATGTTATTGAATTTCACATTTTCTGAGTTTAGATGCAATTCCCAAAAAATAATTACTTCTTAACTATAAGTTACCTATAATTGAGGTTGGTAACAATCGATTTCTTATGAAAATTTTACATTTTTATTGATTCCATCAATATTAAGGAATTTGGCTTTGGGTCGAAAAATCTGGATAAAATCGTAGCATCGATTTTCTCCAGACATCAAGAAGCTATCTTAATTGGTCATAAACGATAATGAATAGACATAATAGCAATGTTTAGGATGAAAAGATTATGAGCGAATAATTAAACATTATCGGTTTTCCCTTTTCAAGGCTGAAAATAATACAAGGAAATAATTGCCATTATCAAGAATAGTCTGGATTGATAGCATTTGAGAAGATATAGTCAATATAGATTTTCTTGGATTGGGGAAATCCCTAACATAACTTTGGGAGTTTTAAAGATAATAATTCTTTTGATATTTTCGAAACATTGGAAATAAATATTCACTGAATATTATTTTTCGCAGATCTTCTTATGATGAGAGCCAACAAAAAAAGACACGTTTACATAATCCTGTGTTTTCCAACTATTATTGAGGCAAGTTGCTAGTGAATAATTGGGTGTCAATTTTGGGTTTTATTTTATGTTGAATTACTACGTTAGAGAAATTCATGGTTATATTTAGAGGAACATATCGTTTATTTTTCAATTTCCTACTAGGAAAGACCCGATTATTCTTCGATTAAGCCAGTGATGGTTGTTATTGAACCCACTCATTATAAATACAGGTGTTCCAAACGTTATCTTCACCCCCGAAATTACATTATTTTATTTTGAAGGAAAAATCCCAACTCGATTTTTTTTTCATGAAAATGTGCGTCTAAAAAAAATCATCGGAAATCGAGCTATACCATTTTTATTATTTAGTTTAATGAAAAGGGGTGATATTAAAGAAAAGAAGAAGGAAATTTGTGAGATTTGCGAATCTGAGAAATTTCCAATCTGGATCTGGTGGTATGTATTGAGATCTAAATGTGTGTTTATGAAATGCGTTCAGTTTACCAGAAATCATCTGACAGAGCGTATGATTTTTGTGACTTTTCCGAATTTCGTAATGTGTTTCCAAATAGGTGGATTGGACGTGATGGGTCGAATTCTTGGCCTGCACCTTTCAACCCCTGTGATTTCTTTTTTTGGGGTAATTTGAAAACAAAAGGTGTTCAGTAACGTTGAGGTGAATAGTGTTGAAGAACCAACAACGCATTGAAAATGCTTATGACATTATTCTAGAGCAAACTGATGTGATAGTTGCTGCATGTGATAATTCGTTACTACGCCGGGCACATCAAACGAAGTGTGACCAATTTGAACAATTTCTGTGAACAATTTTTTTATGGGACCTTTTCAAACAGTGATTTTTTCTCTCCTCAGTTTGAACTTTAACAATTATACCGTTCAGGAAAAATCTCCTATTGAAAGTTTAAAGAGAATATACAAATTTGCGATAGAATCCAGCACTTCATTTATTTGCTGGATTGCATATGGAACCGTGATACATGGCAGATCTCGTAAAAGAGAGATATTCCTTTTTTTATGCACTTTTTTCAAATTGAATATTTTATATGATCAACTTCCGGCGAAATGATCTCTTTTGAAGGGTTCTAGCACCTCTCATAAAAAAGCCTCACCTTAAAAAAACAGCATGTCATTTTCTCGTGAATAGAAGTCATGATGTAACAACAAGAATAGAAAATTTTTATCATGAAATAATGAAATATTAATTTATCCGGTTCACAATCCGCTCATAGAATCCTCCACTTATTCTTGGAAATATTCGAATGATGACATTTTTCCACTGATTCTTAAGTATTACTCAATAAGTTGTTTCTATTGAATATTTCGAACCCCTCGATATAGTTAAATGAAAATTTAATTGATTAAAATATTTTTCCATGTGAATAAAACATTGATGATATATATGCCTTTTGTAACAGTTGAATAAAAAAATAAGAGACTTTCAAGTCATCGATTTGGACAACAAATTCTGTTTGCTTTTATTTCATTTAAAAAAAATCCTCAGTGATCTCTGCTTACTTTTTATGGCTCCTTCGTCAAAACAAGAATAAATCACCACAGTTCACCACCTCTTCCTCAAAGTAACTTCGATATACTATAACATATAATCACAGTCACTCAAAAATCCACACCCTTATATCCACCCTAAACAGAGTCCACAGGCGCGTAACACAAGACAGATTTGATAGTGACAAGTCTCAGTATTTTTTTGATGTCCACAACTCGCATGTTGACCAAGGAGTACTGAAAGTACTGTTAGGTCGAATCGCACATATATAGCATTCACAGATCCCTCCTTTTCTGCAATCCAAAGTTCGATCAATCTGGAGCTTCGTTTATTGATAAGACGAACAACTGACCCCTTGGAGTGGACTGCAGGACGAATTTCAGTGGCTTTTTTCGGTTTTCTCCGAATTATTGCAGCTGTTTATGTTGACAAACTTAATGATTTTGAAGGTTAAGTTAGGTTAGGTTGATTCTTGGAATTGGGAATGTAGAGGCTGCTCTTTAAGGTTCAGAGTATGATCCAAAGTTCTCATTGTTATTTTCTTCTTCAAACCCATTTTCGTCTTAGCAGAATCTCACGGTTTTTACCTTGTAATGAACGAAGTCAAGATGTTGCAATTCAATTTCATTTGAATCAAGTTTTCTCTATCGCAAATAGCCCATACAACTTCTTGCATAAACTGAAATGGCAACAAGAAAGTACCGCGTGAAAGTAGATTTTCTCCTTTATGCATAAGTGTTTTTGATTTTTTCGTCATTATAAATACTAGTCGAATGTGAAGAACCTAAGATAATTGGGTAAAGCGTAACTTCTAGTAGTCTATTTCAATAATAATAAGATTTTTTTCTAGAAATGACATTTAAAGCGTCTCTTTGATGATACTTTCGACAGACTAAATGGTGGACTAGAAAGTGACTATGTAATGTTTGATTACATTGCAACTGCAAACTATCATAGGGATGAATATCTAGTTTTTTTTGACAGGTGCTAGAACTCATCAAAATAAGTCAAAATTCTAAAAAACCTTGAAATATTCACCAGGACCGAGTATTTCGAAATCAGAGTTTCCCGCGAATCTGAGAAATTATATCACGGATCTGACTTAGATACGTATCGAGGTTTGAATGTGTTTATTAAATGCGTTCAGTTTACGGGAAATCATCTGACAGAGCGTATGATTTTTGTGACTTTTCCGAATTTCGTGATGTGTTTCCGAATAGGTGGATAGGACGTGGTGGGTCAATTACTTGGCCTGCACGTTCTCCAGATTTCAACCTCTGTGATTTATTCTTTCGGGGTCATTCGAAAACATAAGTGTACAGTAACGGTAAGGTGAATAATTTTGAGGAACTAGAACAAGGTATTGAAAATGCTTGTCACATTATTCGTGAGCAAACTCATGTGATAGTTGCTGCATGTAATAATTTATTATTACGGCATGCAAGACTTTGTGTACATCAATGGTGACCATTTCGAACAATTTTTGTGAGGAATTTGGATCAAATTTATCGGTGAGTTTATGAACTTCCCGATTTTTTTATAGGGCCTTTTCAATCAGTAATTTTTCCTCTCCTTAGATTGAACTCTATGAATTATACCGTTTAGGAAAAATCTCCTAATGAAAGTTGAAAGAGAAATAATAAATTTGCGATAAAATCCAGCACTTTATTTACTTGCTGGAATGCATATGGCATAGTGATTCATCACAGGTCTCCTTACATGGAGATAACAGAGTCGTATTAAGATATTGATGCCCAAGATTTTTTGCACTTTTTTCAACTTGAATATTTGATATGATCAACCTCCAGAGTTTCCCGCGAATCTGAGAAATTTCTATCCCGGATCTGACTTAGATACGTATCGAGGTTTAAATGTGTTTATTAAATGCGTTCAGTTTACGGGAAATCATCTGACAGAGCGTATGATTTTTGTGACTTTTCCGAATTTCGTGATGTGTTTCCAAATAGGTGGATAGGACGTAGTGGGTCAATTACTTGGCCTGCACGTTCTCCAGATCTCAACCTCTGTGATTTCTTCTTTCGGGGTCATTCGAAAACATAAGTGTACAGTAACGGTAAGGTGAATAATTTTGAGGAACTAGAACAAGGTATTGAAAATGCTTGTCACATTATTCGTGAGCAAACTCATGTGATAGTTGCTGCATGTAATACCTAATTCGTTATTACGACGTGCAAGACTTTGTGTACATCGAACGAATGGTGACTATTTCGAACAATTTTTGTGAAGAATTTGGATCAAATTTATCGGTGAGTTTATGAACTTTCCGATTTTTTTATAGGGCCTTTTCAATCAGTTATTTTTCCTCTCCTTAGTTTGAACTCTATGAATTATACCGTTCAGGAAAAATCTCCTAATGAAAGTTGAAAGAGAAATAATAAATTTGCGATAAAATCCAGCACTTTATTTACTTGCTGGAATGCATATGGCATAGTGATTCATCACAGGTCTCCTTACAGGGAGATAACAGAGTCGTATTAAGATATTGATGCCCAAGATTTTTTGCACTTTTTTCAACCTAAATATTGGATATGATCAATCTCCGGCGAAATAGTTTCTTTCGATGAGTTCGAGCACCTGTCACAATAAACAACCTCATCTTAAAAAACCCTGTATTTATGGTGCATTTCGAAATTCATTCATCAATAGAGTGGGAGAGGTAGAGGAACAGGTTGAATTTCTTTTTTGCTTTGTATATCTCTCAGATTTGTGTATCTAAAAATATTCCACTCACAAACATCGGTATCTCAAAAAATATCCGGCATATAATGCTAAAATTATGTGCCTACATTATAGAACATCGTAAAAATGAGTTATATTGAACTTCAGCCCTACAGCTGTTTAATGTGATAAGAAAATTGAGTTTTTCTGATCTGGTAATGAGAAATTTGATATCTTCCATATAATTCTGTGATTTCCATCTCTCGATTTTATGAGATGACAGTATTTGTCACACTGACGGTCGGTTGTCGAAATATGTGCTTCGTTTTATGATCTTTGGTTCGATAGTATCGTTACAGTGTCACCTCATGTCGAATCAAAATGGCTATTTTCAAAGTTATTCCCCAGTTCTCAAACAGTTCCAAATATCTTCAGTTTCCCAAAACCTTGGCATTACTACTCGCACGTAATCGCTCTTGTCGAGTGATTGGCGGTAGTGGGGACGCCATGTCCTGCCGTCGATTTGACGCGTAGATAATTATCACTCTTTGTCATATAATAAACAAATAATCTGCAATAAAAAAATATGGCAACTATAAATTGAGATATAAACTATCCTATCTTTCAAGTTGGTTTAAACTTCACATAGTGTGCAAAATTTGATTGAAATCGGTTCAGTATTTTTGGAGTTCATCCCGGACAAACAACGTGACACGAAGTTTTTATATATATAGATTTAAATTTGAACCAAAATGGCAAGCATATCAACAGAAAATCTCAGCACAACGCGAATTTCGAAACATGTTTCCATAAATATTCGTAATAACTAGCGATAGAGATGTCAAAGGGTTAAGTGATTTTATTGGAATGTCCAGACGAGATACTCATCTGATTTGTATCCAAGGAAACGCACGAAACTTCCTCGTGCGTCATCAGGGATTTGTCCATTGATGATAAAATGATACTATGAAACGTAGTAATATTCGTGTTTGCTAATGATGACGTCCTAATTTATGCAGATACGATAATATGTTGAGGTAAGTCTACTGTTGTCTAATGTTGAGAAATAATGTACTAAATTAATTGTATCAATATATTCAACAGAACAATTAATATATATAGTGTGACAAAATATGGAACCAATAAAAAAAGATTGAAAAAGGTGAAATCAATTTGAGTTAGCAGACTCGAGACAGATCTTTGAAAATTTATTAATTTTGGAATCTGTATTGAGTATTGAAAAGAGGAAAAAGGTAGGTGATGACGATGATTCCATCCTAGAAAGTGCATGTTATACCAATTGAGCGCATGCATGACAACTTGAACTTATCAAATAATATGATTCGTTGGGTATTTGAAGGGTGGATAACGAATATTGAAAGTGGGGGGTTCTAGCATGGAGACAGTTCATCTTCGAAGTCGCCTAGGAGAGACCAGGATCCCACAGGGTTCAACACCAGGGCTCGCAATTCCAATGATACGTTCCTGATCATCAAATCAGATTGAAGTATAAATTTCATGGCCATAAATGAAAACCTTGATATTTTCTTGTTGAATAACAAGTATTGCCATCCCTATGTTATCCCACACAACACTACTCTTTCTCTAACCCACACCATTCCATTGAGCTTCTGAAATGTATCATGTGGAGGGTTCATCTTCAGTTTGGGTCATTGTGATGTCTGGTTGGTTGTCTCTTCAGCTAGCTCAAGGACCAAGTCGAGGGTTTTAGGAGCAAGTTGAGAAAATTCCAAATTCTTCCAGCAGTATCAGATGAAGTAGATATTTGTAGAATAACCTCATGATATTCGCTTTTCCCCCCCTTCTGAAGCGCCAACAGTAACGTCCATTAGGCGTTGAAGGGTTTTTTGGCATGAAACGGAGATTGAAGGGTCCTGACCTTAACTTCCACCATATTCATGCCGAATGATATTAGAGCCAAAGACAGACTTCCATGACCTTGAAACGCATTTGCGAGGCCAAACCATAGTGTGGACTCAATTGCAGGAGCAATTAATCTCGTAAAGAAATACACCAAAGGAAAAAGTCATCCCCAAAACCCACAGAGCAATCGGAAACTGAAGAGAACCAATATTTAGCCTCCTGCTAACATGCGGTTCTTTTTGAAGCTTGAATTGGTATTTTGATAGGATCAGCGATACGAATCCATGGTCGATCAACATGAGCAATTTTTCATTCAACTTGCTCGTCAATGGATCCCCTCGTCTTAGAATTGCACCAAAAGGCAGGGTGATCATCTCTTCCTTCAACATTTTCAACTTTGGCCGTTTTTCTTCGTCCAAATAATACTTGATATCGTGAAGGAATATTTCTTTTGGGTGTGTTATAGCAAGGCCTTCCTCGGTGATGTCACTGAGGACAGGAGGACCAATGTTTTCTACGTAATGGTTTCTTAGGTAAGTTGAAACACGTTCGTCTCTTTCGAAAACGGTAAAAATTGTATCGGTTATCGCGAATTTATAATTATTTTCCATTAAATCTTCGATGGAGTTTATGGTTGAGCTGTCTTCAAAGCCAGTTAGTAAAAAAATAAACTTGCTCTGGTAAAATCGATTCATCAAGAAGGCACTCAGGAGAATCATTGCTTTTATTATATTCTGGGAATTCGTTGATAGTTTTAAGATCGAGGGTTGCTCGATGACGTGCTTGAGTATCACATATAGACCTTTTGGTACTTCCCCTGCTCCATAAGTTTGTCTAGTTATGAGCAAGGAGATGGAAAGACAAACGAATGAAACCAGCCAACTGATCCAAACAGAGGGAGGAAAAACCTCGAGGGCGTACTTCCAACGTGGCTTTGGTCCAGGAGCTTTGATAATCCAATGTACGGAATCGAAGTGAAATGGATAGGAAACGTCCAGATTCTTATGAAGGACGTCCATGGATATTTGTAGATCACATGTTCGGTTGTAAAGAATTTTTTGCCCATAGTCTGAGAAGTTATGTCTAGGATATGGTATAATGATGAATTTTGAAGAGATGTTCAACATTTCCATAAACAGTCCACATATTTCAGGCAATATACCACCTAAGACGTGACCTTTGTCAGATAATGTGTATGGTCGATAGTTATAAAGGCATATTTTAATAACCCTCGTACCTTCCTCTATCCCCACCATTTCTTTAAGGGAAACTACGTCTGTTAATCCTTGGTGACAGTTTCCAAAAACGACAGAGTTCACAGTTTCCAGATGGTCAGGTTGTCTTCTGGATATGTTACTGTGGATGTCTCCGTTTCTTGGGTTTATGACGATGGAATTGCTCATTAGATCTAGGGTAACATCAGGAGTGACTAGAGAGGGTAGGTTCTCTCCTAGAAATATGTATTTGGTGTCGTATTGGAAACCTAGTGTCTTCCTCAACTCTAAAAACTTCTTCAAGTCTATTTCTTCCAAATTAATGATGTATAAACTTGGGACTCGATTCAATTCACCCAAATTTCGATGGTCCACCCTTACCGTGGCAAAATTGAAGGTGTGGTTGAGGTTGATGACAGCAGCGTAATTTTCTCCATACATTAGATCCTCCACCAAATGGTTTATGCAGAAAAATTGCGTTGCCAATCGAATGAGGGGCATCAACATTTTTCCTCAATTAGCCAACTAAATCTAACGGAATGAGTGCCTTCAAATGAATGTGGTATATTGTCGAGTGATTATTCCGATAACCATCTGCACGTGGTGATATATAACGACGACAATGTTTGTATCATCCGTATGGGGTGAAAAATTACCAAAGTGAAATAATGATGGACGGTTTATTATTTTGTTTCACTGCCAAAGTTTTAGAATTGATCCACTTAATGATTGAATTACTATCATTAACTACTTAAATCGCATTCATGCCCAACATTTCGAAGAAAACTTATAATGTCTCTGAGTATATTCATCAACTATTGTTCTCTGTGCGGAACGAAACAAATAAGAACATAAGACCTCTCTTAGTGCATTGACCGAATCGCCCTCTTCCGTGATTGGTGAATTTGCGAGGATAAAATAAGGGTAGTTTTAGTATTCTGAAGAAATAACCACGTTCTGTTGTCCGACTACCATGAAGAAAATTTGAAAGCCTTTGCCCGCTTCTTTCTGTGTACAAATTGTTCATTGTCAGAATGACAATTACTGTCATTTTATTTTTATAAACTTCAAAAGGTGGAATCACTGAATTAAATTAAATATACCAGGTCAGATCGGAGTTTCGTCGAAAATCAGGGATAAGAAGATGAAATGTCGATTAGGTGAGCGAATATCATGGGAAAATGTTTGGCATGGAAAAGTTTCTCGGCGTTGGTGTTTCTGAGCCGTTGAAGTGAGAGGCACTAAAAAGTGTCATTCAAGGAAAAAGTTTGGAAGGGGGAAGACTCCACGATTGAAGAGATCAGAAAAAGTCAAGGAGTTGCTGGCTAGATCCCTGGGATAGCAGCTCGTGGTTATCCTTTTCGGGTACCAAGAAGGGTTCGTTTTGGGGGTCCGTGTTAGGGACACGTGGAGATAGCTAGTGGTAGGAAAGTGCCGCTAGTAATTTATGTTTGAGTAGAGTTCAGAGTCGCACGGAGACTAAGCTCGAATTCGTTACGAGAGTGCAAAAATGACAAACCAAAGGCTCCCTCTTCGTTCAGGGAGCATGAATTTTAAATTCCTTTTCGGACAGATAAACGAATGGTGATATTGAAACCCCCAATCATATTATCACAAGTTTTCATCCTTTCAATTGGATGATTTATTCATCCATTCATGAAGAACAATAGCCTAATGAATTAAATCAATACATCATCATGAATTTCATAGATAATTCTCGGAGATAATCGGAAGCAACCCTCGAAAACGGCCTAGTATATTAGTTTCAAACCACCCCTAAACTCGTGAAGATGCAATCAATACCAATAGCCCGAGTAATAGTTTGTCTGAACAATATTCTAACCATGTACGAGAACGTCAGAATCGTACACGTGGTCAATTACGAGCCTACGCTGGATTTTCCAATAATAAGGGTAGCCTCGTTACAATATAATGGTACAAGGGTCGTTTATGAGAAGCCGGACATGTATATCATCAATGTTAACAACCAATCTCTGGATATTCATCTGGTTTTCTTGGAAAGACGTGAGGATTTCAACCCCAGAGCCAAGTTCGTATTTTTGGGCACGAATATCAAAGACAACACTTTGAGAATTCTGTATTATTTGTTCATCGTTAACGTTGTTTTCATAAACGAAGAAGATGGGAGTATCCATACCTATTATCCCTTCGGAACGGGAAAATATCCAGCGGAACATCTCACGTTGGTAAAAGTTGGGGACGTTACCAACTGTTCGAAAAAAAATTTCTTCGAGGACAAACTCCCAGCTGTGTGGCATCAGTCTACCTTCTCTTCTTGCTTCTTTTATGCACCGCCTTGGTTCATCTCTCACACTGAGGGAATATCTCCAGGAGTGATGAAGTATCTTTTCGCGAATTCGGATGTTGAGTTTCTTTGGGTCGAAGAAGACTTAACGTTATACAATGATTGGACAACCCATTTCCAAACGGTACTTATGACTGGTAAATGTGACAGTGCCACGACTTACCTTATCGAAAACGTCGATTTCTTAACGCCACATGGATTCGAGGAAACTTATTGGTACGTACCAAGCCCGAAAAAACTGAGTAAGTGGAAGTATGTCTTCAAAATCTTCACCGCGAACGTTTGGACTCTTTGGGTTGGCACCCCTGTAATCCTCAGCATCGCTTGGTGTGCCACCCTCTGGTTCAAGGACGGAATTGTAGATATGGCTAGATTCATCAGTAGCGCAGCTTTGATTTTGAGATTCTTCCTCGAACAACCCATGCAATTATTTCCAGAATTCTCGTCCCAAAAGATCATAGCTGTAACCATGATATTCTTCACGTACTTCATGAACCTCTTCTTCAAGAGTCGATTCGCCCATCTGCTCACGTTCAATCAGATATCCGAACATAATACCATAGAATCTTTCGAGGATATAATGGACAAGAAGATGGATGTTGGTATAATAACAATGGCTTTATTCGCTTATGACCACAACGAGAAGGCACAAAAATATTTTAAAACTCACTATTCATCCTGTTTTTTTGATGAAGATTGTTTAAACAGAACAGCTTACCAAAGGGATATGGCAACCCTTATGGTCAATAGGATTTACCTGCGCAATAAGAAGTATCTGGTGGACAAAGATGGTAACGATCTTGTTCTGAAACTATACCCCTCAATTGCAGGTTACATTGCGAACATGCTCTTGAAGAAGGGCCACCCAATGATGGAATATCTGAACAAGAAGATGCATATACTTTGGGACCATGGGTTCATAAGTAAGGTGAATGCGAAGTACGAAATCGATGAGAAGTATTCGCAGTCTAATTTTGTATCTGGTGCTTTAGATATTGAAGATATTGAACTTGCTTTGGGTATTCTCGTTTTGGGATTGCTTGTTAGTTCTATTGTCTTTTACTTCGAGTTACAAGAAGACTAATTGTAAATATGACTGTTATGATCAATAAATATCGCATCTTGGTCTTGCTTGATTCGAAATGAAGATGATAACATAAGCCTGCTAACTGAAGAGTTCAAACTTAACGAACCAAAAATATGATGTTATAAGCTCTGATTGGTGTTTCATATAACATGGCGGATTGCTGTATTTTGTATTTTCATGTTGGATTAATCTGATCAATCCGTCCTTGAAAATTAAAATGAGTACATCTTATAGAATATGTGTAACCTATTTCAATATCTGAAATAAATATTTTTGTGATTATTCGTTTGTGCCATCATGTCTTTCACTATTAGGGCCGGTATGGCTAATGTACCGTTAATCTTCTTCCTAACCGAAACTTTAACCCGAATAGTGTTTGGTCAAGTTACCTGAAGAATAACCATCAGACATTGTGAAACCGGCCCTTAGAGACTGACCTTAGATAATTTCAAATTGAATCGTAATTTTGGTCAACTTTGAATTACTATATCTACCAGAATAATTCCTGTCGGCTAATGAAGTATATAACTGATAATGGCTTAGGTAAATCCATCAAAAATAATGAAGATAAAACGGATCAATCAGAAAAGCATTGCTTCACACATGACTACGGAATTCTGCACATTGAAAGTAAAAGCTTAAAACTTAATTCGTTAGAAAGCATGGAAATCAACAAACAAAAATGGTCAACTAATTTGCTTGAAGACCAGGTAGGGTTGAATAGTTCTCCTTTGTTGAATTAGTTCAACCGTAACGATCGTTCAACGGGAAATGATACGGAGCTCAGGTATGTAGATAACAGTCCTTATCTATACCCCTTGCCTCTCGGAGGTTTCTTGGATGGAATCAATTATATTTCGGAATACGAATAGTGAATTTTAATTTCGAATACTGGAAAAGAATCAGTATATTCGAAGTTGAGACATACAGGCATAAATAGTATAACGTTGTATTAATCAACGATCGTTAAGAGTACTGGTTAAATCCGGCGAGTTTGAGTACTTGATAACCACGCTGTGATAAGAAAGTTTATGAGAACTGGCCTCAGACTACAGAAAAGCTTTGAATTGACGAACGTAAGGTTTCGACAGGTCAGTTCGGAGTTTCGTAGAAAATCAGCGATAAAAAGATGAAATGTCGATTAGGTGAGCAAAAATCATAGGAAAATTTTTGGCAAAGAATAATCCAACTGCGTGGGTGTTTCTGAGCCATTGCAGTGAGAGACAGTAAAAAGTGTCATCTCAGGAAAAAAGTTTGGTAGGTTAGGAGATCAGAAAAAGGCAAGGAGTTGCTGGCTAGATCCCGGGGATAACAGTTCGCGGTTTTTCTTTCCAGGAGGATAGCTCTTGGTAGGAAAGTGTCTCTAGTGATTTTTTGTTCGAGTAGAGTTTAGAGTCGCACGGAGAATAAGCTCGAATTCGTGCGAAAATGACAAAAGACTCCCTCTTTTCGGACAGATGAACAAATGGTAATATTGAAACCTCTAATGATATTATTAGTATTCATCCTTTCATTTTAATGATTTATTCACCCATTCATGAAGAACAATAGACTAATGAATCCATACATCATCATGAGTTTCATAGATAATTCTCCGAGATAATCGGACGCAACCCCAGGAACCGCGTATATTAGTTTCAAATCACCCCTAAACTCGTGAAGATGCAATCAATACCAATAGCCCAAGTAATCGTTTGTCTGAACAATATTCTAACCATGTACGAGAACCTCAGAATCGTACACGTGGTCAATTACGAGCCTACGCTGGATTTTCCAATAATAAGGGTAGCCTCGTTACAATATAATGGTACAGGGGTTGTTTATGAGAAGCCGGACATGTATATCATCAATGCTAACAACCAATCTCTGGATATTCATCTAGTTTACTTAAGAAGACGTGAGGATTTCAACCCCAGAGCTAAGTTTGTATTTTTGGGCACGAATATCAAAGACAACACCTTGAGGATTCTGTATTATTTGTTCATCGTTAACGTTGTTTTTATAAACGAAGAGGATGGAAGTGTCCATACGTATTATCCCTTCAAAGCGGGGAAATATCCAGCGGAACATCTCACGTTGGTAAAAGTTGGGGACGTTACCAACTGTTCGAAAAAAAATTTCTTCGAGGACAAACTTCCAGCTGTGTGGCATCAGTCTACCTTGTCTTCTTGCTTCATTTATGCACCGCCTTATTTCATTTCTCAGACTGAGGGAATATCTCCAGAAGTGTTGAAGTATCTCTTTGCGAATTCGGATGTTGAGTTACTTTGGGTCGAAGATGACTTAACGTTATACGATGATTGGACAACCCATTTCCAAACGGTTCTTATGACTGGTAAATGTGACAGTTTCACGACTTACCTCATCGACAACGTCGATTTCTTAACGCCACATGGATTCGAAGAAACTTATTGGTACGTACCAAGCCCGAAAAAACTGAGTAAGTGGAAGTATGTCTTCAAAATTTTCACCGCAAACGTTTGGACTCTTTGGGTTGGCACCCCTGTTATCCTCAGCATCGCTTGGTGTGCCACCCTCTGGTGCAAGGACGGAATTGTAGATATGGCTAGATTCATCAGTAGCGCAGCTTTGATTTTAAGATTCTTCCTCGAACAACCCATACAGTTATTTCCAGAATTTTCGTCTCAAAAGATGATAGCTGTAACCATGATATTCTTCACATACTTCATGAACCTCTTCTTCAAGAGTCGATTCGCTCATCTTCTCACGTTCAATCAGATATCCGAACATAATGACATAGAATCTTTCGAGGATATAATGGACAAGAGGATGGATGTTGGTATAATACCAAATGCTTTATTCGCTTATGACCACAACGAGAAGGCACAAAAATATTTCAAAACTCACTATTCACCCTGCTTTGCCGATGGGTATTGTTTAAACAGGACAGCTTACCAAAGGGATATGGCAACTCTTATTATAAATAGGATTTACCTGCGTAATAAGAAGTATCTGGTGGACAAAGATGGTAACGATCTTGTTCTAAAACTGTACCCCTCAATTGCAAGTTACTTTGCGAACATGCTCTTGAAGAAGGGCCACCCAATGATGGAATATCTGAACAAGAAGATGCATATACTTTGGGACCATGGGTTCATAAGTAAGGTGAATGCGAAGTACGAAATCGATGAGAAGTATTCGCAGTCTAATTTTGTATCTGGTGCTTTGGATATTGAAGATATTGAACTTGCTTTGGGTATTCTCGTTTTGGGATTGCTCGTTAGTTCTATTGTCTTTTACTTCGAGTTACAAGAAGACTAATTGTAAATATGACTGTTATGATCAATAAATATCGCATCTTAGTCTTGCTTGATTCGAAATGAAGATGATAACATAAGCCTGCTAACTGAAGAGTTCAACCTTAACGAACCAAAAATATGATGTTATAAGCTCTGATTGGTGTTTCACATAACATGGCGGATTGCTGTATTTTGTATTTTCATGTTGGATTAATCTGATCAATCCGTCCTTGAAAATTAAAATGAGTACATCTTATAGAATATGTGTAACCTATTTCAATATCTGAAATAAATATTTTTGTGATTATTCGTTAGTGCCATCATGTCCTTCACTATTAGGGCCGGTTTCACAATGTCTGGTTACCAATACTTAACCTGAAGTAAAGACTTTAATCATAAAAAAGTGTTATACAATTGCTGGTTTGGCACTAAGCAATGGCTAATGTACCGTTAATCTTCTTCCTAACCGAAACTTTAACCCGAATAGTGTTTGGTCAAGTTACCTGAAGAATAACCATCAGACATTGTGAAACCGGCCCTTAGAGACTGGCCTTAGATAATTTCGAATTGAAACGTAATTTTGGTCAACTTTGAATTACTATATCTACCAGAATAATTCCGGTGGGCTAATGAAGTATATAACTGATAATGGCTTAGGTAAATCCATCAAAAATAATGAAGATAAAACGGAACAATCAGAAAAGCATTGCTTCACACATGACTACGGAATTCTGCACATTGAAAGTAAAAGCTTAAAACTTAATTCGTTAGAAAGCATGGAAATCAACAAACAAAAATGGTCAACTAATTTGTTGAAGACCAGGTAGGTTTGAATAATTCTCCTTCGTTGAGTTAGTTCAACCGTAACGATCGTTCAACGGAAACATAATGATACAGAGCTCAGGTATGTAGATAACAGTCCTTATCTTTACCCCTTGCCTATTCCCCCTACCCTTTAGGAGGTAGGCATTTATTCCGAACAAATGCAACAATGAGCTTAGTTTATCTCGTCACCTGATGAAGCCATGGTATGGCGAAACACGTGTAGTGATTTTGTTGAAGTCTCAATTAATGAAAATCGTAGACTGAGTTAATCAGTGAATACAAAGTTAATATGGATTTTCATCAAGTATCGACCGAATCAATCATTTTGGGGAAACCACTCCTGTTGAATCTTGGTGACAGTTTCCAGAAATGACAGAGTATACAGTTTTCAAATGTTCAGGTTGTCCCCTGGATATGTTACTGTGGATGTCTCCGTTTCTAGCAATTATGAAGATGGAATTGCTTATGAGATCTGGGGTAACATCAGGAGTGAACAGGGAGAGTATACTTTCCCCAAGAAACATCTATTTGGTGTCATTTTTAAAACCAAGGGGCTCCCTCAACTCCAAAAACTTCTTCATGTCTATTTCTTCCAAATTAACAATGTATAAACTTAGGGCCCGATTCAATTCACCTATATTTCGATGGTCCACCCTTACCGTGGCGAAATTTAAGGTGTGGTTGAGGTTGATGACAGCAGCGTAATTTTATCATATATCCTCCACCAAATGGTTTATACAGAAAACTTGGGGGCATGAGGGGGCATCAACATTTTTCCTCAATAAGCCAACTAAATCTAACTCCAAATTAATGTAATTTATTGTCGAGTGATTATTCCGATAACCATCTGCAAGTGGTAATATTGCGATGACAGTGTTTGTATCAATCGTATGGAAAAAAATTACCACAGTGAAATAATGATGGACGGTCTATTAAAGCGGTAAGAAGATGAAATATCGATTAGGTAAGCAAAAATCATAGGAAAATTTTTGGCATGGAAAAATTCAACTGCGTGGGTGTTTCTGAGCCATTGCAGTGAGAGGCACTAAAAAGTGTCATCTCAGGAAAAAAGTTTGGAAGGGCGAAAACTCCACGATTGAAGAGATCAGAAAAAGTCAAGGAGTTGCTGGCTAGATCCCGGGGATAGCAGCTCGTGGTTATCCTTTTCGGGTAACAAAAAGGGTTCGTTTTGGGAGTCCGTGTTAGAGACAAGTGGAGATAGCTCGTGGTAGGAAAGTGCCGCTAGTAATTCATGTTTGAGTAGAGTTCAGAGTCGCACGGAGACTAAGCTCGAATTCGTTACGAGAGTGCAAAAATGACAAACCAAAGGCTCCCTCTTCGTTCAGGGAGCATGAATTTTAAATTCCTTTTCGGACACATAAACGAATGGTGATACTGAAACCCCCAATCATATTATCACGAGTGTTCATCCTTACAATTCGATGATTTATTCATCCATTCATGAAGAACAATAGCCTAATGAATTAAATCAATACATCATCATGAATTTCATAGATAATTCCTCGAGATAATCGGAAGCAGCCCCCGAAACCGGCCTAGTATATTAGTTTCAAACCACCCCCAAACTCGTGAAGATGCAATCAATACCAATAGCCCGAGTAATAGTTTGTCTGAACAATATTCTAACCATGTACGAGAACGTCAGAATCGTACACGTGATCAATTACGAGCCTACGCTGGATTTTCCAATAATAAGGGTAGCCTCGTTACATTATAATGGTACAGGGGTTGTTTATGAGAAGCCGGACATGTATATCATCAATGTTAACAACCAATCTCTGGATATTCATCTGGTTTTCTTGGAAAGACGTGAGGATTTCAACCCCAGAGCCAAGTTCGTATTTTTGGGCACGAATATCAAAGACAACACTTTGAGGATTCTGTATTATTTGTTCATCGTTAACGTTGTTTTCATAAACGAAGAGGATGGGAGTATCTATACCTATTATCCCTTCGGAACGGGAAAATATCCAGCGGAACATCTCACGTTGGTGAAAGTTGGGGACGTTACCAACTGTTCAAAAAAAATTTTCTTCGAGGACAAACTCCCAGCTGTGTGGCATCAGTCTACCTTCTCTTCTTGCTTCTTTTATGCACCGCCTTGGTTCGTCAATCACACTGAGGGAATATCTCCAGGAGTGATGAAGTATCTTTTCGCGAATTCGGATGTTGAGTTTCTTTGGGTCGAAGAAGACTTAACGTTATACAATGATTGGACAACCCATTTCCAAACGGTTCTTATGACTGGTAAATGTGACAGTGTCACGACTTACCTTATCGAAAACGTCGATTTCTTAACGCCACATGGATTCGAGGAAACTTATTGGTACGTACCAAGCCCGAAAAAACTGAGTAAGTGGAAGTATGTCTTCAAAATATTCACCGCGAACGTTTGGACTCTTTGGGTTGGCACCCCTGTAATCCTCAGCATCGCTTGGTGTGCCACCCTCTGGTTCAAGGAGGGAATTGTAGATATGGCTAGATTCATTAGTAGCGCTGCTTTGATTTTAAGGTTCTTCCTCGAACAACCCATACAATTATTTCCAGAATTCTCCTCTCAAAAGATCATAGCTGTAACCATGATATTCTTCACGTACTTCATGAACCTCTTCTTCAAGAGTCGATTCGCTCATCTGCTCACGTTCAATCAGATACGCGAACATAATACCATAGAATCTTTCGAGGATATAATGGACAAGAAGATCGATGTTGGTATAATACCAAATGCTTTATTCGCTTATGACCACAACGAGAAGGCACAAAAATATTTCAAAACTCACTATTCACCCTGTTTTTTTGATGGAGATTGTTTGAACAGAACAGCTTACCAAAGGGATATGGCAACTCTTATGGTCCATAGGATTTACCTGCGCAATAAGGAGTATCTGGTGGACAAAGATGGTAACGATCTTGTTCTAAAACTGTACCCCTCAATTGCAAGTTACATTGCGAACATGCTCTTGAAGAAGGGCCACCCAATGATGGAATATCTGAACAAGAAGATGCATATACTTTGGGACCATGGGTTCATAAGTAAGGTGAATGCGAAGTACGAAATCGATGAGAAGTATTCGCAGTCTGATTTTGTTTCTGGTGCTTTGGATATTGAAGATAATGAACTTGCTTTGGGTATCTTGGGATTGCTCGTTAGTTCTATTGTCTTTTACTTTGAGTTACAAGAAGACTAATTGGAAATATGACTGTTTTAATCAATAAATATCGCATCTTAGTCTTGCTTGATTCGAAATGAAGATGATAACATAAGCCTGCTAACTGAAGAGTTCAACCTCAACGAACCAAAAATATGATGTTATTAGCTCTGATTGGTGTTCCACATAACATGGCGGATTGCTGTTTTTTGTATTTTCATGTTGTATTAATCTGATCAATCCCTCCTTGAAAATTAAAATGAGTACATCTCATAGAATATGTGTAACCTATTTCAATATCTGAAATAAATATTTTTGTGATTATTCGTTAGTGTCATCATGTTATAATGTTCTTTCAAATTCGAATGAACAACGTTCGAAATCTAAAATTATATTTCTGATGTGTAGGGAACATCACATCACAATAATTGCGTTTTTTCAAAGCAGAATGGACTTTTCAGATGGACTTCTAGAATCCTACTACAATTTTCAGTTTAGTGTTAAAATTTGAGAGGGTTATTCCCCCAAACGCTTCCAGAGATGTAGAAACAGAAATAATAGACCATAATCAGACACTTCCAATGGGAAAACCCCATATTTGTCGCACATAAATCAACGCTGACTATCCACATTAACAAGAAATTCCTTTATAATAAAAAGGCGTATAGTCCAATACTCAACCACATCAACCCATCCATTCGTTTTAACATTTTCCGTAATAATACAAAGTTGAGTTTCCCTATCTTTGAAGTGAAAATGGTAGTTTTTAACTCGACACAAATTCTCCTATGTTTGAACAACATTCTCTTGGTATCGAAAAAAATATCAACAATTGCCTTGGTCAATTTTGAATACCAAAAGAAAGTAGATTTTCCTGTTCAAATCTTTGATTTGAAAAGAGAACTGTTTATAACTTTTGGAACGCAGAGAATCGACGCTTATATTGTGGACAAGGAAGAGTTGAAGGTTCCAGATATGATAAGGGCTCTAAGGAATCACAATATATTCTACCCAAGAGCTTTATATTTCTTCATCGTGAAAAATTTCGACCTTGATGAATTGAAAATGCTCACCAGGTATTATATACTCGACGTGTATTTCCTGAATTCAACATCTGGTGATATTTTCACATTTTTCCCGTTTTCGACCGCTGTTTACCCGCCCAGCCAGCTGAATTTCGAAAAAATTGGAGAAGCAACGAATTGCGATGCAAGAAAGATCCCACAAAAGAAAATTCCCGATCATTGGAGTCAAGCTACGTTACAGATATGTTATTCACCAGCGCCACCTACTTGCATCAGCTCGACTGAAGGTATTTTCCCTGATTTTCTCAATTTGGTTCCGAATCTGACATTGACTTGGACGTTGGATATCCTTCCCATAGAGGGATTTTGGATAGAACACTACCATAAGAAGTTCTACGATGGAATATGCGATCTCAACATGGGTTATCTCATGGAAGAAAGTGATACTTTGACAGCCCATACATTTTCTTCAGCCTACTGGTTTGTTCCTTCTCCCGAGGAAGTGAAAAAGTGGAGTTACGCCTTCAGGGTATTTGGGAAGAGGTGCTGGAGTGGTTGGGTCGTTTTTATCCTATTCCTCTGCTTTATGTGGTCGTTGGAGGAGGTCCTCCTGGGGAAAACCCAGTTCTTCAGCAACTTCCTATTCGCTTTCATCCTAATCTCCAGTTTGTTCATGGAGCAGAGCCTAAAAGTCGTCCAGAACACCATCACCTCCCACATTCTTATTTATCTGATGTTTTTTCTACCATTCCTGATGAACATGTTGTTCAAATCCAAGTTTCCCTTCCTCTTGATTGGTATTCATTACGAACAAATCGAGATTCAAAATTTGGACGACGTCATGAAGAAGAAAATGACAGTAGGTATACCAGATTATTTTTTACCCTTCTTCAAAGGGAAACCAGAGGTGGAGGCCTACATAAAGAAGCACCATCACCTTTGCGCTATCGACAACGTATGCTTAAGAAGGACAGCTCTCCAGAAGGATATTGCGACGGTGCAAGTCGACAATTTCTACATGTACGACAGGAAGAAATTTCTCGACGTAAACGGTAGGGATCTGGTGAGAAAGCTGGAACCTCCCATACTGTCTGGTTCCATGAATGCTATCCTACCAAGAGGTCATCCGCTTGTGGAGGTGTTGGATAAGCATTTCATGTATATATGGGCACATGGGTTTGCACGTAGGATAACCAATAAATACGAGAACAGTCGAGACGTTGATACTTCGGATTTCGAGCTGATAAAGTTGGGGGTTGGCCACATCATTCTGCCTTCAGCACTGTTCGTTTTCGGAGTGATTATAAGTGTTCTGGTTTTCTACTTCGAGTTGAACAGAAGAAGCATGAAGAAATAAAGAATTTTGAATAATTATTCCTTTCGTTTCTTCTGGTATGTCATTCGCAATGTTTCATTTGAAACACTCATGCCTGGATTCAAGGGGGAGGCACTCGGAGAAATGCCACCCTTGGCCACTTCTTCGAGAAAGGTATCATTGAGATGATGATATTCACCATTGACTTTTGACCAGTGGGGGAGTTGAGTTATTCCTTCAAGGTGTTTGGGAAGAGGTCCTGGAGTGGTTGGGTCGTCTTCACTCTATTCCTCTGCATCATGTGGTCCTTGGAGGAGGTCCTGCTGGGTAAAACCCAGTTCTTCAGCAACTTCCTATTCACTTTCATCCTAATTTCCAGTTTGTTCATGGAGTAGAGAGCCTGAAATTCGTGCAGAACACCATCACCTCTTACATTCTCCTTTATCTAATGTTTTTTCTACCATTCCTGATGAACATGTTGTTCAAATCCAAAATTCCCTTCCTCTTGATTGGTATTCATTACGAATGATTCAGGATTAAGACGACATAATCGAGAAGGAAATGACAGTAGGTTTACCAGATTATTTTTTACCCTTCTTCAAAGGGAAACCAGAGGTGCAGGCCTAAAATTGCGACGGTGCAAGTCGACAATTTCTACATGTATGACAGGAAGAAATGTCTCGACGTTAACAGTAGGGATCTGGTGAGGAAGCTGGAACCTCCCATACTGTCTGGTTCCATGAATGCTATCCTACCAAGAGGCCATCCGCTTGTGGACTTGTGGATAAGCATTTCATGTATATATGGGCTAATGGGTTTGCACGTAGGATAACCAATAAATACGAGAACAATCGAGTCCTTGATACTTCTGATTTCGAGCTGATAAAGCTGGGAGTTGGGCACATCATTCTGCCCTTAGCTCTGTTTGTCTTCGGAGTGATTATAGGTCTACAGATTTTCTCCTTCGAGTTGTACAGAAGTACCATGAAGAAATGAAGAATTTTGAATAATTATTCCTTTCGTTTCTTCTGGTATTTCATTCGCAATGTTTCATTTGAAACACTCATGCCTGGATTCAAGGGGGAGGCACTCGGAGAAATGCCACCCTTGGTCACTTATTCGAGAAAGGTATCATTGAGATGATGATATTCACCATTGACTTTTGACCAGTGGGGGAGTTGAGTTATTCCTTCAAGGTGTTTGGGAAGAGGTCCTGGAGTGGTTGAGTCATTTTCACTCTATCCCTCTGCATCATGTGGTCCTTGGAGGTCCTCCTGGGGAAAACCCAGTTCTTCAGCAACTTCCTATTCACTTTCATCCTAATTTCCAGTTTGTTCCTGGGGTAGAGAGCCTGAAATTTGTGCAGAACACCGTCACCTCCTACATTCTCCTTCATCTAATGTTTTTTCTACCATTCCTGATGAACATGTTGTTCAAATCCAAAATCCCCTTACTCTTGATTGGTATTCATTACGAAAGAATCAAGATTCAGGATTAAGACGACATAATGGAGAAGGAAATGTCAGTAGGTTTACCAGATTATTTTTTACCCTTCTTCAAAGGGAAACCAGAGGTGGAGGCCTACATAAAGAAACACCATCACCTTTGCGCTATCGACAACGTATGCTTAAGAAGGACAGCTCTCCAGAAGGATATTGCGACGGTGCAAGTCGACAATTTCTACATGTACGACAGGAAGAAATTTCTCGACGTAAACGGTAGGGATCTGGTGAGGAAGCTGGAACCTCCCATACTGTCTGGTTCCATGAATGCTATCCTACCAAGAGGTCATCCGCTTGTGGAGGTGTTGGATAAGCATTTCATGTATATATGGGCTCATGGGTTTGCACGTCGGATAACCAATAAATACGAGAACAATCGAGACGTTGATACTTCGGATTTCGAGCTGATAAAGTTGGGGGTTGGCCACATCATTCTGCCTTCTGCTCTGTTCGTTTTCGGAGTGATTATAAGTGTTCTGGTTTTCTCCTCTTCGAGTTGAACAGAAGAAGCATGAAGAAATAAAGAATTTTGAATAATTATTCCTTTCGTTTCTTCTGGTATGTCATTCGCAATGTTTCATTTGAAACACTCATGCCTGGATTCAAGGGGGAGGCACTCGGAGAAATGCCACCCTTGGCCACTTATTCGAGAAAGGTATCATTGAGATGATGATATTCACCATTGACTTTTGACCAGTGGGGGAGTTGAGTTATTCCTTCAAGGTGTTTGAGAAGAGGTCCTGGAGTGGTTGAGTCATTTTCACTCTATCCCTCTGCATCATGTGGTTCTTGGAGGTCCTCCTGGGGAAAACCCAGTTCTTCAGCAACTTCCTATTCACTTTCATCCTAATTTCCAGTTTGTTCATGGGGTAGAGAGCCTGAAATTCGTGCAGAACACCGTCACCTCCTACATTCTCCTTTATCTAATGTTTTTTCTACCATTCCTGATGAACATGTTGTTCAAATCCAAAATCCCCTTACTCTTGATTGGTATTCATTACGAAAGAATCAAGATTCAGGATTAAGACGACATAATGGAGAAGGAAATGACAGTAGGTTTACCAGATTATTTTTTACCATTCTTCAAGGAGAAACCAGAAGTGGAGGCCGAAAATTGCGACGGTGCAAGTCGACAATTTCTACATGTATGACAGGAAGAAATGTCTCGACGTTAACAGTAGGGATCTGGTGAGGAAGCTGCAACCTCCCATACTGTCGGGTTCCATGAATGCTATCCTACCAAGAGGCCATCCGCTTGTGGACGTGTGGATAAGCATTTCATGTATATATGGGCTCATGGGTTTGCACGTAGGATAACCAATAAATACGAGAACAATCGAGTCCTTGATACTTCTGATTTCGAGCTGATAAAGTTGGGAGTTGGGCACATCATTCTGCCCTTAGCTCTGTTTGTCTTCGGAGTGATTATAGGTCTACTGATTTTCTCCTTCGAGTTGTACAGAAGTACCATGAAGAAATAAAGAATTTTGAATGATGGTTCCTTTTGTTTCTTTTGGTATGTCATTCCCAATGTTTTATTTTGATTCAAGGGGAGACACTCAGACAAATGCCACCCTTGTTCACTTATTATAGAAAGGTATCATTGAGATGATGATATTCACCATTGACCTTCGACCGGTTAGGGAGTAGAGTTATTCCTTTAGGGGGTTTGAGAAGAGGTGGAAGAACAGCGAGAGGGTAGTCCTATTCCTTTCCTCGTTTCACTGGTGCCCAACCGTGACTTTTTTTTCGCTACAATAAACCACATGAAATGTACTGTAAGTACAGTGTCATTAATAATTCCATAAATGTTCCAAAGTGTTGAACATACCTTGTAGGAAAAAACCTGAGTTAACGAGATATTATCAATCATTAAACCAAAAAAAATTGGCCAATTTGCATAGGAATGTAACAGTCATTAATAATTCATTTTCCTAATTTTTTATTCCACCCGCATGATATATACATTGTGGTTGCCCAAAACTTCCTGTTGCAGATGGTAATCGAAATAATCTCTCGAATATATACCCTAAACGACATACGGCGAATTCGTTTACGTTAACTTATTCAGGAATAATGTTGATGCCTCTCGTTCGATTGGCAACGCAAATTTTCTGCATAAACCATTTGGTGAAGAATCTTATGAATGGTGTTGATTACGCTGCTATCATAAACCTGGACCACACCTTCAATTTTGCTACAGTAAGGGTGGATCATCGTAATGTAGATAAATTGAATCCAGCCCCAAGTTTATGCGTTGTTAATTTGGAAGAAATAGACATGAAGAAGTTTTTGGAGTTGAGGAAGACCATAGGTTTTCAATATGACACCAAACACATTTTTCTCGGAGAGAACCTACTCTCTCTGGTCACTCCTGATGTTACCCCAGATCTAATAAGCAATTCCATCTTCATAAACACAAGAAATGGGGACATCCACAGTAACATATCATCAGAACAACGTGGTCTTCATTTGGAATCTATAAACATGATCAGGTCTGGAAACTGCAATGAAAACCTCTCGAAAGTGGGTTTTCCAAAGGAAATGGTAAAACTGAAGGAAGACACAATGCTCAAAATATGCTGCACATATGGGGAACCCTACGTGGTTATTGAAGGAACCAGTGACGCAACCGGAATCGAAATCGAAATGTGGCAATTCATGGTTAAGATGTTGAACGTATCTGCAACATTCTCATTTTTGTCATATCCCACAGAAGACTTACTTGCCGTGCAGCGAACAGTTCTATTCAACGGAAGTTGCGATGTGCTCATTTCATATTCATTCAATGTCGACTCACTGGACACCACGTCTCCCTTCTTCTACGATTCCCTAATTTGGATAATTAAAGCTCCTGAACCAAAACCACGTTGGAAGTACGCCTTTGAAATTTTTTCATTCAATGTTTGGATCACTTGGCTCTTTTCATCCGTATGTCTTTCCATCACCTTGTTTATCATCAAAAGAGCCACCAATGAGGCTGGAGGAGCAACAAATGGCCTATACATAATTTTTAAGCTGATGGTCGCTCAATCTGACAACTTGGAACTTTCAACAAAATCCAAGGATATAATTAAAGCAGTAATACTCTTGAGCACCTTCCTGATGAATCTTTTCTACGAATGCAAGTTTATATTTTTACTCACAGGCTACAAGGAGGGCTCTCTGATCAATTCCATCGAAGATTTGATGGAGAACAATTATAAAGTAGTTGTCCCTGATGTTGTTTGGTCCATGTTTGAAGGAGATGAAAGATTCTCAAATTATTTGAATAATCATTATGAAGAAGGTGAATTCACTATGAATCTAACAAGGAACAACATTGCTGGGTTCTACTTGAAGAGACAATTCCTCACTGAAATCAAGGATTATCTGGATGACGACAAAAGACCAAAGTTGAGAATGCTATCGGAAGAGGTGAACATCCGCGGTTTCGGCGCTCTCTTGAGACGTGGGGACCCATTGAAGAAATTTTTGAATGAAAAATTGATTTTGTTATTCGAACATGGCTTCATGTCACTGATAATATCCAAATACCAATCTTTTCATATGAAAGGGGAATCTCATGTTGATAGGGGTCTTAATATTCATTCTCTCCAATTACCCTTCGCTCTGTGGGTTTTAGGGATGTCTTTAAGCCTTGGTGTATTGAGCTGCGAAGTCAAAGGCTAATTCTGAGCGCGGAGGAGAAAACCTTTCAGTTCATCGAAGAATTTGTAACACCGATTTTTTTGCGCGATTTCAAAATTGTATCGTCTGAATGTACCACATTTGGAGGTTTTGGAGATATTGATGCAGTTGGGATTTTTTGGATTCTCCCGTCTTTCACGAACTTGAGTGTTGAACATCCCTGGTAGAAGTAATTGAGTGAATAATTTCGTTCGAAAATTAAATGAATCAATTCTGGAACTATGGTTGCGTCACGAACTAAATAATAGTTAATTATTAATTTCATTTTCGTAATTTTGATACTCAATATTGATAATACAAACATTTTTATTACTCTGAATTTCCCCTTGAGGATTATTATCGAGCTAATTACTGAGATATAATAAACGATATTCGAAATCAGTTTTCATGAAATCAAATTAGTATTTGTTTACGTCGACTAATTGAAGAAAAATGATGATGCCTCTTATTCGATTGGCAACAGAAGTTTTCTGCATAAACCATTTGGTGAAGGATTTGATGTATGGTGAAAATTACGCTGCTGTCATCAACCTGGACCACACCTTCAACTTTTCCACAGTAAGGGTGGACTATCGAAATTTAGGTAAATCGAATCCAGCCCCAACTTTATACGTTGTTAGTTTGGCAGAAATAGACATGAAGAAGTTTTTGGAGTTGAGGAAGACCCTAGGTTTCAAATATGACACCAAATATATATTTCTTGGAGAAAACATCCTCCCCTTGGTCACTCCTGATGTTACTCCATATCTAATAAGCAATTCCATCTTCATACACGTAAGAAACGGATACATCCACAGTAACATATCCAGAGGACAACCCGAACATTTGGAAACAGTAAACTCTGTCATTTCTGGAAGCTGTCACCAAGATTCAACAGACGTGGTTTCTCTTAAAGAAGTGGTAAGAATGAAGAAAGCTTCGAAGTTCATCAAAACTTGCGCCTTTCAAACTCCACCCTACTCTTTTTTCGACAAATCCCACGCATTGAGAGGAACCTCAGTTGAAACATGGCGAATGGTGGTTGAAATGTTGAACATCTCTTCAGAATTCATCATTATGCCATTTCCTGTTGAAAACTTTGACGACTTCCAACAAAGAATCCTCTATGATGGAAACTGTGATGTGCATATGGGTAGAGGTGACCCTCATGGTACTGTTGCCATGTCGTATCCCTTCTTCTTCGATTCCTTACATTGGATCATTAACACTCCTGGACAGAAGGCACGTTGGAAGTACGCCTTTGAAATTTTTTCTTTCTACGTTTGGATCAGTTGGCTGATCTCATTTGTATGTCTTTCCATCTCCTCGCTCATAACGAGAAAAGCTTATAAAGCAGGGGAAGTACCGAAAGGTCTGTATGTGATATTCAGGCATGTCATCGAGCAACCCCCGATCTTGAAACTATCAACAAATTCCCAGAATATAATAAAAGCATTAATTCTCCTGAGCGCCTTCTTGATGAATCGATTTTACCAAAGTAAGTTCATCTTTTTACTATCTGGCTCCGTGGACAGCTCAACCATGAGCTCTACTGAAGATATACTGGCTAATAACTATAAAGTTGTTACGCACAATGCTATTTTTTCCGTTTTCGAAAACGACCAACGCGTCTTGAAATATCTAAGCAAACATTACGAAAGAGGGGAGTTCAGTTTGGATGCTACCCAGGACAAGGTTGCAACTATATATTTGAAACGAATGTTCCTTTACGAAATCAAGAATTATCTGGACGAGGACAAAAGACCAACGTTGATGATGCTGAAGAAAGCCCTACTCACTAATGCCTATGGTGCTATCTTAAGACGAGGAGATCCATTCATCAGTTTGATGAATGAAAAATTGCTCATGCTGTCTGAACATGGCTTCATATCCCTGATAATGTCAAAATACCAACACAAATTTGCAGAGGAACCCCCTGTCCATGGGAGTTTAACTATTCATTCTCTCCAGTTGCCGATCGCTCTGTGGATTTTAGGGGTGTCCTTTAGTTTTGTTGTATTTTGCTGCGAAGGCAGAAACTTATTCTGATAAGCACAGTCTTGGAGCCGTGCACAAGGAATATCAGAAAAACACCGACGTTTGATATCGAATTTGTGTTCTTGTTTGATTCATAACAAACTTTCTCCCTTATTGGCATTAAAGTTGAGTACAATAAGCGGAATCATCTAAACGAAAGAAACACTCCTGGACAGAAGGAACGTTGGGAGAACGCCTTTGAAATTCTGGGATTAGAGAAGTTTGTTTCCCTGGAATTCGAGAATTTGTTCCCCTTGAATTTGAAGATTTTGTTGGCCTGAGATTGGGAAATTTAGTACCGCTTTCCTAAGGCTTACAACTTGGTGTTATTCCGAGAGGGAGACATTTCCCTGGAACTGGATATTTGGAAAGTTGTACCGTATCTGCAAATCACTAGTTCTGGTTATTTTACACCCTTGAAGCTGGACATATTTTGAGTATTGAAGGACGACATTTTTTGGAGGAAATACCCACGAAGATCTGGGAGGAATACTTAAGTTGAGTAACACTAATATTGTATAAATTCATCTGTTCAGAGGTCTATCTCAGCTTGTTGTAAACAATTGTACATTTGAAGTTTTATTATAACTGTAAACCTGAAGGGAGTTATTCATTCTGTCAGGAATGCTGAGATTGAGATTTCATTGCTTATTGAAGGTTAATACCTTTCGGTAAAACGTAGGAGGTTAACATAACACATTACGTAACAAAGTGCAGGACAAGATCACGTCAGAGCATTCTTCTGTTGAAGGTTTATCAACCAAAAGAGGTGTGCAGGAGAAATTCTTGATGATGGATCAGCCTTTTCTAATGTATAGACTCCCTTTGTTTCTGAAGGTGACAACTCGACCTCGTCAAACCAGCTCCAGATTATCGTTCCAAATGGATGAATCCCTTAATGAATCTAATAGTGATGATCTACTCCCTTGGTTTTTTATGAGAGTGCAGTTCAGCGTTTGTTGAAATCATAAAAATCATCCCTATTAGCCTTGCCCTCAGGTAGAGAATTATAGACTTATTTCTTTCCTATCCAAGGAGATATATATGAAGAAGTTCTATATTCAAGCATTTACCACATTTGTCCACAGGGTGACATAGTTCCATATCTGGTAGGTTTACGTTGACTTATTAGGTGACACTGTCTCAAGTCATTGCTGAATCTCCAGATTGTACAGATGATGGAAGTTATGTTATTCGAATATAAGCCCAAATCTGGTATACAAGTGCATACATAAGTGAGCCTTTAAAGAACTTGCAACGTTTATCGCACTCCGCACCGCTTCGTGCCTTATTGCGAGTGCTTTAAAGGAAGAGCTGTTTCAGATATATCCATTCAGATTCCAGAAAAGAATTCGAATTATTTTCCCCACTCTTAATTTTGAGATGAAAAATATCAGAATAGTATGTCACGTATTCTGAAGTTTTGAAAACATGTACCCTTCAAAAAAAAACTAGTTAATGATATTTCAATCATTCAACAGTATTATGAACCAATTTTAAAACTTCAGCAACCAGCAACGAATCGTTCATTATTAATTCATTTTAGTAATTTTTTATCCAATAAATATGGAATAAATGTTGAGGTCGCCCTCAATTCCCTCATCCAGATAGTTAACCTTCATAATAACTTGAAAATACGAAAAAGGCGACATTTGAAAAGGTTTATTTCGTCAGATTGACTTGTCTTCGGTTACGTAGACTCATATGGTAAAAATGTTGATGCCCCCTTTTCGATTGGCAACAGGAATTCTTTGCATAAACCATTTGGTGAAGGATCTTATGGATGGTGTTAATTACGCTGCTGTCATTAACCTGGACCATACTTTCGATTTTGCTACAGTAAGGGTGGATTATCGTAATGTAGATAAATTGAATCCAGCTCCAAGTCTATACGTTGTTAATTTGGGAGAAATAGACTTGAAGAAGTTTTTGGAGTTGAGGAAGACCCTAGGTTTTCAATATGACACCAAATACATGTTTCTTGGAGAAAACCTACTCTCTCTGGTAACTCCTGATGTTACCCCAGATCTTATAAGCAATGCCATCTTCATAAATTCAAGAAATGGAGACATCCACAGTAACATATCATCAGAACAACGTGGTCTTCATTTGGAATCTATAAACATGATCAGGTCTGGAAACTGCAATGAAAACCATTCAAATGTGGGTTTTCCAAAGGCAATGGTAAAACTGAAGGAAGACACAGTGCTCAAAATATGCTGCACATATGGGGAACCCTACGTGGTTATTGAAGGAACCAGTGACGCAACCGGAATCGAAATCGAAATGTGGCAATTTATAGTTAAGATGTTGAACATATCTGCAACATTCTCGTTCTTTTCGTATCCCACAGAAGACTTCATTGGCTTCCAGCAAACAGTTCTCTTCAACGGAACTTGCGATGTGCTCATTTTTTATTCATTCAATGTTGACTCACTGGACACCACATCTCCCTTCTTCTACGATTCCCTAATCTGGATAATTAAAGCCCCTGGACCAAAACCACGTTGGAAGTACGCCTTTGAAATTTTTTCATTCAATGTTTGGATCACTTGGCTCTTTTCAACCGTATGTCTTTCCATCACCTTGTTTATCATCAAAAGAGCCTCCAATGAGGCTGGAGGAGTAACAAATGGCCTATACATAATTTTCAAGCTGATGGTCGATCAATCTGACAACTTGAAACTTTCAACCAAATCCCAAGATATAATAAAAGCAGTAATACTCTTGAGCACCTTCTTGATGAATCTCCTCTACCAGAGCAAATTTATATTTTTACTCACAGGCTTCAATGAGGGCTCTCTCATCAGGTCCACCGAGGATTTAATGGAGAATAATTATAAAGTAGTTGGCCCTAATGTTATTTTGTCCGTCTTTGAAGGGGATGAAAGGTTTTTAACTTATTTGAAAAATCATTATGAAGAAGGTGAATTGACCATAAATGTTACAAGGGACAACATTGCTGGGTTCTACTTGAAGCGACAATTCCTCTCTGAAATCAAGGATTATCTGGATGACGACAAGAAACCAAAGTTGATAATGTTAGCGGAAGTGGTGAACATCCGCGGTTTAGGCGCTTTATTGAGAAGGGGAGACCTATTGAAGAAGTTTTTGAATGAAAAACTGGTTTTGTTATTCGAACATGGCTTCATGTCACTGATAATATCCAAATACCAATCTTTCCATTTCGAAGGGGAATCTCGTGTTGATAGGGGTCTTAATATTCATTCTCTCCAATTACCCTTCGCTCTGTGGGTTTTAGGGATGTCTTTAAGCCTTGGTGTATTGAGCTGCGAAGTCAAAGGCTAATTCTGAGCGCAAAGGAGTAAAGCTTCTACTTAATCCAAGAGTTTGTTTCACTGAATTCTTTGTACAGTTTCAAGAATTGTATCGTTCGAACGTAACACATCTGGACATATTTCTGCAGTTGGGATTAGTTGGGTTCTGCCGACTTTCACGAACTTGAGTGTTGAGCATCCCTAGTAAAAGTAATTGAGTGAATAATTTCGTTTGAAAATTGAATTGATTGATGGTCGCGTCACGAAAGAAATGATACCTTATTATTGATTTCCTTTCGTAAATTTGATACTCTATATTGATAATACAGACATTGTTATCGCTTCGAATTTCCTCTTGAGGATTATCCTCTAGCAAATAACTAATAATGAACGATATTCGAAATCAGTTTTCATGAAATCAAATTAGTATTTGTTTACGTCGACTTATTGAAGAAAAATGATGATGCCTCTTATTCGATTGGCAACAGAAGTTTTCTGCATAAATCATTTGGTGAAGGATTTGATGTATGGTGGAAATTACGCTGCTGTCATCAACCTGGACCACACCTTCAACTTTTCCACAGTGAGGGTGGATTATCGAAATTTAGGTAAATTGAATCAGGCCCCAACCTTATACGTTGTTAGTTTGGAAGAAATAGACATGAAGAAGTTTTTGGAGTTGAGGAAGACCATAGGTTTTCAATATAACACCAAATACATGTTTCTTGGAGAAAACATCCTCCCCTTGGTCACTCCTGATGTTACCCCATATCTAATGAGCAATTCTATCTTCATAAACGCAAGAAACGGAGACATCCACAGTAACATATCCACAGGACAACCTGAACATTTGGAAACTGCAAACTCTGTCATTTCTGGAAACTGTCACCAAGATTCAACAGACATGGCTTTCCTTAAAGAAGTGATGAAAATAAGGGAAGCTTCGAAGATCATTAAAACTTGCGCCTTTCAAAGTCCACCCTATTTTTTTTTCGACAAATCCCACACATTGGGAGGAACCTCAGTTGAAACATGGCGAATTATGGTTGAAATGTTGAACATCTCTTTAAAATTCATTATTATGCCATTTCCTGTTGAAGGCTTCGACGACTTCCAACAAAGAATTCTCTATGACGGAAACTGTGATGTGCATATGGGTAGAGCTGAACCTCATGGTACTATTGCCATGTCGTATCCCTTCTTCTTCGATACCTTACATTGGATCATTAACACTCCTGGACAGAAGGCACGTTGGAAGTACGCCTTTGAAATTTTTTCTTTCTATGTTTGGATCAGTTGGCTGATTTCATTTGTATGTCTTTCCATCTCCTTGCTCATAACGAGAAAAGCTTATAAAACAGGTGAAGTACCGAAAGGTCTGTATATGATATTTAAGCATGTCATTGAGCAACCTCCGATCTTAAAACTATCAACAAATTCCCAGAATATAATAAAAGCATTGATTCTCCTGAGCGCCTTCTTGATGAATCGATTTTACCAGAGTAAATTCATCTTTTTACTATCTGGATCCGTGGACAACTCAATAATGAGCTCTACTGAAGATATACTGGCGAATAACTATAAAGTTGTTACGCACAATGCTATCTTTTCCGTTTTCGAAAACGACCCACGCGTCTTGAAATATCTAAGCAAACATTACGAAAGTAGCGAGTTCAGTTTGGACGCTATCCAGGATAAGGTTGCAACTATATATTTAAAACGAATGTTCCTTTACGAAATCAAGAATTATCTGGACGAGGACAAAAGACCAAAGTTGATGATGCTGAAGAAAGCCCTACTCACTAATGCCTATGGTGCTATCTTAAGACGAGGAGATCCATTCGTCAGTTTGATGAATGAAAAATTGCTCATGCTATCTGAACATGGCTTCATATCCCTGATAATGTCAAAATATCAACACTTCGAGTTTGCAGAGGAAGCCCCTGTCATTAGGAGTTTAACTATTCATTCTCTACAGTTGCCGATCGCTCTGTGGATTTTAGGGGTGTCCTTTAGTCTTGTTGTATTTTGCTGCGAAGGCAGAAACTAATTCTGATAAGCTCAGTCTTTTATAACTCCGAGCCGTGCACAAGGAAAATCAGAAACATACCGACGCTTGAAATTTGATTTATGTTCTCTTTTGTTTTATAACAAACTGTTTCCTATATTGACATTAAAGTTGAGTACAATAATTGGAATCTTTTTGAAATGAAAATAGTTGTTCATCCACCCCTTGCTGTTCATGCGCAGTGAACACCTTTAAAGATGCTCCACATACGCCAGTGCGATCCAAAAATTTATATAAATGGAGTGCTTTTTGTGTTAGCTCAATACAATAACAGGGCGTTGAACTACTCCTGACAGGAAAACACTTACATAATTCAAATGAAATAATATGATGATACACCCTCGAGTTTACTTCACCAAATTAGAGCTTATGTAATCAAAATATTGAATATACAGGGTTACAGGAAAAGTAGTACTGAATATGAAAGGACGTTATTATTTAGGTCATTTCTGATGGATCTGCTTCTTCCGAAACTTAACCGTTATGGAGATATTGAGTTTTCAAGATTTTTTAAAGAATCCTTTATTTTCTGGCTTTTCCATCAATTTTTTTCGGATTGGATCTCCTAGGAGCCGTTTCTTCGACGTATCTAGTTGGAAAGCATGCCAATTAATAAAAATGATGAACAGAAACTGAACCTACTACTAATATCAGGTACTCGACGAGTAGGATACCGTCGCAAGTATTCATTGCGTGCACGCCACTTCACTCCTTCGGAAAATCCATAACACATTAGGATGTCAGCATATTCCTCGTTAGTGAACGTTGCCATGTTCACAATACAAATCACAGTCCACATAACACAGTAAGAAGATGCAACAGTCTAAAAATCCAAGCCAAGTCGCGTTTTTACAGAAAATTACGGATAACACATCTACCACGTGAGAATGACATGAGCAGACTATACGCCAAGATTTAAATTGACATACCTGAGACTGTATGTCTTTGTCTCCCGAGCACAAAGAATAGCTAAAATACTCAAATAAAACAAAGAAAAACAGAGCAATATTTTTATAATTCATTTTCGACATGTTCCCTTTTACTACCTTAACTGTCATTTGGTCAATATTTTGCCTATCTAATAGCAAGTGTTATCCCTTCTTGAAAAGCTGAAGAGACGTAGAAGTTATTAAACTTTCCTGAAGAAAAAATTCCATGAGGTTTTTTTCAAAAAAAGGACTTCAAATTTAAAAACACTTAGTGAAAATTCTTTAATTCTAACCCTTGTCGAGCAGCCTTATCCAGTTGTTAGTAGTAGATTCTGTTTCTGTTGATCATTTTCATTTATTGACATGCCGTCTAACTAGGTACACCAAAAAAAAAGATCCTAGAAGCTCCAATCCGAAAAAAAATCGATAAAACAGCCCAAAATAGAGGATTTTCAAGAAAATCTTCAAAACTCAATATCTCCATAACGGTGAAGTTTTAGACACCATATTATAGAACCAAATCCATCAGAAATGACCTGAATAATAACGTCCTTCAATATTCAGTACGACTTTTCCTGAAACCCTGTATAATTCAGTGGAAATGGAAACTTAAAAAATACTTATGTACAAATTTTAGCCTAATTGACAGTATTTCTCATACTTACAATGAACACTAAAGACCGTTTTGGTGCACAGAAAAAGTCTGAGTTTTCTGACAATATGTTGAATATAATTCGGTGATTCCATTTATTGAAGTTTATAAAAATAAAATGACAGTACCTGAACACTGAAGGTCCTTTTGGTACACAGAAACAAGTGGGCAGAAGCGCGACATAATACTATTTACATGTAAAGGGGTTAACAATGTGATAAAAACCTTTCCTACCTTCCCAAAGGCAGCACCCTTCCAGGATACCTATTGAAGGCAGCCTCCTTCCGATGTGTACTTGAAATAAAATTCACTCACTCCGAAAGTGATCTTAACTTTTCGCACTCCCGTAAGGAATTCGAGGTTGGTCTCCGTGCGACTCTAAACTGTACTCAAACAAAAATTACAAGCGGCACTTTCCTACCACTAGCTATCTCCACGTGTCCCTAACACGAACTCCCAGAACGAACCCTTCTTGGTACCTAAAAAGGATAACCACGAGCTGCTATCCCCGGGATCTAGCCAGCAACTCCTTGACTTTTTCTGATCTCCTCAATCGTAGAGTCTTCCCTTTTCATGCCAAAAATTTTTCCATGATTTTTGCTCACCTTATCGACATTTCGTCTACTTATCGCTGATTTTCTAAGAAACTCCGAACTGACCTGCCAAAACCCCCTTATGTTCGTCAATACAAAACTTTTCTGTAGTCTGAGGCCAGTTTCCATAGACTTTCTTATCATAGCGTGGTTATCAAGTACTCCAACGCGCCGGATATAACCTGAACTCTTAACGATCGTTGATTAATACAATGTATTATTATGCCTGTATGTCTTCAAATATACTGATTCTATCCGGGATTCGAAATTGAGATTTAATATTCGTATTCGAATATTTGATTCCTGTAGCCAAGCTAGTAAAAAGGGGCATCCAAGAAATCCCAGAGACATGGTGGAGCTGCTAAAAGGCAACTACTACTCATGACCTTTCGGCCATTACTCGGATATATTCAATATAATTCGGGGATTCCATATTTTAAAGTTTATGTAAATAAAATGACAGAACTTTTCATACTGACAATAAACACTTAAGTCCGTTTCAGTACACAGAGAAAAAATTGGCTTCTCTGGGTGTATTCGATTCAATTCGGGGATTCCACACTAAAACTACCCTTATTTTATCCTTGCAAATCCACCAATCACGGAAGAGGGCGATTCGATCAATGCACTGAGAGAGGTCTTATGTTCTTATTTTGTTTTGCTACGCACAGAGAACAATAGTAGATGAATATACTCAGTGACATTAGAAGTTTTCTTCGACCTGTTGGCCATAAAGGCGATCTAAGTAGTTAATGATATAATAATAATTCAATGATAAAGTGGATCAATTTTAAAACTTTGGCAGAGTAACAAAATAATAGACCGTCCATCATTATTTCACTCTGGTAATTTTTTTTTCATACGGATGATACAAACATTGTCGTCGTTATATATTACCACGTGCAGATGGTTATCGGAATAATCACTCGACAATATACCACATTCATTTGGGGGCACTCATTTCGTTAGATTCAGTTGGCTAATTGAGGAAAAATGTTGATGCCCCTCATTCGATTGGCAACGCAAGTTTTCTGCATAAACCATTTGGTGGAGGATCTAATGCATGGGGAAAATTACGCTGCTGTCGTCAACCTCAACCACACCTTCAATTTTTCCACGGTGAGGGTGGACCATCGAAATTTAGGTGAATTGAATCGAGCCCCAAATTTATACATCGTTAATTTGGACGAAATAGGCTTGAAGAAGTTTTTGGAGTTGAGGAACACCCTAGGTTTTCAATATGATACCAAATACATGTTTGTCGGGGGAAACACACCCTGTCTGGACACTCCTGATGTTACCCCGGATCTAATGAGCAATTCCATCTTCATAAACGCAAGAAACGGAGACATCCACAGTAACATATCCAGAGGACAACTAGAACATTCGGAAACTGTGAACTCTGTCGTTTTTGGAAACTGTCACCAAGGATTAACAGACGTAGTCTCCCTTAAAGAAATGGTGAGGATAGAGGAAAGTATAGGGGTTATTAAAATATGCCTTTTTAACTATCGACCCTACACATTATCTGACAAAGGTCACGTCTTAGGTGGTATATTGCCTGAAATGTGTGAATTGATTATGGAAATGTTGAACATCTCTTCAGAATTCATCATCGTTCCATATCCTAGACAAAACTTTTCAGACTACAGCCATGAAATTCTTTACAACCGAACGTGTGATATACAAATTTGCATGGAGGTCCTTCATAGAAATCTGGACGTTTCCTATCCATTTCACTTCGATTCCATACATTGGATCATTAGGGCTCCTGGACAAAAGCCACGTTGGAAGTACGCCCTCGATATTTTTCCTTCCTCTGTTTGGATCAGTTGGCTGGTTTCATTCGTATGCCTTTCCATCTTCTTGCTCATAACGAAGAAAACTTATGAAGCAGGGGAAATACCAAAAGGTCTGTATATGATATTCAAGCACGTCATCGAGCAACCCTCGATGCTAAAATTATCAACAAATTCCCAGAATATAATAAAAGCAACAATTCTCCTGAGCGCCTTCTTGGTGAATCGATTTTACCAGACCAAGTTGATTTTTTCACTTACTGGCTTCGAAGACAGCTCAACCATAAACTCCATCGAAGATTTAATGGATAATAATTATAAATTTGCGATAGTCGATACGATCTTCACCGTTTTCGAAAGAGATGAACGTGTTTCAAATTATCTAAGAAACCATTACGTAGAAAGCAGTGGTCCTCCTGCCCTAGGTGACATTACTGAGGAAGGCATTGCTATAACACACCCGAAACTAATATTCCTCCATGATATCAAGTATTATTTGGACGACGAAAAAATGCCAAAGTTCATAATGTTGGAGGAAGAGATGATCACCCGTCCTTATGGTGCAACTCTAAGACGAGGGGACCCATTGACGAGCAAGTTGAATGGAAAGTTGCTTATGTTGATTGACCATGGATTCGTATCGCGGATCATATCAAAATACCAATTCAAGATTCAAAAAGACCCGCATGTTAGCAGGAGTCTAAATATTGGTTCTCTTCAGTTTCCGATTGCTCTTTGGGTTTTAGGGATGACTTTATCCTTTGGTGTGTTCCTTTACGAGATTAATTGTTCCTGCAATTGAGTCTAAACTATGGTTTGGCCTCGCAAATGCGTTTCAAGGTCATGGAAGTCTGTCTTTGGCTCTAATATCATTCGGCATGAATATGGTGGAAGTTGAGGTCAGAACCCTTCAATCTCCGTTTCATGCCAAAAAACCCTTCAACGCCTAATGGACGTTTCTGTTGGCGCTTCAGAAGGGGGGGAAAAGCGAATATCATGAGGTTATTCTACAAATATCTACTTCATCTGATACTGCTGGAAGAATTTGGAAATTTCCTAACTTGCTCCTAAAACCCTCGACTTGGTCCTTGAGCTAGCTGAAGAGACAACCAACCAGACATCACAATGACCCAACCTGAAGTTGAATCCTCCACATGATAAATTTCAGAAGCTCAATGGAATAATGTTGGTTAACGAAAAAGTAGTATTGTGGAGGGTATCATGGTGATGGCGATACTTGTTATTCAACAAGAAAATATCAAGGTTTTCATTTTTGGCCATGAAATTCAGACTTCAATCTGATTTGATACTCAGGAACGTATCATTTGGGTGGTGAGCCTTGGTATAGAACCCTGTGGGATCCTGGTCTTCAAATTTCCGTTCTAAATGATCTAGGTGGGATGTGGTTATAAGGAGAATCTCTCCTAGAAGAAGTACAAGATGAACTTTTTTTATGCTAGTAACCCCTCCTTCCAATATTCGTCATCTAACCTTCAAAGACCAAACGAATCATATTATTTGAAATGTTCAAGTTGCTCAATTGGTATAACATGCACTTTCTAGGGCGGAATCATCGTCATCACCTACCTCCTTCCTCTTCTTCAATATTCAATACAGATTCCAAAATCAATAAATTTTCGAAGATCAGTCTCAAGTCTGCTGCTAGAGGTGAGTTCTTTTTTTATTGGTTTCTTATTTTGTAACATTGTATATTATAATTGTTGGTTTGAATATATTGCTACAATTAATTTAGAACATTATTTCTCAACATTTTCTAACAACGTCTAATCGTATACAGTTGACGTTATTTTGGTAGGGAATTCCATTAAGACAAATATGTAGGTCAATAATTCGCCTGATTATACATATCTAGGTGCAGTCTCGAAACTCCTGCAGGGCAACTGTGGCAAAACCCCAGTCCTTTCGGCCCAAGAGGGCTCTGGACAGGAAGACTCTTTAACTATACAAAGTTCCAAGTCATAACACAGATTGGAAATATTAAGAGTGAACAAATCTAATTTTTATCTTCTCTTATCTTCAAAACGATTCGATCTGCTTGTTGCTTCGACTATTTATTTCATTACTTATCGCATCTCTCCTCTTGCAGACTATCGCATCTCTCCTCTTGCAGACTATCGCCATTACGTGTTCCTATTTTTACAGCTGTTTGAATCGAGATTCCAAACGATGAAAACGAAAATGAAAACTATATCCACTTTTTCAATTGATTTCAGTGACATTACAAATGTTGTTCAACGAGTATGTACAGATTTCCATGATTATTGTAACTAATAATATATTAGTCCCATCCTCCTTGCCTATGTTGCTATGAACATCCCCAGTTCTGGTGTCCACGAAAATTGCGTTCTCGAAGTCTTTCGAAGAGTAATTCTGGGTCATTTGTCTCGCCAGATCGTGACCAAAAAGGCTATACTTGATGTGGCTGCTGTAACCAAAGGAACTCCTCTAATTCAACATGAAACTGAAGCTAATCTCGTTCAGATTCACGATGTAAACGGTGGCTACTTCGAGGAAACGATCTAACCTAACCTAATGAGAATCTTCAATTACCTGAGATTTTTCGAATGACCTAAACTTTCCCACCATTTCCATTATTACAATAGTTAGAATTCTTCAATTCATACAAAAACAGTAACGAACAAGCTGCAATACCCAAAACCCACAAAATAATTGCCAATTGAACGGAGTGCAAGGAAAGTCTCTTGATATGAACAGATCGCTCTTTATCTATCTTGTGAGTAACAAACTTGGAACGGATGAGAGGATAAATCCCATTCTCAATCAAACGATCAAATTTCACATTGATCACATCAGTGAGAGACGACCCCTTGCGTAAAACTGACATGAAGGGAAGGTGGATCACTGGAGGCTGCAACATCCTCAAAGTAGGCCTGTTATGCTCGTCCAGATAATTACCCAGCTGGTAACTGAACAGAGTATGCAAATATAAGCTGGCCATATTATCTCCTGTAAGGTTCAAAACGTAGGTGGACTCCTGATGATGTTTTTCGAAGTATTTGAGAGCTCGTGGTTCGTGGAAAAACTTCTTCGAGGAACTTGGAAATTTGAGTGTATACCCCTTCTCCATGACGTCCTCGAAATTATCAACGGACATTTCATATTTCAAACCTGTTAGCAGAAAGGTGAATCTACTATCGAAGAATAGATTCATCCAGAATGTTGTTAGAACCAGAATTCCCAGCAGAATGGTTTGGGATAACGTCGATGGTTTCAATCGTTGAGATTGTTCCAAGAAATGTTTGTAAATGATAACCAGACCATCTGTTATCATTCCTCTTCCTTTCTGGATCTTTTCTATAATATAGTGAGTGATGGACAGGGCTATGACAGCTGAAAACCATAACAACCAAGTGTCCTTTGAGAATATTTCGAGTGCATACCTCCATCTGGGCATTTCCTTGGGAGTCTTAACAATCCAATGGACTGAATCAAAAAAATGTGCGTGACTGAAGTCGAAGTAACCTTCAATAGGATACATGCTGCTGAAAATGTCGCATGAACCATTCGTCATAATTTCGTCGAAGAAATACTCGGTGTTTCTTTCAGGAAAAATAAATGCTGAGTATTTTCCTTTCACGTCGAGTGAATCTAGGAAAATGTTCCACATTTCAGCTTCCACCCCCTCCACTTTGCCATTCTCGAGGATAACATATGGTGCTGCTACGAAGAAACATACAAGAAGTACTTTTTTACTCGAGAATAACTCGGTTTTTTCGAATACAATCCTGGAGTAGTTATTTCCACAATCCCCTCTTTTTGCCTCCAAACCTAACCTCCCATCCTCCTTGCCTACGTTGCTATGAACATCTCCAGTTTTGGTGTTGACGAAAATTGCATTCTCGAAGTCTTTCGGGGAATAATTCTGGGTCAGTTGTCTCGCCAGATCGTGACCAAGAAGGATATACTTGGTGTGGCTGCTGTGTCCAAAGGACCTCCTCAATTTCAACATGAAACTGAAGCTAATCTCATTCAGATTCACGATGTAAACGGTGGGTACTTCGAGGAAACGTTTCGACTCTTCGAAACGCGCCAAAGTTATTCGGACTGTTGGAAAATCGAATTTCGAATCTGAGTTGACTACAACGGCGTAATTACCATTGAGGGTGTGGTTTTTCACCAAAAAATTGATGCAAAGGACGCTGGTAGGATATATCAAAGGTATCATGGTACAACTGTTGAGTTGGAAATGAAGAAATTGTACAATAACGCAATTGGTCTAATTACATGGACCGTGTTCTTTTACGTAATTGATGCTGATAAAAATCTTCAATTATTTGACATCTTTCCAATGATGATAAAAACGAACGGCAATTAGAAGAAACGAGTCATTATTATTTCAGTTTTCCAGTAGATTGATCGATGTTTTTTCCGTTGGTTGGGTTATGTTTTGCCTCTTCCTAATGTTATTCGCTGAACTGAATATTATGATTACTTGGAAATCAATTTGTGCAATATTTTCCAACCTAACACGTGGAAATGAGTAGGTTTCAATAAATTGTGGTGAATGGGAATTCTGGTTCTAACAACATTCTGGATGAATCTTTTCTTCGACAGTAGGTTCACCTTTCTGCTAACAGGTTTGAAATATGAAATGTCTGTTGATAATTTCGAGGAAATCATGGATGAGGGGTATACACTCAAATCCCCAAGCTCCTCGAAGAAGTTTTTCGACTAACCACGAGCTCTCAAATACTTCGAAAAACATCATCAGGAGTCCACCTACGTTTTGAACCTCACAGGAGATAAAGTTGCCAGCTTATTTCTCCATACTCTCTTCAGTTACCAGCTGGGTAATTATCTGGACGAGCATAACAGGCCTATTTTGAGGATGTTGCAGCCTCCAGTGATCCACCTGCCCTTCATGTCAGTTTTACGCAAGGGGTCGTCTCTTCCTGATGTGATCAATGTGAAATTTGATCGTTTGATTGAGAATGGGATTTATCCTTTCATCCGTTCCAAGTTTGTCACTCACAAGATAGATAAAGAGCGATCTGTTCATATCAAGAGACTTTCCTTGCACTCCGTTCAATTGGCAATTATTTTGTGGGTTTTGGGTATTGCAGCTTGTTCGTTACTGTTTTTGTATGAATTGAAGAATTCTAACTCTTGTAATAATGGAAATGGTGGGAAAGTTTAGGTCATTCGAAAAATCTCAGGTAATTGAAGATTCTCATTAGGTTAGGTTAGATCGTTTCCTCGAAGTAGCCACCGTTTACATCGTGAATCTGAACGAGATTAGCTTCAGTTTCATGTTGAATTAGAGGAGTTCTTTGGTTACAGAAGCCACACCAAGTATATCCTTTTTGGTCACGATCTGGCGAGACAAATGACCCAGAATTACTCTTCGAAAGACTTCGAGAACGCAATTTTCGTGGACACCAGAACTGGGGATGTTCATAGCAACATAGGCAAGGAGGATGGGACTAATATATTATTAGTTACAAGAATCATGGAAATCTGTACATACTCGTTGAACAACATTTGTAATGTCCCTGAAATCAATTAAAAAGTGGATATAGTTTTTATTTTCGTTTTCATCGTTTGGAATCTCGATTCAAACACTGACCCTGTATAGATTTACTGTTGAAATATCCCACCCCCTATGACATACCCTCGCAATTCATAAACCACCCTCGTAGATCTTCAACAAAACAATTGTTCCCAAGGTGACCGACCTACAAAATCATGACAACCGATGTTAAATCGATTTCCAACAAGAAAACCATCCATAGTGAACCAGACAATCACACAGATGGTTTGCGGTAAAGAATTCAGATCAAACTTGAGAAAACCACTTCCGGCTGCCCCCAAGAGCGCCGCCAAAAGGGTTGTTCCACCCTTCTCCGTCCAATCTCTGCAGAAGAGCACCCACGTGGTGCCACCGCCAAACTGTCACGCTTTCCATGAACGTCCACCTGTCAGAAACTTGTTCAGATACCGTTATCATCGGGGCGATTTTCCTGTGGCTTTGGAGACCAAGGGTATATCTTGGAAGACCGACATCACAAAGCTGGACTTCCACTTCTACCTGCCCATGTTCTTCGAGGGGTTAACCGAGACCAAGCATCCCTACAAGATCTTCGCGAGGCAGGCGGTTCACGACATGCTCACCTACGGCGGTAACAAGACCTTCCCATGTATTCCCCAGCTGATAATCCCGATCAAGAACGCCTTCAACACCAGGAACAAGGAAGTCATTTGCATCACTCTGAAGGTCCTCCAACACCTCCTGAAGACGAACGAACAGGTCGGGGAGGCTTTGGTGCCTTACTACCGACAACTCTTACCGGTTTTGAACATGTTCAAGAACTGCAACGTGAACTGTGGCGACGAGATAGATTACACCAAGGCCAGAGGGGAGAATATATCGGATCTGATCAACGAAACGTTGGAGTTGATGGAGAGGACGGGCGGTGAAGATGCTTTCATCAACATCAAATATTTGGTACCGACCTACGAGTCGTGTCTGTTGAATTAGATCGTGTTTGGGTGGTGTTTTTGAGAATATAACAAGTTGACGAGTTATTTGATGGTTTTACTGAGCTAATCTCCATCAGAATTCATTGAGAATCAGTTGGTGTCCAAGGTGAAGTCAAGTGTTGGAATATGTGCAGAACTCAAACACTGACCCTGTATAGATTTACTGTTAAAATATCCCACCCCCTATGACATACCCTCGCAATTCATAAACCACCCTCGTAGATCTTCGACAAAACAATTGTTCCCAAGGTGACCGACTTACAGAATCATAACAACCGATGTTAAATCGATTTCCAACAAGAAAACCATCCATAGTGAACCAGACAATCACACAGATGGTTTGCGGTAAAGAATTTAGATCAAACTTGAGAAAACCACTTCCGGCTACCCCTAAGAGTGCCGCCAAAAAGGTTGTTCCACCCTTCTCCGTCCAATCTCTGCAGAAGGGCATCCACGTGGTGCCACCGCCAAACTGTCACGCTTTCCATGAACGTCCACCTGTCAGAAACTTGTTCAGATACCGTTATCATCGGGGCGATTTCCCTGTGGCTTTGGAAACCAAGGGTATATCTTGGAAGACCGACATCACGAAGCTGGACTTCCACTTCTACCTGCCCATGTTCTTCGAAGGGTTGACCGAGACCAAGCATCCCTACAAGGTCTTCGCGAGGCAGGCGGTTCACGACATGCTCACCTTCGGCGGCAACAAGACCTTCCCATGTATTCCCCAGCTGATAATCCCGATCAAGAACGCCTTCAACACCAGGAACAAGGAAGTCATTTGCATCACTCTGAAGGTTCTCCAACACCTCCTGAAGACGAACGAACAGGTCGGGGAGGCTTTGGTGCCTTACTACCGACAACTCTTACCGGTTTTGAACATGTTCAAGAACTGCAACGTGAACTGCGGCGACGAGATAGATTACACCAAGGCCAGAGGGGAGAATATATCGGATCTGATCAACGAAACGTTGGAGTTGATGGAGAGGACGGGCGGTGAAGATGCTTTCATCAACATCAAATATTTGGTACCGACCTACGAGTCGTGTCTGTTGAATTAGATCGTGTTTGGGTGGTGTTTTTGAGAATATAACAAGTTGACCAGTTATTTGATGGTTTTACTGAGTTAATTTTCATCAGAATTCATTGGGAACCAGTTGGTGTCCAAGGTGGACTCGAGTATTGGAATATGTGCAGAACTCAAACACTCACCCTGTATAGATTTACTGTTAAAATATCCCACCCCCTATGACATACCCTCGCAATTCATAAACCACCCTCGTAGATCTTCAACAAAACAATTGTTCCCAAGGTGACCGACCTACAAAATCATGACAACCGATGTTAAATCGATTTCCAACAAGAAAATCATCCATAGTGAACCAGACAATCACACAGATGGTTTGCGGTAAAGAATTTAGATCAAACTTGAGAAAACCACTTCCGGCTACCCCTAAGAGTGCCGCCAAAAAGGTTGTTCCACCCTTCTCCGTCCAATTTCTGCAGAAGGGCATCCACGTGGTGCCACCGCCAAACTGTCACGCTTTCCATGAACGTCCACCTGTAAGAAACTTGTTCAGATACCGTTACCATCGGGGCGATTTCCCTGTGGCTTTGGAGACCAAGGGTATCTCTTGGAAGACCGACATCACGAAGCTGGACTTCCATTTCTACCTGCCCATGTTCTTCGAGGGGTTAACCGAGACCAAGCACCCCTACAAGGTCTTCGCGAGGCAGGCGGTTCACGACATGCTCACCTACGTCGGCAACAAGACCTTCCCATGTATTCCCCAGCTGGTAATCCCGATCAAGAACGCCTTCAACACCAGGAACAAGGAAGTCATTTGCATCACTCTGAAGGTCCTCCAACACCTCCTGAAGACGAACGAACAGGTCGGGGAGGCTTTGGTGCCTTACTACCGGCAACTCTTACCGGTTTTGAACATGTTCAAGAACTGCAACGTGAACTGTGGCGACGAGATAGATTACACAAAGGCCAGAGGGGAGAATATATCGGATCTGATCAACGAAACGTTGGAGTTGATGGAGAGAACGGGCGGTGAAGATGCTTTCATCAACATCAAATATTTGGTACCGACCTACGAGTCGTGTCTGTTGAATTAGATCGTGTTTTGGTGGTGTTTTTGGGAATATAACAAGTTGACGAGTTATTTGATGGTTTTACTGAGTTAATTTCCATCAGAATTCATTGGGAACCAGTTGGTGTCCAAGGTGGACCCAAGTGTTGGAATATGTGCAGAACTCAAACACTGACCCTGTATAGATTTACTGTTAAAATATCCCACCCCCTATGACATACCCTCGCAATTCATAAACCACCCTCGTAGATCTTCAACAAAACAATTGTTCCCAAGGTGACCGACCTACAAAATCATGACAACCGATGTTAAATCGATTTCCAACAAGAAAACCATCCATAGTGAACCAGACAATCACACAGATGGTTTGCGGTAAAGAATTCAGATCAAACTTGAGAAAACCACTTCCGGCTACCCCTAAGAGTGCCGCCAAAAGGGTTGTTCCACCCTTCTCCGTCCAATCTCTGCAGAAGGGCATCCACGTGGTGCCACCTCCAAACTGTCACGCTTTCCATGAACGTCCACCTGTCAGAAACTTGTTCAGATACCGTTATCATCGGGGCGATTTCCCTGTGGCTTTGGAGACCAAGGGTATATCTTGGAAGACCGACATCACGAAGCTGGACTTCCACTTCTACCTGCCCATGTTCTTCGAGGGGTTAACCGAGACCAAGCATCCCTACAAGATCTTCGCGAGGCAGGCGGTTCACGACATGCTCACCTATGGCGGTAACAAGACCTTCCCATGTATTCCCCAGCTGATAATTCCGATCAAGAACGCCTTCAATACCAGGAACAAGGAAGTCATATGCATCACTCTGAAGGTCCTCCAACACCTCCTGAAGACGAACGAACAGGTCGGGGAGGCTTTGGTGCCTTACTACCGGCAACTCTTACCGGTTTTGAACATGTTCAAGAACTGCAACGTGAACTGTGGCGACGAGATAGATTACACAAAGGCCAGAGGGGAGAATATATCGGATCTGATCAACGAAACGTTGGAGTTGATGGAGAGAACGGGCGGTGAAGATGCTTTCATCAACATCAAATATTTGGTACCAACCTACGAGTCGTGTCTGTTGAATTAGATTGTGTTTGGGTGGTGTTTTTGAGAATATAACAAGTTAACAAGTTATTCGATGGTATTACTGAGTTAATCTCCATCACAATTCATTTGGAGTTTTCTCTCTTCGGTGTTTATCTGGTTCAGGTAGGAGTTAAAGAAAATCCTTGATTCTATAAACTTACCGCAACTAGGCGAACTCCTTGAACAAAACTGACACAAAACGCTACTTCCAAAACTTCAGCACATGACGTTACAAGCAAACAAATAAGAGATATGGAATAGGAAAGCATTTATTTTGCGATAAAAATCGTATATTGCCCCCTGTGGTTACGTTATGTCTGGATCCTCATGTTTATGTTGTCATTACGGATATTTTGCCAGTAAATCATTCAAGGAACGGTCATAAATCGTTATCTGGCTTCAACGAGATGTATACCACATCGTGTAATGGAATTTGTTCGATTATTCCAATGGCAATAGGTAATTTATTATGGATCCGAAACCATCAGTTCGATTTCAACAGACAACCAGGTACATACATACAAGAAATTTTATTAGCACGTATGCAGTGGTGCCAGGACTTTTCTTGCAGTGGTACCACCCTAGGTAACAAAACCCAACGGCGCAAGCGAGTTGATTTATCTTTTATCGAGAATGGTCACAAACGATTAGGTTGGACTCGTAGATGAAGAATTCGTAGTGAAATTCAATTCTGTCCATCCGGCCGGCCGTCAACACGATAACCATAACAAACCTCATCTCTTGCCTCTCCATATGCAAACTTCGAGAATGTGAAAGTGATAAATAAAATAAAACTCGAAAAGTTGACAAATGGACAAATGACAAGTGACACGATAGTTGACGTTTGCTGATGACAGTGGTGCCAATGTTCGACATTCTTCGGGAAACTGCAGGAAGTTAATTATTTGATTTTGGCTAATTTTGGTTTATTTCTGGCAACACTGCATGTACCTGCGTTATGCGAATACAAACTAATTCCACCTGCAAATCTCTAAAGGAATAATGTATTGATATTTCGCATTACATCATTCATTTCTCTTTCTCTCCCATTTTTTTCTAAAAATCTATTGAGGTCGCAAATAATTGTTTCTTGTACGCCTTGACAAAATTAAGAGCTATTGCTTTTCTTCCTCATAGCATTTATACAAGGTTATTCGTCGGAATGTAGATGTCAAGTTCTTTTCTCTTTGAAGCTCGTTGCATACACGTGGAATATGTTTGAATGTGAAGGGATTGTGCTTATATGCTTAGGGATTTGTTTTGAATATATTCAATACATCACGCTCTTAGAACAAAATCTCAGACATAAGAAGGGCTACACCCAGAAGGAAAAATTCAAATACCACAGAGCGTCAAGATAGGCGCTTCCGTGTACAATCCTTAACGATGGGTTGGGAAAGAAGCTAGACCTATTACTCTGCATACACTTGACTTGCAATCAGGTGCCTCAAGCAGACATCGACCATCTCATTTCATCATTTAGGGACAGTGTCACCAAACAGATAAAAAAAAATCGGATTACATATGGGAAAAAAATGTTTTGCAAATGTAATCGTTTCATTTCTGATGTAAGAATTCAATATTTCTAACAAAATTATTCCTTCTAGATGTAACACTTCTGAATTCATTGAGTAAAATATGGAATTGATAAACCATAACGTTCAATTTTATAAAAAACTTTCTGTTTTCCCAAACAATATTTTCACCTCCGTAAATGGCACAAGTTCATGCCAGAATCCATAATTTATCGAAATCAAGCGATGGCATTTTCATAGTCTGGGCAATTTTCCAATAAATTTGTAAATTTATTTTTGCCTTGTTTGTGGAATGTTTTAGCAACGTCATAACCTATTGGAGCGTTTTGATACGAACTACAGGGTGTTGATCAAGTACGTACAACTTATTGAATAGAAGTAGTTTTCCCAAAAAACAAATTCCTTATGTTTCTTTTGTAGTCCAGTGATTTCATTTTTTTCTCGAAAACTAAGCAGGATACGAAAAAAATTTTATCCCAGTTAATTGATGCAAAAATATATGAATATGAAAGGAATGTCAATGGCACACATCCTTCTTCGTTGAAAATATTTTTGAGGTGCTGCTCGGAACGCCACTGGAATCAATGAATTGAAACAATTTAGGCTTCAAAAGTTAGCCCAGTCACACTACGAATAACACAGCCATGTAACAACATAATTGGGTGGAGGATCTTTAAGATACGAAAATTTAATTTATTTCTGTTTTATATATGCCTGAGGAATGAAATTTCCAATCTTTCCTCTCAACAACCGAATAGATTTTTCCACTTCTCAAATCCTCAACATATCTCACCTATGCTATATAACTCGTTCAACGACAACAGTTGCAACCGTTCACTTTTACCTTAAGATGTTAGAAATTACACCATTAAATCAGGTTTTCCTGATGACCCTTCCCTCATTGCGAATAATTGAATCATTAAAATAACGGAGCAAAAGCTGTTAAATAATTTGAAAGTTGTAGGTGAACCATTCGAAATCGAAATTTGAATGAAACGTGTTCTATAAAAATCGAATGATACTGGTTTAATTCGAGGAATTCCTCGACGTTGATCAGTCAGAAATACCACACATAATTCCAAGAAAGGAAAGACATATCTGGACTGATTCCAGGAAAGATTTCATCATAAATCTGCACTGTATACAAATCTCGAGAAAAAAAATGTATTTATGCAGCTGGTTGATTTATTTTTCCGAAACAAATTAATACAAGCCTGTTGATGAAGCGATGATAAATAATACATATTGGATAAAGTGTCAGTAACTATCCGGCATTGAACCTCCTAGCTCGACGATTAATTTGATGGGTTAAAAATCGATAAATCAAACCTGAAAAAATAATTGCTGAAAAACTATACAACATAAAATGACGAAATTCGGAATGTGTACTTGTTTGATGGTAACCAATCGAACATTTTTCATCGCGAAGCTCTACGCCTAAAAGTTCGGTAGTTATGATTTTTTGAATATGGAATTTCGCAATTTTGCGATAAGTACCAATTTTTTTCGGAATGAATTTTGAGACATCTAGATACAGACAACATGATGATGAGGAAATAATGAACCTCTTTGAAAAATAGGTAGTTTTTTCAACTGAGGTCACTGGGTGAACCAAGGTTGTCAGCAGAATTTTTTTAGATCACTTTGCTGGTTTAATTTTAATTTTTGACAATCAGAAGATATTTTATGTTTTCAAACAGTTGTTATGGATAAAAAATTGTATATCTATCCTAAAGAAATTATAGAGAAAATTGATCAATTTCATATTTTTTTCAAACATTCGAAACCAGAGAAATTCGTAGGGAAACAACCAGAAAAAAAAAATGTTTTGGATAGAGTACCTTTTTTGAGCGCTCGTACTACTTACACGAGGGCTATATCATTTCGTCACGATGTCTGTATTTTTCGAATTTTGAGCCGAAAATGGTCTCAATCGACTATGTTCGACTCACTGATGACGAATCCGTCGGAAAATTCGAGTCTGTCCGTCCGTCCGGCCGTCCGTCCGTCAGCACGATAACTCTCGAACGGATCAACCTAGAGACTTGAAATTTTCAGTGTAGGTTCAGATCCCGAATGCCTCGGTTAAGTTCGTTAATGGGCCAAATTCCACCAGGGGTTCCGTAAATATGGCCGTTCAAAGTTTTGTTTCCCTGATTACTTGAAAACTACAGATTCGATCGAGATGAAATTTTGCACTCAGATGTAAAATGAGGTGTTTTAGCTACATGCGAAATTTTGTCCAGATCGCATGACCAGAACCATAGAAACCATAGAAAATTGTAACTTTTGAACGGAAATGCCTAGGGACTTGAAATTTAGGTGTGGATCTCGAATGTCGTGATCACGTTCATCTATGAGCAACATTATACAAGGGGTTCCGTAAATACGGTCGTTTGAAATTTTGTTTTCTCGATAAATTCGAAACTTCGGATTCGATCGAGATGAAATTTTGTATTTTAATCGAGAATGATATATTGAAGCAATATTTTGTCCAGATCGCATGACCAGAACCATAGAAACCATAGAAAATTGTAACTTCTGAACGGAAAGGCCTAGGAACTTGAAATTTTCAGGGTGGGTTTGGATCGCGAATATCGCGGTCACGTTCATCAATAAGCAAAATGAGACTAGGGGTTCCGTAAATATGGCCGTTCAAAATATTTTTTTCCAGATAGTTTCGGAACTACTGATCGGATTGGAATGAAATTATGCATCTAGCTGAGGAATAATGTATTCAAAGTACGTGCAAAATGTTGTCCAGACCGCATCACCAAGACCATAGATATCGTAGAAAATTCTAGCGAATTATCGAAACAAAATTGATCAGCTGAAGCAGCGACATGAAGTCTGGAGTTTCGCCTAAGTTTCAGAATTTTTTTTTGACATTTGTTTGACAGCTGTCAAAAATTCCTTCAATTGGTTTCTAAAACTGGAAAATGCGAATCTACATACAAGGTGCATGTACGAGCGCTCAAAAGCTCCTGCCTTCACGGCAGTGCTTTTCGTAATTTTTTTTAATGAGTTTCGAGATATTTTGTCACATCTGAAAAGAGGCAATGTGATGATGAGGAAATTATGAACCTTTCTGTAAAATATGCAGTTTTCTAATGGGGTCACTGGATGAACCAAGATTTTCAGCAGAATTTTTTCAAATCACTTTGCTGGTTATATTTTTATTTTTGACAACCAAAAGATATTTTATGTTTTCAATCAGTTGTTATGGAGGAGAAATTGTATATCTATTCTATATTTAGAAATTGAAGGGGAAACTGATCAATTTCATATTTTTTTCAAACCTTTCAAACCAGAGAAATTCGTAGGGACACGACCAGAAAAAAAATTTTGTTTTGGAAATGTACCATTTTTTTTTAATGAGTTTCGAAATATTTTGTGACATCTAGAAAGAGGCAATGTGATGATGAGGAAATTATGAACCTTTCTGTAAAATATGCAGTTTTCTACTGGGGTCACTGGGTGAACCAAGATTTTCAGCAGAATTTTTTTAGATCACTTTGCTGGTTATATTTCTATTTTTGACAACCAAAAGATATTTTATGTTTTCAATCAGTTTTAATGGAGGAAAAATTGTATATCTATCCTATATCTAGAAATTATAGGGAAAACTGATCAATTTCATATTTTTTTCAAACATTTGGAACCAGAGAAATTCGTAGTTACAGAACCAGAAAAAAAAAATTTGTTTTGGAAAAAGTAATGAAATGGAAAATGGAAAATTGATAAATTTCATATTTTTCCTTAGGTTAGGTTTGATAAAAAATTTTCCATTTTGTACTGTCTGGTCGAAACAATCCAACCGACAGTTCCCAAAATCTGGAAACTGGACATGTGCGTTAAAATTTGGGACACCTGTATATCGACATTAATTTTTTTACGATTGAGATAATTCTAAGTAATCCAAACGTCATTTTAAGCGTTGAAAATACACCAAAATGCTGAGATTCCTGTGGTCATAAATCCACATGCAGAAACGTTAACCTCTCCAAAAACCAAATCAAACCGGCTCAATCTCTACTCACGTCTATTCCTAGAACCTACTCCACCTCGAGAACTCCCGGAAACACCAAGTTTCGCGCCGCAAAACCACCGCACAGCTACCACTGTTCATGCCCCGGTGGAAAACCCTGAAAATCGCCGCGATAAACCGACGAAACGCGGTGCCTGCGAGGTGCACACTTTTCGGGGGTCCTCCGAAGTAGCTCTCGACCGGGGAGGCTGAGGAATATCGGTTCGACGGTCTTGACAGTTGAACGTCGACGTTCACGGTCGACTTGGACGTTTCTTGGTCATTATTTCTGACCTGGTCGCCTCCTATGGCTAGCACACGTCGGACTGATTGGAGCATTCGGTATTATGATGTATAATTACGCTTAAGTAGCCTCGCCGCAACCGGTCACCAGGTCTGAGAGGACTTTTGGGGTGGACCAGTTGGCTTTTGGCCCTTAGAATGATAATTTCAAGTCGTTTTTGAAGAATCTTCCCAAAGTTCTATAGATCCCCAAACACCCTCCAAAATACATCACGTTGAGTGTTTCTCCACCTGGGACCAGTACAAGCAACGCGCGACAGGAAAAAAAATATTTATTTATTGTGGAAGATAACATTTGCTAAATTGATCACTTTCTGCTCATACATTTTGAACTCCTGCGTTAAGGGGAATGGAACCTGAAAATAGAATATAGGAAATAAAATTTCCTACAAAAAACCTCCAATAACGTTTCTTCAGTGACGAAGGGTTACCGAGGTATAACCTCAAAATGATTCTCCTACTTTTTTCGAAATGACGGGCATACGAGGGCTAGTTCTGGGATGAAATATACCCTAAAACCTTCCCACAGAAGTCTCCTATCAAACTTTGAAAGTTTCGTCTAAATCGGTTCAGCCGTTTCGGAGATAACTCCGGACATACAAACAGACAGACGAAAAAATTGAAACGATGTTGGTAAATCGAAAATAGTGATGTGAACATTTCTGGGTGTAATATCTCCTTGACCGATTCCAAAGGTTCATCATTGATAAGAATTGACTTAAATACACCAGGTGCATATATCATTCACCTCGATACTCTGATGTAATAATTACGGAACATTACGGTAAATACTTAGAAAATAAGCATTGAAAATGAGTATTGGAAAACTGTGTTAAAATCCAATCATATAATTAACGACTATTATATGGAATGCACATGTGCATTTATGTTCATTTATGGTTAAATATTGCGCTTTTGTATGAATTTCATATTTGAATAAAGTGGTACTCTAGAATTTTACGAATATAAGTTGGTTTGAACCTCAATTGCTAGCCGATACAATAAATGCGTTTTGGTGGAATGTTTTTTTTTTTAATTATGAAATAACCTTTGTTTATATTCTTGAAACTCTACTATGATGTAGGAGACTTTAATCTGAAAAAATACCCCCCAGACTACCTACACGTATCAACTACGAAAAATTTATTTTTTTTTATATAATTTATGGTACCTATACACTCACCCAGATACTTGTATTTTGTCATTCTTGAAGGTTTTGGTTCAGAAGACGAAACAAATCTCTTGCACTTTCAATTCTGAATCAAGTATGTGAAGAAATCTCAAGTTATAGAACAAATTTTGTGGTAATTGAATAATAGGATTAGATATCTTATTTTTAGATTCATATGTAAGAAATAAGAGCCGCATTATGCCGCTCGTGAGTTTAGGAAATATCTATGTAAGTTGAAATATTTTCCAGGAAAATAAGTATGGAATCAGTTCTTTGACGGGTTACGTAATGCAAAAAAAAAATAGGAAATTGCCGTCCGTGTTAATTGTCAGTAAGACAAGTAATGTCATTCTTATAAACTTCAAGAAAATGGAATCGCCGAGTTATATCGAATATTTCAGAAAAAAAATTTTTTTCTGTGTGCCAAAATGGCCTCCAGTGTTCATTGTCCGAATGACAAGTACTGTCATTTTATTTTTATAAATTTCAAAAGATGGGATCACCGAATTAAATTGAAATATCAGAAAAACTCAATTTCTCTTCTGTGAATCCAAATCGCCTTCAGTGTTCATTGTCAGTGTGACAAGTATTGTCATTTCATTTTTATAAACTTCAAAAGATGGAATCATCGAATTGTAAGGAATATATCTATCAGGAAAACCCTGTGTAACAAAACGGACTTCAATGTTCATTTTCGGTATAAAAAGAACTGTCATTTTATTTTCATGAACTTGATGGAATCACCGAATTATATTGAATATATCAGGTAAACTCAATTTTTCTGTGTACCAAATTGGATTTCAGTGTTCAATGTCAGTATGACAAATACCTCCTGTCAATTAATTTTTATAAACGTCAAAAGATGCAATCACCTAATACTTAATTTTTTTCTGTGGATTTTTAATTAATTTTTTTCTGTGGACCAAAACGGCTTTCAATGTTTATTGTCAGTATGACTAATATTGTCATTTTATTTTTATAAACTTTTATAGATGGAGTCCAAATGATAATTTTTAAGCGCTCGTTCTACTTACACGTGGACTATATCATTTCGTCACGATGTCTGTATTCTTCGAATTTCATGCCGAAAATGGTCTCAATCGACAGAGTTCGACTCTGTCCGTCCGTAAGCACGATAACTCTCGAACGAAACAACCTAGAGACTTGAAATTTTCAATGTGGGTTCAGTTTCCAAATGCCTCGGTTGAGTTTGTTAATGGGCAGAATTCCACCAGGGGTTCCGTAAATTTGGCCGTTCGAAATGTTGTTCTTTTGATTTCTCCGAAACTATAGATTCGATCGAGATGAAATTTTCAGGTCTCAAATGTCGCGGTCACGTTCATCAATGAGCAGAATTAGACTAGGGGTTCCGTAAATATGGTCGTTTGAAATTCAGTTTTCTCGATCATTTCAAAACTACGAATCAATGAGCAAAATTGGACTAGGGGTTCCGTAAATATGGCCGTTCAAAATATTATTTTCCTTATACTGATTGGATTGGAATGAAATTTTGCACATAGATGAAGAATAATGTACTCAAACTACGTGCGAAATTTTGTCCAGATCGCATCACCAAGTCCATAGATAGTGAGTAATCGAAAAAAAAATGGTGATTGGAATCATGACCCCAACAAAGTTTGAAATAATTATCGTGAGAATCGTCATAGGATATCTGTGATCTTCGGATTTTTTCACGTTTGTCGAAAAATTCCAGCTCAAAATTCAAAAATTACAGACATTTGTGCAAAATGATAACGTTCTGGTTTATAGAAAGAAGCGCGCTAAATAGTTAAACTTACCCTAGCCAAATTCGAAATTCATTTTTATATTTGATAATTCCCTTTGTAGAAAAACATAAATTCACTACCGGGATATAAGTTGTCTCAAATCATTCATTCCAGTCTAGAATAGTAATTCTGGAAATGAGTAAATTACGCTTGAATGGAGTCAAATGCAAACAAGATTTAATTTTGGACCCCAATTATATTTAACACTTCGAAGGAAATACGTCATTTAGCCTGTGGATTTCTTCTATTTATTAATGAATCTTAAATATTTAATGTGCTATTTACAAAGTTGAAACTAATGTATTAACAATCTTGTTATAATTTACATATCAAATGCATGGTTATATTTTTAATGAAGTATCTTCATGGTTAAAAAAAAGTATTTGATGAGTGTATGGAATGAAAAGATCATCATAATCTCAATAATCATTTATTTCTATCATCTCCAACAATATTATTTTAGCAATAAAGTGTTGAATTCATTCTTTCATTTTATTTACATAATCAACTGATATATTTCAAATCGGAATTGTTATTAACGTAACGAGAGACAACCAAATCTGATAATGAATTTTCAGTCACTATTTTGTTGTTAATTTCTAGCATTCTACATTTTAAAATCTCGTATGCATGTAATAATCAATTGCTGTTGAAAAAGCTGCAAATCCAGCCGCTCCAATGACACCTGCTTTCACACCAGCTGAGTAAAACCAAAATAAATACATTAGAAATGAAACTAGAAAATTTTTAATATCAAAACCTACCCCGCAAACCAATCAAACCTCCTGTTACGCCACCAGCATATGTACCATTTTTCCAATCAGATTTTCCTCTTGCCTAAAGGAACAAACAATTCAAACGATTTTTTTTTTCAAACTTGAGATGATCAGAGTACTCACGGTTTCTATACTACACTCTACAGCCGAAAAAAGCGCTCCGATAAGAGCGAAATTCTTAGCATAACTCAACGTGGTGGTTTTCATTTCTCGGAAAACTTGCCGCGCAGTCTGATTCTCTGCATCTGTAACAGTGGGCCCCACACTAGAAGAAAACAGACCTATGGCTGCACCCAATCCATATCCTGTAGGAATAAGAGAACTAATAAGAGATAAATTGGTACAAAAGTTCATCTACGAACCTATAACGCAACTCATCACACATTTGAAGGGACAGCTTTCAAGAAAAGCTTCCATCATTTTTTCTTCATTGGTTTTTATTTGTACCGGCCCCAACATTCTAGGTATGATGATGTTTTCTCTGAAACGAAAATTGTTGCCCACGAAATATTTCGTTAAATAAGACCATTCTTCAGAAGATAGATCACGTTTTTTTTCAGTGTTCATTTTGGTGGAATTATTTGTAAAGTAAATAAATTAGATCTTTCCCAACATTAGTTGTACACGAAGAGGATTAGGTTTATATCTTTTCCAGTGTTATGTTTGTTTTGCGGTGTTTATTTTTCAGGTTAAGACAACTTTTTCGAGGTTATGGTTCACTTCATAGATTAGAGTAATCTGTGGTCATTGTCTATTTCTTTAATTTTTCATACTGAAGGACGTACATGTTTTGTTTCAACCAGATAGAGGTTTACTCATATTATCATCTTGTTTCTGATTAGAATTTTACATGGTCATTCATTTTTAATAAATAATAACTGATTCCACAAAAATTGTTGATGAACGTAGGGTAACATCAGTTCACGATGAAAAAAACTGAGGTTTCCCAGGTAATTTTTCTCACGATTTAGGAATAGATTTCAAGAAACCTAGAAGTAATGGAACTGGAATACAAAACGATAATTGTAGATTGGAAAATGAATTACAAGATGGTTTTTCAGTTTCTTAATTTCTTATTTTCAAGCTGCCAGGTAATCATGTAGGGTTCTAGAATTGAAAAATCGCATTAAACGGAAAGAACAAAATTTCGAGGGTATAAGGATGAATCACGGAGTGGGCGACATCTACTTTTAATCCTTTGAAATACCCGAATGATGAACAACTTACTAACGTGAGTGTTTATATGGGAAAAGTGTGGAATATTTGTATGATTTTGAGTCATTTATGTATCGGAAGTGATATATTTAGATGATAATTTATGGACAATTGTTTCAAATAAACTGTATACGAGCTGAAAATGTAGCGGATTGTAAGCGTGGGAATAAGATCACGAAAAATGTGCTCTGTTCCTCAATGCTCATCACATGGGCAGAATTTCACCAGGGGTTCCGTAAATATGGCCGTTCAAAATTTTGTTCTCCTGATTACATTGAAACTACAGATTCGATCGAGATGAAATTTTGCACTCAAATGGAGAATGAGGCGTTCAAGCTACATGTGAAAATTTGTCCAGATCGCATAAGCAGAACCATAGAAAATTATAACTTTTGAACGGAAACGCCTTGGTACTCGAACTTTTCAGGATAGGTGTGGATCTCGAATGTCGTGGTCATGTTTATCTATGAGCGAAATTATACTAGGGGTTCCGTAGATATGCTCGTTTGAAATTTAGTTTTCTCGATAATTTCAAAACTATAGATTCGATCGTGACGAAATTTTGTATACTAATGGAGAATTATATATTTAAGCTACATTTTTCCAGATCGCATGACCAGAACCATAGAAACCATAGAAAATCATAACTTTCGAACGGAAAGCCTAGGGACTTGAAATTTTCAGGATAGGTGTGGATCTGAAATGTTGCGTTCACGTTTAACAACGAGCAGAATTATACTAGGGGTGCCGAAAATACGGTCGTTTGAAATTCAGTTTTCTCGATAATTTCGAAACTACGGATTCGATCGAGACAAAATTTTGGGTTTGGAGAATGATATATTCAAGCTACATTTTGTTCAAATCGCATGACCAGAACCATAGAAAATCATAACTTTCGAACGGAAAAGCCTAGGGACTTGAAATTTTCAGGATAGGCGTGGATCTTAAATGTCGCGTTCATGTTCACCAACGAGCAGAATGAGACTAGGCGTTCCGTAAATATGGCCGTTCATAATATTTTTTTCCTGATCATTTCGAAACTACTGATTGGATTCGAATGAAATTTTGCACATAGCTGAAGAATAATGTATTCAAACTATTTGCCAAATTTTGTCCAGATCGTATTACCAAGACCATAGATAACATAGAGAATTCTAGCGAATTATCGAAAGAAAATTGGTCAGCTAAAGCTCTGATGTTAAGTCTGGAGTTTCGCCTTAGTTTGAGAATTTTTTTGACAGCTGTCAAAAATTCCTTCAATTGAATTCTACAACTGGAAAATGCGAATCTACCAACAAGGTGGATGTACGAGCGCTCAAAAGCTCCTGACTTCGTGGCAGTGCTTTTCGTATTTTTTTTATTTTATATTGGTCATTTGCTATCATCACATTCACGTTCACCCACATAATCGAAAATGTCCGAAGTTGTTATCTCGATATTTACAGGACTTTTATTAATTCCGCAATCTTATAAAAAATATCTGATTTACTTGTTATGAAAGACAGAGATGACAGAATAATTTTGACCCCCATTTGGCCTGACATCTTGTGATTTTCAGCGACATCTAGCGGTTCGTGATTTTCCCCATTCGGAAAACGCGTTTACTCATAGACTAATAATAATATTATTAGTCTATGTTCTTTCCCAAAACAAATGCATTCATGAATGACATGCTTGGTCTATTTTATTATTAGTCTATGCATTTAACCTTAATTTTACTGATAAAAAAAGAATATCTCGCGCAATCTCAATATTGAATTCCGTTATATAAAGAAAAACTATTTTCGTTTGTGCCAAATCGGCCTTCAGAGTTCATTGTCAGTATGACAAGTACTGTCATTTTATATTTATAAACTTCAGAAGATGGAATCACCGAATCAAATTGGATATAATCAGAAAACCCTAATTTCTTTTCTGTGAATCCAAATGGCCTTCGTCAGTGTTCATTGTCAGTTTGACAAGTATTGTTATTTTATTTTTATAAACTTCAAAAGATGGAATCGCGAATTGTATAGAATATATAAGGAAAACCCTTCTTTTTTCTGTAGGTATTAAAAAACGGCCTTCAGTGTTGTTTGTCGGAATAATAGGTACTGTAATTTTATTTTCATGAACTTCAATAGATGGAATCACCGAATCATATTGAATATATCAGGAAAACCCATTTTATTTTCTGTGTCCCAAAACGAACTTCAGTGTTCATTGTCAGTATGACAAATTCTCACATATTATTTTCATAAACTTCAAAAGATGGAATCACCGAGTTATATTGAATGTATCAGAAAACTAAATTTTTCTTCTGTGTACTTCGAGGGCATTTGGAAAACGCATTTTACCTTAATCTGATAAAAAAGAATATCTCGCGCAATCTCAATCTTGAATTCCGTTCTTTAAGGTCACTTATTGATTTTTTTGTCAGAGAAACTGGGGGTGGAAATGTCCCAAGTGCGATTCGGCAAAGATTAAACAATCGCACGTACATCAATAATAACACCCCAAACTTATGCAAATGAATCCCAATCTTCCCCTAAAATACTGAATGTACACTCTCTTACAGAATTCGACAAAACTATATCGGCAATGTTTAAAACAAACAGTTTATTTATAGACCAGTTCCCCCAGATCGTACGTCAAGAACATAACGTTAAAAATAATTATAAACCTGAATAATTTCATTATAACTTGAAATTATTTCGTTTTCGTTTTGTGAATATCGAGACGTCACTTGAATGTACCACGCCGGTCCTACCAATGGCGCCGTACTATATATAAATATTAAATATAGACAATGTTTACATGTTTTAGTTTAAACAAAAAACAGTTTCGGTGGTTTGAGTGCAACTATAATTTCATGAAAAAAACAGGTGAGTAAGTACGAAAGAATTTTTCATGGAAAACTACCCCTTGGTCTTCAAAAATTAGCATTTCATCCCCTTTATTAACAAGTAAATATTTGCCGACGTTTCAATCCATCAAAGACATACGTCCCTCCTTACATTCTTTTCAACCTAACGTTCTTAGACTCGCGTTTGTCGCTAACTTACGTCTGTGATAGTTCCAACCTAGCAATATAATTATTTAAGAGATTTCTTTTACATTAACGTTTTTTATCGATTTTGGGCATTTGCAGTGGGCTCAGTGCGTTTTTGTGCTTTCCAGGAGGCGTTCAAGGTATTTTCCATCAATTGTCAATATAAATTTGTTGATATTTATGGTTTTTACACGTAATATCGAAGTGATGATTAATGTTATATTTTTTCTCCTTAAATAGGGGTAAGCAAAATGGCGCACAGTTTTTATGTAATTAATTCGACTTTACCTTTGCGAATCAATAAGATTTATAAAAGAATTCTTTCTAAAACATTCCATACCAGTCATTCATTTGGTTTTTCGTGGATAGAACTGAAAATTTTTGTATTGCACAGGAATGTAGGCCCACTTTTGTCCTCAATGAATAACTTTTGATTCACCTTATTCGTTTTATAATATAATAATAACACGTTATTTAGTATTGGGATTTATTACCTTTACCCACAACAAGGTTATGTTGCGGTGTTCGTTTGTTTTGAAGATGTACTGCCCCCTAAAATCTGTAGTTTCCTAGGTATTATCAGCTGTCAGTAAACATTAAAAATTGGAACAAACAAATTTTTCTTGTATTAGAAATGGATCAATCAAGAGTCAAAACGGATATTTGTATAGATATTCATTCAATTGTGAAATTTGAATAAAAAAAAATAATATTATATGAATTTTTTTGAAAGCCTACAACGTGAATCTGAAGCATTGGCGAGTAGATCGTTAGAATCTCATTATTATAATGGCATATTAATGATTTTCGATTCATCTATTCAAAAAGTCTGATGGTCTTGAACGAATATTTTCTTGAGTGCTAACAATGTGAATATTAAATTCCAACTTCTAATTAGCACCAAAAATTACGATATTCCTGTAATAAAAAGAAATGTATAATCTAGAACACGAATCCGCAGTTATGCCAAAACAGGGTAAAAGTTGTTCAAAACAGGAAATTCAACAATTTAGCCATGAAATTTCATCAAACCATACAATTCATTTCGTGAATAATTCTAGTTCCAAACTGGAATGCATTATTTTTGTGTATTGTTGATTGTTAATGTTAACAAAATTACTGGCCTTGAGATCAAGTTGAATTTATGTGAATAAGCCTCAATGATGAATGTTTAAACATTCAATTGTTAGTTTTCACTTTGATTTTGATGAAATCAGTTTTAAATTTTTTTTTTATGTTCCTAAAATTAAATTCATATTGCGACTTTTCGACTAGGGTAGTTTGATCCAAATGGATTCGTGCAAATATATTATTATTTTCTGTAATAGAACAGCAAATATTCTCTAATCTGGAAATTCATTCATTTGCAGTTTTGGAATAGCTTGATGTTTATCAACTGAAACAGAACCTCAACGATATGGCATTGTCACTTCCACAACAGTTTTGTGTGAGATGGAACAGCTACCAGTCGAATCTCCAAAATGCTTTTCCAAAACTCCTCAACTCTGAACACTTCGTAGATGTTACCCTGGCTTGTGAGAATGAGATGCTGAAATGTCACAAGGTGGTTTTGTCGGCTTGTTCGACGTATTTTGAAAAGTTGCTCCTACACAACCCTTGCCAGCATCCTATAATCTTCATGAAAGATATGAAGTAAGATATATTTTAATTTTTGTTGTTTTTTTTAATGTTTTTTTGTTCGTTTGCAGATTTCACGAAATGCAGTCATTGATTGATTTTATGTATAAAGGTGAAGTTAACGTTTCTCAAGACGATCTTCCATCTCTGTTGAAATCGGCAGAAGCTCTACAGATAAGGGGGCTGTGCGGTTCAGATCAGATTTTTGGACAACAAAACTTTGTCAAGACACAGGTAGACTTCTACTCAATTAAATAAAAAATATTAATGGAAAAGTTAAAAACCTATAATATATAAAAAATGTTATATTTGGTTTGAGCTTTTTGGTCAATCTGATGTATTATGTGTTTCTTTTCAGTTGGCTAGGGCTTCGGCAGCTGTGGCTGCAGCTTCTTCACAAGGATCCCCTAGTACAAATCCAGGAACAGAAAATGAAAAATCTCACAGTCAAGATCCGGCAGTTAAAAGTGAGAAAACAGAGGAAACGGAGTGCCATCCATCGGCATCCGAGTCAGATTCGAATGATTGTTTACAGATAAGAGGTAATGACAAAAATTAATATTATGCAGGGTCTTTAAAAATAATTGTAACTTTGTATTATCGTTTGCCGCTCCTCACTTAATGTGAACTATAGGTATCATAGAATTTTGAACTGACAGCCATTTTTACTTTAATGTCAATTCTTATTCAAATTCGTCAACTTTCTGTTTCCAAAACCATAAAAATTATTGAAATTTGCAAAGACTTATGATATGGAACAAAACACATTTATTGTCATGTCCTATTGTCGTAATGGTACATTCAACGATGGTCAATGGAATTATTTTATAGAGGAGTGTAAACAAATATCTGGCGAAATATCTGGATGTTCAGATTCAAGAATCCTCTCTGGAAGCCCACATCAGAGCTGTGGGAAAATTGACAGGAAGACCTCAAATTTCTGAAGAAGTTGTTGAAGATCTTAGAACACGAATTGACCAAAATCCTCAAATTTCTCTAAAAAAATTATCTCTACACTCTGGTCTTCCCCTGAGTACTTGCCACAAAGTTTTGAAGGAAAAATTAAATTTGTACCCTCACAAAATCACAATTGTACAGCAACTCCAACCAATAGATAGTTTCTGCGTAATCTCAACGAGGATAGATTGTTGGACCAGACTTTTTTAGTGATGAGGCGTGGTTTCATTGGTCGGGGTATGTGACTGCTGGAAACTACAGATTTTGGAGATCTGAGAATCCCCACAATTTCATTGGGACCCCAATACATTCATGAAAAATTGGTGTTTTATCGTCGTCGAATATATGGACCAGTTTTCTTTCAAGATACCATCAATGGTGAAATGTACAGAAGAATAATGCTGGAATAATTTATAAATCAACTAGATGATGAAGAAATAAAGTTGGGATATTTTCAACAGCCCACACTACTCGTGCAAATCTAAGTTATTTGCAGGAATTTTATGACAACCGGGAAATAAGTCAAGGACTCCAGCCTTCTTTTCCAACACTGTCTCCTGACTTGACTCCCTTGTTTTTCAAAAGGACCTATGATAATCTTGAGGAGCTGCAAGCGGCAATAACAATGTGCTGCCAAAATATTGGCCCAGAAATTTTGAAAAATATATTTGACAATAAACGGAGAAGAATTCATAAATGCCTAGAGAATAACGGAGGATATTTTGGACATTTAGTCTGAATTCAATAAACCATTTCATAGTTCTTCGATGAATTGAGTTTTTGTATTGTATATTTACTGAGATAGCTATTGAGTATAATATAAACAATCGCCCTGTACATCACAAAATGCACCTTGATGCATAGAAGATATGTACCAAATTTAATAAATATTTCTACAATATTCTCGCAGATATCATCAAAAAACTGCTTTTTTTTCAAAATTTTATCACTGGCACTGTCTCAAAAGTTAAGACTTTTAGGACATATTAACTTTCATATGAAGTTTTTTTCTTATAATGAGACAAATAATCACCCCTTTAAATATTAGCATGCCTTCAAGGAACATCCTGTATATCTTGAATTAATTTGAATTTTAATTTAGGTGATTCTACAAAAATTGAACACTTACTGTTTTTAAGCGCTCGTTCAAATTGATCAATCTTGACTGAATTTCACAAATTATAAATTTTCTTAGTAATCAAAGATACAATGCCATTAACGAACATTTGGAAAAATAACTGATTGTTGATGTTAATTATTGAAATATTATTCTATCGCTTAGTCATCATATGGAAGGTTGAAAATTTGTTTATTTCAACATTTCTCATGCATATAATCCAGTCTCTGATTATTATGCGTTGAATTCTAGAAGACAATGAAAATGTCAAAGAAGAACCAGAAGTAGATGAATCTTATTACGAGGGGGAATCAGAAATGTTAGACACAGAATTTATAGAAGGAGAAGGAACAATCAACACAGGAGGAGAAGACAAAACAGCACCCATTTCCGCAATGGCAAATGTTTCTTGCCATTACGATGGCATGCCAGGTAAGAAATATTTTATTTGTTAATGGACCTTTGCAATCATTCAAGGAAGAAGAAATGTTTCAAATAATTACTAAAGTGACAAAAAGAAACATTTTGTTTGTCACAAAAGTTTAAAAAAACTTTTTCGTGGGCAGTACATATTGAAAAATTACAATGCTCAATTAAATCAACTTTCACACTTTCGAAAAAGTGAGAATTGGATATAAATCGAAGTTACTTAACGAAAAGTTACTCAACATACAAACAAACCAGTTTCAGGTTCTGCCAAGCGAATAAGGAGAACAGACGAAGAGCTCAGAAGGGCTGCGGAATGTATAACGAGGGGCCAAACTTTCCAGAATGTGAGCGATCAGTTTAGCATACCAATCTCGACGATACGATTTTACATGGCCAGAAAAGGGATATTGCCGAGGCGTAAAAGAGGCAGGGCATGTTCTGGTTCCGTTCATGTCAATCTTCCCGTCCACAATTCGGGTTATAGTTCGAACTTGTACTCGACAGCTCCGAACCACATTTCACCTGGTAACACTAGTCCAGTAGGTCCACCTTACCATATTGTACATTATAAATTATCCCAGCTGGGAGTGTCCAAATTGAAATGAAATGATCTCTTTCCAGGTTGGTAGACCCCAGATTTTGTATAAATATATGAATCCTAGGAATGATTTGTCGTTTTTGAAGTCGAATGCATCAAGATAAAGTGTCGCCAAGAATTTCAACAATGAAGTCGGGAGCATGTGTATTTTTCTCAATTTGAATCCCAAAAGTGGTCCACAAGCATTCAGGTTTGACTATAGAACGAAGAGTTTTTACAAGAATCTAATTTCATTCGGTACTTCTATGTCTTAAGGTAAAGTAGATCTTTGATACCTATTTTTCGGATGTTTAACTTTATAGAGCAGCTTCTAGTATTTAAGTTGCAGAAACTCTGTTTTCTAATTATTTATAATACTGATCGTAGATTCTGAAGTGAAGGATATTTATCGCAAAATTTAGACCAGCATAAAGAAGACAATAAATATAGGAAATTCTTTGAAACGACAGTCATTCCTAATGCAAATGAACTACTCTTCTTTTTGAATTATCTGAAGTATTGAAAATAATTTTTTTCCTACCTTTTTAGGAATAGATCGAAGTTTTACGAGAATGTTGATGTATAAACAATATTTATTTTTTTTTATTATCCCAATGAACATTTCATTTTCACGTAGATTAAGGTAATTTATTTTCACATTTTACATCTTATTTAATCATTTTCTTAATTTTATCTTGCCATGTAATTTATTCAACAAAAAATTATTTATTTAATTAATCATTCTGGGTGATGTAGATAATGATTAAAACCATTCAGAATGCTCTATATACAGATATCGAGACTGATTTTTAATTGTAGCGAGTGAAATTGTTCGGGTTTCCTTTGATATTATTTTTAGTTTAAGTAAAGTGTCAAGACAGTATTTAAGGAATGCGCAGACATACCAAAATCAGTGTAAATAGATTCCCACCAAAGTATAGTAGTGAATATATGTTGTATGCTTTTTCAGTCGGTTTTAATAACTCCAGGTCTTATCCTGATGGTCTTTGAAGAACCTCATACATTTATGTATGTTCGGGTCGCGAAAGAAATTTTCTGACATGAAGCACGGTTCCACCATTCACTGTTGGGTAAACAATTAACAGTGCTGTGCCTCAGGTGGCGTAAGGACACAGTAACAAAGCCTACACAGAACACAACCGGATCTCCTAACTCGCACAAGCTCTGAGCTTCTGAGGGGTCTCACAGAGACCTAGGAGATTCGGGATATAAACAATATACAATACAATACAATTTATGTATGTTTCACCTGAAATATGAAGTGATGAACAAATTTTCATCAATTTACCCCTTTTTTAACCCAAAAAACAAACGGATGAGTACAGGAGTTATTATTTCGACTTCGGTAATTTTTGATTGCCAAAACAATTTTCTGTACATTGAGTTTACTGTATTTATAATAATTTAATTTGTTTTTTAATTGATAAAATGATGTGGTATAGGTAAAACGTAGGTAATACAAAATTATAGTACTATAATTAAGTCATAAGGAGTAGAAGAATTCACTGAATCGATTCTAGTCCGAATAAGTTGTGGAAAAACTCATTAATTAATTTTCCAATATATGAAATAGAATACAGTTTGTTATGCCATAAACCATAAAAACACATAATAATAACAAATATTTCAGTTGATACAGCCTTCCGAAATATCAATAGTGCCATAAAAGTCAGACGACGAAGTGCCTCTCATATCTACAATTTTGTTTCATACAGTATTGTAATTTACCAAACCGACACCCAATATATTACAGATTCATACAATATATTCAATGATCTCATAAAATATTTATTGACATTCGGGAAAACAGATTCACAGTAGGTACCAAATATTTATGTATGCATTTAGTTAGTGAGTGTCCCCTAAAAGTTTAGAGTTGTGTTGATTTTCTCAAAATAATTTTTACTTCCTGTATAAAAACAAGTACCTACATCATGTGTAAAGTGCCATCTTAATATATTTTTCTAGTTTAATAGAAAGCTTAAGTATTTGTGAATTTAGACATAATTGTATACAGTATTTGGTCTTAATATAAAAGTATTACATGAAAAAATTCTTATTATATTTTTTTGGTGATTGTATAATTTTAATTAATTGAATTGATATTTTGAGAACCATCTCTACATGCAAATTTCCTGAGGTCCTAAGGACTTTTGATTGCAAATTAAAACTTCAAATGATCCAAAACTTCCTTTATTATTAACCTCTAATTAATTGAAAAAAATATAAATAATGAAATCTAACAGCTTAACTATCGACTCGTACACCATCAACACCCAATGTGGTCATTTTAACGTCAAACCCACCATTTGACAGGTCTACCAATACTTCGTCAAGGTCACTTTGAGAGAAACGAGGAGGGACTAAACAAGTTGCATAACCTCCACCACCGGCACCAGTGAGTTTACCTTTCAAACTATGTCTTTTTAATATTCCGACGATTTCTTCCAAAGTTTGGTGAGAAACACCAAGTGTCCGCAAGAAGCTGTGATTGATTTCGGATAGTTCCTACAATAACAATATTGTTGCCAATAAAATAAAACGTGATATTCAGGGTGTTTTCAAAGGTGAGGCTTTTTTTCGACAAGCAAAAGAACTCATCAAAAAAAGTTTATATAAAATATTCATCAAAGCGATTCCTAACAGAGATAACACGATCCAGAGTCTATTCAAGATATTGATGTCCAAGATTTTTTGCACTTTTTTTCAAATTGAATATTTTATATAAATTTTCTCTTTTGATGAGTTCTAGCACCTGTCAAAGCCTCGCTCTTAAAAACACCCTGTATATAACCTGGAGAGAATATAATGAAACCAATAATAAAAGTTTATTCACCTCCAACTTCTCAAATGTAGCAGCTGTCTCTTCCTGATTAGACATAAACCTATTAAGAACATCAAGACATTCCAAAGCAGTTTTAGATATTTCGTCCATCGTATTCAGTACGGCATTGCCAACACTAGGAAATTTCTGAACGAAATCGGCAGCTTTCAGCACCAGAGTCTTGGTATCTCGAGACACCCCAGTGTTAATCAACAGTAGCTTCAAAGGATAATTCATTGTTCTTCTATCGGGTGGAGAACCCTTCTTGAACGCTAGCAGGGAACCATAGGTACATATTGTGTTGTCGATACCTACAAATTGAACCTGTTAAATAGCAAGAATTCAAACAACAATTTCTTCACCTGAAGGATTTCCGTGATGTATCCTCTCACCATAGAAGCCCCAATCAGACGTTACCTTCAGTTCGTCCTCGGTGAACAGGGTGGAGTCGGAATCAAAAGTAAGAACACATGGAGCATAACCATCCTTCGACAAGTTACCACTGCTGCCGGTCCTTCTCGTTGCGAGCTTGACGTAATGAAGAAAACTGGCAACCAGGCATACCACAAAAGAGGCGGAGCTACCAGTACCCGCCCCTATAGACAACTGACTACTGACAGAAAAATGGAATGGACGTAAATTGACATTCAAAGAACCAAACATTGCCGTGAGAAGGAAGAGGAATGACACCAGCGAATTCTTCTGGACCCTATTCAAAGTATTGTAATTACCGGTCCCCGAAAGGAATCCTTCGATGTTTTTGAGGTGAAGGTCATGATCCAACTTTTCCGGATGTTCCAAATTGAAACTGGAGGTTTCTGGATTGACTGGTAAAGGTTTATCTAGCAGATTCCGGATTTCCTGGAATACATTTCTTGTTTAAAACTTTAATGAAAGGAAATCAGGTTCACCAACCTTAAAATTGAAAGAGTAGTGAAGGTTTATGTCGGGAAAGTGTACTTCGATAACAGATGCATCATCGGTATTTTCGTTTTCCCTCAACGTACCAGAAGTTCGAAGGCCCAAACTGGCAGCTAAAGCTAATTTTCCATAGACCACGGAATGTTCCCCATGAAGTATAACCTTGCCGGGTGCAGATATGGTGAAAAGAATACCTGAAAATTGATAATTATAACCCCTATAACACCTTTTAGAATTATTTACCACTGGACTTATTAATAAAATCACCAGAGGGTGAAGCGTTCAAGAATTGCGAGTCGATAGCTGAAGACATTGTTTTACTTTCCCTCCTTTTCCTTCAAATCCTCCCACTGATCCGGGGTGTACGTTTTCGGGGAGAAAGCGTGGATATTCTTGATTTCGTCGTTGAGGATTTTGTGTACCAACCTTGAATCAAAAAGGGGAATTTAGAAGGGGTAACGGTGGAATCGAATCAATAAGCGTCACCTGTGTCTCTGCAACAGAGGTACTCCTTCGAATTTATCGGCCACAACTATGCAAGTTATATTCGCTCCACATCCACCAGAATCATCTCTGACTTCCTAAGAAAAACCCAAAACTTCATTTAAAATCGATTAGGAGTTTCGAAGTATCAGAGTTTTCTAATCTAAATATTAGATAAAAAAAAATGAGAAGGAAAATGAGTTTGAAGTTATAACTTTCATTCTGATTACAAAGTGGAAACTGTTTTGTTTGAGCATTAACGTTACTCAATGTTAGTAAATTTCTGCTTCGCTAACATTCATATTTTATGAATACTTCAATTGAAGGTGAATATAAAAAACTACGAAATAACAATTAATTTATTTCATAAAAATCTAATTTACATGACAATAAAACAAACATACATTGAATCAAACAACTCGATCTATTTGTTATTTACATCAGTGCAACTTAATATAAAATAAGTTCAATTTTCTTTCAGCTTCATATTGCCAATATCCCCAAAATCTTGGGGAATCTGCAGTTGCTTAATGTTGAAATACAAAAGGAAACTGATAAAATGAACACAGCTATATGCAGATATTATCAATGAGAATAAATCTGGATATCTAGAGGGAGGTTCTATGACCAGATAGAGAACAAAAATTGAAACGCATCCTATTAAAGAGGAAAACATACTGAGGAAGAAGAAAAAAGTTCCTAAACAACGAGGGTCTTTTTCGATTTCTTTGCATAGTTTTGCCGATAAGGTATTTTTTCCTTTGTCACCCTCCATTAAGTTTCGAATGAATCGGAGTTTTGGACACTGATCTTTAGAATTTCTAGTGGTGTAATAGGTGTGTTTCATACAAACAAAAAATGCTACAGTAAAAAATAGAAGTAGAGAAACTGTCGCAACTAAAAGATCATCCTTGATAAACAAATGTAACATACTGAAAACTGAAATAAAAAGAAACCAAAAGCAAACAAAAGGATCTTCCGGAAAGTAAAGCAAAACTGGCAATGCCGCAACTAATATAGATTTCTCATGAACTTGATATGAAAACAAGAAGAAAGCCAAAGAATTATTGATCAGAGCCAAAATGAACTTCCTAGAATTAGGCCTAGAGAACAAATCTATACTGGATGGAAAAACTGCTGAAAGTGTTGTGAATAAACACATTTTTGTCAATTTCGAATGGTCGCAACTCTTCAATTTGTAAAAAACATTGAGAACGCACCAAAAATTAGCTACTTTATCTTCGAATATTCCCCTATCAAAAGGAAATAGTCGATGTAGAACCATCATACCCGTTTCGAAATCGGAAACGAAAGGATACCAAATAATATAAAAGGTAAAGATAACGGTTACACCAATTTTGAACAAGGATGTCAACCCACTAAGAGCTTTATGTCCTGGTTTAGGAATACATGTACTGAGCAAATAAAAGAAGAATGGTAAGGAATGATAAAGTTCCATTTGTTTATAATTCAGTGCTAAACAGAAAAAAATAGAAGCGAATATAAATCTTCGATGTAACAAGCAAATAACGGAGAAAGTTGTGAGACCTAGTGAAACACAATTGTACTGAAAATGTCCATGATCTATTAAAATAATTCCTGGGTATAAAACACCAAGAATGGTAGATAAAGAGGCAGGTAATAGTGACACTTGCTTCTTCGATTTAACACTGCTCACTTGAATACTTTGATATACTTTAACACTGGTGAAATAAAAGATCACCAAAGACGGAATGTAAACAAGCGCATCAGTAATTAGGACAGTCATTCTCATGAAAAACTTTAAATCATCACTTTCATATCCCCGGGAGTTGTGTAGAGAAGTATAATTTGAATTTAAATGAGTTGCAACTAATCCGCATAAATACATATGATAGGCTGTCAGCGGAGGATAGTCTAGTCCCCAATATTGAAGATTATTAGCAGATGTGTTCCGGTACCAGTCTTTAATAGGTAAATTTGTAGTTATTTCCATCCAATGTCGTTGTGCTTCGAAATCTCCATACATTGGTGGATTTCCTTGTCCCGAATGCGGATGGAGCATAGTTACAAGTCTCAGAAGTATAGCGACCAGAACACCAAAAACAACCAACCAATTGTCGCAGGATATTCTCAGCAAGAATTTTTCCACAGCCATTTCAAAATATCTAATAAGATAGACGAGCTAGGTTAATTTATGGACTTTAAATATGGGAGTAATGCTGCTGAAAATAAACATAATCGATAATTGCCGAAGTATTTCGAAGATCGCGCATTTTGAAAGTAGGTGTTAAGTAAATTTTTCTACTTACCACGTGGGTAGCACGTAATTCATTAATCAATTTCGTTTTGATTTGTTCAGTGTTGACGACAGCAGTCATATTAACTGTAAAATATCTTGGCGAATTTTTAAATCGACAAGAGTTGGTTGCTACTATTCTAGGTATTTGTAAACAACGCTTAAATATGGTAGTCATGAAAAAAATTTACGCAGGTTACTTAGATTCTCACACAGTTTCCTTTCATTCAATTCATCAACTCTAATTTCAAAAATAAAAAATCATCACCTAATTCTTCACTTTCTATTTCTATGCTTTGTCATAATTTCTTTTTCTTACTTCCATTCACTCATTGAAATATGAAGAAATGTACAAGGAGCATTCATCACCAATTTTTCCAACAAAAACCCTTTATGTAAATATTCAATATTCGTTACATATAATAAATAGGAGTTTAAGAAACCGTAAATGTCACTAAAAGGCGTAGTCTAAAATTTTCTCATCACCATAGGAGTTAATGCAATCATCATTTTCTGGAGTTGGTATTTTGTATTTCTTATTATGAACGAAATAAATTCTTCATCATAGTCGGAATCTGAATCATCGAATGAATCGTCGAAATCTAAAATTGAAAGTAAATTTATCATTTCATTTACGATGTACTAGCGAAGTTTCTTACCTTCATTCTCACTTCCTTCAATATATTCAATAAGTTCCTCCAATACGACCTCGGCATCACTTCCATCTTCCTTGTTTATTTCGAATTCGTTTTCACTGTCATCACTATTACAATCTCTCCGCAAATCTAAGAAACAATCATCAATAATATCATCGATCGAAGATTCTGATATTAATTCTTGTTCGTCGAAGATATTACTTTCCGTATCTCCTTCGTATAATGGGTCCGACACTTCACTGAAACTTTTATCAGATTCATCGGTACCACTAAAATATTCAGATTCAGTTTCGCTGAGATTGAGGTCATCTCGATAAACAAGATTCATTTTTTGACTCGAATGGAGAAAAATCAAAAAGACATTTCTGGTTTCCTATCGAATTCCGCTGGCCGGCGAATTTGTCTTGCCTTCTTGTATCATAGAATATTTGACAGATATTCTATAGTTGTGTTACTTAACCTATTTTTTCCATGCTGATTTCTTCGCCGCATCAAAACATAAGTGTATAAAAAAATGGGTAATAAACTTAAGCGAAAATTAGTGGCTCGTGATAAAACCGCGGCAGATGAAGTTAGAGAAAAAATTGAAAGTGAAGAGAACTCATCTGTAAGTACATGAATTTCTTCATAAAAGGAAAACATTAAAATTTCGTTTTATAGGATGAGGAATTATTGAATACTATAGAAAGTGGGGCAGAGGATAGCTCGGATTCTGAGGTAGAACTAGAAGGATCAGAAGATGAAGCTGACGAATATCCTGAAGAAGAATCTGAAGATAGTGATGAAGATTTATCAGGAGATAGTGAAGAAGGAGACTCCGAAGAGGACCTTGAAGAAAGTTCAGAAGAGGAAGAAGGCGACTCTAGTAGTGAACAAAACGAGTCATCTGAGGAAGAGACCGCTGACAAGAAAGAACCAGAGGAACCCATTACGAGCAACCAAAAGGCGACTAATAAAAACAAAGGTATTATTCAATTTCAACATTACTTTTTTCTTGATTATTATATGATTATTTTTGAAGGTTTATCAAAGAGGAAAGAAAGTATTAAAAAAGATGAGATCACTAATAACGAATTAAAAGGAAAGAAATTAGAACAAGCAGAAATAGTCGCAGATGAATACGAATATGATAGTTCCGATGAAGAGGATATCAGAAATACATGTGGAAACATACCAAAAAATTGGTACGATGAATATAAACATTTCGGTTACGACTGGGATGGTAAAAAAATTATCAAACCAGAAACTGGCGATCAGTTGGACGAGTTCTTGAAAAGGATGGAAGATCCTGATTTTTGGAGGACTGTCAAAGATCCTCAAACTGGTCAGAATGTAGTTCTTAGCGATGAAGATATAAATCTTATTAGGAGAATAAAGGCTGGAAAAATACCTGATGTTCAATTCGATGAATATGCGGTAGGTGTTATGTTATTTCTTTGTGGGAGCTTTTAAATTTATATTCGTATTAATTTCAGCCTTGGGTAGAGTGGTTCACCGGTGAGGTTATGAAGACACCATTACGTAATTTCCCTGAACATAAACGATCTTTTCTGCCGAGTAAAGATGAACAAAGGAAGGTATCGAAATTGGTTCACGCTTTGAAAATGGGCTGGATTAAAACCAGAGAGGAAGCGGCTAAATTGCGAGCCAAGAAAGAACCCAAGTATTATATGTTATGGAAAACCGATGATCAAGCTGAGGAAATGCGTAGGATATACAAACATATTCCTGCACCTAAACGGTAAGAAAACCGAGATTATATCAAATTAAAAATCTGTTTTCAATTCTCCGAATTAAACGCTGCTATATCGATATTCTAGGTTATTACCGGGTCATGCTGAATCTTACAACCCTCCGCCAGAATATTTGTTTGACGAAAGGGAAATGAAACAGTGGAACAAATTCAAGGACACACCCTGGAAGAGGAAGTCGCATTTCGTACCTCAAAAATTCGATTCTTTGAGGAAGGTTCCTTCTTATAAAAGGTAAGTGATTTTGATAAGAAAATTCTAAAAGTTGTTGAAGCATGAATCTTTCCATGATTAAATGGCATAACCTACTTAACAGAAATGACATAAGATGTCAAAAAATAATATGCAGTGTTGCCATTATAACCATTTTGAATTGTATCATTTCTATTGGAAAACCTATTACAATATTTTCAACGTTTTTTCAATTCGACTTATTAATGTTTCTTATTTAGGTACGTAAGGGAACGGTTCCTGAGATGCCTGGATCTTTATCTCTGTCCAAGAGCCATCAAAATGAAGATCAACATCGAACCAGAAGCCCTGGTTCCTAAACTTCCGAGTCCGAAGGATCTCCAACCATTCCCCAACACTCTTACGGGAGAATTCAAGGGACACACAGACATGATACGGACCCTTAGTACGGATAAGACCGGTCAATTCTTGTTGAGTGGATCTGACGATGGCACGGTAAAGATATGGGATATCCCTACTCGTAGATGCGTGAAGACTATCGACACTGGCGATGTTGTCAGATCAGTTGAGTGGTGTCCCAATGGTGCCCTGCGCTTGATTTTGGTTGCCAGCGGTAAAAAGGTTCTTCTCATCAACCCACATGTCGGTAAGTTTTCTCAGGGCCCATTTCCAATGTTAAATATGTATTTTCTCACATATTTCTAAATTTTTTTCCACTTTTTTCAGATGATGTGTTGGTAAGTTCGAAAACCGATTCCGTTCTTCACGAAGCCCAGTCGGTGGAAGCTGTGATGGTGGAGAGGGTTAGAACTACAGTCCAGTGGTCCCTTCCGGAGGAAGAATTATTCAAGAGCGGCGTGAGGATAGTTTTGACCCATTTCAAGGAGGTGTCGCAAGTCACTTGGCACGGTAAGGGCGATTATTTCGCTACAGTGATGCCAGATGGTCAAAATCGATCCGTTGTCATATCTCAGATTTCTCAGCGAAAATCGCAGCTTCCTCTGTCCAAATCTAAAGGTGAGTGATATTAGTTTATGTCCTTGAGCATTTCTTTAGGTTGTTGTTGAAATATTACAGGCCTCATTCAATGCGTGCTCTTCCATCCGACGAAACCCTGTCTTTTTGTCGCAACTCAAAGACATGTGAGAATATACGATTTGGTTAAGCAGACGTTGGTCAAGAAGCTGATGACCAATTGCAAGTGGATATCGACGATGGCTATTCATCCGGGTGGTGATAATCTACTTGTTGGGACTTACGACAAGAAAGTGTTGTGGTTCGATCTGGATCTAAGCACTAAGCCATATCAAATTTTAAGGCTGCACGGTACAGCTATAAGGGGTGTCGCCTTCCATAAGAGATATCCTTTGTTCGCTTCAGGGTCCGACGATAGGAGTTTGATCGTTTCTCATGGAATGGTCTATAAGTGAGTGTTACTTTTTATTATATTTTTGGTTTTCAATTATGAAAGTATATTGAATTCAATTTTTTTTTCTTTGCAGTGATTTGCTCCAGAACCCATTGATAGTTCCGTTGAAACGATTGGAAGACCACAAGCAGTTCAACGATTTTGGAATTTTTGGTGTTCATTTCCATCCCATCCAACCGTGGGTATTTTCATCGGGTGCAGACGGTATCATCAAATTGTACACAGATTGAGTGTTGAACGATGTTTATATTTATACATACATATTTTGTTATATTTTCTCTAAGGCTAATAAAGAAATTGTTGTAAAATATGTTTTTCTGGTGTGCTTTTTTCATTTATGAGTTTTCTGAGAAATTGTGTATTTCGAGATTTCGATTGGGAGATATTAACGCCATCTATACGCAAATGTAAAAAGTATCAACTGCAGCTCTCTAAATAACAGATTCCTATTTCGGTACCCCTAGCGCCCTCTACACTAATATGTCGATAGTATGCCCGGCTAGCTGGAATAATTTACAGTTCTCTTTACGGTTATTTCTAATCTTTTAACACTCCTGAATAGGTTGCGCTTATCTCAATATTCCCAATCAGGTTTGAAAGTGAGATTTATGTTCAACTTTGGGCTTGACGGTACAGGCAACAAGGAAATTTGCTGTGCTGCAATGATTTATTGCTCTCCCATATTCTCAACATAATGATCATCATTATTTTGATACCTCATTCCGACCGGCTCCATTAATTTTATCACGGAAAAATACACCGAATCGAGTGTAACGATTAGATATGCAACCCGTAAAACACCAGCTATGTATGGTTTGTCGCCTAGTATGAAAAATTTAAGTTACTCCGGACTATCATATTATGTACCTATTACCTGATTTAATCGAAATGCATTTTTCGAAGACAAAACGCGAGAAAGTGGATACTGGGGACATTCTCGATTTTGCCATAGTGCGGTGAGGAACGTGCGAGTTAACAGGACATAGGATGGTCGAGGAGGTGTTCGGTCGGATACCCGGAGTACATTAATACCCACCTCAAAATCTGCGGAGAACAATATGAATCAGAAATGAATTACTACGATATAGAACAATATAGATGATTTATGAGATTGTTGTAAATATTCAGACGCGACAGACATAAACTGAGATGAGCGCCATCTATGCAGAAGTGTAAAATTTACTGAAACAATCGTACAGAAAACTGTAATATTTGTAGATTAGGATGGGATACTTCTGCTATATAAGTATAGATGGGGCTAGCGGTAACGAAACAGGGACCTTATTATTCTGGCAGCTACGGCTGAATACTTTTCACGTATGCGTATAGATAGCGCTCATAGTTTTGAATCTGAATAATAATATTTCCATTATCAATTGGTCGTTTTGGAGGTGAAATATCGTTGTTTTTGAAGGCATCATAGGATACCTGGGCGTTATATTTACTACTTTCTTGACCAGCTCCAACAAGTCACATTGGATGGCCGAGGAGGGAGGAGGTATACGTTCAGATACGCGGAGCATCTTCTTCGAGTCTCTGGTGATTTTTGCGATTTTGTTGCGAATTTTAAATGGTATATATAACATAAACGCAATGTTTATGGGGATTTTCGAGGATTCGATCTGTTGCAAACATTTATCGAAGGTTATAACCTCGTAAACGTAATTTCGAATTAACTAATAACGAGCATGTTTCAAGGGTAACGTAGGACGTATCTCAACTAAGTTTAGAGCCCACACAAGTTTATCTTCCTGTAAATCCTACATTCATGTCAAATTGCACCAGAGTGAATTATATTTTGACTTAAGCTGTTGAACACTTCGTTGATTTCCGATAATGAGTAAGACTTTTTGTATTCGTTTCTGATTCTACATTATCTTCAAATTCAACTTTGGAGGTTTATTTTTGGAATCAACAAATCAAAACACTCTAGCAGATGAACCCGATATCACATTAATATCTTATCTCTCCGATTCCGTCGTAATTATTATTTATTTGATAATATCACAGATATAAATCATTGAATTATTAAGTAAATTGATTTAAAATTGCATTCAAAATAAAGACGCACAATTATTGTCCTTGTGTTTGAGAAGTGATACCTACTCTTCTTTATATTTGCCTATAGGTATGTAAGTTGAAAAAGGTTATTGTGGTTCGGAGAAGGCGAAGGGACGGGGTTTTTTTTTAAGCTAATTGAAAATTAATAACCTAATAACCTCACCTATAACCTGCACGATCTTGTTTAATTTACTCTTTTTTGGAGTATGTGAAGGCCTGAAAATTCTAATCCGTTTTTTTTCAGATTGATATATATATAAAAAAAGTAAATTATGTTTTGGTTATTTGCAACCTTGGTCTTAGGAGCGCTGTTGTACTACTATGATCGAAACAGATTCAAATACTGGACAAAAAAAGGAGTCAAACAAAAAATGCCTATACCTTTTTATGGTGATGATTTGTCGCCGACTTTTCGAACAGCCGCTGTATGTGATTTATCGAAAGGGATTTATGATAGATTCGATGGTGTCAGGTAATTTTTTTCTTCATTTAATATAGGTATCCGTTATTCGTCGAAGAAAAAAGTGGCCAAGTGCGTCTCGGACAACGCACAGTGAAGAGTTCTGTATCAAACAACGTTTAAAAAAATTACGAAAAGCACTGCCGTGAAGTCAGGAGCTTTTGAGCGCTCGTACATCCACTTTGTAGGTAGATTCGCATTTTCCAGTTTCACAAATCAATTGAAGGAATTTTCGACAGCTGTCAAAAAAATTCTGAAAATTAGGCGAAACTCCAGACTTCATGTCAGTGCTTCAGATCATTCCAATCCAATCAGTAGTTTCGAAACTATCAGGAATAAAATATTTTGATCGGCTATATTTACGGAACCTCTAATCTAATTTTGCTCATTGATGAACGTGACCGCGGTATTCGCGATCCAAACCCACCCTGAAAATTTCAAGTTCCTAGGCCTTTCCGTTCAAAAGTTACAATTTTCTATGGTTTCTATAGTTCTGGTCATGCGATCTGGACAAAATATTGTTTTAATATATCATTCTCGATTAAAATACAAAATTTCATCTCGATCGAATCCGTAGTTTCGAAATTATCGAGAAAACAAAATTTCAAACGACCGTATTTACGGGACCCCTAGTATAATTCTGCACATTGATGAAGGGGAACGCGACATTTCAGATCCACACCTTTCCTGAAAATTTCAAGTCCCTAGGCTTTTTCGTTCGAAGGTTATGATTTTCTATGGTTCTGGTCATGTGATCTGGATAAATGTAGCTTAAATATATTATTCTCCATTAGTATACAAAATTTCGTCACGATGGAATCTGTTGTTTTGAAATTATCAAGAAAACTAAATTTCAAACGACCATATTTACGGAACCCCTAGTATAATTTCGCTCATAGATGAACGTGATCACGACATTCGAGATCCACACCTATCCTGAAAATTTCAAGTCCCTAGGCGTTTTCGTTCAAAAGTTACAATTTTCTATGATTTCTATGGTTCTGGTCATGCGATCTGGACAAAATTTCACATGTAGCTTGAACACCTCATTCTTCATTTGAGTGCAAAATTTCATTCCGATCAAATCTGTAGTTTTCATGTAATCAGGGGAACAAAACTTTGAACAGCCACATTTACGGAACCCCTGATGGAATTTGGCCCATTAACGAACTTAACCGAGGCATTCGGGAACTGAACCCACACTGAAAATTTCAAGTCTCTAGGTTGTTCCGTTCGAGAATTATCGTGCTTACGGACGGACAGACTCGAATTTTCCGACGGATTCGTCATCAGTGAGTCGAACATAGTCGATTGAGACCATTTTCGGCTCAAAATTGCTATTGGCGTAACTAGGTCCTGGGCTGCCTCCTTCTGATTCCCCCACCCTTGAAAACTGAGGCTAGCTAGTGTTTCTTATTGTGATTTGGGTAATAAGCTTATTTCGTTGTTCCAGATATGTGGGATATTATCAGTTCTATCAACCCATGCTGATGATAAAGGACCCAAAACTGATTAAACAGATTTGTGTGAAAGACTTTGAATATTTTCTGGATCACAGACCATTTGTAACAGAGGATGTGGACCCGCTGTGGGCCAAGAATCTGTTTGCTTTGAAAGGTGATCTGCATTTTGCCCGCCCAGGTTTATTATTTCCACTTTCCCTAACATTTAAATCATAAAAAAAAATAGGTTCTATTTGTACTCATATATCGATAATTGCTCAATTGTTACAGGTCAGAAATGGAAGGAAATGCGTTCCACGTTGAGTCCTTCATTTACTGGAAGTAAAATGAGACAAATGTTCGTTCTTATGCACGAGTGCGCGAAAAACTTCGCGAATTACTTCAGCGAAAAACCAGAGGATTTGATAGAGATAGATTTTAAAGATGCTTTTACTAGATACACGAACGACATCATAGCTTCCACCGCTTTCGGAATTCACTGCGACTCGCAGAAAGACAGGGAAAATGAATTTTATATGAATGGAAAGAAGGTGGCTGACTTAACTGGTTTCATAAAAAACATTAAATTCATTGTGGCATTCCTAATGCCGAATCTTTCGAAAGTGAGTTGAATTTTTATGGATTAACGAGTGAAAATTATTTATTTTTCATTGTTGAGAGTACCCTTGTAACCTTGATCGACTGACCCTACTGTATGAGATGACTTATGTTATTCTTGTCTTATGATTATTATTACAATTTCAGTTACTCAAAGCCACTTTCTACGATGAAGAAGTGGCTTCTTTTTTCCGTGGTGTGGTTAGAGATTCCCTGAAATATCGAGAGGAGAATAAAATTGAGAGACCTGACCTTCTCCACCTACTCATGCAATCTAGAAAAGGCACCCAGAAAGGCGACGACGAGGAAAACATTAAAGAAACTAATTTCGCTGCAGTTGAAGAGCATCTAGCTGCTAAAATACCGAATAAGACAAAGTTGGATCTATCTCTCGATGACATCACGTCCCAAGCATTACTTTTCTTCTTTGCTGGCTTTGAAATAGTTGCTAATGTTATGTGTTTCGTTTCTTATGAACTGGCTGTAAACCAAGATATACAAACCAGGTTAATCAAAGAATTGGATGAATTTAGGGCTTCCGAAGACAAGTTCAGTTATGAGAGTTTGGCGAAATTACCTTATTTGGATATGGTGCTGTCAGGTAGGAATATACATATTATACCTGGTTCATAATGAACGAAAGAATAACTTGAAACGAAATGCAATTGATAGAGCGAGATCTTAAATGAAGTACTGTGTTTGTTAACTTTGAATTAAAATGAAAATAAGTGTCTACCTTTTTCAAGATAGTTCACATAAACCGGTGTAACTGAAAATCAACATGAGTTTATTCAAAACAACTCTTCCTTTCACATTTATTTTCATTTTGTCCGAGGAATTTTGCTTAATCTTCTTCTCCTCTCCCAGAAACGCTTAGAAAATGGCCTGCTAGTATTTTCACCGACAGAAAATGCACCAAACCATATTTGATCGAACCAGAACTGGATGGAGAGAAACCTGTGCAGTTAGATGGTAGTGAAATAATTCTGATTCCAATATGGGCCCTTCATCGTGACCCGAAACTTTGGGAAAACCCCGAGAAGTTCGACCCTGAGCGTTTTTCTGCAGAAAACAAGCACAAAATCGACCCTTACACTTACGTGCCTTTTGGTGTGGGACCCAGAAACTGTATCGGTTCTAGATTCGCCCTCACCGAGGTTAAAGTTGTGTTTTTTGAACTTTTGGCGCGCTTCGAGATTGTACCCACGAAGAAGAGCTGTATTCCTTTTGTTATAGATACGAAATCGTTCAATTTGAATTCTGCTAACGGTTTTTGGTTTGGACTCAAGAAAAGAGTAGATTAATTCCGATATTTCACCTCATTTCTCTTGGATATTTATAAAACTATGGAAGAATTGTTGAGCGAGAAAATAAAACGAAGATTATAGCTTTTCAAGATGGTATTTTTTGGGGTCGTAAATTGAAAAGAATAAAAAATTTTCCATCTGCATACATTTGCTAACCTTCTAGTCCCTTAGTGTCTCTTGCATCTTCTCGCCCATGTTGGTTGGATCTGAAAGACGGTGAGAATTATTGAAATATCATCCATTCAAAAGCCAAATAATATTATAAATGAATTATATATCCATCGCGTGCTGTGTTTCAATACAAAACTCGACTGAAAGTGATCAAGGTGTGTGATCTAGTGAGTATCAAATTTCAATTGAAAAACTCTTTATCATCCAATGAAAGGTAGATTTATTTCGGAAAGTGGAAATCTCCTTCTACCCTGCATCTTCTCGCCCTTGTCGGTTGGATCTGAAGGCGCCATGACCATGGCGACGAGAAGTAGATAAGCTGAAATACAGAAATAACTAAAAAAATGTCACCATAAGTTAACAAAATCGAAGATTCAAAAGCACCTAATGATTTTATTCGAGTGGAAAATGATCTTTTCGACTCACCAATAATTCTCAATAAGTTGAACTACATGATGATCTTACTTCCAAGTGGTAAACTGTATTTTCACGATCGCAGAAAATATTTATATATCATCCTCAAACTGTTTATGAAATCACCAACTAGTATTTCATCTCTGGAATTATTTAAATTCACGCAAAATTTGATTGTGATTAAAGTCCTGAACACCTACATTCGAATTTTTAATGATATGATGATGAGTATTATCTACTATATACTTATATTTTCTCTAAGGCTAATAAAGAAATCGTTGTAAAATATGTTTTTGGTGTGCTTTTTTCATTAATGAGTTTTCTGAACAATTGCGTATTTATACTATTTCGATTGGGAGATATTAGCGTCATCTATACGCAAATGTAAAAGGTATCTCAACTACAGCTCTCCAAATAAAAGATTCCTATTCCGGTACCCCTAGCGCCATCTACACTAATATGGCGATAGTATGCCTGGCTAGCTGAAATAAAATACAGTTTTCTTTACGATTATTTCTAGTCTTTTTACACTTTTGTATAGGTGGCGCTTATCTCAATATTCCCAATCATTTATTTATTGCTCCCCCATATCCTCAACATAATGAAACTTGATATAATTTCTCATTGGTGCATTTGTAATTGTTTATTATTTTGAGATCTTATTCCGACAGGCCCCATGTATTTTGTCATGGAAAAATACACCGAATTGAGTGTAATTTTTTAACGCCAATTAGATATGCAACCTGTAAAACACAAGTGATGTATGGGTTGTCGCCTAGTGTAAACAATTTGCGTTATGTATACCAACTCGACCATCATATTTATGTCCCTATTACCTGATTTATTCTAAATGCATTTTTCGAAGACAAAACAGGAGAATGTCGAAATCTAGAGCGTTTTTGACGATTTGAAAGGTACCATCGTACTTTCCAATTTTGACAGAATGCGGTAAAACCGAGTCGGTCAACAGGAATATAGGATGGTCGAGGAGGTATGCGGTCAGATACCCGGAGTAGCGGAATAAGTCAGGCAACCCGTAAAACAACAGTGAATATGGGGTGTTGCCTAGTATGAACAATTTACGTTACTCCGGATACCTCCTCGACCATCATATGTTCCTATTACCTGATTTGTTCGGAATGTACCGCACTCTGGTGATTTTTGCGTTTTTTTTTTGCGAATTTGAAATGGGATATATTACGTAAATTAGGGTCTTTGGGGTTTTTCGAGAATTCGATCTGTTGCAAACATTTATCCAAGGTTATTATAACCTTGATTTTCTCAAAAACGTAATTTCGAATTTCGAATTAACTATAATGACGAGAGCATGTTTCAATTGAGGGTAACGTAGGACGATTCAGAACTGAACTCAGTTTAGAGCCCACACAATTTTCTCTTCCTGTGTATCCTACATCCATGTTACGTTAGTGTAATTATATTTTGACTCTCTAAAGGAGTCAGCCACAAGCTAAACACTCCGTTGGTTTCTCCTAATGAGTAGGTAAGACTTTTTGTTATCGTTTTCAGATTCTTCATATCTTCAAATTCAACTTTGGAGGTTTATTTTTGGAATTAAAAAACCAAAACACTCCAGCAGATGAACACGAAATCACAATAATACCTATCTTATCTCTCCGATTCCGTCGTAATTGTTTATGGTCATTTATTTGACAATCTCAAAGATATAAACCATTCAATTATGAAGTGGTATGGCAAAATTATGGTCATTGTGTTTGAAAAGTGATACTCTTCTTTACATTTGTCTATATGTAAGTTGAGAAAGGTTATCGTTATCGTGGTTCGGAGACGGCGAAGAGACGGGCTTTTTTACGTTATAATTGAAAATTAATAACCTCATCGAACCTATTAGGGAATTAATAACCTGCAAGTGCGATCTTGTTTAATTCCCTCTGGTATGTGTGAAACCCTGAAAATTCGAATCCGTTTTTTTTCAGATTGATATCTATAAGAAGTGAATTATGTTCTGGTTATTTGCTACAGTGGTCTTAGTGGCGCTGTTGTACTACTATGATCGAAACAGATTTAGATACTGGACAAAAAAAGGAGTCAAACAAAAAATGCCTATACCTTTTTATGGTGATGATTTTTCGCCGACTTTTCGAAGAGCCGCTGTATGTGATTTATCGAAGGGAATTTATGATAGATTCGATGGTGTCAGGTGATTTTTTCTTTTTAATATATTCCTCGAAGAAAAGAGTAGCCAAGTGCGTCTCGGACAACGCATTTATTTTGATTTAATTTATTTTTGAACACATTTTTCATATACCTCGAATTTATGAACCCCGTAGTTGAAAAATAAAGGGGAAGGGAGGCTGCCTGCATCCTTTACCTTATTTTGTAAATAATGTGAATGATTTATAGAATTCCTACCTTTGAAATTTTTAATTCAATTTATTTCTCAACTTTTTCACGTTCTCTAGAATTGGCGTAACTCGAGAGGTGGGCAGCACCCTTTGAAAACACAGGCTAGCTACGCCAGTTTTGTTTATTGAGATTTGAAAAAGCGTATTTCGTTATTCTAGATATGTGGGATTTTATCAGTTCTATCAACCCATGCTGATGATAAAGGACCCAAAACTGATAAAACAGATTTGTGTGAAAGACTTTGAACATTTTCTGGATCACAGACCATTTGTAACAGAGGATGCAGACCCGCTATGGGCCAAGAATTTGTTTGCTTTGAAAGGTGATCTGCAAATTTTGCACACAGATTCATTCACCACTCCACCACATATTTCGAAAATTTCATGAAATATATCAACTCATCAAAAAAAAAAAATAATAATTCGATTGAATTTGTATTCGTTTATCGATAATTGCTCAATTGTTGCAGGTCAAAAATGGAAGGACATGCGTGCCACGTTAAGTCCTTCATTTACTGGAAGTAAAATGAGACAAATGTTCGTTCTTATGCACGAGTGCGCGAGAAATTTCGCGAATCACTTCAGCGAAAAACCAGAGGATTTGATGGAGATCGAGTTGAAAGATACTTTTACTAGATACACAAACGACATCATAGCTTCCACCGCTTTTGGAATTCACTGCGACTCGCAGAAAAACAGGGAAAATGAATTTTATATGAATGGAAAGAAGGCTGTTGACTTAACTGGTTTCGTGAAAAACATTAAATTCATTGTAGCATTCCTCATGCCGAATCATTCGAAAGTGAGTTAAATTTTTGTGGACAAGAAGTCGAAATTATTTATTTTTTATTGTTGTGTATTGACCCCACTGTTTGAGATAACTTATGTTATTTTCGTCTTGTATAAAGGTGTGTACAGACATGCTCCGAATATCGTACCGAACCGTGTCGCGTACCCCGCGAGAGCGAATCAAATTCATCGCACGTAGAGGTGCCATTTGAATTCGTGAATTTGATTCGCTCTCGCGGGGTACGCGACACGGTTCGGTACGATATTCGGAGCATGTCTGTACACACCTTAAGCATTCTCGATCCGTTATTGAAGAATTTAATGATTATAATTATTATTCCCATTTCAGTTGGTCAAAGCCTCTTTCTACGATAAAGAAGTGGCCTCTTTTTTCCGTGGTGTTGTGAGAGATTCCCTGAAATATCGAGAAGTGAATAAAATTGAGAGACCTGACCTTCTTCATCTACTCATGCAATCTAGAAAAGGCACCCAGAAAGGCGACGACGAGGAAGACGTTAAAGAAAATAATTTCGCAGCAGTTGAAGAGCATTTAGCTCCTAAAGTACCGAACAAGACGAAGTTGGATCTATCTCTTGATGACATCACGTCCCAAGCATTACTCTTTTTCTTCGCTGGCTTTGAAACTGTTGCTAATGTCATGTGTTTCGTTTCTTATGAACTGGCTCTGAACCAAGACATACAAAGCAGGTTAATCGAAGAATTTAGAGCTTCCGAAGACAAGTTCAGCTATGAGAGTTTGGCGAAATTACCTTATTTGGATATGGTAATTTCAGGTAGGTCATAATACATGAACGTATACCTAGGGACTAAATGCGATTGATAGAGCGAAATCTTGAATGAAGCAGGGTGGTAACTTTGAATTGAAAGAAAATAAGTGTCTACCTTTTTCAAGAATCCGCACATGCGCTAGTGTAACTAAAATTCAACATGAATTTCTGTAAAAGGCCCTTTATATGCTAGCTCGAAACAAGTATTTCTGAAATTATTCCTTTTCCATTTGTTTTTGTCCGAGGAATTTGCTTAATCTTCTTATTATCTTCCAGAAACTCTGAGGAAATGGCCTGCTAGTGTTTTTACCGACAGAAAGTGCAACAAACCTTATTTGATCGAACCAGAACTCGATGGAGAGAAACCTGTGCAGTTAGATGGTAGTGAAATAATTCTGATTCCAATATGGGCCCTTCATCGTGACCCAAAACTTTGGGGAAACCCCGAGAAGTTCGACCCTGAGCGTTTTTCTGCAGAAAACAAGCACAAAATCGACCCATACTCTTACGTGCCTTTTGGTGTGGGACCCAGAAACTGTATCGGTTCTAGATTCGCCCTCACCGAGATTAAAGTTGTGTTTTTTGAACTTTTGGCGCTGTTCGAGATTGTACCCACGAAGAAGAGCTGTATTCCTTTTGTTAAAGATAAGAAATCGTTCAATTCGAATTCTGCTAACGGTTTTTGGTTTGGACTCAAGAAGAGAGGAGATTAATATTGTAGAAATAATTTATACGTGGCACCAATGAACAAATGTTATACTTTTAAAAATTGATTATATTAAACAAAACAACTTTTGTCCAAATGGAATGAATCATCGACTTATGTCTAAATGTCTAAATGAGAGCATGCTACTCGATCGTTTTTAGAGCAACTTCCTTAATTATATTTCGTTATTTCCTTCGAACAATATAGGTGTTCATCTTTTTTTGTTTATTCCTATCCCGATATTTCACCTCATTACTCTTAGATACTCATAAAACTATGGAAGAATTGTTGAACGAAAAAATAATACAAGGATTATAGCTTTTGAAGATAGTCTTTATTGGGGGTCGTAAATAGAGACAAATAAAAAATTTCCCATCTGCATACACTTGCTATCCTTATAAGGTACCTCTCAGTACTCCTTGCATCGTTTCGCCAATTTCGGTTGGATCTGAGAAAATGTGAGAATGATTGAATTACGAAATTATGAATGAATTATATCAACCGTTGTCATTGTCAGATTATACTGTTTCTTTCAGCGACAGACGCGCGCTGTGTTTCAACAAAAAACTCCACTGAAAGTGATCACAAGGTGTGTGATCTAGTGAGTATCAAATTTGCGATTGAAAAACATTAGACTTACTTTTTATCATATTATAAATGGCATTTGGCTCTCCCTCCTCATCTGGAGTCGCCATGACCATGGTGACTATGAAGAGTAGATAAGCTGAAATTCAGAATAACTACAGAACAGTAGGTATTAAAAGCACCAAATGATTTTATTCGTGTGGAAAAAATGGTCTTTGTGACTCACCAATAATTCTCAATAAGTTGAACTGCATTATGATTCTACTTCCAAGTGGTAAACCCGACTTTTGGAAGAAAGAAAAGGAATTACATCAGAGAGATACTGACGTTTCTTGCCTTCAAAATTCATGGATCGTATTCTAGAGCTAGGAGTTAGATACCAATTGATTTTTGTTCCAATTAACTTTCATGCAATTGATTCTTATAGTTTTTGGGGAAAAAAATTTCAAAATTATACTTTTGAATTCTACACTACCTAAGTGTTGAAAAGGTTTTATTTCTTCCAGAGTAGAATTGAAAAAATTCGATGGTCCATCCTGTTACGTGATCCCTACTTCAAGGAACTTCACACGAAGCACAGCACATTCCTGGACATTACAAGAAACCGTGGGACCAACGCAAGCTCGAGTATTATCGCGTAGGAACAATAGTTTACTTATCGAAAAAAAAAATTTCGTATTATAAAGAAGTTTCTTTTTAAAAACAGACTTTTGAAACGGAAAAACATAAAATAATAAGATTAAATTTGTATTCGTTTATTGATAATTGATAGAGCGAAATCTTAAATGAATCAGGGTCGTAACTTTGAATTGAAAGAAAATAAGTGTCTACCTTTTTCAAGATACCGCACATGCGCTTGTAATAATCTGGGTTGTTTGGCTATAAAATGCCTTGTACGCTTATCAATAGTACAAGTTATTAAGATGGAATTTTTATTATTTCTCTGTATCCTGCTGTCACCATATATCATCTATTTTCCGAAAAGATTTGGGTTCGTGCAGGCAGCAGAGGAAGTCTTTTGTTTTATCTTTTCTGAGGAATTAACAGGTATTCAGGAAAGAAAAGCTCGAAATTTTAAAATAACATATTATATTTAAGATAAATGATGGAAAAATGCGTACATAAAATCGAAATTTTTACAGACATCAAGAAGACATTGAAGTGAAACATCTATCCTTCACCTAGTTTCTCATAATCGTAATTGAATCAGATAATCAAACTGTTACTCCTTATGAACATACTAATCCAAATGTACGTTTGCATAGTTTTTCATTTAATTGATGAACTTAAGTGGGAGTTGTTCATTATTGAGTTTCTGTTTTGTGTATCAATTTTCACCTATCCTGAAAATTTCAAGTCCCTAGGCGTTTCCGTTAAAAAGTTACGATTTTCTATGGTTTCTATGGTTCTGGTCATGCGATCTAGACAAAATTTCACATGAAGCTTGAACACCTCATGCTCCATTTGAGTGCGAAATTTCATCTCAATCAAATCTGTAGTTTTCGAGTAATCAGGGGAACAAAACTTTGAACGGCCATATTTACGGAACCCCTGTTGGAATTCGGCCCATTAACGAACTTAACCGAGGCATTTGGGATCTGAACCTACACTGAAAATTTCAAGTCTCTAGGTTGATCCGTTCGAGAGTTATCGTGCTTACGGCCGGACGGACGGACAGACTCAAATTTTCCAACGGATTTGTCATCAGTGAGTCGAACATAGTCGATTGAGACCATTTTCGACTCAAAATTCGAAAAATACAGACATCGTCACGAAATGATATAGCCCTCGTGTAAGTAGTACGAGCGCTCAATAAAATGAAGGAAGTTGCTCTCAAAACGAAAGAGTAGCATGCTCTTATTTATAAATCAGTCGATGATTCATTTCAGTTAGAAAAAAGTTTTTTGTTCTATAAAATCAATTTTCGAAAGTATAACATTTTTTCATTGGTGCCACGTATAAATTATTACTACAATATTAATCTTCTCTCTTCTTGAGTCTAACGAAAAACCGTTAGCAGAATTCAAATTGAATGTTTTCATATCTATAACAAAAGGAATACAGCTCTTCTTTGTGGGTACAGTCTCGAAGCGCGCCAAAGGTTCAAAAAACAAAACTTTAACCTCGGTGAGGGCAAATCTAGAACCGATTCAGTTTCTGGGTCCTACACCAAAAGGCACGTAAGTGTAAAGGTCGATTTTTTGTTAGTTCTTTGCAGATAAATGCTTAGGGTTGAACTTCTCGGGGTTATCCCAAAGTTTTGGGATGAAGGGCCTATATTGGAATCAAAATTATTTCACCACCATCTAACTGCACAGGATTCTCTCCATCGAGTTATGCTTCGCTCAAATATGGTTTGTTGCACTTTCTGTCGGTTAAAACACTAGCAAGCCATTTTCTCAGAGTTTCTGGGAGATAAAAAGAAGATTAAGCAGAATTCCTTGGACAAAAAAAATGGAAAAGGAATAGTTTCAGGAATAATTGTTCTGAGCTAGCATATAAAGTTGAATGTTGAATTTTAGTTAAACTAGCCTGTGATACTTGGGCATATGAATACATATTTAATTTTAAATTTGGTTACCCACCTCGGGCTGCATATTCGAAGTCGCGCATGCATTGTAGTAATCAACGGATGTCGTTAAGTCTGGAGCTGTGTGACCGTGATAAGGAAAGTTTTGGCTTCAAACGAAGCTTTATTTTGACGAACGGTGGTAGACGACAAATAACACTTTGCATGGGCGACTGAAGGAGTCCTCGATAAGATGAAAAGACGCAACGTAGGTGGACCATGAGAAAATTTCGGAGAAAGAATTTGAAAGCGTGAGAGACGCTGCGAAAAAGTGTCACCTCAGGAATTATGTTTTCGAAGGGGGAGGAAGTTTACCTTTGAGGGACTCTAAGAGTGCGAGGGGGAGTTGTGACCTGTCGCGGACCACAGGCGGTTGCCGACAGGTCATGAATATTATTGATATCTCGGCCCGAAGTTGATTTGATGTATTTCGAAAATCGAAATTTTCACAGACATCAAAAAGACATTGAAGTGAAACATCTATCCTTCACCTAGTTTCTCATAATCATAATTAAATCAGACAATCAAACTGTTACTTCTTATAAACATACTAATCCAAATGTACGAGGGGTCAAATAATCAAATGCAACTATTATTCAAGTTCCGTACATAAAATCGAAAAATACATCAAATCAACTTCGGATCGAGATATCAATAATATTGGCGATTACAATAACACCATTAATATTTATAGGAGTTAAAACTTTGAACTGAATTTTCCTACCTTGGTCTGCAAACCACCTAATTCCTTTTTGTACCTATTTGGAAACAAATCCACTCACACACGATAATGACCTTATTTTTATTCGCTGTCCCGTAATCGAAAAATGGCTTTCAAATTTACTCAAAATGAAACTTCATCTACACTTACTTCCACAATCTAACACAATTACTTCCTTAATCCCTACTCTACTGAAATCCTCGACTTAACATTACTAAACTATTTTCCTACACCGGCCGCTAACCGAAGACGTTGTCCGATTTAACTCTTCGTGAGTTCTCTTTCCGCGAGCAACTCCTTCTAAATCAAGAGGTGAACCTTAATTCTGTACCTATCGTGGTACCTTCCCGACTTGCGAACTACCCCGGACTCTAACTGGAAAATCGACCCCGTATTCTAACCGCCTTTTTTTTCACTGCCGAACAACGGACTTAAGCCAAGTCCCCAACTCCCGAGTTCATGACCTGGCGGCAACCGCCTGTGATCCGCGACAGGTCACAACTCCCCCTCGCACTCTTAGAGTCCCTCAAAGGTAAACTTCTTCCCCCTTCGAGAACATAATTCCTGAGGTGATACTTTTTCGCAGCGTCTCTCACGCTTTCAAATTCTTTCTCCGAAATTTTCTCATGGTCAACCTACGTTGCGTCTTTTCATCTTATCGAGGACTCCTTCAGTCGCCCATGCAAAATGTTATTTGTCGTCTACCTCCATTCGTCAAAATAAAGCTTCGTTTGAAGCCAAAGCTTTCCTTATCACAGTCACACAGCTCCAGACTTAACGACATCCGTTGATTACTACAATGCATGCGCGACTTCGAATATGCAGCCCGAGGTAGGTAACCAAATTTGCAATTAAATATGTATTCATATGCCCAAATATCACAGGCTAGTTTAACTAAAATTCAACATTCAACTTTATATGCTAGCTCAAAACAATTATTCCTGAAACTATTCCTTTTCCATTTTTTTTTTTGTCTGAGGAATTCTGCTTAATCTTCTTATTATCTCCCAGAAACTCTGAGAAAATGGCCTGCTAGTGTTTTTACCGACAGAAAGTGCAACAAACCATATTTGATCGAACCATAACTCGATGGAGAGAATCCTGTGCAGTTAGATGGTGGTGAAATAATTTTGATTCCAATATAGGCCCTTCATCGTGACCCAAAACTTTGGGAGAACCCCGAGAAGTTCGACCCTAAGCGTTATCTGCAAAAAACTACGTGCCTTTTGGTGTAGGACCCAGAAACTGAATCGGTTCTAGATTTGCCCTCACCGAGGTGAAAGTTTTGTTTTTTGAACCTTTGGCGCGCTTCGAGATTGTACCCACAAAGAAGAGCTGTATTCCTTTTGTTATAGATATAAAAACATTCAATTCGAATTCTGCTAACGGTTTTTCGTTAGACTCAAGAAGAGAGAAGATTAATATTGTAGTAATAATTTATACGTGGCACCAATGAATAAATGTTATACTTTCGAAAATTGATTATATAGAACAAAACAAATTTTTTCCAACTGAAATGAATCATCGACTGATTTATGAATAAGAGCATGCTTCCTTCATTTCATTTTAATATTTATTTTCTTCGAACAATATAGGTGTAGAAATGTTAACGAGAAAATAATACAAAGAATATGGCTTTTCAAAATGGTATTTATCATCGGTAATGCACAGGAAAACGCCTCAGTGTATCTTGAAGCTTTTCGGCCATGACGGTTGGATCTGAAAGAATGTGATAATTATTCATATATCATCGAAATATTTCCATCTTGAATTTTATGTATTTTGTAACTAATTTTATATCAACTGTTGTCATTGTGAGATTAAACCGTTTCATTCAGCGACAGACGCGCGCTGTGTTTCAACACAAAACTCCACTGAAAGTGATCACAAGGTGTGTGTTCTAGTGAGTATCAAATTTTCAATTGGAAAACATTACACTTACTTTTCATCATATTATAAATCGCATCTGGGTTTAAACCAACCTCTTCATCTTCATCGGATGGAAATCTCCTTGGATCTGGAGTCGCCATGACCATGGCGACGAGGAGTAGATAAGCTGAAATTCAGAAATAACTTCAAAAAATGTACCAATAGGTTAAACAAAATTTTAGGTATTGAAAGCACCAAATGATTGAATTCGAGTAGCAAATGGTATATTTTTGACTCACCAATAATTCTCAATAAGTTGAACTGCATGATGATTTTACTTCCAAGAGGTGAACTCGATTTTTACGATTGCAGAAAACCTTTATATATCATCCTCAAACTGATTACGAAATCACCACCGTCTAAATTCATGACGTGACTAGTTTTTTATCTGTGGAATTATTTAAATTTACGCAAAATTTTATTGTGATAAAAGTCCTAAACACCTACATTCGAATTTTTAATGACATGATGATGAGTATTATCTACTATCAGTACAAAATTTCCTTATATCCCTAATTGACGAATCTCTGCCAATCTTCATTTCGTTATTTCTTATTCTTTGAATATTTGACAAAAAATGTGAAACGAAACGAGAAATTCATGAGGATCATTTTCTCAGTACAATGTGAATAAAAAAATACAAAATGTACAGATGTTCGGTTCCAAAACGTATCTTTTTGTTTTCATTTTATTACTTGATTGAGCATTTCTAGAAAAATTTTAGGGGGCCATTATATTCAACTGAAAAATAAATCAACAAGGGACTGTTTATAGCACACAGAAACTGAATAATGAAGAAGGCCCACTTGAGTTCACCAATTAAATAAAAAACTATGCAAACGAACAAAGTTGAATTATGTTTTCGTTTTCATCTTATTTCTAGATTCAGCATTTCCAAAAAAAATCTTAGGCTGGGTTTTATACTTCCAACTGAAGAAGAAATCAATGATGAACTCTCAAAAAGTTCATAGCATGCTAAACAGAAATTCGATAATGAACAACACCCACTTGAGTTCATCAATTAAATGAAAACGAACAGAGTTAAATTATATTTTTGTTTTTAAATCATTTCTAGATTCAGCATTTCCAAAAAAAATCTTAGGATGGTTTTTATGCTTCCAACTGGAAGAAAAATTAATAAGGAACTCTCAGAAAGTTTATAGAACAACACCCACTTAAGTTCATCAGTTGAATGAAAAACTATGCAAACGAACAAAGTTGAATTATATTTTTGTTTTATCTTATTTCTAGATTCAGCATTTCCAACAAAAATCTTAGGGTAGTTTTTATATTTCCAACTGAAAGGGAAATTATTGAGGAACTCTCAAAAAGTTTATAGGACAACACTCATTAAGTTCATCAATTGAATGAAAAACTATCTAAAACAAACTTACAATGTTACATTCCCTTTTAGTTTTAATTTCATTTCTAAATTCAGCATTTCCAAAAAAAAAATTTACCCCTAGCGCCATCTACACTAATATGGCGATAGTATGCACGGCTAGCTGAAATAAAATACAGTTTTCTTTACGATTATTTCTAATCTTTTTACACTTCTGTATAGGTGGCGCTTATCTCAATATTCCCAATCATTTATTTATTGCTCCCCCATATCCTCAACATAATGAAACTTGATATAATTTCTCATTGGTGCATTTGTAATTGTTTATTATTTTGAGATCTTATTCCGACAGGCCCCATGTATTTTGTCATGGAAAAATACACCGAATTGAGTGTAATTTTTTAACGCCAATTAGATATGCAACCTGTAAAACACAAGTGATGTATGGGTTGTCGCCTAGTGTAAACAATTTGCGTTAAGTATACCTCCTCGACCATCATATTTATGTCCCTATTACCTGATTTATTCTAAATGCATTTTTCGAAGACAAAACGGGAGAAGGTCGAAATCTAGAGGGTTTTTGACGATTTGAAAGGTACCATCGTACTTTCCAATTTTGACATAATGCGGTAAAACCGAGTCGGTTAACAGGAATATAGGATGGTCGAGGAGGTATGCGGTCAGATACCCGGAGTAGCGGAATAAGTCAGGCAACCCGTAAAACAACAGTGATATATGGGGTGTTGCCTAGTATGAACAATTTACGTTACTCCGGATACCTCCTCGACCATCATATGTTCCTATTACCTGATTTGTTCGGAATGTACCGCACTCTGGTGATTTTTGCTTCTTTTTTTTTGCGAATTTGAAATGGGATATATTACGTAAATTAGGGTCTTTGGGGTTTTTCGAGAATTCGATCTGTTGCAAACATTTATCGAAGGTTATTATAACCTTGATTTTCTCAAAACGTAATTTCGAATTAAATATAATGACGAGAGCATGTTTCAATTGAGGGTAACGTAGGACGATTTAGAACTGAACTCAGTTTAGAGCCCACACAATTTTCTCTTCCTGTGTATCCTACATCCATGCTACGTTAGTGTAATTATATTTTGACTCTCTAAAGGAGTCAGCCACAAGCTGAACACTCCGTTGGTTTTTCCTAATGAGTAGGTAAGACTTTTTGTTATCGTTTTCAGATTCTTCATATCTTCAAATTCAACTCTGGAGGTGTATTTTTGGAATTAAAAAACCAAAACACTCCAGCAGATGAACACGAAATCACAATAATACCTATCTTATCTCTCCGATTCCGTCGTAATTGTTTATGGTCATTTATTTGACAATATCGAAGATATAAACCATTCAATTATAAAGTGTTATAGCAAAATTATGGTCATTGTGTTTGAAAAGTGATACTCTTCTTTACATTTGTCTATATGTAAGTTGAAAAAGGTTATCGACGTTATCGTGGTTCGGAGACGGCGAAGATACGGGCTTTTTTACGTTATAATTGAAAATTAATAACCTCATCGAACCTATTAGGGAGTTAATAACCTGCAAGTGCGATCTTGTTTAATCCCCTCTGGTATGTGTGAAACCCTGAAAATTCGAATCCGTTTTTTTTCAGATTGATATCTATAAGAAGTGAATTATGTTCTGGTTATTTGCTACAGTGGTCTTAGTGGCGCTGTTGTACTACTATGATCGAAACAGATTCAGATACTGGACAAAAAAAGGAGTCAAACAAAAAATGCCTATACCTTTTTATGGTGATGATTTTTCGCCGACTTTTCGAAGAGCCGCTGTATGTGATTTATCGAAGGGAATTTATGATAGATTCGATGGTGTCAGGTAATTTTTTCTTTTTAATATATTCCTCGAAGAAAAGAGTGGCCAAGTGCGTCTCGGACAACGCATTTATTTTGATTTAATTTATTTTTGAACACATTTTTCATATACCTCGAATTTATGAACCCCGTAGTTGAAAAATAAAGGGGAAGGGAGGCTGCCTGCATCCTTCACCTTATTTTGTAAATAATGTGAATGATTTATAGAATTTCTACCTTTGAAATTTTTAATTCAATTTATTTCTTAACTTTTTCACGTTCTCTAGAATTATTGCCATTGGCGTAACTGGAGAGGTGGGCAGCACCCTTTGAAAACACAGGGTAGCTACGCCAGTTTTGTTTATCGAGATTTGAAAAAGCGTATTTCGTTATTCTAGATATGTGGGATTTTATCAGTTCTATCAACCCATGCTGATGATAAAGGACCCAAAACTGATAAAACAGATTTGTGTGAAAGACTTTGAACATTTTCTGGATCACAGACCATTTGTAACAGAGGATGCAGACCCGCTGTGGGCCAAGAATCTGTTTGCTTTGAAAGGTGATCTGCAAATTTTGCACACAGATTCATTCACCACTCCACCACATATTTCCAAAATTTCATGAAATATATCAACTCATCAAAAAAAAAAAAAAAATTCGATTGAATTTGTATTCGTTTATCGATAATTGTTCAATTGTTGCAGGTCAAAAATGGAAGGACATGCGTGCCACGTTAAGTCCTTCATTTACTGGAAGTAAAATGAGACAAATGTTCGTTCTTATGCACGAGTGCGCGAGAAATTTCGCGAATCACTTCAGCGAAAAACCAGAGGATTTGATGGAGATCGAGTTGAAAGATACTTTCACTAGATACACAAACGACATCATAGCTTCCACCGCTTTTGGAATTCACTGCGACTCGCAGAAAAACAGAGAAAATGATTTTTATATGAATGGAAGGAAGGCTGTTGACTTAACTGGTTTCGTAAAAAACATTAAATTCATTGTAGCATTCCTCATGCCGAATCATTCGAAAGTGAGTTAAATTTTTGTGGATAAGAAGTCGAAATTATTTATTTTTTATTGTTGTGTATTGACCCCACTGTTTGAGATAACTTATGTTATTTTCGTCTTGTATAAGCATTCTCGATCCGTTATTGAAGAATTTAATGATTATAATTATTATTCCCAATTCAGTTGGTCAAAGCCTCTTTCTACGATAAAGAAGTGGCCTCTTTTTTCCGTGGTGTGGTGAGAGATTCCCTGAAATATCGAGAAGTGAATAAAATTGAGAGACCTGACCTTCTTCATCTACTCATGCAATCTAGAAAAGGCACCCAGAAAGGCGACGACGAGGAAGACGTTAAGGAAACTAATTTCGCAGCAGTTGAAGAGCATCTAGCTCCTAAAGTACCGAACAAGACGAAGTTGGATCTATCTCTTGATGACATCACGTCCCAAGCATTACTTTTTTTCTTCGCTGGCTTTGAAACTGTTGCTAATGTCATGTGTTTCGTTTCTTATGAACTGGCTCTGAACCAAGACATACAAAGCAGGTTAATCGAAGAATTGGACGAATTTAGAGCTTCCGAAGACAAGTTCAGCTATGAGAGTTTGGCGAAATTACCTTATTTGGATATGGTAATTTCAGGTAGGTCATAATACATGAACGTATACCTAGGGACTAAATGCGATTGATAGAGCGAAATCTTGAATGAAGCAGGGTGGTAACTTTGAATTGAAAGAAAATAAGTGTCTACCTTTTTCAAGAATCCGCACATGCGCTAGTGTAACTAAAATTCAACATGAATTTCTGTAAAAGGCCCTTTATATGCTAGCTCGAAACAAGTATTTCTGAAATTATTCCTTTTCCATTTGTTTTTGTCCGAGGAATTTGCTTAATCTTCTTATTATCTTCCAGAAACTCTGAGGAAATGGCCTGCTAGTGTTTTTACCGACAGAAAGTGCAACAAACCATATTTGATCGAACCAGAACTCGATGGAGAGAAACCTGTGCAGTTAGATGGTAGTGAAATAATTCTGATTCCAATATGGGCCCTTCATCGTGACCCAAAACTTTGGGAAAACCCCGAGAAGTTCGACCCTGAGCGTTTTTCTGCAGAAAACAAGCACAAAATCGACCCATACTCTTACGTGCCTTTTGGTGTGGGACCCAGAAACTGTATCGGTTCTAGATTCGCCCTCACCGAGATTAAAGTTGTGTTTTTTGAACTTTTGGCGCTGTTCGAGATTGTACCCACGAAGAAGAGCTGTATTCCTTTTGTTAAAGATAAGAAATCGTTCAATTCGAATTCTGCTAACGGTTTTTGGTTTGGACTCAAGAAGAGAGGAGATTAATATTGTAGAAATAATTTATACGTAGCACCAATGAACAAATGTTATACTTTTAAAAATTGATTATATTAAAAAAAACAACTTTTGTCCAAATGGAATGAATCATCGACTTATGTCTAAATGTCTAAATGAGAGCATGCTACTCTATCGTTTTTAAAGCAACTTCCTTAATTATATTTCGTTATTTCCGTTGAACAATATAGGTGTTCATCTTTTTTTGTTTATTCCTATCCCGATATTTCACCTCATTTCTCTTAGATACTCATGAAACTATGGAAGAATTGTTGAACGAAAAAATAATACAAAGATTATAGCTTTTGAAGATGGTCTTTATTGGGGGTCGTAAATAGGGAGAAAAAAAAATTTTCCCATCTGCATACACTTGCTTTCCTTATAAGATACCTCTCAGTACTCGTTGCATCGTTTCGCCAATTTCGGTTGGATCTGAGAAAATGTGAGAATGATTGAATTACGAAATTATGAATGAATTATATCAACCGTTGTCATTGTGAGATTATACTGTTTCTTTCAGCGACAGACGCGCGCTGTGTTTCAACAAAAAACTCCACTGAAAGTGATCACAAGGTGTGTGATCTAGTGAGTATCAAATTTGCGATTGAAAAACATTAGACTTACTTTTTATCATATTATAAATGGCATTTGGCTCTCCCTCCTCATCTGGAGTCGCCATGACCATGGTGACTATGAAGAGTAGATAAGCTGAAATTCAGAATAACTACAGAACAGTAGGTATTAAAAGCACCAAATGATTTTATTCGTGTGGAAAAAATGGTCTTTGTGACTCACCAATAATTCTCAATAAGTTGAACTGCATTATGATTCTACTTCCAAGTGGTAAACCCGACTTTTGGAAGAAAGAAAAGGAATTACATCAGAGAGATACTGACGTTTCTTGCCTTCAAAATTCATGGATCGTATTCTAGAGCTAGGAGTTAGATACCAATTGATTTTTGTTCCAATTAACTTTCACGCAATTGATTCTTATAGTTTTTGGGGAAAAAAATTTCAAAATTATACTTTTGAATTCTACACTACCTAAGTGTTGAAAAGGTTTTATTTCTTCCAGAGTAGAATTGAAAAAATTCGATGGTCCATCCTGTTACGTGATCCCTACTTCAAGGAACTTCACACGAAGCACAGCACATTCCTGGACATTACAAGAAACCGTGGGACCAACGCAAGCTCGAGTATTATCGCGTAGGAACAATAGTTTACTTATCGAAAAAAAAAATTTCGTATTATGAAGAAGTTTCTTTTTAAAAACAGACTTTTGAAACGGAAAAACATAAAATAATAAGATTAAATTTGTATTCGTTTATTGATAATTGATAGAGCGAAATCTTAAATGAATCAGGGTCGTAACTTTGAATTGAAAGAAAATAAGTGTCTACCTTTTTCAAGATACCGCACATGCGCTTGTAATAATCTGGGTTGTTTGGCTATAAAATGCCTTGTACGCTTATCAATAGTACAAGTTATTAAGATGGAATTTTTATTATTTCTCTGTATCCTGCTGTCACCATATATCATCTATTTTCCGAAAAGATTTGGGTTCGTGCTGCCTGCACGAAGAGGAAGTCTTTTGTTTTATCTTTTCTGAGGAATTAACAGGTATTCAGGAAAGAAAAGCTCGAAATTTTAAAATAACATATTATATTTAAGATAAATGATGGAAAAATGCGTACATAAAATCGAAATTTTCACAGACATCAAAAAGACATTGAAGTGAAACATCTATCCTTCACCTAGTTTCTCATAATCGTAATTGAATCAGATAATCAAACAGTTACTCCTTATAAACATACTAATCCAAATGTACGTTTGCATAGTTTTTCATTTAATTGATGAACTTAAGTGGGAGTTGTTCATTATTGAGTTTCTGTTTTGTGTATCAATTTTCACCTATCCTGAAAATTTCAAGTCCCTAGGCGTTTCCGTTAAAAAGTTACGATTTTCTATGGTTTCTATGGTTCTGGTCATGCGATCTAGACAAAATTTCACATGAAGCTTGAACACCTCATGCTCCATTTGAGTGCGAAATTTCATCTCAATCAAATCTGTAGTTTTCAAGTAATCAGGGGAACAAAACTTTGAACGGCCATATTTACGGAACCCCTGTTGGAATTCGGCCCATTAACGAACTTAACCGAGGCATTTGGGATCTGAACCTACACTGAAAATTTCAAGTCTCTAGGTTGATCCGTTCGAGAGTTATCGTGCTTACGGCCGGACGGACGGACAGACTCAAATTTTCCGACGGATTTGTCATCAGTGAGTCGAACATAGTCGATTGAGACCATTTTCGACTCAAAATTCGAAAAATACAGACATCGTGACGAAATGATATAGCCCTCGTGTAAGTAGTACGAGCGCTCAATAAAATGAAGGAAGTTGCTCTCAAAACGAAAGAGTAGCATGCTCTTATTTATAAATCAGTCGATGATTCATTTCAGTTAGAAAAAAGTTTTTTGTTCTATAAAATCAATTTTCGAAAGTATAACATTTTTTCATTGGTGCCACGTATAAATTATTACTACAATATTAATCTTCTCTCTTCTTGAGTCTAACGAAAAACGGTTAGCAGAATTCAAATTGAATGTTTTCATATCTATAACAAAAGGAATACAGCTCTTCTTTGTGGGTACAGTCTCGAAGCGCGCCAAAGGTTCAAAAAACAAAACTTTAACCTCGGTGAGGGCAAATCTAGAACCGATTCAGTTTCTGGGTCCTACACCAAAAGGCACGTAAGTGTAAAGGTCGATTTTTTGTTAGTTCTTTGCAGATAAATGCTTAGGGTTGAACTTCTCGGGGTTCTCCCAAAGTTTTGGGATGAAGGGCCTATATTGGAATCAAAATTATTTCACCACCATCTAACTGCACAGGATTCTCTCCATCGAGTTATGCTTCGCTCAAATATGGTTTATTGCACTTTCTGTCGGTTAAAACACTAGCAGGCCATTTTCTCAGAGTTTCTGGGAGATAAAAAGAAGATTAAGCAGAATTCCTTGGACAAAAAAAATGGAAAAGGAATAGTTTCAGGAATAATTGTTCTGAGCTAGCATATAAAGTTGAATGTTGAATTTTAGTTAAACTAGCCTGTGATACTTGGGCATATGAATACATATTTAATTTTAAATTTGGTTACCCACCTCGGGCTGCATATTCGAAGTCGCGCATGCATTGTAGTAATCAACGGATGTCGTTAAGTCTGGAGCTGTGTGACCGTGATAAGGAAAGTTTTGGCTTCAAACGAAGCTTTATTTTGACGAACGGTGGTAGACGACAAATAACACTTTGCATGGGCGACTGAAGGAGTCCTCGATAAGATGAAAAGACGCAACGTAGGTGGACCATGAGAAAATTTCGGAGAAAGAATTTGAAAGCGTGAGAGACGCTGCGAAAAAGTGTCACCTCAGGAATTATGTTTTCGAAGGGGGAGGAAGTTTACCTTTGAGGGACTCTAAGAGTGCGAGGGGGAGTTGTGACCTGTCGCGGACCACAGGCGGTTGCCGACAGGTCATGAATATTATTGATATCTCGGCCCGAAGTTGATTTGATGTATTTCGAAAATCGAAATTTTCACAGACATCAAAAAGACATTGAAGTGAAACATCTATCCTTCACCTAGTTTCTCATAATCATAATTAAATCAGACAATCAAACTGTTACTTCTTATAAACATACTAATCCAAATGTACGAGGGGTCAAATAATCAAATGCAACTATTATTCAAGTTCCGTACATAAAATCGAAAAATACATCAAATCAACTTCGGATCGAGATATCAATAATATTGGCGATTACAATAACACCATTAATATTTATAGGAGTTAAAACTTTGAACTGAATTTTCCTACCTTGGTCTGCAAACCACCTAATTCCTTTTTGTACCTATTTGGAAACAAATCCACTCACACACGATAATGACCTTATTTTTATTCGCTGTCCCGTAATCGAAAAATGGCTTTCAAATTTACTCAAAATGAAACTTCATGTACACTTACTTCCACAATCTAACACAATTACTTCCTTAATCCCTACTCTACTGAAATCCTCGACTTAACATTACTAAACTATTTTCCTACACCGGCCGCTAACCGAAGACGTTGTCCGATTTAACTCTTCGTGAGTTCTCTTTCCGCGAGCAACTCCTTCTAAATCAAGAGGTGAACCTTAATTCTGTACCTATCGTGGTACCTTCCCGACTTGCGAACTACCCCGGACTCTAACTGGAAAATCGACCCCGTACTCTAACCGCCTTTTTTTTCACTCCCGAACAACGGACTTAAGCCAAGTCCCCAACTCCCGAGTTCATGACCTGGCGGCAACCGCCTGTGGTCCGCGACAGGTCACAACTCCCCCTCGCACTCTTAGAGTCCCTCAAAGGTAAACTTCTTCCCCCTTCGAAAACATAATTCCTGAGGTGATACTTTTTAGCAGCGTCTCTCACGCTTTCAAATTCTTTCTCCGAAATTTTCTCATGGTCAACCTACGTTGCGTCTTTTCATCTTATCGAGGACTCCTTCAGTCGCCCATGCAAAATGTTATTTGTCGTCTACCTCCATTCGTCAAAATAAAGCTTCGTTTGAAGCCAAAGCTTTCCTTATCACAGTCACACAGCTCCAGACTTAACGACATCCGTTGATTACTACAATGCATGCGCGACTTCGAATATGCAGCCCGAGGTAGGTAACCAAATTTGCAATTAAATATGTATTCATATGCCCAAATATCACAGGCTAGTTTAACTAAAATTCAACATTCAACTTTATATGCTAGCTCAAAACAATTATTCCTGAAACTATTCCTTTTCCATTTTTTTTTTGTCTGAGGAATTCTGCTTAATCTTCTTATTATCTCCCAGAAACTCTGAGAAAATGGCCTGCTAGTGTTTTTACCGACAGAAAGTGCAACAAACCATATTTGATCGAACCATAACTCGATGGAGAGAATCCTGTGCAGTTAGATGGTGGTGAAATAATTTTGATTCCAATATAGGCCCTTCATCGTGACCCAAAACTTTGGGAGAACCCCGAGAAGTTCGACCCTAAGCGTTATCTGCAAAAAACTACGTGCCTTTTGGTGTAGGACCCAGAAACTGAATCGGTTCTAGATTTGCCCTCACCGAGGTGAAAGTTTTGTTTTTTGAACCTTTGGCGCGCTTCGAGATTGTACCCACAAAGAAGAGCTGTATTCCTTTTGTTATAGATATAAAAACATTCAATTCGAATTCTGCTAACGGTTTTTCGTTAGACTCAAGAAGAGAGAAGATTAATATTGTAGTAATAATTTATACGTGGCACCAATGAATAAATTTTATACTTTCGAAAATTGATTATATAGAACAAAACAAATTTTTTCCAACTGAAATGAATCATCGACTGATTTATGAATAAGAGCATGCTTCCTTCATTTCATTTTAATATTTATTTTCTTCGAACAATATAGGTGTAGAAATGTTAACGAGAAAATAATACAAAGAATATGGCTTTTCAAAATGGTATTTATCATCGGTAATGCACAGGAAAACGCCTCAGTGTATCTTGAAGCTTTTCGGCCATGTCGGTTGGATCTGAAAGAATGTGATAATTATTCATATATCATCGAAATATTTCCATCTTGAATTTTATGTATTTTGTAACTAATTTTATATCAACTGTTGTCATTGTGAGATTAAACCGTTTCATTCAGCGACAGACGCGCGCTGTGTTTCAACACAAAACTCCACTGAAAGTGATCACAAGGTGTGTGTTCTAGTGAGTATCAAATTTTCAATTGGAAAACATTACACTTACTTTTCATCATATTATAAATCGCATCTGGGTTTAAACCAACCTCTTCATCTTCATCGGATGGAAATCTCCTTGGATCTGGAGTCGCCATGACCATGGCGACGAGGAGTAGATAAGCTGAAATTCAGAAATAACTTCAAAAAATGTACCAATAGGTTAAACAAAATTTTAGGTATTGAAAGCACCAAATGATTGAATTCGAGTAGCAAATGGTATATTTTTGACTCACCAATAATTCTCAATAAGTTGAACTGCATGATGATTTTACTTCCAAGAGCTGAACTCGATTTTTACGATTGCAGAAAACCTTTATATATCATCCTCAAACTGATTACGAAATCACCACCGTCTAAATTCATGACGTGACTAGTTTTTTATCTGTGGAATTATTTAAATTTACGCAAAATTTTATTGTGATAAAAGTCCTAAACACCTACATTCGAATTTTTAATGACATGATGATGAGTATTATCTACTATCAGTACAAAATTTCCTTATATCCCTAATTGACGAAACTCTGCCAATCTTCATTTCGTTATTTCTTATTCTTTGAATATTTGACAAAAAATGTGAAACGAAACGAGAAATTCATGAGGATCATTTTCTCAGTACAATGTGAATAAAAAAATACAAAATGTACAGATGTTCGGTTCCAAAACGTATCTTTTTGTTTTCATTTTATTACTAGATTGAGCATTTCTAGAAAAATTTTAGGGGGCCATTATATTCAACTGAAAAATAAATCAACAAGGGACTGTTTATAGCACACAGAAACTGAATAATGAAGAAGGCCCACTTGAGTTCACCAATTAAATAAAAAACTATGCAAACGAACAAAGTTGAATTATATTTTCGTTTTCATCTTATTTCTAGATTCAGCATTTCCAAAAAAAATCTTAGGCTGGGTTTTATACTTCCAACTGAAGAAGAAATCAATGAGGAACTCTCAAAAAGTTCATAGCATGCTAAACAGAAATTCGATAATGAACAACACCCACTTGAGTTCATCAATTAAATGAAAACGAACAGAGTTAAATTATATTTTTGTTTTTAAATCATTTCTAGATTCAGCATTTCCAAAAAAAATCTTAGGATGGTTTTTATGCTTCCAACTGGAAGAAAAATTAATAAGGAACTCTCAGAAAGTTTATAGAACAACACCCACTTAAGTTCATCAGTTGAATGAAAAACTATGCAAACGAACAAAGTTGAATTATATTTTTGTTTTATCTTATTTCTAGATTCAGCATTTCCAACAAAAATCTTAGGGTAGTTTTTATATTTCCAACTGAAAGGGAAATTATTGAGGAACTCTCAAAAAGTTTATAGGACAACACTCATTAAGTTCATCAATTGAATGAAAAACTATCTAAAACAAACTTACAATGTTACATTCCCTTTTAGTTTTAATTTCATTTCTAAATTCAGCATTTCCAAAAAAAAAATTTACCCCTAGCGCCATCTACACTAATATGGCGATAGTATGCACGGCTAGCTGAAATAAAATACAGTTTTCTTTACGATTATTTCTAATCTTTTTACACTTCTGTATAGGTGGCGCTTATCTCAATATTCCCAATCATTTATTTATTGGTCCCCCATATCCTCAACATAATGAAACTTGATATAATTTCTCATTGGTGCATTTGTAATTGTTTATTATTTTGAGATCTTATTCCGACAGGCCCCATGTATTTTGTCATGGAAAAATACACCGAATTGAGTGTCATTTTTTAACGCCAATTAGATATGCAACCTGTAAAACACAAGTGATGTATGGGTTGTCGCCTAGTGTAAACAATTTGCGTTAAGTATACCTCCTCGACCATCATATTTATGTCCCTATTACCTGATTTATTCTAAATGCATTTTTCGAAGACAAAACGGGAGAAGGTCGAAATCTAGAGGGTTTTTGACGATTTGAAAGGTACCATCGTACTTTCCAATTTTGACATAATGCGGTAAAACCGAGTCGGTTAACAGGCATATAGGATGGTCGAGGAGGTATGCGGTCAGATACCCGGAGTAGCGGAATAAGTCAGGCAACCCGTAAAACAACAGTGATATATGGGGTGTTGCCTAGTATGAACAATTTACGTTACTCCGGATACCTCCTCGACCATCATATGTTCCTATTACCTGATTTGTTCGGAATGTACCGCACTCTGGTGATTTTTGCTTCTTTTTTTTTGCGAATTTGAAATGGGATATATTACGTAAATTAGGGTCTTTGGGGTTTTTCGAGAATTCGATCTGTTGCAAACATTTATCGAAGGTTATTATAACCTTGATTTTCTCAAAACGTAATTTCGAATTAAATATAATGACGAGAGCATGTTTCAATTGAGGGTAACGTAGGACGATTTAGAACTGAACTCAGTTTAGAGCCCACACAATTTTCTCTTCCTGTGTATCCTACATCCATGCTACGTTAGTGTAATTATATTTTGATTCTCTAAAGGAGTCAGCCACAAGCTGAACACTCCGTTGGTTTTTCCTAATGAGTAGGTAAGACTTTTTGTTATCGTTTTCAGATTCTTCATATCTTCAAATTCAACTTTGGAGGTTTATTTTTGGAATTAAAAAACCAAAACACTCCAGCAGATGAACACGAAATCACAATAATACCTATCTTATCTCTCCGATTCCGTCGTAATTGTTTATGGTCATTTATTTGACAATATCGAAGATATAAACCATTCAATTATAAAGTGGTATAGCAAAATTATGGTCATTGTGTTTGAAAAGTGATACTCTTCTTTACATTTGTCTATATGTAAGTTGAAAAAGGTTATCGACGTTATCGTGGTTCGGAGACGGCGAAGATACGGGCTTTTTTACGTTATAATTGAAAATTATTAACCTCATCGAACCTATTAGGGAATTAATAACCTCCAAGTGCACGATCTTGTTTAATCCCCTCTGGTATGTGTGAAACCCTGAAAATTCGAATCCGTTTTTTTTCAGATATATATCTATAAGAAGTGAATTATGTTCTGGTTATTTGCTACAGTGGTCTTAGTGGCGCTGTTGTACTACTATGATCGAAACAGATTCAGATACTGGACAAAAAAAGGAGTCAAACAAAAAATGCCTATACCTTTTTATGGTGATGATTTTTCGCCGACTTTTCGAAGAGCCGCTGTATGTGATTTATCGAAGGGAATTTATGATAGATTCGATGGTGTCAGGTAATTTTTTCTTTTTAATATATTCCTCGAAGAAAAGAGTGGCCAAGTGCGTCTCGGACAACGCATTTATTTTGATTTAATTTATTTTTGAACACATTTTTCATATACCTCGAATTTATGAACCCCGTAGTTGAAAAATAAAGGGGAAGGGAGGCTGCCTGCATCCTTCACCTTATTTTGTAAATAATGTGAATGATTTATAGAATTTCTACCTTTGAAATTTTTAATTCAATTTATTTCTTAACTTTTTCACGTTCTCTAGAATTATTGCCATTTGCGTAACTGGAGAGGTGGGCAGCACCCTTTGAAAACACAGGGTAGCTACGCCAGTTTTGTTTATCGAGATTTGAAAAAGCGTATTTCGTTATTCTAGATATGTGGGATTTTATCAGTTCTATCAACCCATGCTGATGATAAAGGACCCAAAACTGATAAAACAGATTTGTGTGAAAGACTTTGAACATTTTCTGGATCACAGACCATTTGTAACAGAGGATGCAGACCCGCTGTGGGCCAAGAATCTGTTTGCTTTGAAAGGTGATCTGCAAATTTTGCACACAGATTCATTCACCACTCCACCACATATTTCCAAAATTTCATGAAATATATCAACTCATCAAAAAAAAAAAAAAATTCGATTGAATTTGTATTCGTTTATCGATAATTGTTCAATTGTTGCAGGTCAAAAATGGAAGGACATGCGTGCCACGTTAAGTCCTTCATTTACTGGAAGTAAAATGAGACAAATGTTCGTTCTTATGCACGAGTGCGCGAGAAATTTCGCGAATCACTTCAGCGAAAAACCAGAGGATTTGATGGAGATCGAGTTGAAAGATACTTTCACTAGATACACAAACGACATCATAGCTTCCACCGCTTTTGGAATTCACTGCGACTCGCAGAAAAACAGAGAAAATGATTTTTATATGAATGGAAGGAAGGCTGTTGACTTAACTGGTTTCGTAAAAAACATTAAATTCATTGTAGCATTCCTAATGCCGAATCATTCGAAAGTGAGTTAAATTTTTGTGGATAAGAAGTCGAAATTATTTATTTTTTATTGTTGTGTATTGACCCCACTGTTTGAGATAACTTATGTTATTTTCGTCTTGTATAAGCATTCTCGATCCGTTATTGAAGAATTTAATGATTATAATTATTATTCCCAATTCAGTTGGTCAAAGCCTCTTTCTACGATAAAGAAGTGGCCTCTTTTTTCCGTGGTGTGGTGAGAGATTCCCTGAAATATCGAGAAGTGAATAAAATTGAGAGACCTGACCTTCTTCATCTACTCATGCAATCTAGAAAAGGCACCCAGAAAGGCGACGACGAGGAAGACGTTAAAGAAAATAATTTCGCAGCAGTTGAAGAGCATTTAGCTCCTAAAGTACCGAACAAGACGAAGTTGGATCTATCTCTTGATGACATCACGTCCCAAGCATTACTTTTTTTCTTCGCTGGCTTTGAAACTGTTGCTAATGTCATGTGTTTCGTTTCTTATGAACTGGCTCTGAACCAAGACATACAAAGCAGGTTAATCGAAGAATTGGACGAATTTAGAGCTTCCGAAGACAAGTTCAGCTATGAGAGTTTGGCGAAATTACCTTATTTGGATATGGTTATTTCAGGTAGGTCATAATACATGAACGTATACCTAGGGACTAAATGCGATTGATAGAGCGAAATCTTGAATGAAGCAGGGTGGTAACTTTGAATTGAAAGAAAATAAGTGTCTACCTTTTTCAAGAATCCGCACATGCGCTAGTGTAACTAAAATTCAACATGAATTTCTGTAAAAGGCCCTTTATATGCTAGCTCGAAACAAGTATTTCTGAAATTATTCCTTTTCCATTTGTTTTTGTCCGAGGAATTTGCTTAATCTTCTTATTATCTTCCAGAAACTCTGAGGAAATGGCCTGCTAGTGTTTTTACCGACAGAAAGTGCAACAAACCATATTTGATCGAACCAGAACTCGATGGAGAGAAACCTGTGCAGTTAGATGGTAGTGAAATAATTCTGATTCCAATATGGGCCCTTCATCGTGACCCAAAACTTTGGGAAAACCCCGAGAAGTTCGACCCTGAGCGTTTTTCTGCAGAAAACAAGCACAAAATCGACCCATACTCTTACGTGCCTTTTGGTGTGGGACCCAGAAACTGTATCGGTTCTAGATTCGCCCTCACCGAGATTAAAGTTGTGTTTTTTGAACTTTTGGCGCTGTTCGAGATTGTACCCACGAAAAAGAGCTGTATTCCTTTTGTTAAAGATAAGAAATCGTTCAATTCGAATTCTGCTAACGGTTTTTGGTTTGGACTCAAGAAGAGAGGAGATTAATATTGTAGAAATAATTTATACGTAGCACCAATGAACAAATGTTATTATACTTTTAAAAATTGATTATATTAAACAAAACAACTTTTGTCCAAATGGAATGAATCATCGACTTATGTCTAAATGTCTAAATGAGAGCATGCTACTCTATCGTTTTTAAAGCAACTTCCTTAATTATATTTCGTTATTTCCGTCGAACAATATAGGTGTTCATCTTTTTTTGTTTATTCCTATCCCGTTATTTCACCTCATTTCTCTTAGATACTCATAAAACTATGGAAATTGTTGAACGAAAAAATAATACAAAGATTATAGCTTTTGAAGATGGTCTTTATTGGGGGTCGTAAATAGGGAGAAAAAAAATTTTCCATCTGCATACACTTGCTAACCTTCTAAGATACCCCTCAGTGTCTCTTGAACCTTCTCCCCCATGTCGGTTGGATCTGAAAGAATGTGATAATTATTCATATATCATCTCATTCGAAGAGCCAAACGAAATATTTCCATCTTGAATTTTATGTATTTTGTAACTAATTTTATATCAACTGTTGTCATTGTGAGATTAAACCGTTTCATTCAGCGACAGACGCGCGCTGTGTTTCAACACAAAACTCGACTGAAAGTGATCACAAGGTGTGTGTTCTAGTGAGTATCAAATTTTCAATTGGAAAACATTACACTTACTTTTCATCATATTATAAATTGCATCTGGGTTTAAACCAACCTCTTCATCGGATGGAGTCCTTGGATCTGGAGTCGCCATGACCATGGCGACGAGGAGTAGATAAGCTGAAATTCAGAAATAACTTCAAAAAATGTACCAATAAGTTAAACAAAATTTTAGGTATTGAAAGCACCAAATGATTAAATTCGAGTAGCAAATGGTATATTTTTGACTCACCAATAATTCTCAATAAGTTGAACTGCATGATGATTTTACTTCCAAGAGGTGAACTCGATTTTTACGATCGCAGAAAACCTTTATATATCATCCTCAAACTGATTACGAAATCACCACCGTCTAAATTCATAACGTGACTAGTTTTTTATCTGTGGAATTATTTAAATTTACGCAAAATTTTATTGTGATAAAAGTCCTAAACACCTACATTCGAATTTTTAATGACATGATGATGAGTATTATCTACTATCAGTATAAAATTTCCTTATATCCCTAATTGACGAAACTCTGCCAATCTTCATTTCGTTATTTCTTATTCTTTGAATATTTGACAAAAAATGTGAAACGAAACGAGAAATTCATGAGGATCATTTTCTCAGTACAAAGTGAATAAAATAATACAAAATGTACAGATGTTCGGTTCCAAAACGTATCTTTTTGTTTTCATTTTATTACTAGATTGAGCATTTCTAGAAAAAATTTAGGGGGCCATTATATTCAACTGAAAAATAAATCAACAAGGGACTGGTTATAGCACACAGAAACTGAATAATGAAGAAGGCCCACTTGAGTTCACCAATTAAATAAAATACTATGCAAACGAACAAAGTTGAATTATATTTTCGTTTTCATCTTATTTCTAGATTCAGCATTTCCAAAAAAAATCTTAGGCTGGGTTTTATACTTCCAACTGAAGAAGAAATCAATGAGGAACTCTCAAAAAGTTCATAGCATGCTAAACAGAAATTCGATAATGAACAACACCCACTTGAGTTCATCAATTAAATGAAAACGAACAGAGTTGAATTATATTTTTGTTTTTAAATCATTTCTAGATTCAGCATTTCCAAAAAAAATCTTAGGATGGTTTTTATGCTTCCAACTGGAAGAAAAATTAATAAGGAACTCTCAGAAAGTTTATAGAACAACACCCACTTAAGTTCATCAGTTGAATGAAAAACTATGCAAACGAACAAAGTTGAATTATATTTTTGTTTTATCTTATTTCTAGATTCATCATTTCCAACAAAAATCATAGGGTAGTTTTTATACTTCCAGCTGAAAGAGAAATTATTGAGGAACTCTCAAAAATTGTATAGAACAACACTCATTAAGTTCATCAATTGAATGAAAAACTATCTAAAACAAACTTACAATGTTACATTCCCTTTTAGTTCTTATTTCATTTCTAAATTCAGCATATCCAAAAAAAAAATGTAGGGTGGTTTATATACATACAACTGAAAGAGGAATTAATAAAGAACTCTCAAAAAGTTTATAGAACACAAAACAGAAACCTCAATAATGGACAACACCCACTTTAGTTTATCAATTACATGAAAAACTATGCAAACGAACGAAGTTGAATTCTCTTTTCGTTTTTATGTTATTTCTAGAATCGAAATTTCCAAGAAAAATCTTGAGGTGGTTTATATATATACTTCCAACTGAAAGAAGAATTAATGAGGAACTTTCAAAAATTCATAACACACATAATAGAAACTCAATAATGAACAACACCCACTTTAGTTTATCAATAAAATGAAAAACTATGCAAACGAACCACGTTGAATTCTCTTTTTGTTTTCATTTTAATTCAGATTCAGCATTTACAAAAAAATCTAAGGAGTTTTATATATACTTCCAACTGCAAGAAGATTCAATAAGGAACTTTCAAAAAATTCAAACACACAGAACAGAAACTCAATAATGAACAACATCCACTTAAGTTCAAATTAAATGAAGAACTTTGCAAACGAACAAATTTGAATTCTCTTTTTGTTTTTATGTTATTTCAGATTCAGCATTTCCAAAAAAATCTTAGGGGTTTTATATACTTCCAATTGAAAGAGAAATTAATGAGGAACTTTCAAAACATTCATAACTTACAGAACAGAAACTCTATAATGAACAACATCCACTTAAGTTCAAATTAAATGAAGAACTTTGCAAACGAACAAAGTTGAATTCTCTTTTCGTTTTTATGTTATTTCTAGAATCGAAATTTCCAAAAAAAATCTTGAGGTGGTTTATATATATACTTCCAACTGAAAGAAGAATTAATGAGGAACTTTCAAAAATTCATAACACACATAATAGAAACTCAATAATGAACAACACCCACTTTAGTTTATCAATAAAATGAAAAACTATGCAAACGAACCACGTTGAATTCTCTTTTTGTTTTCATTTTATTTCAGATTCAGCATTTACAAAAAAATCTTAGGAGTTTTATATACTTCCAACTGCAAGAAGATTCAATAAGGAACTTTCAAAAAATTCATAACACACAGAACAGAAACTCAATAATGAACAACATCCACTTAAGTTCAAATTAAATGAAGAACTTTGCAAACGAACAAAGTTGAATTCTCTTTTTGTTTTTATGTTATTTCAGATTCAGCATTTCCAAAAAAATCTTAGGGGTTTTATATACTTCCAATTGAAAGAGAAATTAATGAGGAACTTTCAAAACATTCATAACAAACAGAACAGAAACTCTATAATGAACAACATCCACTTAAGTTCAAATTAAATGAAGAACTTTGCAAACGAACAAAGTTGAATTCTCTTTTCGTTTTTATGTTATTTCTAGAATCGAAATTTCCAAAAAAAATCTTGAGGTGGTTTATATATATACTTCCAACTGAAAGAAGAATTAATGAAGAACTTTCAAAAATTCATAACACACATAAAAGAAACTCGATAATGAACAAAATACACTCAAGTTCATCAATTGAATGAAAAACTATGCAAACTAACAAAGTAACGTTACAATTGAGTGTTCTCTGGAACTTATTTGACGTAAGTTGTCCAAAATACAAACTTGGATAGTCAAAAACTTCAATTATAAAGTTCAAGACAATATTTGGAAGAATGTGAAATGGGAGACCACAATACCGAAGTTAAAAATGAAATCATTAAGAGGAGAAGGAGGAACTCCCTTCTCTCCCGTTGCCAAGGCAGTGGATTTTGGGATCGATGATGAAGACATACCTCACTGATGACCTACTTGAAAAGTTCAAAATTGGAAGAAAGAAGAGGGAGTACATCAGAGAGATACTGAGCAAGCAAGGTAAACACGAAGGCGAAAAAAACAGCAAGAAGAAAATCGAAGGTAACAGTCCTGTGGTACCAGAAAAAAAACACATCCCATCAAATGATGGTGAGATATGCTCAGAATCTTCCCACCTACGGGATGGACCGTCATACGTTGGCGAACATCAAGAGAATGGTAGGAAGGGTAGCAGATTCATACTCTCAAATAGTTCAGGAAATGTTGGCGGAAACCAGGGATAATTTTTTGTATGTCACACATATGAGTGGGGTCCATATGAAGACGAAATAAAATAAAAAGAAAAACAGAATTTAACTATGTCCGTTTGCATAATTTTTCATTTAATTGATGAACACAAGTGGATGTTGTTCATTATTGAGATTCTGTTTTGTGTGTTATAAACTTTTTCAGAGTTTTTTATTAATTCCTCAGTTACTAAAAATAAAATAAAAAAAGAGAGAATTTAACTTTGTTCGTTTGCATAGTTTTTGATTTAATTTATAAATTCAAGTGGGTGTTGTTCATTATTGAGTTTCTGTTTTGCGTGTTATTAATTTTTTTTGATGTTCCTCATTAATTCCTCTTTCAGTTGGGAGTATATAAACCAGCCTAAGATTTTTTTAGAAATGCTGGATGTAGAAATAAAATAAAAACAAAAAGATGATTTAACTTTGTTCGTTTGCATAGTTTTTAATTTAATTGATGAACTCAAGTGGGTGTTGTTCATTATTGTGTTTCTGTTTTGCGTCTCAACCAGCTTGAGATTTTTATAGAAATGCTGGATATAGAAAAAAAAAAGAAAGAAAAACAGAATTCAACTTTGTCCGTTTGCATAGTTTTTCATTTAATTGATGAATCAAGTGGATATTGTTCATTTTTTTTCTGTTTTGTGTGTTATAAACTTTTTTTGAGTACTTTATTATTTCCTCTTTCAGTTGGAAGAATATAAACCACCCTAACATTTATTTGGAAATGCTGAATCTAGAAATAAAATAAAAACAAAAAGTCCCTTGTTGATTATTTCTTTAGTTGAAAGTATGTGAAGCCCCCTCAAGATTTTTCTGGAAATGCTCAATCTAGAAATAAAATAAAAACAAAATATAGGTTTTGTATTCGAATATCTGTAAATTTTATATTATTTCATTTAAATTATACTGAGAGAATGATCTTCATTAATTTTTCCACAGCTATATTCAAGAATAAGAAATAACGAAAAGAATATTGGCAGAGTTTCGTCAATTAGGGATATAAGGAAATTTCGTACTGATAGTAGATAATACCCATCATCATATCATTAAAAATTCGAATGTAGGTGTTTAGGACTTCTATTTTCACAGATAAAGAACTAGGAACTTCATGACTTTAGACGGTGGTGATTTCATAATCAGTTTGAGGATGATATATAAAAGTTTTTCTGGGATCGTCAAAATCAAGTTCACCGCTTGGAAGTAAAATCATAATGCAGTTCAACTTATTGAAAATAATTGGTGAGTCAAAAAGACCATTTCCCACTCGAATTAAATCGTTTGGCGCTTTTGAATCTACGATTTTGCACAACTCATTGGTGCATTTTTGAAGGTATTTCTGAATTTCATCTTATCTACTCCTCGTCGCCATGGTCATGGCGACTCCAGATCCAAAGAGATTTACATCCGATGAGGAGGTTGGTTTAAACCCAGATGCGATTTATAATATGGTGATGAGTAAGTGTAATGTTTTCCAATTCAAAATTTGATACTCACTAGAACACACACCTTGTGATCACTTTCAGTGGAGTTTTGTGTTGAAACACATCGCGCGTCTGTCGCTGAATGAAACGGTTTAATCTCATAATGACAACGGTTGATATAAATTAGTTACAAAATACATAAAATTCAAGATGGAAATATTTCGTTTGGCTCTTCGAATGAGATGATATATGAATAATTCTCACATTCTTTCAGATCCAACCGACATGGCCGAGAAGGTTCAAGAGACACTGAGGCGTAATCCTGTGCATTACCGAGGATAAATACCATTTTGAAAAGCCATATTCTTTGTATTATTTTCTCGTTAACATTTCTTTCATAGTTTTATAAGTATATAAGAGAAATGAGGTGAAAAATAACCTATATGGTTCGAAGAAAATAAATATTGAAATAAAATGAAGGAAGTTGCTCTCAAAACGAAAGAGTAGCATGCTCTTATTTATAAATCAGTCGATGATTCATTTCAGTTGGAAAAAAGTTGTTTTGTTCTATAAAATCAATTTTCGAAAGTATAACATTTTTTCATTGGTGCCACGTATAAATTATTACTACAATATTAATCTTCTCTCTTCTTGAGTCTAACGAAAAACGTTAGCAGAATTCAAATTGAATGTTTTCATATCTATAACAAAAGGAATACAGCTATTCTTTGTGGGTACAATCTCGAAGCGCGCCGAAGGTTCAAAAATACAACTTAAACCTCGGTGAGGGCAAATCTAGAACCGATTCAGTCTCTGGGTCCTACACCAAAAGGCACGTAAGTGTAAAGGTCGATTTTGTGTTAGTTTTTTGCAGATAAATGCTTAGGGTTGAACTTCTCGGGGTTCTCCCAAAGTTTTGGGATGAAGGGCCTATATTGGAAACAAAATTATTTCACCACCATCTAACTGCACAGGATTCTCTCCATCGAGTTATGCTTCGATCAAATATGGTTTGTTGCACTTCTGTCTTAAAACACTAGCAGGCCATTTTCTTAGAGTTTCTGGGAGATAAAAAGAAGATTAAGCAGAATTCCTTGGACAGAAAAAAATGGAAAAGGAATAGTTTCAGGAATAATTGTTTTGAGCTAGCATATAAAGTTGAATGTTGAATTTTAGTTAAACTAGCCTGTGATACTTGGGCATATGAATACATATTTAATTTCAAATTTGGTTACCCACCTCGGGCTGCATATTCGAAGTCGCGCATGCATTGTAGTAATCAACGGATGTCGTTAAGTCTGGAGCTGTGTGACCGTGATAAGGAAAGTTTTGGCTTCAAACGAAGCTTTATTTTGACGAACGGTGGTAGACGACAAATAACACTTTGCATGGGCGACTGAAGGAGTCCTCGATAAGATGAAAAGACGCAACGTAGGTTGACCATGAGAAAATTTCGGAGAAAGAATTTGAAAGCGTGAGAGACGCTGCGAAAAAGTGTCACCTCAGGAATTATGTTTTCGAAGGGGGAGGAAGTTTACCTTTGAGGGACTCTGAGAGTGCGAGGGGGAGTTGTGACCTGTCGCGGACCACAGGCGGTTGCCGCCAGGTCATGAATATTATTGATATCTCGACCCGAAGTTGATTTGATGTATTTCGAAAATCGAAATTTTCACAGACATCGAAAAGACATTGAAGTGAAACATCTATCCTTCACCTAGTTTCTCATAATCATAATCAAATCAGACAATCAAACTGTTACTTCTTATAAACATACTAATCCAAATGTACGAGGGGTCAAATAATCAAATGCAACTATTATTCAAGTTCCGTACATAAAATCGAAAAATAAATCAAATCAACTTCGGATCGAGATATCAATAATATTGGCGATTACAATAACACCATTAATATTTATAGGAGTTAAAACTTTGAACTAAATTTTCCAACCTTGGTCTGCAAACCACCTTATTCCTTTTTGTACCTATTTGGAAACAAATCCACTCACACACGATAATGACCTTATTTTTATTCGCAGTCCCGTAATCGAAAAATGACTTTCAAATTTACTCAAAATGAGACTTCTACTACACTTATTTCCACAATCTAACACAATTACTTCATTAACCCCTACTCTACTGAAATCCTCGACTTAACATTACTAAACTATTTTCCTACACCGGCCTCTAACCGAAGACGTTGTCCGATTTTACTCTTCGTGAGTTCTCTTTCCGCGAGCAACTCCTTCTAAATCAAGAGGTGAACCTTAATTCTGTACCTATCGTGGCACCTTCCCGACCGAAAACTACCCCGGACTCTAACCACCTTTTTTTTCACTCCCGAACAACGGACTTAAGCCAATTCCCCGACTCTCGAGTTCATGACCTGGCGGCAACCGCCTGTGGTCCGCGACAGGTCACAACTCCCCCTCGCATTCTTAGAGTCCCTCAAAGGTAAATTTCTTCCCCCTTCGAAAACATAATTCCTGAGGTGACACTTTTTCGCAGCGTCTCTCACGCTTTCAAATTCTTTCTCCGAAATTTTCTCATGGTCAACCTACGTTGCGTCTTTTCATCTTATCGAGGACTCCTTCAGTCGCCCATGCAAAATGTTATTTGTCGTCTACCTCCATTCGTCAAAATAAAGCTTCGTTTGAAGCCAAAGCTTTCCTTATCACAGTCACACAGCTCCAGATTTAACGACATCCGTTGATTACTACAATGCATGCGCGACTTCGAATATGCAGCCCGAGGTAGGTAACCAAATTTGAAATCAAATATGTATTCATATGCCCAAATATCGCAGGCTAGTTTAACTAAAATTCAACATTCAACTTTATATGCTAGCTCAAAACAATTATTCCTGAAACTATTCCTTTTCAATTTTTTTTTTGTCTAAGGAATTCTGCTTAATCTTCTTATCATCTCCCAGAAACTCTGAGAAAATGGCCTGCTAGTGTTTTTACCGACAGAAAGTGCAACAAACCATATTTGATCGAACCATAACTCGATGGAGAGAATCCTGTGCAGTTAGATGGTGGTGAAATAATTTTGATTCCAATATAGGCCCTTCATCGTGACCCAAAACTTTGGGAGAACCCCGAGAAGTTCGACCCTAAGCGTTATCTGCAAAAAACTACGTGCCTTTTGGTGTAGGACTCAGAAACTGAATCGGTTCTAGATTTGCCCTCACCGAGGTTAAAGTTTTGTTTTTTGAACCTTTGGCGCGCTTCGAGATTGTACCCACAAAGAAGAGCTGTATTCCTTTTGTTATAGATATGAAAACATTCAATTTGAATTCTGGTAACGGTTTTTCGTTAGACTCAAGAAGAGAGAAGATTAATATTGTAGTAATAATTTATACGTGGCACCAATGATTAAATGTTATACTTTTGAAAATTGATTATATAGAACAAAACAAATTTTTTCCAACTGAAATGAATCATCGACTGATTTATGAATAAGAGCATGCTTCCTTCATTTTATTTCAATATTTATTTTCTTCGAACAATATAGGTGTTCATCTTTTTTCGATTATTCCTATTACGATTTTTCACCTCATTTCTCTTATATACTTATAAAACTGTGAAAGAAATGTTAACGAGAAAATAATACAAAGAATATGGCTTTTCAAGATGGTATTTATTGGGGTCGTAAATTCAAAGGAATACAAAATTTTTCCATCTGCATACACTTGCTAACCTTCTAAGATACCCCTCAGTGTCTCTCTAAGATTCTTCGGAACCTTCTCCCCATGTCGGTTGGATCTGAAAGAATGTGATAATTATTCATATATCATCTCATTCGAAGAACCAAACGAAATATTTCCATCTTGAATTTTATGTATTTTGTAACTAATTTTATATCAACTGTTGTCATTGTGAGATTAAACCGTTTCATTCAGCGACAGACGCGCGCTGTGTTTCAACACAAAACTCGACTGAAAGTGATCACAAGGTGTGTGTTCTAGTGAGTATCAAATTTTCAATTGGAAAACATTACACTTACTTTTCCTTGGATCTGGAGTCGCCATGACCATGGCGACGAGGAGTAGATAAGCTGAAATTCAGAAATAACTTAAAAAAAAGTACCAATAAGTTAAACAAAATTTTAGGTATTGAAAGCACCAAATGATTAAATTCGAGTAGCAAATGGTATATTTTTGACTCACCAATAATTCTCAATAAGTTGAACTGCATGATGATTTTACTTCCAAGAGGTGAACTCGATTTTTACGATCGCAGAAAACCTTTATATATCATCCTCAAACTGATTACGAAATCACCACCGTCTTAATTCATGACGTGACTAGTTTTTTATCTGTGGAATTATTTAAATTTACGCAAAATTTTATTGTGATAAAAGTCCTCAACACCTACATTCGAATTTTTAATGACATGATGATGAGTATTATCTACTATCAGTACAAAATTTCCTTATATCCCTAATTGACGAAACTCTGCCAATCTTCATTTCGTTATTTCTTATTCTTTGAATATTTGACAAAAAATGTGAAACGAAACGAGAAATTCATGAGGATCATTTTCTCAGTACAATGTGAATAAAATAATACAAAATGTACAGATGTTCGGTTCCAAAACGTATCTTTTTGTTTTCATTTTATTACTAGATTGAGCATTTCTAGAAAAATTTTAGGGGGCCATTATATTCAACTGAAAAATAAATCAACAAGGGACTGGTTATAGCACACAGAAACTGAATAATGAAGAAGGCCCACTTGAGTTCACCAATTAAATAAAAAACTATGCAAACGAACAAAGTTGAATTATATTTTCGTTTTCATCTTATTTCTAGATTCAGCATTTCCAAAAAAAATCTTAGGCTGGGTTTTATACTTCCAACTGAAGAAGAAATCAATGAGGAACTCTCAAAAAGTTCATAGCATGCTAAACAGAAATTCGATAATGAACAACACCCACTTGAGTTCATCAATTAAATGAAAACGAACAGAGTTAAATTATATTTTTGTTTTTAAATCATTTCTAGATTCAGCATTTCCAAAAAAAATCTTAGGATGGTTTTTATGCTTCCAACTGGAAGAAAAATTAATAAGGAACTCTCAGAAAGTTTATAGAACAACACCCACTTAAGTTCATCAGTTGAATGAAAAACTATGCAAACGAACAAAGTTGAATTATATTTTTGTTTTATCTTATTTCTAGATTCAGCATTTCCAACAAAAATCTTAGGGTAGTTTTTATATTTCCAACTGAAAGAGAAATTATTGAGGAACTCTCAAAAAGTTTATAGAACAACACTCATTAAGTCCATCAATTGAATGAAAAACTATCTAAAACAAACTTAAAATGTTACATTCCCTTTTAGTTTTTTATTTCATTTCTAAATTCAGCATTTCCAAAAAAAAAATTAAGGGTGGTTTATATACATACAACTGAAAGAGGAATTAATAAAGAACTCTCAAAAAGTTTATAGAACACAAAACAGAAACTCAATAATGGACAACACCCACTTTAGTTTATCAATTACATGAAAAACTATGCAAACGAACGAAGTTGAATTCTCTTTTTGTTTTTATTTTATTTCAGATTCAGCATTTCCAGAAAAATCTTAGGGGTTCTATATACTTCACACTGAAAGAGGAATTAATAAGGAACTTTCAAAAAGTTCTTAACACACAGAACAGAAACTCAATAATGAACAACACCCACTTTAGTTTATCAATAAAATGAAAAACTATGCAAACGAACCAAGTTGAATTCTGTTTTTGTTTTTATTTTATTTCAGATTCAGCATTTCCAAAAAAATCTTAGGGGTTTTATATACTTTCAATTGAAAGAGGAATTAATGAGGAACTTTCAAAACATTCATAACAAACAGACCAGAAACTCTATAATGAACAATATCCACTTAAGTTCAAATTAAATGAAGAACTTTGCAAACGAACAGAGTTGAATTTTCTTTTTGTTTTTATGTTATTTCTAGAATCGAAATTTCCAAAAAAAATCTTGAGGTGGTTTATATACTTCCAACTGAAAGAGGAATTAATGAGGAACTGTCAAAAATTCATAACACACATAATAGAAACTCAATAATGAACAAAATCCACTCAAGTTCATCAATTGAATGAAAAACTATGCAAACTAACAAAGTAACGTTACAATTGAGTGTTCTCTGGAACTTATTTGACGTAAGTTGTCCAAAATACAAACTTGGATAGTCAAAAACTTCAATTACAAGTTCAAGACAATATTTGGAAGAATGTGAAATGGGAGACCACAATACCGAAGTTAAAAATGAAATCATTAAGAGGAGAAGGAGGAACTCCCTTCTCTCCCGTTGCCAAGGCAGTGGAGATGCCAACCTTCCAATTTTGGGATCGATGATGAAGACATACCTCACTGATGACCTACTTGAAAAGTTCAAAATTGGAAGAAAGAAGAGGGAGTACATCAGAGAGATACTGAGCAAGCAAGGTAAACACGAAGGCGAAAAAAACAGCAAGAAGAAAATCGAAGGTAACAGTCCTGTGGTACCAGAAAAAAACACATCCCATCAAATGATGGTGAAATATGCTCAGAATCTTCCCACCTACGGGATGGACCGTCATACGTTGGCGAACATCAAGAGAATGGTAGGAAGGGTAGCAGATTCGTACCCACAAATAGTTCAGGAAATGTTGGCGGAAACCAGGGATAATTTTTTGTATGTCACACATATGAGTGGGGTCCATATGAAGACGAAACCTGTAGATGATGAGACCACACGGTGCAGGCAAGAGCCGTATAAATTCATGGGGAAAACTGACAAGTACCAGAAATTCCTGAGGAACAAGAGGAGAATGGGGCAAAGGTGATTTTGTGCTTTACCATACCAAACCATCATAAAAATAATTTCCAGATGGTCACTCCACCTACCCCTGATCAGGAGAATTCTGTTCGAATGCAAGACTAACCTTCCGGACGTCCTCCTCGAGCTTGGGGAATACCGCGATGGACTGTACGACCTCATCGAGTTATCCATGGTTTTCAACGAGCTGATAGACCAAGCTCATAAAACCCTCAAAATATTCCAGGTGAAGATGGTGGATATAATTGAAACGGATAAGACCAAGTTGAAGATATCGGAATCTAGGTACTATTGACCTGAAGAAGTTGCGTCCAAACCTTTGGTAATCTCCCTATTCATGACTTTTCTTCAGATACTACGACATCTGCTCCCGTTTATTGAGCGTGTATATATCCAAGACTGTTGAGGATACACTGGAGCATATCATTCAAATAACTGGAGACCCAAGACAAGTACCCTTCTTACTGCTCACTTTGAGGTTCGAAGGGCGTCTTGTATTGAAGCCTTCGGCTGAGGAAACCATAAACGTTTACAAGGAATTGATGAGAAAGGTGGTACAGGTGAGTTGAGGACTGAAAGATTTTCCATCCCTTAAGCTTTGAGCCTTTTATCATTCGAAGCCTGAGGTGAGCGGCTGCATCTTAACTGCTCCTCTTCCTCGTGTCCGTTTATTCAACCAGCAATGGTTGGTCTGTTGTAGGTCAGTAGACTGTACGAAACAGTCAAGAAAGACTCTTTCGGTTTCTTCCAAGAAAAACCGATATCTATCTTCATCACGACGGAATTTTTCGATTCGTGTATCCAACGTATGGCCGAAAATATCCAGAAATTGTACGAGCCTGTCTTGAGGTATACCTGCGAGTTGGATCAGCAGTTCTGCGATATCTACGAAGAAATCAGCGCTGGTGCTGTTAAGGGGGATGAAGATATGTCATTTCACATGGGGTGCACGTTGATAGAACATTATAAAGGTAAGGTACAAAACGGCTTGCAGCGTTCAAATTGTCGTTAGATTCTTATATACCTCAAAAGATGGAAAATATTCAGACATTTTTCGAAACCTGCGAAAAACGTATCGTTGGTCTAAGGGATCTAAGGAAAAATGATCAATTTCTCCCTATTTTTCTTTCAAATCCGTTTCACTGGCAAGAATGAACGAAAGTACCCATTCATAACCTCTATAGTATCACGGTATAAATTTTGCCTGTGAGAACCCAAAAATGCAATACAAAACATATTATGAGAATAGAAAATAGAATATTTAAAAAACTCAAAAAACCTTCCTTGCTGACATTTTAATGGAATGTTTTGTAGAGTATTTCGAGAAGGCCCAGCTAATAAGATGCGACGAGTATTTCTCAATTGGCCAGCTAGCCATCTACGAGTATCTCACAACCCTTCGAGATTCGATCCTTCTGGTCGAGGAGGACCTTTTCCTTAGACTTTGCACGCTTCACCAGTGGGAAAACGAAGATATAATAGAATCATTTCGCATGATAGAAACGAAGGCGCTGCAGGTACCAACCACAACTGAAGAACTCATCGAGCAAGGTGGGTTGATGGCCTTCTCTTCATGCCTGATTCTGACATTCCTTCTCCTCTATATTTTCCACCTTCTACTCTTTCTCCTCTTACCTCACTACCCTTTCCCATGCCTTGGTCAGGTGAACCATCCTTGTAGGCTAATCTTCCCTTGATCAACTTCTTCAGGAAAGTATGGCATGTTAATGGCCTTCTCTTCATGCCTGTTTCTGACATCCTCTCACCTTTTCACTCTTTGCTGTCTACTGTTCCCTTAGTACCCTCCCCCATGCCTTGGTCAGGTGAACCAAGTCTAATCTTCGCTTCATTCTCTTCTTCAGGAAAATATGTAGTCTACGTGAAATCTGTCTTATTGGAGGAACTGACGGAGAGGATCAAGGCGAGCCTGAAGAGCTTGAGCACTCTGATAGAATACGGCACTTTAACGAAGGAACACATGGAATTGAACTCGGCTGCCATAAACTGGCTGAAAGAAATTGGAAAAGTGCTCGATAGAAACTCGGAGGTGTTCGAGCAGCTGAAGTACGAGGCCGAGGAATTCCTACATAGGACTATGGACGAGGTGAGGGAGAGGGTGAAGGGTTTGTCTCCGAAATTGGATATCTTCGATGCCATGGACGATTTTCAACAAGCCAGGTATTATTTGAACGCCATGGCTTCCATAATGGGTAAGCGTACTCTCTCTAGAAGAAATTCGCAGATCTTTCTCTCATCTGGAATTTCAGTCGAATTGCGAGATATCGAAGCCAAGATAACTTGGATAAACATCGAAGAGGGCCACCTGGGCTTCAAACCATCGTTTTATCCGGAATACTCAGGGATGGTCCAATTCGTGTATCCCTTCTACCATCTCCTGAAAGTATGCAAGGACCTGAAGAGAAAGCTACTGGTGTGGTTGGATGGTCAGTTCGAATTTCTGATTTTCGAAGAATCCGAGCAACTTCTCGACGATTTCTCGAAGGAATACCTCAAGCAACAGAAGTTCTACAGGAGCGAGGTCAGGCAGAGACAGATTGATAAGTCGCTGTTCCAATTCCAAGGTAGGTATCTCCCAAAGCATCACCTTCCAGGGTGCACCAAGAGGGTTCAGGCTGAGTTTCAGAAGGTTGATTGATTTTTAGGTCTGATCGATGATGTGGACGAGTTGAAGCAACCTTCACCAATAAAGCTGATCACTCAAGGTCTGCAAGAAATAAAAAAATTCAGACCAGCCATGACGATGATGAGGATAATGTGCAATCCAGCTTTAATGGACCGCCACTGGAAAGACATGTCTGACATTGCTGGCTTCAATTTGACCCCCGATGCTGGCACCAGCCTTCGAAAGATGATGAAATTAGGTACCATATTTCTGCTACAACCATCCTTGAGATGTTTTATGCTTGTCATTTTCCGCCCGAAGGTTTGGAACCGAACATAGACCAATACGAAGTCATCAGCATCGGCGCTACCAGAGAACGCGAGCTCCTGAACAACCTCACCAAAATGCAGAACGAATGGAAGGAGATCATGTTCAAAGTCAGCAGCTACAAAGACACAAATCTCCCCATACTGACGGCCTTAGATGATATTCAAGTGGTCCTAGATGACCACATCGTCAAAGCTCTAACCATGAGAGGCTCAGTGTTCGTAAAACCGTACGAGAACGAAGTGAAGACCTTTTACGAGAAAATATTGAGGATAAACAAAACGATAGACGTGCTTGGGAAGGTCCAATCGCAGTGGCTCTATCTTCTGCCCATCTTCTCCTCGAAAGATATCGTGAGCCAGATGCCGGAAGAAGGCTTGCTCTTCAGGGAAGTCAACGATACGTACAAGAGGTTCATGGAGCAAGTTGTGAGGGAACCGAGGCTCCATTGTCTGGAACTCTTGGAGGAAATCAATGAAGGCGTGACGGCGTATTTGGAGAGGAAGAGATTGTATTTTCCACGTTTCTTCTTCTTGTCCAACGACGAGATGTTGGAGATACTCTCGGAAACTAAAGATCCCTTGAGGGTACAACCACACCTAAAGAAATGCTTCGAAGCCATAGATAAACTGGAGTTCGACGAGGCCTTACTCATCCATGAGATGATAAGTGGAGAAGGTGAAGATCCAACAATTCGAGAACTCACGAATAACATTTTGGTACTTTTCAGGTGAGAGAGTGAGATTGAAGAACGTTATAAACTCAAAAGAGGCTGGAGGTAGCGTCGAAAAATGGTTGCTTTGGGTGGAAGAACAAATGGTCCTATCCATCCGGGATCAGATCCTCAAGAGCAACAAGAACTATCTGATGATGCCGAGGAACCAGTGGGTCCAGAAATGGCAGGGTCAGATCGTACTCGCCGTTTCGCAAATCCATTGGACCAGCAATGTCCACAACGCCTTGAACAAGTTCGAGGGGATGGACATTTCTTCTTTCTTCGAGGACCTCAAGGACCAGTTGCAGCAGATCGTGGCCTTGATCAGAGACCCGGGCCTTTCCATGCTATCCAGGATAACGATAAAGGCTCTGATCGTTATCGACGTCCACGCGAAAGACGTCGTCGAAGAGATGGTGAAGCATGACGTCCAGGATGATAAGGAGTTCAAATGGTTGTCTCAGCTGAGGTTTGTCGTTCAGTTGTACTGTTAAAATATTTGATCTTCTCTTTAACTCTGCAGGTACTACATCCAAGACGAGGAATGTACGGTGAAGCTCATCAATGCTACTGTTAAATATGCTTACGAGTATCTGGGCAACACCGATAGGCTCGTAATCACTCCGTTGACCGACAGGTGTTATAGAACCCTCATCGGCGCCTATCACCTCCATTTGAATGGCGCCCCTGAAGGTCCTGCTGGTACCGGTAAGACAGAAACGACCAAAGACTTGGCCAAAGCTTTGGCGGTTCAGTGCGTGGTGTTCAACTGTTCCGATGGTTTGGACTACAGGGCGATGGGGAAGTTCTTCAAGGGGTTAGCCTCTTGTGGAGCTTGGGCTTGCTTCGACGAGTTCAACAGGATAGACATAGAGGTGTTGTCCGTGGTGGCGCAGCAGATTTTGTCCATCGTCATGGCGGTATGTCCTTGGTAGAAAACTAATTGAATTCTACCTTATAGATTCTAGGTGAGGGCGAACGTGAAGACTTTCAACTTTGAAGGGACAGAACTGAAGCTTAATCCAAACTGTTACGTCTGCATCACCATGAATCCTGGATACGCCGGCAGGTCAGAGTTACCAGACAACCTGAAGGTTTTGTTCCGGACCGTGGCAATGATGGTACCGGATTATGCCATGATTGGTGAGATATCCCTCTATTCGTTCGGGTTCATCGATGCAAGAAATTTATCCGTGAAGATAGTAACCACCTACAGGTCAGTGTACGGAAGAACTTGGTACCAAGAGGTGATAACGTCGAAATCTTCCAGGTTGTGCTCCGAGCAGCTAAGCTCCCAAAACCACTACGATTATGGCATGAGAGCGGTGAAATCTGTCCTCTCGGCGGCGGGCAACAACAAGAGGAACTTCCCGAACCAGAAAGAACCCATACTTCTCCTCAGAGCCATCATCGACGTGAACCTACCTAAATTCCTCACTCATGACCTCCCCCTCTTCTCGGGAATAATCTCCGACCTCTTCCCCGGCGTAAAGCTACCGAAAGCTGACTACACCGAGCTCACGAAGGCCATGACCAAGTGCGCGAAGTCGATGAAGCTGCAGCCGGTGGAGAGCTTCCTGGAGAAGGTCATCCAGACCTACGAGATGATGATCGTCAGGCACGGTTTCATGATCGTCGGAGGCACGTTCGCCGGGAAGACCTCCACGTTGAAGCTGTTGGCCGACACTTTAACCCTGATGAAGAGCCGGGGTTTGCCGGAGGAGGCGGTCAAGTACCAGTTCCTGAACCCTAAGGCGATCACTATGGGGCAGTTGTACGGGCAGTTCGATCCAGTGTCTTACGAGTGGTTTGATGGCGTTGTTTCCAATACTTACAGGTGATTCGTGGATGGGAGAATACCTGGAGTAAGCGCTTCTGACATTTTTTCTTTCAGGGGTTACACCCAAGATTTCTCAACTGATAGGAAATGGATCATCTTCGACGGTCCAGTGGATGCCGTCTGGATTGAAAACATGAACAGTGCTTTGGACGACAATAAGAAGCTGTGCTTGATGTCCGGCGAAGTCATGTCCATGACGGCATCCATGTCGCTCATATTCGAGGTTATGGACTTGGAGCAAGCCTCCCCAGCAACTGTGAGTGACTCCAGCATCAAATTGAGTTAAAAAAAATCCAAAGGACCCTTCTGAGCATAACACCAGAGGTGCCTTGGTCTATTGTGTCCTCTACAGTACCAGAGCTCTTGAACGTTTAGGTCTCCCGGTGCGGAATGATTTACATGGAACCAGTGGCGCTAGGTTGGCAACCCTTGTTCGACTCCTGGCGTGATTCGTGCGAAGCAGAATGGCTGAAAGACCGAACGACTATGGTTGTTGAACTCTTCAATTGGTTGGTACCACCATCGTTGGCCTTCATAAAGAAGCACTGCGTTCAGTATTGTACCCCTGGAGACATCGCTTTGGTCAAGAACACTATGGTGTTGTTCGAGATATTCATGAACGATGCTCAAAAAGGAATAAAGAAGGTGAATTGAAAAATATTGGAAATCAACACTCTACCACCAAATCTCCATCCTTGCAGGAAGATGAATGGAAATCACTGGGCATATGGATCGAGGCCTCCTTCCTACAAGCACTCACATGGGGCGTCGGAGGTATCCTCGACTTCCAATCCAGAACCAAGTTCGACGTTTTCCTGAAGAACATGGTACAGCTCAACGACGAAGCCAACCCCATTCCCGAAGCCCTGGAGAAGATCGAAGTGGTGGTACCTGGAGAGGACTTGTTGGTGAATTATTACTACCATTTCAGGCAGAAGGGGTTCTGGAAACATTGCCCGGATCTGGTGAGGGGCGAGAGGATAGAGGAGGCGACCAATCTTCAGCAGGTTCTGGTACCCACAGTCGACACCATAAAGTACATGAGGCTGGTAGATAAGTTGGTCAATTATAAACAGCAGTTCCTTCTTGTTGGTCCCACTGGTGAGAATATTCGAATTGTGTTCGATCGATACATCTGACCATTCTCGTGTCAAGGCACTGGCAAGAGTTTCTACATCCAAGATCATCTACTGAATAAGCTGAACACCGAGAAGTACGAACCAGGGTTGATCACATTCACGGTTAAGATTACCGCCAACCAAACTCAAGATCTGATCATTTCTAAAGTCAATAAGAAGAAAAGAGGTGAGTCCATGGTTCTTTTTTCTGCTATCACTATTTTAAATCTTTCGAAAGGTGTCTACGGCCCTCCTACCGGTAAAACCTCCGTCATCTTCATCGACGACGTCAACATGCCGGAGAAGGAGATCTACGGGGCCCAACCACCCATCGAACTGTTGAGGCAGTTCTTCGACCACAAGACGTGGTTCGACCTGAAGGACACACAGTCGATAACACTGCACGACATACTCTTCACAGCCGCTATGGGCCTGGTTGGTGGAAGCAGGCAGGATGTTTATGCGAGGTTCTTGCGCCATTTCATCATCTTCTCGATAAACGAGTTCTCGCACGAGACTATGGCGAAGATCTACCAGAACATCCTTCTGCTAGGTTGGAAAAGTAATGGTTTTCCGAGTGATGTCATCACACAGGCGAGTAGAGAGCCGAACTCATCAGAGATAATCCCCCAATCTTCCTCTATTTTAGGTAAACACGACAGTTGCAGCAAGTCTCGAGATCTACAAGAGCGCGATAGAAAATCTCAGACCTACGCCGTCCAAGAGCCACTACGTCTTCAACCTCAGAGATTTCTCGAGGTTGATCTTCGGTTGCGCGATGCTTAGGAAGGAATCGATAACGGAGGAGGTCGGCAAGAAGATGTTCCCGAAGATATGGATGCACGAGGTGATGAGAGTGATCTACGACAGGCTTATAGACACCTCCGACAAAAGCTGGCTGTTGGAGAAGGGGAAACAGGTGATAAAGGACGTGTTCAGGGAGGGTTTCGAGATGGTTTTCGACAACCTACCAAAAAATGAGAAAGGAGAGATTTCGCAAGTGAGTCTAAGGAAACATGGAAATCCATTTCTTCACCAAATACCTACTTTCAAGGAATCCTTCAAGCAACTCAGGTTCGGGTCGTATTTCGACCTGGACGCCGCAGAGGAAGAGAGGAGGTACGAGGAATGTCCCAACATCGAAGTTTTTCACGAGCTGGCGAACAACTTCCTGGAGGAGTACAACAGCACCCACAAATCGAAGATGGACATAGTTCTGTTCGATTACGCCCTGGAGCACCTTTCGAAGATCTGCAGGATCTTGGCGATGCCATCTGGTAGTGGTCTGCTCGTTGGTATCAGCGGATCAGGCAGACAGTCTTTGACGAGGCTGGCCAGCGAGATATACCTCATGAAGGTACTTCGTCACGAATATCTTGATTTGGTTTTTCAACTTACCTTTCCTCAAGATTTTCCAACCGGAAATATCGAAGAACTACTCGCTGAACGAGTGGAGAGACGACATAAAGAGGGTCTTAAAGGAGTCTGGCGGCATGGGGAGAAACTGCACCTTCCTGATCTCGGAGGGTCAGATCAAAGAGGAGACCTTCTTGCTCGACATCGACAGTCTGCTCAACTCTGGGGAAGTGCCCAACATCTACCAGATAGACGAGAAGCAGGAGATCCTCGATATGGTCAGGTTGGCCGCCCAGGGTGGCAACAGGAATTTGGACGTGAGTGCGCTGACGGTGTTTTCCTTCTTCACGAGGAGGTGTAGGGAGAAGTTGCACGTCATCCTGTGCTTCAGTCCTGTCGGGTCCAAGTTTAGGAATAGGCTGAGGTTGTTTCCAGCGCTGACCAATTGCTGCACCATCGATTGGTGAGTTGGTGGAAACCAACCATCAGGCTCATCATTACTATATTGGTTTTTGAAGGTTCGATGACTGGCCTGCCACAGCTCTAGAAGAAGTGGCCAGGAATTGGATTGACGAAGTGAACTTGCCACCAGATATCCGAGCATCTTCCATCATAGCCTGCAAGTACTTCCATGTGGAGAGTCGTGAACTATCGAACGATTTCTTCGCCCAGTTCCAACGTAAGACTTACATCACAACGGCATCGTATTTGGAACTGATAAAGTCGTTCACATCCTTGACCAATACCAAGCAGGAGGAACTGATGAAAGCTAAAAACAGGTGGGTAGAGTTGGGTAGAAATGTCGAGAGTCCTCAATTTTTCATTTGCAGGTATTTGGGTGGTTTGGAAAAATTGAAACATGCTGCAGAATCCATAGCAGAAATGCAGAAAGCCCTTGGCGAGCTGCAACCCCAGTTGGCGGCGATGAGCGAAAAGGCTACCCAGATGACGTTGAAGATAGAAGAAGAGACGGTAACTGTCGAGAAAGCGGCGTCAATGGTGAGGAAAGATGAACGGGTGGCCAACAGACAGGCTGCTGCAGCCCAGGCTTTGAAAAAGGTATTTTTTAACTGAACCACGAAGAATCATATTGGATTGGGTTGGTTTTTTTTCTTAGGAATGCGAAGCTGATTTAGCTTTAGCGATGCCAATCTTGAACGATGCCTTGTCTGCTTTGGATACCTTAAAACCCGCAGATATCACTCTGGTCAAGTCCATGAAGAATCCTCCGGCTGCCATCAAGTTGGTGATGGCGGCTGTCTGCATCATCAAGGATGTCAAACCTGATAGAAAACCAGATCCTGCGACCGGGAGGTAAGAAGACTTTTTCCCAGGAAATTTACCAGTGAGCTGACAGATTCTATTCGGTTCAGGATGATGCTCGACTATTGGGGGCCTAGTAAGAAAGTACTGGGAGATATCAACTTCCTTCAAGCTCTCAAAGATTTCGACAAGGATCACATCAAACCAGAAATCATGGCGAAAATCCGCAAAGAATTCCTACATCATAAGGATTTCAAACCCCAGATCGTCGCGAAGGCTTCGAGTGCTGCAGAGGGTCTTTGCAAATGGATCATAGGTTAGTCTTCGGTCATATGTGACTCTTCCCCTTGAATTTCATTGAATTTCATCGAATTCTCTGCCAAGCTATGGACCTATACGACGACGTCATCAAAATAGTCGGCCCCAAAAAGGAAAAACTGGCCAAGGCCGAGGCAGAATTCGCACAAACCATGGCTATATTGGACGAGAAAAGGGGGCAGCTGAAGAAACTGGAGGACGCTCTGGCAGAGCTGAATGAGAAGCTGGACGAAGCGGTGAAACAGCAAACTGATCTGCAGGTAAACCACAAGTTGAAGGATCTCCATCAAGGACGAAATGACCTTTTTATCACCACCAGAACAATGTTAACCTATGCAACGATAAACTGCTGCGCGCAAAAAAGCTCATCGGAGGATTGGGCGGGGAGAAATCGAGATGGACTGATGCTGCCAACTCCTTGCAGCAGAAGTACGATGGTTTGGCTGGGGACATCCTTCTATCCTGTGGTATAGTGGCATACTTATCCCCCTTCGACGCTCATTTTCGACAGAGGGCTATCAGCAGCTGGCACACTTACGTCAAGCAGCTGCGGATTCCATGCGCTGAAGATTACGACCTGGCGGCTGTCTTGGGATCAGAGGTCACCATCCAGAAATGGAACATCTTCGGTTTGCCAAGAGATGCGTTCTCGATCGAGAATGGCATCATCCAGGATATATCCAAGAGATACTCCCTCTTCATAGATCCCCAAAGCCAGGTGAGTCATAGTTGATTGAATTTTCACCAAAAGGAACCAAGACCATATTTTCATTAAAAATCAGGCCAGTACATGGATCAAGAAAATGGAGAAGAAGAACTTTATTGAGGTGGTGAAGTTCTCCTACTCTGACTACATGAAGAAGATTGAATCATGCGTTCAAAATGGATATCCAGTTCTCATAGAAAGTGTTGAGGAGACCCTAGAAGCCCCTTTGGACCCTCTCCTTTATAAGAAAGTATTCAAACAAGCTGGTGGGTATTACTTATACAATTCTAGAGAAATTTACTCACAAATGTTGTTGCAGGTATGGACGTTATAGCACTAGGGGATAACGTCATTGCATTCAACAGTAAATTTCGTCTTTACATGTGTTCAAAACTCAGGAATCCTCACTATTTACCAGAGGTCTTCAACAAAGTCACCATCATTAATTTCGCTCTCACTTTGAATGGTCTCCAAGATCAACTCCTTGGAATTGTGGTTGCAGTAGAAAAACCCGATTTGCAGCAGCTGAAAGAGGAACTGATCGTCCAAAAGGCAGACAATAGGGCGGCACTCTTGAAGGTAACACTGCAGGAAGACAACCAAGACTATTCTCACCTTCGTGCTATTTTCCAGGTAGAAGGAGATATTCTCCGAACCCTGGCAGAAACCAAAGGCGACATCCTGGAGGACGAGAAGGCCATCCAGGTCCTCGACGAATCCAAAACCCTGTCCACCGAAATCAATGTCAAGCAAGAGAAGTCTTTGGTCATCGAGAAGTCCATCGAAGAGTTCCGCCTCAAGTACCAATCGGTGTCTGAACACTCCTCTATCCTTTACTACTGCATCTCGGACATGGCGAACGTCGATCCGATGTACCAATACTCCCTGGAATGGTTCATCAACCTCTACATCTCCTCCATACAGAAGGCCGAAAATTTCAGGCTTATAGAGAAGAGGGTCCAGAGTTTGATCAACGCCTTCACCTACGATTTGTACTCGAACATAACGAGGTCGTTGTTCGAGAAGGACAAGCTGCTCTTCTCTTTCCTCCTTTGCTGCAAGATCATGATCCATCATGGGAAACTGCCAATTCAGGATTTCCTGTTTCTCCTCACTGGTGGCGTAGTGGTAGAAAACCTTCATCCCAACGAGTCGGAATGGTTGCCGCAGAAGTCTTGGGACGAGCTGTGCAGGGCCGAGAACATGAGGCAGTTCGAAGGTTGGTGGAGATCAATAGAATTCTGGATTCAAATGGTAGCCTGACTTCTTTCAGGTCTTAGAGAATCATTCGTGAGCGACCAAAAATCCTGGAAGAAAATCTATGATGACGACAGACCTTACAGCAACGTTCTTCCCGAACCGTGGGAATCTCAAACGAGCACCTTCGACATCCTGATCATCACCAGAATCCTGCGTCCTGATAAGCTCCTGGAAGCCATAACTAACTTCTTGAAGAACGAAATGGGGGTGAAGTTCATAACTCCTCCACAATTCAACATCGGCCTTTCTTACGCTGACTCCTACAGCCTCTGCCCGTTGATCTTCATACTTTCCCCAGGTATGTGACTAAAATAGATTTGAACGTGGGGGACTATGATATACTTTACATCTTCCAGGTGTTGACCCGATGGGGCCACTCATTAAATTCGCCGAAGAGCAGAAATTCAGCGAGAGATTCACATCGATATCCCTTGGACAGGGTCAAGGACCAAGGGCTCAAGCTCTCATTGAAAATGGGACGCAAGAAGGTTGTTGGGTGTGCTTGCAAAACTGCCATCTGGCCACTTCGTGGATGCCGTCGTTGGAGAAGATTTTCGAGAGTCTGGACTACGCCAATACCCACGAATTCTTCAGGCTGTGGCTGACCAGTTACCCTTCGGAGAAGTTTCCAGTTACCTTGCTTCAGAAAGGTGGATAAGTAGTTTTATCTACATTTTTTTCTAATTGCTTTTTTTTCAAGGTGTTAAGATGACCAATGAGCCTCCTACAGGTCTCCAACAGAATCTTTTGAAGTCGTATACAACTGATCCTGTTAAAAATCACGATTTTTTTTATGGTTGTCCTGAAAAGCCTGAAATGTTCGCGAGGTTACTATATGGAACAGCTTTCTTCCATGCTGTGGTGCAAGAAAGAAGAAGTTTCGGAGCCTTGGGCTGGAACATCCCTTATGGTGAGTATCTGAAACATGTCTTAGGTGGCAATTGAGTAGTTCTAGTTCTCTTCAGTTTCGAATTGCAGAGGAACTCATTTTGTTTCAGGTTTCAATGATTCAGATTTCGATATCTCCGTTCAGCAACTGAAAATGTTCATAAATGAAAGTGAAGATCCTTTCGAGGCGCTTTCATATCTCATTGGCGAATGTAACTATGGAGGAAGAGTTACTGATGACTGGGATAGAAGACTTATAGTTACAATATTAGATGACTTCCTCAACAGAAAACTAGCCGAGAGTAGTCGATATTCCTTCCACCGTGAGTTGAATTCATATTATAGGACCTCATCAAATCGATTCTCATATTATCATTTGGTATCTCATATCATCTGCAGCCAGTTCCAAGTTCTATGGACTGCCAGAGGAAAACAGCTACGAAGCCTACCTAAACCACATATCGCAGTTGCCGCAGATTCATCTGCCAGAAGTTTTCGGTCTCCATAAGAACGCAGGGATAACAAGAGACCTGGAGAATTCGAACAATATGTTGGATTCCGTTTTCAAGGCGTTCGGTGGAACATCGTCTGGAGGCATTGAAGATTCTGACAATTATTTGAGATCTTTGATATCAGGTGAGGGTTGAGTGGAAGACAATCTTCAGACTTCCTAGGTCTTGTTTTGAAAACAAGGTGGGCCATAACTGTTAAGATGATAAAAGAATATTCAACCACGATCTTCACACAATTCTCAGATATCCTCCAGAAACTCCCACCCACCTTCGACCTGGAAGCGGCGAAAGAAAAATTTCCAGTAGAATATTCCGAATCCATGAATACGGTCCTGGTGCAGGAGATGGAGCGGTTCAACAAACTCCTGAGCAAGATAAGGAACACTTTGAAGGATATGGACAAGGCGATCGAAGGTTTGGTTGCCATGTCTCCGGAACTGGAGAGCTTCTCCAACTCCCTCGTCTTGGCCAGAATACCCTCCAGCTGGCAGAGTGTGTCTTATCCCAGCTTGAAAAACCTACCGGACTACATTGAGGATTTCCTTAGAAGACTCGACTTCCTGCAGACCTGGTAACTGATTTTCTTGAGAAGTTCCTTAGACTACCCTTCTGATTCCTGATTCAGGTTCACCAAAGGCAAACCGAATCAGTTCTGGATCTCGGGTTTCTTCTTCACGCAGGCCTTCCTCACGGGAGTCAAGCAGAACGTGGCGAGGAAGTACACCATACCCATCGATAAACTCACCTTCGACTTCCAAGTGCTGAGAGATCACCCAAACACAGCCCCGGAAGACGGCTCCTACATCTTCGGCTTGTACACCGATGGTGCTAGGTGGAATTCCAGCAAAGGGAAGCTGGCTGAACTTAATCCTAAAGTTCTCAACGATGTGATGCCGATGATCTGGGTGAAGCCCATCAAGATGGAGGACCTGGTGATAGGTGAGTTTGTGAAAAGAAGTTATACCTATGGAACATCAAGTACTTGAGGTGAAACCAAAAAGCCTTCTATGTATCGCTGGGCCTTCTAGTTCTTCCTCCAAAAATGCACTATATTAATAAAGGGTGTGTTCGAATATTATATTGACCGTTTCTGCAGGTCTTCAGAAGAGATCGCAGAAGTGAAAAAATAACCTTACAACTATTTCTTTCTTAGGTTCAAGATACACCAGTCCTGTTTACAAGACATCAAACAGAAGGGGAGTGCTGTCTACAACGGGACATTCAACGAATTATGTTCTACCAATTCTTCTAGAAACAGAACATCCAGTATCCCACTGGATTAAGCGAAGTGTTGCCCTTCTTTGTCAGTTGAACTAGAAATCAAATTCATGCTCAGCATTGATTTTGTAATATATTTATTTTAATTATTCTTATAGATAAGTCATATTTATATGAAGTTGAGAACCGTTTTATTACTATATTGAATATGAATTCGAATAAATATCAAAAATGTACGGAGTTTTCCCAATACAGGTTTGAACAAGTCAAGCAATATGTGACAACTGAGCAAATATCAAATAAGTTGGAAGTCAAATCCAATTAGCATATTTTTATAACTGACTTTATTCTCTTCGGTGTTTTATTTTACAACATGTCTTTATAACTGCTTAACAGTCTTCATCAGACTCTATAAATTTAGGTGTGGTAGTTTTCATCTTCTTCTTCATCTCTTTCTTTTCCATTTCTTCGCTGTCTTCCTCGGACGGCGGCTCAGTGGTACTCTTCATCTTCTTCTTCATCTCTTTCATTTCTTCACTGTCTTCCTCGGACGGCGGCTCAGTGGTACTCTTCATCATCATCTTCTTCATCTCTTTCTCTTTCATTTCTTTCATGTCTTCCTCGGACGGCGGCTCAGTGGTACTCTTCATCATCATCTTCTTCATCTCTTTCTCTTTCATTTCTTTCATGTCTTCTTCGGACGGCGGCTCAGTGGTACTCTTCATCATCATCTTCTTCATCTCTTTCTCTTTCATTTCTTTCATGTCTTCCTTGGAAGGCGACTCAGTTGTACTCTTCATCATCATCTCTTTCTTTATTTTTTCAGATGGCTCTGGCGTGACTTCTGGATTGCCTTCTTCTTCTGCTGGAGTAATTCCTAGGCCTAAAGTACCAAGTACACGTTGCAAGAGGGGGTCAAGTGTCGATTTCGCTGAAATGGATGGAATTTTAATTGATTTTAGCGGTTCAAATGGTGGGTATCTGGCAGTGACAAACTATCATCAAATTCAGTTGATTCTTGTGTGTAAATGTGAAATCTCAAACTGAGATCCGCGAAGGCTTTGTCACTGTGCCCTTACGCCACCTGAGACATAGCACTGGTAATGGTTTACCCAACAGTGAATGGTGACGGATACCAACTCCAACAAAATTTCTTCTTGTTGTCATCGGGAAAAAAGTTTTTTATTTTGACAACAAAGTAATTAATCAGACCCCTCGAATTGATTAAAAAAGCTCTAGTAATAGTTTTTGATAGGTGAAGTTGTGAGCACTGCTAGAGCCAAAAAATAAATTGGAAAAACCTCACCAGATCCAGTTGTTAACATTACCTTTTGGCATTGGGTCGCTGAGGATGAGGTCTCGTTCATCTAATGGTTGACCCATTATTACATGGACATAACAAAAAATAACTGAAAATAATAATAAAATATAAATTTTTTTTTGAGTAAGAGCAATACAAAGTTACAAATATCAAATAATAAAGCATGTGTAAGAACTCAGTCTCCAATTGATGAATTATTTGAAAGCTGGGTTGGATGCTAGTGAAAAAGTCATAGAACCGAAGGGAGACATACACGGTGATATAACAAAAAAAATTAAGTTTGGATAAATGGAATGTAAAGTATATTTTTCGACAAAGAGTGAATATGAGAATGGAAGAAAGATTATATAATAAAAACAAAAGATAGTAAAAGTACAAAGAAAGCAAAACGTTGGTAAAGAAAAAGAAAATATCAAGACGAAAATGTAGTTTAACAAAATTGCTTAGGACGAAAATTAATTCAAATTGGGCAAAGGAATTAAAGGTTGACATGTAGGTATTAATCTTACCAGCAGCAAGGGCGAAGTAAAACTTGCAGCTCAGTGTGAACGCCATGATTGGGGAATCAGATGAACTTGGAATTTCGAGGAAATTTTTCTTTTAAAGATTTTCACAACCATATTATCGCACAAATTTCCCATTAGAATACAAATTGTCACTTTTTTTGTAATTATCGTAGTGATTTTCATACTTATCTTATTGATTAGAACTAATGGTTGCTTTGGAGCTCAGACTATAGGAAGGTACAATTAATTTTCGGTTGGGGTTAGGGAACCATAATTTATCACTTTATTATACAGGTTATACTCACTGAGAATTGAGGAAATAAAGTTCACACGACAAACTTGCCTTCTTTTTGATTGGGGAAGTTGGACTCAATATTGGTGGTCTATTTGTGAGGAACCTTGTATATTTCTCCAATATTCAAGTGAACTATTTTCCCCAAATTGTCGTTCTTGATAAATCACAAATGAGATAATAAAATTATTGAATCTCTCCATTCAAATAACTTCAAACAGTGGACTAAATTTATATTTAGATTAGAGGGGGTCGTATAGCTCAAAAGGATCCTTTTTTCATCAAGACCATTTGATCTTTTTGCCTAACTATTCCAGTACTGATGCAGTATTTCCAGGAAATGTCGGATTTCTGAAGGTGCTCCTCACTCCCAGTTATCTGATGTAGCAGTATTTAGAAATTGAAGTATAAAACAATTTATCGCATTTATATATAATATATTCTTATAAATAAGTTTTATTCATATGTCAGGAGCTTTTGAGCGCTCTTTCATCCACCTTGTAGGTAGATTCGCATTCTCCAGTTTTAGAAACCAATTGGAAAGATTTTGACAGCTGTCAAAGAAAATTTCAAACTAAGGCGAAAATCAAGACTTCACGTCAGTGCTTCAGGTGACCAATTTTTTTTCGATAATTGCCTAGAATTTTCTACGGTATCTATGGTCTTGGTAATGCGATCTGGACAAAATTTCCCACGTAGTTTGAATACATTATTCTTCATCTATGTGCGAAATTTCATCCCGATCCAATGAGTAGTTTCGAAATAATAAGGAGAAGAATAGTTTGAACCGCTATATTTACGGAACCCCTCGTCCAATTTTGCTCATTGATGAACGTAATCACGAAATTCGCGATCCGAACCTATCCTGAAAATTTCAAGTCTCTAGGCCTTTCCGTTCGAAAGTAATTATTTTCTATGGTTTTGATCATGCGATCTGGACAAAATGTAGCTCGAATATATCATTCTTAATTTAAATACAAAAATTCGTCATGATCAAATCTATAGTTTTGAAATGATCGAAAAAACTGATTTTCAAACGGCCATATTTACGGAACCCCTAGTCTAATTCTGCTCATTGATGAACGTGACAGCAACATTCGAGATCCACACCTATCCTGACAATTTCAAATCCCTAGGCCTTTCCATCACAAAGGTTTAATTTTCTATGATTTCTATGGTTCTGGTCATGCGAGCTGGACAAAATTTTGCATGTAGCTTAACCACGTAATTCTCCATATAAGTTCAAAATTTCACCTCGATCGAATCTGCAGTTTTGAAGTAATCAGAAAAACAAAATTTCGAGCGGCCATATTTACAGAACCCCTGGGCCAATTTTGCCCAGTAACGAACTCAACCGCGGCATTCGAGATTCGAACCTACCCTGAAAATTTCAAGCTCCTAGGACATTCCGTTCGAGAGTTATCGTCTATACGGACGGACAGACTCGAATTTTCCGACGGATTCGTCATCAGTGAGTCGAACAAAGTCGTATGAGACCATTTTCGGCTCAAAATTCGAAAAATACAGACAACGTGACGAAATGATATAGCCCTTGTGTAAGAAGTACGAGCGCTCAATAAGTAGTACGAGCGCTCAAAAAGTACGAAATTTACTCAATACAGGGTCGAACAAGTCGAGCAATATCTGACAACTGAGCAAATATCTCGTTAGCTACTAATCAAATCCAATAAGCATATTATTATTCTAATAACTGAGTTTATTATTTTCGATAGTTCATTATGTTTTTTACAAAATTTCAGATTTCATACAAAAACATTTCTTTTTAATTTGAACAGTCTTCATCAGACACCACACTTTTATCGCAAGGCGAGAGGCTAGAAGTTTTCATCTTCTTCTTCATCTCTGTCTCTTTCATTTCTTTCATCTCTTCCTTTTCTTTTTCAGATTGCATACTGGGGTTTGTTGTGACATCTGGACTGTCGTCTTCTGCTGGAGTAATTCCTAGGCCTAAAGTACCAAGTACACGTTGCACGAGGGGGTCAAGTGTCGATTTCGCTGAAATTAATGGAATTTTAATTGATTTTCGCCGTTCAAATGGTGGGTTAATTCGAGTATATAAATGTAGGATCTGGAACTGAGTTCTGCGAAGGCGTTCTTACTGTGTCCTCATGCCACCTGAGATATAGCACTGTTAATTGTTTACCCATCAGTGAATGGTCGACAGTACTCAACCTCAGAAAATTTCTTCCGGTAGTTATCGGCAAAAAAGTTTTTCATTTGGACAATATAGTAATTAATAAAACCCTTGGATTGAATATAAGAACCTCGAGTAACAGTTTTTGATAGGTGAAGTGAGGACTGCTAGAGCCAAAGAAAATAAATTGGAAAAACCTCACCAGATCCAGTTGTTCACATTACCTTTTGGCATTGGGTCACTGAGGATGAGGGCTTGTTCCTCTAATGGTTGACCCATTGTTACATGGACATAACAAAAAAGAACTGAAAATAATAATTATATATCAATTAAATTTTTTTTTCAGTATGATCAATACTTAGTTACAAATTTCAAACAATAAAGCATGTGTAAGAACTCAATCTTAAATTAATGAATTATTGGAAAGCAGGGTTGAATGCTAGTAGAAAGTCATAGTACCAAAGGAAAACATACACGGTGATATAACAAAAATTTTATGTAAATGGATTGTAGAGTATATTTTTCGACAAAGAGTGAATATGGGAATGAGAGAAGATTAAAGAACAATAACAAAAAATAGTAAGAGTACAAAGAAAAAAAAACGTTGGTAACGAAAAACAAATGGTAAGACCAAAATGTAGTTCAACAAAATTGCATAGGACTAAAATTGATTCAAATTGGGCACAAGAATCAAAGGTTGACATGTAGGTATATTAATATTACCAGCAGCAAGCGCGACGTAAAGCTTGCAACTCATTGTGAACGCCATGATTGGAGAATCAGATGAACTTGGAATTTCGCGGATTTTCTTCTTTTAAAGATTTTTGCAAGCATATTATCGGACAAATATTTCCCATTAGAATAAAAACTGGCACTTTTTTCGTCATTATCGTAGCGATTTTCATACTTATCTTATTGATTAGAACTAATGGTTGTTTTAGAGAGCTCAGACTATAGGTACACTTAATTTTTGGTGGAGGTTAGGAACTACAATTTTTCACTTTATTATACAGGTTATGTTCACATGTAGATTTACGAATGAAATCCCAAATTTGTTCACCAGTACCCCTTTCATCTAGGTGGGTGATCAGGGGATGAGAATTGAAGAAAAGTTCACAGGATAAACTTGCCTTCTTTTTGATTGAGGAAGTCCGATTCAAACTTGATGATCAATTTGTGAGTAATCTTGTATATTTCTCCAATATTCAAGTGAACTTTTTTTCCCAAATTGTTGTTCTTGATGAATCACAAATTAGACAATAAATCATTGAATATCTTTATTCAAATAAGTTCAAACAGTGGGCTATATTTTTATTTAGATCAGAGGGGATTGTATAGCTTAAAAGAACCCTATCTCTATCACTACCATTTGATCTTTGTGCCTTACTATTCCACTACTGATACCCTAGGATTCCCTCCGTCAATGTCTGATTTCTGAAGGTGTTTTGGCTCCTAGCTCCCAGTTATTTGATACTTGAAGCAGTATTTGGAAATTGAAGTATAAAAAAATTTATTGCATTTATAGGTTATGTGAGAATTGAGGGACCTCTCCCGAGAAATATGGAAAATAGTTACCAAATCGAAACGACAGGAAGAGGCAAAACAAAATCTCATCAGTCCAACACCAGAATTTTTATACATAAAAATATGAAAGATGAGATAACTTTTAAATCTAATGTGTGACAGGACTGTCGAAAAGATTACATTCATAACCTCAATTCCCGACTGTTTTGATTAGTTTGATACTGTTTTTTTTATGAATTCAGAAAAAAATCTGCTGCTCTGAACACAAAAGGGAAGAAGATCAGAAAGAGAATGAGGAAGTACTGCAAATTGAAGAAGCACCATCAGATATAGAATTGAAAACATTCATTTCAATTTTTATTCAAATAAACATTTATTTATTTCAATTTATTCCCCAAACTAAATATTTTTATAAATTTTATAACACATTCAAAAACTTCTTATCCGATGACATTCGGAACGCCTGGTATCAAAGTGCCACCCTGCTGTGAATTTAAATTTCCATTGTTGAATAAGCCAGTCATCATAGTCTGAAATATACCAGGAAGAGCAGTTAAGGGTACCACTACCGCTTGATGCATCCCTAGTACCATTACTGGAGGCATGCCACCGGCAGTGCTGCTGGTTGGACTTCCACTTCCAATTAAATTTTGCCAACCTGCTAAAGGGTTGTTTGGAGAAGACTGGTCCCTGCTAGTCCTACCACCTGAAAAATAAAGACTAGTATTGCCACCTGAATAAAAACTATTTTAAGCCTACACTCTTGAATATATTCATCAAAACTTTTTGGAGTTGGTACATACTTTCTAAATGTGTTTTCGGTTCTGTTATTATCTGAGTCTTCATGGCATCTTGCTGATATTGCATGGTTGGTTGAAGATCATCAGTATCATTCAATGGCTTGCACAAAGCATTCGATAAGACTACAATTGAAAATTATTAGTACATTTCGAATAAATTAGGAAAAAATACTGACGCCCACAAAGAACGAGCAACCTTCCAGCATAGTTTTCGGTCACATCGAATCATTTCAACCTAAATACATACGATTTTGATATTTTTTTTGTTTGGTACCCCTATCATGGTAATTTAATTTTAAACAAGTAGTCTATCGCTGTAACTGCGTAAGGTTTCTTAAGAATTATGCAAACATTTTTCTGTTATCGAGGTAAATGACATTGAGCTATCAACATGCTTACAAAATGCGAATGATTCGTGTGGTATGGGACAGGATATGGACAAGGCGATCGAAGGTTTGGTTGCCATGTCTCCGGAGCTAGAGAGCTTCTCCAACTCCCTCGTCTTGGCCAGAATACCCTCTAGCTGGCAGAGCGTGTCTTATCCCAGCTTGAAAAACCTACCGGACTACATTGAGGATTTCCTTAGAAGACTCGACTTCCTGCAGACCTGGTAACTTATTTTCTTGAGAGGTTTCTCAAACTACCCTTCTGATTCCTGATTCAGGTTCACCAAAGGCAAACCGAATCAGTTTTGGATCTCGGGTTTCTTCTTCACGCAGGCGTTCCTCACAGGAGTAAAGCAGAACGTGGCGAGGAAGTACACCATACCTATCGATAAACTCACCTTCGACTTCCAAGTGCTGAGGGATCGCCCTAACACAGCCCCGGAAGACGGATCCTACATCTTCGGCTTGTACACCGATGGAGCTAGGTGGAATTCAAGCAAGGGGAAGCTGGCTGAACTTAATCCTAAAGTTCTCAACGATGTCATGCCGATGATCTGGGTGAAGCCCATCAAGATGGAGGACCTGGTGATAGGTGAGTTTGTGAAAAGAAGTTATACCTATGGAACATCAAGTACTTGAGGTGAAACCAAAAAGCCTTCTATGTATCGCTGGGCCTTCTAGTTCTTCCTCCAAAAATGCGCCACTATATTACCAAAGGGTGTGTTCGAATATTATATTGAGCGTTTCTGCAGGTCTTCAGAAGAGATCGCAGAAGTGAAAAAATAACCTTACAACTATTTCTTTCTTAGGTTCAAGATACACCAGTCCTGTTTACAAGACATCAAACAGAAGGGGAGTGCTGTCTACAACGGGACATTCAACGAATTATGTTCTACCAATTCTTCTAGAAACAGAACATCCAGTATCCCACTGGATTAAGCGAAGTGTTGCTCTTCTTTGTCAGTTGAACTAGAAATCAAATTCATGCTCAGCATTGATTTTGTAATATATTTATTTTGATTATTCTTATAGATAAGTCATATTTATATGAAGTTGAGAACCGTTTTATTACTATATTGAATATGAATTCGAATAAATATCAAAAATGTACGGAGTTTTCCCAATACAGGTTTGAACAAGTCAAGCAATATGTGACAACTGAGCAAATATCAAATAAGTTAGAAGTCGAATCCAATTAGCATATTTTTATAACTGACTTCATTCTCTTCGGTGTTTTATTGTGTTTTTTACAACATGTCTTTATAACTGCTTAACAGTCTTCATCAGACTCTATGAATTTAGGAGTGGTAGTTTTCATCTTTTTCTTCATCTCTTTCTCCATGTCTTCAATGTCTTCCTCATCTAACACAGTTACCCCCTTAAACCGAAATCTAACAGAAATCCTCTACAGAAAAAAACAGCACTAACTTCCTCTAACCGCCCTCCGACCGAAACCGTCGCCCGAATTTTGCCCTTAGTGGTGAGCTCTCCTTTTGCCGAGTAACTCCCTTTTTTCCGAGTAACTCCACTCTCGCCGAGTAACTGACTCTAATTTTTCCTTGATCTCCAAAAGTAAACTCTACCCCCCTTTCAAAAATCCTCTACTGAAGAGTGGGTGTCCAGACGCTTACTTAGCAAAAATGCTTCAAAAATGTTCCCATGAATTTTAATCTCAACTGGCCCTATCTACCGTAGACATAAACGATTTCAGCCACTACAATGTTGCAAATGAATGGTTCACTTGAAACTTTGTTATCGGAATCTGCAGGTGGTCCAAATTATCCTCCGCTCGAAATTAACGACATCCGCCGATTGAATATAATGCAGATACGAAGATCTGGATTCTTTTCCATTCAAGAAATGCATTTGAATTTAAATAATCCATTTAATTTTGAATAAGTATTCCCAATTATTACATGTACACACATTATAACAGAAATTAAAATATTACAATACACTATTGTACATCATAAATATTTACCGTCAATAAATTACACGGTTTGTCAAAAAAACTATATAAATATGAGTCATTCAATTAAAAATTTCAGACAAATAAACAAACATTTTAAAATTCATCCATACACTAGATTGTGTTCTTCACTGTCTTCCTCGGACGGCGGCTCAGTGGTACTCTTCATCATCATCTTCTTCATCTCTTTCTCTTTCATTTCTTTCATGTCTTCCTCGGACGGCGGCTCAGTGGTACTCTTCATCATCATCTTCTTCATCTCTTTCTCTTTCATTTCTTTCATGTCTTCCTCGGACGGCGGCTCAGTGGTACTCTTCATCATCATCTTCTTCATCTCTTTCTCTTTCATTTCTTTCATGTCTTCCTCGGACGGCGGCTCAGTGGTACTCATCATCTTCTTCTTCATTTTCTTCTTCATCTCTTTCATTTCTTCACTGTCTTCCTCGGACGGTGACTCAGTGGTACTCTTTGCCTTCATCTTTTTCATCTCTTTCTCTTTCATTTCTTTCATGTCTTCCTCGGACGGCGGCTCAGTGGTACTCTTCATCATCATCTTCTTCATCTCTTTCTCTTTCATTTCTTTCATGTCTTCCTTGGAAGGCGACTCAGTTGTACTCTTCATCATCATCTCTTTCTTTATTTTTTCAGATGGCTCTGGCGTGACTTCTGGATTGCCTTCTTCTTCTGCTGGAGTAATTCCTAGGCCTAAAGTACCAAGTACACGTTGCACGAGGGGGTCAAGTGTCGATTTCGCTGAAATTGATGGAATTTTAATTGATTTTAGCGGTTCAAATGGTGGGTATCTGGCAGTGACAAACTATTATCAAATTCAGTTGATTCTTGTGTGTAAATGTGGAATCTCAAACTGAGTTCCGCGAAGGCTTTGTCACTGTGCCCTTACGCCACCTGAGACATAGCACTGGTAATGGTTTACCCAAGGTGACGGATACCAACTCCAACAAAATTTCTTCTTGTTGTAATCGGGAAAAAAGTTTTTTATTTTGACAACAAAGTAATTAATCAGACCCCTCGAATTGATTAAAAAAGCTCTAGTAATAGTTTTTGATAGGTAAAGTTGTGAGGACTGCTAGAGCCAAAAAAATAAATTGGAAAAACCTCACCAGATCCAGTTGTTAACATTACCTTTTGGCATTGGGTCGCTGAGGATGAGGTCTCGTTCATCTAATGGTTGACCCATTATTACATGGACATAACAAAAAAGAACTGAAAATAATAATAAAATAATTTTTGAGTAAGAGCAATACAAAGTTACAAATATCAAATAATAAAGCATGTGTAAGAACTCAGTCTCCAATTAATGAATTATTTGAAAGCTAGGTTGGATGCTAGTGAAAAAGTCATAGAACCGAAGGGAGACATACACGGTGATATAACAAAAAAAAATTAAGTTTGGATAAATGGAATGTAAAGTATATTTTTCGACAAAGAGTGAATATGAGAATGAAGGAAAGATTATATAATAAAAACAAAAGATAGTAAAAGTACAAAGAAAGCAAAACGTTGGTAAAGAAAAAGAAAATATCAAGACGAAAATGTAGTTTAACAAAATTGCTTAGGACGAAAATTAATTCAAATTGGGCAAAGGAATTAAAGGTTGACATGTAGGTATTAATCTTACCAGCAGCAAGGGCGAAGTAAAACTTGCAGCTCAGTGTGAACGCCATGATTGGGGAATCAGATGAACTTGGAATGTCGCGGAAATTTTTCTTTTAAAGATTTTCACAACCATATTATCGGACAAATTTCCCATTAGAATACAAATTGTCACTTTTTTTGTAATTATCGTAGTGATTTTCATACTTATCTTATTGATTAGAACTAATGGTTGCTTTGGAGCTCAGACTATAGGAAGGTACAATTAATTTTCGGTTGGGGTTAGGGAACCATAATTTATCACTTTATTATACAGGTTATACTCACTGAGAATTGAAGAAATAAAGTTCACACGACAAACTTGCCTTCTTTTTGATTGGGGAAGTTGGACTCAATCTTGGTGGTCTATTTGTGAGGAACCTTGTATATTTCTCCAATATTCAAGTGAACTATTTTCCCCAAATTGTCGTTCTTGATAAATCACAAATGAGATAATAAAATCATTGAATCTCTCCATTCAAATAACTTCAAACAGTGGACTATATTTATATTTAGATTAGAGGGGGTCGTATAGCTTAAAAGGATCCTTTTTTCATCACGACCATTTGATCTTTTTGCCTAACTATTCCAGTACTGATGCCCCAGTATTTCCAGGAAATGTCGGATTCCTGAAGGTGCTCCTCACTCCCAGTTATTTGATGTAGCAGTATTTAGAAATTGAAGTATAAAACAATTTATCGCATTTATATATAATATATTCTTATAAATAAGTTTTATTCATATGCCAGGAGCTTTTGAGCGCTCTTTCATCCAACTTGTAGGTAGATTCGCATTCTCCAGTTTTAGAAACCAATTGGAAATTGGTCCATTAATCCATCCATTAATTACCCCAGTACCTCTCCATATCTACGCCTTTGTGTTGTTCAGCCTGAAGAAGAGAACATTTGTTTTCCGAACGATTTTCTGATTGAGAAGGTGTTGGATTCGTAAGAACGTGGCAATTAGAATTGAAAAGTTTGTAAAAAAATGTATAAAAAGTACTGCCGTGAAGTCAGGAGCTTTTGAGCGCTCTTTCATCCACCTTTTAGGTAGAATCGCATTTTCAAGTTTTAGAAACCGATTGAAAATTTTTTTAACAGCTGTCAAAAAAATTTAAAACTGAGCAGAACTCCAGACTTCACGTCAGTGCTTTAGGTTTCCAATTTTTTTTCCGATTATGCGCTAGAATTTGATTTATTTATTTATTTATTTATTTATTTACGGACAAGCCATTTTACATATTAACAAATAAACCAAATGAACCAAGAAAAAAAACATACAATCAACTGGGAGCACTCAAAAAATAAAAACAATAAAAGGAACAGCAAAATATTAGTATAAAGAAGTTTACGTTTACACCGTCAAAATATTCCCGACGAGGGGGGGGGGGGTGGCATTCTTGCACTATCCCGGAAAATTTTTTTGAATTGTTCATTCAATTACCCCCCCAGAAATTCATCCTAGGACCGCCCTTGATATTGGGGTGTGTCGTGTCTTCTGGATTGCCTTCTTCTTCTGCTGGAGTAATTCCTAGGCCTAAAGTACCTAGTACACGTTGCACGAGGGGGTCAAGTGTTGATTTCGCTGAAATTGATGGAATTTTAATTGATTTTAGCGGTTCAAATGGTGGGTATCTGGCAGTGACAAACTATTATCAAATTCAGTTGATTCTTGTGTGTAAATGTGGAATCTCAAACTGAGTTCCGCGAAGGCTTTGTCACTGTGCCCTTACGCCACCTGAGACATAGCACTGGTAATGGTTTACCCAAGGTGACGGATACCAACTCCAACAAAATTTCTTCTTGTTGTCATCGGGAAAAAAGTTTTTTATTTTGACAACAAAGTAATTAATCAGACCCCTCGAATTGATGAAAAAAGCCCTAGTAATAGTTTTTGATAGGTGAAGTTGTGAGGACTGCTAGAGCCAAAAAATAAATTGGAAAAACCTCACCAGATCCAGTTGTTAACATTACCTTTTGGCATTGGGTCACTGAGGATGAGGTCTCGTTCATCTAATGGTTGACCCATTATTACATGGACATAACAAAAAAGAACTGAAAATAATAATAAAATAATTTTTGAGTAAGAGCAATACAAAGTTACAAATATCAAATAATAAAGCATGTGTAAGAACTCAGTCTCCAATTAATGAATTATTTGAAAGCTAGGTTGGATGCTAGTGAAAAAGTCATAGAACCGAAGGGAGACATACACGGTGATATAACAAAAAAAAAATTAAGTTTGGATAAATGGAATGTAAAGTATATTTTTCGACAAAGAGTGAATATGAGAATGAAAGAAAGATTATATAATAAAAACAAAAGATAGTAAAAGTACAAAGAAAGCAAAACGTTGGTAAAGAAAAAGAAAATATCAAGACGAAAATGTAGTTTAACAAAATTGCTTAGGACGAAAATTAATTCAAATTGGGCAAAGGAATTAAAGGTTGACATGTAGGTATTAATCTTACCAGCAGCAAGGGCGAAGTAAAACTTGCAGCTCAGTGTGAACGCCATGATTGGGGAATCAGATGAACTTGGAATTTCGAGGAAATTTTTCTTTTAAAGATTTTCACAACCATATTATCGGACAAATTTCCCATTAGAATACAAATTGTCATTTTTTTTGTAATTATCGTAGTGATTTTCATACTTATCTTATTGATTAGAACTAATGGTTGCTTTGGAGCTCAGACTATAGGAAGGTACAATTAATTTTCGGTTGGGGTTAGGGAACCATAATTTATCACTTTATTATACAGGTTATACTCACTGGGAATTGAGGAAATAAAGTTCACACGACAAACTTGCCTTCTTTTTGATTGGGGAAGTTGGACTCAATATTGGTGGTCTATTTGTGAGGAACCTTGTATATTTCTGCAATATTCAAGTGAACTATTTTCCCCAAATTGTCGTTCTTGATAAATCACAAATGAGATAATAAAATCATTGAATCTCTCCATTCAAATAACTTCAAACAGTGGACTATATTTATATTTAGATTAGATGGGGTCGTATAGCTTAAAAGGATCCTTTTTTCATCACGACCATTTGATCTTTTTGCCTAACTATTCCAGTACTGATGCCCCAGTATTTCCAGGAAATGTCGGATTTCTGAAGGTGCCCCTCACTCCCAGTTATCTGATGTAGCAGTATTTAGAAATTGAAGTATAAAACAATTTATCGCTTTTATATATAATATATTCTTATAAATAAGTTCTATTCATATGTCAGGAGCTTTTGAGCGCTCTCTCATCCACCTTGTAGGTAGATTCGCATTCTCCAGTTTTAGAAACCAATTGGAAAGATTTTGACATCTGTCAAAGAAAATTTCAAACTGAGGCGAAAATCAAGACTTCACGTCAGTGCTTCAGGTGACCAATTTTTTTTCGATAATTCCCTAGAATTTTCTACGGTATCTATGGTCTTGGTAATGCGATCTGGACAAAATTTCCCACGTAGTTTGAATACATTAATCTTCATCTATGTGCGAAATTTCATCCCGATCCAATGAGTAGTTTCGAAATAATCAGGAGAAGAATAGTTTGAACGGCTATATTTACGGAACCCCTCGTCCAATTTTGCTCATTGATGAACGTAATCACGAAATTCGCTATCCGAACCTATCCTGAAAATTTCAAGTCTCTAGGCCTTTCTGTTCGAAAGTTATTATTTTCTATGGTTTCTATGGTTCTGATCATGCGATCTGGACAAAATGTAGCTCGAATATATCATTCTTAATTTAAATACAAAAATTCGTCATGATCAAATCCATAGTTTTGAAATGACCGAAAAAACTGATTTTCAAACGGCCATATTTACGGAACCCCTAGTCTAATTCTGCTCATTGATGAACGTGACAGCAACATTCGAGATCCACACCTATCCTGACAATTTCAAATCCCTAGGCCTTTCCATTACAAAGTTATAATTTTATATGATTTCTATGGTTCTGATCATGCGAGCTGGACAAAATTTTGCATGTAGCTTAAACACGTAATTCTCCATATGAGTTCAAAATTTCACCTCGATCGAATCTGCAGTTTTGAAGTAATCAGAAAAACAAAATTTGGAGCGGCCATATTTACAGAACCCCTGGGCGAATTTTGCCCAGTAACGAACTTAACCGCGGCATTCGAGATTCGAACCTACCCTGAAAATTTCAAGCTCCTAGGACATTCCGTTCGAGAGTTATCGTCTATACGGACGGACAGACTCGAATTTTCCGACGGAATCGTCATCAGTGAGTCGAACAAAGTCGTATGAGACCATTTTCGGCTCAAAATTCGAAAAATACAGACATCGTGACGAAATGATATAGCCCTTGTGTAAGTAGTACGAGCGCTCAATAAGTAGTACGAGCGCTCAAAAAGTACGAAATTTACTCAATACAAGGTCGAACAAGTCGAGCAATATCTGACAACTGAGCAAATATCTCGTTAGCTATTAATCAAATCCAATAAGCATTTTATTATTCTAATAACTGAGTTTATTATTTTCGATAGTTCATTATGTTTTTTACAAAATTTCAGATTTCATACAAAAACATTTCTTTTTAATTTGAACAGTCTTCATCAGACACCACACTTTTATCGCAAGGCGAGAGGCTAGTAGTTTTCTTCTTCTTCTTCATCTCTGTCTCTTTCATTTCTTTCATCTCTTCCTTTTCTTTTTCAGATTGCATACTGGGGTTTGTCGTGACTTCTGGAATATCGTCTTCTTCTGGAGTAATTCCTAGGCCTAAAGTACCAAGCACACGTTGCACGAGGGGGTCAAGTGTCGATTTCGCTGAAATTAATGGAATTTTAATGGATTTTCGCCGTTCAAATGGTGGGTTAATTCGAGTGTATAAATGTAGGATCTCGAACTGAGTTCTGCGAAGGCGTTCTTACTGTGTCCTCATGCCACCTGAGATAAAGCACTGTTAATTGTTTACCCATCAGTGAATGGTCGACAGTACTCAACCTCAGAAAATTTCTTCGGGTAGTTATCGAGAAAAAAGTTTTTCATTTGGACAATAAAGTAATTAATAAAACCCTTGGATTGAATATTAGAACCTCGAGTAACAGTTTTTGATAGGTGAAGTGAGGACTGCTAGAGCCAAAGAAAATAAATTGGAAAAACCTCACCAGATCCAGTTGTTCACATTACCTTTTGGCATTGGGTCGCTGAGGATGAGGTCTCGTTCCTCTAATGGTTGACTCATTGTTACATGGACATAACAAAAAAGAACTGAAAATAATAATAATATATCAATTCAATTTTTTTTTCAGTAAGATCAATACAAAGTTACAAATTTCAAACAAAGCATGTGTAAGAACTCAATCTTAAATTAATGAATTATTGGAAAGCAGGGTTGAATGCTAGTAGAAAGTCATAGTACCAAAGGAAAACATACACGGTGATATAACAAAAATTTTATGTAAATGGAATGTAGAGTATATTTTTCGACAAAGAGTGAATCTGGGAATGAGAGAAGACTAAAGAACAATAACAAAAAATAGTAAGAGTACAAAGAAAAAAAAACGTTGGTAACGAAAAACAAATGGTAAGACCAAAATGTAGTTCAACAAAATTGCATAGGACTAAAATTGATTCAAATTGGGCACAAGAATCAAAGGTTGACATGTAGGTATATTAATATTACCAGCAGCAAGCGCGAAGTAAAGCTTGCAACTCATTGTGAACGCCGTGATTGGAGAATCAGATGAACTTGGAATTTCGCGGATTTTTTCTTTTAAAGATTTTCGCAAGCATATTATCGGACAAATATTTCCCATTAGAATAAAAACTGGCACTTTTTTCGTCATTATCGTAGCGATTTTCATACTTATCTCATTGATTAGAACTAATGGTTGTTTTAGAACTCAGACTATTGGTACACTTAATTTTTGGTAGAGGTTAGGAACTACAATTTTTCACTTTATTATACAGGTTATGTTCACATGTAGATTTACGAATGAAATCCCAAATTTGTTCACCAGTACCCCTTTCATCTAGGTGGGTGATCAGGGGATGAGAATTGAAGAAAAGTTCACAGGATAAACTTGCCTTCTTTTTGATTGAGGAAGTCCGATTCAAACTTGATGGTCTATTTGTGAGTAAACTTGTATATTTTTCCAATATTCAAGTGAACTATTTTCACCAAATTGTTGTTCTCGATAAATCACAAATTAGACAATAAATCATTGAATATCTTCATTCAAATAAGTTCAAACAGTGGGCTATATTTTTATTTAGATTAGAGGGGGTTGTATAGCTTAAAAGAACCCTTTCTCTATCACTACCATTTGATCTTTGTGCCTTATTATTCCACTACTGATACCCCAGGATTCCCTCCGTAAATGTCGGATTTCTGAAGGTGTTTTGGCTCCTAGCTCCCAATTATCTGATACTTGATGCAGTATTTGGAAATTGAAGTATAAAAAAATTTATCGCATTTATAGGTTATGTGAAAATTGAGGGACCTCTCCCGAGAAATATGGAAAGTAGTTATCAAATCGAAACGACAGGAAGAGGCAAAACAAAATCTCATCAGTCCAACACCAGAATTTTTATACATAAAAATATGAAGGATGAGATAACTTTTAAATCTAATGTGTGACAGGACTGTCGAAAAGATTACATTCATAACCTCAATTCCCGACTGTTTTGATTAGTTTGATACTGTTTTTTTCATAATTCAGAAAAAAATCTGCTGCTCTGAACACAAAAGGGAAGAAGATCAGAAATAGAATGAGGAAGTACTGCAAATTGAAAAAGCACCATCAGATATAGAATTGAAAACATTCATTTCAATTCTTATTCAAATAAACATTTATTTATTTCAATTTATTCCCCAAACTAAATATTTTTATAAATTTTATAACACATTCAAAAACTTCTTATCCGATGACATTCGGAACGCCTGGTATCAAAGTGCCACCCTGCTGTGAATTTAAATTTCCATTGTTGAATAAGCCAGTCATCATAGTCTGAAATATACCAGGAAGAGCAGTTAAGGGTACCACTACCGCTTGATGCATCCCTAGTACCATTACTGGAGGCATGCCACCGGCAGTGCTGCTGGTTGGACTTCCACTTCCAATTAAATTTTGCCAACCTGCTAAAGGGTTGTTTGGTGAAGACTGGTCCCTGCTAGTCCTACCACCTGAAAAATAAAGACTAGTCTTGCCACCTGAATAAAAACTATTTTAAGCCTACACTCTTGAATATATTCATCAAAACTTGACATTGCTGAAATACACCAATTATTACCGTTTTTTTTTAAACATAAAACTCACAAACTATTTGGAGTTGGTACATACTTTTTAAATGTGTTTTCGGTTCTGTTACTATCTGAGTCTTCATGGCATCTTGCTGATATTGCATGGTTGGTTGAAGATCATCAGTATCATTCAATGGCTTGCACAAAGCATTCGATAAAACTACAATTGAAAATTATTAGTACATTTCGAATAAATTAGGAAAATATACTGACGCCCACAAAGAACGAGCAACCTTCTAGCGTACATTGTGACTTGGTTTGACGAACTCTCTGATAAAAATGTAAAGTTTTCGGTCACATCGAATCATTTCAACCTAAATACATACGATTTTGATATATTTTGTGTTTGGTACCCCTATCATGGTAATTTAATTTTAATCAAGTAGTCTATCGCTGTAACTGCGTGAGGTTTCTTAAGAATTATGCAAACATTTTTCTATTATCGGGGTAAATGACATTGAGCTATCAACATGCTTACAAAATGCGAATGATTCGTGTGATATGGGACAGTTCCTGAGTGTGAATTAGCGATATTCTGGTTAAAAATAATCCTTGATGGGATTACTTCACAGGGAGACAGCTATAACGCTAATTACTTTCAACACCTATTTTCCACCGTTGGAAATAACTCTCCGAAGGGGACGGTTCTCATTGGCTCTCCCCCATCGTGGGAAAAGGGACTGTTCTCTGGAATATAACCCCAACGACCTAATTCTAAGAGGGGATATGTACTAAGGATTTTCCTCCACCGCTGGAATGGGATTGTTCTTTGGAGCATCTCCGTCTACATCTTCCCGTCAATCTCTTCCGTCGAATCAAGCGTATTTTGGGTTGCATACATGAAGTAGAGTCTTTTAATCACTTGACGATCGCGATTTTGGCCACAGATCATTTATAGTCGAAACTAATGTTTTCCGAACGAACTATTGCACCCTGTGATATTTTCACGCTATTCCAAATACCGATGAGGTAAACAAACACGGAGGAAAACGAGTGCCTTTTCGGGATTTATTTTGGGTGTTTTTCAGGTTTTTCCTTCGATTTGTGAGTTTTATGTGAAGACTCTTTAGTGAATGATTGGATTATTGATAGTGTATTGTCAAGTTTATTGATTTTAGGTGGAGAAATTTCAATTATATCGAAATTGATAATAATCAAACTGGAAAAATAGAGCACTATTTGAGCTTGACGGCAATTTCCAATTATTTGGAAGCTACACCTAATGGTCGATCATTTGTGCTTTTCTCCGGTCCATTTTTACCACTATGCCGAAGGCATTAGTGACACAAACTGATGAGGCATCTTTCTAATAAAATTTATGAGAATGTATATCCCTTGATTGATTTTTCTTCGACGAGCAATTGAAAATACAACAATTACAATTGTAACCTCTTTTTTTCTAGCACTAGAACTTTGTTTACTCATCGTTATATAATCCAATTTCCAAAAATTCATATTATTTAAACATAAAAACGTTTCATTCAGACTTCACCTTGAAGATTATTCTAATTTCTTCCTTACAGAAATTTAAGTCACAGTCATTTGAAATACGAAGATCAATTTCATAATACTCTTGTTGATAATTATTGAATTACCTATCTAATTCAGCACTCAAACCTTGCCGAAAAAATTTGACTCAAACTTGTACCGACCTTGTTACCGACCATTTTTTTTCGATACCAATTAGTACTCTGCTCAGAAAACGATGGAAATTTATGAATATACCTCACGAATACCTGGTTTCTGGATATAAAATAAAAATATCTGGCTTAAAAGCACGTGAAATATGAAAACAACACTCGTTTTCTAGGTTCGGGATTTTGCTGGCAGGGAGCGTTTTTTACTCGCAGTGTTACTTTCGATAAGTAGCACCGAGCACCGAACAATCCTCTCAACAGTCATAACTTCTATGTATTTTTATTTCAGGTTATGTTATAAACATAGATAAAGGAATGTATTATTTATACATTCCTTTATCTATGGTTATAAATATCTGTCAAAAAATTAAACAAACTTAGAATTTTGTGAATTTTTCTCTTTCATCTGTTGAATAAGAAAATAAGTTATTCATTGCAAAATGGATCTAAGCAAAATGACAAATAGTGAAAAACATAGTCTTTGTAGAACCTACTTCAAGGGTACCTGCATTCAGCCAGATTTTTTCCTTTATTCATAATATTGTTTTTCAGCTGGATTTGCTCTATTACCTTTCGTATGGGCTGTTAATGCCATTTGGTTCTTCAGGGAAGCATTCAGGAAACCTCAGTACGACGAGCAGGAGGATATTAAAAAATGTAATTCTATCATCTAATCACTGAAAATCCATTAATCGTTGTTTTTACAGATGTCATTTATTCAGCTATTGGAGCTGCAGTATGGATTGTTATATTAACGGCATGGATTATCACCTTTCAATTGAATAGGGACAATTGGGGGGAATTTGCTGACCGAATATCGTTCATTATCCCTCTTGGACGATAGTTGCTTCTATCTTTACAGATATTGACTGTTACCCTACTCTTATTATTGTATAAATTAAGATTTAAGTGATAAATTATAATTCATAAATGTATTCAATTATAACAAAATCTGAATGTTCGTTTTAATTATCGAAATAATTTTGGATATTTGTACTCAGTTGTTTTTTATGTTGCCGAGCCCAACAAGTGATTATTATCAGCATTCGAGAGAATTATTTTTGGTAGAAAATAATTTTTAGGGAAAAGATTCTAAAATCTGAAAGAAATAATCATTTCGAAAAAATGTCCTTAAAACGATTCAAAAAATTTAGGTGTTACTGGAAATAATAAACCAATATTCGGACATTCATATATTTTTCCAACATACATAAATCATTGAAATATTCACTGCAATGTAAGAAAATTAGTACATATCCAAGTTTTATCATTTCGTGTCACATGAACTAAAGAAGAGAAGATTCGAGATACAATAGGAGCTCGAATCTTTTGAAGTTAATACAAAAATGACAATGTTGCTTTAAGTATAGAAGAAAAAATTGATGAATCTTACAGTGGTCATGTCTGAATTATAAGTCTAAATTATTATACAATATATTTGAGAATGAAGCCGAAGATGAACACATCGTAAAAAACATTAATAAAATAGAGTTCTTTCAATATTCCACATCCAAATCGAAGAATATGGCATCGATTTTTGTACTTCTTTAAAATACCATGTATATTATCACAGTTCTTAGTCTGAAAATCTTCTTCGTACTAATCTAGATCTTGAAATTTCGTTTTTGGTCAGTCTGGATAAAAGAAGAAGAGCTATAAGATTTGAGGCAATCAGCATGTAGAACACGTTTTGCCATCCATAACCCGATACAAATCCTGCAAGTAGAGGGCCTATGGCAGCACCTGAAACAAACAAAACGAAGAAAATAAATATGGATTTCTCTCCAATAATACTAAAGAAAATATTAAATAAACAAAGAGAACTGAAAATCACCTATAGATCCTGTTCCGTCAATAATAGCTGTCACCGTAGCCAAAGCCTTGGAGTTCCCCTCCAAACTAGAATGAGTACCTAGTTCGGTAGAAACGACTGTCGTAATCAAAGCATATGGACCGTTAACAAGAGCCCCAACAATCAGAAGAAGAATAACATTAGTTCCCATGTTAATTGCACCGAACAACTGATATAAAAGCATCTGAAAAAAACATTGATGGAAATGAATACACAAACGAATTTATATCTAGAAAATTACTTACAAAAGGAGCAGCAACTGTCAGCATCCCAGAGCATACCGTCGCAGACATTCCAGATTGATCGCTCAATACACCTGCAGCTATGCCTCCCAAAATTCCACCGACATCGAATAATGTGGAAAGATCTGCACTTGCAGACGCTCCCATTGAGGCTGCAAAGGAAAAACATGAACGATACTAAAACACAACCTAACCTCACATAACCACAAAGGAAAATCGAAAAGTCTATGGATTACTCATTCAGTGACACTAAATCTCTTTAGTTCAGAGGAAAAACAACTTTTAGAGTACAATAAAGGTACTTACTGGATGAATTGACATACAGCGGCAGCCAATATAAGAACGTGTAACTGACAAGTTTTGCGAAGAACAAACAAAGCGAAAACTCTACCACTCCTGGTATTTTTAGAGCACCCAAAAATCCTATCGCTACTTCCTTCTCATGTTCTGTTTCGGTTGGGATCAACAAACTTCTCTCTGTTAACCTGCGCTGTACTTCCTGGAAATTATTTGTATTGAAATTGAATTATTCGAATATCTAGAATTATCTAGTGCAAGCTACATCAAAAAGCTTTGTACATCACCAAAGAGAAGAAATGAATTGATGAAAATAATATGGTAAGTTTTCACTTCAAACTACAAATGATAAAATAACGAAAACTGGCAATAAAACATTTACATCAATTCAAGCAGTTTTTGATTTCTTCACCAAATCCACGCATGCATTTTAGGCGTTATTTTCTCCATAATTTATTGCTTTTAACCTTGAAAAATAACCGAGACTATAAGATTACAATTATAAAAACGCCATCAACAAACACAGTCCATGCACCAAAACAGTAAAGTTATAGCTATTAGCATGAAAAAAATTCAAACATGCACTTACTACATCATATTGCGTCAAGTAATGAGCATTTCTACTCAGAACAGCCTAAAAGAATGTATTTTGTTAAGATCAGTACACATAAAATGCGGGAATATTTTGTTTAATACAATTATTGAAGCATTGTAGGCTTTCATGCACGATTTCCTAATTTGTCCATAACTTTTAAACAATCACGCGGCATAAAGAGTAAAAATTACTTCTTCTGAATCTTTTTCATCATTTTACATGATATTCCTCAATTACCATCATGCAGTTTTGAAAAATAGTTACAGTTACAGAAATATAAGGTTTTTGAGCGCTCGTACTACTTACACGAGGGCTATATCATTTCGTCACGATGTCTGTATTTTTCGAATTTTGAGCCGAAAATGGTCTCAATCGACTATGTTGGACTCACTGATGACGAATCCGTCGGAAAATTCGAGTCTGTCCGTCCAGCCGGCCGTAAGCACGATAACTCTCGAACGGATCAACCTAGAGACTTGAAATTTTCAGTGTAGGTTTAGATCCCGAATGCCTCGGTTAAGTTCGTTAATGGGCCAAATTCCACCAGGGGTTCCGTAAATATGGCCGTTCAAAGTTTTGTTTCCCTGATTACTTGAAAACTACAGATTCGATCGAGATGAAATTTTGCACACAGATGGAAAATGAGGTGTTTTAGCTACATGCGAAATTTTGTCCAGATCGCATGACCAGAACCATAAAAACCATAGAAAATTGTAACTTTTGAACGGAAATGCCTAGGGACTTGAAATTTTCAGGATAGGTGTGGATCTCGAATGTCGTGATCACGTTCATCTATGAGCAACATTATACAAGGGGTTCCGTAAATACGGTCGTTTGAAATTTTGTTTTCTCGATAAATTCGAAACTTCGGATTCGATCGAGATGAAATTTTGTATTTTAATCGAGAATGATGAATATTTTGTCCAGATCGCATGACCAGAACCATAGAAACCATAGAAAATTGTAACTTTCGAACGGAAAGGCCTAGGAACTTGAAATTTTCAGGGTGGGTTTGGATCGCGAATATCGCGGTCACGTTCATCAATAGGCAAAATGAGACTAGGGGTTCCGTAAATATGGCCGTTCAAAATATTTTTTTCCAGATAGTTTCGGAACTACTGATCGGATTGGAATGAAATTATGCATCTAGCTGAGGAATAATGTATTCAAAGTACGTGCAAAATGTTGTCCAGACCGCATCACCAAGACCATAGATACCGTAGAAAATTCTAGCGAATTATCGAAACAAAATTGATCAGCTGAAGCAGCGACATGGAGTCTGGAGTTTCGCCTAAGTTTCAGAATTTTTTTGACAGCTGTCAAAAATTCCTTCAATTGGTTTCTAAAACTGGAAAATGCGAATCTACCTACAAGGTGCATGTACGAGCGCTCAAAAGCTCCTGCCTTCACGGCAGTGCTTTTCTAAATTTTTTTATTCAATAAATCGTTGGAATTGAAAATGGTTCTGGTTCATGCAATCTGGAAAAAATATAGCTTGAATATATCATTCTCCATTAAAATACAAAATTTCGTCAAGATCGAATCCGTAGTTTTGAAATGATCAAAAAAACTAAATTTCAAACGACCATATTTACGGAACCCCTGGACGAATTTTGACCAATAACGAACTCAACCTCGGCAATCGGACCTACTCTGAAAATTTCAAATTTCTAGGGCGTTCCGTTCGAAAGTTATAATTTTCTATGGATCTGGACAAAATTTCGCATGTAGCTTGAACACGACATTCTCCATCAGAGTGCAAAATTTCATCTCGATTTGTCCAGATCGCTTGACCAGAACCATAGAAGCTTATAACTTTCGAACGGAAAGACCTAGACATGAAATTTTCAGGGTAGGTTCGAATCTCGAATGACGCGATTGAGTTCGTTACTGGGCAAAATTCGACCAGGGGTTCCGTAAATATGGTCGTTTGAAATTTGGTTTCTTGATAATTTCAAAACTACGTATTAGATCGTGAGGAAATTTTGTATTTTAATGGAGAATGATATATTCAAGCTACCATTTTAAATTTCAACGAATTATTGAATGAAAAATCCTTATATTTCTGTTACAGCTGATTCGGAATAATTGACAAAAAGCTGCTGTCATTGTTTTGCTGTGAAAAATTTCTACAATTGGTTTCTTGAACTGAAAAATACGAATCTACCTACAAGGTGAATGAACGAGGGCCCAAAAGATCCTGACTTCACTGCAGTGCTTTTTATAATTTTTTTAATGTGTCAATGAACGTAACAAAAAACTGAAACGAACTTCAAACCTTAGATAAAGAAATATACATTTCTTTATCTACAATTCAAACACAAAATGAAAAATTGACATGACAAAACTTAATATTTACTTTTACTTAATGGATAATATTTGACAGTTGACATAATTTCGACATTTGGTAAGCAGAAGTTAAGTTTCGGTTACGTTGCATTGTGAACAACGTAAAAATTACGCCAATATTATGTTTACGTTATAGTTATAGTTAGAATAAAAATGTTATACAAGTTTCTAAAATATAATAGAAAAATCCATTTATAAAAAAAACATGCTTCAATATAAATCAGCCATAAATTTTACTCCGATGTCAGTGAATCAGCATTATCTCTGATTACTAAGAAATTATACATGGTTTTAAGCCATTACTTAGTCATGCAATTTGAATGAATCGATGCTTTAAAGGACGAGAAATTATTTATTCATTCTATCCTATAATTATCGTTGGAATGAAAATTTTAATGTTATTCAAAAATCATGAAGCAGTCGATAAATTGAAACATACCTGCTCCCCAATAATGATTTCAGTATCATTAGTTTCGGAGTCAAAACCAGATGAACTGTCATTGGCTACCTGACTAACCATTCTCTTTTCAGGTCTCTGACAAAAAAAAGAATGAAATATGCATTAGTTGGTGTTGATTTCCCAGGAATCGAAATGGATCTATCTTGATGTGTTTAGTCGGAATGTATCGAAAACCAAGCAATAAGCAATGAGTCGCAGATATAATTTGTCTCAGAAAAAAGTTTTGTGGTCATCAGTTATCTCTTTGAATCATTAAAAATATATTTCTCTGAAGACTTATCTTAATAAAATGTATCTACGTTTTCTGAGTATTTTGAATAATGAAGAACTGATATTTGTTATCTTACCTGATTTTCGATATCGTTTTTGTTGATACCAACATCTTCAGGATTGGGAACTAAGAAAAGGAAAAGGATAAAACCAACGAATCCCATTATTGCTCCTGGAACTATAAACGAGTAGGCCCAGTTGTATTCGACGAAGTAAGCCGCTATCAAAGTTCCTGAAATGGCAAATTGAAAATCATTATCAATGTCGAAATAACAATTAATTATTTTTGTAATCAATAAATAAGCTTGTACAAAATTATTTTTTTTTCTTTACCTATAATGTTTCCAAAACTTGTATGAGAGTTCCATATTCCAAATATAAGCCCCTTTTTGGAGTTTCCATTCCAATTTCCCATTACGGTAACTACACCTGGCCAGCCAGATGTCTGTACAATACCTGCGAATATCTGTAAAAATAGAAAATTGGGTTAGTTATAAGAAATGACGATTTTGTAGAAAAAAAACAAGAACATAGAGATTATATTCGTAATGTCCAATGGACCATATCAGATATATTAATTTTTTTGTGTTGGCATTTTTGAATATCTGTCATAACTTTGAGTTGTCATTCAAATAAAGTGTCCTTCCCTCCCTCTGTGCATCTGTTCACAGAGATTTGTTTATTATTCAATTCAAAAATATGTTCTCAAACTGGATTCTATGGGCGTCATCTTATATCGTGTATTTATTTTGAACTAAATGATAATGCTAGAATATCGAAGGAGCTGCCAAAGCGATTCTTACCTGTTATGATCCCACGAAACTTATAATCTTACCTGTGCGATTAAGTAATAGCTCAACACGTGAATGTTAAGAATTTTTCCCATCCCAAACATGTAACTGAATAGTCCAGAGAGCAGCATTCCCAAACTGAGAAAATACCTCAAATTTACTCTTTCGGCAATGAAACCTGATACAAACATGGAAAAAGCATACGAAAAGAGGAAAGCCGAATCCAATTCACCCAACATTCGAGAAGAACTTGCGTCAGTGCCATCTGAAAAAAATTGTGAGGTAAGTCTGAGAAAACTTTGGCTGAAATTAAATACTCACTGAAAGGAGCCCAATCACACCAGGTAGCGTTATCGTAGATGGGACCTGGAGGTGTTAATGCACTACAATTTCGATGTAAAACAGCTTTAACGACAGACATAGGTTTCCGACACATGTGGAAACATATATATGCGATGAAGGTGAGAGTATATACGAGTCCTTTATACCTGAAAGAATAAGAATTTATTAAAAACATACCAAATTTTCATTCGCTATTAATTAATAATTTTTGAACAAATTTTTGCATATAAATACCAAGCTTCTCTGTCTGGAGTAATTGATAATTTGTCAGACAAATACTGTATAAATTGGACTCCCCAAGGTACATCTCTCCTACGTATTCGTCCAGTCATGATGTTTGATGATTCAGAGTAAGAATATTATCCGTTTTTCACTGTAATAACAAAAAACAAAGAAATAAACTTCCATGCAAATTAGACTGGAGTTTTAACTCACCTTGTGTATTTAGTCGTCTGGAAATGCGGCTCCAATTTCACCGATTAAATTATATCCATTTGGTGATGAAAATTGTCAATCGAACAAAACGAAACTAACAGGCTGCGAAGCAGCAGAATGCAGATACTTCTCTTCTGAAGGTTGTCACTGATGTGACGAAACGTGGATTACGTATGTTTATATATTGAACGTCAAAGATACATAAACCTAACCCTACTTCGATTCAACCGTCGAAAATGACAATTCTTGACAATTTCAAACAAAGGTTAACTTCGCTTGACTACACTTGCTGATAACGACCTACCATTAGTACCATTACTTTTATTGTTGAAGCTCTTTCTACCCCTTCACTATCAAAAAGCATTTAATATTTCACAGAAGGTTTGCAGGCATGGAAAGGAAAAATAAGAACCGATAATAATTTACAGTATTTACACTAACGACACGATAAATCGGTAGGTACTTGTTACAAATTATTACCGCCTAATTGTTCGTGATGAATATTTTTTGAAATAATACTCGGAAATGTTCTTTTTGGTTTTGTTTTTGAAATGGGGATGTACAGATTCGACGTACAGATGATTCGCGGAAAAAATGATGCTACTAACCGTAACTTGAAGATAAGAGACTACACTATCTAAAAAGTTCAATGAACGATTAAATTTTTTGACTTTAACGATTTAAAGAGTGTTAATTAATTTGATTTTATATACCTATGAGATGAATTTTTAGATTTTTGAGCGCTCGTACTACTTACACGAGGGCTATATCATTTCGTCACGATGTCTGTATTTTTCGAATTTTGAGCCGAAAATGGTCTCAATAGACTATGTTTCACTCACTGATGACGAATCCGTCGGAAAATTCGAGTCTGTCCGTCCGGCCGTCCGTCCGTAAGCATGATAACTCTCGAACGGAACAACCTAGAGACTTGAAATTTTCAGTGTGGGTTCAGTTCCCGAATGCCTCGGTTGAGTTCATTAATGGGCCAAATTCCACCAAGGGTTCCGTAAATATGGCCGTTCAAAGTTTTGTTCCCCCGATTACTTGAAAACTACAGATTTGATCGAGATGAAATTTTGCACTCAAATGGAGAATGAGGTGTTCAAGCTATATGTGAAATTTTGTCCAGATCGCATGACCATAACCATAGAAACCATAGAAAATTGTAACTTTTGAACGGAAACGCCTTGGGACTTGAAATTTTCAGGATAGGTGTGGATCTCGAATGTCGTAATAACGTTCATCTATGAGCAGAATTATACTAGGGGTTCCGTAAATATGGTCGTTTGAAATTTAGTTTTTCTTGATAATTTCAAAACTACAGATTCGATCGTGACGAAATTTTGTATACTAATGGAGAATGATATATTCGAGCTACATTTTTTCAGATCACATGACCAGAACCATCGAAACCATAGAAAATCATAACTTTGCAACGGAAAGGCCTAGGGACTTGAAATTTTCAGGATAGGTGTGGATCTGAAATGTCGCGTTCACGTTTATCAATAAGCAGAATTATATTAGGGGTTCCGTAAATACGGTCGTTTGAAATTTTGTTTTCTCGATAATTTCGAAACTGCGGATTCGATCGAGATGAAATTTTGTATTTTAATCGAGAATGATATATTAAAGCAATTTTTTGTCCAGATTGCATGACCAGAACCATAGAAACCATAGAAAATTGTAACTTTTGAACGGAACTTTTCAGGGTGGGTTTGGATCGCGAATATCGCGGTCACGTTCATCAATGAGCAGAATTAGACTAGGGGTTCCGTAAATATGGCCGTTCAAAATATTTTTTTCCTGATAGTTTCGGAACTACTAATCGGATTGGAATGATATTTCGCACCTATCTGAGGAATAATGTATTCAAACTCCGTGCAAAATTTTATCCAGATCGCATCACCAAGACCATAGATACCGTAGAAAATTCTAGCGAATTATCGAAAAAAAATTGGTCAGCACTGGCATGAAGTCTGTCGAAAATTCCTTCGATTGATTTCTAAAACTGGAAAATGCGAATCCACCTACAAGGTGGATGTACGAGCGCTCAAAAGCTCCCGACTTCACGGCAGTGCTTTTCGTAATTTTTTATAATACTTTTTAGTTTCAGCGCCTCAAAACAATTTTATTCAGTAATTTTCATTTAATTTTTTTCACATACATTCTTTTCAGAATTGTCCACCAGATAACACCAGTACCAGAAGCTGGAACGTCGCCAAATAATTCTGACAAATGAGATATATGAGATCTACTGGATCTACAGGAATGCCGAAAATATAACGCTCAAAATTAACCTCAATTTCCTACTGTTTTGATTTTTTTTTATATCCCGTCTCGCCATAAGCTCAGAGCTTGTGCGAGTTAGGAGACCCGGTTGTGTTCTGTGAAGGCTATGTTACTGTGTCCTTACGCCACCTGAGGCACAGAACTGTTAATTAGTGTTTCTTTCCAAAGGAAAAATGGATAATTCAGAAAAAATCTGCTGAAGTTTTATAAATTTAGAGGTTATATTCACTTCAACCATCGAGAAATGTCATCGGCGACACTCAAATTCCTTCTCGAAATAGTAACTGCAGAAATTAACGATGTAAGTTTAACTTGAAGATAAGCTGCACTTAAGCGAGTGGTGCGAACGGCCCATGAAGAGTCATAAAAATAGGTGGTACCTACTAGAGAAGAAAACAACTAAACTTTCTTTGAGGCTGTTAAGATAGTAAAGAGACCACTATAATGTTTAAAATTTTGCGAATCCTGTCAAAGAAGAATTATAAATCCTGAATATTGTCCATGCTCCAAAATTCAAAACTGCGAATCTACAAATTCCTATAATCCCTTAAAATAAAGATCATATCAATGTTGATTATTCATAAAACTAACAACTGTATCAACACCAATACCTATATTCTGTTGTTATCTCATACTTTTGTTAGTAAATAGGAAACAAACAATGAGTAACTATTTGAAATGGTAATGACAACTTGCTATAGGAACCCTTGAAATGTTATCGAACGATCTGTCAACAATTTAGCACAACCGAGTTTGTTCTTCTTCAAGATCTCCCAATTATGGAACCATTAGTATTAATATAAATTGACTTGTTTTTAACAACGTCTGACGGTAGCACAATGCACATTTCTGAGCAAAGGCGTTGGTAGTGGAAGATATCATCAAGTCCAGAAGAAAAGAAACGGTTTGTTGAGGTGTTTGGAGCGAATGAGTATTATGTACTATTATTTCTGTTCTGACTCGAATGCACAGACGAAGGAATATTTATTCATCTACTCCTATTGAATTATCTATTCATTATTCAACTACTTTTGAGAAATTAATAGTATCTGCAAAACAAACACCGTGAGTTATAATAACTCACTGCTATAACTCCCTGGCTCTGTGCTTCTGAACAAGCCGATTGGCCGAAAGGAAACAGTCCATTGTTGATATTGAGGGGAGGTCACTCGAATAATTTTGACGTTTTCTTAAATTAAGTTGATACCTAATTATTATTGTGAATGTTTTGCTGAAAAAGATGAATTCAGATAGTGAAGATGAATTATTATGTACACCTTCAGAAATAGGACGATCAGCCAATGTTACCGTACAGAATTTATTGCCCGAAAATCCCAAAACAAATATGAAGGTGTATACAACAATTTTCAAGATTGGTGTACCAGTAAGAATATTAAGTTAACGTTTACAGATAATGTTTTTTGAGCGCTCGTACTACTTACACTATATCATTTCGTCACGATGTCTGTATTTTTCGAATTTTGAGCCGAAAATGGTATCAAACGACTATGTTCGACTCACTGATGACGAATCCGTCGGAAAATTCGAGTCTGTCCGTCCGGCCGTCCGTACGTCCGTCCGTCCGTAAGCACGATAGCTCTCGAACGGATCAACCTAGAGACTTGAAATTTTCAGTATGGGTTCAGTTCCCGAAAGCCTCGGTTGAGTTCATAAATGGGCCGAATTCCACCAGGGGTTCCGTAAATATGGCCGTTCAAAGTTTTGTTCCCCTGATTACTTGGAAACTACAGATTTGAGTGTGATGAAATTTTGCAATCAAATGGAGAATGAGGTGTTCAAGCTACATGTGAAATTTTGTCCAGATCGCATGACCAGAACCATAAAAACCATAGAAAATTGTAACTTTTGAACGGAAACGCCTAGGGGTTTGAAATTTTCAGGATAGGTGTGGATCTCGAATGTCGTGATCACGTTCATCTATGAGCAACATTATTCTAGGGGTTCCGTAAATATGGTCGTTTGAAATTTAGTTTTCTTGATAATTTAAAAACTACAGATTCGATCGTGACGAAATTTTGTATACTAATGGAGAAATATATATTCAAGCTAAATTTCTCCAGATCACATGACCAGAACCATAGAAACCATAGAAAATCATAACTTTCGAACGGAAAAGCCTAGGGACTTGAAATTTTCAGGATAGGTGTGGATCTGAAATGTCGCGTTCACGTTTATCAATGAGCAGAATTATACTAGGGGTTCCGTAAATACGGTCGTTTGAAATTTTGGTTTCTCGATAATTTCGAAACTACGGATTCGATCGAGATGAAATTTTGTATTTTAATCGAGAATGATATATTAAAACAATATTTTGTCCAGATCGCATGACCAGAACCATAGAAACCATAGAAAATTGTAACTTTTGAACGGAAAGGCCTAGGAACTTGAAATTTTCAGGGTGGGTTTGGATCGCGAATATCGCGGTCACGTTCATCAATGAGCGAAATTAGACTAGGGGTTCCGTAAATATGGCCGTTCAAAATATTTTTTTGCTGATAGTTCCGAAAATACCGGGCGGATTGGGATGCATCTAGCTGAGTAATGATGTATTCAAACTACGTGCGAAATTTTGTCCAGATCGCATCACCAAGACCATAGATGCCGTAGAAAATTCTAGCGAATTATCGAAAAAAAAATTGGTCAGCTGAAGCACTGACATGAAGTCTGGAGTTTCACCTAAGTTTGAGAATTTTTTTGACGGCTGTCGAAAATTCCTTCAATTGATTTCTAAAACTGGCAAATGCGAATCTACCTATAAGGTGGATGTAGGAGCGCTCAAAAGCTCCTGACTTCACGTCAGTGCTTTTCGTAATTTTTTAGCATATTTCAGTGAACTTCGCAGTAAATATAAAGCATCGCCCCTATGGACGTTCTACTCCATGCTAAGAAGCACAATCAACATAAATAATGCATTGTTATAGGTAACTATTAAGATTTTTAATCAAAGTTCTTCCTCTGTACTTGTATCTTAGTATTTATTGTTATAGTCGTAGATAAAGTATAGTATTCAACTTGCGGTAATGGTCATACCTCACTTGATGAATTACAGCACTCGCCTTCGGCTCGTGCTGCAAACTTCATCTTATGTGAGTTATGATCTACATTACCGCTCGTTAAATAATAATATACTATTATCTATGCTCAAATGAGTTTAGTTTTTTGTCATATCCAGCATATCCCTGAAGTAAATAAATGATGCCAACATAAGAAACCTCATGTTTTGATGATAATATTGTAACTAGGTTAGGGTTGTAAAAACGATAATAAGGGCAGTTGTTGAATTAGAGTAGGGTTCATGTGCAACCCCGAAAACAGTGGAGCCTAGAAAACAGTCACGATGTTGAGATAGTCATCGATGTAGGACGTTCACCCGTGTGAATGAAAATCCTCATGGTTTTCCGCGATAACAACCACCGATTGAATCAATAATCCGAGAGCTTTTTCGCCAATTAGCTCGCTGCGCACGCTCAGTGCCCTCAACTTTCCATTCTCGATCCCACATTTCCTTCGACGCGACGACGTTTCCCGAAGAAAAACTACCAACCAGTCGATTCAATCCGGTGGGAAAAATGACCGTTCGCGATTTCACGTAGAGTTGGCCGCGAAACGAACCGGGGTAATAAAATTGCTAAACCGGAATCGTATTATTTCTTGAATATATTATCAGGTCGGCGTGTAGGTAATATTCGCGTTGACAGTCGAACGTAAGACACCGTAGGAATTGTTTGTCCTCTTTGTTTCTTGCGGTTCCCATGATCGCGGTCGGCGATGAGATAATGGTCCGTCGCGTTTCGGACGGATTTCAGTGTTTGTGAATCGTTTTCGGGATCTTCGCGAAGATGAAGTTGATTCCAGTCATTTATTTCGGGTTCACAGGGATGGACTGTAGGTTTTCCTCGTCCATGCTGCCCTGGATCGTGTCGGAGATAAGGAAAAGGGATTTCTGCGAGAAGGTATGGAAATTTGATATTTTTTTGATACAGTTCTTGGTGAATAATCGTTTGATACCAGTCTCAACTTTGAGAAACATCTGAAAATTGGTTTATTAATGTTTGACAGTTGACATTTAGGTTAGGTGAGGTTAGGATAGTGAGCGCAAAGGTCCCTATTCTCAGTTTTTCGCTCATATGTCCCAAACGCTGCGTCGTACGGTAAAACTAAGAGGTACATTATGAAATATTTTCAAATTTCCTACAAGATTGTACCATTACTTTTTTTGTAACTCAAATGAATTTAGAGATATCCGCAGCCGAAAATCGCTAATTACCGAAAATTGTTTTTTTTTACCCCTACGTTATTTGACAAATATTGCCTTTTAGCGCCTCAGCCTTTTTTTTTTTGCCATAACCATTACTAGAGAAGTTGAAGAGCATTGAATTTTCTTTACGATGAGTTTAAATTTGAATTTTTTCCAAATTGACATCAAGGTTAGGTGAGGTTAGGATAGTGGGCGCAAAGGTCCCTATTCTCAATTTTTCACTCATATGTCCCAAACGCTGCGTCATACGGTAAAACTAAGAATCACATAATGGAATATTTTTAAATTTCCTACAAGATTGTACTATTACTTTTTCTGTAACTCGAACAGGTTCTGAGATATTCGCAGCCGAAAATCGCTAATTAACAAACATTTTTTTGCTCCCACCTTATTTGACAAATATTCCTTCTAGCGCCTCTGCCCCCCTTTTTTTCTGCCGTACCCATTAAAAAAGAAGTTGAAGAGCATTGAATTTCCTTCACAATGAGTTTGAATTTGAATGTTTTCCAAATTTTCCACAGAATTTCGAGTGGAACATTTTTGGTTGTTACTAGAAACCCTATCGTTTCGTCGCAGAATAGTCGAAAAGCTAGAAAAAAGTTAATTGGCAAAAAATAAATTCAAAACCAATAAATCATACTAACATTTTTCATATAAAAAAAATTACGAAAAGCACTGCCGTGAAGGCAGGAGCTTTTGAGCGCTCGTACATCCACCTTGTAGGTAGATTCGCATTTTCCAGTTTTAGAAATCGATTGAAGGAATTTTCGACAGCTGTCACAAAAATTCTGAAACTTAGGCGAAACTCCAGTCAGTGCTTTATGTGACCAATTTTTTTTCGATAATTCGCTAGAATTTTCTACGGTATCTATGGTTTTGGTGGTGCGATCTGGACAAAATTTGGCACGTAGTTTGAATACATTATTCATAAGCTAGGTGCAAAATTTTATCCCAATCCAATCAGAAGTTTCGCAATTATCAGGAAAAAAATATTTCGAACAGCCATATTAACGGAACCCCTAGTCTAATTTTGCTCATTGATGAACGTGGCCGCGATATTCGCGATCCAAACCCACCCTGAAAATTTCAAGGTCCTAGGCCTTTCCGTTCGAAAGTTACAATTTTCTATGGTTCCTATGGTTCTGGTCATGCGATCTGGAAAAAATATTGTTTTAATATATCATTATCGATTAAAATACAAAATTTCATCTCGATCGAATCCGTAGTTTCGAAATTATCGAGAAACCAAAACCGTATTTACGGAACCCCTAGTATAATTCTGCTCATTGATAAACGAGAACGCGACATTTCAGATCCACACCTATTCTGAAAATTTCAAGTCCCTAGGCCTTTCCGTTCGAAAGTTATGATTTTCTATGGTTTCTATGGTTCTGGTCATGTGATCTGGAGAAATGTAGCTTGAATATATCATTCTCCATTAGTATACAAAATTTCGTCACGATCGAATCTGTAGTTTTGAAATTATCAAGAAAACTAAATTTCAAACGACCATATTTACGGAACCCCTAGTATAATTTTGCTCATAGATGAACGTGATCACTACATTCGAGATCCACACCTATCCTGAAAATTTCAAGTCCCTAGCCGCTTCCGTTCAAAAGTTACAATTTTCTATGGTTTCTATGGTTCTGGTCATGCGATCTGGACAAACTTTCACATGTAGCTTGAACACCTCATTCTTCATTTGAGTGCAAAATTTCATCTCAATCAAATCTGTAGTTTTCAAGTAATCAGGGAAACTAAACTGTGAACGGCCATATTTACGGAACCCTTGGTGGAATTTGGCCCATTAACGAACTCAACCGAGGCATTCGGGAACTGAACCCACACTGAAAATTTCGAGTCTCTAGGTTGTTCCGTTCGAGAGTTATCGTGCTTACGGCCGGACGGGCGGACAGACTCAAATTTTCCGACGGATTCGTCATCAGTGAGTCGAACATGGTCGATTGAGACCATTTTCGGCTCAAAATTCGAAAAATACAGACATCGTGACGAAATGATATAGCCCTCGTGTAAGTAGTACGAGCGCTCAAAAATGAAATACAAGAAAAATCAATCTTAAATTTCAAAATAAAAAGAATAACAACAACAAAGAACTACAATTCATCACTACAAAAACTCTAACATGAATTTCAAATTTTAAAAACAAACTTTTTCTAACAATCGTTGATTCATATCCTAGGATTCTTTTTCGTGCGAAAAAATTAATTGATTCTTCTTCAACAATACATTTCTCGATTTCAGTTATTGTTTACGTTCTATTTTGACCTTACATGGAATCTCAGAAGTATTTCTTCATGTCGTCATTAGAAAAGATTGACTTCACCTTCGTGGATTCGTTACACTCTCAAACAAAGTATAATTTCCTGGTATTTTTTTCACAGAGTGGTTGAAGTAGATGACCATACCGCCCCTCTTATTATGCTTGAAAATCAGTAATTTTGAATAATTATATGTTATTATTTCGAGTACCTGTTGATTGAAAGTTGTTGCTGAATTGAAGATGATGAATAGGGAGGGAGATAGGTAGCTAGGGATGATCTGTTGTCATATCAAAAAAAAAATTAGAATTTTTGTATTTTCAAAAACTACCAACGCTCACACAAAATATATGAGATCGTTTCCTGCACTCATCAAATAGTAACTTTAAGTGATAGTCCAACATTTTCAACATGTAGCTATTTTCCGACACGTTTCCGCCATTTTCCGATCAACTACGTGTTAAATAGTCGAAAGAATAAACGGTAGAAATTCATCATCACGACTCGAACATTCCCACAATTATCTCCACGCTTACACATTGCTTGACCATGGTCATCTACCTCAAAATTTATAATTTGTATTCAATTTGTTAAACGACTTGTTTATGTTTATGAATAAATAAAATCATTATTAAGTCGGAAGAAAAGAAAAAAAAATTACTACAAACTAAAACGACCATGTTTAGTTTTTTTGAAATTGATGTATTGAATGGTAATTTTAAAGTTGATGGATTAGTGATGAAGAATGCAATTGCTGGTATTGGATAACGATTTGTAATTCGGTCTAATGGTTTTATTGTTTGTTATGTTCATTCAATGATTCATCCAACTGGTTGCATAAGAATGTTTCTGTTCGTGAAGTCTGCAAGATTCAATTTGTCCAGGAAAATGAAATGAATTTAAGATATCAATTCCAACTTGCAGTCGCAAAAAAACATTATGACAAATACTTCAAGTTCATTTTTATAAACTTCAAAAGACGGAATCACCGAATTATTTTGAATTTATCAGAAACATATCAGGTTTTTTTCTGTGCACCAAAATTGCCTTCAGTGTCCATTGTCAGTGCGACAAGTACTGTCATTTTATTTTCACAAATATCAGTAGATGGAATCACCGACATATATTGAATATACAAAAAAACTCAATCTTTTTGAGCGCTCGTACTACTTACACGAGAGCTATATCATTTCGTCACGATGTCTGTATTTTTCGAATTTTGAGCCGAAAATGGTCTCAATCGACTATGTTCGACTCACTTCAGTTCCCGAATGCCTCGGTTGAGTTCGTTAATGGGCCAAATTCCACCAGGGGTTCCGTAAATATGGCCGTTCGAAGTTTTGTTCCCCTGATAACTTGAAAACTACAAATTTGATTGAGAGGAAATTTTGCACTCAGATGGAGAATGAGGTGTTCAAGCTACATGTGAAATTTTGTCCAGATCGCATGACCAGAACCATAGAAACCATAGAAAATTGTAACTTTTGAACGGAAACGCATAGGGACTTGAAATTTTCAGGATAGGTGTGGATCTCGAATTTCGTGATCACGTTCATCTATCAGCAAAATTATACTACGGGTTCCGTAAATATGGTCGTTTGAAATTTTGGTTTCTCGATAATTTCGAAACTATGGATTCGATCGAGATGAAATTTTGAATTTTAATCGAGAATGATATATTAAAACAATATTTTGTCCAGATCGCATGACCAGAACCATAGAAAATTGTAACTTTTGAACGGAAATTCCTAGGAACTTGAAATTTTTAGGGTGGGTTTGGATCGCGAATATCGCGGCCACGTTCATCAATGAGCGAAATTAGACTAGGGGTTCCGTAAATATGGCTGTTCAAAGTATTATTGTCTTGATAATTTCAAAAATACTGGTTGGATTGGGATGAAATTTTGCACCTAGCTTAGGAATAATGTATTCAAACTACGTGCCAAATTTTGTCCAGATCGCACCACCAAGACCATAGATACCGTAGAAAATTCTAGCGAATTATCGAAAAAAATTTGGTCACCTAAAGCACTGACATGAATACTGTCTGGAGTTTCGCCTAAGTTTCAGAATTTTTTTGACAGCTGTCGAAAATTCCTTCAATTGATTTCTAAAACTGGAAAATGCGAATCTACCTACAAGGTGCATGTACGAGCGCTCAAAAGCTCCTGCCTTCACGGCAGTGCTTTTCGTAATTTTTTTTTTATTTGGGCCTCAATTTACTTATTCAAGAAATGCCTTCGCAACATCGACAACTCGAGAAAGGTGAAGTCTAAATTATAATTTTCGGATTATTGATTTCACAAAATTTTCCACCTTGTTATGTCGAATAAAAAAAGAAATAAATAAAAAAAAATATATAATAATATAAGAAATTCATCGAAACCAGGAAAAAACTTATCGTGGGGCTGGATTATTATTCCTTTCTCTATTTTCAAGTGTAGATATCCCATTTTTATTCCATAGTCAATCATGTCTCCTATAGTATCGATGTAGAAATTTTGGTTCCAAAAACCTGAAAATGTTAAACAAAACATGTTAAGAGGGTGGAAAATCCTTAGAAATCATTACTTACCTCTATTTCTTACCCCTCACACTTCTTTCTTTTCTCAACATCATCAATTTCGACTGCATTCTAGACGGAATGAGGAGAATTAATGCACTGTCATTGGAGTAACTTTCACCAAAATGATCGGAAATTGAAAGGAACCATGACTTCTTCAAAGTTAGAAATACTTATCGAGAGAAACATCAGAAAATATTCAGATGGCTATATCTGTAGATTCCTTCGGCGTTTTCAACCCATAAACGAACTCATCCGGCGAATTCAAACCTCGAACTTCTCTTACATTTCAAAACACCTCTCCTTTCGAGAGTTATCGTGTTTACGGGCGGACGGACAGAACTGTATTTGCTCACTAATTCTTCATATGAGAGTCTCACCAAATCGTTAAAGTCCATTTTCGGCTCAAAAGTCAAAAATAACAGACATTTGGGCGAAATGATAACGCTCTCGTCCATAGAAACAAGCGCGCAGAAAGTTGTTCATCGAGTTCAATATTCTTGTTTTTCAATTCAGCTTGTCAGCATATATCTTATAGGTCGACCCAAATTATAATACTTCTTTCCAAAATCCGGATATTTTCTGCCCCCCAAGGTTATACCGACCAGTTAAATATTTAATCAACATAATTTATTATCACAATTCTCCCATTAAATATACGAAAGGGAAAAATAAAGAACGGAACAGGTATCTATTTCGTATATTTGTGGTCCAAGATAAGATACTCGGACATCATCAGTACTTATTTACATGATTCATATAATAACAATTCCAATTCCAATCTTTAGCAATGTGTTTGACAATAGAGTGAGGCCATTTTTGATAAGTAGGTATTCGTTTCTTTGTTTTGTCTGTGAATTATGTACAAAGGTTGTTCTTTATTTGCATCGGGAATTGATGATGAATAACCAGGGACCCATTAGTTCTTCCAACAAAAGTTACGTCGAAAAAACTTAGAAATTCGATTAAGGTTCATTATTTCGACATCAGTCGTTTCTACTTTCTCCCTCTGTCTGAGAGTAGATGCACGAGGATGTAATTATTTGTCTTTTATCGTTTATAGTTTTCAATTTATTTCTCTGGTGAATAAACATATGAAAAAATATTATGTAACATTGTAAGGGAAACCTATTTTTGGCAACGTCAGCGAAAAACAACATATGTGATACATTAGATCTAGCTTGTGACAGGACTGTCAAAATATTACTCTCATAACCTCAATTTCTGCCTGTTTTGATTAGTTCGATACTGTTTGGCTAATCTTCTGCACCAATGACAGAGGGGGAAGATCAGAAAGTCAAGAAGGAATGCTTGGACTGTAAATTGAAAAAAGCTCGATTGGATTTGAAATTGGAAAAAAGAATTAGATAGAAAAAAATGAACTTCTTCCCCAATATAGTAGATAAAATAGAAAAGTTATTATAACAAATAATAAACCAAGCAAAAATACTCAACCTCAAATATTCGAGAGTCAACTGCGTCTTCGCTAGATGATTTTATAACAGTGGGACAAAAATATGTACATAACAAAAAAGAAGACTATTAAATTCTAAATTAACATTACGTTGTTAATTGGAGGAGTAATTGTACGAACGTCCATCTCATTGACCTTTGATACATCAAAGGTGGTACTTGTCGAGTGGATGCATTAGAGTACCTAGACTATTATGTTGTAAAAAAATCAAAATGATTTTACCTGAACCTCCAAACGGTAGAATATTACAAAGAAAGCATTTCGATCATTTGAAATCAGTTATCCAGAATTGAATTTTTATTTGCACACAATAGTTTAAGCATAAAATGAAAAGTATATGTAAAGGCACATACAATGCAGTTCTCTTCACTCTGTGAACATGGGACTTTTCTCGTAATCATGCAGGATATTCCTGATGAGATTTGGATGGGCATACATCGGTAGTTCTATGGTGTTCGCTTCTATATATTCCACTATTTCGTCCTCTATCTTATCACGAAGAGTGGACTCGTTGAACAATCTTAAGATCTCCGCCCTCTGTTTTTTATTCAGCTGGAAAGGCAGGGGATATATTGTTTTTCGAAGTTGAAAGAACTCAACTTACATTCTTCCAATTGTTTTGTATGAGTTGCCCATAGGCAGTATCGGCAAGAGATTTTCCATTCTCCAACTGAAAAAAAATTTTGTGATCTTAATTGAGTGAGTTAGAAACTAAATACATATGTGGAAACTTTTAGTTTAATCCATAAAAAAATTTTTAGCGTTTGTTTGATCAAAGCAAGCACAATTCTCAATACAAAAATAGATGAGCGCACAGAAAAAATTTGCTTTGCACATAAATTGCACATAATTCTGGCATTTGATTCATGAAAATTGAGTGATAAATCGAAAAGCTATTGAAAATTCAACAGAAATATGTAGGCACACAGAAAAACTGGCGTAGCACATGAATTGCACATAATTCATACATACCTAATTCTGGCATTTATTACATGAAATTGGATATAAATCAAAAGTCATTGAGAAATAAATAAAAATACGGCCAGGTGGCACAGTTCAACGAAAAGCAGAGAAACTGGCTTTGCACATAAATAACACATAATTCTGGCATTTGCTCCATAAAATTTGAGTGATAAATAAAAAATTATTGATAATTCAAAATGAAATAAAAGGCAGGCGCACAGAAGAACATACTTTGCACATAATTCGCACATAGTTCTGGCTTTTGCTGCATACGAATTGGGAGATAAAAAAAAATTATCAAAAATTCAAAAATAATAGGAAGGCACACAGAAAAACATACTTTGCACATAATTCTGGCATTTGTTTTATGAAAATTGAGTGATGAATCAAAAAAAAAAACTGAAAATTCAGCAAAAAATAGAGAAGCGCAAAGAAAAACCGACTTTGCACATTATTATGACATTTGCTTCAAAAAAATTGGGTAATAAATCAAAAATCCAATGAAAATTCGAGAAAAATGGACAAGCGCACAGAAAAACATACTTTGCAAATAATTCTGGCATTTGATTAAAAAAAATTGGGAGATGAATAAAGAAATTATCACAAATTAAAAAATAATAGGCAGGCGCACAGAAAAACATACTTCGCACATAATTATGGCATTTCTTTCATGAATATTGAGTAATGAATCAAAAAAAAAATTGTGAATTCAACAAAAATAGGAATGTATGAATAAAAAACTAGCTGGCATTTGTTCAATCAAAATTGAGCGATGAATCGAAAAATGATTGAAGAATCTACAAAAAATAGACAGGCGCAAAGAGAAACCGAATTTGCACATAATTATGACATTTGCTCTATGAAAATTGAGTAATGAATAAAAATCCATTAAAAATTCAACAAAAATAGACGAGCGCACAGAAAAACACACTTTGCACTTTGCACTTTGCACATAAATTGCAAATAATTCTGGCATTTGCTTCATAAGAATTGGCAGATAAATCGAAAAATTATCGAAATTCAAAAATAATAGGCGGGCACAAAGAAAAACATACTTTGCACATAATTCTGGTATTTGCTTCAAAAAATTGGCAAATAAATCGAAAAATTATCAAAAATTCACAGAAAAACATACTTCGCACATGAATTGCGAATAATTCTGGCATTTGCTTCATAAGAATTGGCAGATAAATCGAAAAATTATCAAAATTCAAAAATAATAGGCGGGCACAAAGAAAAACATACTTTGCATATAATTCTGGTATTTGTTTCATGAAAATTGAGTGATGAATAAAAAGAAATATTGAAAATTCAGCAAAAAATAGAGAAGCGCAAAGAAAAACCGACTTTGCACATTATTATGACATTTGCTTCAAAAAAATTGGGTAATAAATCAAAAATCCAATGAAAATTCCACAAAAATAGACAGGCGCACAGAAAAACACACTTTGCACATAATTCTAGTATTTGCTTCAAAAAATTGGCAGATAAATCGGAAAATTATCAAAAATTCACAGAAAAACATACTTCGCACATAATTATGGCATTTCTTTCATGAATATTGAGTAATGAATCAAAAAAAATATTGTAACTTGAACAAAAATAGGAATGTATGGATAAAAAACTAGCTGGCATTTGTTCAATCAAAATTGAGCGATGAATCGAAAAATGATTGAAGAATCTACAAAAAATAGACAGGCACAAAGAAAAACATACTTTGCATATAATTCTGGTATTTGTTTCATGAAAATTGAGTGATGAATAAAAAGAAATATTGAAAATTCAGCAAAAAATAGAGAAGCGCAAAGAAAAACCGACTTTGCACATTATTATGACATTTGCTTCAAAAAAATTGGGTAATAAATCAAAAATCCAATGAAAATTCCACAAAAATAGACAGGCGCACAGAAAAACACACTTTGCACATAATTCTAGTATTTGCTTCAAAAAATTGGCAGATAAATCGAAAAATTATCAAAAATTCACAGAAAAACATACTTCACACAATTATGGCATTTCTTTCATGAATATTGAGTAATTAATCAAAAAAAATATTGTAAATTGAACAAAAATAGGAATGTATGGATAAAAAACTAGCTGGCATTTGTTTAATCAAAATTGAGCGATGAATCGAAAAATGATTGAAGAATCTACAAAAAATAGTCAGGCGCAAAGAAAAACCGAATTTGCACATAATTATTACATTTGCTTTATGAAAATTGAGTAATAAATGAAAACCATTGAAAATTCAACAAAAATAGACGAGCGCACAGAAAAACAGACTTTGCACATAAATTGCAAATAATTCTGGCATTCGCTTCATAAGAATTGGCAGATGAATCGAAAAATTATCGAAATTCAAAAATAATAGGCGGGCACAAAGAAAAACATACTTTGCACATAATTCTGGTATTTGTTTCATGAAAATTGAGTGATGAATAAAAAAAAATATTAAAAATTCAACAATTATAGGAATGTTTGAATAAAAAAATTGGTTGGCAATTAAAATTGAGCGATGAATCAAAAAACTATAGAAAAATCTACAAAAAATAGACAGTCGCAAAAAAAAACCGAATATACACATAATTATGACATTTGCTTCATAAAAATTGAGTGATAAATCAAAAATCCATTGAAAATTCAACAAAATTAGACAAGCGCACCGAAAAACATACTTCGCACATAAATTGCACATAATTCTGTCATAATTTTGCTTCATAAAAATTGAGAGAAATCAAAAAATTACCGAAAATTCAAAAATAATAAGCAGCCGCACAGAAAAACATACTTTGCAAATCATTCTAGCATTTGTTTCATGAAAATTGAGTAATGAATCAAAAAAAATATTGAAAATTCAACAAAAATAGACGCTAAGAAAAGAAGGATTTGCACATAATTATGACATTTGCTATATGAAAACTGAGTGATAAATCGAACATTCAGTGAAAATTCAACAAAAATAGACAGGTGCACAGAAAAACATACTTTGCACATAAATTGCAAATAATTCTGGCATTTGCTTCATTAAAACTGAGTAGTATATCAAAGTTATTGACAATTGCGCTCAAAATAAAGTGAGCGCACGTGAAAAAGTGCTTCGCACATTAATTGCACATAATGCTGGCATTTATCACAATTGAGTGATTAATCAAAAAGTTATTGGTAATTACTGTGCTAGCTTGCTCGGAAAGCTATCACGATTCTCAATAAGAAAAAGTAGGAGTGTAAAAATTAGCTTTTCGTATAAATTGCACATAATTTACACATAATAGCTTAATGGTGTTTCTAGTCTTGAAGCTATTGCAAAACACTTCTGTTCAGTTGATTAATCCTCATCAAATTCTTTCGCAACTAACTAACATTGGTTGATAGAAATTCTTATCAGACAGGAGGAAAAGAACCATTCATAGATAAATCTTTACTCCGAATATTATAACCATTTCCGGTGGTCTCGAAACAGAAAAGATTAATTTTCATTGATCTCGCATTGTAAAATTTTATCGCTCCATTCCTTGTTAGGGGATTGTCCCCCCTGTGCCACCCTGAATTTCTACCAAGGGGCATACACATCCAGTTTATACCCTTTGGTACATTTCAGAAGGACCGATTCATATACCTCAGTTTCCAGTATGGTCTCGTAGATCCTCTCCCTGACCTCCTTGAACCTATCGTAGTAGATGGCGCAAGTCCACGGCTCCTTGAAGAACTCCAACAGGTCCGGTATCATCATGAGCTCGAACCTGAGCTGGAGATTGTTCAACATCTTGACGTGCTTGCCCCATATCTGCAGCAGGCTGTTGACGTAAATCTCCTGGAAGATTAATTCTCGAGGATCACGGAAATGAGGTCAATTAAATCTTACGTCTTTCGTCAGGCAGGTGATGGTCTCGACCACTTTGAATTCGTTGATGTGGATCCTGAAGTAACCTTGCCTGTTGAGGTTGTCGAGGTCTCCGGTTACGTAGAGTTGACCCTGCGAAAGATAACGTTTGTCGCGAAATTATGCATGAGGTGTTATGGTAATAAGAGGAAGTAGTTCTAAGACAGATATTTAAATACAAGAATATTTCTGAAGAATAATGGCTGTTGAAATTCCTCCTTTTGGGGATCCATGGTGAAAAGTTGAAGAAAAACTGATTCCAATCAGATTTTCTCCTTATACTCACGAAATCAGCCCTCGTAACTTCCAGTTCTGCAGGTATCTGCTTTCCAGGTTTGGTGATGTGGCAGTAATTCAACCTACCAACAACAGTGCACACTTTGACGATTGGTTTCGTGAAAGTTGGTAAAGAATCTTTTTCCCTCTTTGTTTTGATTGGATATCTGTCTGGTTTTTCTAGCCTGAAAACTCTCTTTTTACACGAACACCCTTAACCCAAGCTACGAATTCACCTTCTGGGTTTGTACTCCTCTGGTATCAGCATATTCCTAATGTGCAGACCGACCTTCTCCCCAACCTCCTCCGAATTGTAGTAAAGGTGAGACAGATGGTCTGCGTGGTACTTCCTCGAGTACTTCGTCACTGGACCAGCGGCGTAGATGTTGGGATCGTTCGTACGAAAATTGGAGTCTATGACCAATCTTCCTTCGAGGAAAACCTAATGAATTAGAGTTATGGCGAAACACAAACTTACCATCGAAAACAAGTCCAGAGTTTACTATTGCATTGAAGGTCTTTCTACTGATATATTTCTGGGTGAAGAGAAAAATGCATTTGCATTGAAGAGTCAGCATCCTCTGGGCGCATTCGAATTTGACCAATTTCACATAGTTCGTTTGCACGTTGAGGTCCCAGTCGTTGAAGAAACCCTCGAATAAAGCAGACAACTCTTCACCAACGCCAATCAGTTTGGACTGATGCTCCAACAGAAGTCAACGAAGGAGGAAACTTACCTGATAAAGGGTTATACCTTCTTTCTGCAGTATCCTCAGGATGGCTATCTCTATATCGGGGTCGTCGTATATCAAATTGTCATAGCATATGAGATTCTCCACGTCGAAGGTCCTGCTTATGGGGTTGACGAACACCAGGAGGTCCCTTGGAACCCCATACTCGATGAGACCAGCTAGAGCGCAGTGGCTCCTCAGATCGTGACCGTAAACTATGACCTTTCCTACGATAGAAGAGGTAGAATAAGTTGTTATGTCGATTGTACTCCAGAAGTTATCAGAATAAAGCTGGACCAAAAGCATCACCATGAAGAGCTCCAGATTATAACAAATTCGCCCTGAATACAGTTTTGATCAGTATTGGAGGATTGATCGTGCCTTCTTCGAGGGCTTCCATACATTCCATAAATTGAAAAAATTACCTTCTGGGTTGACATCGTTGATCATGATCTCCGAGAGCTTCTTCAGAGCGTAAGAGGCATCGGTGTCGGTATTAACAATGAAGACGTTCGAGGGAATATCGCTGTAACCTCCTTTGGTGAGAGTGGGAGCCTGGTATTGTTCTCCGGCCAGAAGGACCAGGATGTCGTAGGGTAGAAAGGTGCCGTCGCTCATGATGACCTGCTTATCCTGCCTCTTGATTTCGGTTATGACGCTCGGCGTGAAGTTCAGATGAGCCCTCAAGGAAGTTAAGTGCATGTAACGATGGTTGAAGTGACCCCTGTGTATGAAGAAAGTGTCCCTGGCTCTGTTCGGTTCTTTGTGATGGGCCAAGCCGTGGGGCGACACGACGACGACGCTGGTGAACGTCACCTGGAAGTGGTCGATGATCAAGAAAGTCTAGTGGTTTCTGCGACAACTCACCAGGAGATCTGGGGATGATGTACAGATTAGAGTTTCGAGAAACGAGGATGCTGTGTCTCCAGATCCCACGACGACGATTCTTGCGTTTATCTCTATTCTTGATGTACTGGAGAGCCTCGTCATCGAGAGGAAAAGTGAGAATGGTGTGTCGAGTTTTGTGATATGATCTGCTGGCATAAGATCACCTGCGAAGAAGAAATTTCCAACCATTCTGAATGGAGAAGGAGGAGATTGAGATCTCACCTTTGAGATACGTTGGGGAATAATCCTGCACCATCCTTGGCGTGATCGGTATAAACTGCTGTATAACATTGCAAATGGGCCTTTGCCTCTCCTTGGACATGTCTTCAGGGGTGATGACGTAGAAAATCACGGAGTAGTCAGCCAACGTATGCATCTGCGTGAGGAAGAAGGTGGCGAAGTTCTGGAAGACGGGAAAGATTAACAGGTTCTCCACCACGGCGTAGCTCCCCTTCTCCTGGGATCTTTCGTCCACCCACTTGTACATAGTGTAGTGGGACATGATGTAGTCCAGCTCGATACTCTCGCTAAGAACTGGAAGATTAAAAAAATCACAACGTCTACCCCAACTCTTAACCCGAATGCTCACCAGCGAGACCCACAATCTGCTGGTATGCAATCATCAAGAAGCAGAGGTTGCTGCTATTCTCGGTGCTCAGTGCGAACTTCACCTGCTCCATCACGTTGCCGAGGTTGTGCATCCGCTGCAAGAACTCGGCTATGAAGCTCCTGTCGTCCGGGATGGCCATCCTGACGAAGATATCCGGCTGGACGGCGTTCCTGTGCAACACGAAGAGCTCGTGCGGGAACTTCCCGTCGCCCCTGGGCGGAACCCTGATGAACCTCTCCAGGAAGCCCACCGGGGGATGGGTGGTGGGCGTGCAGATGCAGCAGTAGTTCCTCTCGGGGAAGCTCTCGAAGGACGCCTCTATCAACAGCTCTAGGGCTTCTTCGTGCCCCTCTTTGGCCGCGACGACTTCCAGCACGAAGGCGTTCTTGGGGCCGTAGAAAGTCGGGATGGGCTCGGATGTTGGACGATCCACTGAAAAAGACTTCCAATGATAAGAGAAGGTGGTGTGTCAGAATAAGATTCCTCACGGGGTCGGAGGATGTGAGTTTCCAGATTGGCGCTGGTCGTTTCGCTCTTCGTATCCTCCTTCAAAGACTTCATGAACAAGTGACTGTCGTACTCGTCGAAATACAACGGCGACGACATAATCGAACCGGCCTCCTCCTCCAACTCGTCTGGCGCTGTTGGAACGACGGCCATGTCGAAGCTGGGGTCGCCGGTGAAGTCGCTCTCTTCGTCGAGGGTCATCGGGAGCAGATCGTAAGCGGAGTCCGACAGCCTCCAGTACTCGTCTACTGCCTTCTCTTCGTCATCGTCTGGAGTTGGAGGCCTCCACGGTTTGGTATGGTGGAGACGCGGCAGCGCCGTGAGCTTTTGGTCTCTGAAACCAGGGAATTGTAGTGGGTTTTCGAATTGGATTCGAACTCACAGCGCGTCTTTGACCTCGATCTCCTCCGATTGCGGACATCCGATCGAATCCTTATCGTTTGGCTTCCGCAGACCGTGGAAACAGACCAGCTCGAAGTTCTCGTTCAGGATCTCGTAGTTCACCACTTCGTTCATGATGACCACAGCTACAGCGTAACCGTCGTACTCGGCGACGATGATGCTGCGGCTGGAGTCCGGGAACCTCGTCAGGAGCTCCGCTATGTAGTAGTCGCCGTACATCTGGCGGAGCCTCGACGAGAACCTTGCGATTAGTGGTATCAGATCGTCGTTGTCCTCTTCGACAGCCTTTCTTATCTTGTAATTGGTCATGTAGTGTTGTCTTGCCATGAGACCAAGCGTTGTGGATATTGCTGGATTGACATACCCTGTGGAAATGAGAGTGAGGAAGGCACCAGGAAAGGTGATCGAGCTCCTATTACCTCTTGGAAGAACTCTCGATGCATTGTCCCCCAAGAAGTTAATCGATTTCACTCCAGGTGGTATAGCAACCATAATGTACTCCTTGTACTTCTGTTTGCTGAAGAAATATTGAACGATAGGCTTCAAGAAAACAGTCGAAAACCTGGGTTTCCAGAGTAATAACTGAATCCAAATGCTGTTACGTTGAGTGATACTCTCGCAACCGAAGAGGTTGCGCATCCACTGCAGCCAACACCAAGCAGGTACAGCGTTTATGTTCGGATAATTGAAGAAAGACGCGGCTCCAATAATTTCACCTTCTGGGTTTAACACTCCAAGGGAAAGATAGGCGTTGTACCTGCAATTCGAGTCTCTAGAATAAGTCGCTTCTAAGAGTCAGTTACTCACAAGACCTCGTAGACATCAACACCACCGAATACTAAGGTTGACTCTTCGGATATCAGTTCCTTGAGTTCTGGTAGATGTTTTGGTGTTAAAACGATCACATCTTTTTTGGACAAAATTGGTATTGTCTTATCCACGTATGCGCAAGCGAAACTGGATAATCGGGTTCCTCTAGCTCTTGAGTCCGATCTACTTACATCCATTCCGAATTGTGGTACGAAAATTGTTGTGGTTTCACGTCAATTTGCTAGTTTGTCTGTCAAGGTGATTGAAAAACGATGATTTCATGTGGTATGCATAGAGATGTACGTCGAACGTACACGCAAATTTTATGTTTTGCAATGAGAAGAGATGCACTTAATCTAATCTAGGCTACCATTATGATGTTTTATAAACTGTTATGTTTCTTTGTGTCTTACTATATTGAAGTTGATATTGGTACTTTTCAGTTAAGCCTTGGAGTTGAATATGGTACCTTGCAAGCTTACAACCAAGATTTCGAACTTCAATTCTCCCACAAGATAAGTCAGATGATTAGGTTCTCACAGGCGGACATGGATGCAGCTACTTTTCTGTATATCCTGAAAGATGACAATGAGAAACTTCTCTACTGCTACATGTACCAAGCCCAATGTCCTAAAGATGTAAGTATTACTGTATGGATTTTATTGGTATGAAAGAAGATTTGAAGCATAAACACAGTTCTCTGGGTCCACTGCTCACAATTATCCAACTGGTGACAGGAAAAAAGAGGGTACACTTAGACTATTTAGGAGAGGAACCGGAAATAAGAGAACCAATGATCACATATTTTGGTCATCTCTCACCAAATCTAATGACAACACTATCAATCTATCAGATCGTTCAAAAATACAATTTATTCTCATCTAAAATACAAAATCTTCAAAAAACTTCCAAAAATCTATCTTGAAGCATCATCAAACTCCTAAAGATCTAAGTATTACTGAATTCGCTTCATTGGTATGAAAGAAGATTTGAAGCATCACCACACAGTTCTCTGGGTCCACTGCTCACAATTATACACCTGGTGATAGGGAAAAAGAGGGTATACTTAGACTATTTAGAGGAGGAACTGGAAACAAGAGAACAAAGATCTTGGTAATCTCTCACCAAACATTTCGAAAAACTATCAGTTTGTTCGAAAACACCATTTATTCTCATCTAGAACACAAAATCTTCAATAGACTTCCAAAAATCCATCTTGAGTTTCCCAGTATGGCTTTCCCTGTGATCAAGAAAGGGTTCATCAATGATATGGATGATACCATTGGTACAAATATAATCAGGCCTGTGCACCTTGATGAGTTTGTTATTATACAATATACTATAATTGCCATCACTGTCCTTCAACACTTCTATATCAACCGCTCCACTGACTGTATTCATCGTAACCACCTTATTGAAAGTTCTGTACCAAAGTTTTTGCATGGTATACCTCACGTCAGAGATCACCAAGTGCCTCCCAAGCAATTTCGCCCGGCTTTCAACATCGGTTATGTTACTCAGAAGACCACTCCAAGCCTTGTCACGTGGCACGAAGTACGTCAGAAGGTTGTTCGTTTTGATCTTGAGGTATTCGTTGAATTGGGTCTGTTCACCTAGGTGGTAAGTTACGTTGAGCTCGGGATCTCCAGATAGCTTCGCCAATACTGGAAGGAAAGGGAAAGGGTGCAACTGCATGTCGAAGATTGCCAGAGGTTTTTCTATGAAGTGCACAACGCCATTCTTGACAGGTACATTTCCTTTCAAGACTTTGGACCACAGTTCACCTTTCTGATGATTGCTATCTCCGAATATCGTGTTGCTCCTGATGTAGATCTCCTTGGTCTTGGTCGTGAAAGATGCGAGTATGTAGATGTATTCACCGCTGGCTTTGGTTTGAAAGTAGAAGTTCTTGATGGCTGGTCTCGTGAGGAGTACCTGGTTTGGTATGATTTGACCTTCGATGATATACTTGTCGGTCATTCTGTATCGGTAGTCATCGAAACCTGAGTCTACAGGTACGAAATACGTGCTACCAGTGGAGTTCTTGAAGAGTTTCGTCATCTTCAAGTGGTTGATCCTCTCCAAATATTTTCTGGTTGGTAGGTACTTATTGTTGGAGAAATTCGAGATTATGTCGAAGGCTGTTGGGTTGTCTAGATACTTATTTGGTGGTTCTAGGACTTCATCGATGACGTGGAGAGCCTGGAAAAAGGAAAAGAGTCACATCTGATTTGATGTTTCTCAACTCATCACCTACTTGATTGTGGTTGTAGAAGCCACCAGAAGCTCTGGAGAAATAATCTGAATGTTCAGCGTCGATCTTGGCGTTGTTGATGTAGGTATCACCATCGATTCTAGACACCCAGAGTGGAGGAAAACCATCGGCCAACGTTTGAACATTGTTCGATTCGAAAATCATCCTCAAGCTCTTCAACTCACTGGAAATGTGGTAATACACGATGTCGTTATGGAAAGCACCCTTAAACTTCGCGAAAGCTTCATTGGTAGGCACGAAAACTGTGGTGTTCCAGTAGAGGATGGCTCTTTTGGCCAGGGAATTGTTTTGTAACAAAGAATTGAAGGTTGATAATCTCTCATCAGTGGTGATCTTCTGGAACACTGTCTTTGGTCTATAAGAACCCTCCGAAGGTTGGAAACATGAGGCCACTAAACTGGTTAGGATCAACGATGTTAAATATCTTGGTTCACGCATCATGATGTACTGAGAACTATTCGTGAATGAAGTTAAATTAAACTGATTAGTGAGAGGTCAAGATTGGCCATGTTATTGTTTACCTCGTCCTACGAAAAATTTCAGAATTTTAATTTACAGCCGATAAGGAGTTATAAATTGATGTTCTAATTTAATTACGTTATGAATTGAGTAATTGTAACGAATTGATTTAACTTTTCCTCCGGTATGTCTGGAAGTATCAGTAGCGGCTCGTGAGCAATGGAAGAGGTTGGGGACAAACGAAATATTCAAAAGAAAAAAAATTGGCCTTTACCTGTACACTTTCGTACCCTTCATCTGTTTAGTATCTATTCTACACTACCGACAGTTCATGTTTGGAGCGCCATCTAGGGGAGAGGTACACAATATAGTGAAATATTATATAGAACACTATTTCAACATTTGAATCCACAATATAACCGTTTTTTCTGAAGACTACATTGAATGCCTGGCACATGCGACTGCGGAAAAAAGTTTGACGTCTCTGAAATCAACGTGAAAAAAATAATGCAGGAATGAATGAAATTGTAATTGGGTGGGTGGGCAATTGCCCATGTGCCCTTGGGAACCAGCCGCCAGTGGAATGTATCAATTACATCTTAGTTATTATTCTTTACCTAAGTAACGGGATTGAGAAGTAGATTCTGATGAGCGGATTTTTTTTATTGCCACGATATCCTTGAAGCTTTTTAGTTATCTATTCAATTTCCATAAATGTATTCGAATAATTAATCAAGTCGTAAATCAACTCTTTACCGATCACATCAAGTTGGTTAAAGTGGAAAAACACGAAATTGGTTTTAAATTATTTATTGACTGATGAGGAAAATTATTATCTAATTCTCAACACGAAAATTTTCATATTGTTGATTTATGAGATGCGAAAAAAATATAGTTAGACGAACGACGCGAAGCGGAGATAAAAACGAAAATGAAGAAAAATATTCATCAATAATTTATTAAATTTGAAGAACTTCAAAAAAAAAAAGATATTATATGCCAAAGTCGAAAGGTGCACTTATTATTGCTCGAAAATATCATTATATAAGATAATTATTAAAAAATATTATTTTTTGGTGGCTTTCTTTATATGAACAAGAACGTCATCAGTTTGCTTTAATGCCTATAATTTTCAAATTTCAAACCGAGAATTGTTTTAAACGGTAAGGTTGCACTCTCAGAATAGGAATTCTTGGTCAAATTAAATTCTGACCGTCCGTCCGTCCGGTCGTAAACACGATAATTCCGGAAAGAAAAGACCTAGAGGGTTGAAATTTTCAGGGTACGTTTGAGGTCTGAATGCGACTATTGAGTTAGTTGATGGGCAGAATCCGCCGAAGGGTTTCGTAGATATAGCCATCTGCAATTTCTCAATAATTTGAAAAGTACCGATTATATCGAATTGAAACTTTGAAGTTGGTTGTGAAGATCATCTTCGAAAAATTAGATAACTCAGGAATATCCTGCTGAAAATTTCTGTCTTCATATGGGGCATCGATAAAATGGGTAAAAAAAATTGAGTTTTTCTCATCTGATGTTGAGAAGTTTGATAATACTGTGATTCCGTCTTTTGAAGTTTATGAAAGTTAAATGACATTATTATTATAATCTTCAGTTCGGTGGTCTCGCTACAGAGAGACCATAGATTAGTTAATGTTTCACTAAACAGTTTATTTATAGTTGAAAATAGGAATGATTTATGATTTTCAGAGATTTCCAGCCTCGAATATTTTTTATTTTTCCCATGTTTGAGTGTCCTCGTGTTTCAAGGTATCCATTCACACATCGATGGAATATAATGTGATAAATAGCAAATGGACAAATGGATTGGGTGTTATTTTCACGATATGCAACGGATCGAATTGTAGTTTGATAACAGCGAACGAATCGACGTGGTAGAATGAGGTCATAAAGATAAAATAACGAAAATAATCACTGATGATATTATGCTACTATCAGATTACAGTTGAAATGAGTAAGAGCTTGATTTATTGTCATTATCAGAGATTTTCCAGACTGCATGTTGTTTATTCCCCCTTCTCCACTCAATCTGTTTATTTTTTTGTAGTTCACTTACTTCGAGCCTGTAGCAAAAAAAGAATTATGCATTCTGAACATTTCTAGATAGATTTATATTTTTTCAAGCCTGCTATCCGAGACAATAAAATCCTTTCAATTGATCGCCAACGGAAGACATCGATTAAATTGGTATTCACGTTGATCGAAACATTCAATCAAATCATTTAACACACGAATAACCGTTTGAGCACTTAGTGAAAGCAGAAACCGAAATAAAATGCTTGGATAATCGATGTTGACATTGAAACTACTCCTTCGTAAATAAATAGATTCACGATTTGTTTTGCCATTATACCATGTTAAATGATTTGTTTACTGCCCGAAACTTTTTTTTCTACGGTGCTGAGAACAAAAACAACTCTATAAAACAAATTTTAAATAGGTGGCATTGGTAAAGATAGATAAATTTAATCCCGGAAGGAATTTTGTGGGGAGATGCCAAATGTGAGGCGGGAAAATTATGGAGTGATATACAGGGTGGATTCAATATATTGGTTACTTTTTTTCTTTAAATTTGTTGCTTGGGGGATTTTTAAATATAAACATTCATTATGTAGTTTCACCCCTTCTCGAAGCTACCCTCAATTTGGAAATTTGAACACATTCATTACAAAAAATTTAATTTTGGCGTTCAATTGACATTTCGAATGAAATTTTTTGCTAAATTGGAGATAAAACTGGTTTCAGAATCAATAAAAAGCTTCGTCTATTCGTTATATCTTCCGAATTCACCTTGACGATATTCTTCGTACCTGAGATAAAAGCGAAAAAGGGGGCTTGCTAATAAATTATCCGAGTGGTTCTATGTTATTCTTGTGAGCAAGATTCTCCAACTAGAATCTCCTGGCAATATTTCTAAAGTCCAAAGGTTGTTACTAAACAGGTCGCACGGGTTTATTTAAACGACTACCTCACTCTTGATATTCCAATAATTTCTGGCAAATATGCTTATGATTAATTTATGATTTAATCGAATTTGGCATATTATTTCAGATACCCACCTTACAAATGTTTACTCTCGAAAGCGGCAGTTTTATACGAAGGTTTATTATTTCCACCTCACTGCGTTTTCCACATCTCATGAATATTTTCATTGATATGGAAATTTTGTTATTGTTTTCGCTAGACGCTGGAGATTTCAGAGATGTTCGACGTTTTCTTCTCACCCAATTATTAAGCGGAAATTTCCTGACACTGATGAGTCTGAATTTTTTTTTATTGGCTGCATGTTTTGGATTCCGAAAAAAATGATCGAAAAGTTTCTGTAGCGTACTCATTGACTTTTATGATTTTTTTGCGAAGCTGCTCTTTTTTTCAAGATTTTTCACATACTTGGAAAAAAATTATTATTCGTAAAGTGAAAAAATACAATAGAGATTCCGAATATGTATTTGGTTTTCGCGAGAAAAATTTTTTCGAATCGCAGCTTCAATTCGAATTCGAAATTTTCGAAGATCCCTATTTTAAGATATCCACATTCGAGATTCTTCTCATAGAAATCGATCGACACTGATAAGTCTGAATTTCTTTTTCGATTAGCTTTTATTGTCTCGGATAGCAGGCTTGGAAAAATATAAATCTATCTAGAAATGTTCAGAATGCATAATTCTTTTTTTGCAACAGTCTCCGAGTAAGTGAACTGCAAAAAAAATAAACAGATTGAGTGGAGAAGGGGGAATAAACAACATGCAGTCTGGAAAATCTCTGATAATGACAATAAATCAAGATCTTATTCATTTGAATTTTAAAGTTTCTGGAGCGTACTCATAGACTTTTATGATTTTTTTGCGAAGCTGCTCTTTTTTTCAAGATTTTTCACATACTTGGAGAATTTGGAAAAAAATTATTATTCGATAAAGTGGAAAAATAGAGGTGAGATCCCGAATATGTATTTGGTTTCAGCGAGAAAAAATTTTTCGAATCGCAGCTTCAATTCGAATTCGAAATTTTCGAAGATCCCTATTTTAAGATATCCACATTCGAGATTCTTCTCATAGAAATCGATCGACACTGATGAGTCTGAATTTCTTTTTCGATTAGCTTCTATTGTCTCGGATAGCAGGCTTGAAAAAATGTAAATCTATCTAGAAATGTTCAGAATGCATAATTCTTTTTTGCAACAGGCTCGGAGTAAGTGAACTGCAAAAAAAATAAACAGATTGAGTGGAGAAGGGGGAATAAACAACATGCAGTCTGGAAAATCTCTGATAATGACAATAAATCAAGATCTTACTCATTTGAATTTTAAAGTTTCTGGAGCGTACTCATAGACTTTTATGATTTTTTTGCGAAGCTGCTCTTTTTTTCAAGATTTTTCACATACTTGGAGAATTTGGAAAAAAATTATTATTCGATAAAGTGGAAAAATAGAGGTGAGATCCCGAATATGTATTTGGTTTTAGCGAGAAAAAATTTTTCGAATCGCAGCTTCAATTCGAATTCGAAATTTTCGAAGATCCCTATTTTAAGATATCCACATTCGAGATTCTTCTCATAGAAATCGATCGACACTGATGAGTCTGAATTTCTTTTTCGATTAGCTTCTATTGTCTCGGATAGCAGGCTTGAAAAAATGTAAATCTATCTAGAAATGTTCAGAATGCATAATTCTTTTTTGCAACAGGCTCGGAGTAAGTGAACTGCAAAAAAAATAAACAGATTGAGTCGGGAAGGGGGAAAAAAACAACATGCAGTCTGGAAAATCTCTGATAATGACAATAAATCAAGATCTTACTCATTTGAATTGTAGAGTTTCAGAAGCGTACTCACAGACTTTCATGATTTTTTTTGCGAAGCTGCTCTTTTTTTCAAGATTTTTGACATACTTGGAAAATTTGGAAAAAAATTATTATTCGATAAAGTGAAAAAATACAGGTGAGATTCCGAATATGTATTTGGTTTTCGCGAGAAAAAATTTTTCGATTCCAGCTTCAATTCGAATTCGAAATTTTCGAAGATCCCTATTTTAAGATATCCACATTCGAGATTCTTCTCATAGAAATCGATCGACACTGATGAGTCTTAATTTCTTTTTAGATTAGCTGGATCCTTTGGCTACTGAAAAAAACCAATGCAAAGTTTCTAAAGCATCCGCATACAATTTTATGTTTTTTTTTGCGAAGCTGCTCATTTTTGCGAGGTTATCGACGTATGCTGGACGAAAACGATGAGCTGCATGGAAAAGCAGTCTGCATATTCGAAATCAACGTGGTTAAAACAGCTCATGCCAGCAATTGATAGAAGATAACAGAACATACATATTTCCGTCCAAAATTCATAGTTGGAAAACTTGGCAAAAAATTTTTTATTCGATAAAGTAGAGGAATACATGTGATCTATTCAATTCGAGGGTGTAGATTCTGAATATGGATTCGTTTTTTACGAGAATTGATATTTCTAGTTGCTGGTTTTCTTCGAATTCAAAATTTTCAAGATCCCCATTTTTAAAGGTTCAACTTTAAGCATGGTCACTGATTAGTCTGGATTTTTTTCTTGTTGGGCTGCGTTCTTTAGCTACCGAATGAAATCATCGTTGACTTCCTAGAGCATTCTAAGAGAATTTTATAATTTTCTCGCGAAGCAGCTCATTTTCTTCAAAAAATTTTTCGTTGCAGATAATTCAATTTGATACTAAGGATGGGGACTTATTGTTTTTTATTTTTTCACGTCCACAACTAGAAACATATCTATTAGAATTGATGGAACACGCTTTATTTCACCTATTTAAGTACACCCAAAGCCAAAGATGCACGACAAACAACCACAACGACCTCCATCATCACTTCTGCATCTCGCCCATCACATCCGATCAATATCCACTTTAGTTGAGCTCCATGAAAAACATTGAAAATTGATTAGAGTTTCACACAATTTCTCATCCCGAGCCACTAATTGAATGGGTGATATCTGCGTATTTTTAGAGTTGTGGACGTCACATTGTACATAAAGTTCGGAGGCTGAAAATCTTCGCAAAGACGTCCGTCCCATTTCAGTGTCGAACGGACAATTCGAACGTGGGGAAAATTTATGAGGTTTAATTGTCGTATTTCGAGAGGGTGCTATCTGTGATGATCGATTTTTCGACGAGGAAATATAAAGATTTTGTTATGTGCGTTTGACAGAGTGTGGTAGATTTTCATGCTGTGATTTTTGGTGGATATGATTGGTGTTCCGGTTGGATTCAGCCCTTATCCTTCTCAAAGCGATGCTCCGTTGATTAATGAGAAAAAGGTGAGGGTTGCTTACTTGTCAGGAGTTATTATTAAGTTTTTTTTTACACTAGAGGCAAGCGCACAAGGTATAGATTTCAAAATCAACTTTTCACAGACAACCCACCGTTTCAACTATCAATGTTGTACATTCATCTGACGTCACAAGCACTTCCCATAACACCTGCGAGCGCTTTCGCGCGAAATTCAGAAATTAGAGCTGCGGCAAATATTTATATTCCATACCTTTAATGCCATGAAATATTCTTTCGATGAAACATTTTTTTACCACTTGAAAATTGAGATTCTTCATTGAAAGAATTCTGGAAACAAAGAAATAGAAATGACTCCCCTCAACAATTAATCTGATCTCATACAATAGAAATTTCAACAGATTTTCGAGAAATACAGAGTTATCACATTGATGACACTTATGTCTGTTTCGGATCGGAAATCTTCACAGACTTTAGACGAAACTGGAAATTTACTGGTCCAACAAATGGTGGGTTTTCAACCTTAGTCTCTCAACATGTATGGGCATACGGAATTAACTACCAGCTCGTAATTTTCGTTTAACACTAATTGAACACCGAATGGTCTATACGGTAGTTAAATTTGGTGCTTTTTTCAACTAATGAATCGAAAGTGGGTACCTATATCTTAATATATTGTCAATCATGGATGGACTCGAATAAAAAACAAATCCTAATGAATAAAAGAATCGAAGAACGCTGCTTGGCTTCGAGTCTGATCAAACTTAGTTTGAAATAAAATTTTTAGTTCATCTAAATCGGTATATTCACGATATTTTCATCCCAAAATCGAGACATTGACAAAATTAGCAATATGAAAAATCACTTATCCTCACTTCCCACTGTAAGTAACTATGTTTTTTTCAAATCCGTTTCACTGGACATATTGAACGAAAAATATCAGAAAATGAACTCCATGACAGATTGATGGAATGACGTTAATAATATTCTTAAGATCTTTGAAAACCTACGAAAGTGAGGTGGTGAAGTTGAAAAACAATGTATCGAATCGTTTTTACCTTATTTCAGAGCCCATTGGGGCATATTATTCGTATTATAAACCTATGTTTCCAAAAGTTGCAGGTAGTAGTCCAATTTTGAGAAATCACAAAATTACATCTTAAAAGTCTAAAAACTATATATAATGAGGCTAGGAAATCCTCGAAAAACTACAATTTCTTTTTTTCTACTCCAATTCATTCCTTTATCAAATCTATATTGAGGTAGAATTTGGCCCATAACTTCCTCAGAAACGTCGGAAACCTATAAAAAGGCGTGTAAAAGTTGCAAAAAGCGATATTCAATCGTATGTCACTCATTTCAGACCCAGATGGGATTTTTTTCGAATTATGAACGTAGGTTTTCAGAGTTTCCTGATAGCTGTCAAATTAAAATTCCCTCGTAAATCTTTGCAAATTTGAAAAAACATATTATGAGGCTAGGAAATCGTTACGAATTATTATTTACCTCAGTTTCCACATCAACCCACTTGTTTCGACGATTTTCAGCCCAATCAATTTTGACTCCATTCGGAATGAAAAAAAAAAAGTTACCAAAATCGATCGGAAATTCTTGAAAACCGCACGCGGGTGTTGAAGAAACGTATAACGATTCGTTTTTTATTTGTTTCCTTCCTTGCCTCGGATCGGTTTAATCTAATTTCATCCCGAATTCAAGATGTTAGATGATTTTGACAAAATTGAAAATTCTGGAAATATAAAAAAACGTGTTGCGAGGTTGGGAAATTTCTGAAAAGCATCACCCATTTCCCATTGTAAGTAACTATTTTTCTTTCAAATCCTTTTCACTGGCCAGATTAGACGAAAAATATCGGAAAATGAACTTCATGACAAATTAATGGAATAACCTTAATTATATTCTTGAGACCTTTGAAAACCTACTAAAGTGGGGTGGTGAAGTTGAAAGACAATGTATCTAAACGTATTTACCTCAGATATCAGAGCGCATTGGAACATTTTCTTCGTATTATAAAGATATGTTTCCAAAAGCTCCAGGTAGTTGTCAAATTTTGACAAATCATAAAATTACATCTTCAAACTATACAGGGCGTTAGTAAAGTAAAGTAAATGAAGTACTGGATTTTATCGCAAATTTGTATATTCTCTTTCGAATTTTATTAGGAGACTATTCCTGAACGGTATAATTCTGAAAGTTCAAAATGAGCAGAGAAAAAATTACTGATTTGAAGGTCCAATAAAATAAATTAGGAAGTTCATAAACTCATCGATAAAATTTATCCAAATTGTTCACAGAAATTGTTCGAACTGTTCACCATTCGTTTGATGTACACTTGCAGTGATAACGAATTATTACATGCAGCAACTATCACATTAGTTTGCTCACTAATAATGTCACAAGCATTATCAATGCGTTGTTTTAGTTCTTCAACACTATTCACCTCACCGTTACTGTACACTAATGTTTCCAAATGACCTCAAAAGAAGAAATCACAGGGGTTGAGATCCGGTGAGCGTGCAGGCCAAGACTCACTTCGTCCTATCCAACTAAAGTCACGAAAATCATACGCTCTGTCAAATGATTTCCCGTAAACTGAACGCATTTAATGAATTCATTTAAACTTCAATAAGTACCTGAATCAGATCCGTGTTGGGAATTTCTTAGATTTGCGGGTAACTGTGATTCCGAAAAATTCGGCCCTGGTGAAAAATTTATATTGAATTTTTTTGGTTTTTGACTCATTTTGATGAGTTCTAGCACCTTTCAGAAGAATGCCTCACCTTTGAAAACACCCTGTATTTAATGTGGCTAAGAAATCGTTGAAAAACTTAACTCACCTCTATTTTTTTACCCGAATTCACCATCCTCCGACAAATTATGTGCGTATGTTTTTATTAATTCCTATATTATAATCTTATTAATTATATTATATCTCTATTGAGGTAGAATCTTGCTCATAACTTCCTTAGAAAGGTCGGAAACCTATGAAAGCGGCTTGGAAAAGTTGCAAGAAGATCTATTCAATCGTTTGTTACTCGTTTCAGACCCAGATGGAATTTTTTTCGAATTATGATTAAAATCTCCTCGTAAATTTTTGAAAATCTGAGAAAAGATATTATGAGGCTAGGCAATCGTTATAAATCACTACTCACCTGTATTTCTCACACCCACTCACTTATTTCGACGATTTTCGGTCCAATCAATTTCGACGCATTCTCGTTTGGAATTATGTCCACAAATTACCAAAATCGACCAGAAATTCTTGAAAAACGCACGCGGGTGTTGAAGAACCGTATGACGATTCGTTTTCTATTTTTTTCACCCATCGGATATAATTTTTCGCGGAAACAGAGATACTCAAGTTGAAAAGTTTTTTTTTTCTTGTTCTTGTGTTCCTCACGGAATTTCACATGAACCTTTTTTAATCGCTATCGAACCATGTTGCCACTTATGTCCGGCTCGGAAATATAAATCGCAATATTTCATTTTCGAATAGCAACAAAATAGTGTCTTATTTGTCATTATCGCATGTACTCGTCGAAAAACATCGTTTTACTATCTCAAGTGAATCATTATTTTATGGTTCACGGGGTATTTTTAGAGGATTCACCGAGATCGAGAACAGCAACCTTGTATTTCATTTTCAGAACATTATTAACTTCGTCGGAAGATCGTTGAATATTTCCGCAATATGAAGAAAGTAGATTTTTCTGCGGATATAAATTATATTTTTGATGATATAACGATTGTATATGAAGATATCCAAAGGTATATTAAATGTATCATTTTTCCCGAAGAAAAATTTTTATAAAATATTATCTGACAAGCAGGCCAACAACTCAATCCATGTAAACCCCAGAGAACATCAAATTCATCATTCGCAACCGTATAACGGTTTCGACTTATCAATCTCAATACCAACACCCAACTGCTTTTCATTAAGTTTTAATGGTAACATGGCTCAAATCTACTACATGGATAATCTTAAACTTATTCCGAAGGCACACATGCTTCCTCCTTGGTCTCGATTGCCTTCCACCTCCTCTCCATCTCGGTGTAGAGTTCGTACAGATCCCTCCTGGGCTTCGAATGGTCCTCCCTCAGACCCGGAGCGATCCACCACTGGTGATGGTGGAACTTGAGGAACTGGTCGTACTCCTCGTGGATGTCCCTCGTCGCGTTGGACACGATGATGTCGTAATGCTTGAAACCGTGATAAGTGGACGTGGCCATCCAGATGCAGTCGGCCACCATCAAAGCCGAAGGGACTATGCACTCGATGTTCTTCCTGTAGAACTCCCAGGTGAAGTTGTAACGGGTGAATAAGGGGTTCCAGACGAATCTGCCCATTTTGGACTGAAATTTGGAATTTTGGTACTGGCCGAAATGTGTGTGAAACTTGACGGGATGAACTTGTGACAGAAGTGACAGATTTGAAATGCATAGACTTTTTGATGATGAATCTTGAATTTCAATCAGAATCTGGGGGGAGAACTGAAAAGATAGGGTTTGTTGGTCTCCTTCGATTATTATATAAGAAGTTGGAAAAGCTTCAAAGGCTGGCCTGTCTAGACATAGGGGCAGCCCAATGGAAGAATTGCTGAACCTTCAACCTCTGCATAAGCTCGGAGATTAAGTAAAACTACTTGATGCTCTCAGATGAGAAGCAAAAACACTACGTAGAGGAAATATGAAGGTACTGGATTCAGCGAGGACGAGTTCATCATGAGCCTAGAAGAATGTATGTCTCTGGTGGGAACTATCGAGTGGTTATAGACCTGTATGGCTCAAAGTCGCTAGTTTTCAAGTGCCTCAAGATCACCTGATTCATATACTTTTCGATGATGAATCTTGAATTTCAATTGAAATCTGAGAGTACCGAGAGGTAGAGGGGTTTTTTGATTTGATTATGGAAGAAGTTGTGAAATCTTCAAAGCATGGCCAGTCTAGACATAGGGGCAGCTACGTCAACCACTTCCACTCCAATGGAAGGATTGCTGGACCTCCAACCTCTACATAAGCTTGGAGATAAAGTGAAACTACTGGATGCTCTCTGATTAGGAACAAGTACACTACGTAGAGGAAATATGAAGGTATTGGATTCACCGAGAGCCTAGAAGAATGTATGTCTCTAGTGGGAACTTTCAAGTGGTTATATAGACAGGCAAGAAGTGTAGCTCAACTACAGAAAAAACACCAAATCTGGTATACCGGTGAATAGTATCATTCTTATTTTGAGAGTGATATGATGAGTTGCGATTTTTCTTTCGAAATCGTAATGGGCTCTTCAGGTAGCCTCCGTCCTCTGGGTATGATAACATCACTTAGGACATCTTCATCCTCGCTAGGGTGCTTTTCAACGACAGTATACCCTGGTGAGCAAGTATCCTCTCGCCTTTCAGGAAGAAATACTTGCAATCGAAAGATGCATAGTTATAAACCTGGAAATAAACTATCAAGGGTGTGACATTGTGATCCACTCGGATAGTCAAGCTGCTATCAAAGCACTGAACTTCTATATCATCGACTCAAAGCTGATATGGGAGTGCCGGAGGAAACTCAATGTAGTAGGCAAGAAAAATAAGGTCTCTTTAGTATGGGTTCCAGGTCACTCAGGAATCAAAGGAAACGAAGAGGCCAATAAACTTGCCAGAAAGGGAGCACAATCGCTACTTACTGGCCCAGAACCCTTCTGTGGCATAGGTAAACGCACCTATAAGAAAGAATTTCTGGAGAAGGAAGAGACCGAAAGAGAAGCACTCTGGAGGAACCTTCCAGGAATGGATCACTCTAAAAGGTTCATTCGGAACTTTGAAAGTTCAAGATCCAAAAGGTATTTGGATCTCAGTAAGAACAAGTTACGCCTACTCACTGGCTTCCTCACAGGACATTGTCGCCTTAGGAAGCATATGATGAGAATGAGCTTAACAGAAACAGACGAGTGTAGATTCTGTGGTGAAGAGGAGGAGACCCCTGTTCACCTGGTTACAGAATGCCTCGCAATTGCAAACCAGCGCAAATAATGTCTTGGACAAGATAATCACAGGAGGAATGAGGATCTAACCTCCTTGAAGCCCTCTCAGATACTGGAGTTCATTGGAGCTCTGGAGCTGCAGGGCGAGCTGTAGGTAGCGCAGTTGCGAATACGGCTCTGATGGGGGGCACAATAGACCTTGAGGTCGCAGTGGAACGTAACCCCCTTCCTAACTATAACTATAAGTATCCTCTCTGCCAACTGTATGACTCAAAGTCGTCGGTTTTCAAGTTCCTCCTGTCGCCTGATCCATATAGTTTTGTATGTAGTTTCTCCAAAAACTTGGGATAAAGATAAGGTGGTTCTTCATTATTTGCGGTGATATGACTGCTTCGAGATAAATTGAGCCATTATTTGTGTTCCACCCCCATTTTGATCAAAGGTTGGAATTGTAGATGTTATTTTTCCTCGTCTGCGTTACGAAAAATTTTGATCTCAACTTAACACCAACAACAAAAATAAAATCCATCTCACTATTGATTCAATTAATTTTCAGGTAGCTGAACTCTACAAACAAATGAACGACCAAACAAATATACGCACGTCAAGGTCGTTGAGTAGTACCAATCTCACTTCGTTATGCACAGACATTTCCCCAAGTTTGAGCAATTTCTTCGAGGTGAGTTTAACAGAAAGAACTTTTCATCATGAATTTTCTGAAAACTCTTATTCTAGGTACTTTACGTTGGTAATAGAAGGATAGAAGACAAAAAGGTACCCGAATCTTTCATAGATGAATCAATAGAAAAATTTAGAGATCATGATAAGGAGAAAATACAGAAAAAATTATTGGTCAATATAGGACGTCTAAGAAGCGAAGACTCTATGATAAGGAGAGGATCTGCTGTTAGTAAAATCCACTAGTGGTCACTGAATAGAATAAAATGAGATTTTCCTTAGGATTCAGCTACCAGTGAAACCAGCTCTTCAGACAGCATAGTATTCCAACCCCTCCAACGTTCTGTATCTTCAGCCTCGAACTTAGGCGGGAGGACCCCAGAGACCCAATCCTCCGATGAGAATTACGAAGTTGAGAAATTTAGAATAGAGAATGCCAGTATTAAAGAAGATGAGAATCAGAATCGAACCATGCTCTTACAGGTGGACAAGACGGATTTGAGGCTCATAAGTCCGGATAGGAAGAAAATTTTGATGCACAAGAGTCACAGAGAGAGTGTTTCTTGCCATCAGGTAGGCACAGTTGATTCTTAGGGGTTGGTTACACGCTCAATAGTACGTCAGTTAATTCCATCAGTCAGGACTTACCGATGACTGATGAAATTTGCACATGAGCAGTGACCATTGAGTAGACCACTAGGAAATATACATAAACTGATCTTATTTCAGGGTGTTATAAACAAGGACCATTTTTGCTTCATCTGCAAAGAAACGAAGAAGGGTCAAGGATATATAGGATATTTTTTTAGATGTAAATCAGATGCTATCACTGGCGACACAGTAGCAGGTGAGTTACCCATATTCATACTAAGTTCATTTTCAATGACTTCCTCATTATTCCAGCGATAAATCAAGCCTTCACCACCGCTGAATCTAGACCCAAAACAACCATCGTTTCCTGTGATCACTGCCCTATGGTTTGGTTCCACAAACTCTGCACAGAAATAGAAAACTTATCTGATAAGAAAACGCAAGCTGCAATTCTTCGGAAGTAAGTTGATGAGGTGAAAGTAAAAGCGACTATGCAAACCCTTGATTATTTCAGGATAGAACAGTTAGACGATGATGAACAGACGACAATCATGACCAAATTCAACGGGGCTGAAACGAGCTCGATAGTTGAACAAAACGAGTTCCTAATGATATTGTTGAGGACCCACTGTGAGATGAAGCAGGGTAGACATGTTCATGATTCTGCAGAGAATAGGTAGGTGACATTGTAATGGATTGGTATTAAGATGTTAGTCATGAAACATTTTAAGGTCGGAATTCCTGAACCAATACCTGGGTGGTAGTGCCATATTTACCAAAGCCAAGAGGTCTCTGAGCAATTCGTTCGAAATGATCAAGAGAAGAGCGAGTAGGGACGATTTCAGCGCCACCCTTAGGGAAATGAAACTTCCACTGAACAGGGTGAGTTAAATTTGAGAAGTAGTTTCGGTCTATAATTGGAAAAAAAGCAAGGATTAGACTCTTCGCAAGAAGCCACATCATGCAAGCTCAAATCGAAAACAATAAAGAGTAATTCATGACATACAATTTAGGAATCCTCTCCGAGAATCTCCAATAACGACCAGTCAGACAGGGAATCTGAAGGTATGAGGTCTAGATCTTCTACCATTGGATCTCAAGACTCAGAATTCTACTTAGCAGCGAACAAAAATAATTCTCCAGAGAAGCAGATGGACAAACCAGTGAAATCGCCGATGATGGATATGTGAGTTATTCATCCAAGATTGAAGTGCTTTGGTTAGACCTTCAGCTTCTCCCAAAATTTCAGCTTTTTCAAAGTTGGTTCTCCAAAATCGAACAGGGACGAACCATCCCCCAAGAATTTGGACGGCTCGTGGAGGCAAGCCATTTTCAAGAAAGTCGTCACGCCAAACAACAAAGAAGCAGAGTTGCAAGTGAGGAAAACCAAGGAGGAATTAAGGGAGCTGTGGAAGAAGGCCATACACCAGGCCATTCTGTTGGTGAGGATGGAGAAAGAAAATGCAAGACTGAGAGGTGAGTCTTTAACTTTTCGAAACCTCCACAAAGTGTGAACTTTTATTATTGTAGCTAAACAAGAGGAATCTGCTGTGAAGAGGATCAAACTGGAGTACGATGAGATGAGGCCGAGCCAGAGGGAAGTATCGCAAGTTTGGGACCTCATAATAAATAAGGAATCAGGGAAGAAGGTCGATAAGCCAATCCTTAACAACGCCATTCGACAAGGTGAGATGTCTTTCTTTTGTAATCTTACTTGGTGCCTTATTACCATTGTCCTCACACAGGTATACCTAGAGGAAAACGTGGTGAAGCCTGGCAGTTCTTGGCCTACCAGTTCTGCATGACGAACCCTCCAATAAATACCACAGAATTCCCACATTACGACACACCATATGAAACTCTGCTGAAGGAACTTACATTACACCAGCATGCAATCTTGATTGACCTGGGTAAGATATTTTTCAGATGGAACGTTCAACATCACCCTTAATTTTCATTCAATTTGACAGGCAGAACTTTTCCGAATCACTCGTACTTCAGCAGTCCTCTAGGACCTGGTCAATTGGCCCTGTTCAACCTGCTGAAGGCCTATTCCCTCTTGGACCCTGAAGTCGGGTACTGTCAAGGTCTCAGCTTCGTAGTGGGGGTTCTTCTTCTTCATGTGAGTATATAATTTTGAAATGTCTGCTGAAATAAATCACTGATTTATTTCAGATGGAGGAGGCGCAGGCATTCTTCTTGCTGAGACATCTTATGTTTGGGAGAGAATTGAGGAAGCAATACCTTCCAGACATGACTGGACTCCAGATAAGGCTGTTCCAATTATCCAGACTCCTCCACGACAAACTGCCAGACTTGTACGATCACTTCAACAACTACGATATATCACCAACTCTGTACGCAGCTCCTTGGATACTCACCATCTTTGCATCGCAGTTTCCTCTAGGATTCGTGACCAGAGTGTTCGGTGAGTAAAAGGCCTGTACACTCGAATTGATAGGTCGATTTCTTTGATTGACTGTTAAAACTAAATTTCCTCTCAGATCTTTTATTCATGGAAGGGTTGGATGTGGTTTTCAATGTTGCCTTGGCCCTTCTCACCCTCCACAAGGATAATTTGATGAAGTGTGCCAACTTCGAAGAAATCATGGATTACCTCAAAATTACTCTCACTCAAGTGGACAAACCTATGCTGGAGAAAATAATGAAAATGGTTAGTGTCCTTAAGACTCTTATTTTACAGTAGCATAACTTTGAACCTTGTTCTAGGTATACGTCACTGATATCGCCAAGCAACTGTTCGAATATAAAGTGGAATACCACGTTCTCCAAGAGGAAATGATGGCTGTGCAACCCCAGGTAGACCAAGTCCATAAACTAGACCTGGAGAACAAACGACTCAAAGAACAAAATAAGAAACTACAAGCCCATATAGATCAAATAATGGCCAACTATCAAGGACTCGAGACCATGAGGAAAGTACAGCAGTCTGAGCTGAACAGGCAGGATGTAGAGAAGAGAGGACTCGAAGTGACCATATCAACTTTAGGACACTTCATAAACGATCTGATCGAGGATAAGAAAGTTACAGAGATACCAGGCGACGTCCGTCGTATGGTTTCAGAGATAATTTTCGTGGAGAAGAAAAAACAAGATAACCTTCACCAGAGATTTAGGAACAATATTCCACCAAACAAGCCGTTGATTAAGTCCCAAAGTACTGGAAGACTTCAGCTGAATTCTAACGCATATCACGAGGAGATACGGTTCAACAGTTTGAACTTGCAAACTAGAGACGACTTGCAAAGGAATGTGCAAAGGACGTCGAATTTCTTCTCCAACCAACACAACAACATATTAAAGCAGAAAATGTACCATAATGTGTCGCCGAATTTAAGCAATATAGACATAACAATACAAGAAACTGATAACGAGGAGAACGAGAGGAATAACAACATAAATGATATAAACACTAGGTTGATAACGAATACACCAAGTAGCCCTAATAACAACACACCAACTCTCATTATACCTACGGAAATTCTTGAGGAAATCACTTCTGACACCAAGAGCTTGGATAATCACCCACTCAGCAATTGCGACGTTCCTTTCACATTCAATGGGACGAGAGAGTTGAAACACATCAAGAATAATAGATCTCTGTCTAGAAATTCGAGTCCTAATCTTATACAACCTCAATGATCTGAGTGGTGGTTTGGCAGACATAACCTCGAAGGTGTATGTAGGGCTTCGAAATAGTTTTAAGCACTATTCAGATTTGAGTTGACTGATGTTTTGGTCTGATGTGACTGCGTTTAGTATCAATTCTCTTCTGACTATTGGTGAAATTCCATTTGTTGTGCCTGGTGAAGAACATTTACCTAATCTTCAATGTATACCCACCATAACCTCTAATGATTTCCAGATGTCTTATGACCTCTACTTCTCATTTTATCCATAACATCCAATTCAATGAAGCTCTTTGGCCTTATCCTACACAATTTTCCTGAGGTTAATCATGAGATTACCACTCATTTGGAGCACAAACGCAAGTAACAAAGCTGTATGATATCGAAAATTTTCAATCCCAAATGTTCACTAATAAATCGAGATGTGCAAGCTTAAATTAGCCCCATCCACTGGACACAAAAATGATATCCAGAGACATTGAAAGGCTTAAAGCTGGAGAACATGCGCGCTTAGTTTGACATTCTTCGACTCTTTATGGTCGCGCATGCGTAGAGTGATACTCCTCAAGAGCGTAAACATTGACACTCTGTCAGTTGATGTATTTCTGATGAACGACAAGTTTTTTTTTATATTGTCGAGCAAAATATTAATATGTAAAAATTGAAGATTTATCCTATCCAGAAGATATAATAGCTGATTATTGTGTGCGTTGTAAAAGACCGAAAATATTTTTAAGATTATATCAAATCGATTGTAAATATTTTAGTTATCATGGTTATAATGATAGTTGCAATATGTTTAGTTAAACTCAATTCTGGGTATGTAGATATCCATAGAGAGCTGAATAGTTCCATTTTGTGTGATAATATTTTGTAATATATATTCAATAAATCGAATGAGAAATTTCTACGTTTTTTAACACAAGAAAAACAAAGATAAATAAACAGTTGCACAAAGAATATAATAAACATAATCAAACAACAACATCTTGAATTTATAGGTAACAAAAATATATACCTAAAACATTATGCCGACCTCAAACATTGAGTTTGAAGGGTTGAGCAGCGGCGAATACGTCATTAGCAGAAGGTGTTGCGATGGTTTTGTTGCAGAGTTTTCGCCACTCCTTGAATTTCACAGCGAAATTGCTGATGGTGCTGTTGAATTGTTGATACGGACATTTGGCAGTCTTGCATCCGCCGATCTTCAAGTTTTGGATGGTTGAGCGAAGGACTGGAGAGTTTCTGTAGATAAGTTTCACATAGTTCATTCCTTCGGACGTCTGCCATAGTTCGAAAATGAGACTTGCGCTGAAAGGTACAATTCCAACAGATGGTACTTTGAGGGCGTGAAGGGTATCGTAGATCAGACTGCTGTTGGCGACGAATAACTTGAACTTCCTTATATCGCCAAGTTCAACTCCGACAACTGGGTTGTTGTCGAGGATGTCCGTGAATTGCCTCTGGATTTGGGACAACAAAGGCCCAATAGAAAGTCTGGCCAATTCAGGATTCTTCGTCCTAAGTATAGAATCCTCCAGGACGATCTTGCCGAGGAGATCCGGAAACACAGCCTCCGTCCATTGAGGAAGGGTCAGATTATGGTTTTGTTCCACCTGCAGAATATCAAAAAGAGCTGGGATCTGACCGATGTTCCTGAATTTCTCTCCGGTCTCAGCGGAAAGATATTCCAGCAGATTCTTCTCGGCTTTATTGTGCGTCCTGAAGAATCTACCTTGCACCACTTTCAGGCATTCCTCTTCGAACCTGGGACAGTATACTCCGCGTCCTACTGCATTGTCCAAGTAGAGAGGGGCGTTGTGGACTGGGGTGGGTCTCCACAGAAGTTTCTCGTTCCAAATTTCGTCGCCGACTGGTGGGAGGAAGCCAGCCATTATGCACTCGGCAGACATGAGGGATTCATCGCGATCTTCTGAGTAAACGTAGATCTGGGAAGCGTTGTAGTGGAGGCTCAGGAAGGGGTTTTTGAGGATGTAGCGTTTGAGGAACCATTGGCCAACTGCGAACGATTGTTGTTCCCCTAGCTGAAATATAAGATGAATGTTAGACTAGGTTGAAAAAAAAAACCGTTATATTATCTATATTATTATCGAACTCTATTTTACTGGTTTCATTTGAATAAAAAGCTGAGAGACTGAGAAGTGAATGGTTCCAGATTGTCCATCACTAATAAAAATGGAAAAGGGTTATTTAGATTTATGAGGAATCAAACAGTACTTCAGTACTGGCATTTGGATATAATGCTGAAAGACTTATGTTACCTTTAAAAGTGAATGGCACCACATTAGTCCTTCACTAATTGAAAGAACAGAGTTATTTATTTTTTGGACCACTAAAAGTTGGGAACCCAACACAAGTGATTGTCTTACATAAAAGCTGAATATTTTATGTAACCTTGATAAGTGAATGGTAACATATTGGCCTTCACTTATAAAGGAAAAACATAGTTATTTATTTTGTTGTGATGACAACTATAGTTATGAATCGAACTCTATTTTACTGGTGGTATTTGAATAAAAAACTGAAAGACTTTTGTCACCTCGAGAAGTGAATGGTACCAAATTGCCCATCACTATATGAAAATGGAACAGGGTTATTTAGTTTTATGAGGAATAAAACAGTACTTCAGTACTGGCATTTGGATATAATGCTGAAAGACTCAATTATGTCACCTTGGGAATGGTACCACATTAGTCCTCCACTAATTGAAAGAACAGAGTTATTTATTTTTTTTACCACTAGAGGTTGGGAACCCAACACTTCTTAAGTAGTTGTTTTTGGATAGAAGGCTGAATTATTTATGTTATCTTGATAAGTGAATGGTGCCATATTGGCATTCACTTATAAAGGAAAGACAGAGTTTTTTATTTTGGTGACCACTAGAAGTTGGATATCAAACAGTTTTCAAAGGTTGTATTTCGATAAAAAGCACAAAGATTCGTAAGTTCTTGAACGGTACCAAATTCTCCCATATATAATTTCATAGAGAGAGAGAAAATAAGAGAATTATTGAATTTGGTGAAACCAAGAAGTTGGGAATCAAACACTATAATATAGTTGTTTTTGCGTAAAAAGCTGGAAGAGTTATGTCACCTCGAAAAAATGATGGTTCCATATTGTCCTCCACCAATAGAAAAAAACAGAGTTTTTGGTGTGATGACCACTAGTTATGAATGGCACTCTATTTTACTGACTGTATTTGAATAAAAAGCTGAAAGACTTTTGTCACCTTGAGAAGACAATGGCACCAAATTTTCCATCACTAATGAAAATGGAAAATGGTTATTTAGTTTTATGAGGAATCAAACAGAACTGGCATCTGGATATAATGCTGAAAGACTTATGCCACATTGCAAAGTGAATGGTACCACATTAGTCCATCACTAATTGAAAGAACAGAGTTATGTATTTTTTTGACCACTAGAAGTTGGGAACCCAGCACTTCTTGAGTGGTTGTTTTTGAATAAAAGCTGAATCATTTATGTTACCACGATAAGAGAATGGTTCCTTATTGGCCCTCACTTATGAAGGAAAAACAGACTTATCTATTTTGATGGCCACTAGAAGTTAAAAATCAAACACTTTTTTCGTTGGTGCTTCTGAATGAAAAGCTAAAATACTAATATTACCTAGAAAAGTCAATAGTTCCATATTGTCCTTCCTAATAAATAAAGAAGTGAGCCATTCAGTTTGGTGAACACTAGAAATAAGTAATCAAGCACTACTCTAGTGGTTGTATTTAAATGATAAGATGAGAGACTTATGTCACCTTGAGAAGTGAATGGTCCATATTGTCTTCCACTAATAATGAAGAACAATTTATTTATTTATTTTGGAATAAAACTATTTCACAAGGTTGAATTTTGATGAAAAGCAAAAAGAATGATTACTTTGAATAGTCATTGGTACCATATTGTCCTTCACTAATGAGAAAGAAGTTATTGTGTTTGGTGAACACCAGAAGTTCAAAAACACTACTTTAATTTTCAGGGTTTTATAAAACGTGAACGCTGAAGATTATTTTAAATGTAGCATACATTACTTAGTTGTCCTAAAGGTTTTTGCCATATTTCTGGATCTTGGTAAGGATCTGCAGGATAGAACTTCGAAGGTATGGTATCCCCATGGTTCACAATCTGAAAAGACATTGAAATTAAAATGCCATCCAGAAAAAAAGATATGAAACATAAAACAAACAAACAAACAAATATGAGATATATCGAGTAAAATTAATCAGTATAATACTTACTGCAGTCACAGCCCTCAATTGATCAGCATTTATCGAATTGAAAAATAAAATGGATAAAACACCCAATAATAACACGAAATATTTCATATTGTTTGAAGAGGACCAAATCAGAACTGATTAGAAATAACGTAGTTTTGGAACGGGAAACTATTTTTCCTTGAGCCAGGAGTGGTTTATCTGGAAAGGAAATTTTTTTAACGGAATACCAATTTCAGAAACCACAAAAATAATCGATATTGTATATGTATCTTCACCGCAGTTTAGGAAAAATATCGAAATGTCTGGTTGAAACTAATCGAATTTCTATATAGAAACTCAACTGCCTATATAGGCAGTTGAGTGTTTGAAATTTCCAGTTATCGTTCGGAATATGAGGTTGAGGAAGTATACAATACAAAAAAATTCGACAATCTAAAAAGCATAATCAATTGATGAATGAATAAATATTTTTTTTTATTTGAAACTTGAATTTCGATTTCGAACAACAATGAAACATAATATATGTAAACCACACTTTTTATATGAAGGTTTTTAACAGTAATGCCACAATTTTTGAAGTTTAATTGAATCAGAAGATCTTACTCACCGTCAAATTAAATATATTGAACAGGAAAATTATAGGAAAACCTCAAATCCTCAACTAATCTCTGACAATGACTTCTTATAAACAAAATGAGATTCAATCATATTTCGAACATATTGTCGAATATAACTTTGTTCTGTTTCAGTTGGCATATGATGAGTTATGAGAATTACCATTTTCGATTTAAAAAAAAATACAATCATATCTATGTAAAATGCAATTTTTACTTCAACTTGATTTTTCATTCGGGTGGATTTTTACGATGAAAATTAGTGAAGAACAAATTTCTAAGTAATAAAACGTAATTTGTATGATTGGAAATTTATTATCAAATACAGGGTGAGTCTTTGAATCACTCTGATGTCCATAGCCTTTCTAAACTAAATGACCGAGTTTGGTGTAAAATCCGTTGCTATCCGGAATTGACCCTCCTTGTCCAAAGATCAGACCCATGAATTTCGAAGGTAGAATCGATAGATACAATTGAAAAAATTTATTGTGGAAAAACTTTTCAACATCAACTCTAACATAACATAATATTGGCGTGATTTCTATGATGTTCCCAGTGCGAACGTAACCGAAACGTAACTTCTTACCAAATGTCAAAATTTTGTCAACTGAAAAATATTATGGATCATTCGCAATGAATGTGAGCGTGAATCTAACGTAAACATGGTATTGACGTAATTTTAAGGAGTGCATAGTGCAAACGTAACCGAAACGAAACTTATATCTACCAAATGACCCAATTTTGTGAACTGTCAAATATTATGGATCATTCGTAATGAACTTAAGCGGAACTCCAACGTAAACATGAGTTTGGCGTAATTTTTAGGATGTTCACAGTGCAAACGTAACCGAAACTGAAACTTCTTTTTACCAAATGCTCAAATTTTGTCAACTGTCAGATATTATGAATCATTCGCAATGAACTTGAGCGTAACTATAACGTAAACATGATATTGGTGTAATTTTTATGACATTCACAGTGCAAACGTAACCGAAACGTAACTTCTACCTAGCAAATGTCAAAATTTTTTTAACTTTCAAACATTATGGATCATTCGTGATGCACTTAAGCGTAACTCTAACGTAAATATGATATTGGCGTAGTTTTTAGGATGTTCACAGTACAAACGTAACCGAAACTGAAACTTCTTTTTACCAAATGCTCAAATGTTGTCAACTGTCAGATATTATGAATCATTCGCAATGAGCTTGAGCGTAACTATAACGTAAACATGATATTGGTTCAATTTTTATGACGTTCACAGTGCAAACGTAACCGAAACGTAACTTCTACCTAGCAAATGTCAAAAATTTTTGAACTTTCAAACATTATGGATCATTCTTGATGAACTTAAGCGTAACTCTAACGTAAACATGATATTGGCGTAATTTTTAGGATGTTCACAGTACAAACGTAACCGAAACTGAAATTTCTTCTTACCAAATGCTCAAATTTTGTCAACTGTCAGATATTATGAATCATTCGCAATGAACTTGAGCGTAACTATAACGTAAACATGATATTGGTGTAATTTTTATGACGTTCACAGTGCAAACGTAACCGAAACGTAACTTCTACCTAGCAAATGTCAAAAATTTTTAAACTTTCAAACATTATGGATCATTCGTAATGAACTTAAGCGTAACTCTAACGTAAACATGATATTGGCGTAATTTTTAGGATGTTTACAGTACAAACGTAACCGAAACTGAAACTTCTTCTTACCAAATGCTCAAATTTTGTCAACTGTCAGATATTATGAATCATTCGCAATGAGCTTGAGCGTAACTATAACGTAAACATGATATTGGTGTAATTTTTATGACGTTCACAGTGCAAACGTAACCGAAACGTAACTTCTACCTAGCAAATGTCAAAAATTTTTAAACTTTCAAACATTATGGATCATTCGTAATGAACTTAAGCGTAACTCTAACGTAAACATGATATTGGCGTAATTTTTAGGATGTTCACAGTACAAACGTAACCGAAACTGAAACTTCTTACCAAATGCTCAAATTTTGTCAACTGTCAGATATTATGAATCATTGGCAATGAACTTGAGCGTAACTATAACGTGAACATGATATTGGTGTAATTTTTATGACGTTCACAGTGCAAACGTAACCGAAACGTAACTTCTACCTAGCAAATGTCAAAAATTTTTAAACTTTCAAACATTATGGATCATTCGTAATGAACTTAAATGTAACTTCAACGTAAACACGATAATGACGTAGCTTTTATGATGTTTACAGTGGAAACGTAAGCGAAACGTAATTTCTATCTTCAAATGTCCAAACTTTGTAAATTTTGTTAACTGACCAATATTATGGACCATTCGCAATGAACCTAAGCGTAACTATAACGTAAACCTGATATTGGCGTAATTTTCAGGATTCTCACGGTGGAAACGTAACCGAAACGTAACTTTTATCTGCCAAATGTCGAAATTTTGTCAGGATATTTTGGATCATCCTCAATGGATCTATAACGTAAACATGATATTTGTGTAATTTTCCTGAGGTTCACAGTGCAAATGTTACTCAGACTTATCGACCTGCTTTTCATTTTATGTATTCTCTTTATCGATGAGAAAACTCACAACCTGTACAAATACCCAGAAGTTTCATTACTTGATTTTTTCTATACACTGCAAAATATCAAGTTAATAGGTGGGGTTTAAACATGAATCAAAAGGTCAGTTAATACAAGTTTATTACAGGAAATCACATTCCCCCACAAGGTAAACGTCTCATTTTCAAGAGAGGTGGCAGTATCTCAATAAGTTTGTTATATTCGCAATCTTCCCCGCAACCTTTAATGGACAATTTCTGCAATTCGCCAACTGTCGAAGGCTGATAGAACATATTGATAATGACTTTGCCACCAACCCTTTTAATATCCACGAAGATGGCGGCTCCGAACTTCGGAACGTGTGGGGTAACATTCTCAACTCCGATACTCTTCATGAGACACGGTATAGCAATCCCAATCACCGAAAACAAGCTGAGCTTGAATTCCTTCTCCTCACCATCCACGTGTCTCTTTATCTTCCCTAATATATCATCTACGAAGGGTTGCATCCTGAGATTCAAGAGCTTAGGTCTGGACACTTCGACCTTCCAATCCAAGTCCATCGTCTTCATCATGTTATCGTAGCACTCCTGATCGCACCAAGAGGGTAAGCCCAGACCTTCCGAGGCTTCGCAGAACAAGGGGTCCATGCAATTCTTGACGTCGGTGAAGGAGTTGCAGGAGCAGTTGGTGTTCTTCTCGATCAGATTGTAGAAGTCCTTTTCTTCCTTGTCGACGTGGTTGAACGATTCGTCTTCCTGCTTACACTTCTCTACTTCTTCGTCGTAGGCTGGACAGGAGTCCAACATCATGACGCTGTCGACCGAGGGGGGTTTCGACTCTATCTGAATGGGCTCTTCTTGGGTGGTGGTAGGGAGAGAGTCTATTAATCCTTTCAGTACCATTTTTGCCGTGGATATGTGCTGGGAGTAATGCGCAGATCGGATGCTGAGAATTTTCTTGGATATGCCTGATGACTCGAGTAGGTACTTCTTGTATCGGTGGAAGATGAATTGGCCGAATTCGTATGTCTTCCTTCTGCCTTCCTGTGAACACGAGGATTTTTTTACTTCTTTGATATCATATTGGGAGAGTTGGTCTCTAGAAGTAGAGTAACTTGCTTTTATATTGTGGAATATTTCTGAGAGGAATAGACAGAAAGAAAATTTTTTTTTATTAGAATAAAACTTAAGAATAATTCGGCAGTTACGTTCTACTTTCCGTATCCCACTTGCTTTTTTTTATCTCTTGTTGGAAGGTTTCAAGGACATCCGTTAATTCGGAGGTTTTACCTGGTTCATTATCTTATTTTCCTGAATGATTTGTGCTTCTCATATTTACTCGAACGATGAAGATAACCTTGAAAATATTTATTGCTTATCATTTGAAAAAACTATATACAGGGTGGAAAGATTTGTAATTGAGTGTTATGATTAGTTCAATAATTTTCCATATGTATTTCTAATTGAAATATGGAAATTGAGACAAAAAAAAATAGAATATTTAAAATACAAATAAAAATAGTTTGATGTATTGTTTATTGTATATTTTTAAAACTTGGTAGGGCTTTGGTGAATTATTTTTTTCATCCATCGATTTTCAACCTTCTCAATAAATGGATTGGATTGTTCAGCCCTTTGCTGTAAGCATAGGCGTCCAAAAATTGATGAATGGGCATATATTTTTAAGCTCATTTCAATTTTCCTCAGATGGATCAATTTGACACCATAAACCTCAAGTTTTGATGAAATATATAATTGATAAAATACATTATTGACGAAATTACTTCAACAATTTCCAAAACCAGTTTGAATGCTGAAATTATACGATTAATTGGAATATATTAAACTTTCCGCACTATTTTTTCTGCGGCAAAAAAACCCTCCTGGAAGTAACTAAAAGGTGAATTTTTTTTCAAATTTACGCCCATAACTCTGAAAAATTCTCTGAATCAATAGAGATAGGGAGAACTTACCACAGTCAGTACTCCTAAGCCTTCCGAAATCCATTTATCTCTGTAAGGGTCGTTCTCTTGGAGGGTTAAGGGTGTTCGATCTCCTTCTCTGAATATCTGAAATGTATTTCGAATATAACTCAAAATAGATGTTCGAATGTACAATGTAGTATGAAACCAAGAATATCTAGAAATTGTTTTTTTTTTGAAAAATTCAATTTTTTTCAATTTCTGCAAAGCAAAGAAGAATTCATGTTTTCATGGAATTTTTTAACCGTTAAAATCAGAAGTTCATATTTGGGGGCACAGTGTAGATACCAATTAAATTAGGGAATAATAATGATCAATTTGCAAAATAACGACAGCAATTCATTTAAATTGACGTCACTCGTTATTAACGTGGTAAAAATATAAATGATATTATTTGAATATTGTGGTATCACTTGTATGGGAAACCCCAATATGTATCGCAATAAAGCCACATCCTTCAAGAATCCATAGTAGCCTAGAAAAAGGCTCAACAGCATGGAAGAAAATTCCTCAATAGTTTCTGCGACAAAAAATGATGAATGAATTATTTTGAGCAACATAACCAGAATATAATTTTCCTATTCGTCTCGGAGATAAATGAGGTTGACTTTTGGTGATGGTGATGCCAAAAGAATGTTGTTTATTAGCATTTTTTTTCTATCTGAACGAAATTTAGAAACCGGCTTCAGTCTTCAGAATAGTTGTTTTCATTTCGGTTTTTGGTCTCGGATTTAATTTGGTACTAAAAGAGGCAAACGTGGAGACCTTGGTATATTTAACGATATGGTCATCCGAAATTGTAGATTTCAGTTTTCCATAACTTCTACGCAAAATTCTGGGAATCTGGACAATCAAAAATCTTTGAAAACCATGACCTACCCTTATTTCGAACAGTACCTCAATGACTGAATCAAACCAGCCGTCAGTGTGACAAATAATGTCATTTCATTTTTATAATCTTGGATGGAATTGCAAAAATATCAAATTTATGCCATATCAGAAAACCTGGAAAGCTCGTTTCGAGAAATAATTCACCCGAAATTCATTTTTTTCAAACTATTAATGAAAATAAAAAGAATTTATGAATAAAGGTGAAACATAAAACAATCAAAGAAAACACGAAACAAATAACTTTGTAAATTCATTATTGACCAATATCCACGAAAATAAAAAAAAATAATTAATGAACAGTAACCAAAAATCAGAAAATACTCAACCAACAAATGAAAATTAGACAATTTATTGAAGAACGAAAAATACGAATGAAATATTCAACAACAAAAATAACAAACTATTATTTATGTGAAAAACGCATGATGAAATTGAGAAACTAAAATATATACAGAAAATATTTATTGAATGTTAGTATACTTACAACTATGGAACAAAGAATATCATCTTCGTCTTCATTTGAATAAGCTGTTTTAGAGAATACGACGACGAACAGCAAGGAATACGTTAACCACATTTCACCGCTAATTATTTTTTTAAATTTTTTTTCAAATTCCCTGGAATATCGAACGAACCTTAACTGCATGCAACCCTTATTAACTATGGAAATAGTCTTAGTTAACGATATTCTTAAATAACCAAATTTTTATGCGATCTATTCGTATTTTCGATCAAACTATTGAATATTCGTATTATTGTTTTTAAATTACTGTGAAGTTATCGAGTCACTTTTCCGGTTGGAGTGTGTTACAGATAGTTTAATTGTACTCTTTATGGGCAGAGTGATGAGGAAACTTTTATAGTAAGTGGCCGTTGAAAGTTCTACTAGCTTTGATTTTTTTCGGAATTCACCTAATACCTGAAAATTTCAGTGAAAAATTAACTGATCATTTGATCATTTCGATTCAACACGTAGCGACACTATCGAACCAAAGATTTTAAACGAATCACAGATCCTGTGATCCAAACCCACCGTCAGTGTGACAAATTATGTCAGTTTATTTTCATTAACTTCAAGTGATGGAATCACAGAATTATCAAATTTCTCAAACTCAGAAAAACTCAATTACCTTTTCACGTGGAACAGCTGTGGAGCTGAATTTTCATATTACTCATTTTATCGATTCCCCTGATGCACAATACACATTTTCCACAACATTTCAGCATTTCCTCAGAATGTTTTGGGAAAAATTTTGTTTGTATAATAATTCCTTCTATCTGAAATTGCTCTCTGGATATCGAGTAAATATTTTCATTTTGCAATCGATGAAATCCACATAATATCGATGTTAGTGCTTCGCCAAGAATTCACTACCCACCTGTGGTGCCGCCTTCAGCATTTTTATATAAGTATTTTCGATTTTCGTGAAAATCGAAATGAATTTTCTTTGGTTTTTGTCAACGTATTTCATGGTAATTGGCAACGCTGCAAGCTACGAAGGGGAGTTACTAGCTACGATAGTGGTGAGTTTTTCCCAATTATTCCCAAGAATAATCACTTTGAAATTGTTCATGTTTCAGATTTTCAGGGAAGGTGAAAGAGCCCCACTGAAAGCGTTCTCGCAAGATCCTTGGAAAGAAGAATGGGACTCTGTTGGATATGGAAAATTAACAAGGGTATTGATAAGATTTCGTTTTGTTTTAATTCCAATTTCAGAATTTTTTTTTCGATTCTAAACTGCAACAAACTCAATTTGGGGTAAGGTGTAGGATATGGTCACCGCTTGAATTCAGATGAAATTTCTGCAGAAGATGAAACAAGTTGCCGGATTTTTTTAGAAAGATTGTAGGATGTTAGTCACCTCGGAACACATTATTGAAATGGATTGATTCATATATTTCTACCACTCAAATGCACTTAACGTATCGATTTCACTTTTACTATAAAAAAGAAACTATTTTTAAGCTGAAAACAGTCGAAATTAACATTATTTCATTTGGAGTATTCTACTACGACAAATGGCTGAAATATGACTGAGATGACAAGTAATTTCTACCAACTGCACGACAGATAACTGAATTCAAGAATTGAAGAAGAAATATAATATTGCATATTCTATTACATGGAATATTATATCACATATTGTATTACATAAAATATTTTTGTCTTTGAATCATACGCAAAAGAAAGAATTAATAAAAAATTATAAAATCTTGTACGGTCGTGTAGAGAAGAAAAAAATAAGACCTAACATTCCGGATAATCAATATCACTTGGCCAAATATATTTCATTTTCCTTTCGATCTATTCATATTGGGGTTAGGTTAGATTGAGTTGGGACAGTTTCGAATAAAAGATTGACAAACAAAGATTTCGAAAATTCGAAAAAAATTTCTAGTCTTAACATGGAGCCATTTTTCTGAACCGAGTTTAAAATGAACGAAGGTGGAGGAAATGGCAACGTCGTAACTCTTCAATTCAGTCGTCTGTTGTGCAGTTGGTAGAAAATCATAAGCATCTCAGTTATCTTTCTCCATTTATCATTGAGTAATATTCCGAATGAAATAACAGTGAGTTTAATGCATTTTGAGTATTTTCAGCTTAAAAATTGTATATTTTGAGCGCTCGTACTACTTACACGAGGGCTATATCATTTCGTCACGATATCTGTATTTTTCGAATTTTGAGCCGAAAATGGTCTCAAACGACAATGTTCGACTCACTGATGACGAATCCGTCGGAAAATTCGAGTCTGTCCGGCCGTCCGTCCGTAAGCACGATAACTCTCGAACGGAACAATTTAGAGACTTGAAATTTTCAGTGTGGGTTCAGTTCCCTAATGCCTCGGTTGAGTTCGTTAACGGGCCAAATTCCACCAGGGATTCCGTAGATATGGCCTTCGAAGTTTTGTTCCCCTGATTACTTGAAAACTACAGATTCGATCGAGATGAAATTTTGCACTCGAATGGAAAATGAGGTGTTCAAGCTACATGTGAAATTGTTCAGATCGCATGACCAGAACCATAGAAACCATAGAAAATTGTAACTTTTGAACGGAAACGCCTAGGGACTTGAAATTTTCAGGATAGGTGTGGATCCCGATAGTCGTGATCACTTTTATCTATAGCAAAATTATACTAGGGGTTCCGTAAATATGGTCGTTTGAAATTCAGTTTTCTTGATAATTTCAAAATTACAGATTCGATCGTGACGAAATTTTGTATACTAATGGAGAAAGATATATTCAAGCTACATGTCTCTAGATCGCATGACCAGAACCATAGAAACCATAGAAAATCATAACTTTCGAACGGAAAGGCCTAGGGACTCGAAAATTTCAGGATAGGTGTAGATCTGAAATATGGCGTTCACGTTCATCAATGAGCAAAATTATACTAGGGGTTCCGTGAATACGGTCGTTTGAAATTTTGTTTTCTCGATAATTTCGGAACTACGGATTCGATCGAGATAAAATTTTGTATTTCAAACGAGAATGATATATTTGAGAAACATTTTGTCCAGATCACATGTCCAGAACCATTGAAACCATAGAAAATTATAACTTCCGAAGGGAAAGGCCTAGGAACTTGAAATTTTCAGGGTGGGTTTGGATCGTGAATTTCACGGTCACGTTCATCAATGGGCAAAATTATACTAGGGGTTCCGTAAATATGGCCGTTCAAAATATTTTTTTCCTGATAGTTTCGAAACAACTGATCGGATTGGAATGAAATTTTGCACCTAGCTGAGGAATAATGTATTCAAAGTACGTGCGAAATTTTGTCCAGATCGCATCACCAAGACCATAGATACTGTAGAAAATTCTAGCGAATTATCGAAAAAAAATTGGTCAGCTGAAGCACTGACAAAGTATGGAATTTTGGAATTTTTTTGACAGTGTGAAAATTCCCTCAATTGATTTTTAAAACTGGAAAATGCGAATCTACCTACAAGGTGGATGTACGAGCGCTCAAAAGCTCCTGACTTCACGGCAGTGCTTTTTGTAATTTTTTCTTGTAGTGAATACGATAAAGTGGAATAAAATGAAAAAAATCTGTGAACCAATTTTTTTCAAGAAAAGTGTCCTGGAGTGAGCAACTTCATACATTTCTTCACGAAATCACCGTCAGAAAAATTTCATTGGTGTCCATGTTGGAATTTCCACCCCTCGATATCCAGCACCAAAGTGAATTCTGGAACTCTTGGGCGCTTGTTTGAAATCTTTTAATTATTTATGCGGCAGTTTTTCATTAATTTCATAACATATTTCAGCACCTGTGAAAATTTCATCAAAATCCAAGAGATAACCATATTCTACACCTATAGCTTCAACCGAGCGGGAGTGGTTGAAGTGGTTGAGTGTGTTAAAAATCTAACGAACGGTTCAAACGTCTTTCATCAGATTACTTAAAACCATAGCTCTGCCTCATCGAATTCAAATCTTATCAATTATATTCTACTATTAACAGAGTTCTTCATTTCAGCTTGGCAAAATACATATGTACCATTTTGGTTCATGGCTTCGTCAACGCTACGTCGATCACCTACCTTCAGTGTACACCAAGAACTCCATCCTCGTTCGTTCCACCGACCACGACGAAGCCATAACATCAGCTTATATGGTTCTAGCTGGCATGTATCCTCCTGAAGGTACCAACCAGTACCACGTAGCAAATTGGCAACTCATACCGGTACACACCGAGAATTTGTGCAACGATTTCCACCTCCTCGCTCCAGAATGCAAACAGTTCTCATACTTGGAAACCACACCTCCTCCCATGGAACCCTTAGAAGAATGGCTACAGGAGAAGCTGAACATTCGATTAAACCCAAACGTGAAGCTTCTCGATGTTTACGACACCATTTCATCAGCAGAAAGCGCAAATCTGAATTATAAACCGTTGTGGTCGGATCAGGAAATCTTGGCGGATATCGAAAACAAGCTGTTCCAAAAGCTGATCAGATCGACGTCAACACCTGATCTTGCAAGGTTGAGACTGGGTCCTCTCTTCTGCGAGTTTACAGACTATCTGAATAGATTCCTTCCTGGTGGTCGTAGAAACGAGGATGCGCCTGAATTTAAAGCCTTATTTTTTGCTGTTAACTTGGAGACGATGGTGAACGTTATAAATGGTTTGAAAACCACCAACCTCTTGGATTTACCCGATCATATACCACGGTATGGTGCGGCGATGTTAATCGAGCTTCGCGATGGTTGGCGAGGCCGGAAATATATCAACATTTTTTACAACAATTCCCCTCGGACCTTAACACCGATAAATATAAAAGGTTGTGGAAAGGACTGCTACTATGATATATTTTTGGACAAAATTAAACCGTTGATTAACGAGTATGAAAAAGCTGTAGGTGGAGGTGAAGAAGAACCGTTAACGGAGGAACCATTGTCAGAAGGGCTTTTTTCGAGGAGGTTTTATGGACTCGTTAGTCCGTTCGGGTTGTAAAGTTGAACAAACACACGTTGTTTTTTTGAGGTGAGGCTTTTTTTGACAGGGGCTAGAACTCATCAACTCATCATTTCGCCGGAAGTTGATCATATGCAAAAAAACTTGGGCTTCAATACCTTAATACAACTCTGGATCGTGTATACTCTCTGTTAGAAGATCTGCCATGAATCGCGGTGCCATATGCATTCCAGCAAGTGAATAAAGTGCTGGATTTTATCGCAAATTTGTATATTCTCTTTCAACTTTTGTTAGGAGATTTTTCTTGAACAGTATCATTCTTAAAGTTCGAACTAAGGAGAGGAAAGAGTTCTGATTGAGAAGGTCCTATAAAAATAAATCAGGAAATTCACAAACTCACCGATAAAATTGATCCGTATTGTTTACAGAAATTGTTCGAAATGGTCACAATTCTTTTGATGTGCGCAAAGTTTTGCCCGGCGTAATGACGAATTATTACTAGCAGCAACGATCACATCAGTTTGCTCACGAATAATATCACAAGTATTTTCAATGCGTTATTGTAGTTCTTCAACACTATTCACCTCACCGTTACTATACACTAAGGTTTTCAAACGACACCAAAAGAAGAAATCACAGGGGTTGAGATCCGGGAAGCGTGCAGGCCAAGAAATCGGCCCTCCACGTTCTATCCACCTGAAGTCACGAAAATCATACAGTCTGTCAGATGATTTCCTGTAAACTGAACGCATTCAATAAACTCATTTAAACCTCAATACGTTCCTAAATCAGATCCGGGCTGAGAATTTCTCAGATTCGCGGATAACTTGCGAAATACTCGGCCCTGGTGAATATTTTATATGAAGGATTTTTGGGATTTTGACTTATTTTGATGAGTTCTAGCACCTATCAATAAAAAAGCCTGACCTTTGAAAACACCCTGTAAGAATAGTTGTATTGTTTAATCTCATCAATTTATTGTTGAAAATATATTCACGATATGAACTCATCATTTTTTACTAGTTGAGGGTTCACTATAACACGACACGTATTTCGCTTTACAATAGCATCATCAGGTGTATGAGATAAAACGAAATATAATGTTGCAACTAGCTTAATACATATCAATTCCGAAAAGGGAGGGGTATTTGAACGGATTCGGTAGGTATTTTCCTGTACAATGTTTTTCTAGGAATCGTCATGTACCAGACAACAAGGTTTCTCATCAAAATGTCATTGAATAATTGAACCTTGATCTTCTTCATACTCAAATTTCAAGACTTTCTAAAAGTTTGAGTTTCTTTTCTACATGCAATGGAAAGAGATGCATGCAATCAAAAATTGAAGAGAGAGGGGCGAGCACCGACGGCCTGGGGAAGGAAGAAATATTTTCGAGCTTTTACTTATATGATCAAATTTGAATTATTTCATTCATTTTTAACTTTCGAAGTTTATTTTTTGTTTACTTATTTTCAAAATGCGCAAATATTTATTAATTTGAAATTTTCAGTCGAAAATAGTCTCAAACGATTATGTTGGACTCAACAATGAAGAATTCGAATCCAAATGCAATTTTCTTCGTCTATCCGACCCTAAAACGATAACTTTCGAAAGAAAAGGCACGGGGTTTCGAAATTTTATGGTAAGTTCGAGGTCTGAATGCGCCGGTTTAGTTCTTCAATTGGGTCCATGTTGAAGATTTTCATTTTCGATCCTCGATTTCCAGTTTTCAAAATTAGAGAAGGACTGACGTGAAACCCGGAGCTCTTGTGCGCTTGTTTGAATTCTTCAAATTTTTTACTCGACTTAGTTATATGTTTTTCATTGATTTCACAACATTTTTCAGCTCCAATAGAAATTTCATCAAAGTCCTAGTGATGACCTTATTCTACACCTACAGCTTCAATTGAGCGAGAGTGATCTGATCGAATTGGAACTTTGTAGTAAGATAACGACACAAACATTCATGTAATTTTGTGAGGATCCTGTCACCAGATGATTTGGAAAAAAAATTTCTTGAACCTTCGCCAAAGCCCTGTTGAAATTTGGGAGGAAATGAGTTTTGTAGAATTTTGGTTTTATGGCTCTTCCACGTGAACTGGAAGTTGAGTTTTTCTGATCTGGTGTTGAGAATATTTGATATTCGGTGATACCATCTTTTGAAGTTTATAAAATTTTTGTCACCGTAAGGTTTGTGGTTTATTTCATGATATTTTCTTCCATATTCTCGCTTCTAGAGATCATTCTTCACGACGAGTAAATAATAATGATTCATTTACTGTATGCGAGTTGAATCAATTCCCAAAACTAATTACTGTTCTGACGCCACTAACTGAACAAATGGAAATGAATACTTCACAGGACTACTGAGTAGGTGAGTAGTAGAATAGACGAAATGAGTCGTAGATTTTACCAATCTCCACCAGGAGTTCTCGTGTTTGTGTTGATTCGGTGAGAAGAGAGTAGAATACCGAGTCCGAATCGCAGTCTTTGAGATTCGGAATCGAAGGTATCGTTGGATTCGTAATCTTAAACGAACGTCTAGAATTCCGAAGATATTGATGACCTTAGGAAGAGATTTTTTCATTCAAACAATATGTTACAACGTATTGATTTATTTTTGATAAAATTCGAATGTATGTATTTTTACTAAGATGTAATACACGAATAATAGCTTTAGCTTTACACATCATTTAATTGTTTGAATTGGATAATAATCCATTAATTTCAATACAATCCATAAAGGGAATACATTAGTCATCATTAAAAGACAGGAGAATCGGATATTTTATGACGTTGTTATTGGCTTTGTTTCGATCAATCTTGAAGAAAAGAATATTATATACAATATTTTTGTGCTATCTGTTAGCTTACTGATTGGTAAGACAGGTATTTTTCGAAATTATTCATTCGTATCGAGAAAACAGTTAATAAGTTTTCTTAACGGTCATTCTCTGGTTCATTATTTCCGATAATGAATCAGTTGGTCTCGAACGATTAGATTGGACTCGCACGTGGAGAATTCGTGGAAAAATTCAATTATGTCTGTCTGACTTTCGAGAGAAAAGGCCTAGAGGTTTCAAATTTTCAGGGTACGTTCGAGGTATGAATGCGCCTGTCCAATTCGTAAATGGGCAAAATTGGGTTTTTCTGATCTAGCGATGAGAAGTTGGATAATTCTGTAATTTCATCCCTTGAAGTTTTTAGCTCCTGAATTTTGAATAAGGTTGATTATTTTATCATCAAATCCTCATAATAATCTTGTAACAATTCTGAATGAAAATACAGTTGGTTGCAATTGCCGTTACTAGTGACTCACCCTCGTTGTATAATTCTTTAATGGTTTGCATTATGTTCGTTGAACTATCTTAATTAGAAAATTATTCAATGAAACATATTGATACTTATTCTAATGTTAGTTCCTTCCCAAATTGCTCAATAATGAATGTGAAATTATGTATATAAGACAAACTTGTTCCTTGTCCAGAATTTAATTTCAGTAACATTTTTTTTCATCCTATGTTGATGACCTATACTTGAGGAATATTCATTCTACACTACATTTTAAAAAAAAAGGTAAGTATCAAATATTCATTAATCAACAGTATGTGAAGATTTTTTTTTATTTTGGTTTTGGAAATTATTCATTCTTTTTGTATTCATATCAGACAAGTGGAATTCACAAATACTAAACCAAGAATTCAATAAGTGTGGTTTATTCTACTGAATATGAATGTATGCCTTTCGGAATATTCCAATTATCTTTTTTTGTACGTCAATCAGGGGAAATGCAATGGAAAATTTGTTCACCTGAAAGTTCCAAAGAATTTTCGAACTTTCATACATTCCATCACATGTGAGTGAATAATATTAAATCGGTATTTTTTTGTTGAACGTGATTTTCCATTACATCACAATCTCATTAGTCATTACAAACTTTCAATGATATTTCTTGAAAAATAGCTATTGCAAGTTAACTCGATACGACACAGATTGTTGAGGTCACTGGGGTTTTTTTGGACACTTCCTATTCAGTCCATAAATCATCTGTGGAGGATTAACAACATAAACTCGACTATAATTTGATAACCGAAAGATATTTTATGTCCTAATTTGGTTATTATTTTATATTTATTCAACAGTTTGATAAATCTCAATTGAGTAAACTTTTTGAGTCTTGCCAACATGAATAGATACAAAATCTGGTATTTTCCCTTCGATTAATAATTAATTGTAATTGTCGGTAGAACTTGGGACACCCTGTATATATATTTTAATGCATTTGCAGACAGGTCATTCACATAGTTCGAACTAGATCCTTCTTTTATTCAAACAATACTTCACTCCGTGTCAAAACTAACAATATCGAATAAGGAAGAAGAAAATCTCATTAACTCTTATAATCGGTTCAAGGTTATAATAAACAAAGCTAGACATAAGATGTTGAAATTCCAGATGCTCACTGCTCAGTTCAACTAACAAAAGCAACTAATGATAGGAAGCCTCAAAGCAAAAACCTACTGAGATCGAACGTTTATCAAAGGAATTACAAACACCTTAATTGATATAATAAACATATCGCAAATGGTATTTAAAGTGAGGTAAAAAAATGGACAAACCATTAAACCCAAATTGGTTGAGAAATCTCTCAGTTGCTCATTATGTTTTGCTGCAGATTTATAATCAGTTCTTGTGCGAATAATACATGAGCACGTGCAATAAGACATCAACAATGATCTTAAATAATATACCTGTTCGAAATTATTGTTGTCATTATGATAAATTATAAACAATCAATTCTATGATTAACTAACAACGAATTTTTGTATGATTGGTGTTCATATTATTCAATTCAACATCTTGTATCTTCATTCTCGAACTATCAAGATTATATTTGTTTTTTTCCTTTATAGAAATAAGGATAAATTTTTGGTTGAAGAAATATTTTTTCAGTGTTCTTGAACTTTATTGAAGAACGCTCATTTCGAATATGCAGTCGGTTTATCGACCTCATCATGTCGACGCTACAGAAGCCAAAAATTTCCAAAAACTGAGTTGTTTCCTTCCTTGTCGCAAAATCCTAAAATTTTGAAAAAACCTTTTAAGAACTTTGATAACATTCAAATTTGGTCACCTGAAAATGGGTTTTCAAAAAGTTTCAACTACAAAATGCAATAGCGACCAGAAAATATTATTATCGAGAGAAGCGAGTTGAAACCTATAATCTGCACCCTCAAGTTACTTAGATTACAAGTATTTTTTTCCTATATCGAAGAATTAATTTTTTGCAAAATTTTCCGTGCATAAAATTTTTTGGTGAAAAAATTTTTGTTCGCTTTTCTTCTGGAATTTTTTTTTTATGAATCAATCAAGCACGCTCATTTCGAATATGCAGTCAATTCCTCCTCAGCCCTCATCATTTCATAGCTACATCAGCCGAAATTTTCGAAAAAGTTTGTCGAAAAACACATAAAACTCATAAAATTTTGTAGATTGTTCAAGGATTGATGAGTGGATTTTTTCGAAAGCCAGGAGTTGCTGACAAATAGGAATAAATCCACACCGATCAGACTCGACCCGTTTCCACACAGACAAATCTCAAATTTAGTCATTCAAAAAAAGTGTTTTCAAAAAGTTTCAAATATAAAATGCAATAGCGACCAGAAAAGATCATTCTCGAAACAAGCGATTGAATACTTCTTATTTACACCCTCCAGTTACTTAGCTACTACTTATTTTTTCCTATATCAAAGAATTAATTTTTTGTAAAATTTTCCATGCCTAGAATTTCTTGGTGAAAAAATTTTTGTTTGGTTTTCTTCTGGATTTTTTTTCAATAAATCAATTCAGCCACGCTGATTTCGGATATGGAGTCAATTCCTCCTCAGCCCCCATCATTTCGTAGCTACATTAGCCGAAAATTTCGAAAAAATGAGTATTTTGGCGCAAAATATCATAAAACTTATAAAATTTTGTAGAAACGTTCTGAGATTGATAAGTAAGATCGACCAGTTTCCACACAGACACAGACACAGACACAGAATGTCAAATTTGGTCATTCAAAGAAAGTGTTTTTAAAAAGTTTCAAATATAAAATGCAATAGCGACCAAAAAAAATTATTCTCGAAAGAAGCGAGTAAATAATTCTAATCTACACCTTCCAGTTACTTAGATAACATGTTTTTTTTCCTATGTCGAAGAATTAATTTTTTGTAGAATTTTCCATGCCTAAAATTTTTTGGTGAAAAAATGTGTGTTTTCAAAGAGTTTTAACTACAAAATGCAATAGCGACCAAGAAAAATTATTCGCGTGAAAAGCAAGTAAATACTTATAATCTAAACTCTCAAGTTACTCAGACGTATTTTTTTTCTATATCGAAGAATAAATTCTTTGTATAAAATTTTTTGGTGAAAAAATTTTTGTTTGGTTTTCTTCTGGATTTTTTCTCAATAAATCAATTCAGCCACGCTGATTTCGGATATGGAGTCAATTCCTCCTCAGCCCCCATAATTTCGTAGATACATTAGCCGAAAATTTCGAAAAAATGAGTATTTTGGCGCAAAATATCATAAAACTTATAAAATTTTGTAGAAACGTTCTGAGATTGATGAGTAAGATCGACCAGTTTCCACACAGACGAATGTCAAATTTGGTCATTCAAAGAAAGTGTTTTCAAAAAGTTTCAAATATTAAATGCAATAGCGACCAAAAAAATTATTCTCGAAAGAAGCGAGTAAATACTTCTAATCTACACCTTCCAGTTACCTAGATAACATGTTTTTTTTTCCTATATCGAAGAATTAATTTTTTTTTGGAGAATTTTCCATGCCTAAAATTTTTTGGTGAAAAAATGTGTGTTTTCAAAAAGTTTCAACTACAAAATGCAATAGCGACCAAGAAAAATTATTCGCGTGAAAAGCAAGTAAATACTTATAATCTAAACTCTCAAGGTACTCAGACGTATTTTTTTTCTATATCGAAGAATAAATTCTTTGCAAAATTTTGCTTGTATACAATTTTTTGGTGAAAAAATTTTTGATCGGTTTTCTTATGAAATTTTTTTCTTATGAATCAATTCGAGCTAGCTGATCTCGAATATGCAATCAATTTCTCCTCAGCCCTCATCATTTCGTAGCTACATCAGCCTAAAATTCCGAAAAAATGTGTTTTCGGCGAAAAATATCATAAAACTTATAAAATTTTGTAGAATCGTTTAAGGATTGATGAGTGGATATTTCGAAAGCCGAGAGTTGTAGACAAATGGGAATAAATCCACACTCACCAGGTTCGACCTGTTTCAACACAGAAAAATCTCAAATTTGGTCATCTAAAAATGTGTTTTCCAAAAGTTTCAACTACAAAATGCAATTGCGACCAGAAAAAAATATTCGCGAGAGGAGCAAGTTAATACTCATAATCTACACCCTCCAGTTACTCAGATTACAGGTATTTTTTTTCCATATCGAAGAATAAATTTTTTTTAAATTTTCCATGCATAAAATTTTTTGTTGAAAAAATGTTTGGTCGGTTCTTTCCTGAAATGTTTTTCAATAAATAAATTCAACTACGCTGATTTCGAATATGCAGTAAATTCCCTCGCAGCCCTTATCATTTCGTAGCTACATTAGCCGAAAATTTCGAAAAAATGAGTTTTTTGGCGAAAAATATCATAAAATTTTGTAGAAACGTTCTAGGATTGATGGGTGGATTTTTTCAGAAAGCCGAGAGTTGTAGAAAAAATCCACACTCACCAGGCTCGACCTGTTTCAACACAGACATATCTCAAATTTGGTCATCTAAAAATGTGTTTTCAAAAAGTTTCAACTACAAAATGCAATAGCGACCTGGACAAATTATTCTTGAGAATAAACGAGTAAATACTCATAAACTACAACCTCAAGTTACTTAGATAAGACGTATTTTTTTCTATATTGAAGAATTAATTTTTTGCAAAAAGTTCTAAAGGTAGGTATAAAATTCAATCTTTAAAATTCAATAGAGAAAAATTAATTTCCTTGAAAGCAAGGACACAGTCAGAATCTGCACCATCGAATTATTCAGATAAAATATATTTTTTTTTATATTGAAAAATTGACTTTTCGCAAAATTTTCCTTTCCTGATGAAAATTTTTTCTTTATTCTCGTCAAGAAATTTCTCGTTTATTCTTTTACGTCTACGCTGATTTCGAATGTGCGCTAGGTTTTTCATGGTCTTTATCGTTTCGTTGCAACATAGGTACCTACTTCGATTATTTCGAAAAAATAAGTGCATTCTCCATATAAATAGAAATATTATGTTAAATTTGCAGCGTTCTCAGTTAATTATTATATTACCATATTCTGCATCAGTAAACTATGGCATAATTGCACAAAAATCATCCATTAGGAAAATAAATAAGTCTGGAAACTGATATCTTCAAAATACGTGAACTAATTAATTTTTTGATATTTATTACCAAAGTTTTCAGAGATTTCCTTGGATATCTAAGAAACTAAGAGGAATTCACTTATTGTTCATCCACATTTTGTCGTAATGACTCCTAGAATATATACTGTACATTAGAACTTTTACAACAGGATTATGTTTTGGCTAACTGGTCAAAAATGAAATGATAACATTTCCAAGAAATTCTATTAAAATGTAACCCGAAAACAATTAAGAATGTGTTAGGCGACCCTGTAGCTAAGTATATGAGATAGTCGATGTCTGCTTGTGGCGCGTTCCAAACAACTTGAACTTCGTGGATTACCCTCTTGTTGAGAAGTTTCTTGGTCGATTTTCTTTTATCGCCCCAAAATTCGAAAACTTGGAATTTCCGAAGCAAGAAAAAAGTTAATAACTCGAAAACTACTTTTCGATGGGGGACGGAGCACGGAGCTAAAAAATATACCAGACGTCTGGCTGTTGACCAGGTAGCGAACATTGACCCCCCTCATATTCCTGTGGAAGGGGATCGCCAGAAACTAGGAAGTGCAACAATTGCACACATACAAAATGCAAAAACCCGATTTTCGAAAAGGTCGTTTGGAGATAATGGCTCGAAGACATTCATTACAACTGATAAGACCCAGCCTTGTCATTTAGCGATGTGATAATTTCGAGTCGATCGAAAAGAAAACTTAACCGAGTCGAACTGAGCATATAAAGCGGACCACTTAGACGAGCCTCGACTTGGAACATTGTAGTTTAGTGGAGTCGATGACAATGTCATCATCAATAGGTGTCTGGATTTTGGGTTGCGTCCTAGTCGGTCAACTGACTTCGGCTCAAGAATTGGTGGCGGTTACGGTGGTAAGTAAATTTCTACATAAAATTCAAATTTTTGTTTTGAAGTTTTGTAACTTTGAATGGTGCTTATCGATATAAACAGAAATTTTCATTTCGGAGAAAATCGTACGGCTGCAGGTATTTAGGGGTTGAAAATTATTTCTAAGGAACTGCTCAGCGAAGAATCGAAAAATTCGGAGTAAGTATCTATTGATATGATGGTTGTAGATTTTTGATGTGAAAATAATGTCGGTTTGCATAGTTTTTCATATCGTCTCTTGAGTGTGTGTTGTTTATTATTGAGTTTCTGTTTTGTATGCTATGAATTTTTTGAAAGACCCTTGTTTATTTCTTTTTCTGTTGAAAGTTTATAAAGCCCCCCTAAGATTTTCGTGGAAATGCTGAATTTAGAAATAAAATAAAAACAAAAATATAATGTAACATTCAATTGATGAACTTATTTGGGTCTTGTTCATTATTGAGTTTCTGTTTTGTGTGTTATGCCCTTCATTTTTTTTTTAGTTCAAAGTATTTGAAGCCCCACCTGAGATTTTTTTGAATATTCTGAATGTAGAAATGAACTAAAAACAAAGATATAATGTAACTTTTGAATTGATGAATTTAAGTTGGTGTTGTTCATTATTGATTTTCTATTTTGGGTGTTATGAACTTTTTGAAAGTCTCTTAATTATTCCATTTCCAGTTCAGTAGAAAGCCCCCTCAGATTGTTTCGGAAATGCTGAATCTAGAAATAAAAGGATAATGTAACTTTGTACGTTCACATAGTTCTTCATTTAATTGATGATGTTCTTTATTGAGCTCCTGTTTTGTGTGCTATGAACTTTTCGAAATACCCTTGTTGATTTATTTTTCCGTTGAAAGTATAGAATGCCTCCTTAAGTATGTTTTTCCTTTGACGAAGAATCAAATTTATACAAAATTTGCCATGTAAAAAATTTTTTTATGAAAGAATTTTTTTTCGGTTTTTTTCTGAAAATTTCTTGAATAAACCAATTCAACCACGCTTATTTCGAATATGCAGTAAATTCCTCTTCAGACCTCATAATTTCGTAGCTATAGAAGCCGAAAGATTCGTGAAAATAGGTTTTTTGGCGAAAAAAATCCCAAAATCAAAATTTTGGAAAAAGTTCTAGGAACTATAAAATGATTTCTTTCACGAGCCAAAGGATGGACAAAAATGGAAAACAATTCACACTCACCAGCGTCGATCCATTTCCATACAAAAAAAAACCTCAAATTTGGACATATAAAAATGTCCTTTCAAAGGATGTTGTTTATGATTGAGTTCTACTTTGTGTGTTATGATTTTTTTGGGAGTCACTCACTAATTCCTCTTTCAAATCAAAGTCTCTTAACTCCTTGAAAGATTTTTTGGAAATGCTGAATCTAGAAATAGAATAAAAACAGAAATATAATGTAAACTTGACCGTTTGCATAGTTTTCCAATTAATTAATGAACTTAAATGGGCGTTGTTCATTATTTAGTTCCTGTTTTGTGTGCTATAAACTCTTTGAAATAGGTACCCTCTATTATTTCTTTTTCAGTTGAAAGAATAAAATGCCCCCCTAAGTATTTTTTCCCTATGACGAATTGAATTTCTGCAAAATTTACCATGTATGAAATTTTCAGATGAAATAATTTTTTTTTGTTTTTTTTCTGAAAGTAATTCGAATGAACAAATTCAACCACGCTGATTTCGAATATGCAGTCAATTCCTCCTCAGACTTTATTATTTCGAAAATTTCGTAAAAATAGGTTATTTGGCGAAAAAAATCACAAAATTAAGTTCTAGGAACTATAAAATAATTTCTTTCACGAGCCAAAGGATGGACGCAAATGGAAAACAATTCACACTGACCAGCGTCGATCCATTTCCATACAAAAAAAAACCTCAAATTTGGACATATAAAAATGTCCTTTCAAAGGGTGTTGTTTATGATTGAGTTCTACTTTGTGTGTTATGATTTTTTTGGAAGTCACTCACTAATTCCTCTTTCAAATCAAAGTCTTTTAACTCCTTGAAAGATTTTTTGGAAATGCTGAATCTAGAAATAGAATAAAAACAGAAATATAATGTAAATTTGACCGTTTGCATAGTTTTCCATTTAATTGATGAACTTATATGGGCGTTGTTCATTATTTAGTTCCTGTTTTGTGTGCTATAAACTCTTTGAAATAGGTACCCTCTATTATTTCTTTTTCAGTTGAAAGAATAAAATGCCCCCTAAGTATTTTTTTCCTATGACGAATTGAATTTCTGCGAAATTTACCATGTATGAAATTTTCCGATGAAATAATTTTTTTTTGTTTTTTTTCTGAAATCATTTCGAATGAACAAATTCAACCACGCTGATTTCGAATATGCAGCCAATTCCTCCTCAGACTTTATTATTTCGAAAATTTCGTAAAAATAGGTTATTTGGCGAAATAAATCACAAAATTATGAAGTTCTAGGAACTATAAAATAATTCCTTTCACGAGCCAAAGGATGGACGCAAATGGAAAACAATTCACACTCACCAGCGTCGATCCATTTCCATACAAAAAAAACCTCAAATTTGGACATATAAAAATGTCCTTTCAAAGGGTGTTGTTTATGATTGAGTTCTACTTTGTGTGTCATGATTTTTTTGGATGTCACTCATTAATTCCTCTTTCAAATCAAAGTCTCTTAACTCCTTGAAAGATTTTTTGGAAATGCTTAATCTAGAAATAGAATAAAAACAGAAATATAATGTAAATTTGACCGTTTGCATAGTTTTCCATTTAATTGATGAACTTATATGGGCGTTGTTCATTATTTAGTTCCTGTTTTGTGTGCTATAAACTTTTTGAAATAGGTACCCTCTATTATTTCTTTTTCAGTTGAAAGAATAAAAAGCCCCCTAAGTATTTTTTTCCTATGACGAATTGAATTTCTGCAAAATTTACCATGTATGAAATTTTCCGATGAAATAATTTTTTTTTGTTTTTTTTCTGAAATTATTTCGAATGAACAAATTCAATCACGCTGATTTCGAATATGCAGTCAATTCCTCCTCAGACTTTATCATTTCGAAAATTTCGTAAAAATAGGTTATTTGGCGAAAAAAATCACAAAATTATGAAGTTCTAGGAACTATAAAATAATTTCTTTCACGAGCCAAAGGATGGACGCAAATGGAAAACAATTCACACTCACCAGCGTCGATCCATTTCCATACAAAAAAACCTCAAATTTGGACATATAAAAATGTCCTTTCATAGGATGTTCTTTATGATTGAGTTCTACTTTGTGTGTTATGATTTTTTTGGAAGTCACTCATTAATTCCTCTTTGAAATCAAAGTCTCTTAACTCCTTGAAAGAATTTTTGGAAATGCTGAATCTAGAAATAGAATAAAAACAGAAATATTATGTAAATTCGACCGTTTGCATAGTTTTCCATTTAATTGATGAACTTAAATGGGCGTTGTTCATTATTTAGTTCCTGTTTTGTGTGCTATAAACTCTTTGAAATAGGTACCCTCTATTATTTCTTTTTCAGTTGAAAGAATAAAAAGCCCCCTAAGTATTTTTTTCCTATGACGAATTGAATTTCTGCAAAATTTACCATGTATGAAATTTTCCGATGAAATAATTTTTTTTTGTTTTTTTTCTGAAATTATTTCGAATGAACAAATTCAACCACGGTGATTTCGAATATGCATTCAATTCCTCCTCAGACTTTATCATTTCGAAAATTTCGTAAAAATAGGTTATTTGGCGAAAAAAATCACAAAATTATGGAGTTCTAGGAACTATAAAATAATTTCTTTCACGATCCAAAGGATGGACGCAAATGGAAAACAATTCACACTCACCAGCGTCGATCCATTTCCATACAAAAAAAACCTCAAATTTGGACATATAAAAATGTCCTTTCAAAGGATGTTGTTTATGATTGAGTTCTACTTTGTGTGTTATGATTTTTTTGGAAGTCACTCATTAATTCCTCTGTCAAATCAAAGTTTCTTAACTCCTTGAAAGATTTTTTGGAAATGCTGAATCTAGAAATAGAATAAAAACAGAAATATAATGTAAATTTGACCGTTTGCATAGTTTCCAATTAATTGATGAAACTAAATGGGCGTTGTTCATTATTTAGTTCCTCCTGTGTGTGCTATAAACTCTTCGAAATAGGTACCCTCTATTATTTCTTTTTCAGTTGAAAGAATAAAATGCCCCCCTAAGTATTTTTTCCCTATGACGAATTGAATTTCTGCAAAATTTACCATGTATGAAATTTTCCGATGAAATAATTTTTTTTTGTTTTTTTTCTGAAATTATTTCGAATGAACAAATTCAACCACGCTGATTTCGAATATGCTGTCAATTCCTCCTCAGACCTTATCATTTTGTAGCTATATAAGCCGAAAATTCCGTATAAATAGGTTATTAGCGAAAAAAATCACAAAATTATGAAGTTCTAGGAACTGCAAAATAATTTCTTTCACGAGCCAAAGGATGGACACAAATAGAGAACAACTCACACTCACCAGCGTCGATCCATTTCCATACAAAATGACCTCAAATTTGGTCATATAAAAATGTCCTTTCAAAGGGTGTTGTTTATGATTGAGTTCTATTTTGTGTGTTATGATTTTTCTGGAAGTCACTCATTAATTCCTCTTTGAAATCAAAGTCTTCAAACTCCCCAAAGATTTTTCGGAAATGCTGAATCTAGATATGAAATAAAACCGGAAATATTTTGTGAATTGGACCGTTTCCATAGTTTTACATTTAATTGATGAACTTAAATGAGTGTTGTTCATTATTTAGTTCCTGTTTTGTGTGATATGAACTTTTTGCAATTCCCTTGTTGATTTCTTCCTCATTTGAAAGTACAAAATGCCCCTCTGAGATTTTTTCAGAAATGCTGAATCTAGAAAACTGACACAACAAAGTTATTTCTATGTTGCATTCATCCCACTGATATTTCTCAGATTATCTCTACCATTTATATCCGAAATTTGATCATTCAAGAACTATCTGAAAGTAAAAAAATTCCATTTGCACACATTGAGTTCCATGGAAATATTTTTTCGAATCGGATCCACAGTTTTCGGCCCTTGAAATGAACGAATCTCCGAAGGCTGTGTGCCACGATAATTTTTGTACCTAACTAATACTCGAAAGGAATAATGATTTTCACTAATTATTCATTGTACGGAACCCTGGAAGCAACTTGGTCAAATGTTTCGAGAACACGACGAAAGATAATTCTGACCTTGGAGTACCATATCTCAGTCAAAAATAATTAAATAGTAAACAAAGATACTATTTGAAGACAAAACAATTAAAAATGAATGTTTTTTGATTAATTCAATAATTTCTATTATTCTCTAATCAAACCCGAATTAGAGAGATATGTACTTGGATTATTGTTATCTCCTTTCAGTATGTTTCCTGTAAAATAATTCGGATATTTGATAATACAATGATGAAGGTATGATTTGAATTGCGGATTATCGTGCAAATTTCAAAATACGAATATCGCCTAGGATTATCGAATGAAATGTCCTTGGGTTCTAAATTGAAGTTATGAATGATAAAAGAAATCGATAATTTTTTCCTTATTTCAACGCTTCCATGATTTCGTGTTAATTTGTTTCGTTTAAATTGTTGCTTTTTCAAGTACTGTCATTATAACGGATTTTTAATTTGGTTTGATTTCTTAATGAGGTCAATCTCTTTCAAGGTTCATCTTAGTTATTATCACAACTCAATTGCTTTTTAAGCTGAACTCAGTGACATTAGAAGGGTTACACCCTTGAATAGGAGACTGTCCACTTTACGCCATCCTCCACAGAGTTAAACCACGAAGTTATTTGGAACGAGGCTCCACAAGCAGACCATCTCATTTTGTCGATGCCTAGACGTGTACTACAGGAGTGTACTCAGCTGAGGGGTCGCCAAATGCCTTATTCATTTCTTGTCGGATTACATATTAATAACATTTCGTGCATCAATTCATTTTTGATCAAAGAATACCACATTGCCAAAAAACCGTGTGGGTGTAACAATACCCAAGAAAATCTTTGGAATATTTATTATGAAACTATTTTCTGTAAAAGGAATAAGAAAAATTACGAAAAGCACTGCCGTGAAGGCAGGAGCTTTTGAGCGCTCGTACATGCACCTTGTAGGTAGATTCGCATTTTCCAGTTTTAGAAATCAATTGAAGGAATTTTTGACAGTTGTCAAAAAAATTCTGAAACTAAGGCGAAACTCCAGACTTCATGTCAGTGCTTCGGCTGATCAATTTTGCTTCGATAATTCGCTAGAATTTTCTACGGTATCTATGGTCTTGGTGATGCGGTCTGGACAAAATTTTGCACGTAGTTTGAATACATTATTCCTCAGCTAGGTGCATAATTTCATTCCAATCCGATCAGTAGTTCCGAAACTATCTGGAAAAAAATATTTTGAACGGCCATATTTACGGAACCCCTAGTCTCATTTTGCTCATTGATGAACGTGACCGAGATATTCGCGATCCAAACCCACCCTGAGCATTTCAAGTTCCTAGGCCTTTCCGTTCAAAAGTTACAATTTTCTATGGTTTCTATGGTTCTGATCATGCGATCTGGACAAAATATTGTTTTAATATATCATTCTCGATTAAAATACAAAATTTTATCTCGATCGAATCCGTAGTTTCGAATTTATCGACGACCGTATTTACGGAACCACTTGTATAATGTTGCTCATAGATGAACGTGATCACGACATTCGAGATCCACACCTATCCTGAAAATTTCAAGTCCCTAGGCGTTTCCGTTCAGAAGTTACAATTTTCTATGGTTTCTATGATTCTGGTCATGCGATCTGGACAAAATTTCACATGTAGCTTGAACACCCCATTTTCCATTTGAGTGCAAAATCTCATCTCGGTCGAATCTGTAGTTTTCAAGTAATCAGGGAAACAAAACTTTGAACGGCCATATTTACGGAACCCCTGGTGGAATTCTGCCCATTAACGAACTCAACCGAGGCATTTGGGATCTGAACCTACACTGAAAATTTCAAGTCTCTAGGTTGATCCGTTCGAGAGTTATCGTGCTTACGGCCGGACGGACGGACGGACAGACTCAAATCATTATCATTATCATTATCATTACAAATTCTACAATCTACAAAAGTTCACTTTTCATTTCACAATTTTATTGAGCCATCGCTTCTGCTGGAAAACTAAGGTTTTAGTTTAGGAATATTGACATTTCTTGGTTATGTACGGGGGCTATACAAACTTAATTGGTTTCGAAATCGCACATCAGACTATAGAATTTCATGTTTCCTCAATTTTCCTCCAAAGATTCTCCAGAATATGGCCTTGAATCCATCGTCTTTGCCGGTTGTGCACAAAAAATTAGATGTTGTTCCTCTTGAGGAAATACAAAAAGGTACAGGTACTTTTTATGAGAAAATTGGTTTCACTGATTCGGATCGCTCATTTTTAGTTTTGAATGAGGGACTTCGGACCAACTTCAAACATGTTGATGTGACGATCGTTGATTGTCCAGATTTAACTAAAGAGCCGTTTGCATTGGCAAAACCAGGAATTGGCGGAAATACAAAATTGGTGGAAGTTGGCGGACCTCCGTATCTTCTGCCAACAGTCCAAAGGGACAAAGTGTACGATCTGAGGGATATAGCGAAATTGGCAAACGCGGAAAATTCGTTCATCATTGGGGCAGGGGCTGGACCGTATCCATACGCTGGAAAAAATTGCGAGGTGAAAACGAAAAACTTTTTCGAGTAAATGTTATATTTTGTTTCATTCAAAGGGCATATTCAACTTGGTGCTTGAAAATGGTACAATTAATCAACAAACTAGAATAGCGAAAGTGGCGCCAATTAGCGAAAACTGCGAGCAAGAAATATTACCAAGTTCTGAAACACGAATGGCGCTCTTGGGAAATTTGTTCTTGTCAGAGGGCAGACCAGGGAAGGTAAGTAGATTTGAAACTACTTTAAGTCGAATTGATGAAAAATTATTCATAGTGTGTGGCGCCCTCTATATTTCAGTAGCTGAACATCAATCTTTTAATATAAACAGTTATAGGTAAAGGATACTGTTTGAAATCATTTGACTTTTCGTTTATAGGTTTTAAAGGTTAAGTTAGGTTAGGTTGAAATTATTACATTTCCGTTTCTAGGTTTTGAAGGTTCACGCGAAGGTTAGGATCGGCCCGAAGGATTTCATAGCCAGTATAAGAGAATGTCTCGAGCAGCAGTTTCCAGAAAAATTGGTTGGACTCGGAGGTGCGTTCCTGCTGAAAAAGGGGATGGCAAAGCAGCATGTTATGAGGGATTTCTCTGAAACGCCGTTGAGGAATGAGGAAGAACTGAACAATTGGTTGAAGTTTTATAACATGTCCGCTCCTTTGGTAGCAGTTGGAACTTTGGTGAATGGAGATGGGGTCGGTTGATGAAAAATTTGAAGGAAATTTTTGTTTCACGGAATCTTTCAGGGACTGGACTTGAGGGTTCAACACTTCCACAGTTTCAGCAACCACGGGGAAGCGGGACACTACCACATCGACGTCACTCCTGCAACTGTAGAGTATCTTGGATATTTCAACGTTGGTGAAGAGATATACAGAATTGATGCTCCGAAAGAAACGTACACGTTTGGTAGAGATTGATGTATGTTAAGTCTTAATGTTTGCTTTGTAATCTGAAGGAAGGCTCAAATATACGATTTTCACGAATTTTTCTAAGAAGTTTTCCTTAAAAACTAAAAAATTCCCAAAGACATGTTTCTGTTCCGAGAAATAGGAAACTCGGGAATATGCCAATCAGAGGACTTATGACGTCACAAGAAGGGGCAGTAACCCTGCTTTTCAAATGTTTTACTGAACTGAAGGGTTTCTATTTCACTTATATCAAAATTTGTGGCAAATGATCGACTTTAGTCAATAAAAGATTCATGAAATTTCAAAATAGAAATTTATGGTCAATTTCATGTCGGTTTATTTGGATTTTCTCGACGGGAGCGTTTATAATCATTTGAACTTGAATATTTGTTTAATATTGCTGGACCATATGCCATATGGCTGAAATATCATGTATACATTGTTCTATATATAACTTACAGAGATGTCATGTATAATTTACTGTGCGAAAGTGCTTTGATATAGATTTTAATCTAAGGCTATTCTAGGAAAAAAAAAATTTGAATTAAAATGGGACGAAAATTTTCTCAAAACTACATAAAAATATTTACAAACACCGATGGCCGGTTTGGTACATAGAAAAAAAATACTATTTCTAATTCGGTGATTCCATGTTTTAAAGTTCACAGAAACCAAATGACAGTATTTATTGACAATGAACACTGAAGGTCATTTCGACACAGAAAAAATTTTTTTTTCTGACATAATATAAATCGGTGATTCCATTTTTTGAAGTTCATAGAAATAGAAATACAATGAAAGTATTTATCAATATTGACAATGAACACTGAAGGCCATTTCGATACACAGAAACAAGAGTTTTTCTGACATATTCAATATAATTCGATGATGATGATTATGGTCAAAAAAAATTTGGGTGGAAATTTTTTGGATGAGCTAGCTTTCGATGATTATCTAATTCGGCCACGCAGATTCCGAATATGCAGTTGGTTTTTCTATAAACTTCATAGTTTTGTCGCAGCATACGTGGAAATTATCGACAAAAAAAGTTTTTTGTTGAAAAAAACATAAAATTTTGTGAGAGGGTTCGAGGAATTTTGAAATATTTTTTTTTGGGACCTTAAATATATGTATATAAAATGACAGTATTAAACAACAATGAACACCAAAGACCATTTTGGTACAAAGAAAAAAAAAAGTTTTTCTAATATATTTAATATAAATCGAAAATTTTCTCAAAACTGCATAAAATATATTTACAAAATTACGAAAAGCACTGCCGTGAAGGCAGGAGCTTTTGAGCGCTCGTACTTGCACCTTGTAGGTAGATTCGCATTTTCCAGTTTCAGAAATCAATTGAAGGAATTTTCGACGGCTGTCAAAAAAATTCTGAAACTTAGGCGAAACTCCAGACTTCATGTCAGTGCTTCAGCTGATCAATTTTTTTTCGATAATTCGCTAGAATTTTCTACGGTATCTATGGTCTTGGTGGTGCGATCTGGACAAAATTTTGCCCGTAGTTTGAATACATTATTACTCAGCTAGTTGCAAAATTTCATCCCAATCCGCTCAGTATTTTCGGAACTATCAGCAAAAAAATATTTTGAACGGCCATATTTACGGAACCCCTAGTCTAATTTTGCTCATAGATGAACGTGATCGCGATATTTGCGATCCAAACCCACCCTGAGAATTTCACGTTCCTAGGCCTTTCCGTTCAAAAGTTACAATTTTCTATGGTTTCTATGGTTCTGGTCATGCGATCTGGACAAAATATTGTTTTAATATATCATTCTCGATTAAAATACAAAATTTCATCTCGATCGAATCCGCAGTTTCGGATTTATCCAGAAACCAAAATTTCAAACGACCGTATTTACGAAACCCCTGGTATAATTCTGTTCATTGATAAACGTGAACGCGACATTTCAGATCCACACCTATCCTGAAAATTTCAAGTCCCTAGGCCTTTCCGTTCGAAAGTTATAATTTTCTATGGTTTCTATGGTTATGGTCATGTGATCTGGAGAAATGTAGCTTGAATATTAATTTCTCCATTAGTATACAAAATTTCGTCACGATCGAATCTGTAGTTTTGAAATTATCAAGAAAACTAAATTTCAAACGACTATATTTACGGAACCCCTAGTATAATTTTGCTCATAGATAAACGTCATCACGACATTCGAGATCCACACCTATCCTGAAAATTTCAAGTCCCTAGGCGTTTCCGTTCATAAGTTACAATTTTCTATGGTTTCTATGATTCTGGTCATGCGATCTGGACAAAATTTCACATGTAGCTTGAACACCCTATTTTCCATTTGAGTGCAAAATCTCATCTCAATCAAATCTGTAGTTTTCAAGTAATCAGGGAAACAAAACTTTGAACGGCCATATTTACAGAACCCCTGGGCGAATTTGGCCCATTAACGAACTTAACCGAGGCATTCGGGAACTGAACCCACACTGAAAATTTCAAGTCTCTAGGTTGTTCCGTTCGAGAGTTATCGTGCTTGCGGACGGACGGACAGACTCGAATTTTCCGACGGATTCGTCATCAGTGAGTCGAACATAGTCGATTGAGACCATTTTCGGCTCAAAATTCGAAAAATACAGACATCGTGACGAAATGATATAGCCCTCGTGTAAGTTGTACGAGCGCTCAAAAATTGTCAACATTTCCAGACGTGATCAAGTATGCACGTATTTTTTGAATACCCAGTAAATAGGGGAATTATCTTCATATTTCCACGTGAAAATTGATTTATGTCAAGGCCTCACCACGATAAGCATTTCATTAAGCTTTTCGTCATATTCTCAATTTTCGGTGACGTTTTAACGACTCTAAATTATTTTAAATTCATCATAAACCACCCATTTCCATAATTTTTCAATGATTCGGTTACATTTTCGATGTACTCTCGATGAAATTCCACATTTTCGCCGAATTCCGGTAGAAAAAGTTTTATATTTTTGTTGTCGAAAATGGTTGCATTTTTTCATGAAGTGATTATTCCAAAAAAAAAATCCCAAAAATTTTTCCAGTTTGAACACATCTGAACCACTATGGCAGAAGGTACTCCGCTCTTCTGTTGATTTTGAGCCAGTCAGAGCCCAGAGTGCTAATGACGTAACCAGAAGCGACTATAACACTGTTTTCAAATGCCTCGGAGAATTGGGGGTTTTCAGAGCGACGTTTATTCGAATTTTACATAATATCTGAAAAAAAAAACAATTGGTTCAATTAATTCTTGATTTTTCAGCTGTACAGACATGGACAACGAGCAATCATCAGTTCTTATCCCATGGACCCGTACAAGAATGAATCTTTCTGGCCTGTACCATATGGAGAGTTGTTGAATGTAAGTATTTAAATGAATATTTGGAAAGCACTGACGTTTTTTTTAAATCTAAACTTCAAGAGATGGAATCACAGAATGATCAAATTTGTCGACACCAGATCGAAAATAATCTTTTTTTTCCACATGAAAAAAAAATGGATTTCAATATCAAATAACAACCTGAAAAGATTTTTCTTCAATTATTCTAGTGATACGATCCTCGCGAAATTTCACACAAACTTATGCGTCGTTATTTCACAACTAACTACAAATTTTCAATATCAATATCAGCAAACGCCAGTTGCTTGAAGCAATGACCCGATACCAAAATAAATTTTTCATTAAAACAACATTTTGACTGTTTACCCGTTAGGATATATATGAAACATTTGGTGCATGAATAACTATTATTCCACACTTTTCTATTTTTTGTTTGGTTCACCTCCAGTACGGTCACTATAAATATGTACACCCATAAGAAGGTCTATTGAAACTAGAATGATGAAAAAATTATATGAAATACCTACTGGAAACAATTTACAGAAAAAGTTGAAACATCAAGAAAAATTTGGAGAAAATAGCAGTAATGAAATAAACAAAAATTATCAAAATTAGTAAAAATTTTAACAGAAATGTCGAATCTGTTTATATGAATACAAAAAGAAAATCTATATGAATAAAATCCAACAATAATAACAAAATAATAATAGGGAGATGAAATCATTCAAATCTTATTTTTTTCGGAATCTGACAAAATTCTGGATTTATTCAAATGAGCACAGGTATATTGATAATATTCGAGAAGACTTATCAACAATATTCAATTGATTATTTCGTTAAATGAGGCATAATATAATATATTTTTAATTCGACTTCGTTTATAATTTTCATGTGCTATTAAAGATATTTGGCTGAAATATTCAACACCCACAGTTCTTAAAGGCGTAAATACGAGGGAGGAAAGTGAGGGGGGTTGCTCCCATGAATATTGGAACTTGAGGGAAAAAATAGGTAATATGAAACATTCATGAGAGAATTCATGAACTCATCAATAAATTTATGGCCTAATCTTTCCGAGGGTGAGATAGACAATTCCCTCCACCCCTCAATTTCGTTTTCTATATATGCCACCCAGGAAGGGTGAAGAAGAAAAAATAATGTTTCACTTTTATGTTTTATTTTATTCGAATATTTTACATTAGATGAGGAACATTTTTAAGTTTTCCCAAATGAAAATTGTCCTGAAAAAATTTACGAATGCTCATAGATTAAGCAGCATTAAACTTGGTTATATTGACCTTCTTATTGCTCAGAATATATATTCATCTCGAATGATTTCAGTTTTGAGAAAAAATACATACAATTGAAAATAAAATTCCATGAAAAGGTGCGTAATTTTGTGATTTTAATTTTTTTCCTCAAAAAATAAGAACAAGAAGAAAATCTTGGACTTCATAGGAAGGCATTAATTTTGAAAAAAAGGCATTTTCATAAGATCTTTAGGTAATTGTATATCAACAGTTCTCAAGGGCGTACATAAGGGGGAGGGGGGGCTTTGGGCTGATAAAAAAACTGAAGGAAAAAAACAAGTAGTTTGAAACATTATGAACTCAATGGATTTCTGGCCAAATCTTTTCAGGGGTGAGATCTCAACCGACCCCCCTCTCCCCACCCCGGATTTTTTTAAATTTTTTTCCACCCCTATGATAGTTTATAAAACTATTCAATATTCTTTTGAATTAAAATTGAAAAAAATTAAATTGATATGAATTAAATCGAACAATAATGACAAAATGATTATAGGGAGATGAAATCATTCAAATCTTATTTTTTTCGAGATCTGACAGAATTCTGGATTTATTCCAATGAAAAATATTGATCTTAAATGAGCACAGGCATATTGATAATATTCCAGAAGACTTATCAACAATATTCAATTGATTATTTCGTTAAATGAGGCATAATATAATATATTTTTGATTCGACTTCGTGTATAATTTTCATGTGCCATTAAAGAGATTTGGCTGAAATATTCGAGTAGGTCTATTAAAACTAGAATGATGAAAACATTATGTAAAATACCGGAAACAATTTATAGAAAAAAAAATTACGAAAAGCACTGCCGTGAAGGCAGGAGCTTTTGAGCGCTCGTACATGCACCTTGTAGGTAGATTCGCTTTTTTCAGTTTTAGAAATCAATTGAAGGAATTTTCGACAGCTGTCACAAAAATTCTGAAACTTAGGCGAAACTCCAGACTTCATGTCAGTGCTTTAGGTGACCAATTTTTTTTCGATAATTCGCTAGAATTTTCTACGGTATCTATGGTCTTGGTGGTGCGACCTGGACAAAATTTGGCACGTAGTTTGAATTCATCATTCCAAAGCTAAGTGCAAAATTTCATCCCAATCCAATCAGTAGTTTCGAAAGTATCAGGAAAAAAATATTTTGAACAGCCATATTCACGGAACCCCTAGTCTAATTTTGCTCATTGATGAACGTGGCCGCAATATTCGCGATCCAAACCCACCCTGAACATTTCAAGTTCCTAGGCCTTTCCGTTCAAAAGTTACAATTTTCTATGGTTTCTATGGTTCTGGTCATGCGATCTGGACAAAAAAATGTTTTAATATATCATTCTCGATTAAAATACAAAATTTCATCTCGATCGAATCCGTAGTTTCGAAATTATCGAGAAACCAAACGACCGTATTTACGGAACCCCTAGTATAATTCTGCTCAATGATGAACGTGAACGCGACATTTCAGATCCACACCTATCCTGAAAATTTCAAGTCCCTATGCCTTTCCGTTCGAAAATTATGATTTTCTATGGTTTCTATGGTTCTGGTCATGTGATCTGGAGAAATGTAGCTTGAATATATCATTCTCCATTAGTATACAAAATTTCGTCTCGATCGAATCTGTAGTTTTGAAATTATCAAGAAAACTAAATTTCAAACAACCATATTTACGGAACCCCTAGTATAATTTTGCTCATAGATGAACGTGATCACGACATTCGTGATCCACACCTATCCTGAAAATTTCAAGTCCCTAGGCGTTTCCGTTCAAAAGTTACAATTATCTAGAGTTTCTATGGTTCTGGTCATGCGATCGGGACAAAATTCCACATGTAGCTTGAACACCTCATTCTCCATTTGAGTGCCAAATTTCATCTTGATCGAATCTGTAGTTTTCAAGTAATCAGGGGAACAAAACTTTGAATGGCCATATTTACGGAATCCCTGGTGGAATTTGGCCCATTAACGAACTTAACCGAGGCATTCGGGAACTGAACCCACACTGAAAATTTCAAGTCTCTAGGTTGATCCGTTCGAGAGTTATCGTGCTTACGGCCGGCCGGACGGACAGACTCGAATTTTCCGACAGATTCGTCATCAGTGAGTCGAACATAGTCGATTGAGACCATTTTCGGCTCAAAATTCGAAAAATACTGACATCGTGACGAAATGATATAGCCCTCGTGTAAGTTGTACGAGCGCTCAAAAAGAATAAACAAGAAAAGCTAGAATTTCGTCTTCAGCTACTATAACCACAAATGGACAAATGGATAAAAATTTCCATATACACCAATTCAAAATAGAAAAATAAGTTTGCTTTTTTTTCACTACTGAATCTAAACGCGGTACACTCCTAGAGTTCATTAAATTCAATACTTTCTCTAGTTTTTCACCAATCCCACTTTTATCTCTAGTACCATCTTGTAACCATAATTCGTCTAAATTTTCCTAAACCAAATTCAGTGAAAGCCGTTTCCTTCGAACAATATTATATATAATTGACAAAAAATCGACTTAGCAAATAGTTGTTTGTACAATCTGAAAATAGTAATAACATCTTTCACAAAAAAACATAGAAAAAGAAAGCTATAAAAAATAGCGAATATACAGCATATTCTTACAAGTATAAACTTGTGCTTTCTACAATTTTCAATAATTAAACATTAAAAATTCCAAATGAAATATCACAAACATAAGAAACATTACATTCCCAATCGGAATGTATTCTGAAATGGGAAATGATCTCTGAAAATATTTATATTGTGCTATGAAAATTCTTGGATAATTTCATGAGATTGAAGTGGCAAGAACTTTCAATTCAAATCTAAGATCGAATTTTTTATTCATCGAAAAAAGGTTCACTAGTAATTTGTGGGGATATCTGGATTGTCTTTCCAAAACTCTTTTTCTTATTTTATATTTTACCATAAATACACTCAAAACGATTTTGCATGAACGTAAAATAAGTTTTTCGTGACAAATACAATCTTGTATACCCAAAAAAGGCCAAAAGCCCTCGGGCTGAATTTTACCCTCCGGGCGTTAGGATTCATACAACACACTTGGTGCATAAATAATTATTCAAGTCATATTCACTGATTTCAGGTGGGTAAAAACCAACACTACGCCCTTGGAAAATGGCTGCGCCAAAGGTACGACTCCTTCCTGAGCCGAAAATACATGGCAGAAGAATTCCACATAAGATCCTCGAACTACGACAGGTGCCTCATGTCCGCAGCCTCAAACCTCGCTGGTCTGTTTCCCCCAGAGGGTGCACAAATCTGGAACCAGGCCCTCAACTGGCAACCCATCCCAATCCACACCCGCCCAAACCGAATGGACGGCATGTTGGCCTTGGAGAAACCGTGTCCCGAGTACAAGAGACTGCTGGACGAGCAGATGACCAATGGAGGACCCTACCAGAAAGTGGTAGCCAGCAGCGGTAAACTGTACGCATACTTAACCGAGAAGACTGGAGAGAAAATTAAGGACTTCATTGGTGCCAACGACCTCTACGACACCCTTTTGGTCGAAAACCAAGCCAACTACACCCTACCGGAATGGACCCATTCCGTTTACCCCGAGAAGTTGCGTCAGCAATCCGTGATCAGATTCCAATTCGACACCCCGACGGTCCAGGCGGCCAAGTTTGGGGTGGGTCAAGTTTTCGACCGTGTTTTGAACCAGTTCGAAGCAAAAGTTAAGGGTTTGCCAGTTCCCAAGTTCGTGGCGTTGTCGGCCCACGACACCAACGTGTTCAACATCCTCAACACCCTGAGGCACCCCCAAACGGAACTGGTACCTTACGCTGGGATGGTCGTGTTCGAATTGAGGAAAAACACGGATGGTAAATACTTCGTGAACTTCCTGTATAAGAAGGCTGATGCTGAACTGGTGACCATTAAAGGCTGTGAATCTAACTGCGATTACGACAAGTTCAAGGCTATTTTGAAACCGTATGCGATGAATGAGGAGGAGTATGACAGACAGTGTTTGGTGAAACGGGCTTGAAGGCTGTGATGATTCTTTATGAACGTGAATTGATGTTGAAACTTTTGATATGTTTGTCTTCATTTTGAAGACTTGAATGCTCAAGGCCATGCAGATAGTTTGGCTGTTATGTCAAATAAAAAGATCTAAAACTAAGTGCATCATTCTTCTTTGCAACCCCTTCTATACTAGATTGCTTACGCCTACGGTTTTTATCTGGTTATCAGAATGGCCTTCAGTGTTTATTGTCAGTATGACAAATACTGTCGTTTTATTTTTTCGAAAGATGGAATCATTGAATTATCTTGACTATATCAGAAAACTCAATATTTTTCTGTGTATCAAAATAACCTTCAGTGTTCAGAGTCAGTATGGCAAGTACTGTCATTTTATTTTTGAAACCCTTGAAAGGATGGAATCACTGAATTTTATTGAATATATCAGAAAACTCATTTTTTTTCTTTGTACCAGAATGGCCTTCAGTGTTCATTGTCACTATGACAAGTACTGTCATTTTATTTTTATAAACAAAAAATTACGAAAAGCACTACCGTGAAGGCAGGAGCTTTTGAGCGCTCGTACATGCACCTTGTAGGTAGATTCGCATTTTCCAGTTTTAGAAATCAATTGAAGGAATTTTCGACAGCTGTCAGAAAAATTCTGAAACTTAGGCCAAACTCCAGACTTCATGTCAGTGCTTTAGGTGACCAATTTTTTTTTCGATAATTCGCTAGAATTTTCTACGGTATCTATGGTCTTGGTGATGCGGTCTGGACAAAATTTTGCACGTACTTTGAATACATTATTCCTCAGCTAGGTGCATAATTTCATTCCAATCCGATCAGTAGTTCCGAAACTATCTGGAAAAAAATATTTTGAACGGACATATTTACGGAACCTCTAGTCTCATTTTGCTTATTGATGAACGTGACCGCGATATTCGCGATCCAAACCCACCCTGAAAATTTCAAGTTCCTAGGCCTTTCCGTTCAAAAGTTACAATTTTCTATGGTTTCTATGGTTCTGGTCATGCGATCTGGACAAAATATTGCTTCAATATATCATTCTCGATTAAAATACAAAATTTCATCTCGATCGAATCCGAAGTTTCGAATTTATCGAGAAAACAAAATTTCAAACGGCCGTATTTACGGAACCCCTTGTATAATGTTGCTCATAGATGAATGTGATCACGACATTCGAGATCCACACCTATCCTGAAAATTTCAAGTCCCTAGGCATTTCCGTTCGAAAGTTACAATTTTCCATGGTTTCTATGGTTCTGGTTATGCGATCTGGACAAAATTTCGCATGTAGCTAAAACACCTCATTTTCCATCTGAGTGCAAAATTTCATCTCGATCGAATCTGTAGTTTTCAAGTAATCAGGGAAACAAAACTTTGAACGGCCATATTTACGGAACCCCTGGTGGAATTTGGCCCATTAACGAACTTAACCGAGGCATTCGGGATCTGAACCTACACTGAAAATTTCAAGTCTCTAAGTTGATCCGTTCGAGAGTTATCGTGCTGACGGACGGCCGGACGGACGGACGGACAGACTCGAATTTTCCGACGGATTCGTCATCAGTGAGTCGAACATAGTCGATTGAGACCATTTTCGGCTCAAAATTCGAAAAATACAGACATCGTGACGAAATGATATAGCCCTCGTGTAAGTAGTACGAGCGCTCAAAAATGGAATCACTGAATTAAATTGAATATATCAGAAAACTTAATTCTCTTCTGTGTACCAGAATGGCCTTCAGTGTTCATGGTCAGTATGACAAGTACTGCCATTTTACCTTTATAAACGTCAAAAAATAAAATCACTGAATTATTTTGAAAGATCAGAAAACTCAATATTTTTCTGTGAACCAGAATGGCCTTCAACGTCCATTGGCAGTATGACAAGTACTATCATTTTATTTTTTTGAACGTCAAAAGATGGAATCACTGAATTATATTGAATATATCAGAAAACTTAATTCATTTCTGTGTACCAGAATGGCCTTCAGTGTTCATTTTCAGTATGACAAGTACTGTCATTTTATTTTTTGGAACTTCAACAGATGGAAAATCATTGAATATATCAGAAAACTATTTTTGTTTTTCTGTGTACCGGAATTGTCTTTAGTGTTTATTGTCAGTATGACAAGTACTGTCATTTTATTTTTATAAACGTCGAGAGATGAAATCACTGAATTATATAGAATATATCAGAAAACTTAGTTTTTTTCTGTGTACCAGAATGGCCTTCAAGTGTTCATGGTCGGTATTACGAGTATTGCCAATTTATTTTGTAAAACTTCAAAAGATGGAATCACTGAATTATAGGTATTGAATATATCAGAAAACTGGATAGGAAGATATGGCGAATAGAACCTGAAATACCAAAGTTTTGAAAAAAAAACTTCTAATAATACGATCCTTGCAAAATTTCACATAAACCTTCGTGTCGTTATCTTACAACCAACTACTAAGTTTCAAATTGATCGGATTCAGATTTTTCGAATTATTGAGAAGAAAAGATTCGGACGGGACCCTTCGACAGATTTCGTACGTTAACGATCTTAGCTTGCGGGCAGACAGAATTGAATTTGACCACGGATTCTTCATCTGTGAGTCCAACTTAATCGTTTAAGACCATTCTCAACTCAGAATTAAAAAATTACTGACATTTGGGCAAAATGATAAATGCTCTTGATCATAGAAATAAGCCCCCTGAAAAGTCATTTTATAATGTTATGTTCCTGACAGTGTTGTCAATGGCGCTCCACCGAAAAAAAAAACCAGACCATCCGTGCAGAAATTTGACAAGCTTCGACGGGTTGTCGACTGTGCTGTCATCTAACGGCAATGAATACCAAAGCGTATTCAAACCTAGTGTTCTGTAATCGATTATTTTCAACTAGGCACTAAGCACTAAATGCGTGAATTCGGAAAACTTAAATCAAAAGATTCTAGTTCCGTTATTCTGTTCTGAAGAATGAATATTTCATATTATGAAAAAGATAATACATATAGAAAAAGGATACAAAATTTGTATGGCTCCGCCACATCTGGGATGCCGGCTAAATCCCGAACCTAGAAAACGAGTATTGTTTCCATATTTGAAGTGCTTTTAGCTTTTAAGCCAGATATTTTTATTTTATACCCAGGAACCAGGTTTTCGTGAGGTATAATTAGAAATTTTCATCGTTTCCTGAACAGAGTAATTGGTATTGAAAAAAAATAGTCGGTAAGGAATTTATATCAGTGTTATTCAGTTGGAATACGTTCACGAAGGTATTGAATTTTAAATTTTTAGTTTGAGTCCAATTTTCTGGGGCAGGTTTGAGTGCTGATTTAGAAAAAGGTCATGCAATATTATCAACAAGAGTGTTATGAAATTGATCTTCGTATTCAAAATGAAATTACAATCATCTTTGAGGTGAACTCTGAATGAAACGATTTTATGTTTAAATATTATATGTACATAAATTTTAGGGCATTGGATTATATAAGAATGAGTAAACAAAGTTCTAGTACTAGAAAAAAAACAGTTTGCAATTGTAATTGTTGTGTCTTCAATTGCTCCCCGAACAAAAATCAAAACATGGCTATACATTCCCATAAATTTCATAAGAAAGATGCCTCAGTAGTTTGTGTCACTAATGACTTTGGCAAAGTGGAAAATGGAATGGATCGAAGAAAAGCACAAATGATCGACTAATAATTGAACACTGCCGTCAAACCCAAATATCGCTTCATTTTTCCTGTTAAATTATTATCAATTTCGATATAATTAAAATTGAAAAACCAATTTGTTCACCTTAAATCAATAAAATTTAGACTACCCATAAATAATCCGGTCATTTACTGAAAAGTCTTCACATAAAAATGACAAAATCGAAGAAAAACCTGAAAAACACCAAAAATAATCCGTTTCACAACAATAAATCCCGAAAAAGTACTCGTTTTCCTCCAGGTTTGCTTAAGTTTCGCAGCGCCCTCATCGGTAGTTGGAATCGCGAATACTTGGACTACTTGTGTGGAAAATTCGAACTACCGAACCGGCCTGATATCTTTTGCCCAAGTTGATGAACCGAATTATTAATTGAAATTTTCTTGTAAAAATCTCTCAAAACGATGTGTCGTTTGAAAAAATCCGCAAGAGGTGAAAAAAATCCGAAATGCGGAAAAAAATCCGCCGATTGACTGGTTCCTGAACGTCAATATCTTTGATTATAGAATAATATAGTATTTTATATTCTATGGTCAATATGAATAATATGATGGAAACCTAACTTTATTATGACAGGAACTTCAAAATAATATTCTTTTCATAAATGTTCATGTAAGTATAAATAAATATAAAGTGAATACAAAAGTGCCACATTACGCAGAATTTCACCTGCAGTTCAAAAATGGATCAAGAAAATAACAATGAAACTTTTTCATCGGAATTCAGTATAAAACTGGAAGAAAATATTGGAATGAATAATGTGAAGACTGAAATAACGGACTGCCCTAGCCAGCCCATCAACGAGAAAAAAGACTTTTATAGTACACAAACTTCTATGATTAACAGGTGAGAAGTCTGATGAATTTTTGAATTGAATCCATAAAAACCTTCTACTATATTTTTACACATTCATCTATTTCAGTGTTATGTATCCAGAAAACTCCAGATTAGACGTGACCCGAGTGAAAAAAATTAAGGTTGAAGATTTGGATGTTTCACAATTCTCTACGGTAAATGAAGGATATATGGTCCAAAAAGAGCATAGTGAAAACTCAATACTACCATCCCATTTGAATTACTTTCAGTGTTTCTTGTGCAAGAAAACTTCTATTCTGAAAAAGAAGAGAACCCAACTGAAAACTCACATAGACGGCGTTCACCTGAAACTGAAGGAACACAAGTGCCACTTATGCGAACACGTGGCCAGCGACAAAAAATACCTAAAGGTTCACATAGACGCCGTTCATTTGAACATGAAACAACACAGTTGCGACTTGTGCAAGTTCTCTACGCATCAGAAGCAAGATCTCAAAATCCACGTAAAAGCCGTTCATTTGAATTTGAAGGAACATAAGTGTCACTTGTGCGACTACAATGGGAATTATAAGAACGGTCTGAAAGTTCATATAGACACCGTCCACTTGAAAATTAAGAAGTTTAAGTGTCATTTATGCGATTATGGTACGAATGAGAAGAAATACATGCAACGTCATGTAGACAGCGTTCATAATTCCATCGTACATAAGTGTAGTTTATGTGAATATACTTCAGATCGGAAATTTTTGCTCAGTAGGCATATGAAGAGAATACATAAAACAGCGTAAGTGACACTTATGTGATTAGACTGAAAGTATGGTGTGCGCAATCTGTTGGTTGTTTTTTGTACTTACAATAAAAAATTTTTGAATGACTGTTGCTTTATTCAAAAGAGTACACACACACACCTTCCAATTATTCCAAAAAGTTGAGAAGATTTGACTCTGCCTACAGAATTTATTGTTGTAATTTCATCCACTGTAAAACAATTTTTTGAGAGGATTGTAATTTTCCAAAAAAATCTATACCCACTCAAAGCTTATAAAAATTTTCTGCGCAGGTACAGGGTGTTTCGCGTAAGCGGGTCACTGGATTTTGTGACTTTTCCTTTAAGCAAAATTGAAGAATGACCCATCAATATGATAGTATTGGGGCTATACAAATATTTTATAGGAAAAACTATCGAATCAAGGCATGAAAAGTCATTGACCATTTTTCCAAAAAAATATTTTTTCGCAAATTTGCCTGGATTTCAAGATAAAAAGGTCTGAGACAATTTATCACTAGTTGTTTCTTCATTTGAACTTCCGGTTTTCTAGAAAACGGAAATTTTTTTCTTGCAAAATATATACTTCTATACCGAATGTGTTAATATAATGGTGGTTTTATATTTATTTCCAGCAATTCCATTCAAAATCAACCTGAGGAAATTCAGATTCCATATTCGGAGAATATAACCATGTTGTTTGTGGTTTAATCAATATTTGATTGTCAAAATTTGAAGTTTTTATTCTCGATTATAATAGAAGCAAAAATTTGAAGCCTGAATTTTCATTCAACGCTCTGTACATTTTAGTCCTTGAAGAAAGTTAATTGATAAATGCTCTATTGACCTTCTCATTTTTAAAACCAGCCAAATTTGCAAAGAATATTTCTTTTGGAAAAACGGTTTTTCCTCAATAACTTTTATTTGCGTTGGTTCGATAGTTTTTTCGGTAATATATTTGGATAGTCCTTCAAAAAACTATCATATCGATGATAGAATTTTGCCCAAAGGATAAGTCACAAAATTCAGTGACCCGCTTCATGAAACCCCCTGTACATACTTGGTCTGTACATTTTTTGGTGAAAAAATTTTATCTACTAGAACTTTCCTTTGTGATATTATTATACCACGCTAATTTGAAATTTGAAAAGTCTTTCAAGGTGAGGTTTTTTTTTGACATGTGCTAGAACTCGTCGAAAGGGATAATTTCGCCGGAAGTTGATGATATAAAATATTCAATTTGAAAAAGTGGAAAAAATCTTGGGTATCGAGTGCTTAAGACGACTCTGGATCGTGTTATCTCTCTGTTAGGAGATCTGCCATGAATCACGGTGCCATATGCATTCCAGCAAGTAAATAAAGTGCTGGATTTTATCGCAAATTTGTATATTCCCTTTCAACTTTCATTAGGAGATTTTTCCTTTCATTCTAGAAGTTCAAACGGAGGACAGGAAAAAATACTGATTGAAAAGGTACTATAAAAAAAAAATAGGAAGTTCACAAACTCACCGATAAAATTGATCCAAATTGTTTGCAGAAATTGTTCGAAATGGTCACCATTCGCTTGATGTACAAAAAGTCTTGCGCGGCGTAATAACGAATTATTAAATGCAGCAACTATCACATCAGTTTGCTCACGAATAATGTCACAAGCATCTTCAATGCGTTGTTTTAGTTCTTCAACACTATTGACCTCACCGTTACTGTACACTTATGTTTTCAAACGACCCCAAAAGAAGAAATCACAGGGTTTGAGATCCGGGGAGCGTGCAGGCCAAGAAATCGACCCACCATGTCCTATCCACCTATTTGGAAACACATTTCGAAATTCGGAAAAGTCACAAAAATTATTCGTTCTGTCATATGATTTACCGTAAACTGAACGCATTCAATAAACCCATTTAGATCGCAATACGTACCGTCAGATCAGGACTGAGAATTTCTCAGATTCGCGGGTAACTTTGATTTCGAAATACTCGGCCCTGGTGAATATTTTATATAGAGGGCTTTGGGGATTTTGATGGGTCAGTTTCTTCTAGATGTTATTGTTTCGTCATAAACATTGAAAATCTGAAAAAAGTGAGTGCTTTCAAAATTTCATAACGAACAAACTACCTTTACGAAAATTAGCTTTTCTTGGAATTTTTCACGATTCATTTACTGCATTCCGACGATCGTACCTACCAATTTTCGTGATATTTGGTCAGCAATGATTTCTTTTAAATTTGATACCTCGATTTTTAGCCTTCGAAATGTATGAATCGGATTTTTTAGGTCGGAGCGCAACTGATGGGTTTGAACCAAATTTCAGGGGTGGTTTTTCTTGAAAGATTCCAAGAGGTTATTATTGGAAATTTTTGATATTCCGTGTGTTGGTGCGTTTTCTTGGTCATGACTTTTATGTTATACTAGGACAAGAGTCAATCCTTCACTAACAGAATATTAAAACAAATCATTGACCATCGGTTCTTGTCTAAATTCACAGGCTTATTTCAATTATTCAGAGTGCATATTCTTTGAGGGTTGGCTCACATCGTTTATGTTCACTGTTTACAATTGATCAGAACGACCAGTTTCAGTTTTGAATAATTCCTAACTAAATGAATCTGCGATGAGGTAGTTTTTGGATATATTAAAGTTTGCATCCATGGGCGTGCCTATGGGTTAACCAGATATTTTTTAACCTAAAATAAAGCACATAAAAATGCGACTTTCTCAGGTCTTGGGTATCTTTCATCGCATCTCCAACGAGTATTTTCAACGATAACAATGGAGTGGTCATCAACGTGGTGGAATTATTTGTCCCAGCGTTTGTGTGCATGCCTAGGTCTTTTCTTATTCAATCAATGGGTCGTTCTTGAGGTCATTGAGTTATTCTCCATTATAAATATAATGCTTTTCTTATCTACCATCAGTATCATCACTTCAACGATACCAAAACCTACCATAAAATGTTCAAATTCGCAATCCTTTTATCCACCGTCGCCAGTTTGGCATACTGCGTTCCCCAAAATTACTACTTCGGCAACTACGAAACCGCCCCTTACCAACCTTCGGGCTGGAGACCATCAGGAGCGGCTTTCCGCCTTCCAGAACGTCAGCAGGCGCCCCAAACGATCTACGGACCTCCCCAGCCAGAGTACGGACCACCAGAACCCGCAACAACCACGAAGGTTGCTGAAGCTACCACCACGGTAATTCCAACAACGACGGAAGTGAGTACCGAAGAGAACGAAGCTGAAAATTTGAGCGAGCAATTGAAGGATGGCGAGCAAGGAGCTTACTACGTCTTCCATCCCTCAGGACTTCTACAAAAAGTCTCATTCGCCACCAAGGATGACTTCGCCAACATGGCCTACTATGCCAGAATCAAGTACGAAGATGTTGAACCTATTAGAGGTCCAATCTACTCTTACGACCCAGAAACCGCTGAACTGAAGAGGATAGCGAGAAAAGTCGACTCTACCCAGAAATGAGGGATGATTTTGACATTGAAGTTGTGTAGATATTCAAGAATCTGTTTGAACATGCATTCATTGTATCATTTTAAATAATTATATTCTTATTTATTATGTAAATGTTTCCCTCGATACCCTAATTCCAAAAATTAGTTTGGTGCTCTCTTCCAGCTGTATGTTTTTTAGAACTCCAGGTGGTTCTCGACTAGCAATCGTGGGCCTCCAAGTGCTTCGAGGCCACCTGGTTATCTGTGGCAAATTCCTGCTACATTATACTGCCAGAATAAGACCTTGGCACACCTTTCAGGGTGATAGGTTGGAAAAAACTGTTTTGAAGGCAGTGATTTCCTGTAGTTCCAACCAAATAGTCCTATCCCAGCCCCTTCTTTGCAGTTGACCTATCATCCACGTGCTTTTGCCTGGAAGTCATTTATAACTCCTCAAAGCTAGCACTTAGGCCTCATTCGTAATGAAACAGCTTTATTTATCTACCTTTTTTGTTGATGTTAATTTTGTATTAGACAACAAGACCATTTTAAGCAAGGTACCAATTGATTTCAATTACTTACTTCACAGGAGCGTTGAACTGGCAGGGAAACACATAGATAATATAAAAAAATCACAATGATGATAAACCCTTGAGTCTACATTCGTTTACAGTTGAACATTGAACATTTAATTCAAAAGAAGATAGAAGCTTCAAGGTTTCGGTTCCATCAGTGATTGGGTTAGGTCACAGCAAAGAGGTATTGTCACTGGTTTGAGGTCCCATGGAACAGGCCAGTAAATTCATCTTAATAATCAAGACTGCATAGAGCGTTTTTGGGAATTCTAGATATTGATGTTGGACAAACGACCAACAGAACTTTTCTTCGAAGGACACAAAGATACATCAACATGCAGCCATCCGAGGAACTATCGACAAATCTCATAAAGGCATTGAAACCAATCTTGAAATAAATGATTGAAATCTGGTCGGGATGACCTATAAAAAAGTATCAAAAAATTATACAGGGTGTTCCTTGTAGACATGCCTATATTTAAGGGAATGATTCTTTGACTCATTTTTAGGAAAAAACTTCCTATGAAGGTATGTCTTAAAATTCTCAACTTTTGAGATACAGGGTGGTAAAATCCGAAAAAAAAAATCAGTTTTTCAATAATAACTGAGAAAATATTTCGATATCTCTATAAAATTTGGTACATGCTTCTATGCATCAAGGTACATTTTGTGATTGAAAATTTCATTTGCTCTACCAGTGGCGTGCGTACGGGTGTTCATTGAATAATTTTGTAGAAAAACTACTACGCCACTGCCCTCTCTTAAAAATTTGATTGCTTAAGTTTTCTTCGTTCGACGTATGTTTTTCGCTTAGAAAAATAAAAATCGTTTGACTTCAGGATCAATTCCTCAAAAATCTGATGCGGTGAAAATGTTTTCGCACTGGACGACTGGAAGCAAATTGAGAGATCAGATTCATTCCAAAATGAATGGGAATCCAAAAAATATGTTTTTCTTATCAGATGATGTTCTGTTCTGGATTAAAATAATTGATTTAAAATTGCTTCATAGTTTCTTCAAAATTTTATCACCCTGTATCTCAAAAGTCAAGACTTTTAGTCAAAGAATCACCCCCTTGAATATTAGCATGTCTTTAAGGAACACCCTTTATATGAGAGCGTGCCTGACCTGTTCACAAGTTCTTTTCTTGGTCTTCTGGTTCTTTCAAGAAATCCCCCTTACCTCTCATCCACCCCCGTCCCCCTACCTAGCCTAATTCTTATAAAAAATATATTGCCTGGATATAATTTGCTACAATTTTACCTAGACATGCACTCTTATTATGGCGTTGCTGATTATTGAGAATTTCAAAATGCACGAGCAGAATATTGAAGAATTTTGTTTACCTTCGATTACTATAACTAATATTCTACATTGGTATGCACGAGGAGTATGCCATTGGTTGTTAGGATAGTGACTCCGTTTATACGTGCTCAATCTCGAATGGTCGAAATATAATAATTCTTGATTTTTCATTCTGGAATTTTCAATGAAGAATGAATCGTTATGATCTAGTTTCAATTCAAACAATAACAAAATCACGATAAAGTAATCTAGGTGGAACATTAATGAACATGAACATAAATAGAAGAAATAGTTTCAATTCAATAAATAACAAAATAATAAAAAAGTCGTCTAGGAAATTTTATGAACATGAACAAAAAAACGAAGAAATATGGTATCAACTCAATAAACAACAAATAAAAAAGAAAGTCTCCTAGGAAATTTCATGAACATGAACAAAAAATAATAAAAATGTAGTTTCAATTCAATAAATAACAAAATAATAAAAAAGTCGTCTAAGAAATTTCATGAACATGAACAAAAAAAAAAGAAGAAATAGTTTCAATTCAATAAATAACAAAATAATGAAAAAGTCGTCTAGGAAATTTAATGATAATGAACAAAGAATCGAAGAAATAGTTTCAATGCAATAAATAACAAATAAAGAAGAAAGCCTTCTAGGAAATTTTATGAACATGAACAAAAAATAGAAGAAATATAGTTTCAATTAAATAAATAACAAAATAATAAAAAAGTCGTCTAGGAAATTTTATGAACATGAACAAAAAATAGAAGAAATATTTCAATTCAATAAATAACAAAATTATAAGAAAAACGTCTAGAAAATTTTATGAACACGAATAAAAAATAGAAGAAATAGTTTCGATTCAATAAATAACAAAATTATAAGAAAGTCGTCTAGGAAATTTCATGAACATGAAGAAAAAATAGGAGAAATATAGTTTCAATTCAGTAAATAACTAAATTAGAAGAAAGTCGTCTAGAAAATTTTATGAACATGAACAAAAATAGAAGAAATATGGTATCAATTCAATAAATAACAAATGAAAAACAAAGTCTTCTAGGAAATTTCATGAACATGAACAAAAAATAGAAGAAATATACCTAGTTTCAATTCAATGAATAACAAATAGAAAACAAAGTCGTCTAGGGAATTTTATGAACATAAACAAAAAATAGAAGAAATAGTTTCAAATCAATGAATATCAAAATAATGAAAAAGTCGTCTAGGAAATTTTATGAACATAAACAAAAAATAGAAGAAATATACCTAGTTTCAATACAATAAAAAACAAATAAAAAAGAAAGTCGCCTAGGAAATTTCATGAACATGAACAAAAAATAGAAGAAATATACCTAGTTGCAATTCAATGAATAACAAATAAAAATGAAAGTCGTCTAGGAAATTTTATGAATATGAACAAAAAATAGAAGAAATATTTCAATTCAATAAATAACAAAATAATAGAAAAGTCGTCTAGAAAATTTTATGAACATGAACAAAAAATAGAAGAAATATGGTATCAATTCAATAAATAACAAATAAAAAAGAAAGTCTTCTAGGAAATTTCATGAACATGAACAAAAATAGAAGAAATATACCTTGTTTCAATTCAATGAATAACAAATGAAAAAGAAAGTCGTCAAGGAAATTTTATGAACATGAACAAAAAATAGAAGAAATAGTTTCAATTCAATAAATAACAAAATAATAAAAAAGTCGTCTAGGAAATTTAATGACAGTGAACAAAAAATCGAAGAAATAGTTTCAATTCAATAAATAACAAATCAAGAAGAAAGTCGTCTAGGAAATTTTATGAACATGAACAAAAAATAGAAGAAATATACCTAGTTTCAATTCAATAAATAACAAAATAATAAAAAAGCCGTCTAGGAAATTTTATGAACATGAACGAAAAATAAAAGAAATAGTTTCAATTCAATAAATAACAAGATAATAAAAGAGTAGTCTAGGTAGAACTATTACGAACATGCAGAAAAAATAGAAATAATTAAGATCTCATTTGAGTGCACATAAACCTAGTATATCAAAACGTCTGAATCACATTGTCCAAGTCCAAATTTAAGAGGTCACTATTAAGGTCCTAGTCTCTTCATCGACTATATATATCAACATCTTCCAAACCATCTTCAGTATCACCACTTCATCGATACCAAAACCTACCCCAAAATGTTCAAATTCGCAATCCTTCTATCCACCGTCGCCAGTTTGGCCTACTGCGTGCCTCAAAATTACTACTTCGGCAACTACGAAACCGCCCCTTACCAACCTTCGGGCTGGAGACCATCAGGAGCGGCTTTCCGCCTTCCAGAACGTCAACAGGCGCCCCAAACGATCTACGGACCTCCCCAGCCAGAGTACGGACCACCAGAACCCGCAACAACCACCGAAGTTGCTGAAACTACCACCACGGAAGTTCCAACAACGACGGAAGTAAACACCGAAGAGAACGAAGCCGAAAATTTGAGCGAAGCATTGAAGGATGGAGAGCAAGGAGCTTACTACGTCTTCCATCCCTCAGGACTCCTACAAAAAGTCTCATTCGCCACCAAGGATGACCACGCCAACATGGCCTACTATGCCAGAATCAAGTACGAAGATGTTGAACCTATCAGAGGTCCAATCTACTCCTACGACCCAGAAACCGCTGAACTGAAGAGGATTGCAAGGAAAGTCGACTCGGACCGAAAACACCAATGATTTTCGTCATCAAATTAGTATTGAGTTCAAAAATACATTTTGAATTGGTTTAAATTATTTATTTATGAAATATAAGGGCTTTATCGAAAAATGATTTATTCCTTACTTGTGTCGATAAACATCACCAATTTGTAGCGAATTTACATTCATGTTACGTAGCTGTGACAGAGTAACTTGATGACATATTGATCTCAAATTGATTCATCACAAATATGGAGCACAGTTTCGTATATGTTACATAAAATTTACATAGCTGATACATCGCCAATACGAAGCATGGATGTAGTTTTGATACATCACAGTTTTGTCCCAACTGATCGCAATGTTCATTCCTCGCTCTCCCCATGTTACATCACAGTGATGTAACTGGTTCTTGCCGATAATGATAAACAGTCCAGCATTATATTTAAAAAAATCAAAGGGACAAGTGTAATGCTTTGCAGTTTTAGATACCCTTCTGCTATCCGAACGAGAGCTCGGATCACTTACAATATACGAACACGCGGGATCGCATACTAATCCTACCTATTTTTGGCCAGCGCAATGATCAATATAGTAAGAAGAATTCTAAGTTTTGTAGAAACAACAAAATTCTCTCAGTCGTACTAAAGAAAATGGTGGGGAAGTCTTGAGGAAATCAAACAAAATGGTTGAGAACCCAAAGAACAAGAATTTATTGGTTCTGTTGGGGACGGTTCCCCAACTCCAGGTCAAATAATAAGAATCGGGAAAGACCTGCGAGAAAACCCGTTCTGTACAATGAATAGCAATAATAGGAGAAAATATATCATAAGCAAAGGTAAATACTCCAGTAATGCTCCATAGGAGGGTTGAAATGGTGGATGCGAAAGTAATGCATACAACAGTACAAGCATAGGCGATCAACAGGCATGGTATATGATAATGAAGTAACAGTATATGCAAAAAAAATGTTAAATTCAAAAAGGAGAATGATAGGTGCTACAACGTCAACATTCAAAACTTCAATGGTAAAAGGAGAAAGTTCCACAATTGTATACCCTATCCCCTTGACTAAACATGTGGACATGTGGCTACAGAAGGGACCGGGAACATTTCGTCAAGTCTGTAATCCCAGTGGAATTTGTCCGGAGTCCTGTCTACAGGCAGGAAAAAACTACCTAACTACTACTACCCAAAAAAGGGACACAATTCTTTTAACTCCTATGGGGAGCTTCCGCACCGAGTTATTATGTTGAGCTGGCACATATCGTTCTAACCAAGTATCAAGGATCCAAAATATTAAAGGAATATCTAAGTTATACCTGTAACAGCAAGCTTCTTACATCAAGAGAGTAGTGATAGTTGAACTGAGGAACCTAAAAAGAACTCATAATACGTGGTACCTAACCCAACACATGGGATAGACAAAAAAAAATAATCAACGAAGTAACGTTTCAATATGAAAGAAAAGTAACTGTCGACCTACGTGAGGAAAATAACTATAATATTCTTTTCGAAATATTGAAGCCCTTTCTTTCGTTGATTTTCTGAACTCTCGCCTCTACGACTAACACTTCGGTTTTTTCAACAATGGCGATCTATTTTATTATCAATGTGAAGATTAAATAACGTTGTACTGTATTGGTACTTTTGAAATGATTAAACTCTTACCGAGATTACAGTTTTCTATTGAAAACCGTAAAGAACTAGAACCCTACCTTACAGGCGTTCTTTTCAACTTGAAAATATTACTCTAGATAATCTTTGGCCAAGATCGTGATCGTATAGTGGTTTTTAAAGGACTCTACGTTGTGTATGTAAGTATGTAACCCAAATAACGCTTGATTCAATAGAAGAGATTGACGGGAAAATAGGAAATTTAAAACACATATTTTTAGCACTCAAAACAAGGAAATAGTAAGTTTATTTCAGAGTGCCAAAAGGTGGGAAGGATGAAAAAACTTCCCAGACGGGAAGAAAAAAACAAACCTCCCTCCTTTTCTCGTTCATATATCATTAACTCACAAGTAAAAGAATATTCATAAACAGGTTGACCGGTGAAAATTCTCTCAAATGGTGTTCAAAAATTACGAAAGGCACTGCCGTGAAGGCAGGAGCTTTTGAGCGCTCGTACATGCACCTTGTAGGTAGATTCGCATTTTGTAGTTTCAGAAATCAATTGAAGGAATTTTCGACAGCTGTCAAAAAAATTCTGAAACTCAGGCGAAACTCCAGACTTCATGTCAGTGCTTCAGCTGATCAATTTTTTTTCGATAATTCGCTATAATTTTCTACGGTATCTATGGTCTTGGTGGTGCGATCTGGACAAAATTTTGCACGTAGTTTGAATACATTATTACCCAGCAAGGTGCAAAATTTCATTCCAATCCGCTCAGTATTCTCGGAACTATCAGGAAAAAAATATTTTGAAAGGCCATATTTACGGAACCCCTAGTCTAATTTTGCTCATTGATGAACATGACCGCGATATTCGCGATCCAAACCCACCCTGAGAATTTCAAGTTCCTAGGCCTTTCCGTTCAAAAGTTACAATCTTCTATGGTTTCTATGGTTCTGGTCATGAGATCTGAACAAAATATTGTTTTAATATATCATTCTCGATTAAAATACAAAATTTCATCTCGATCGAATCCGTAGTTTCGAAATTATCGAGAAATCAAAATTTCAAACGACCGTATTTACGGAACCCCTAGTATAATTCTGCTCATAGATGAAAGTGAGCACGACAATCGAGATCCACACCTATCCTGAAAATTTCAAGTCCCTAGGCCTTTCCGTTCGAAAGTTATGATTTTCTATGGTTTCTATGGTTCTGGTCATGTGATCTGAAGAAATAAAGCTTGAATATATCATTCTCCATAAGTATACAAAATTTCGTCACGATCGAATCTGTAGTTTTGAAATTATCAAGAAAACTAAATTTCAAACTACCATATTTACGGAACCCCTTGTATAATTTTGCTCATAGATGAACGTGATCACGACATTCGAGATCTACACCTATCCTGAAAATTTCAAGTCCCTAGGCCTTTCCGTTCAAAAGTTACAATTTTCTATGGTTTCTATGGTTCTGGTCATGTGATCTGGTGAAAATTTCACATGTAGCTTGAACACCTAATTCTCCATTTGAGTGCCAAATTTCATCTTGATCGAATCTGTAGTTTTCAAGTAATCAGGGGAACAAAACTTTGAACGGCCATATTTACGGAACCCCTGGTGGAATTTGGCCCATTAACGAACTTAACCGAGGCATTCGGAAACTGAACGCACACTGAAAATTTCAAGTCTCTAGGTTGATCCGTTCGAGAGTTATCGTGCTTACGGCCGGCCGGACGGCCGGACGGACAGACTCGAATTTTCCGACGGATTCGTCATCAGTGAGTCGAACATAGTCGATTGAGACCATTTTCGGCTCAAAATTCGAAAAATACAGACATCGTGACGAAATGATATAGCCCTCGTGTAAGTTGTACGAGCGCTCAAAAATGATTGAGTAGATTAAGGCGATAAATTGGGAGTTTTACTTCGCAGGGGTCAAACTATCATTTGACGATTGATGATCTCCCACGTTGCAAGGAGACGGGAATGCGACAGAGTCCTTGTTATATATATTTCCAAACGTTGGGCAAAGCCTAAGTTAATTTTTAGGTTGCGTCCTCCGATAGTTGTCTCCCTGGTCAATAATCCCATCAAATATTAGATAAACCATATAAGCAGTAAATGATATAACCAGTGAATGTTATAGACAGTAAACGAAATAAACCATAAACGATATAAGCAGTGGATGATATAGATAATAAACGATATAGGCAGTGGATGATATAGATAGTAAACGATATAAGCAGTCAATCATATAAACCATAAACGAGGAGTCATATCGGATCATAATGTATGGAGAGTAGCTTTTTAAAATGCTCAATCAATATAAGATGATGAAACATAATGCCGACAATGGTGCTTATGAATATCCTTGCTATTTACTGCGAACTACAACGATTACATATAGTATCATTTGAAGAATATTGCAAAACCTTGAAATTAAGGTGATTATTAAGCATTAGTTTATACATTCAAATTCTTTTGTGATAAGCACTTGGGAATTTAATACATATGGTCAGTTAGAATCATTAAATAATATGGAATAGACTTGATAATGAAGTATGAAAAATGGATACAAAACAATACACAAGAAACAAACCAACATGGAAAAAAAAACGTTGAGTAGGAGCAAATGGCCTCTTGTGAATTGGGGATAAATGATATGAGATAAACGCATGGGTTAAATAATGGACTCTGTTGAAAGACAAGTGTAGCAAATTAGGATAAGCCTGTATGATAAAGTTGTAATTATAAAATATTGTTACTCACATGGCAAAACCAAAGTATCTCTTCCACCCTCGAAAGGTTTTAGATATCACTAACTCACAATCCTACCCTCGTTTTTCATGAAAACGAGCAGCCAGAAAATATATCAACAACCGTCTAGAGAAAAACTCCCAAGCAAGAGAGCTAGAATTTTCAGGTTAAAATCGTACATCGATTTGTATAAAAAAGATTCTGTGGTTATTTTTCTCTCGGACGGACTCAGCAATCCGACTTCCTAATGTTCATGATAATTTGGATTTCTGTACGGATAATGAAAATGGCGGGCGCAGACGCCAGATCGGTTCAACGTTCTTTAAATTTCTTACCCCAACAGTTACTGGCATTCTCAAAATCCTAACATTCTCCTTCTAACCCCTCGAAAAACTCGACCATCGAAAAATAAAAATGACGGAACACAGAATATTCGACTGTGTTCTTCTAGTCAGTAAATACACTTTGAGTAATCTACTCTGAAATCGGTACCATAGAAAACTTCCTTATTCGCTGGATGATAATCCAGGACCGATCTATTACACAAGATCGATCACTTCCATCTCACCGATCTCATAAAATCCCGAAGGATCATAAGAACGAGTTGATTATCCTGCGAAAATTCCGGCCTCCCATAAACGACACACAAGAACAGGACTCGAAAGCGCCTCGAAAACGATATAAGAAGGCAGAACAGAAAGCGAGACCGATAAAGAACTAAGGAGTCATTCCACAGAGACCAATCATTTCTCGAGGGGGGGGTATAAATAAAAATGAAATACCCGATTTATTCATATCCCCCGAAATTCCGCCCTTTTGGCAAGTTGTCAACTACGAAAATGGATATTGAAATTACTCTGGGAGGAAGATGTAAATGATATATGTCTTTTACGATGGACGGATGGGAGTAATGGGGACGGAATGAACGGAAAGCGATTCCGGGAGGGGTTGAATCGTTGTGTATTTGCTGCATATCGGACGTTGGGGTGGATCATCCGAAAAAAAATTGATTTTATGTGGCTAATTGGAGGGTTTCTTTGGGGGGATTCGAGACTATCAATGTAATGTAATATTGTAATGGTCAAGGGAGGAGGATATATGAGGGGGTGAAAGGGGTAATATCTTCCCCTATACAGAGGTGGAGGCGAGAGGTTTATGGAAAAAATAAAACATTATGAGGAAGAATATCTTTAACATCTAATTCATTTCAGATTACAAAACCGCCTCCCTCCCTTCCAACAGCCTGATATGTAGATCACCCCTTCGTGATTTTTTGACCTAAATTCACCCTAGGGGGTTTCCAGTAAATTTGGAATATAATAAGGTAATATAAACTTTTACTCTTATACAATCAAAATGAGGAATAAGACATTTAAAGTTTCTGCCACCCCAGAATTTTTGGTACAATCTTGGGTCGAATGGTTAAATGAACATTTAATTCCTGAAAAAATGACAACAAAAAGCAGAAAAAACAAGGCCTCCTCACAAGATCTTTAATGATGATACACCCACAGTTCTTAAGGGCGGCAATACGAGGGAGGGAAGTGAGGGGTGTTTCCCCCCCTGAATATTGAAACTTGAGGCAAAAAATAGGTAATATGAAACATTTATGAGAGAATTTATGATCTCATTAATATATTTATGGCCTAATCTTTTCGAGGGTGAGATACACAACCCCCTCCACCCCTCAATTTTGTTTTCTATATATGCCACCCAGGAAGGGTGCAGAAGAAAAAATAATGTTTCACTTTTATGTTTTATTTTATTCGAATATTTTACATTAGATGAGGAACATTTTCAAGTTTTCCCAAATGAAAATTGTACATTCAGAGAAGGCGACATTAGCCATGTATGTAATACTGAAAAAATAATTTACGAATGCTTATAGATTATAGCAGCATTGAACTTTGTTATATTGACCTTCTTATTGCTCAGAATATTTATTCATCTTGAATGATTTCAGTTTTGAAAAAAAATACATACAATTGAGAATAAAATTCCAAAAAAAGGTGCGAAATTTTGAGATTTTAATTTTTTTCCTCAAAAAATTAAAAACAAGAAAAAAATCTTGGACAACTACTTTATAGGAAGGCATTAATTTTAAAAAGAAGGCATTTTCATAAGATCTTCAGGTAATTATATATCAACAGTTCTCAAGGGCGTACATACGGGGGAGGGGGGGCTTTGGGCTGATAAAAAAACTGGAGGAAAAATCAAGTAATTTGAAAAATTATGAACTTTCTGGCCAAATCTTTTCAGGGGTGAGATCTCAACCGACCCCCCTCTCCCCACCATTTTTTGAAAAATTGTTTTACACCCATGACAGTTTTATTCAATATTCTTTTGAATTGAAATTGAAGAAAATGAATTAAATCGAACAATAGAGACAGAATAATTATAGGGAGATGAAATCATTCAAATCTATTTTTTTTCGGAATCTGACAAAATTCTGGATTTATTCAAATGAGAAATATTTATCCTAAATGAGCACAGGCATGATAATATTCGAGAAGACTTATCAACAATATTCAATTGATTATTTCGTTAAATGAGGCATAATATAATATATTTTTAATTCGACTTCGTGTATAATTTTCATGTGCCATTAAAGAGATTTGGCTGAATTATTCGAGTAGGTCTATTGAAACAAGAATAATGGAAAAATTATATGAAATACTCGAAACAATTGAAAGAAAAAATTTAAAATCAAGAAAAATTTAGAAAAATAGCAGTAATAAAATAAACAAAAATTATTGGTAAAAATTGTAACAGAAATGGATACAAAAGAGAATTAACAGAAAAAAGTTTGAATTTCTTCTTCAGTTACTATAATCGCAAATATTTTTATGAAAATATAGTAATCATCAGCCAAAACTCTTTATAAAGTTATTTCATATGTTGAAGCTATTGTTCTAAGGATATTATAGGGGACTAGCCTTAGGCGCAACGAACTTATAGTATACATTTATCAATATCGTCGTTATATTTGTAAGAGCAAGACAAATGGACAAGGGTACTTTTGGTTATTTCGATCTTCGTAAGCTTATTGTCAATTATCATTTTTATTCTAAGTAACATTTTCAAGGCAGTGAGCTATATATAAAAATTTCCATATACACCAATTCAAAATAGAAAAATAAGTTTGCTTTTTTTTCAATACTGAATGTAAACGCGGTACACTCCTAGAGTTCATTAAATTCAATACTTTCTCCAGTTTTCCATTGATCTCACTTTTATCTCTACCATCTTGTAACCATAATTCGTCTAAATCTTCCTAAACCAAATTCAGTGAAAGCTGTTTCCTTCGAACAATATTATATATAATTGACAAAAAATCGACTTAGCAAATAGTTGTTTGTTCAATCTGAAAATAGCAATAACAGCTTTCACAAAAAACATAGAAAAAGAAAGCTATAAAAAATAGCGAATATACAGCATATTCTTACAAGTATAAACTTGTGCTTTTTACAATTTCCAATAATTAAACATTAAAAATCACAGAATAACTTGGTAAATAAAATATCACAAACATAAGAAACATCACATTTATAATAGGAATGTATTCTGAAATGGGAAATGATCTCTGAAAATATTTATATTGTGCTATGAAAATTCTTGAATAATTTCATGAGATTGAAGTGGCAAGAGCTTTCAATCCAAATCTAAGATCGAATTTTTTATTCATCGAAAAAAGTTTCACTTGTAATTTGTGAGGATATTTGTCTTGAACTCATTTCCTAATTTTATATTTTACAATAAATACACTCATAACGATTTTGCATCAACGTAGAATAAATTCTTCGTGACAAATAAAATATTGTCACTTTTATTTTATTTCTTTTTCGTCCAAACGGAATTCGATTGCTCATATGGAATTTATTCATGAATTATGGAAAAAAAACCCTTCAATCCCAAGAAAAAAAATAACAAAGATTGAAAGTAAAATTATATTATTGCAGATGTCTATTTGTTTATTTCAGAGAATATTTTTCGAGATACTGAATCGAAATTCATTTTTAAATAGTTAATATTCGATTGTGAGAAGTTGAGACAAGAAACACTAGTCTAGAGTGGATTTTTTCCCTCATTTTTTTTCATATTTCGAAGGAAAAAGCGACCACATCGATCTTTCATTTCGATTCAATATCTATATTGCTTACAAAATTTAGTATTCTTACTTCTTATTTATGTAAAATTGTACCTTCGTGTATTTTTTGATGTATTATAGTATTTCTACAGATAAAACGTCGAATTTCCATTTCAAAAATAATGCTTCACTTATTGAGTCACTTCACTGGCGCCATATCTTTTTGAGAACGGAATATGAATGGTAACCAAATCGTTAAATTATTTAGAGTTAATTTTTTTAACTATCGAATATCCTCGTACTACAGAATTCACTCTCGTCCTTTTTTCTGGAATAAATTTATTGCTTCGCATTGATTTGATCTAGGAAATTTGCATCGAATAAAGGTATATTTTTTTCTTGAGAAACGGTTTCGTTCTAATAATGGAAAATGTGAATAAGTTTAGTTAAATCACCCTACCCCCACCCCTCACAAAACCTCCTGAGTACAACCTCAGGAATCAGTACATTGTAACCTTAAAATAGAAGGTATATTCTGAGGCCAGAAATTTGATACGAAAAATTCTTCTGTGTTATATTTTTGCTCAAAGTTTTTGACTTTTGAACTGATTCACATTCTGTAAACTCTTATATTTTTGTAAAGGTACCAAAGGGGTCTAAAAGAGTTGGCCTTTGTATTGTTTTAGCTAAATACAGTGTGTGAGTAATTTTTTTCATAACTGAATGAATATTTCGAAAAATTCCAAATATGTAAATCTAAGTTTTTCGAAAATGGAGGAACTTGCTTCAATTCTCAAAATATCCCATGTGTCTCGAACGATAAATTCAAATTCAGTGTGAAAGACGATTAATCATAACTGAAGGAATATTTCAAAAACTTTTGAAAACATCGAATTGGCGTTCTTTCGTGAATGGAGGAACTTGTTTTGATCCTCAAAATATCCCATGTGTCTCGAACGATAAATTCAACTCAGTGTGAAAGTCGATTCATCATGCCTAAATGAAGATTCTAAAAAATTTCGAATTCATCGAATTGAAGTTCTTTCGTGAAAAGAGGAACTTGATTCAATCCTCAAAATATCCCATGTTTCTCAAACGATTAATCGAAAGTGTGAAAATCGGTTTATCATAATTGAAAGAATACTTCGCATTCATCGAATTGAAGTTCTTTCGTAAATGAAGGAACTTGTTTCAATCCTAAAAATATCCCATGTGTCTCAAAAGATCGATTGAAATACAATGTGAAAGTCGATTTATCATAACTAAATGAATATTCAAAAAAATTCCGAATTCATCGAATTGAAGTTCTTTCGTGAATGGAGGAACTTGATTATATTCCCAAAATATCCCATGTGTCTACAACGATTAATTCAAATAAAGTGTGAATGTCGATTCATCATTCCTAAATGAAGATTCCAAAAAATTGCGAATTTATCGAATGGAAGTTCTTTCGTAAATGGAGGAACTTGATTCAATCCCCAAAATATCCCATGTGTCTACAACGATTAATTCAAATAAAGTGTGAATGTCGATTAATCATTCCTAAATGAAGATTCCAATAAATCCCGAATTCATCGAATTGAAGTTCTTTCGTAAAAAAAAAAACTTGTTCTAATCCTCACGATATTCCATGTGTCTCAAACGACAAATTCAAATAAAGTGTGAAAGTCGATTCATCTTAAATAAATAAATATTTAAAAAATTCCGAATTAATCGAATTGAAGTTCTTTCGTAGATGGAGGAACTTGCTTCAATCCTCAAAATATCCCATGAGTCTACAACGATTAATTCAAATAAAGTGTGAAAGTCGATTCATCATTCCTAAATGAAGATCCCAAAAAATTCCGAATTCATCGAATTGGAGTTCTTTCGTAAAAAGAGGAACTTGTTCTAATCCTCAAAATAGTCCATGTGTCTCAAACGACAAATTCAAATACAGTGTGAAAGTCGATTCATCATTCCTAAATGAAGATTCCAAAAAATTCCGAATTCATCGAATTGAAGTTCTTTCGTAAATGGAGGAACTTGCTTCAATCCTCAAAATATCCCATGTGTCTACAACGATTGATTCAAATAAAGTGAGGAAGTCGATTCATCATTCCTAAATGAAGATTCCGAAAAATTCCGAATTGAAGTTCTTTCGTGAATAGAGGAACTTGATTCAACCCTCAAAATATCCCATCTGGCTCAAAAGATAAATTCAAATAAAGTGTGAAAGTCGATTCATCATTCCTAAATGAAGATTCCGAAAAATTCCGAATTGAAGTTCTTTCGTGAATAGAGGAACTTGATTCAACCCTCAAAATATCCCATGTGGCTCAAAAGATAAATTCAAATAAAGTGTGAAAGTCGATTCATCATTCCTAAATGAAGATTCCAAAAAATTCCGAATTGAAGTTCTTTCGTGAATAGAGGAACTTGATTCAACCCTCAAAATATCCCATGTGGCTCAAAAGATAAATTCAAATAAAGTGTGAAAGTCGATTCATCATTCCTAAATGAAGATTCCAAAAAATTCCGAATTTATCGAATTGAAGTTCTTTCGGAAATGGAGGAACTTGGTTCAATCCTCAAAATAGCCCATGTGTCTACAACGATTAATTCAAATAAAGTGTGAAAGTCGATTCATCATTCCTAAATGAAGATCCCCAAAAAATTCCGAATTTATCGAATTGAAGTTCTTTCGTAAAAAGAGGAACTTGTTCTAATCCTCAAAATATTCCATGTGTCTCAAACGACAAATTAAAATACAGCGTGAAAGTCGATTCATCATTCCTAAATGATGATTGCAAAAAATTCCGAATTAATCGAATTGAAGTTCTTTCGTAAAAAGAGGAACTTGTTCCTATCCTCAAAATATTCTATGTGTCTCAAACGACAAATTCAAATACAGTGTGAAAGTCGATTCATCTTAAATAAATGAATATTTAAAAAAATTCCGAACTAATCGAATTGAAGTTCTTTCGTAAATGGAGGAACTTGCTTCAATCCTCAAAATTTCCCATGTGTCTACAACGATTAATTCAAATAAAATGTGAAAGTCGATTCATCATTCCTAAATGAAGATTCCAAAAAATTCCGAATTCATCGAATCGAAGTTCTTTCGTAAAAAGAGGAACTTGTTCTAGTCCTCAAAATATTCCATGTGTCTCAAACGACAAATTCAAATAAAGTGTGAAAGTCGATTCATTATCCTGAATGAAGATTCCAAAAAATTCCGAATTCATCGAATTGAAGTTCTTTCGTAAATGGAGGAACTTGCTTCAATCCTCAAAATATCCCATGTGTCTACAACGATTCATTCAAATAAAGTGTGAAAGGCGATTCATCATTCCTAAATGAAGATTCCAAATAATTCCGAATTCATCGAATTGAAGTTCTTTCGTAAATGGAGGAACTTGATTCAATCCCCAAAATATCCCATGTGTCTACAACGATTAATTCAAATAAAGTGTGGATGTCGATTCATCATTCCTAAATGAAGATTCCAAAAAATTCCGAATTTATCGAATTGAAGTTCTTTCGTAAATGGAGGAACTTGATTCAATCCCCAAAATATCCCATGTGTCTACAACGATTAATTCAAATAAAGTGTGGATGTCGATTCATCATTCCTAAATGAAGATTCCGAATCTATCGAATTGGAGTTCTTTCGTAAAAAGAGGAACTTGTTCTAATCCTCAAAATATTCCATGTGTCTCAAACGACAAATTCAAATACAGTGTGAAAGTCGATTCATCATTCCTAAATGAAGATTCCAAAAAATTCCGAATTCATCGAATTGAAGTTCTTTCGTAAATGGAGGAACTTGCTTCAATCCTCAAAATATCCCATGTGTCTACAACGATTGATTCAAATAAAGTGAGGAAGTCGATTCATCATTCCTAAATGAAGATTCCGAAAAATTCCGAATTGAAGTTCTTTCGTGAATAGAGGAACTTGATTCAACCCTCAAAATATCCCATCTGGCTCAAAAGATAAATTCAAATAAAGTGTGAAAGTCGATTCATCATTCCTAAATGAAGATTCCGAAAAATTCCGAATTGAAGTTCTTTCGTGAATAGAGGAACTTGATTCAACCCTCAAAATATCCCATCTGGCTCAAAAGATAAATTCAAATAAAGTGTGAAAGTCGATTCATCATTCCTAAATGAAGATTCCGAAAAATTCCGAATTTATCGAATTGAAGTTCTTTCGTAAATGGAGGAACTTGCTGCAATCCTCAAAATTCCCCATGTGTCTACAACGATTAATTCAAATAAAATGTGAAAGTCGATTCATCATTCCTAAATGAAGATTCCAAAAAATTCCGAATTCATCGAATCGAAGTTCTTTCGTAAAAAGAGGAACTTGTTCTAGTCCTCAAAATATTCCATGTGTCTCAAACGACAAATTCAAATACAGTGTGAAAGTCGATTCATCATTCCTAAATGAAGATTCCAAAAAATTCCGAATTCATCGAATTGAAATTCTTTCGTAAATTGAGGAACTTGCTTCAATCCTCAAAATATCCCATGTGTCTACAACGATTGATTCAAATAAAGTGTGGAAGTCGATTCATCATTCCTAAATGAAGATTCCGAAAAATTCCGAATTCATAGAATTGAAGTTCTTTCGTGAATAGAGGAAGTTGATTCAACCCTCAAAATATCCCATGTGGCTCAAAAGATAAATTCAAATAAAATGTGAAGGTCGATTCATCATTCCTAAATGAAGATTCCAAAAAATTCCGAATTCATCGAATTGAAGTTCTTTCGTAAAAGGATGAATGACCTTGAGGCAGAGAAGAAGAAGAAAATCTTCTTTCCCTACAGGTATCAACAATGTACTGACTACTCCCACATACTAAAGACCAAGATAATCGCTGCAAACTTCCCAGAGATTACATTTTCCAGTGACGGAGTGAACTCTGTCTACGCAACTGATACCTATAATTTCGTTAACACGTGAACGTCTACGGACAACCGCACTCATCAACCACCATTTTAGGCATGTCCCTCTTGATAACGTCCAAATTTGGTCCATAGTAAATCAAGCTCATGCTAGAAAACTTCAGTGGCGCACAACATGGTTGCATGCCGCTGAGGTGGTGGGTCTTCCTGACCTCCTCTATCACATGCGTGTGGAAATTGTTGTAGGTGTCAGGGGTTCGTGGATGACCGCAGTCACCCCTGCAATAGTTGGCGTAGTAACCGGGCGGCGCAATCACCCAGTCCTCCCAACCCAGCTGCTTGAAGCTCACGTAGAACCTGCGAAATAGAAAAACGTTGTACTTCGACTCATATGAGTAAAAGTCATCCACTCACCTCTGTTTGCAGCACTGGTTACCACTCTCAGCCGAGCAGTCTATCGCTCTCCTCCTCACCCGTTTCGCGGAGTTGGGGTCGGTGTGGATCACCAGAAATGGACGGTTCTTATTGCTTATCTTGTCGATTTCCCTGTTGAATATGTGGACGTGCCATTGGCTGCAACAGCTGCAATCCACCAGGAGTTGCAGCTTCTCCGTCCTCGACTCCGAGAGCCACTTCGATACTATGCTGGTTACGTTGAGCTTCTGCCATCCACTTCTAGATTCGTCTAGAGCTAGGGTGATGGGCTCCGACATGGCTCTGTTGAAGTCCTGCCAAAGAAAATGCGGAAATAAAGATGTTTCTGTGTTATAAATTGCGCGAGACGTTCAAAAAACCGAGTTATGGCGGTTTCTTTTGACGTCATGGGTACTCTGGAGTATCAACCAAACAGCGTACAACGTTCTGTCAATTAATTGGTTCAGTAAGTGGCGATTGGTCGGTACTGGTAACGTCACATCCGTAAAAATTATTTCACATTTTTCAGATAACTATTTTGGTTTGATTTTCTAGAACAGATTTATCAGATTTGTACGAAAGCGCTGAATGCAGAGAAAAATAGCAAGGTTGCCAGTTTAAACTCACAATTTTGTATAATCTGAATGCAGAGAGAAATATTGAAGTTATCTGTAGAAACTGACAGTTTTGTATCATTTGAAAGCAGAGAGATATATTGAAGTTATCAATTCAAATTGACAATTTTTTATAATTTGAATGCAAAGAGAAATATTGAAGTAACCTGTTTAAATTGAATGCAGAAAGAAATATCAGAGTTACCAGTTTAAACGCACAATTTTGTATAATTTGAATGCAGAGAGAAATATTAAGGTTACCAGTTTGAACTGACAATTTTGTATGATTTGAATGAAGAAAGAAATATCAAAGTTACCAGTTTAAACTGACAATTTTGTATAACTTGAATGCAGAGAGAAATTCTGAGGTTTCCAGTTCAAACTGACAATTTTGTATAATTTGAATGCAAAGAGAAATATCAAAGTTACCATTTTAAACTGACAGTTTTGTATGATTTGAATGAAGAGAGAAATATTAAAGTTACCAGTTTGAACTGACAATTTTGTATGATTTGAATGAAGAGGGAAATATCAAAGTTACCAGTTTAAACTGATAATTTTGTATAATTTGAATGGAGAGAGAAATATTAAAGTTACCAGTTTAAACGGACAATTTTGTATAATTTAAATGCAGAGAGAAATATCAAAGTTACCAGTTTAAACTGACAGTTTTGTATGATTTGAATGAAGAGAGAAATATTAAAGTTACCAGTTTGAACTGACAATTTTGTATGATTTGAATGAAGAGGGAAATATCAAAGTTACCAGTTTAAACGGACAATTTTGTATAATTTAAATGCAGAGAGAAATATGAAGGAAACCAGTTTGAACTGACAATTTTGTATGATTTGAATGAAGAGAGAAATATTAAAGTTACCAGTTTGAACTGACAATTTTGTATGATTTGAATGAAGAAGGAAATATCAAAGTTACCAGTTTAAACTGATAATTTTGTATAATTTGAATGGAGAGAGAAATATTAAAGTTACCAGTTTAAACGGACAATTTTGTATAATTTAAATTCAGAGAGAAATATCAAAGTTACCAGTTTAAACTGACAGTTTTGTATGATTTGAATGAAGAGAGAAATATTAAAGTTACCAGTTTGAACTGACAATTTTGTATGATTTGAATGAAGAGGGAAATATCAAAGTCACCAGTTTAAACTGATAATTTTGTATAATTTGAATGCAAAGAGAAATATTAAAGTAACCAGTTCAAACTGACAGTTTTGTATGGTTTGAATGAAGAGAGAAATATCAAAGTTACCAGTTTGAACTGACAATTTTGTATGATTTGAATGAAGAGAGAAATATTAAAGTAACCAGTTCAAACTGACAGTTTTGTATGATTTGAATGGAGAAAGAAATATCAAAGTTACCAGTTTGAACTGACAATTTTGTATGATTTGAATGAAGAGAGAAATATGAAAGTTACCAGTTTAAACTGACAATTTTGTATAATTTGAATGGAGAGAGAAATATTTAAATAACCAATTTAAACTGAAAATTTCGTATGATTTGAATAAAGAGAGAAATATCAAAGTTACCAGTTTGAACTAACAATTTCGTATGATTTGAATAAAGAGAGAAATATCAAAGTTACCAGTTTGAACTAACAATTTTGTATAATTTGAATTCAAAGAGAAATATATAAGTAACCAGTTCAAACTGACAGTTTTGTATGGTTTGAATGAAGAGAGAAATATCAAAGTTACCAGTTTAAACTGACAATTTCGAATAATTTGAATGCAGAGAGAAATATTAAAGTTACCAGTTCAAACTGCCAATTTTGTATAATTTGAATGAAGAGAGAAATATTAAATTTACCAGTTTGAACTGACAGTTTTGTATAATTTGAATGGAGAGAGAAATATTTAAGTAACCAGTTTAAACTGAAAATTTCGTATGATTTGAATAAAGAGAGAAATATCAAAGTTACCAGTTTGAACTAACAATTTTGTGTGATTTGAATGAAGAGAGAAATATCAAAGTTACTAGTTTAAACTGACAATTTTGTATAATTTGAATACAGAGAGAAATATTAAAGTTACCAGTTTAAACGGACAATTTTGTATAATTTGAATGCAGAGAGAAATATGAAGGAAACCAGTTTGAACTGACAATTTCGTATGATTTGAATAAAGAGAGCAATATCAAAGTTACCAGTTTGAACTAACAATTTTGTATGGTTTGAATGAAGAGAGAAATATCCAAGTTACCAGTTTAAACTGACAATTTCGAATAATTTGAATGCAGAGAGAAATATTAAAGTTACCAGTTTGAACTGACAATTTTGTATGATTTGAATGAAGAGAGAAATATCAAAGTTACCAGTTTAAACTGACAATTTTGTATAATTTGAATGGAGAGAGAAATATTTAAGTAACCAGTTTAAACTGAAAATTTCGTATGATTTGAATAAAGGGAGAAATATCAAAGTTACCAGTTTGAACTAACAATTTTGTGTGATTTGAATGAAGAGAGAAATATCAAAGTTACTAGTTTAAACTGACAATTTTGTATAATTTGAATGCGAAGAGAAATATTAAAGTAACCAGTTCAAACTGCCAATTTTGTATAATTTGAATGAAGAGAGAAATATTAAATTTACCAGTTTGAACTGACAGTTTTGTATAATTGTCAGTTCAAACTTAAAATCATTTATGATTGTCAATTTGAACTGGTAATCATCCATAATTGACTGTTTGAACTGACAGTTTTCAATAATTGACCGTTTGAACTAGCAATTATTAATAATTGACAGTTTGAACTGGCAATTACACATAATTGCCAGTTTGGACTGGTAACAATCAATTATGTATAATTGCCAATTCACTTTCTCTTTATGAGTTTTATAAATAATGAAAGAGGAAATAATAACATTAATTCGGCTATAATAGGATAACTGAAAAAAATGTTCTGTTTTCAATCAATCTGATGATATGAAAACTTAATTATTCTATTCAACAGTGGGCGTGATTCTATATATGTATTATAAATACAGTGTATTTTTGAGGTGAGGCTTTTTTCTGACAGGTGCTAGAACTCGCCAAAAGAAATCATTTCGCCGAAAAAATATTTAATTTGGAAAAAGTGTGAAAAAACTTGGGCATTCAGATCTTAAGACGACTCTGCATCGTGTTATCTCTCTGTTAGAAGATCTGCTATGAATCACGGTGCCATATGCATTCCAGCAAGTAAATAAAGTGCTGGATTTCCTCGCAAAAATTGTATATTCTCTTTCAACCTTTCTTAGGAGATTTTTCCAGACCGGTATAATTCCTCAAATTCAAACTGAGGACAGGAAAAAATATTGATTGACAGAAAAAGTCCTATAAAAAAAAAGGAAGTTCACAAACTCACTGATAAAATTGAACCAAATTGTTTACAGAAATTGTTCGAAATGGTCACCATTCGTTTGATGTGCACAAAGTCTTGACCGGCACAATAACGAATTATTACATGCAGCAACTATCACATCAGTTTGCTCACGAATAATGTCACAAGCATTTTCAATGCGTTGTTTTAGTTCTTTAACACTATTCATCTGTTACTGTAAACTAATGTTTTCAAATGATCCAAAAAAAAAATCGCAGGGGTTGAGCGTTGGTTGATAGGTTCTATCCATCTATTTGGAAACACATTACGAAATTTGGAAAAGTCACATAAATCATACGCTCTGTCAAATGATTTCCCGTGAACTGAACGCATTTGATGAACACATTAAGATCTCAATACGTACCGTCAGATCCTGACTGGAAATTTCTCAGATTCGCGGGTAACTTTGATTTAGAAATACTCGGCCCTGGTGAATATTTTATATAGAGGATTTTTGGAATTTTGATTTATTTTGATGAGTTCTAGCACCTGTCGAAAAAAAAGCCTCATCTTTGAAAACGATATTCATATCAAAAAATAAAAAGGGCAATAATAACCTACTTGTGAACTAAGTGTGATAGATTCTGGTAACTGCGATATGATTTTGAAGACAAATATTTGCGTCCTACATTTGTGTTCCCTGGTTCGTACGAGATCAGCCTTCACCCACAAGGTGGCGCTGCGAACGTTGAACTCCTGTCCTGCGTGTCCAACCTCCGAGCTCACCCTGAATTCCAGAAGCCGGTTCTGGTTCACTATGGTACCTGGAACAGAAACGGAAAAATCTCTTAGTTGAACGTTCGATTCGATCCTTCAAGGACGCAACGGGCTTATTCGCCCATCCTCAGTAGCGAAGATCAGAGTAACGCTAACTGAGTAACGCCACCTGTGTACCACAACAGAACTCAACTCTACAAATTCTAAAAAGGACGTTTCTGTCTCTCCACGTACATCATTACAATCCAATTAGCAAGAAACAAAATCGACATCGAAATCCTCCACCGAAAAAACGCTTCATACGTTCCTGCAAGGGTTGAATTTCGACGTGCAGTCCTTTTTCGTGAAATCAAAAGGGATGGAGGTGTCGGAGGACAACAGAGGTTCATCATTATCAAGTGCGAAGGACGACCTGAGCCCACTTGAATGAGTACATAGAGAAGGTGGAGGGTGTGATGCCGCACTTGGAGCTAGCGCTGAGCAAGAACAATTAGAACAGTCAAGTGTGAAACAGTGAAAGAGACATTGATCTCATATGTTGGGCTCGTACGTGCCCCAGCGGCGTCTCATAAGACGGGGCCGGTGATTAATTAATTAAGTTAATTTCTCACTCAAAAACATTTCAGTTATTCACATGACTTTTTTGTTGAGGAATTTGATATATTTGTTTGACAAGACTTGAAGCCAAGCAGCGTTGTCTTCACATCAATGTTTTTTTTTCACCGAGAAGTGGTTGAAACAAAGGTAACAATTCCATCATGGGTTTCCTGGAATCAAACTGGTATTGTCCACAAGTTCAAACTCCATCTTCTCGAATCATGAAATCTTTTCTGAAGTGTGTCGCCGACGCCACTGTCCTCTCTCCAGTTTTGGCGGTTCATTTTGGTTCAGTTATTCATGACGTCGAGTAATATACGAAAAACTACTCTTCTTTCATCCCCTTTCCCAATTGCTATATGTTACTCGAAAATGCAAATTCTCATCACTATTTGTCGAGAGCACGCTGGGAGAAATTTGTTTTCTTCGTAACAGAAAACGTTTTCGAACTTATTTATTACTACAATAGAGCTGCAATAGGATTTTCTGAAGTGTTCCAGTTTGAAACAGTCGGAAAGTAGGTACACTTAAGGAAATTTTCTAGGATATACAACAGAAATTCGGTTACTTCTACAGGAATATTTGTTGATTTAACGTGACAATTCCGGTCATTTAATCCCTCTAGAAATAACTTTCTAAATAGTTTTACATCAGTTGATGCAACCAAACTGCAGTTTGTCATTTCAACAGGAGAATGGAACTGTGACGAGAACCGGAATATGCGTGACTACTTACAGGAATTTCATGTTGCATTCCAAGCTTCAAACTTCAGTTTCTACAAGAATTTCCAGTAATTGACACTAAACTAAAACAGGAATTACTTCACATATAACGGAAATGAAGTATCGATTTAAAAGGAATTTTCCGTTGAATTAAAAAACTATCGTACAAATATTACAGTACTAGTTAGTTGTATTTGAAGCTTATAACCTGAGATTCTACAGGAATTTTCTGTAGTAATGCATTCTATCCAAAGATAAAGAGTGACTTCGCGAAAAGGTGTCTGGAATGGGGAGTATCTTCACCTTTTTCTAACGAATTAGAGAGACATTAATTGAAAACTTGTATCGAGACACTCCATAATAAATATAAGGAAATTTTTTTCCCTGAATCCGGACTCATATTAGCGAATTTTATTACAGAATTACTGCCTTCAAATGCTAACAACTTTTCTGTCGCTTTTCAATCCTCTGGGTAGTATCTTTTGAGTTTCGTCTATTCGGTGGCGCCCTCTGTTGAGCGGTACGGTAAACGTTGGGCCGTCGGTGCAGATCGCTACAGATCTAATCTTTCTCTCTTCCTCTGATCTGATTTAACCTGACTTTAACCTATGTTTTCCTGTTAAACCCCTATTTCTCTGTTCCTTCCTAAACTATGTTTCCTAATCATATACTAATCCTCCTTTTCTTTTTTGAGCGCTCGTACTACTTACACGAGGGCTATATCATTTCGTCACGATGTCTGTATTTTTCGAATTTTGAGCCGAAAATGGTCTCAATCGACTATGTTCGATTCACTGATGACGAATCCGTCGGAAAATTTGAGTCTGTCCGTCCGGCTGGCGTCCGTCTGTCCGTAAGCACGATAACTCTCGAACGGAACAACCTAGAGACTTGAAATTTTCAGTGTGGGTTCAGTTCCCGAATGCCTCGGTTAAGTTCGTTAATGGGCCAAATTCCACCAGGGGGTCCGTGAATATGGTCGTTCAAAGTTTTGTTTCCCTGATTACTTGAAAACTACAGATTTTATCGAGATGAAATTTTGCACTCAAATGGAGAATGGGATGTCCAAGCTACATGTGAAATTTTGTCCAGATCACATGACCAGAACCATAGAAACCATAGAAAATTGTAACTTCCGAACGGAAACGCCTAGGGACTTGAAATTTTCAGGATAGGTGTGGATCTCGAATGTCGTGATCAAGTTCATCTATGAGCGAAATTATACTAGGGGTTCTGTAAATATGGTCGTTTGAAATTTAGTTTTCTTGATAATTTCAAAACTACAGATTCGATCGTGACGAAATTTTGTATACTAATGGAGAATGATATATTCAAGCTACATTTTTCCAGATCACATGACCAGAACCATAGAAACCATAGAATCATAACTTTCGAACGGAAAGGCCTAGGGACTTGAAATTTTCAGGATAGGTGTGGATCTGAAATTTCGCGTTCACGTTTATCAATGAGCAGAATTATACTAGGGGTTCCGTAAATACAGTCGTTTGAAATTTTGTTTTCTCGATAATTTCGAAACTACGGATTTGATCGAGATAAAATTTTGTATTTTAATCGAGAATGATATATTAAAGCAATATTTCGTACAGATCGCATGACCAGAACCATAGAAACCATACAGAATTGTAACTTTTGAAAGGAAAGGCCTAGGAACTTGAAATTTTCTAGGTGGGTTTGGATCGCGAATATCGCCGTCACGTTCATCAATGAGCAAAATTAGACTAGGGGTTCCGTAAATATGGCCGTTCAAAATATTTTTTTCCTGATAGTTCCGAAACTTCTGATTGGATTGGAATGAAATTTAACACCTAGCGGAGGAATATTGTATTCAAACTACGTACGAAATTTTGTCTAGATCGCATCACCAAAACCATAGGTACCGTAGAAAATTCTAGCGAATTATCGAAAAACAATTGGTCAGCTGAAGCACTGACATGAAGTCTGGAGTTTCGCCTAAGTTTCACAATTTTTTTGACAGCTGTCGAAAATTCCTTCAATTGATTACTAAAACTGGAGAATGCGAATCTACCTACAAGGTGGATGTACGAACGCTCAAAAGCTCCTGACTTCACGGCAGTGCTTTTCGTAATTTTTTTGTGAGAAATACCGAACATTCCTGTTGAATTCAATGTGTCCATACTATTAGTCGTACAAATATTGTTGGGTTATACTCACAAAATTATTATATACTACTACTAATTACTAGATATTCCTCTAACATTTAAGAAAATATTCCCTTTAAAATAAAAGTACCTGATCACTGCTATACTTTAATACCGTTTTTCCTGTTCATAGGACTCGAGTTACTTCAACCGGAATAGGCATGTTGGATTGCAACTACATATTGTTCTGAAAACGGTCTTTTTTTGTGATGGCAATAGTTGCGGTTAAACAACAGGAATTCATTCAACCGTGTAATAACATCAGTAGTTTATTACGAAAATAATTGTGTATTTGTTATTGGAGAACTTCAGTAATTGATTACATATTTTCTTCGGTATAGGGGCTAAAGACAGTTAATTTTGAATTCTTCGCTGTTTCATTACAATTAAGATGTTTGGACATCGTTCAGAACATCGATCGAAGAAGACGTGATACCCACTAGATAAGTTTACAGCTGTTTCAACCGAACTAAATTTGGCATTTTATCAGTCTTAAAATTTCTATTTTCTTCGAATTGTATTCTCAACATTTTGGTCACATCAACTGTGTGTAGACTCGAAGGTACATCATTATATATTTTATTTTATCCGTGTGTTTCTCTGCCAGGAATAGTTTCATGCCCTGTTATTGGATTTAGTATTATATTAATTTGTTTTACACTGGCGCCTTTAAGGCATCTCGAAGAGGCATTTCACTGCGGAGAATCAGAAAATCGTGAAGTTTTCTTCAATAACATAGAAAACAACAAATCATAATGAGTTATGAAAAACACATCAGACATACGTTCAAAACGCAAATAAAATATGGAAAAGTGCAGATATGAAAGAAATATGCGGCAGAACTTGTTCAAGTCTGTCACAGCCGAGGTCATCGTTATCATTCCTTATCATAACATTTTTTAATATATTTATTTTGACTGAGGTGAGGGTATAGAATATGGTCAACGTGGCCGCGATATTCGCGATCCAAACCCACCCTGAAAACTTCAAGTTCCTAGGCCTTTCCGTTCAAAAGTTACAATTTTCTATGGTTCCTATGGTTCTGGTCATGCGATCTGGACAAAATATTGTTTTAATATATCATTCTCGACTAAAATACAAAATTTCATCTCGATCGAATCCGTGGTTTCGAAATTATCGAGAAACCAAAATTTCAAACGACCGTATTTACGGAACACCCAGTATAATTCTGCTCATTGATAAACGTGAACGTGACATTTCAGATCCACACCTATCCTGAAAATTTCAAGTCCCTAGGCTTTTCCGTTCGGAAGTTATGATTTTCTATGGTTTCGGTCATGTGATCTGGAGAAATGTAGCTTGAATATATCATTCTCCATTAGTATACAAAATTTCGTGACGATCGAATCTGTAGTTTTGAAATTATCAAGAAAACTAAATTTCAAACGACCATATTTACGGAACCCCTAGAATAATTCTGCTCATAGATAAACGTCATCACGAGATTCCAGAACCTCACCTATCCTGAAAATTTCAAGTCCCTAGGCGTTTCCGTTCAAAAGTTACAATTTTCTATGGTTTCCATGGTTCTGGTCATGCGATCTGGACAAAATTTCACATGTAGCCTGAGCACCTCATTCTCCTTTTGTGTGCAAAGTTTCATCTCGATCGAATCTGTAGTTTCGAAGTTATCAGGAGAACAAAATTTTGAACGGCCATATTTACGGAACCCCTGGTGGAATTCTGCCCATTAAGGAACTTAACCGAGGTATTTGGGATCTGAACCTACACTGAAAATTTCAAGTCTCTAGGTTGATCCGTTCGAGAGTTATCGTGCTTACGGACGGCCGGACGGACAGACTCGAATTTTCCGACGAATTCGTCATCACTGAGTCGAACATAGTCGATTGTGGCAATTTTCGGCTCAAAATTCGAAAATTACAGACATCGTGACGAAATGATATAGCCCTCTTGTAAGTAGTACGAGCGCTCAAAAAGCCAGAAAACTACTTCTTCCACTTTGTAGGTAAATTCCCATTTTTCATTTCGAGAATCCAATTCTTGACAGCTGTAAAAAAAATTTACAGCAGCTCTTTGTCAATTAGGTATGCCCAATCAGCTGTCACATAAATATAAGGATTTTTCAATCAATAATTCGTTGGAATTTAAAATGGCTCTGGTTATGCGATCTGGAAAAAATGTAAAATACAAAATTTCGTCATGATCGAATCCGTATTTTTGAAATTATCAAGAAAACTAAATTTCAAACGACCATATTTACGGAACCCTTGGTTGAATTTTGCTCAATAACTAACTCAACCGCGGCATTAGAGATTCGAACCTTCCTCCAGAATTTCAAGTTTCTAGGTCGTTCCGTTCGAGAGTTATCGTGTATACGGCCGGACGGACAGACTCGAATTTTTCAGTGAGTCGAACTTTTCGATTGATATCATTTTCGGCACAAAATTCGAAAAATACAGACATCGTGACGAAGTGATATAGGCCTCGTGTAAGAAGAACGAGCGCTCAAAAATGTAATACCTTACACACTTCGGGACACATTGTTGAAACGGATCGCATGAAATTCAACATCATTTGATTTTTAATATTCTACTACGTCAGATGGCGGGAAGACAGACGGCTGTCAATGTCAAATGTCAACTGTCATCAGATGACATTTGAATCTACTTAGGCGGTAGATTTCCTCGACTTTCGTTGAATGTTATTTGAGTGACCCCATAAATGCAGTAGAGTAACATATGAGGACCTTTCCCTCATGCCTCCGCAATACTGGACGACAACAAAAACTATCTAATTGTGTTTATATTGCCGAAAAAGGCGAAAACATCTGGGACCTTCACATAAAGAAAAACCTATACATAATAGAGAACTCCCACCACAAGTATGGGAAGAACATAGAACTCTTCAAACATTGGGGGGGTTGATTTTTATCGTTTCTTCATCTCTTGGAGCCGCATAATTCCAGAGGGGCACAGCAATAAAATTAATATACACGCCATCAATTACTACAACGATATCATAAATTCGTTTTTGAGGAATGGGATGGAGTCTATGATCACCATTTATCACAGGGATTGGCTACAGGATTTGGCAGTATCTTCTTTTGTGTGTAGAACTCGAATAGACCTAGTTCTATATGAATGAATTTAAGCGATACGTTTCACCATAGGAACAACTGAAAAACATTTTCCATATTCATGAGACTCAAACCTTTTTTCATATTATTGTCGAATAGTCGACTCGGCAGGGCAGTTGTGGCTACTGTCATGCACCACTGAACAATCCACAACATAACCTAACAAATTTAGGGCGTCCTCATCGAAGGACCCCTGAAATGAAACTGAAGAAGAAAACGATGCTAGGGATAGAAAATAATAAGAAAAACTCACCCCATTCATTCTAAAATAGTCTGTTTCATCACATGAGCTGTTCTGAATCGAAATAAAATGAATATTTCAGTGTTGACAGTGATTGGTTTCAGAAATCGATGGGAAACTTCGATCAGTTAAATTTTCCGCTTTTCAAGTTCACGTACCAGCCAATGGGCTCCGATTACTTCCGGAAATTCTTCAATTATTCAACTTCCGGAAAGTATTCATGCACCGAAGTCGAGCCATTTCGGCATAAAATGCAGCTGGAAGAACCGAGATAACAAATTGAGCGACGAGAGGGAAGTTTCAAGTGGTAATAACACCTGATCGTTTGGAATTTGTTAGTTGAAGACATGAATTTTCTTCTGCGTAACTTTAATGAAAATCAATATTCACTAAACCATTTTTAATAGATTTTCACTAACTATTAATTTCGAGACTTTCTGAAAGATTGAATTTTTTTCCTTTCTTTTCTACATGCAAATTTTGTAATCATTAGCCAAGAAATGCTACTCTGACGAAAAATCTTGTTCCTCGATTATTTTCTCAAAAGTTCTGTCTATTTGGCTGATATAAAACCTTTGACAATCACTGCTTGTGAATTTATTTACTCTCGATATATCTGATTTCTTCGTGATCCCTTTTTGAGCGCTCGTACTACTTACACGAGGGCTATATCATTTCGTCACGATGTCTGTATTTTTCGAATTTTGAGCCGAAAATGGTCTCAATATCTTGTCCAGATCGCATGACCAGAACCGAAGAAACCATAGAAAATTGTAACTTTTGAACGGAAACGCCTAGGGACTTGAAATTTTCAGGATAGGTGTGGATCTCGAATGTCGTGATCACGTTCTTCTATGAGCAAAATTATACTAGGGGTTCCGTAAATATGGTCGTTTGAAATTTAGTTTTCTTGATAATTTCAAAACTACAGATTCGATCGTGACGAAATTTTGTATACTAATGGAGAATGATATATTCAAGCTACATTTCTCCAGATCACATGACCAGAACCATAGAAACCATAGAAAATCATAACTTTCGAACGGAAATGCCTAGGGACTTGAAATTTTCAGGATAGGTGTGGATCTGAAATGTCGCGTTCACGTTTATCAATGAGCAGAATTATACTAGGGGTTCCGTAAATACGGTCGTTTGAAATTTTGGTTTTTCGATAATTTCGAAACTACGGATTCGATCGAGATGAAATTTTGTATTTTAATCGAGAATGATATATTAAAACAATATTTTGTCCAGATCGCATGACCAAAACCATAGAAAATTGTAACTTTTGAACGGAAAGGCCTAGGAACTTGAAATTCTCAGGGTGGGTTTGGATCGCGAATATTGCGGTCACGTTCATCAATGAGCAAAATTAGACTAGGGGTTCCGTAAATATGGCCGTTCAAAATATTTTTTTGCTGATAGTTCCGAAAATACTGAGCGGATTGGGATGAAATTTTGCACCTAGCTGAGGAATAATGTATTCAAACTACGTGCAGAATTTTGTCCAGATCGCAACACCAAGACCATAGATACCGTAGAAAATTCTAGCGAATTATCGAAAAAAAATTGATCAGCTGAAGCACTGACATGAAGTCTGGAGTTTCGCCTAATTTTCAGAATATTTTTGACAGCTGTCGAAAATTCCTTCAATTGATTTCTAAAACTGGAAAATGCGAATGTACCTACAAGGTGGATGTACGAGCGCTCAAAAGCTCCTGACTTCACGGCAGTGCTTTTCGTAATTTTTTTTATTAATTTCAAGACTTTCTCGAAGATTGTGTTTTTTGCCATTTTTCTACACGCAAAATTTCGAAATCATCAGTGAAGCAATGCTTTTTTGTCGATAAGTGATTTGCAGAAGTTGAATTTGTTTTACGTTCCTTAATTCTTTTCTCATAATATCTGTCTGTTAGGCCGATATTGAACTGAACTGAGTATATTATGGATTTTCATCAAGTATAGGCAACATCATAACATCAATTCCATATGAGTTTATATATCTTCTCAGTTTTGAGATGATAAAATTTTATAATCATATTATTCTTTATATCCTCATATTATACAGGGTGTTTTTCAAGGTGACGATTTTATTTCGACAGGTGCTAGAACTCATTGAAGAAATCATTTCGCCGGAGGTAGATCATATAAAATATTCAATTTGAAAAAAGTGCAAAAAATCTTGGGCATGAAGATCCTAAGACGACTCTGGATCGTATTATCCCTCTGATAGGAGATCTGCCATGAAGCATGTTGCCATATGCATTCCAGCAAGTAAATTAAGTGCTGGATTTTATTGCAAATTTGAATATTCTTTTTTAATTTTTATTGGGAGATTTTTCCTGAACTTTTAATTCCAAAAGTTCAAACTAAGGAGAGGAAAATTACTGATAGAAAGGTCCCATAAAAACAAATTAGGAAGTTCACAAAGTCACGGATAAAATTGATCCAAATTGTTCACAGAAATTGTTCGAAATGGTCACCATTCATTCGATGTGCACAAAGTTTTGCCAGGCGTAATAACGAATTATTACACGCAGCAACTATCACATCAGTTTGCTCACGAATTATGTCACAGCATTCTCAATGCGTTGTCTTAGTTCTTCGACACTATTCACCTCACCGTTACTGTACACTAATGTTTTCAAATGACCCCAGAAAAAGAAATCGAAATTAATGACCACATTGAGTTGAATAATTCCCTGTACTTTAACGAGACGCCTATTATCGGATCTGATTCAGTTTTGCTTCACGTGTTCCTGTTTTTCCTCAAGGCAGAAAGAAATATCCATCGGAAAATTATGGGCATCAACAAATCAGGGGATCTTTGGGGGCGACAGAGAGCCCGGGACAGTTCACGGTGAGTTATTAAACGTTCCGATGGCAATAAAAATCTTTTATATCAGCTCGGAAAGACGTCGATCAAGACAACCCATTGTCATTTTCTTTATACAGTTTGGCACCGTTGCCAAACCTATTTTCTATCCCGATGGTGACTACCCGGAAATTGTAAAGGCCGCAGTGGACGAGGGGTTAAAGGAGGTCGAGGTCTTCAGAGAAGAAGAGTTTATGAGTGGAACCACATTTTTTTTGGAATTCACTTAGTTTAATAAAAGTCGTTATGGTAGGTCACATAGTATTTAGGCGTCAGCGTTTCCTACGTTTCTAATGAAGTCCTATTCAACTATTGGAGTCGACCTTATGGTTAGTCATAGCAGTTCTGATAATGGCTTTTGGGCATCGATAAAATTCAGCTTCGCAGCGATTCCACATGAAAAGAAAATTGAGTTGTTCTGATCTGGTGCTAAGACATTTGATGATTCATTTATTTAAGTTTGACATTATTTGGCACACAGACAGCCAGTCAATATTGGCACTTTCGCCATTTTGCAACATATCTCATAATGATCTCGTTTAAGCCTCGTATTCATTGGTAATATTTCCCAACAATTCACAACGGTCACGTTCTTGAACTTCTGAAAGTCGGAACTTTTCAGTTGCGTTGAAAGAAACAATTGTCGCCAGTCACAGGTGCTAGCTAGAACTTATTGAAATAAGTCAAAATTCCAAATATTCTCTATATGAAATATTCAACGGGGCCGAGTGTTTCGAAATCAAAGTTATCCGCGAATCTGAGACATTTCCAGTCCGGATCTGACGGTACGTATTGAGATCTAAATATGTTTATTAAATGCGGGAAATCATCGGACAGGGCGTATGATTTTTGTGACTTTTCCGAATTTCGTAATGTATTTCCAAATAGGTGGATAGGACGTGGCGGGCCGATTTCTTGGCCTGCACGCTCCCCGGATCCCAACACCTGTGATTTCCTAATAAAAGTTGAGAGAGAATATACAAATTTACGATAACATCCAGCACTTCATTCACTTGCAGGAATGCATATGGCACCGTGATTCATGGCAGATCTCCAAACAGAGAGATAACACGATCCAGAGTCGTCTTAAGATCTCGATGCCCAAGATTTTTTGCACCTTTTTCGAATTGAATATTTTATATCACCAACTTCCGGCGAAATGATCTCTTTTGATGAGTTCTAGCACCTGTCAAAAAAAAACCTCAGCTTGAAAAACACCCAGTGTATATATGAATTTTATATAAATGTATTCTACCTGTTCAATTTGGCCAGAGACTGTACACTGAAAAAATTCGAGGAAATAAATATCGTACAAATATGTGTGAATTTTTGTGGGCGCTTCTTTTTGAAGGGCATAGGTTCCGTTTCCCAGGGCCGTATCTAGGTACTATTGCGCCTGTGGCAATATATTAGACAGCGCCCCCCCCATTTGCGTTGATTTTTTTTATCCATCATATTTTCTTATAGTATTCTTTGAGCGCTCGTACTACTTACACGAGGGCTATATCATTTCGTCACGATGTCTGTATTTTTCGAATTTTGAGCCGAAAATGGTCTCAATCGACTATGTTCGACTCACTGATAACGAATCCGTCGGAAAATTCGAGTCTGTCCGTCCGTCCGTCCGGCCGTCCGTAAGCACGATAACTCTCGAACGGAACAACCTAGAGACTTGAAATTTTCAGTGTGGGTTCAGTTCTCGAATGCCTCGGTTGAGTTCGTTAATGGGCCAAATTCCACCAGGGGTTCCGTAAATATGGCCGTTCAAAGTTTTGTTCCCCTGATTACTTGAAAACTACAAATTTGATTGAGATGAAATTTTGCACTCAAATGGAGAATGAGGTGTTCGAACTACATGTGAAATTTTGTCCAGATCGCATAACCAGAACCATAGAAACCATAGAAAATTGTAACTTTCGAACGGAAACGCCTAGGGAATTGAAATTTTCAGGATAGGTGTGGATCTCGAATGTCGTGATCACGTTCATCTATGAGCAAAATTATACTAGGGGATCAGTAAATATTGTCGTTTGAAATTTAGTTTTCTTGATAATTTCAAAACTACAGATTCGATCGTGACGAAATTTTGTATTCTAATGGAGAATGATATATTCAAGCTACATTTCTCCAGATCACATGACCAGAACCATAGAAACTATAGAAAATCATAACTTTCGAACGGAAAGGCCTAGGGACTTGAAATTTTCAGGATTGGTGTGGATCTGAAATGTCGCCTTCACGTTCATCAATGAGCAGAATTTACTAGGGGTTCCGTAAATACGGTCCTTTGAAATTTTGGTTTCACGATAATTTCGAAACTACGGATTCGATCGAGATGAAATTTTGTATTTTAATCGAGAATGATATATTGAAACAATATTTTGTCCACATCGCATGACCAGAACCATAGAAAGCATAGAAGATTGTAACTTTTGAACGGAAAGGCCTAGGAACTTGAAATTTTCAGGGTGGATTTGGATCGCGAATATCGCGGCCACGTTCATCAATGTGTGAAATTAGACTAGGGGTTCCGTAAATATGGATGTTCAAAATATTTTTTTCCTGATAATTTCGAAACTACTGATTGGATTGGGATTAAATTTTTCACCTAGCTGAGGAATAATGTTTTCAAACTACGTGCAAAATTTTGTCCAGATCGCATCACCAAGACCATAGATACCGTAGATAATTCTAGCGAATTATCGAAAAAAAATTGGTCACCTAAAGCACTGACATGAAGTCTGGAAGTTCGCCTGAGTTTCAGAATTTTTGTGAAAGCTGTCGAAAATTCCTTCAATTGATATTTGAAACTGGAAAATGCGAATCTACCTACAAAGTGGATGTACGAGCGCTCAAAAGCTCCTGACTTCTCGTCATTTTTTTTGTAGTAAATACGATAAAGTGGAATTAAATGAAAAAAATTTGTGAACCAATTTTTATCAAGAAAAGTGTCCCGTTCGATATAATATGTTGTTTTCGATGGAAATTAAAACTCAAAATAATATATCACGGTCGAAAAAAAATACGAACTATGACTCACACTCCAACAAAGTTAGAAAAGCCTGGCATGTTGAAATTATCAAGTACTCTTTCACTCTGGGGAAGTTTCAGGGTCATTAGTCGAACTAGGGACGATGGCACAAGGATCACAATTTAATCCGGTTGGGTCTGAGAGATATTTCCGTATTTTCCGATCAAAAAGGTTACGGAACTGTTCGAGTTTCTCATTGTATCGATAAAAGTTGTTCGATCTGCGTTTCATAGTTTGGAAAACATGTTAAGAGTAGATAGTCTAAAAAAAAAATCATAAAAATCTTGAGTGGACCCTGAAGTATTCTGGTTCCTCAGAAAATCTATTTGAAATTTTATGTCGAATAAAATGGCCTTTATCAAATCGGGACAATTTATTTCAGTCGTTGAAATAACCATATCAGAGACTGTCCACGAAATGGGCGTTAGAAGTGTTCTTCTATACGAAGTATCAGTAAAAATTGGCAAATTGCGTGCTGGATCGTGTATCAGATCAGATTCGTCTCATCAAATCAGAATCAACGATATTCCTCAAATGAGATACTCAAGGTTCACGAAAAAGTAGCACATAAAGAAACTGTCTGAAATTCTAAAATATCGATCCAAAATTCGAGCGATGATAAATAAAGAACAACAAAATTATTTTAAGTGGTGGACACTGAACCTGAAGACCTATAAAGACCGGATGAAGCGTTCACTCAGCTAAAGTTACATTAGTTCTTTTCAACCCCTCCCAGTCATCCTAAAGAAATCCGTCATCCGCTCCCCTTTCAGGGGTGGAAGCTTGGCTTCTTCCACACATCATAAATTACAACAGGATCGTATCCTGTTGAAATCACAGGATAATTCGCTATGGGGATGTTGTAATTCGTTTAGTGTTTCGTTCGTTGTGCAGGGGACATCAGTTTCCCTTGTTTACGATAATATACAAGTTTGTTTGTAGTTCGTTCAGTTAGTGGGGTGAAAGCTCTTTCGCAACTTTCCAATGGAATGCTTTCAAGGGGTTTCTTCGTTGAAGGAGGGGGGAAAACATCTCACATAAACTGGAAGTACTTGGGTTATTTTTAACTTTTATTATTCTCGATAATAATTCGAGGATATTTTTCCTTATTTGAAGACGAAAATTGGGAGTAACTCCACCACCCCTTTTTAGGGCTCGTTCTACTTACAGAAGGGCTATATCATTTCGTCACGATGTCTGTTTTCTTCGAATTTCGAGCCGGAAATGGTCTTAATCGACTAGGTTCTACTCACTGATGATGAATCCGTCGAAAAACTCGAGTCTGTCCGTCCGGTCGTATACACGATAACTCTCGAACGGAACGACCTAGAAACTTTAAATATTCAGGGTAGGTTGAGTTCGTTATTGGGCAAAATTCGACCAGGGATTCCGTGAATATGGTCGTTCGAAATTTTGTTTTCTTGATCATTTCTAAACTACGGATTCGATCGTGACGAAATTTTGTATTTTAATGTTGAATGATATGTTCAAGTTACATTTTTTCGAGATCGCACAACCAGAACTGTTTTAAATTCCAACGAATTATTGAATGAAAAAAATTCTTATATTTCTGTAACAGCTGATTCGGCATAACTGACAAAGAGCGCTCAAAAGCTCCTGACTTCACGGTTGTGCTTTTTATAATTTTATCTACTCTTGAATCATACAGGGTGTTCCTAAATTAGAGGTGAAAATGGAGAGGGGAGATTTCTTAAATAATTTAAAGAAGAAAAAGTCCCATAAACGAGGAATCGCAAGCGTTTAGTTTTCGAGTTTCTTCTAGTGATACATTTTTTGTAATGTTTATAGGAGTTTATCGAATCTTTATGAATCATTACTACAGATTATAGAAATAACAATAGAATCTAAAAATGGATTAATTCATCAAAATTAAATTTTTATGACAATTTGAATTTTTCTGAGGATTTCGAGAGATCGGTAGCAGATACGACGAAACTACAAGAGACCATAAAGTTAGAGTTGAAATCAACAGTGGCTAACCAGAAAAGTGTTGGAGAGGAGGAAAACATGAGACAGTATTCCAGAAAAAATATCAACTTGTAGATTTACTATCGAAATTGGCATGTCACATGGTGTAAACTCTCAATTGTAATATCTGTGCCAAATTTCAGTTGAAGATCTTGTAGAGTGTAGATACTATGAGGAAAAAACTTGAAAAAAAATCAAACTTTAACACCCTGTTGAAATCAACAGTGGCTCACCAAAAAACAGTTGGAGAGGAGGAAAACATGAGACAGTGTTCCAGAAAAATTATCAACTTGTAGATTTGCTATCGAAATTGGCATGTCACATGGTGTAAACTCTCAATTGTAATATCTGTGCCAAATTTCAGTTGAAGATCTTGTAGAGTGTAAATACTATAAGGAAAAAACTTGAAAAAAAATAAAACTTTAACACCCTGTTGAAATCAACAGTGGCTCACCAAAAAACAGTTGGAGAGGAGGAAAACATGGGACAGTGTTCCAGAAAAAATATCATCCTGTAGATTTGCTATCGAAATTGGCATGTCACATGGTCTAAACTCTCAATTGTAATATCTGTGCCAAATTTCAGTTGAAGATCTTGTAGAGTGTAGATACTATGAGAAAAAAACTTGAAAAAAATCAAACTTTAACACCCTGTTGAAATCAACAGTGGCTCACCAAAAAAAAGTTGGGGAGGAGGAAAACATGGGACAGTGTTCCAGAAAAGAAATCACCCTGTAGATTTGCTATCGAAATTGGCATGTCACATAGTGTAAATTCTCAATTGTAATATCTGTGCCAAATTTCAGTTGAAGATCTTGTAGAGGGTAAATACTATGAGGAAAAAACTTGAAAAAAAATCAAACTTTAACACCCTGTTGAAATCAACAGTGGCTCACCAAAAAAGAGTTGGAGAGGAGGAAAACATGGGACAGTGTTCCAGAAAAAATATCACCCTGTAGATTTGCTATCGAAATTGGCATGTCACATAGTGTAAATTCTCAATTGTAATATCTGTGCCAAATTTCAGTTGAAGATCTTGTAGAGTGTAGGTATTATGAGGAAAAACCTTGAAAAAAAAATCAAACTTTAACACCCTGTTGAAATCAACAGTGGCTCACCAAAAAAAAAACGGGGAGGAGGAAAATATGGGACAGTGTTCCAGAAAAAATATCACCCTGTAGATTTGCTATCGAAATTGGCATGTCACATAGTGTAAACTCTCAATTGTAATATCTGTGCCAAATTTTAGTTGAAGATCTTGTAGAGTGTAGATACTATGAGGATAAAACTTGAAAAAAAAATCAAACTTTAACACTCTATTGAAATCAACAGTGGCTCACCAAACAAAAGTTGGGGAGGAGGAAAACATGGGACAGTGTTCCAGAAAAAATATCACCCTGTAGATTTGCTATCGAAATTGGCATGTTACATGGTATAAACTCTCGATTGTAATATCTGTGTCAAATTTCAGTTGAAGATCTTGTAGAGTGTAGATACTATGAGGAAAAAACTTGAAAAAAAAAAACAAACTTCAACACCTTGTTGAAATCAGCAGTGGCTCACCAAAAAAAAAGTTGAGGAGGAGGAAAACATGGGACAGTGTTCCAGAAAAAATATCACCCTGTAGATTTGCTATCGAAATTGGCATGTCACATAGTGTAAACTCTCAATTGTAATATCTGTGCCAAATTTCAGTTGAAGATCTTGTAGAGTGTAGATACTATGAGGAAAAAACTTGAAAAAAAAAAACAAACTTCAACACCTTGTTGAAATCAGCAGTGGCTCACCAAAAAAAAAGTTGAGGAGGAGGAAAACATGGGACAGTGTTCCAGAAAAAATATCACCCTGTAGATTTGCTATCGAAATTGGCATGTCACATAGTGTAAACTCTCAATTGTAATATCTGTGCCAAATTTCAGTTGAAGATCTTGTAGAGTGTAGATACTATGAGAAAAAAACTTGAAATAAAATCGAACTTTAACACCCTGTTGAAATCAACAATGGCTCACCAAAAAAAAGTTGGGGAGGAGGGAAAACATGGAACAGTGTTCCAGAAAAAATATCACCCTGTAGATTTGCTATCTAAATTGGCATGTCACATGGTGTAAACTTTCAATTGTAATATCTGGGCCAAATTTCAGTTGAAGATCTTGTAGAGTGAATATACTATGAGGAAAAAACTTGAAAAAAAATCAAACTTTAACACCCTGTTGAATTCAACAGTGGCTCACCAAAAAAGAGTTGGGGAGGAGGAAAACATGGGACAGTGTTCCAGAAAAAATATCACCCTGTAGATTTGCTATCGAAATTGGCATGTCACATAGTGTAAATTCTCAATTGTAATATCTGTGCCAAATTTCAGTTGAAGATCTTGTAGAGTGTAGGTACTATGAGGAAAAATCTTGAAAAAAAAATCAAACTTTAACACCCTGTTGAAATCAACAGTGGCTCACCAAAAAAGAGTTGGAGAGGAGGAAAACATGGGACAGTGTTCCAGAAAAAATATCACCCTGTAGATTTGCTATCGAAATTGGCATGTCACATAGTGTAAACTCTCAATTGTAATATCTGTGCCAAATTTCAGTTGAAGATCTTGTAGAGTGTAGATACTATGAGGAAAAAACTTGAAAAAAAAAATCAAACTTTAACACCCTGTTGAAATCAACAGTGGCTCACCAAAAAAAAATCGGGGAGGAGGAAAATATGGGACAGTGTTCCAGAAAAAATATCACCCTGTAGATTTGCTATCGAAATTGGCATGTCACATGGTGTAAACTCTCAATTGTAATATCTGTGCCAAATTTCAGTTGAAGATCTTGTAGAGTGTAGATACTATGAAAAAAAAACTTGAAAAAAAATCAAACTTTAACATCCTGTTGAAATCAACAGTGGCTCACCAAAAAAAAGTTGGGGAGGAGGAAAACATGGGACAGTGTTCCAGAAAAAATATCACCCTGTAGATTTGCTATCGAAATTGGCATGTCACATGGTGTAAACTCTCAATTGTAATATCTGTGCCAAATTTCAGTTGAAGATCTTGTAGAGTGTAGGTACTATGAGGAAAAAACTTGAAAAAAAAATCAAACTTTAACACCCTGTTGAAATCAACAGTGGCTCACCAAAAAAGAGTTGGGGAGGAGGAAAACATGGGACAGTGTTCCAGAAAAAATATCACCCTGTAGATTTGCTATCGAAATTGGCATGTCACATGGTGTAAACTCTCAATTGTAATATCTGTGCCAAATTTCAGTTGAAGATCTTGTAGAGTGTAGATACTATGAGAAAAAAACTTGAAAAAAATCAAACTTTAACACCCTGTTGAAATCAACAGTGGCTCACCAAAAAAGAGTTGGAGAGGAGGAAAACATGGGACAGTGTTCCAGAAAAAATATCACCCTGTAGATTTGCTATCGAAATTGGCATGTTACATGGTATAAACTCTCGATTGTAATATCTGTGTCAAATTTCAGTTGAAGATCTTGTAGAGTGTAGATACTATGAGGAAAAAACTTGAAAAAAAAAAACAAACTTCAACACCTTGTTGAAATCAGCAGTGGCTCACCAAAAAAAAAGTTGAGGAGGAGGAAAACATGGGACAGTGTTCCAGAAAAAATATCACCCTGTAGATTTGCTATCGAAATTGGCATGTCACATAGTGTAAACTCTCAATTGTAATATCTGTGCCAAATTTCAGTTGAAGATCTTGTAGTGTGTAGATACTATGAGAAAAAAACTTGAAATAAAATCGAACTTTAACACCCTGTTGAAATCAACAATGGCTCACCAAAAAAAAGTTGGGGAGGAGGAAAACATGGAACAGTGTTCCAGAAAAAATATCACCCTGTAGATTTGCTATCTAAATTGGCATGTCACATGGTGTAAACTTTCAATTGTAATATCTGGGCCAAATTTCAGTTGAAGATCTTGTAGAGTGAATATACTATGAGGAAAAAACTTGAAAAAAAATCAAACTTTAACACCCTGTTGAATTCAACAGTGGCTCACCAAAAAAGAGTTGGGGAGGAGGAAAACATGGGACAGTGTTCCAGAAAAAATATCACCCTGTAGATTTGCTATCGAAATTGGCATGTCACATAGTGTAAATTCTCAATTGTAATATCTGTGCCAAATTTCAGTTGAAGATCTTGTAGAGTGTAGGTACTATGAGGAAAAATCTTGAAAAAAAAATCAAACTTTAACACCCTGTTGAAATCAACAGTGGCTCACCAAAAAAGAGTTGGAGAGGAGGAAAACATGGGACAGTGTTCCAGAAAAAATATCACCCTGTAGATTTGCTATCGAAATTGGCATGTCACATAGTGTAAACTCTCAATTGTAATATCTGTGCCAAATTTCAGTTGAAGATCTTGTAGAGTGTAGATACTATGAGGAAAAAACTTGAAAAAAAAAATCAAACTTTAACACCCTGTTGAAATCAACAGTGGCTCACCAAAAAAAAATCGGGGAGGAGGAAAATATGGGACAGTGTTCCAGAAAAAATATCACCCTGTAGATTTGCTATCGAAATTGGCATGTCACATGGTGTAAACTCTCAATTGTAATATCTGTGCCAAATTTCAGTTGAAGATCTTGTAGAGTGTAGATACTATGAAAAAAAAACTTGAAAAAAAATCAAACTTTAACATCCTGTTGAAATCAACAGTGGCTCACCAAAAAAAAGTTGGGGAGGAGGAAAACATGGGACAGTGTTCCAGAAAAAATATCACCCTGTAGATTTGATATCGAAATTGGCATGTCACATGGTGTAAACTCTCAATTGTAATATCTGTGCCAAATTTCAGTTGAAGATCTTGTAGAGTGTAGGTACTATGAGGAAAAAACTTGAAAAAAAAATCAAACTTTAACACCCTGTTGAAATCAACAGTGGCTCACCAAAAAAGAGTTGGGGAGGAGGAAAACATGGGACAGTGTTCCAGAAAAAATATCACCCTGTAGATTTGCTATCGAAATTGGCATGTCACATGGTGTAAACTCTCAATTGTAATATCTGTGCCAAATTTCAGTTGAAGATCTTGTAGAGTGTAGATACTATGAGAAAAAAACTTGAAAAAAATCAAACTTTAACACCCTGTTGAAATCAACAGTGGCTCACCAAAAAAGAGTTGGAGAGGAGGAAAACATGGGACAGTGTTCCAGAAAAAATATCACCCTGTAGATTTGCTATCGAAATTGGCATGTTACATGGTATAAACTCTCGATTGTAATATCTGTGTCAAATTTCAGTTGAAGATCTTGTAGAGTGTAGATACTATGAGGAAAAAACTTGAAAAAAAAAAACAAACTTCAACACCTTGTTGAAATCAGCAGTGGCTCACCAAAAAAAAAGTTGAGGAGGAGGAAAACATGGGACAGTGTTCCAGAAAAAATATCACCCTGTAGATTTGCTATCGAAATTGGCATGTCACATAGTGTAAACTCTCAATTGTAATATCTGTGCCAAATTTCAGTTGAAGATCTTGTAGTGTGTAGATACTATGAGAAAAAAACTTGAAATAAAATCGAACTTTAACACCCTGTTGAAATCAACAATGGCTCACCAAAAAAAAGTTGGGGAGGAGGAAAACATGGAACAGTGTTCCAGAAAAAATATCACCCTGTAGATTTGCTATCTAAATTGGCATGTCACATGGTGTAAACTTTCAATTGTAATATCTGGGCCAAATTTCAGTTGAAGATCTTGTAGAGTGAATATACTATGAGGAAAAAACTTGAAAAAAAATCAAACTTTAACACCCTGTTGAATTCAACAGTGGCTCACCAAAAAAGAGTTGGGGAGGAGGAAAACATGGGACAGTGTTCCAGAAAAAATATCACCCTGTAGATTTGCTATCGAAATTGGCATGTCACATAGTGTAAATTCTCAATTGTAATATCTGTGCCAAATTTCAGTTGAAGATCTTGTAGAGTGTAGATACTATGAGGAAAAAACTTGAAAAAAAAAATCAAACTTTAACACCCTGTTGAAATCAACAGTGGCTCACCAAAAAAAAATCGGGGAGGAGGAAAATATGGGACAGTGTTCCAGAAAAAATATCACCCTGTAGATTTGCTATCGAAATTGGCATGTCACATGGTGTAAACTCTCAATTGTAATATCTGTGCCAAATTTCAGTTGAAGATCTTGTAGAGTGTAGATACTATGAAAAAAAAACTTGAAAAAAAATCAAACTTTAACATCCTGTTGAAATCAACAGTGGCTCACCAAAAAAAAGTTGGGGAGGAGGAAAACATGGGACAGTGTTCCAGAAAAAATATCACCCTGTAGATTTGATATCGAAATTGGCATGTCACATGGTGTAAACTCTCAATTGTAATATCTGTGCCAAATTTCAGTTGAAGATCTTGTAGAGTGTAGGTACTATGAGGAAAAAACTTGAAAAAAAAATCAAACTTTAACACCCTGTTGAAATCAACAGTGGCTCACCAAAAAAGAGTTGGGGAGGAGGAAAACATGGGACAGTGTTCCAGAAAAAATATCACCCTGTAGATTTGCTATCGAAATTGGCATGTCACATGGTGTAAACTCTCAATTGTAATATCTGTGCCAAATTTCAGTTGAAGATCTTGTAGAGTGTAGATACTATGAGAAAAAAACTTGAAAAAAATCAAACTTTAACACCCTGTTGAAATCAACAGTGGCTCACCAAAAAAGAGTTGGAGAGGAGGAAAACATGGGACAGTGTTCCAGAAAAAATATCACCCTGTAGATTTGCTATCGAAATTGGCATGTTACATGGTATAAACTCTCGATTGTAATATCTGTGTCAAATTTCAGTTGAAGATCTTGTAGAGTGTAGATACTATGAGGAAAAAACTTGAAAAAAAAAAACAAACTTCAACACCTTGTTGAAATCAGCAGTGGCTCACCAAAAAAAAAGTTGAGGAGGAGGAAAACATGGGACAGTGTTCCAGAAAAAATATCACCCTGTAGATTTGCTATCGAAATTGGCATGTCACATAGTGTAAACTCTCAATTGTAATATCTGTGCCAAATTTCAGTTGAAGATCTTGTAGTGTGTAGATACTATGAGAAAAAAACTTGAAATAAAATCGAACTTTAACACCCTGTTGAAATCAACAATGGCTCACCAAAAAAAAGTTGGGGAGGAGGAAAACATGGAACAGTGTTCCAGAAAAAATATCACCCTGTAGATTTGCTATCTAAATTGGCATGTCACATGGTGTAAACTTTCAATTGTAATATCTGGGCCAAATTTCAGTTGAAGATCTTGTAGAGTGAATATACTATGAGGAAAAAACTTGAAAAAAAATCAAACTTTAACACCCTGTTGAAATCAACAGTGGCTCACCAAAAAAGAGTTGGGGAGGAGGAAAACATGGGACAGTGTTCCAGAAAAAATATCACCCTGTAGATTTGCTATCGAAATTGGCATGTCACATAGTGTAAATTCTCAATTGTAATATCTGTGCCAAATTTCAGTTGAAGATCTTGTAGAGTGTAGGTACTATGAGGAAAAATCTTGAAAAAAAAATCAAACTTTAACACCCTGTTGAAATCAACAGTGGCTCACCAAAAAAGAGTTGGAGAGGAGGAAAACATGGGACAGTGTTCCAGAAAAAATATCACCCTGTAGATTTGCTATCGAAATTGGCAAGTCACATGGTGTAAACTCTCAATTGTAATATCTGTGCCAAATTTCAGTTGAAGATCTTGTAAAGTGTAAATACTATGAGGAAAAAACTTGAAAAAAAATCAAACTTTAACATCCTGTTGAAAGCAACAGTGACTCACTAAAAAAAAGTTGGGGAGGAGGAAAATATGGGACAGTGTTCCAGAAAAAATATCACCCTGTAGATTTGCTATCGAAATTGGCATGTCACATGGTGTAAACTCTCAATTGTAATATCTGTGCCAAATTTCAGTTGAAGATCTTGTAAAGTGTAAATACTATGAGGAAAAAACTTGAAAAAAAATCAAACTTTAACATCCTGTTGAAAGCAACAGTGACTCACTAAAAAAAAGTTGGGGAGGAGGAAAATATGGGACAGTGTTCCAGAAAAAATATCACCCTGTAGATTTGCTATCGAAATTGGCATGTCACATGGTGTAAACTCTCAATTGTAATATCTGTGCCAAATTTCAGTTGAAGATCTTGTAAAGTGTAAATACTATGAGGAAAAAACTTGAAAAAAAATCAAACTTTAACATCCTGTTGAAAGCAACAGTGACTCACTAAAAAAAAGTTGGGGAGGAGGAAAATATGGGACAGTGTTCCAGAAAAAATATCACCCTGTAGATTTGCTATCGAAATTGGCATGTCACATGGTGTAAACTCTCAATTGTAATATCTGTGCCAAATTTCAGTTGAAGATCTTGTAGAGTGTAGATACTATGAAAAAAAATCTTGAAAAAAAATCAAACTTTAACACCCTGTATTATCTCGAAAACGAATCGTTTGCGATCCTATGTTTATGGCACTTTTTTTCTTAAAATTACTTAAGGGTTCCTCCAATTTAGGAACACACTGTATATCAATAGAATCTGTAAACAAACACCATGAGTTATAATAACTCACTACTATAACTCCCTGTCTCTGTGCTTCTGAACAAGCCGATGGGCCGAAAGGGAACAGTCCATTATTGGTATTGAGGGGAGGTCAATTAATTAATTTTGACATTTTCTCAAATTAAGTTGATACCTAATTATTATTGTGAATGTTTTGCCGAAAAAGATGAATTCAGATAGTGAAGATGAATTATTATGTACACCTTCAGAAATTTTCAAGAATGGTGTAGCAGTGAGAATATCAATTCATCATTTAAAGAGAAAGTTTTTGGTATGTTTTAGTGAAATAAGCACTAAATATAAGGCATCGCCTCTATGGACTTTCTACTCCATGCTAAGAAGCACAATCAACATGAATAATGCATTGTTATAGGTAACTTCTGAGATTAGTAAATAAAGTTTTTTCCCTGTACTTGTATCTTAGTATTCAGTATTTATTGTTATAGTAGTAGATAAAGTATAATATTCAACTTTCGGTAATGGTCATAACTCACCTGATGAATTGTAGCACTCGCCTTCGGCTCGCGCTCGATAAATAATATACTATTTTCTTCATAAAGACTCTCGTTACACTTTGATGCAACCCCAAGTCAGTTGAACCTTCGAGAAGATTATATTCGTACAATACCTACTTCGAGGAAGTACACACGAGGTAGGACGCTTTCCACCATTCTAGGAAACCGGGCGAAACTATTCATAAGTAGATTCGGAATAACACAGTTATCGTTCGGAATAATAGATCTCGAAATACCTGATAAATTCCACGTCCTCGAAGAAAAACTTTTCTCGTCGCTGCAGCAAGCTGTTGCGAATAAAACGAATGACAGTGACGGGATCATCCTAATAAAAGCGGGGGATCAGCAGTAAAACAACGGGTTGGGTCGCAGATCCCGAATATCCAACTTTTCAATTTTCACGATCTGGATGAAATGTGCCGCCACGCCGAGAGTTACTACCAGAATTTTCGTATTTACAACGACAGTTTCCTTATTCGCGGGTTTCATAGCGACGACGTGTGGTTATGTCTCGTCGTCCATTTGGGCGCGGAAAGTTCCCGAAAACTACGGAATTGCCTGTGTTATGACGCAAATATAGCTATTTACTGGCATCGGAGTGACAGGGGATTATTGTGCTAGTGTTCGAAATTTTATCGATGGAAATCTCCATCTTCTAGATTGAATTCCGTCGGGAATGAAGGGGACGAGTTTGGCAGCATTAGACTACTTTGCCTTCGCCTTATTACTGTATCAGCAGTTGTTTTCGCGGTATTGCGCAGTGGGTAAGGCCACCTATCGGGCGTGTGACGAACCGCCATTAATAATTGGCGTTTCGAGTAGTTTCAACATGGGCATCAAGGATATAAAGGAGACTGAGCATTTGGTCTAAGGAAACGGTCATCGTGAGTGCCAAGGCAGCATTTATTATATCCTCATCTCTGAGGTGCCCTCTGTATGCCATTATAGGCAAGCGAAAAACTCCCTGAACATTTTGATTCTGTTATTGTCTAATTTATTCGGGACTGAAGCTTTCTGTTTCGTCTATGGAAGATGATTGCCTTCCATTGAGGTCCTGTAGTGGTATTATAAGATCTGAAGTTGCAAGAAGCATCGCTTGGATTCCCGAATTTGGTTGGAAAAAAGTTATTTTTTCATTGAAGGAATTTCGAAGGACAAGAGCGATTATGTTTCAAAATTAGCGAACGAGCATAATGTTGAGGTGATTCTTTTTCAAACGACCCATATCAGAAAACCTAGAAAAATCTTCGTTTTGGAGTGGGTGGTAAATTTGAAATTGATTTATAACATTACTGACGATTTTTATTCTCGTTAATTTTTAACTGTTCTCTTTTCGTTTCAATATTCATTTTTTGGGTATACATACACTGTATATATTACCATAGATACTGGCATCATTAGGGAACGGAAACTTTACCCTTCGAAAAAGAGGTCTACAAAAATTCAAACATACTTGTTTGAAAATTCATCTCTTCGAATCCTGTCACAGTTTGTCGAACATTCAGAGAGCGCTGAACTGATTACTATAGAGATGGATAATAAGCGCCCACTTATCGTGTAGCACGTTCCGGAGTTCTTCAATAGGTATAGGTCACAAGAGGTACTGAAAGTAATGGGGGAAGAAACCTATACCCTTCGAAAAAGAGCGCCCACAAAAGCACACATATTTGTACAAATACTAATTTCCTCAAATCCTGTCAGTGTTTGTCCAACATTTGAGGGATACTGAACTGATCACTATAGATGTGAACAATAAGCGCCCACTTATCGTGTGCCACGTTCCGGATTTTTCTTATGGGTATAGGTCATAAGAGATTTTTGAAATATTTGAAGGACGAATCCTATAACCTTCGAAAAAAAGCGCCCACAAAAATTCACACATATTTATAAGGATATTAACTTCCTTAAATCTTGTCAGGGTTGGTCAAACATGCAGGGGTGCTGAACTGATCACTCTAGATGTGGACAATGAGCGTCCACTTATCGTGAGCCCCGTTCCGGAGTTTTCTTATGGGTATAAGTCATAAGAAATACTGAAATTATTGGGGGACGAATCCTATACCCTTCGAAAAAGAGCGCCCACAAAAGTCACACATATTTTTACAAATATTAATTTCCTCAAATCCTGTCAGTGTTTGTCCAACATTGAAGGGATACTGAACTGATCACTATAGATGTGAGCAATAAGCGCCCACTTATCGTGTGCCACGTTCCGGATTTTTCTTATGAGTATAGGTCATAAGAGATTTTTAAAATATAAGAAGGACGAATCCTATAACCTTCGAAAAAAAGCGCCCACAAAAATTCACACATATTTGTAAGGATATTAACTTCCTTAAATCTTGTCAGGGTTGGTCAAACATGCAGGGGTGCTGAACTGATCACTCTGGATGTGGACAATAAGCGTCCACTTATCGTGAGCCACGTTCCGGGGCTTTCTTATGGGTATAAGTCATAAGAAATACTGAAATTATTGGGGAAAGATTCCTATACCCTTCGAAAAAGAGCGCCCACAAAAGTCACACATATTTGTACAAATATTAATTTCCTCAAATCCTGTCAGTGTTTGTCCAACATTGAAGGGATACTGAACTGATCACTATAGATGTGAGCAATAAGCGCCCACTTATCGTGTGCCACGTTCCGGATTTTTCTTATGGGTATAGGTCATAAGAGATTTTTAAAATATTAGAAGGACGAATCCTATAACCTTCGAAAAAAGTGCCCACAAAAATTCACACATATTTGTAAGGATATTAACTTCCTTAAATCTTGTCAGGGTTGGTCAAACATGCAGGGGTGCTGAACTGATCACTCTAGATGTGGACAATAAGCGTCCACTTATCGTGAGCCACGTTCCGGGGTTTTCTTATGGGTATAAGTCATAAGAAATACTGAAATTATTGGGGGACGAATCCTATACCCTTCGAAAAAGAGCGCCCACAAAAGTCACACATATTTGTACAAATACTGATTTGCTCAAATCCTGTCAGTGTTTGTCCAACATTTGAGGGATACTGAACTGATCACTATAGATGTGAACAATACGCGCCCACTTATCGTGTGCCACGTTCCGGATTTTTCTTATGGGTATAGGTCATAAGAGATTTTTAAAATATTAGAAGGACGAATCTTATAACCTTCGAAAAAGGCGCCCACAAAAATGCACACATATTTGTAAGGATATTAACTTCCTTAAATCTTGTCAGGGTTGGTCAAACATGCAGGGGTGCTGAACTGATCACTCTAGATGTGGACAATAAGCGTCCACTTATCGTGAGCCACGTTCCGGAGTTTTCTTATGGGTATAAGTCATAAGAAATACTGAAATTATTGGGGGACGAACCCTATACCCTTCGAAAAAAACGCCAACATTGCATCCAACATTCAAGGAGTGCTGAACTGATCACTGTAGATGTGGAAAATAAGCGCCCACCTATCGCGTGTCACGTTCCGCAGAATTCGTACAGGTATCGGTCATGAGAGAAACTGAAAGTATTGGGGGAAGAAACCTATCCCTCCAAAAAAAGCGCCTACAAAATTCATACATATTCATTTCCTCAAATCTTGTCAGTGTTGGTCAAACATCCAAGGGGCGCTGAACTCATCACTTTAGATGTGGACAATAAGCGCCCACTCGCCGTGTGTCACATTCCGAAGGTTTCTCAAGGGATTCCAAAGAGTTTTACGAATTGTCTTCGAGAAGGATATCAAACTTGATATTTATACATATTAAAACTATACAGGGTCTTTCACGAGGAACCTCACCCATATTTATACGGGAAACTACTGAACGTATTTTCATGAAATTCAGCACTTATAAGTATTTCAAGATGCTGATGAAATCTAAAATATTTTCAAGGCATGAGCACCTCCGGTTTTTCCGGAAATGACGTCAACTTCCGTTTTTCAAATTAGAACACCATTTTTTTTTGCAGAAATAGATTCCTTAGAAAATTTCAAGTTATTTTGATGTAACATTTTTCAGTTTTGGTTGGAAAATTCTCTCTGAGCGGGAAAATTCGAAAAAAAAATCGAAAATAGAGCTCCGCTGAAACAAGAATAACTTCGAGGTTTTTGGATGGAAAATTTTCATTTTTGGGATTTTTCAAGATGTAAGATTGATGTATCCACTAAAATCGAAATCGCGATTCATGATACAGGGGGTGAAAAAATCGCTTTCAAAGTTAGGGATGACAAAATCGTGAAAAATCAATTTTTTCAAATTAGAACCCCATTTTTTTATGGCAGATATTGAATCTACGTTAAGAAATAATGTGACTGTATGCATCACACCCTTGCCCTAAAATGGATATTTTCTGAGTTATTCACAAAAAACTGTTTTTCGTCTTGAATTTTCAGCTATTTCTTTTCCCTTCACGCCAAAAAGATGAAATTTTCAGGAACTGTTATTTGAACCATGCTGTAAATTTTTCACCCCTTCTTGAAACCGACTTCAAGTTACTATTAGGAGAACCATGGCAAACTCTCGCAGTTATAACTAGAGAAGATGCTCAAAGTTTTGACCGTTAATTTCTAGACATTTATTTATACGTCTCAGGAATGCTTCGTGCGTTGCTCTTCTTATTTCATCGGGAGGAAGAGATCTGCAAAAGTGTTTAAAAACCAAATTGAGTTTCAAAACTATGAATCTAAAAATCTAAACAAACCTGAACGCATTTCTGACTCGTTCTATGCAGTCCTCTTTATCAGTCAGGGGAGTTGAGTAGACAATATTTTTTATCCTACCCCAAACATAATAGTCTAAAGGAGTTAAATCGGGAGAACGGAATGAACTGGAGAGAAAACCGATGGCCGATTAGTTGAAATAAAGAGGTTTCCGATACAAATTCGAATCCAAATTCGCCATCTATTTAGGAACAACCTGTAACTTTTTTCTCTCGCATATTAGGGTAGTAAAATCTAAAACATGGTTTAAGTAACAGTTCCTGAAAATTTCATCTTTTTGGCGTGAAGGGAAAAGAAATAGCTGAAAATTCAAGACGAAAAACAGTTTTTTGTGAATAACTCAGAAAATATCCATTTTAGGGCAAGGGTGTGATGCATACACTCACATTATTTTTTAACGTAGATTCAATATCTGCCATAAAAAAATGGGGTTCTAATTTGAAAAAATTGATTTTTCACGATTTTGTCATCCCTAACTTTGAAAGCGATTTTTTCACTCCCTGTATCATGAATCGCGATTTCGATTTTCAAAGTGGATACATCAATCTTACATCTTGAAAAATCCCAAAAATGAAAATTTTCCATCAAAAAACCTCGAAGTTATTCTTGTTTCAGCGGAGCTCTATTTTCGATTTTTTTTCGAATTTTCCCGCTCAGAGAGAATTTTCCAACCAAAACTGAAAAATGTTACATCAAAATAACTTGAAATTTTCTAAGGAATCTATTTCTGCAATAAAAAAATGGTGTTCTAATTTGAAAAACGGAAGTTGACGTCATTTCCGGAAAAACCGGAGGTGCTCATGCCTTGAAAATATTTTAGATTTCATCAGCATCGTGAAATACTTATAAGTGCTGAATTTCATGAAAATACGTTCAGTAGATTCCCGTATAAATATAGGTGAGGTTCCTCGTGAAAGACCCTGTATAGTTGAAAAGAGATACTGACATTATTATAGGACGCAACCTATTCCATTCGAAAAAAGCGCCTATAAAAATTCAAACTTTTTTGCACAAACATCAATTTTCTCAATTCCTGTTAGTTTTTGTCAAACATTCAGAGGGCGCTAAACTGATTACTATAGACATAGACAATAAGCGCCCACTTAACGTGTCCCGTTCCGAAGGTGCAGGGTATCAAATTATGCAAAAAAAAAAAATATTTTTCAGTCAAGAGTCCAGAAAAACCCAAAACTTCTAGCAGAATAGGATTTGGAAAATAAGCCCCCATGTCAACTTCTAGAGATATACAAAGGAATTCCATCATATGTAGAATAAAATCCCGACAATTCCGAATCGTTCATCCATAAACACCGTACATCATTCGGTTCCACCGCAAAGCCAATCGAAGGCAACGCCGCGGTAGCGGGCGCTACACTCCTATAATAAGCGCCCGCATATCGCATCTCGTTGCGAGTTTCGACGACCGCGTAAAAACCGATGCAGTCACGGTCCGGATCTGAATATTTGATGGCTGTGACTCGGTAACGGCCCTCTTTATGGGGTCGACTCCGGTGCATACTCCGGAATTGTCATCCGAAATGCGACGGGCGCACTTTGAATGTGTACAATCGGAGAATCCGTCTCATTTCGATTGTTGTTTTTAATATCGCGGATTGTACCTAATGGGAAATATCGATTGCGATCGGAATTATTCGTTTTGGTGGCGGTTCTTGACCCGCACCACAATCGAGGGGGGTTTTGGATTTGGATTGGAGGTTTGTTAGCCCCGATACCATGTGATCTTTCGCGTGTAACTATTCCACCACTGATGCCCCAGGAAATTCATTTCTTCAGTCTATTATGTTCCTCCGATGATATCGACCCATAATATTTGGGAATATGAATATTTAATTTCAAATTCGGTTATCTATCTCGGAAAAGAGTCTGTATATTCGAAGTTGGCATACATTGTATTATTCTGTATATCAACGGATGTCGTTAATTTTGGAGCTGTGTGACTCAGCTTGGTTTTGACCAACGGAGGTAGACGACAAATAAACTTTGTATTGACGATTGAAGGAGTCCTCGATAAGATGAAAAGACGCAACGTAGGTTGACCATGAAAAAATTTCGGAGAAGAGAGTCAGTTTTTATCGGTCTGGGGGAGTTGTGCGGAAGTAGAAAAAAACTCGGGAGAGTTAGTTTTTCGGAAGTAGAGAACTCGGGAGAGTTGGTTGTTTTGAGTCAGGGACTGGCATTACGGCAGTAATTGAAAGTCGGGAAGGTGCCACGATAGGAACAGAATTGAAGGTTCACTTTTCGATTCAGAAGTAGTTGCTCGCTGGGCGAGAACTCACTAAGAGTTAGTTGTACGTTGTCGGTTTTCCGGTTAGAGGCAGGTGTAGTTGAAAGTCTGGGAGGTACCAAGATAGGTACAGAATTGTAAGTTCCTTCGAGGCCGGTGTCATGGTTCAATATAGATATGAATAATATTAAATTTTAATTTTGAAATTTTATGAAAGACCACTAACAATATTCGAATAATTTTGTTTTTAAATTTTTGAGCGCTCGTACTTCTTACACGAGGGCTATATGATTTCGTCACGATGTCTGTATTTTTCGAATTTTGAGCCGAAAATGGTCTCAATCGACTATGTTCGACCCACTGATGACGAATCCGTCGGAAAATTTGAGTCTGTCCGTCCGTCCGGCCGTCCGTAATCACGATAACTCTCGAACGGAACAACCTAGAGACATGAAATTTTCAGTGTGGGTTCACTTCCCGAATGCCTCGGTTGAGTTCGTTAATGGGCCAAATTCCACCAGGGGTTCTGTAAATATGGCCGATCAAAGTTTTGTTCCCCTGATTACTTGAGAACTACAGATTTGATGAAAATTTGTGGAAATTTTGCACTCGAATGGAGAATGAAGTGTTCAAGCTACATGTGAAATTTTGTCCAGATCGCATGACCAGAACCATAGAAACCATAGAAAATTGTAACTTTTGAACGGAAACGCCTAGGGACTTGAAATTTTCAGGATAGGTGTGGATCTCGAATGTCGTGATCACGTTCATCTATGAGCAAAATTTTAGTAGGGGTTCCGTAAATATGGTCGTTTGAAATTTAGTTTTCTTGATAATTTCAAAACTACAGATTCGATCGTGACGAAATTTTGTATACTAATGGAGAATGATATATTCAAGCTACATTTCTCCAGATCACATGACCAGAACCATAGAAACCATAGAAAATCATAACTTTCGAACGGATAGGCCTACGAACTTGAAATTTTCAGGATAGGTGTGGATCTGAAATGTCGCGTTCACGTTTATCAATGAGCAGAATTATACAAGGGAATCCGTAAATACGGTCGTTTGAAAATTTTGGTTTCACGATAATTTCGAAACTACGGATTCGATCGAGATGAAATTTTGTATTTTAATCGAGAATGATATATTAAAACAATATTTTGTCCAGATCGCATAACCAGAACCATAGAAACCATAGAAAATTGTAACTTTTGAACGGAAAGGCCTAGGAACTTGAAATTTTCAGGGTGGGTTTGGATCGCGAATATCGCGGCCACTTTCATCGATGAGCAAAATTAGACTAGGGGTTCCGTAAATATGGCTGTTCAAAATATTTTTTTCCTGATAATTTCGAAACTACTTATTGGATTGGGATGAAATTTTGCACCTAGCTTAGGAATAATGAATTCAAACTACGGGCCAAATTCTGTCCAGATCGCACCACCAAGACCATAGATACCGTAGAAAATTCTAGCGATCTATCGAAAAAAAATTGGTCACCTAAAGCACTGACATGAGGTCTGGATTTTCGCCTAAGTTTCAGTATTTTTGTGACAGCTGTCGAAAATTCCTTCAATTGATTTCTAAAACTGGAGAATGCGAATCTACCTACAAGGTGCATGTACGAGCGCTCGAAAGCTCCTGCCTTCACGGCAGTGCTTTTCGTAATTTTTTAATTTTTCCCGCGACTCTTTTTAAGGAGGGTCCTCAAGGTGCACAAATAGAAATAATTTTCGTTTACAACAACTTAATCCAAATTCAATAAACTAATTCTAATGAAAATGAAAATTTTAAATTATAACTCCTTTTGAACAAGATATAGATAAAAACTAACAGAGAACAGCTTAGTCTAAATAAAGTTCCTCAACTTCCCTGCCTTGTCTGTAGTTGATGATAAAATGCCAATATTATGTTGATCTAGTTTTTTTCTGCTTCCTCTTTTCCTCCAATTAAGTTGATACTTCCATCAAAGTATGTTTCTCTTTACATCTATTTCCATTCTATCAGGTTCCATTCAATTCCTTATATACAAATATCTCGATAATTTTTTCGTTTTGCAATCTCAATTCAAAAAAACCTTTTCGAAATATCCATTTCTACTCTGACATTTCTCAATTGTCCAAAAATTCGCTTGCTTAATTCTAATAATTTTATAAATTTCTATAGTAACATTCGAATAATTGTGAACCCCTCTTGAAAACAATCATTTTACAATAATTTGTACGATGTTTGAAAAGGTTCTTGAATTTTGGTGATATAATTTGAATTTATTTTTCATTTTTTGATTTCCATGACAGTAAATGGTGTTATTGTAATCCCCAATATTATTGATAACTCGAGCCGAAATTGATTTGATGTGTTTCAATGTAAGGAATGTGGGAATAATTGTATTTATTTTGTATCGAGTTAATTGACCCTCTCGTTTGTATGAAATAGGGAACGTAGGAGTTTAATTGTCTGATTTAGTTATGATTATGCGAAATTAGGTGAATGAAAGATGTTTTTTTTTTGTTTGTGGAAAGCTCGATCTTATGTACGCATTTTACCATCATTTTACTTGAATACCTGTTCCTCAGAAACGGTAAAACAAAAAACTTTCTCTTCAGGAATCACGAACTCAATTATTTTTGGACAATAGATTATAAATGGTGACAGCGGGGGGAAATATAAAATAATACTAAAATTCCATCTTAATAACTTGTACCATTATCAAGGGTACAAGTCGTATTATTACAAACCAATCTCAGTTCAAACAGATCGAAAAAGAACCTCCGGCGTCTCAAACGGTCCGGCCCTCCCGAACATTCGGATACTTTCCAAACCGACACAATCCCATTTTCGGCGGTCCCCCATCGGCCCCCCCCATAACTCAGAGCCGCGCATCGGGGTCTCGGATTACGTCTTGCGTTCTGCCTGGCGTCGCGTCCTTCGTCGACGTCCGCCACAGACGCGGCGGCTTCGCAGCCGGGGGACGCGACTCTCCGGTGCCACGGCCATCGATCCGGGCACCGGCATCAGACGATTCAACGACCGTTTTTTCGACGGGCCACGCTCTCCACGCCGCCGGGGACGTCGGGCCCGCTTTTCGGGGCCCCGGGTGCCCGCCGATCGGCGGAAAAGTTTCGCGGCTGGTGTGGAAGTATGGAAATCCGGCTCGAAGGACCAATTCGACGTATTGATCATTTAATATTCGAATGTGATTATAGCAAAGATGCATATGAATGCAAGTGGACAATTGGTTTCTTATGGAAGCTGGAGTATTCGAATTGGCTGATTTCTGTTCAGATCCACATACAGCACGAAATTTGATTAAAAAGATATACATTATCAGAAAACGGAACCTAAGCCCTTCGAAAAAAAGACGCTCACAAAAATTCACACATATTTGTACAAATATCCACCTCCTCGAATTTTTTCAGTGTTAGACAAACATTCAGGATGCAATGTACTGATAACTATAGACGTGGACAATAAGCGCCCACTTATTGTGTGACACGTTCAAAACGTTTTTTAGGGATCGCAGAAAATTTTTCGAATTGTCGCCAAGAAAGATATCAATATTCATTTACTCAAATATTGTCAGTGTTTGTCGAACATTCAGAGAGCGCTGAACTGATAACTACAGACGTGGACAATAAGCGCCCACTTATCTTGTGTCACGTTCCAAAGGTGTTTCGAGAGATTCCGAAGGATTTTTCGAATTATCATCAAGAAGGATATCAAACATAATATTTCGAAACTGTATAGGTCATAAGAGATACTGACATTATCAGGAAACGGAATCTATTGTCTTCGAAAAAAAGCGCCCACAAAAATTGACAGATATTTGTACAAATATTCATCTCCCCAAATCCTATCAATATTTGTCGATCATTCAGAGGATGCTGAACTGATTACTATAGACATGAACAATAAGCGCCTTTTTTACGTATGTCACTTCCGGAGCTTTTTTATAGGTATATTTCATAAAAGATACTGGAATTATTGGAGGACGAAACCTATGTCATTCGAAAAAAAACGCCCACAAAAATTCACACATATTTGTTCGAATATTGATATCCTCAAATCTTGTCAGTTTTTGTCAAATATTCATAGGGTGCTGAACTGATCACTAGAGATGTGGAAAATAAGCGCCTACCCATCGTGTGTCACATTCCGAAGATTTTTCACGGATTCCAGAGAACTCTTCAAATTTTCGTCGAGAAGGATATTAAACTTGATATATATTCAAACTGTATACATTATAAGATAAGATATGTTCACATTATAACCCTTCTAAAAAAAGCGCCCACAATAATTCACACATATTTGTAAAAATATTCATTTACTCAAATATTGTCAGTGTTTGTCGAACATTCAGAGAGCGCTGAACTGATAACTATAGACGTGGACAATAAGCGCCCACTTATCTTGTGTCACGTTTCAAAGGTGTTTCAAGGGATTTCAAAGGATTTTTCGAATTATCCACAAGAAGGATATCAAACATAATATTTCGAAACTGTATAGGACATAAGAGATACTGACATTATCAGGGGACGGAATCTATTCTCTTCGAAAAAAAGCGCCCACAAATACTCGCACATATTTGTACAAATATTCATCTTCCCAAATCCTATCAATATTTGTCGATCATTCAGAGGATGCTGAACTGATTACTATAGACATGAACAATGAGCGCCTTCTTTTCGTATGTCACGTCCGGAGCTTTCTTATGGGTATAGTTCATAAAAGATACTGGAATTGTTGAGGGTCGAAACCTATGCCATTCGAAAAAAAACTCCCACAAAAATTCACACATATTTGTACGAATATTAATATCCTCAAACCCTGTCAGTGTTTGTAAAATATTCAGGGGGTGCTGAATTGATCACTAGAGATGTGGAAAATAAGCGCCTACCCATCGTGTGTCACATTCCGAAGCTTTTTTACGGATTCCAGAGAACTCTTCAAATTTTCGTCGAGAAGGATATTAAACTTGATATATATTCAAACTGTATACATTATAAGATAAGATATGTTCACATTATAACCCTTCTAAAAAAAGCGCCCACAATAATTCACACATATTTGTAAAAATATTCATTTACTCAAATATTGTCAGTGTTTGTCGAACATTCAGAGAGCGCTGAACTGATAACTACAGACGTGGACAATAAGCGCCCACTTATCTTGTGTCACGTTCCCGAGGTGTTTCAAGAGATTCCGAAGGATTTTTCGAATTATCATCAAGAAGGATATCAAACGTAATATTTCGAAACTGTATAGGTCATAAGAGATACTGACATTATCAGGAAACGGAATCTATTCTCTTCGAAAAAAAGCGCCCACAAAAATTGACAGATATTTGTACAAATATTCATCTCCCCAAATCCTATCAATATTTGTCGATCATTCAGAGGATGCTGAACTGATTACTATAGACATGAACAATAAGCGCCTTCTTTACGTATGTCACGTCCGGAGCTTTTTTATAGGTATATTTCATAAAAGATACTGGAATTGTTGAGGGACGAAACCTATGCCATTCGAAAAAAAAACGCCCACAAAAATTCACACATATTTGTACGAATATTAATATCCTCAAATCCTGTCAGTTTTTGTCAAATATTCAGGGGATACTGAACTGACCTCTAGAGATGTGAAAAATAAGCGCCCACTTATCGTGTGTCACATTCCAAAGCTTTTTTACGGATTCCAGAGAACTCTTCAAATTTTCGTCAAGAAGGATATCAAACTTGATATATTCAAACCGTATACATTATAAGATAAGAGATGTTTACATTATAACCCTTCTTAAGAAAGCGCCCACAATAATTCACACATATTTGTAAAAATATTCATTTACTGATAACTACAGACGTGGACAATAAGTGCCCACTTATCTTGTGTCACGTTCCAAAGGTGTTTCAAGAGATTCCGAAGGATTTTTCGAATTATCATCAAGAAAGATATCAAACATAATATTTCGAAACTGTATAGGTCATAAAAGATACTGACATTTTCAACGGACGGAATCTATTCTCTTCGAAAAAAAGTGCCTACAAAAATTGACAGATATTTGTACAAATATTCATCTCCCCAAATCCTATCAATATTCGTCTAAGATTCAGAGGATGCTGAACTGATTACTATAGACATGAACAATAAGCGCCTTCTTTTCGTATGTCACGTTCCGGAGATTTCTTATACGTATAGGTCATAAAAGATACTAGAATTGTTGAGGGACGAAAGCTAAACCATTCGAAAAAAATCGCCCACATGAATTCACACATATTTGTATGAATATAAATGTCCTCAAATCCTGTCAGTGTTTGTCAAATATTCAGGGGATACTGAACGACCTCTAGAGATGTGAAAAATAAGCGCCCACTTATCATGTGTAACATTCCGAAGCTTTTTACGGATTCCAGAGAACTTTTCAAATTTTCGTCAAGAAGGATATCAAACTTGTTATATTCAAAACGTATACATTATAACATAAGAGATATTTACATTATTACCTCTCCACAAAAAGCGCCCACAAAAATTACCACATATTTGTGAAAATATTCATTTACTCAAATATTGTCAGTGTTTCTCGAATATTCAGAAAGCGCTGAACTGATTACTACAGACGTGGACAATAAGCGCCCACTCATCTTGCGTCATGATCCGAAGGTATTTTTAAGGATTCCAAAGAATTTTTCCAATCAATTATCATCAAGAAGGATATCAAACATAATATTTCGAAACTTACTGACATTATCAGGGGACGGAATCTATTCTCTTCGAAAAAAGCGCCCACAAAAATTCACACATATTTTTACAAATATCCATCTCCTCAAATCCTATTAATATTTGTCGAACATTCAGAGGATGCTGAACTGATTACTATAGACATGAACAATAAGCGCCCACTTATCGTATGTCACGTTCCGGAGCTTTCTCATAGGTATAGTTCATAAGAGATACTACAAATTGTTGAGGGGCGAAACCTATACCATTAAAAAAAACCACCTAAAAAAATTCACACATATTTGTGCGAATATTATATTCCTCAAATCCTGTCCGTGTTTGTCAATACTCACTGTCAGAAGAATCGATATAATTAATTCGGCCGAAGGCTGGAGTTCTCGCTATTAGAGGGCGGTCCTAGTACTAACGGAAACGCGACAAATATTTGTCGTGCTCAATCCATAAACATACACGAAATTCATAAATCCTCGTCAAAGGTTCATTGAAGAAAGGTGGCTAGTCTGAACCACATGCATCTGAATTTTTTTTGGAAATGGGAATTCTCAAAAATTACGGTATATCTTGCTGAACTTCTGTTAGTTGTTGCTGAGTCATATAAAAATCTTTCTAGATGTTCCAAGTTAAAAGAAAATTGTGTTTTTTTGATTCAGTGCCAAGATTACAGAACTTTTGATATATTCAATCTCTCGAAGTGTCGATGACACTATTTGTCACTCGATGAACTGCATTTCGATGGAAAGTTCTTTCTGATTTTTTTTTTTTAATTTTATTTCACATCCCTCCTTTTCATGGAACCAAGCTCATGTTTTATGACCAGACCAGTAAGCACCCGCCCTCATTTATCAATAACGCGTAATAACATGCGGTACACTGCGTGCGATCCTCTGTTAATGCTGTCGGCTAATACCATTATCCCCAATAACGATCAAATTAATGTTATCAATGCGGATTTGGTATGGCATACGGAACACGGAATGTGACATTGTGCTAATGGGTTTCACCAATGTTTGCGGATGCTGCAGCGGCATCAGGACAGACGAATTGTGCGACACACCGTTGTGTTGAAATCGCCAGAGGACAGATTGAGTATTTTAGAGTGGACAGGTGAGTATCGTGTGGTATTTTGCGATATAAATTATGATGTTCTGCACGGCTTTACGATGCGAGGTGCATTATGCACATTCCGCCTCCATGAAATCTAGGTAAATGTCGTTTTCCGCGACGAAACAATGGGGTCTATGGAGGAATCGACGGCATATTCGAAATCAGCGTGGCCGAATTAGTTTATGTAAAAAATGTCCAAGAAATAACCGAACAAGAATTTTTTTAACAAAAAATCATATAAATGGAAATTTTCGCCAAAAATTAATGGTTCGATATGGGAGAAAAATATATGTAATGTATCTATTCGATTCTGTACTTGGTTTTCTCGAGAAATGGATCATTGCTAAGTTCCTAGAAGCCTCCTGAAACATTTTATGATTTTATTTTCAACAAACAGTCTATTTTTTTAAAACTCAGACGTTTTTCGCGACGAAACAATGAGGTTTGTGAATAAATCGACGGCACATTCGGAATCAGCGTGGCCGAACTAGTTTATATGGAAAATTTTCAAAGAAAACCGAACAGGAATTTTTCAACAAAAAACTTATAGAAATGAAAAATTTCGCCAAAAATTAATAGTTCGATATGAGAGAAAAAATTAATGTAATCTATCTATTTGATTCTGGTCTTCTGGTACTTGGTCTTCTCGAGAAATGGATCATTGCTAAGTTTCTAGGAGTCTCCTAAAACATTTTTTAATTTTTTTTTTCAAGAAAAAATCTATTTTTTCGAAAATTCAGATGTTTTCCGCGACGAAACAATGAGGTTTGTGAATAAATCGACGGCACATTCGAAATCAGCGTGACCGAATTAGTTTTCCATCGAAAATTTTCAAAGATAACCGAACAAGAATTTTTCAACAAAAAACTTATAAAAATGAAAAATTTCGCCAAAAATTAATAGTTCGATATGAGAGAAAAAATTAATGTAATCTATCTATTCGATTCTGTACCTGGTCTTCTCGAGAAATGGATCATTGCTAAGTTCCTAGGAGTCTCCTAAAACATTTTATGTTTCTTTTCATCAAACAATCTATTTTTTCGGAAATTCAGACGTTTCCCGCAACGTAACAATTAGGAAATCGACTGCACATTCGAAATCAGCGTGGCCGAACTAGTTTATAAGGAAAATTTTCAAAGATAACCGAACAAGAATTTTTCAACAGAAAACTTATAGAAATGAAAAATTTCGCCGAAAATTAATAGTTCGATATGAAAGAAAAAATTATTGTAATCTATCTATTCAATTCTGTACTTGGTTTTCCCGATAAATGGATTATTGCTAAGTTCCTAGGAGCCTCCTAAAACATTTTATGATTTTTTTTCACCAAACAATTTATTTTTTCGAAAATTCAGACGTTTCCCGCAACGAAACAAAGAGGAAATCGACGGCACATTCGAAATCAGCGTGGCCGAATTAGTATATATGGAAAATTTTCAAAGATAACCGAACAAGAATTTTTCACCAAAAAACTTATAGAAATGAAAAATTTCGCCGAAAATTAATAGTTCGATATGAAAGATAAAATTAATGTAATCTATCTATTCGATTCTGTACTTGGTTTTCTCGAGAAATGGATCATTGCTAAGTTCCTAGGAGTCTCCTAAAACATTTTATGTTTCTTTTCATCAAACAATCTATTTTTTCGAAAATTCAGACGTTTCCCGCAACGTAACAATTAGGAAATCGACGGCACATTCGAAATCAGCGTGGCCGAATTAGTTTATATGGAAAATTTTCAAAGAAAACCGAACAGGAATTTTTCAACAAAAAACTTATAGAAATGAAAAATTTCGCCAAAAATTAATAGTTCGATATGAGAGAAAAAATTAATGTAATCTATCTATTCGATTCTGTACTTGGTCTTCTCGAGAAATTGATCATTGCTAAGTTCCTAGGAGTCTCCTAAAACATTTTATGTTTCTTTTCATCAAACAATCTATTTTTTCGAAAATTCAGACGTTTCCCGCAACGTAACAATTAGGAAATCGACTGCACATTCGAAATCAGCGTGGCCGAACTAGTTTATAAGGAAAATTTTCAAAGATAACCGAACAAAAATTTTTCAACAAAAAACTTATAGAAATGAAAAATTTCGCCGAAAATTAATGGTTCGATATAAAAGAAAAAATTATTGTAATCTATCTATTCAATTCTGTACTTGGTTTTCCCGATAAATGGATTATTGCTAAGTTCCTAGGAGCCTCCTAAAACATTTATGATTTTTTTTCACCAAACAATTTATTTTTTCGAAAATTCAGACGTTTCCCGCAACGAAACAAAGAGGAAATCGACGGCACATTCGAAATCAGCGTGGCCGAATTAGTTTATATGGAAAATTTTCAAAGATAACCGAACAAGAATTTTTCACCAAAAAACTTATAGAAATGAAAAATTTCGCCGAAAATTAATAGTTCGATATGAAAGATAAAACTAATGTAATCTATCTATTCGATTCTGTACTTTGTTTTCCCGATAAATGGATCATTGCTCAGTTCCTAGGAGCCTCCTAAAACATTTTATGATTTTTTTACCAAACAATCTATTTTTTCGAAAATTCAGACGTTTCCCGCAACGAAACAATGAGGAAATCGACGGCACATTCGAAATCAGCGTGGCCGAATTAGTTTATATGGAAAATTTTCGGAGGTAACCGAACAAGAATTTTTCAACAAAAAACTTATAGAAATGAAAAATTTCGCCAAAAATTAATAGTTCGATATGAGAGAAAAAATTAATGTAATCTATCTATTCGATTCTGTACTTGGTCTTCTCGAGAAATTGATCATTGCTAAGTTCCTAGGAGTCTCCTAAAACATTTTATGAAACAATCTATTTTTTCGAAAATTCAGACGTTTCCCGCAACGAAACAATGAGGAAATCGACGGCACATTCGAAATCAGCGTGGCCGAATTAGTTTATATGGATAAATTCTCGAAGATAACCTAACAAAAAAACATTTTATGATTTTTTTTTCACCAAACAATCTATTTTTTCGAAAATTCAGACGTTTTCCGCATCGAAACAATGAGGAAATCGACGGCACATTCGAAATCAGCGTGGCCGAATTAGTTTATATGGAAAATTTTCGAAGATAACCGAACAAGAATTTTTCAACAAAAAACTTATAGAAATGAAAAATTTCGCCAAAAATTAATAGTTCGATATGAGAGAAAAAATTAATGTAATCTATCTATTCGATTCTGTACTTGGTCTTCTCGAGAAATTGATCATTGCTAAGTTCCTAGGAGTCTCCTAAAACATTTTATGATTTTTTTTTCAACAAACAATCTATTTTTTGAAAATTCAGACGTTTTCCGCGACGAAACAATGAGGTTTGTGAATAAATCAACGGCATATTCGAAATCAGCGTTGCCGAATTAGTTTATATGGAAAATTTTCAAAGATAACCGAACAAGAATTCTTCAACAAAAAACTTATAGAAATGGAAAATTTCGACAAAAATTAATAGTTCGATATGTGAGAAAAAATTAATGCAATCTATTTATTCGATTCTGTACTTGGTTTTCCCGATGAATGGATCATTGCTAAGTTCCTAGGAGCCTCTTAAAACATTTTATGATTTTTTTTCACCAAACAATCTATTTTTTCGAAAATTCAGACGTTTCCCGCAACGAAACAATGAGGAAATCGACGGCACATTCGAAATCAGCGTGGCCGAATTAGTTTATATGGAAAATTTTCGGAGGTAACCGAACAAGAATTTTTCAACAAAAAACTTATAGAAATGAAAAATTTCGCCAAAAATTAATAGTTCGATATGAGAGAAAAAATTAATGTAATCTATCTATTCGATTCTGTACTTGGTCTTCTCGAGAAATGGATCATTGCTAAGTTCCTAGGAGTCTCCTAAAACATTTTATGATTTTTTTTTCAACGAACAATCTTTTTTTTGAAAATTCAGACGTTTTCCGCGACGAAACAATGGGGTTTGTGAAGAAATCGACAGCACATTCAAAATCAGCGTGGCCGAATTAGTTTATATGGAAAATTTTCGAAGATAACCCAACAAGAATTTTTTCAACAAAAAACTTTTAGAGATGAAAAATTTCGCCAAAAATTTATAGTATGATATGGGGAGAAATAATATATGTAATCTATTTATTCGAGTTTGTATTTGGTTTTCTCGAGAAATTGATCATTGCTTAGTTTCTTGGAGTCTCCTAAAACATTTTATGATTTTTTTTACCAAACAATCTATTTTTTCGAAAATTCAGACGTTTCCCGCATCGAAACAATGGGGAAATCGACGGCACATTTGAAATCAGCGTGGCCGAATTAGTTTATATGGAAAATTTTCAAAAGATAACTGAACAAGAATTTTTCAACAAAAAACTTATAGAAATGGAAAATTTTGCCAAAAATTAATAGTTCGATTTGAAAAAAAAAATATGAGTAATCTATCCATTCGATTATATACTTATTCTTTCGAAAAATGAATCATTGCGAAGTTCCTAGGAGTCTTATAAAACATCCTATGATTTTTTTTACCAAAAAATTGATTTTTTCGAAAATTCAGACGTTTTCCCAGACGAAACATTGAGGTTTGTGAATAAATCGACGGAACATTCAAAATTAGTTTTATGAAGGAATCGAAGGCATATTAGAAATCAGCGTGGCCGACTAAGTTCATATAAAATTTTTTCGAAAGATAACCGAACAAGAATTTTTTCAACAAAAAATCTATAAAAATGGAAAATTTTGCTAAAAATTCTAAGTTTGATATGGGAGAAAATATAATGAAATCTATCTATTCAATTCTGTACTTGGTTTTCTCAAGAAATGAATCATTGCGAAATTCCTAGGAGTCTCTAAAACATTTTATGATTTTTCCCACCAAACAATCGATTTTTTTCCAAAATTCAGACGTTTTTCGATGAGGCCTGTGGAGGAATCGACAGAATATTCGAAATCAGCATGGCCGGTTCAGTTTATATGGAAACTCACCAAAAAATAAGCGAACAATAATTTTTTCAAAAAAAAATTATACACAAGAAAAAACTTGTCAAAAAATTACTTGTAGTATAGTTTCCGTCAAGGTAGGGACCACAAAGCAAGAAAAAGAAATCAGATTACCCCAACACTTTGTTGTTCGAAACTGAACCCTTGTTTACCGGCTGGGGGTGTTCACCGCCCCCAAAATGAACCGCCGCTCCAGTCTGGAAGGAGGTAAACAAACGGCATCACCTGATTCAGGAGTCACGTGTCTTTCAGGAGAGATGTGAAAGGAAAAGGATTAGATTAGGCTACGGTTATAGTAAGGTGCTGAATTCAATGCACTAGTGATGAAACATGGAGTTGTGGGGACGGCAACTGTTGATCTTCGACGAATCAGAACTGGAGTTTCTAATATGGCTAGTCCTTGGATAGAAGAAGAAGTGTTCCGAATGCAGGTGGGGCATTTTGAGAAGAGGTAAATTTGTGTTGGACTTGTTGATTGTGAAATTGTGAGAGTTTCTTTGCTCTGTGATTGAGGGCGTCATTTAGGGGTTGAAAAAAATTAAAATATTCTTGAGAGGAACAAACTGTACAAAGTAAAAACTTTATCAACTGGCAAATTCAATCAACTGATCAACTTATAAAAACAAACGTTATACATTTCACCACTGCCTTCCATGTGATGATGATTAATAACCAGAATATAAATAGACATTTTGATCTATAAATAAACTTGATGAAATTGATACCTACCTACGTTTTAAAATGAAACCACTTCAATCGATCGTGTCTTTAGATAAGTCTACCTTTATATCAAGTTCATCCTCGAGGTGGTCTGATAAAATTCCGAAAGTGATTGGAAAATTCAGGCATCAATGATGGATTTTATCCCTCATACTTTTTTGCACCGATTTTGATGCTAACCTAACCTAACCTTAATATCCCACATTCCAAAGCTCAATTATCGATTGAAACACTACCGCATAAAATTAAATCCTTCCTCGAGAAAAAACGGCCGCATGGGTCTAATTTTTGCGCAGCTCAACGAACAACCCCTATATCCGAGATAACATCAGAATAATCGAACCCGATATCAATCTTACCCTCCCATAAAAAACCAACCCTAGAGAGTTTTTGGGTTACGTTACGCACCTGTCGGATATATGTGACTAACATGAATTCATTGAGATACGATCTTTATGTGAGAATTTTACCTGATTTTAATTGTGACCGCCGGTTTGAGAGAATTTATGTTAGCGGAGAGATTAAATATCAAGTTTGAGACATTTATTGATACTGTTGAAAGCGGTTTATTAGATTGAGGGATTGCTGGATGACAGGACATAATAATGTTTCCATTTTTACTCCGGCAGTTCTCCATGTCATATACAGGTGGGTTTTATCTAACAATGGAATTAACGTTAGGAAGATTGATACTGAATTAAATTATTTTGACTGAACGGAGTTGAAACACTCCTTGTGTTTCCTCAAAACAATAGCATCATCAGATGAAAATAATCTAGTTTATTTTCTATGCAGCGTGTAGTGATTTTAAGGGTTACGTGGCCAAAATGACCAAACGGGAACTTAAAATTTCGGCGTGTTCGGATGTCACAACAATTTTACTCGGAAACTATCAGCACTATATAGACTAGATTTGAAATTCAGGTGTCTTCTATGAACCGCTATGGAATTCTGTAGACGAATTATGAAAGAACATTACGGGAGACATCAGTCATATATGGAACTGAGGGATGAAAAAAAATATTTCAGTGTATATAAACGTGTGGGGTATCGTTAGATTGGTCTTCGAAAATGATATAAAAGTTTCAAGATAACTTTCTCGAATAACTCTATAGTTGGGGAGTTATAAGCTTTAAAAGTCGTCTCAAGTGCGCCACTTCCCCCTACATTTAAACTGTCGGTAGAAAAAGTCTGAGAAATTGTAGGCTAGTAAAACTCTAGTTCATCTCTATCCTCGATCTATATAATTCTGTAGTCCAATCATGAAAAAACATTAGGGGAGACCTTGGTCATATATGGAACTGGGGGATGAAAAAAAATATTTCAGTGTATATAAACGTGTGGGGTATCGTTAGATTGGTCTTCAAAAATGATATAAAAGTTTCAAGATAACTTTCTCGAATAACTCGATAGTTGGGGAGTTATAAGCTTTAAAAGTCGTCTCAAGTGCGCCACTTCCCCCTTCATTTAAACTGTCGGTAGAAAAAGTCTGAGAAATTGTAGGCTAGTAGAACTCTAGTTCATCTCTATCCTCGATCTATATAATTCTGTAGTCCAATCATGAAAAAACATTAGGGGAGACCTTGGTCATATATGGAACTGGGGGATGAAAAAAAATATTTCAGTGTATATAAACGTGTGGGGTATCGTAAGATTGGTCTTCAAAAATGATATAAAAGTTTCAAGATGACTTTCTCGAATAACTCGATAGTTTGGGAGTTATAAGCTTAAAAAGTCGTCTCAAGTGCGCCACTTCCCCCTACATTTAAACTGTCGGTAGAAAAAGTCTGAGGAATTGTAGGCTAGTAGAACTCTAGTTCATCTCTATCCTCGATCTATATAATTCTGTAGTCCAATCATGACAAATATTAGGGGAGACATTAGCCATATATGGAACTGGGGGATGAAAAAAAATATTTCAGTGTATATAAGGGTATGGGGTATCGTTAGCTTGGTCTTCGAAAATGATATAAAAGTTTCAAGATGCCTTTCTCAAATAACTCGATAGTTGGGGAGTTATAAGCTTTAAAAATCGTCTCAAGTGCACCACTTCCCCCTACATTTAAACTGTCGGAAGAAAAAGTCTGAGAAATTGTAGGCTAGTAGAACTCTAGTTCATCTCTATCCTCGATCTATGGAATTATGTAGTCAAGTCATGAAAAAATATTAGGGGTGACATTCGTCATATATGGAACTGGGGTAAGGAAAAAAACTATTTCAGTGTATATAAACGTGTGGGGTATCGTTAGATTTGTCTTTAAAAATGATATAAAAGTTTCAAAATAACTTTCTCAAATAAGTCGATAGTTGGTAAGTTATAAGATTCCGAAGTCGTCTTGAGTGTGCCCATTCCCCCCTTCATTTTGAACTGTTGGAAGAAAAACACTGAAAAAAATTTAGGCTAGGGAAACGCTAGTTCATCTCCAGCCACCTGATGATGCTATTGTTATAGCGAAAGACGTTAAGTGGTTTTTAGGGTTGTGTAGTCAAAATGGCAAAAATAGAATTTATAATTTCGGCATGTCCGTACGTCACAGCCATTTTACTCAGAAACTATCAGCACTATCTAGAGTGAATTTGAAAGGCAGGTGTCTTCTATGAACCGCTATGGAATTGTGTAGTTAAATTATGAAAAACCATTAGGGAGGACATTGGTCATATATGGAACTGGGGGATGAAAAAAATATTTCAGTGTATATAAACGTGTAGGGTATCGTTAGATTGGTCTTCAAAAATGAAATGAATGTATCGGGATGACTTTCTCAAATAAGTCGATAGTTGCTGAATTATAAGATTCCGAAGTCGTTTTGAGTGTGCTCATCACCCCTACATTTTGACCTGTTGGTAGAAAAACTCAGAAAAAATTTAGGCTAGTTGAACTCTAGTTCATCTCTATCCACCTGATGATAATATTATTATAGCGAAAGAAGTTAAGTGGTTTTCAGGGTTACGTTGTCAAATTGGCAAAAACGGAACTTAAAATTTCGGCATGTCTCTATGTCACAGCCATTTTACTCGGAAACTATCAGCACTATCTAGAATTAATTTGAAAGGCAGGTGTCTTCTATGAGCCACTATGGAATTCTATCGTTGAATTATAAAAAAACATTAGGGGAGACATCAGTCATATATGGAACTGAGGGATGAAAAAAAATATTTCAGTGTTTATTACCGTGTGGGATATCGTTGGATTGGTCTTCAAAAATTATATGAAAGTTTTGCGACGACTTTCTCGAATATGTCAATAGTTTGTGAATTATGAGCTTCCAATAAATAAATAAATATATTCAAATAAGGAGGTGTCTTCTATGAATCGCTATGGGATTATGTAATTGAATTATGAAAAAACATTAGGGGAGACATTGGTCATATATGTAACTGAGGGATGCAAAAAAAATATTTCAGTTTATATAGACGTATGGGGCACTGATAGATAGATTGTCAAAAATGAAATAATAGTTTCAAGATGACTTTTCCGAATAAGTCGATAGTTCGTGAGTTATAAGCTTCTAAAGTAGTCTTAAGTGCACCACTTTCCCCTAAATTTCCAACTGTTAGTAGAAAAACTCTGAGAAAATTGAGGCTTGTTCATCCCTATCCATCTAATGATGCTATTGTTTTAGCGAAAGACGTTAAGTTTAACGTTTAAGTGGTCGAAATGGCAAACACGGAATTTATAATTTGGGCATGTCCATATGTCACAGCCATTTTACTCGGGAACTATCAGCACTATCTGAAGTAAATTTGAAAGGCGGATGTCTTCTATGAACCGCTATGGAATTCTGTAGTCAAATTATGAAAAAACATTAGGGGAGACATTGGTCATAAATGGAACTGGGGGACGATGAAAACTTTCAGTGCATATATGCTTGTGGGGTATCGTTAGATAGATCTTCAAAAATAAAATAGAAATTTCAGAATGACTTTTTGCGATAAGAGAATAGTTGATGAGTTATAAGCTTCTAAGTCGTCTGAGATCGATTGGATTGATATTTTTCGAAATATTAAGAGGAATAATTCATATGGTTGAATATACAAAACCTTCAGACGGATTTCGCCGAATTACGAACTTGATATTGGTTAATGGTTCGAGTCTTCAACCTATCCTATAAATTTCAAGACTCTAGGCCTTTTCTTTCGAAAGTTATGGTGTTTACGGCTGGCTGGATAGAATTCAATTCAATAATGAATTGTTCATCTTTGTGTCCATTGTTTGAAACCATTATCGGCTTAAAAATGAAAATTACAGACGTTTGGGAGATAACCCCCATCTTCACAGAAACACACGCGCAAAAATGCTGAAAATTTTATTCAAAGTTTCATTATTCCCACATGACCTCGATCCTTTCTAGATTCCACAAAATATCCTAACTCATTGAAGCAAAATTTTGTACGTACTTATTTCCAAAAAAAATATTCAAAATTTCATAAGTCATTAACAATTGGGCGCAGAGCTTTGCGGTGAAGAATATTCAATTCAGTAAAATCATACAAACATGCCTTTCGAATTTATTTATGCTCATACTGTATAGTTCAACCGATATCAATTTTTTAATTTTTCAACCCCTAATTCTTAACCTTCAAAATTTCCATTTTTCTTTCATGCAATAATTTTTCACAGTTACCAGGCAAAGACTTTTTCCAATTCGATGTTTGGATTCCAAACTGCCTCAAAGATTTTTCATTGAAAATAATGAAGCAAAATAGGAACACCGCATGTCTTCTGCTGTCCAAAGAGCTGATTAAGGCTAAAAATAGAGGTTTCAAGCACAACAATTCTTGTCGAAAAACGATACGAAGATGAAGTCTTTAAATGTCCTAGAAGTAAAAAGCCATAAAGTTGACACCTTACCTTCTTCAGCGAAAGAGATAATCTCCGAGGTCCTGCCGTAAAAATCATCCACATCCATCTGCTCCTTCGCCTCCTCCCTGGCACTCGTGGTAGAAACAAAATCCTCATTCCTGTAATTGTTGAAGAACTCATTGTTCTCCGCCCTGTACAACGTTTCGAGAACGACCTCTCGTGGAAGACTATACGTCACATTTGGTTTATCCCTTAATCCTAATTTCGATAAAATCTGCTTCTTTATCACCTCCAACCTCAGATTGTCACTCTCCACCTTCTGGTCCTTGTCGCCGTTGCGATACAAGCAGTTGGGACAACTGGAGGTCTTCTTGAGGTTCTCCTCCAGTTGCGTCACGTAAATGTCCTCCGCGTGCGGGTGATGTCTCAAACGTTCGCAACCGACCAAATTCTCGCCGATGGTGCTGAAGAGCAGATAGAAACAGGAGAACTGGATCACCCAGTTCTTGATTACAGCGAACGGTTTCCTTAAGTTGTACGATTTGTGAACAGCCATTTTATTAGAGTGCGCGTATTGCTTTTACCTACTTTTCTATACTAAACCACTATCTACGTTTTTATTTCATATTATCTAGAGTATAACCTAAGAGTTATCCTAAGAATTTGTAAACGGTAACTTCTCGATTTTTCTATCATTTTTCCCAGAAAGTTTCTACCGCCTTGTCAATGGTTTCGCGATGTCCGGACGACGGTCGAACGATTTTCCGACGCGCGATGACATCGTGCACAATTTCATGTTTACCCGGATTCGGCACCGTCTAATCCATGGCGAAATCCTTGGTGGCACTGCGGACGGACGCACTCGATTATTATTTTTTTTTTTTCGAAAAAGCCGCTCAGAAAGCTCGGAACTGGCCGATCTAGGAGGCCGCTGCGCGGTTGTTTAACGCTGCTGTGTCAACTTGCGACTGGCCACGCTAGAACCGACGTAGTCTACTAGATTCGATGTGCTTGGGGTTCTAGGTTGCAGAAAATGCAGCCGGAGATCTCGCACTCAGTAGGCCATTGCAATTAGCGTTGGGGGTTGGTGCATCGGAGGGTGGGGGGCGTCGGGTTTAGGGGGTTGGTGTGGCGTGTTTCACGGAGATTTGGCAGGACAGGATGAATGGACTGCATAGCGCAATAGTTTTTCGGTGTGGTCGGGACGGTGGATTTTTTTGGGGGGGGTTTAGGGGTTGATTAAGTCAATGTCAAGAATTAGTAGCATCGTTCGAATTGTTGGAACTGTCCACCTATTTTCTGAGGTATTTTTAGGATAAAAGGTGAAATCAACCCTCAGGCCGGACCTCTGAGAATTCCAGAATTTTGTTTTCCCCAAATTGTCAAATTCACTATTCACTCTTTTATGTACTTTGAGTTATCAGAAACTCAAAAAAATTATGCTCGCTTTACGCTTTCTCATCTGTTTATTTTTGGTTCTGTACCTACATATTTTGGAATCCATTTACTAACGTATTTTGCAAGTGAATTCTTATTCATTCTATCAACGAGATACCACAGACAGAGTTTCCACCCAAGTTCCAGACCACGGAAGTCGGAAAGTGAATAAAATAACATGGGTACTGTTTGAATTTTCTTCATAACTTACCTGAAATTGTCAAGAACCCCCAAAAATGCTATCGGAGTATTGAACGAACATCCAATAAAACCTAATTGACTCAAAATGCATCCCCCTAAATTTTTTTTTCTAGAAATGAACCCAAGTTTCAGGATATCTCCAGACCACGGCAAGTGAAGTGAATCAAATGAGATACTGATTGAATTTGGTTAAAAACCTCCCTGAAATTGCCCAGAATCCCTAAAAATGGTATAGAAGTATTGAAACAATGTCCAATAATACCTCATTGACTCAATGTATCCCCTAAATCCTCTATTTTTTCGAGAAATCCACTAAAATATCAGAGTTTTCCAAGACCACGGTAAGTAGAGTGAATTCAATGACATACTGATTGAATTTTGTTCGAAAATCCCCTGAAATTGCCCAGAATCACCAAAAATGGTATCGAAGTATTGGAAAAACGTCCAATAATACCTAATAGATTCAATGTATCCCCTAAATCCTCTATTTCTTCGAGAAATCCACTATAATAACAGAGTTTTCCCAGACCACGGAATGTAGAGTGAATTGAATGACATACTGATTGAATTTTGATCGAAACTCCCCTTTAATTGCCCAGAATCCCCAAAAATGGTATCAAAGTATTAGAAAAACGTCCAATAATACCTAATTCACTCAGTGTATCCCTTTAATCCTTTTTTTTCTAGAAATCCACTAAAATATCAGAGTTTTCCCAGACCACGGTAAGTAAAGTGAATTAAATGACATACTGATTGAATTTTGTTCAGAGTTTCCCTGAAATGGCCCAGAACCCCCAAAAATGGTATCGCATCGCCGTATTGGAGAAACGTCCAATAATACCTCATTGACTCAATGTATCCCCTAAATCCCATATTTTTTCGAGGAATCCACTAAAAATTCAGAGTATCTCCAGACCATGGAAAGTTAAGTGAATTAACTGATATACTGATTGAATTTTAATCAAAACTCTCCTGAAAGTGCCCAGAATCCCCAAAAATGGTATCGAAGTATTGGAAGAATGTCCAATAATATCTAATTGACTCAATGTTCCCCCTAAATCCTATATTTTTTTCGAAAAATCCACTAAAATATCAGAGTTTTCCCAGACCACGGTAAGTAAAGGGAATTAAATGACATACTGATTGAATTTTGTTCAGAGTTTCCCTGAAATGGCCCAGAACCCCCAAAAATTGTGTCGCATCGCAGTATTGGAAAAACGTCCAATAATACCTAATTGACTCAATGTATCCCCTGAATCCTATATTTTTTCGAGGAATCCACTAAAAATTCAGAGCATCTCCAGACCATGGAAAATTAAGTGAATTAAATGATATACTGATTGAATTTTAATCAAAACTCTCCTGAAATTGCCCAGAATCCCCAAAAATTGTATCGAAGTATTGAAAAAACGTCCAATAGTACCTAATTGACTCAATGTATCCCCTAAATCCTCTATTTTTTTCGAGAAATCCACTAAAATATCAGAGTTTTCCCAGACCACGGAATGTAGAGTGAATTGAATGACATACTGATTGAATTTTGATCGAAACTCCCCTTTAATTGCCCAGAATCCCCAAAAATGGTATCGAAGTATTGGAAAAACGTCCTTTAATACCTAATTGACTCAATGTATCCCCTGAATCCTATATTTTTTCGAGAAAGCCACTAAAAATTCAGAGTATCTCCAGACCATGGGAAGTTAAGTGGATTAAATGACATACTGATTGAATTTTGTTCAAAACTCCCCTGAAATTGCCCAGAATCCCCAAAAATGGTATCGAAGTATTGGAAGAACGTCCAATAATACCTAATAAACTCAATGTATCCCCTAAATCCTCTAGTTTTTCGAGAAATCCACTAAAAATTCAGAGTATCTCCAGACCATGGAAAGTTAAGTGAATTAAATGATATACTGATTGAATTTTGATCAAAACTCTCCTGAAATTGCCCAGAATCCCCAAAAATGGTATCGAAGTATTGGAAGAACGTCCAATAATACCTAATAAACTCAATGTATCCCCTAAATCCTCTAGTTTTTCGAGAAATCCACTAAAAATTCAGAGTATCTCCAGACCTTGGAAAGTTGAGTGAATTAAATGATATACTGATTGAATTTTAATCAAAACTCTCCTAAAATTGCCCAGAATCCCCAAAAATGGTATCGAAGTATTGGAAGAACGTCCGATAATACCTAATAAACTCAATGTATCCCCTAAATCCTCTAGTTTTTCGATAAATCCACTAAAATATCAGAGTTTTCCAAGACCACGGTAAGTAGAGTGAATTCAATGACATACTGATTGAATTTTGTTCGAAAATCCCCTGAAATTGCCCAGAATCACCAAAAATGGTATCGAAGTATTGGAAAAACGTCCAATAATACCTAATAGATTCAATGTATCCCCTAAATCCTCTATTTCTTCGAGAAATCCACTATAATATCAGAGTTTTCCCTGATCACGGAATGTAGAGTGAATTGAATGACATACTGATTGAATTTTGATCGAAACTCCCCTTTAATTGCCCAGAATCCCCAAAAATGGTATCAAAGTATTAGAAAAACGTCCAATAATACCTAATTCACTCAGTGTATCCCTTTAATCCTTTTTTTTCTAGAAATCCACTAAAATATCAGAGTTTTCCCAGACCACGGTAAGTAAAGTGAATTAAATGACATACTGATTGAATTTTGTTCAGAGTTTCCCTGAAATGGCCCAGAACCCCCAAAAATGGTATCGCATCTCAGTATTGGAGAAACGTCCAATAATACCTCATTGACTCAATGTATCCCCTATATCCCATATCTTTTCGAGGAATCCACTAAAAATTCAGAGTATCTCCAGACCATGGAAAGTTAAGTGAATTAACTGATATACTGATTGAATTTTAATCAAAACTCTCCTGAAAGTGCCCAGAATCCCCAAAAATGGTATCGAAGTATTGGAAGAACGTCCGATAATACCTAATAAACTCAATGTATCCCCTAAATCCTCTAGTTTTTCGATAAATCCACTAAAATATCAGAGTTTTCCAAGACCACGGTAAGTAGAGTGAATTCAATGACATACTGATTGAATTTTGTTCGAAAATCCCCTGAAATTGCCCAGAATCACCAAAAATGGTATCGAAGTATTGGAAAAACGTCCAATAATACCTAATAGATTCAATGTATCCCCTAAATCCTCTATTTCTTCGAGAAATCCACTATAATATCAGAGTTTTCCCTGATCACGGAATGTAGAGTGAATTGAATGACATACTGATTGAATTTTGATCGAAACTCCCCTTTAATTGCCCAGAATCCCCAAAAATGGTATCAAAGTATTAGAAAAACGTCCAATAATACCTAATTCACTCAGTGTATCCCTTTAATCCTTTTTTTTCTAGAAATCCACTAAAATATCAGAGTTTTCCCAGACCACGGTAAGTAAAGTGAATTAAATGACATACTGATTGAATTTTGTTCAGAGTTTCCCTGAAATGGCCCAGAACCCCCAAAAATGGTATCGCATCGCAGTATTGGAGAAACGTCCAATAATACCTCATTGACTCAATGTATCCCCTAAATCCCATATTTTTTCGAGGAATCCACTAAAAATTCAAAGTATCTCCAGACCATGGAAAGTTAAGTGAATTAAATGATATACTGATTGAATTTTAATCAAAACTCTCCTGAAAGTGCCCAGAATCCCCAAAAATGGTATCGAAGTATTGAAAAAACTTCCAATAGTACCTAATAGATTCAATGTATACCCTGAATCCTCTATTTTTTTCGAGAAATCTACTAAAAATTCAGAGTATCTCCAGACCATGGAAAGTCGAGTGAATTAAATGATATACTGATTGAATTTTGTTCAAAACTCCCCTGAAATTGCCCAGAATCCCCAAAAAATGGTAGCGAAGTATTGGAAGAACGTCCAATAATACCTAATTGACTTAATGTATCCCCTTAATCCTCTAGTTTTTCGAGAAATCCACTAAAAATTCAGAATATCCAAGTCCACGGAAATTCAAGTGAATTAAATGACATACTGATAGTTTTTTATTCAGAACTCTCCTGAAATTTTCCAGAACACCCAAAAATTATATCAGGTTGTTGGAAGCACGTCCAATAATATGTAATATACTCAATGCATCCCCTAAATCGTCAGTTTTTAGAGAAATCCAACCAAGTTTCAGCGCATCTCCAGACCACTGAAAGTAGGATGAATTAAATGACATACTGATTGAATTTTCTTCAGAACGTCTCTCAAATTTTCCAGAACCCCCAAAAATGGTATCGAAGTCCAATAATACCTAATTGACTCAATGCATCCCCTAAATTGTCAGTTTTTTCGAGAAATCCAATCAAGTTTCAGGTCATCTCCAAATCACTGAAAGTAGAGTGAATTAAATGACATACTGATTGAATTTGGTTCAAAACTTCCCTGAAATTGCCTAAAACCCTCAAAAGTGGTATCGAGGTGTTGAAAAACGTATAATGTATAAAAATATTTAATTGACTCAATGCTGCCCCTAAATCGTTAGTTTATTCGAGAAATCTACCCAAGTTTCAGGGCATCTCCAGACCACGGTTAGTAGCGTGAATTAAATGACATACTGATTGAATTTACTTCAGAACTACCCTGAAATTGCCCAGAACTCTCACATAATGTATCAAGGTGTTGGAAGAACGTTCAATAATTTCTGGTTGACTCAATGTACCCCACATATGGTGCGAGTTTTCGAAGAATCGACCCAAGATCCGAGGTATCTCCGGACCCCGAGCGATTTCGTTTTAATTTGCCGCAAGAAACGTCGGACGATCTGTGTGATCGTTCGGACTTTCCCAATCTCGGAAAAGTTCTTTTTTGAGCGCTCGTACTACTTACACGAGGTCTATATCATTTCGTCACGATGTCTGTATTTTTCGAATTTTGAGCCGAAAAGGGTCTCAATCGACTATGTTCGACTCACTGATGACGAATCCGTCGGAAAATTTGAGTCTGTCCGTCCGGCCGTCCGTTCGTAAGCACGATAACTCTCGAAAGGATCAACCTAGAGACTTGAAATTTTCAGTGTAGGTTCAGATCCCAAATGCCTCGGTTAAGTTCGTTAATGGGCAGAATTCCACCAGGGGTTCCGTAAATATGGCCGTTCAAAATTTTGTTCTCCTGATTACTTCGAAACTACAGATTAGTTCGAGATGAAACTTTGCTCTCAAATGGAGAATGAGGTGTTCGAGCTACATTTGAAATTTTGTCCAGATCGCATAACCAGAACCATGGAAACCATAGAAAATTGTAACTTTTGAACGGAAACGCCTAGGGACTTGAAATTTTCAGGATAGATGAGGTTCTGGAATGTCGTGATGACGTTTATCTATGAGCAAAATTAGACTAGGGGTTCCGTAAATATGGCATCACCAAGACCATAGATACCGTAGAAAATTCTATCGAATTATCGAAAAAAAATTGATCAGCTGAAGCACTGACATGAAGTCTGGAGTTTCGCCTAAGTTTCAGAAATTTTTTGACAGCTGTCGAAAATTCCGTCAATTGATTTCTAAAACTGGAAACTGCGAATCTACCTACAAGGTGGATGTACGAGCGCTCAAAAGCTCCTGACTTCACGCCAGTGCTTTTCGTAATTTTTATTTCACGAATTGATGTGGAACTATTGGGAAAAACGAAGAAAATCTATGTAATTCCATGTTTTCCATTTTATATGAAGAAAATTCTTCATCTCAGATATGAACAGGCAAAGATAAATTGAAATTAATCTATGATTTGCAACATTTTCCTGACATTCTCTCAACAAAATGTTCGAAATCGATTGAAAAATGGCACACACACAAAATCAAAAGCAGAAAATCATAATTTAACCATATAAACAATGAACATATTACTTTTCGTGGTGGAAGTAGTTTTAAAAAAGTGTTTTCTTCACCTTCAGACAATATAGCGCCACTTACTAACTAGGTAATAATCTTTTCCTTAGAAACGATTCCAAAGTCTCATTGTAGAAACTAACGTACAAAAATTGCGTTAGTCCTTCAGAGCAACACTAGCTCGGATATACCTGGTCTCTCAAACGTAAATAACCATTCCAACCTGGCAACATAGTAATCGGCACATAAAACAATCGAATTCGTGATCGATATGATTTAGAGGGACACTGGAAAGTGGCCACCTGCATCGGAATTTATCTTTGATCTTTTCTGACCTTTGGTTATCGATGCGGCTAGCAACAGGACCCCGAAGAACGCTCTATATATGAACGAAATGGTGGAGATCAATCTCGCTCCGCGATCTCCCAGCTGAGATCTGCGATATTCAGAAGGTCGACGATAGCTAGATAATTCGCAATAATTTCGTCAAGCTCAATTTCTGGCAATTTGTTAGCACCAAGAATGAAGCGAAAAAAAATTAACCCTGTATCTGAGTACACTGCTTTGTAAGTCTAGGCATGAATGTCTGCTTGTGACACCTCGCTCCGACTGGTCTGTAACGGTTCAACTGTCCATGAGGGTATGAACCCTTTTAGAATTCCGAAACCCGCGAGTTATGGTCTGAATTTGACAATGCTGATCGCAAAATTCTGTATTCGGGGAGGAAATTAATCAATATTTAGGTTAGGTTAGGTTAGCTCAAGTTAGGGTAGTGTTGCAAATCATTCTCGAAATAGATCCATCCATCTTGATCAGGTTGAGTAAGGGAAGTGTTGAAAATTATGCCCAAAAGAGTTCCATATTTAATTTTGAGTAGGTTAAGTAAGTGTAGTGATGAAAATATTTACTAAAATGGGGTTATATTTAGGTTAGGTTAGGTTAAGTAAGGACAATACTGAAAATCAGGCGAATAAATATCGACAGGTTTTGAGCCATGTAAAATAGTTATAGATTATAGAAATTCTGGGTCAAAGATTTCAATATAAATATTCACCGCTATCAGGTTAGGTTGACGTCAGAACCACAGACAAGAGGAAATACCTCTTGCAAAGAAGCCAATAGACGAATAGCAAAAAACCATGCAAAAGAGAGGAGGACCTCTCTGAATTATCAATAGAAGAAGAAAGGAAAAATTATATTAAAGGCGAAGGGAAGTAAATTCCAGTCCTTTTCAAAAACCAGGACCTATGATGGTTAGGTTGACGTTAGGAAATTGATAAATATAATTCTTGAAAGAATTAATATTTGGGTTATGTTAGGTTAGGTAAGCTTCAGTTAATACTATGTTGAAGATAATACATAAAATGAATTAATAGGTATTTAGGTTAGGTTGGCTTGAGTAAGGGTAGTCTTGAAACTAATTCTTGAAATGAATTAATACTTAGGTTAGTGTTGAAAATCATTCCCAAAATAGATCCATATTCAGGTTTGGTTAGGTTGAGTAAGTGTAGTGATGAAAATATTTACTAAAATAAAGTTATATTTAGGTTAGGTTGGGTTAAGTAAGGACAATACTGAAAATCAGGCGGATAAATATTGACAGGTTTTAGTTATAGAAATTCCGGGACGAAGATTTCAATATAAATATTCACCGTTATCAGGTTAGGTTGACGAACGAATTAATAATTGGATAAGGTTAGGTTAGCTTGAGTTGAGGTAGTGTTGAAAATAATTCTTGAAATTAATAAATATTTAGGTAAGGTAAGGTAAGCTTAAGTTATAACAGCGTTGAAAATAATTCTTGAAAAGAATTTTTAGGTTCGGTTAGATTAAGTTAAGACAGTATTGAAAATCATTCCCAAAATAGATCCATATTTAGGTTTGAAGAAAGGGAAATACTGAAAATCAGGCGAATCAATATTGACCAGTTTTGAGCGATGTAAAATGGTTTTAGAAACTCCGGGTGAAGGATTTCAATACAAATATTGAACGCTATCAGGTAAGGATTTCAATACAAATATTGAACGCTATCAGGTTAGGTTGACGAATGAATTAATATTTGGATTGGTTAGGTAAGCTTAAGTTGATACACTGTTGAAAATAATTCATGAAATGAATTAATATTTAGGTAAGGTTAGCTTGAGTTCAGGTTATGTTGAAAATAATTCTCGAAACTAATAAATATTTAGGTAAGTTGAGGTTAGCTTAAGGTAAAACAGCGTTGAAAATAATTCTTGAAATGAATTTTTAGGTTCGGTTAGATTAAGTTAGGATAGTATTGAGAATCATCCTCAAAAAAGATCCATATTCAGGTTTGGTGAGGTTGAGTAAGGGTAGTGTTGTAAATCATCCTGAAAGTACATAGATCCATATTTAGGTTGGGTTAGGTTAAGTTAGTGTAGTGTTGAAAATCATTTTCAAAATGGATCCATATTGAGGTTTAGTTATAGTAGTAATACGGCACAATAGACCTTGAGGTCGCAGTGGAACGTAACCCCCTTCCTATTTATAACTATAACTAGTGTAGTAATGGAAATAATTATTGAAATGAATTTATATTTAGGTTAGGTTAGGTTGAGTTAGGAGAATAAGCGATGTTAAATAGTTGAATAAATTCTGGGTGAAGGATTTCAATACAAATATTTACCGCAATTAGGTTAGGTTGATGTTAGGAAAGTTATAAATATAATTCTCTGAATGAATTAATATTCGGTCGATACAGTATTCCAAAAAATGCATAAAATGAATTGAAAATTAGGTTAGGTTAGCTTGAGTTAGAGAATATAAAGGCAAGGTTAGGTAGTTTGAGTTAGAACTGTGTTGGAAATAATTAATATCTAGGTTAGGTTAGGTTGAGTTGAGGTAGTGTTGAAAATAATTCTTGAAAATAATAAATATTTGGGTAAGGTAAGCTTAAGTTATAAAAGCGTTGAAAATAATTCTTTAAATGAAGTTTTAGGTTCGGTTGGATTAAGTTAAGACAGTATTGAAAATCATTCCCAAAATAGATCCATATTCAGGTTTTATGGGGTTAAGTTAGGGTGATGTTCAAAATCATTCTCTTTATAGATCTATATATTCAAGAATCATTCTTGAAATGAATTACCTAATATTTAGGTTAGTGTTGAAAATCATTCAAAAATAGATCTATATTTAGGTTTGGTTAAGTTAAGTAAGTGTATTGATGAAAATAATTCCTGAAATGAATTAACATTTAGGATAGGTCAAGAAAGGGAAATACCGAAAATCAGGCGAATCGATATTGACCAATTTTGAGCGATGTAAAATGGTTTTAGAAACTCCGGGTCGAAGATTTCAATATAAATATTCACCGCTATCAGGTTAGCTTGACGAATGAATTAATATTTAGATTGGTTAGGCTAGCTTAAGTTGATACAGTGTTGAAAATAATTCATGAAATGAATTAATATTTAGGTTAGGTTAGCTTGAGTTAATGCAGTGTTGAAAATAATTCTTGAAATTAATAAATATTTAGGTAAGTTGAGATTAGCTTAAGGTAAAACAGCGTTGAAAATAATTCTTGAAATGAATTTTTAGGTTCGGTTAGTTTAGCTGACGTTAGGACCTTGTTGAAGCAATTCTTGAAATGCATTAATATTTAGGTTAGGTTAGGTTCGCTTGAGATAGGACAGTGTTGAAACAATTTTTTAAAAGAATCAAGAATCAGGTTAGGCTAGGTTAGGTTGGCTTAAGTAACTATAGTGTTGGAACGATTCTCGAAATGAATTAATATTTAGGTAAGGTTTGGTTATCTTGTGTAAGGACAGTGATGAAAGGGAGGAAAGAGAGCGGAATAACGAGTGAGGCTGTTGAAATAAGATAGTTCTCTATCTCTCAAAATCACATAAAATCATATCTATCTCCAATTGTTTTCAATATAACCGATCAATCTCCCAACTTTTCATTTTGAATCTAATAAATATAATTTTCCCGTGTCTCATTTTGTTATTTTCGATAAAATGTGTTGGAAACTTCATTCTCATTCTCAAACTAAATCTATATTTAGGTTTGGTTAGGTTGGGTTAGGATAGTATTGAACATCTTCCCCAAAATAGATCCATATACAGGTTTGGTTAGGTTGAGTTAGGGTAGTGTTGTAAATCATCCTCAAAGTACATAGATCCATATTTAGGTTTGGTTAGGTTAAGTTAGTGTATTGTCGAAAGTCATTTTAAAAATGGATCCATATTGAGGTTTAGTTAGTGTAGTGATGAAAATAATTATTGAAATGAATTTATATTTAGGTTAGGTTGAGTAAGGAGAATAAGCGATGTTAATTAGTTGAAGAAATTCTGTGTGAAGGATTTCAATACAAATATTTACCGCTATCATGTTATGTTGGTGTTAGGAAAGTCATAAATATAATTCTCGGAATGAATTAATATTTGGGTTAGGTATGGTTAGGTTTGCTTGAGTCGATACAGTATTTAAAATAATGCATAAAATGAATTGAAAATTAGGTTAGGTTAGCTCGAGTTGGGCAGTGTTGACAAGAATATTTGAAATAAATTAATATGAAGGCAAGGTTAGGTAGCTTAGACTGTGTTGAAAAGAATTAATATCTAGGTTAGGTTAGGTTGAGTTAGGAAAGTATTGAAATTAATCCTCAAAATGAAATAATATTTAGGTTAGATTAGGCATCTTGAAGAGGTGTTTTACAGCTTAAGATCAGAAAATAGTAAAAATTATTCCGTTCTTGTAGACAGCTCCGATCGATCCTTCTGGTCCATTTGAAGCCTCGACGGTGCCTCCATAAAGCGAAAGATGACGGGAAACTGAGGAACTGCAGTCCGATCTCCTTATTGTTCGAGCTCAATCAAAAATAAAGCTAACTTTATATATGAAACGTATAAATTCGGGTGCGGAGTAGACGGGGGTGGGTTCGGATCGGCAATAATTTCGAGAGCCAGCCGCTCGGTCCTCGTCGCTGCAGCCAAGATTCCTCGACTTTATTTGCCGAATCATTGCATGTTGTGATATTTCCATTCATTGAAATTTTATGTTTTCATGCATTTTCGAAAGGCGGCCCTAACTTCCGTCCCGTTTATCTTTTCTGGGATATTATATCGGGGATGGATTTTATCCTTGGTCGTAAGACGGGGCCGGTCTTCGGGGACGGCGGTTCGGGGTCGGATCTGGCCGATGCAACCGAGGGAATGTCTACAGTCTACATTTATTTCAGTGAGTCAGGAACTTTTGCGCGCTTGTTTAGATTCATCACCCATCCAGGTTCTTCGAAATTATCGAAAATATAGTCGAAATTCCAACGGTCTCACCATCCTTTTTTCTGTGTCACTCGGTATAAAAAAAAAAACCAAAATTGACTGGTCGCCCATCGCGAGCGGCGGAACACAAACGCGGAACGCCCAATCCGCATAAGAACAACTCAATCCGCCGCCGTGCCGGTGGCGACAGACAGAAAGACAACTGTTCACGTCCGAACCGCAGTGTGAGGTCCTCCGGTTCTCCGTATCGAACGGTATTTCAAGGATAAATACCAGATTAAATTCCAATTTCGTGTAGCTGGACATTTCTCACACCCACGACGACGGTGGAGATCCGATCTCCGCGGTCAATATTTTTTTTTTATCTCAAACGCTCGTTAAGATTTGAGGAACCGAACAGCACAATCGATTTGATTTGGAGCCGGCTTGTTTGGATGGCTTAATTAAGTGGAAGGCTTATTGGTTGCCCGCATCAATTAACCGTTCGAATTTCGAGAAGACATCTATTTAAATGTGCAAGATAGGTACATGATGGAGGTTAAGAATTAACCGAACCATGCATTCTTGAGATTTTTATGGGGCATCGTAAGGGTCCATATTACAGAGTAGCTTTATTCTTAAATTCAATTAATATTCAGGTTAGGTTAGCTTAAGTTAGAACAGTGTTGAAACAATTCTTGAAATTGAATAATATTTGGGTTAGGATAGGTTAGCTTAAGTTGAGACAGCCTTAAAAATAATTCTCGAAATGAATTGAAAATTAAGTCAGGTTAGGACAGTGTTGTAAGAGAGCGGAATAGCGAGTGGGACCGTTAAAATAACATAGTTTTCTTCCTCTCTAAATCACTTTAAATTATACCTATTTTCAATTGTTTCCAAAATAACCGATCAATCTCCCAACTTTTCATTTCAAATCTAATTAATTTAATTTTCCCATATTTCATTTTGTTATATTCGATCAAATGTATTGGAAACTTCATTCTCATTCTCAAACTAAATCTACATTTAGGTTTGGTTAGGTTAGGTAAAATATATCCATATTTAGGTTATTATATTCAGGTTAGGTAAGGTAAACTCAAGTAAGGGCAGTGTTGAAACAACTCTTGAAATGAATCAATATTTAGGTTAGGTTAGGTTAGCTTGAGATAGGACAGTGTTGAAACAATTTTTTGAATGAATCAATAATCAGGTTAGGCTAGGTTAGGTTGGCTTGAGTAAGTATAGTGTTGAAACGATTCTCGAAATGAATTAATATTTAGGTAAGGTTAAGTTATCTTGAGTAAGCACATTGTTGAAAGAGAGGAAAGAGAGCGGAGTGAGGCCGTTGAAATAAGATATTTTTTTATCTCTCGAAATCACATAAAATCGTATCTATCTTCAATTGTTTCCAATATAACCGATCAATCTCCCAACTTTTCATTTTAAATCTAATAATAGATTTGCCATGTTTCATTTTGTTATTTTCGATAAATGTGTTAGAAACTTAATTCTCATTCTCAAACTAAATCTATATTTAGGTTTGGTTAGGTTGGGTTAGGTTTGTGTTGAAAATCATTCTCAAAATAGATCCATATTTGGGTTTGGTAAGGTAAGCTCAAATTGGGATAGTTTTGAAAATTATTCTTAGAATTAATATTCAGGTTAGGTGAGGACAGTGTTGAAACAATTCTTGAAATGAATTATCAATTAGGTTAGGTCAGCTGAAGTTAGGACATTGTTGAAACAATTCTTGAAATTAATTAATATTTTGGTTATCTTTGGTTAGGTTCGCTTAAGATAGGACAATGTTCGAACAATTTTTAAAATGAATTAATAATCAGGTTAGGCTAAGTTAGGTTGGCTCAAGTATGAATAGTGTTGAATCAAATCTCAAAAAGAATTAATATTTAGGTAAGGTTAGGTTAGGTTGGCTCAAGTTAAGATAGTGTTCGAAAAATTTTTGAAATGAATAAATAATCAGGTTAGGCTAGGTTGGGTTGGCTTAAGTTAGGATAGTGTTGAAACAATTCTTGAAATGAATTAATATCTCCCACCTTTTCATTTTGAATCTAATAAATATATATTTTCCCATGTCTCATTTTATTATTTTCGACAAAATGTGTTAGAAACTTTATTCTCATTCTCAAACTAAATCTATAATTAGGTTTGGTTAGGTTAGGTTGGGTAACTGTTGAAAATCATTCTCAAAATAGATCCATAATTAGGTTAGTGTTGAAAGAGAGGACAGCGAGCGGAATAGCGAGTGGGACCGTTAAAATAAGATAGGTTTTTTTCCCTCAAAATCACATAAAATCATATCTATCTTCAATTGTTTCCAATATAACCGATCAATCTCCCAACTTTTCATTTTAAATCTAATAAATATAATTTTCCCATGTTTCATTTTGTTATTTTCGATAAATAGTGTTAGAAACTTAATTCTCATTCTCAAACTAAATCTATATTTAGGTTTGGTTAGGTTGGGTTAGGTTTGTGTTGAAAATCATTCTCAAAATAGATCCATATTTGGGTTTGGTAAGGTTAGCTCAAACTGGGATAGTTTTGAAAATAATTCTTAGAATTAATATTCAGGTTAGGTGAGGTAAACTCAAGTAAGGACAGTGTTGAAACAATTCTTGAAATGAATTATCAATTAGGTTAGGTCAGCTGAAGTTAGGACATTGTTGAAACAATTCTTGAAATTGAATAATATTTAGGTTATCTTTGGTTAGGTTCGCTTAAGATAGGACAATTTTTTAAATGAATTAATAATCAGGTTAGGCTAGGTTAGGTTGGCTCAAGTATGAATAGTGTTGAATCAATTCTCAAAAAGAATTAATATTTAGGTAAGGTTAGGTTAAGTTGGCTCAAGTTAAGATAGTGTTCGAAATTTTTTTAAAATGAATCAATAATCAGGTTAGGTTAGGTTGGGTTGGCTTAAGTTAGGATAGTGTTGAAACAATTCTTGAAATGAATTAATATCAATATCCCAACTTTTCATTTTGAATCTAATAAATATAATTTTCCCATGTCTCATTTTATTATTTTCGACAAAATGTGTTAGAAACTGTGTGGGACCGTTAAAATAAGATAGGTTTTTTTCCCTCAAAATCACATAAAATCATATCTATCTTCAATTGTTTCCAATATAATCGATCAATCTCCCAACTTTTCATTTTAAATCTAATAATAGTTTTGCCATGATTCATTTTGTTATTTTCGAAAAAATGTGTTAGAAACTAATTCTCGAACTAAATCTATATTTAGGTTTGGTTAGATTGGGTTAGGATAGTGTTGAGAATCATACTCAAAATTGATCCATAATTAGTTTTGGTTAGGTTAGCTGAAGTTGAGATAGTTTCGAAAATAATTCTCAAAATTATTTAATATTCAGGTAAGGTTGAGTAAACTCAAGTAAGGACAGTGTTGAAGCAATTCTTGAAATGAATTATCATTTGGGTTAGGTTAGCTGAAGTTAAGACAGTGTTGAAAAAATTCTTGAAATGAATTAATATTTAGGTTATGTTAGGTTAGGTTCGCTTAAGATAGGACAGTGTTCGAACAATTTTTAAAATGAATTAATAATCAGGTTAGGCTAGGTTAGGTTGGCTTAAGTTTGAATAGTTTTGAATCAATTCTCAAAAAGAATTAATATTTAGGTAAGGTTAGGTTAGGTGGGCTCAAGTTAAGATAGTGTTCGAAAATTTTTTAAAATGAATTAATAATCAGGTAAGGCTAGGTTGGGTTGCCTTAAGTTAAGGATACTGTTGAAACAGTTCTTGAAATGAATTAATATTAAGGTTAGGTTCGCTTAATATATGACAGTGTTGAAAAAAACAGAAGTTGATTAGGTATATAAAATATTCAATTTGACAAAAGTGCAAAAAATCTTGGGCATCAATATCTTGATACCACTTTGGTGCCATATGCATTCCAGCAAGTAAATAAAGTGCTGGATTTTATCGCGAATTTGTATGTTCTCTCTCAACTTCCATTAGGAAATTTTTCCTGAACGGTATAATTCTTGAAGTTCAAACTTGGGAGAGGAAAAATTACTGATTCAAAAGGCCCCATAAAGAAAATTATGAAGTTCACAAACTCACCGATAAAATTGATCCAAATTGTTCACAGAAAATGTTAGAAATGGTCACATTCGTTTGATGTACACAATGTCTTGCCCGGCGTAATAACGAATTATTACATGCAGCAACTATCACATCAGTTTGCCCAAAAATAATGTCACAAGCATTTTTAATGCGTTGTTTCAGTTCTTCAACACTTTACGTTACACTAATGTTTTCAAATGACCCCAAAAGAAGAAATCACAGGGGTTGAGATCAGGGAAGCGTGCTGGCCAAGAAATCGACCCACCACGTCCTATCCACCAGTTAGATGATTTCAGGTAAACTGAACGCATTTAATGAACACAACCTCGATACGTCCCAAATCAGATCCAGGCTGGGAATTCCTCATATTCGCGGGTAACTTTGATTTAGAAATACTCGGCCCTGGTAAATATTTTATAAAAAGGATTTTTGGAATTTTGACTTATTTTGATGAGTTCTAACACTCGTCAAAAAAGCCTCACCTTTGAAAGCATCCTGTATAGCTGGCACATCGCCAATACAAAGCATGAATGTAGTTTTGATACATCAAGGATTTGTTACAAATGATATGTATTGGAGCAAATAGAATGGTGACCACTTACATTTCTTTGATGAAACCTGGGGAGATCAAGGAAGGCGATGTATCATTTCCTTGCTCCAAATATGGGTCCATCATTTTCGACAAATCTCTGATTTGAGCCCAGTCATCTAACTCACAATTTCTTATTTCCTCAAAAAGTAATCATTGCATCATCTTAAAATCAAAAGTGATTCGTTTTTTCACGAACGCCACAAATGCATACCTCCGCATATATTACCAAATGCCTAGACAATAATGATATTCCGGAAAATAAATCGGGGCAAATTACACAGTATACAATTTGCATTGAACAATGTAATTCTCAGCTCGAAAACAAATTTTTTATGCAGCTTCTCGAATTGGCCAATTTGTCAATGTCAATATTGAAATATGGGTTGGGAAGATACTGTGTAATAGGACCTTTGAATGACGCAACCATGTATGGATATTTCTCTGATTTCGAGCTGGATCATTATAATTATCGAACATTTTTTGTCACTTCCCTAGGTGGAAATTATCATTGGAATGTTTTGGGATATTTTTTTATTTATCATGTTAAAGTTTACCTTAGGCCAAGATCAGATGTGGTTGATTTTTTTTATTAGACGCACTTTTTCATAAGTAATCAATTGATACCACTGTCAATCTTAGGAATGTTATAATTTGGAGAATATAGAGGAGGTTACGTAGATATAGCCATCTGATTTTTTTCTCAATAACTCGAAAAAAATCTGTTCGTTGATCGTATCTTCAATATCTCAGTAAATATTCAACATATACAGCTGAAATTTTGTGCCCAGTATCCATTGTTCGAGGCACACCGTCGAGCAGTGCTCCTGCTAGGCGTGTTAATATCTACCGATTCCTCTTGAATCGCGTCGATGCCTTGCGATACAGCCGCTATCAATTTAGTCGCTTTTTCAACACGAGCTAATTGCATTTTGCCTCGGTTGAACACGCTTCCAGGGTATCCGAAATTGTTCGGTGTTTTAGCAAGAGATGAAAGGATTGTAGGGTTATAAAATTAAACTACAAAACATGCTCGTTATTTGAGACGGTTGTTTGATATTTTCATACAGACACTTATCGTTATATAATCCATCTCGAAGGAATACGAGGGATTTCAGGCCAATTTTCATTTCCTTCCATATATATTTTCTAAAAATCACTGTCTATTCTATCTTACTAATACTACGAAAGAAAAAATCCAGACTCTAACATTGTCCAGGCCAATGTCTAGACGAATCGATACGATTATTCAATGTTTTCATAAGGGTTACAATGTGGGAGAATCCGAAACATCTCTATTCCACCCCAAAAACGTCAACGATAACGGTTTCGGACTGAAATAAGATGCATTTTTCATGCTCGATGCGTTTTAACGATTATCCCATTAAAAATTTTATTACGACAGCAACGTCTTCAACTCGCACTTATGAGGGAATAAAGTTTCTTACGATGCCAGAATATCGATTTCCGCCCGTGTCGAATCCGAAAACATGGTGGAATATTGAGTTTTCCTCGATGTCGACTGGAGGTGACCTAGAACTAGATTGCACAAGGATCAATTCTGAAAAGTTTGTTTTTTAACTTTAGTTATTCAGGAGTTGGAATTTGAGTCTTCTTGTGGTTGAAAAAGTGAAATTTACAGGCTAATTAGTCTGGAAGGAACTCTTTTATAACAATTTTTTACCTCAATCTGGCCCACAGGTGCAAATGATGAATTCGGTGTTCTCTGGGGTAGAATGAAATTGATTTGTTGGCTTGCTCTCAGTTTACCTAGAATAATTTTTCGTATTTCATCACTGAATTTAATACTCTGAGATAAACAGTCAATATATTATTAACCGTACCGCTCAACAGAGGGCGCCAACGAATGGTCAAAACTCAAAAGACACTACCCAAAGGATTGAGAAGCGACAGAAGAGGTGTAATTCTGTTATCAAATCCGCTAATATGAGTCCTCGGACAAATCAAAAAATGTCGATACTGTGTCCCTACTAATTCGGCAACCTTCTAAAATAATGCAGAACCACATCGACTTTCCTCTGACACAGATCGACCTCCGAATGTCACCAGATGATATCGGCGACGACCAGTTTTGAATAGATACGAATAGAAACCGGCGGGTCTTCGATCTACCGACACTTTTCCGAGCATAAAACCGATTAATCATCGCTTTTAAGGCATGCCAAAGCAGTGCCGCGCCGTTTATTTATCGACAAAGATAATAACATAATCAAGAGTCCCATTCTGGTAGACGTAGTCACACATCTCGCCACGTTCCTGTTGGAAAGGTGAACAAAGCACACTGATACATTATTTATTATTATTGTTTTTACGGTTGTTTGAGCCGAGGCGCCTGGCGCCTGCGCCCACGCTGCCTCGACGCTCGTAACTGAAACACGTTTTTTGTACAGGCTGACTCATCGAAGTTGCCAGATGGTAATTTGATTAAATCTTCAAAGACGTTTTCGGTATATGTTTTACGATAATAAAGAATAGGTACGAACAAATTTTTAAAGTATTCGAAAAGACGATGAACGCAGTAGGACAAAAAGGAATAGTAATTTATTTAGTTAGCTTAAGTAAAGACAGTGTTGAAAATGTTTTTTGAAATGAATTCATATTTAGGTTAGGTCAGCTTGTTAGGACAGTCTAGTGAATAATTCTTAAAATGAAATAATATTTAGGTTAGGTTAGCGTTAGGACAATGTTGAAAATCATTCTTGAAATAAATCAATATTTAGGTTGAAACAGTGTTGAAAATAAATATCAAAATGAATTTATATATTATGTAGGGTATTTATATATATTAAGGTAAGGTCAGGTTAGATTGAGTTAGGACAGTGTTAAAAATAAAAAGCCTGAAAACAAAGTAAATCTGATAAACTAAAAAATCATACAAATTCCCGAAAGAGAATGAAATAATTCTGAGAATTGAATATAAATGAATAAAATAATCCTTAAAATTAAAAATATGTGGATTTTGGAATTCTCCAGGGGGCAATAATATTCCAATTGTATACGAATGGGCCTGTGTTGCGGTTTATGTAATTTCTTGGAGTCTGTTTATCCAAGAAAACCGAAAAAAGTATTCAGGAAGTACCTAGGTGAATACTTTTTTTATTAGGGCTGTTGGTATTCCCCAGGGGAAGGTGAAGGGGCCAATAATATTCCAATTGTATACGAATGAGCCTATATAGTCGGTTTTTTCTTCGTTTCTTGAAATCTCTAGGCCCAAGAAAACCGAAAAAGTAACTCAGGAAGTACCTAGGTCAGTAATTTTTTCAATATGGATGTTGGAATTCTTCGGGGGAAGGTGATGGGGCCAATAATATTTCAATTATATACGAATAGGCCTATATAGTCGGTTTTTTCTTCGTTTCTTGGAATCTCTTGGTCCAATAAAACAGGAAAAAGTATTCAGGAAGTACCTAGGTGAGTACTTTTTTTATATGACTGTTGCTACTCTCCAGGGGAAGGTGATGGGGCCGATAATATTCCAATTGTATATGAATGGACCTGTATTGTCAGTTTTTTCTTCTCTTCTTGCAGTCTCTTGTCCCAAGAAAATCGAAAAATTAACTCAGGAAGTACCTAGGTCAGTAATTTTTTCAATATGAATATTGGTATTCTTCAGGGGAAGGTGATGGGGCCAATAATATTTCAATTTTATACGAATAGGCCTATATATTCGGTTTTTTCTCCGTTTCTTGGAATCTCTTGGTTCAATAAAACCGAAAAAGTATTCAGGAAGTACCTAGGTGGAAACTTTTTTTTATATGGCTGTTGGTATTCTCCAGGGGAAAGTGATGGGGCTGATAATATTTCAATTGTATATGAATGGACCTGTATTGTCAGTTTTTTCTTCTTTTCTTGCAGTCTCTTGTCCCAAGAAAATAGAAAAATTAACTCAGGAAGTACCTAGGTCAGTAATTTTTTCAATATGAATGTTGGTATTCTTCAGGGGAAGGTGATGGGGCCAATAATATTTCAATTTTATACGAATAGGCCTATATATTCGGTTTTTTCTTCGTTTCTTGGAATCTCTTGGTTCAATAAAACCGAAAAAGTATTCAGGAAGTACCTGGGTGAGTACTTTTTTCATATGACTGTTGCTATTCTCCAGGGGAAGGTGATGGGGCCGATAATATTCCAATTGTATATGAATGGACCTGTATTGTCAGTTTTTTCTTCTTTTCTTGCAGTCTCTTGGCCCGAGAAAATCGAAAAATTACCTCAGGAAATACCTTGGTCATTAATTTTTTTAATATGGATGTTGGTATTTTCCAGGGGATGGTGACCAATAATATTTCAATTATATACGAATAGGCCTATATAGTCGGAATCTCTTGGTTCAATAAAACAGGAAGAATTATTCAGGAAGTACCTAGGTGGGTACTTTTTTTATATGACTGTTGCTATTCTCCAGAGAAAGGTGATGGGGCCGATAATATTCCAATTATATACGAACGGGCCTATAAAGTCGGTTTTTTCTTCGTTTCTTGGAATCTCTTGGTCCAATAAAACCGAAAAAAGTATTCGGGAAGTACCTAGGTGAGTACTTTTTTTCAAATGGCTTTTGGTGTTTTCCAGGGGAAGGTGATGGGGCCGATAATATTCCAATTTCATAAGAATGGACCTGTATAGTCGGTTTTCTCTTCGCTCCTTGGAATCTCTTGATCCAAGAACACCGAAAAAAGTATTCAGGAAGTACCTAGGTCAGTAATTTTCTCAATATGGATGTTGGTATTCTTCAGGGGAAGGTGATGGGGCCAATAATATTCCAATTATTTACGAATGGGCCTATATAGTTGGTTTTTTCTTCGTTTTTTGTTTTGGAATCCCTTGATCCAATAAAACTGGAAATAGTATTCAGGAAGTATCTAGGTGAATCCTTTTTTTTATATGGCTGTTGCTATTTTCCAGAGAAAGGTGATGGGGCCAATAATATTCCACTTGTATACGAATGGGCCTGTGTAGTCGTTTTTTCTTCGTTTCTTGGAAACCCTTGATCCAAGAAAACCGAAAAAATTTTCAGGGAGTACCTAGGATGTTTTTTCATTATGGATGTCGGTATTCCTCAGGTCAATACCATTCCAGCTGCATACGCATGTTTTTTTTTGGAGTCTCTCGAAAATAAATATTGAAATAATTCTGTAAATGAAAAAAATGAATAAACAAATCAAAATTATGTAATATAAAAAGGTCAACGCTCAAAAATATTCGTATGGTGTCGTCGATGTTTGCCCCTATCTTCTTTCTTTCTGATTGGAGTTTGGCTGTGTTTCGAAAGGGGGGAGGTGAAAACGTTGTCGTTTCCTGTTAGACTTTTCTTTTTTTTGCTATGCCAATATGAATTCTTGCCAAACCTGTCAATGTCTTCCTTTCAATCACTAGCGTAGTTTGAAACATCGTCAAAATGAATCCAGGAACATTTTTCTAAAGACAACCCATAAAGTAACCCCCAATAAATATACTCAACAGCCCGTTATGAATCAAGTTCGGAACTCTAAGTTATACAGTTACTTCTGTAGAATTCGTTGATTTTTCTGCCTTGTTGAGCATTGAGGAAATGTACGAGATATCCGTTGAATTATTCCGTTGTATTCTTCATAGACCAATTCATCATACCGCCATGCGACTCAGATTCCTCGCTGCATCCACTCCTATAAGCACTAACAAGTTGATACGAACACGATAAATCAATGGAGGAAACATTTCAGATTTGTACATTGCAGTCTGATCTTCGACTCCCCCCGTTTTGATAGAGATAGTTACTCGAACGTCCATCTGTCACAGACGTCGAGTAGTCGACTCGGCAGGTGGGACCCCCACTATTTCCGAAGAGGTTACCGAAACACTCCAAAAAATAACCGAATTATTCCTAGAATGAACCACCAATAAAAAAATAATGATCCTTAAATCAGAAGAAATTCGATTAAACACAACCACCATTCCATTCCATTACATCTGCATCGAATGCACCATCTGATACGGACTTTTTCGACCGTCATAAATCTCGGAAAAAATCACCATCGTCTCGTCCTGTCCTGTTCCAGTCCTCCGGAGTAGTGGTCTCTCTGCCAGACGCCACGATGACGTAACTAGACGCCGGCGTCTGCCAGTCTGGATGCCTCCCCTCTGGAGATCCCACACCCTCCGATCGCCTCGCTGTTCATCCCTCTCTGGCTGCGTATTTCGAAAAACAACCGATCAGATCGGGGAGATACTTCGACGATTTGCCCAGCAGCTTCAATCTGAAAAGAGGAATTTTTTGGTCAGGTACAAAATTCCGAATCTCCTTCTTTTTCTTTTAGCTGAATGATGTCCTGAAGTATTTTCTTAATATGTCAGAAAAAAATTTGAACCAAAAAAGCAATTTGGTAGGTAACTAGTTAGATCTTGGTATTCTCCAGGGGACAATGTTAGGGCCAATAATATCCCAATGGTATATGAATAGGTCTGTGTTGTCTATTATTTCTGGTTCCTGGGATCTCTGGATCGAAGAAAACTGAAGAATTAATTCAGTGGGTATCTAGGATGAGTACTTTTTTTCATAATGGATGTTGGTATTCGTCAGGGGAAAGCATTTGGGTCAATATCATTCCAACTGTATACGAATAGGCCTGTCGTATTTTTCTTTGCTTCTTGGAGTCTCTCGATCCAAGTAAACCAAAAAAATTATTTAGTAGTCACCTAGGTCAGTACTTTATCAATTATGGATGTTGGTATTCTCCAGGGGAGGGTGTTGGGGCCAATAATATTCCAATTGTATACGAATGGGCCTGTGTTATCAGTTATTTCTTCGTTTCTCGAAATCTTTCGATCCAAAAAAACCGAAAAATAATTTAGTGGGTACCTAGGTGAGTAAGTTCTCTATTATGCATCTTGGTATTCTTTACAGGACTATGTTGGGGCCAATAATATTTCAATGGTATAATATGGATAGGTCTGTGTTGTCTGTTATTTTTGTTTCCTGGGATCTCTCGATCCAAGAAAACTGAAGAATTAATTCAGTAGGTATCCAGGATGAGTACTTTTTCATTATGGATGTTGGTATTCCTCAGGGCAAAGCGTTTGGGTCAATGCCATTCAAACTGTATACGGATGGGCCTGTGTTGTCGGATTTTTCTTTGCTTCTTGGAGACTCTTGATCGAAGAAAACCAAAAAAATAATTTAGTAGTCACCTAGGTCTGTACTTTATCAATTATGGATGTTGGTATTCTCCAAGGGAGGGTGTTGGGGACAATGATATTCCAATTGTATACGAATGGGCCTGTGTTGTCAGTTATTTCTTCGTTTCTCGAAATCTTTCGATCCAAGAAAACTGAAAAAATAAATTAGTAGGTACCTAGGTGAGTAAGTTCCCTATAATGGAACTTGGTATTGTCCAGGAAACTATGTTTGGGCCGATAATATCCCAATGGTATATGGATAGTTCTGTGTTGTCTGTTATTTTTGGTTCCTGAGATCTCTCGATCCAAGAAAACTGAAGAATTAATTCAGTAGGTATCTAGGATGAGTACTTTTTCATTATGGATGTTGGTATTCGTCAGGGGAAAGCATTTGGGTCAATCCCATTCCAATTGTATACGAATAGGCCTGTGTTGTCGGATTTTTCTTTGCTTCTTGGAGTCTCTCGATCCAAGAAAACCAAAAAAATTATTTAGTAGTCACCTAGGTCAGTACTTTAACAATTATGGATGTTGGTATTCTCCAGGGGAGAGTGTTGGGGTCAATAATATCCCAATTGTATACGAATGGGCCTGTGTTATCAGTTATTTCTTCGTTTCTCGAAATCTTTCGATCCAAGAAAACCGAAAAATAATTTAGTGGGTACCTAGGTGAGTAAGTTCTCTATTATGCATCTTTATATTCTCTACAAGACTATGTTGGGGCCAATAATATTGCAATGGTATAATATGGATAGGTCCGTGTTGTCTGATATTTTTGTTTCCTGGGATCTCTCGATCCGAGAAAACTGAAGAATTAATTCAGTAGGTATCTAAGATGCGTACTTTTTTATTATGGATGTTGGTATTCGTCAGGGCAAAGCGTTTGGGTCAATACCATTCCAACTGTATACGAATGGGCCTGTGTTGTCGGATTTTTCTTTGCTTCTTGGAAACTCTTGATCGAAGAAAACCAAAAAAATAATTTAGTCGTAACCTAGGTCTGTACTTTATCAATTATGGATGTTGGTATTCTCCAGGGGAGGGTGTTGGGGACAATGATATTCCAATTGTATACGAATGGGCCTGTGTTGTCAGTTATTTCTTCGTATCTCGAAATCTTTCGATCCAAGAAAACTGAAAAAATAATTTAGTAGGTATCTAGGTGAGTAAGTTTCCTATTATGGAACTTGGTATTGTCCAGGAGACTATGTTTGGACCGATAATATCCCAATGGTATATGAATGGGTTTGTGTTGTCTGTTATTTTTGGTTCCTGAGATCTCTCGATCGAAGAAAACTGAAGAATTAATTCAGTAGGTATCTAGGATGAGTACTTTTTTTCATTATGGATGTTGGTATTCGTCAGGAAAAAAATTTGGGTCAATATCATTCCAACTTCCAGAATGGATGTTGGTATTCGTCAGGGAAAGCTTTTGGGTTAATATCATTCCAACTTCCAGAATAGGCTGTTGTCGGATTTTTCTTTGCTTCTTGGAGTCTCTCGATCCAAGAAAACCAAAAAAATAATGTTGGTCAGTACTTTCTCTATTATGGATGTTGGTTTTCTCCAGGGGAGGGTGTTGGGGCCGATAATATTCCAATTTCATAAGAATGGACCTGTATAGTCGGTTTTCTATTCGCTCCTTGGAATCTCTTGATCCAAGAACACCGAAAAAAGTATTCAGGTCAGTAATTTTTTCAATTGGTATTTTTCAGGGGAAGGTGATGGATTCTTTGAGACCGAAAAAGTAATTAAGTGAGTAACTGGCCGAGAAAATGTTATACTATGGATGTTGGAATTTCTCAGGGTTCAGTGTTGAGGTCAATAACATTTCAATTGTATACGAATGGTGTTGTAGTGTCGGTTTCTCTTGGTTCTTTGGAATTTATTGCACCAAGACGATCCAACTCCCTTCTCTCCTGGAATAACACAATTTCTTGAAGAAAAAATGAATATCATCCTTAATGTTGAACTTTAATAATGCTGACTCTTGAATTTTCGGAAATACGCACCAAGACTATCGAAGGAGGCCAAATAGACCCAGTCGTCTTGATTGACAGACGAACGATGAGGGCAAAGATTAGAAGGATTCGTATATTTTAATGTTGTAGCAGTGGAGGTCACGAGTAAATTAGGGTACTGAGGGGTCGAAGATGATGGGAGATATCCATAGGACCTTCGAAATATAGGATATTAGCTATAGTCCCGCCTCCACAAAGGCATCAGAGAATTTTGAGAGAAATTAAGAGGGGAAGATCTCTGGTTGAGAGTTTCTCCTACTGGGTACAGCACAAATAGATTAAATTTGTATAATTGGATGGATCAGAAAAAATCAAATTAAAAAAAAAAAATTATTATTAGCAGGTTAGCCAAGATTGAATTATGAGATTTGGGTAGTATATTGTTTTGGTATTGCTCAGTCCAAAAGCTGTAGTAGTAGTTCGTGAGTTATGGAATTTTGATGAGTGATTGGGAAATGATAAATCTTTGCCTTTTTTTCAATGACTCAGCCTGTATACCATATGAAATCTGTAAAATTTTATACTTATTCTAAAGTTCATATTCATACAGCAGAATCTGACGTTTACATTCAAATGAGACAATCTCTTTGCAATAATTCAACAACATTAGGTGGAGACAAAAGGTAAATCATGAATTCATGAATTATTTATACCAAGGTGAGTAATGGGGCTTATAAAATTTAAAATTTAAGAAAGATGCACTACTGGTGGGTCCATCTCTCGCTTATTACTCGAAGCTAGAAGAGCAGCTTAGACTTCCATTAATTTTAGGTAGTGTATTGTTGGTTGCTTAAAACATTTTGTGTAGGGGTTCGTATAAGATCAATGGAGAAGACGAACTTTTGAATCCTAATGAAGATTTGGTCCACTCACATCACTATAAATTTTTGGTGGGGGTGTGGAAATATTCGGAAAACTACAATTTTCTCTGTCACGTCGCGAAATGTAGGTATTTCGAAAAACTTGAGGTAATTTTTTTTTTAAATTCGCTTTTAGTCATACTAATTATAGTGTTTTATTATAATCAGGAAGAAAATACTTTTAGTGGGTTTCCCAAGTTTTACCACTAGTACCTACCAATAAACAAATAGGGCATTTTATAAGAATAGTCCATGTTTTTTTTTTACATTTTGGAAAACTCAAAATTTTTTTTTGGGTTACAGAAAAAACTCCCAGTGTTCCATGGATGTTTCGAAGGAAGATCGAGAATTCGTAATTTATATCGAGTTGAAAATGCTTAAACTAGGAAATATCTTATTTCCACCCGAAATAGAATATGTTGCGTAGGTAGAAAAGACCCTTTTTTTAATTAACACTCCCACGTCCTCATCACTTCTGTTTCCTGTATAAACACACGATACTTACAGGTAATCGAATTTGTAAGGATGCTCTCCATTCTTCGACAGTTCTTCTGATAGGTCTTCTTGGGTATTTTGTCGTTTTTAATCGAATATTTCAGAAAAGAAATTTTCGGTCTTTCTTAGTCCCATAATATTTATTTGATCGGCGCCTGAGGTTCGTTTTGAAGCATTTCGTCCCTCACGTCGAGTTTATCATCGCTATAACTATACTGATGAGGCTTAATAAGCCAAAACCGATCTACATTGCGAATGATGAATTTGATGTTCTCTGGTATTTAGATGGATTGATTTGTTGGCTTATCTTTGAACAATTTTCCTTCGAAAAAATTGATACATTAAATGCATTTGAATTAAATAACCAGCCCAAATTTGTCATTGCCAATTCACATTAATTTTTGTTCCAGCAATCCCCAGCTCCAGTTGTGCGAATTTTCTCGATTAAACGGAACCATTCGAGAAACGTCCATCATCGATGATGCCAAAAGAGTCTTTTGACCAGGATACGCGGCTGTATGTCATCCGAAGTCATCCACTACAAAGATTCTTCAAGTAGAAAAGTACCAGATGAGAAACTCAACGATTCATTTCGAAGTGGCACAAATACAATGTTGCTACTTTTTCCGTTATGCCACTCTAAAAGGCAGTCCTTGGTGCATCTAATCCTAACAGAACAATGTCCATCAACTTCGAAAAAACTCATAAACATCACCAAATACGGCGGAGAACTCTTGCCGATTTCAGAAATATATCATTGGACGAGTTTTTACCCACTCATTCCGATAAAATATATGCGGGATAACCGACAGTTTTATTTATGAGTATCTGTTTGTGTTCTGCGTTTTGTTCGACGACCAGAGTCGGCGAATATGGGCGGGAATTCGGCCTGATGGATTTTTTAATCCGAAAAAAATGATTGTATGTGGATGAGGCTTTTTCTCGCCGCATCTCAACGTTTCCCACGTTTATGGGACGTTTTCACCCATTCAACCATTTTCGCAAGCCAGGATCCTGAAAATCGTATATTTTTTTATATCGAATTCCCAACATCACGATGTCAATGTTTTTTTTTTTTTGCTCATTTATATATTGCACCTAATAAAAATTGTAGAGGCATTTCATGTAAGAATTCCAAAATTTCCGCATAACCTCCAAATATCCGGCCCGAAGGACCAATAATCAATTTGCGAATATTTTGTGGACAAAATTTTCACACTCATTCGGGTCATGCTTTTCCGAACACGCAGTGGATCAACTCGGATTTCAGGTGGGTAAATATCTATTCGTGTGCATCGACCCACAAACAATGCGAATTGACAACTTAATTTTGTACATCAATAATTGTCTAGACGCTCAGTGCACTGATCAAGGTCAGTACTAAACAAATATTTCAGAATTTATCAGTTGGGATGGTTCGTTCCAGACAGTTTCACCACTAACCAAATTATTTTTGGATATAATCACCATTATAAACACGGTAACTTTCGAAAGGAGAGAAATTTTCAGGGTACGTTCGAGGTGTGAATGCGCCGGTCATCTGAACCATGTTAATTTTTTTTTGGGTTCGTAATCGGGAATGTACGATCAATTCAGTTGTCCTTCAACTCTACCCTTCCACTTTTGTAGGTTTTCAACGATCTGAAATTTATTCTAGCAAGTGGAACGATACCTTCCATATAAATTTATCATGACTCCTCTCATATAGTAGAATCACTGCAGATATTTCCTCATTGGTTTTTTAACGATATCTGTTTATACCTGTAGTCCATAATCCCATTCAGTTATCGCATTATTCACATCGTATATTCCCTGGTATGTACCTACAAAAGAACTAATCTTACGATAAATATTGAAATCCGAAATTAACGATAGAATTATTCAATCCAGTCGAAGCAAAAAGCTCTGCAAAATTCCCGGTCATATTTCAATATTGTATTGAATTTTTTTCTACCACCAACTTGTTTCTCGGTTCAATCGAGATTTAATGTTGAAAGTCAAGGCCGATTCTACTTTATTTTTACTTCGTGATGTGCAATTCCAGAGGATCCGCTTCGAGGACAATGACTAAATGGGGGCTCCGAACTTGGACGAATCAAGTGATTTCACTGTTATTTCTGAAATGGGTACTATTTTTCAATTTTTGTGTGTGTAGTAATCAAGATAATAATAACTTCATGTTTTCGAAGATATTATTTCGAGTGCCATCTCAGTGCATTCATTTCAACTCAGAACGAGAATGCAGTCGAAATTGATTGGGTCGAAAGGAGCGATTTGATTTGAGAAATAGAGGTGAGTGATGATTTTTAACGATTTCCTAGCCTAATTCTATGTATTTTTCAGATACTCAACAGTTTTTAGATTGAGAGATAGGAATGATACAAAAACATATGTTCATAACTCATCGAACGAAGTGAATTCTAGCGAAAATACAGGTTAGTTACGATTTCTACTATTGAGAGATCTCAGTGCGTTCATTATCATTCCAAACGAGAATGCAGTCGAAATTGATAAGGTCGAAAACCTTCGAAATTAGTGATTTGAAGTAAGGAATAGTGGATAATTTATAACGATTCCATACCTTCATAGCATGTTTCTTTCAGATTTTTAACGATTTAGGTGGTAAGGACAGCTATCAGGAAAGTCGTTCATGATTTGAAGAAAATTGGCCATCATGGGTCTGAAATGGGGTGAATACGATTGAATAGATCTTCGAGCAACTTTTTCATACCGCACACATAAGTTTTCGAAGTTTTTGAAGAAGTTATAAGCAAATTTTCACCTCGATATATCTAACTAAGGGCGAATATGAAATATTCTTTGTGTTTTTGGAATATTCTCATAAAATATCACAATATTTTATTCAGATTATTTTAAAATATGTATATTCGGGATATTTCAGGATCATTCCAGTTTTGATATTCCCAAGGAAATATTTGGAGAATATACTCATAATGTTCTGAATATATTTCGAATATTCTCAGAAAGTTCCATGAGGAATATTCCCTGCATATTTGAATATTCCTTTCAAGATCTTGAAATATTCATTTTGAATAGTCCCAAAAAGTTCCTGGGCATTTTTTCAGGATTTCAGACTGCACACAATATTTCTGGAATACCTACTGATGAAATGTTCATTCTGTAATATCGGAATATTCCCTGATGCAGAATTCAAATATTCCCTCCATACTTAGAATATTCTCATAAATTTTCACTCTATTTCGAAAATTGAATTATTCTACGTATATTTGGATTATTTCAATTTTGATATTGCCAAAGAAATATTTGGAGAATATTTCCATAATGTTCTGAATATATTTCGATTATTACCAGAATGTTCCATGAGGAATATTCCCTGCATATTTCTTCAGGATTTTACACACATGATATTTCTGTAATAATCTTTAGGAATATTCCCTGTGTATTCTACTTGGTGCAGAATCTGAATATTTTTAGAATCATCCATATAAAATATTCCCTATGTATTCGTGATATTCTCATGCAATATCACAATATTAATTAAGAATAATCTACGTTTATTCAAAATATTCCTGAATTATTTCAAATTTGATATTGCCAAAGAAATATTTCCATATCGCCCTGAGGATATACCCGAATTTATTTTAAATATTCTTGCACATTTTCTAGGATTTCAGATTGCACGGAATATTTCTGGAATAATGATGAAATTTTCATTCTGGCATATCGGAAAATTCCCTGTTGCAGAATTTGAATATTCTCTCCATATTTACATTTTCACTCAATTTCATTTCGAAAATTGAATTATTCTACGTATGTTTGAAATATTGCAGGATTATTTCAATTTTGATATTCCCAGAGAAATATTTGGAGAATATTCCCATAACGTTCTGAGAATATTTCATTTCGAATATTCCCAGAAAGTTTCAAGAGGAGTATTCCTTGCATTTGTTCCTTCAGGTTTTTCAGGATTTTTTTGCACAGAATATTCCTGCAATAATCTTGAAATTTTCATTTTGAAATATTCCCTAAGAATTTTTATTGCTGCAGAATCTGAATATTGCTAGGACAATCCATATAGAATATTTCCTATGAATAAGGAATATTCTCATTGAATATCACAATATTCATTCAGATTATTGGAATAATCTACGTATATTCGGAATATTTCGAATTGTATGAATTATTTCAAATTTGATATTGCCGAAGAAATATTCGGAGAATATTCCCATATCGTCCTGAGGATATTCCCAAATTCATTTTGAATATTTCCAAGAAGTTCCTGCACATTTTTCAGGATTTCAGATTACACGGAATATTTCTGGAATAATGATGAAATTTTCATTCTGAAATATCGGTATATTCCCTGTTGCAGAATTTGAATATCCCATCCATATTTAGAACATTCTCATCAATTTCCACTCTATTACATTTCGGAAATTGGATTATTTTACGTATATTCGGAATATTCCAGGATGATTTCAAATTTGATATTTCCAAAGGAATATTCGGAGGATATTCCCATAACGTTCTGAGAATATTTCATTTAGAATATTCCTAGAAAGTTCTATGAGGAATATTCCCTGCAATGTTTTCTGCAGGCTTCTCAGAATTTTGTGATAATCTCGAAATTTTCATTTTGGAATATTCCCTGAGTATTCTATTTGGTGTAGAATATGAATATTCCTAGAATAATCCATGTAGACTATTTCCAATATATCAGGAATATTCTCATCGAATATCACCATATCAGTTCAGAATATTGGAATAATAGGTATTTTCGGAATATTCCGAATTATATGAATCATTTCAAATTTGATATTGACAAAGAAATATTCCCATATCGTCCTGATGATATTCCCGAATTTATTTTGAATATTCCCAAGAAGTTCCTGCACATTTTTGCAGGATTTCAGATTGCACGGAATATCTCTGGAATAATGATGAAATTTTTATTCTGGAACATCGGAATATTCTCTGATGCGGAATTCAAATATTCCCCCATGTTTAGAATATTCTCATAAAATTTCACTCTATTTCATCTCGAAAATTTAATTATTCAACATATATTTGGAATTATTTCAATTTTGATATTCCCAAGGAATATTTGGAGGATATTCTCATATCGTTCTGAGAATATTTCGTTCCGAATATTCCCAGAAAGTTCCATGAGAAATATTCCCTGCATATTTCTTCAGGCTTTTGGAGATTTTTTGCACATTGGATATTTCAGTAATAATCTTGAAATTTTCATTTTGGAATATTCCCTCAGAATTCTTATTGGTGCAGAATCTGAATATGGCTAGAATGATCCATATAGAATATTTCCTATGAATAAGGAATATTCCCATTGAATATCACAATATTCATTCAGAATATTGGAATAATCCTCGTATATTCGGAATATTCCGAATTATATGACTTATTTCAAATTTGCTATTGCCAAAGAAATATTCGGAGAATATTTCCATATCGTCCTGATGATATTCCCAAATTCATTTTGAATATTTCCAAGAAGTTCTTGCACATTTTTTCAGGATTTCAGATTGCACGGAATATTTCTGGAATAATGATGAAATTTTCATTCTGGAATATCGGAATATTCCTTGATGCAGAATTTAAATATTCCCTCCATATTTTAAATATTCTCATAAATTTTCACTCTATTTCATTTCGAAAATTGAATTATTTTTCGCATATTCCATGATTATTTCAATTTTGTTATTGCCAAAGAAATATTAGGAGGATATTCCCATAACGTTCTGAGAATATTTCTTTGCGAATAATCCCAGAAAGTTCCATGAGGACTATTCCTTCAGGAATAGGAGGATTTTTTCGAACGGGATATTTCAATAACAATCTTGAAATTTTCATTTTGGAATATTCTCTCAGAATATTCTCTGCAGAATCTGAATATTGCTAGAATAATCCATATGGCATATTTCCTATGTTAGGAATATTCTCATTGAATATCACAATATTCATTCAGAATATTGTAATAATATACGAATATTAGGAATATTCCGAATTATATGAAACATTTTAAAATTGATATTGCCAAAGAAATATTCGGAGAATATTTCCATATCGTCCTGATGATATTTTCAAATTCGTTTCGAATATTCCCAAGAAGTTCCTGCACATTTTTGTCAGGATTTCAGATAGTACGGAATGTTTCTGGAATAATGATGAAATTTTCATTCCGTATCCGAATATTCCCTGATGCAGAATTCAACTATTCCCTCCATATTTAGAATATTATCATGAATTTTCACAGTTGGAAATGAGGCTAAGTGATGACGTTCCGAGGTTTTCCATCCTCACAATACTTTATGCACAAGTTTATGTAATAATTACCAAAATCTGAATTTCGGTTGAAAATATCGTGAAATATACCGATTTAGAAGAATTATCAAATTATTTTTTTCTTTCTATGATTTCATCTCTTGAAGTATCGATTTCATAAAATGACATAATTTGTCGTACTTCTTCTTCACCAAAAAAAATTTTCAGATTCCGGCGCCGAGAGCTTTTCTGTTTCCGACATCCAACCAAAGTTCAACATTCTTATGTAGCAATGTCACATTCAAACGGGCAGATTATAACAATTACGAATGCACTCTTCTGCTCTAGGCCACGATCTATTAGAGCACAGGCAAATATTAGGACGGTCAAGATCCAAGGCGAAGGTCAAAAGCACCATTATGCATCGTTTTTTTTTATTAGTTATTAGAATATAAAAGCGGTCATTTGCATCACTGACCACTCTTCAGGGAGAGAACATTAGTCTCTGCGGTTATTTTCAAACCGTCTGCAGTCTCATCTGCCCGAGTTTTTGTTCTTGAACCTGAATAATTCTATTATATTGTTCATTATCTCCTATTTATATTGTAACCAGAAAGGGTGGTGAATGAAATGAAAAGTAGAGCTATGGTTTTTACTTTATTTACGAAATCTAACGAACTACTTAGGTATATGAATTTGTTCCACAAAATAAAAAAGCAATACTTAAAACTAAGCAATATTCATTCAGACAAAAGAAAAAACTAAATATTAGTTAAGAAATCAATGAATATCGCTAGAAAAATAGGAAAGCTCAAAGAATTTCATCAATATTTTCATTGAAAACAATCAATTTAATGCTTATAACGAAAAGTATACAAAACGAACATATTCAAAATAAAAAAAACATCAGCTACGAGTGAAATAAAATCGAACATTAAAAAACACATTTTTGAATATGTCTGTTTCAAGAGATCCTAAGATGACAAAATCGCAGTCTTCGTATTTACAAATATTATTTTACACACTTAACTTAGCGGTTTATAATAATTTACTTGAAATTCCAGAACAAAATTTTGAATTTCTACCCCTCCCCGTTCTCATCACTTCAAAAGTATCACAAACCTCAAAATTTCTCCAAAAATATTCTAATAAAGGCAATTTATCACAACATGCTGTTCGATCAGATTAACAATGTGTTGAAATTTCATTTTTTTTTTCATTCAAGAGAGTTACATTCAATTCTGACTTCGATTATATCTCCTAGATTTTAAAAAAATAAATATTATTTAGAGTCACTTACTAGCTAAGATATCACATTTATACAATATATACATGGCAGGATGAACTTTATTATTCAAACGATAAAGAAATCAAATAAACAATAGAATGAAAATACTGACTAAAAATAAAAATCGAATAATGAATATAACAAATTTTATTGAAAAGAATGAATCAATCATAAACAAAAAAAACTTCAAATTCACGAATAGTCAATATTAAAATTCAAGATCTATTGTAATGAGATCAAAATTTAAATAACATATTCCACAGATTGAAAATGTAACGAATTATCTCCGTCCTTGATAATTGCAAAATGGATAAATTAATAAGAAAGTTCATCCACTTTCACTACGTCTGATTTTCATAAGTTGTGTAAGACTTACATATTATGTACAAGTATGGCAAAATGAATGGGCTCACTTATTTAGTGATGGAGAAAATTTATTAAGTAAATGCGGTGTATAACAGAAATCAAGTTAAATGTTAACTTGCGAGTTGGGATGTGTAGTTTTTGGACTCGAGAACTATGAACGAATTCAGTTTTGATTATCTGAAAGGCCAGGCTTTGAATTAAACCTTAATTTTCTTCAAAAATATTGAGTGTTACGGTCTTCTGGAAGATTATTTGATGGTGAATGAGAAATATTGAATTTGACAAATCTATATTAAATATTCCATATAGAATATTACCTTTATATTCAGAATATTCTCATGAAATATCAAAATATTCCGTTAAAAGTATTTTATTGAGGAAATATTTTACGTATATATGGATAATCCTGGAGAATATTTCCATAACGTTTCGAGAATATTTCATTCTCAATATTCCCAGGAGATATTCGAAAAATATTCCCAAATTCATTTTCAATATTCCCAGGAAGTTTCATAAGAGACATTCCCTGCATATTTTTTCAGGATTTCAGACTACATGGGATATTTCTGGAATAATGATGAAATTTTCTCTTCGGAACATCGGAATATTCCCTGATGCAGAATTTGGATATTCTTGAAATATTCCCTTCATATTTAGAATATTCTGATAAATTTTCGTTCTATTTCATTCAAAATATTTCATTTAGAAATTTGAATTTTTCTATGTATATTCCACGATTATTTCAATTTCAATATTCCCATAACGTTCTGAGAATATTTCATTGGAATATTTCCAGAAAGTAACACGAAGAATATTCCTTGCATATTTTTTCAGAAATATTCTGCATAGACGGAAATTTTTATTTCGGAATATCCCTTCAGTATTCTTCTTGGTGCGGAATTTGAATATTCCTAGATTAATCCCTATGGAATATTCCCTTTGTATTGAGAATATTCTCATTGAATATCACAATATTTCATTGAGAATATTGGAACAATCTACGTTTATTCGGAATATTCATGAATTATTTCAATTTTGATATTGCCATAAAAATGTTCAGAGAATATTTCCATATCGTCCTGAGAATATTTCATTTTGAATATTACCAAAAAGTTCCATAAGGAATAATCCCTTCATATTTTCCAGGATTTTCTACGTATATTCGAAATATTCCTGAAGCATTTCAATTTCTACTTTCTCCAAGAAATATTCGAATAATATTCCCAAACTTATTCCAAATATTCCCAGGAAGTTCTATAAGAGATATTCCCTGCATAGTTCTTCAGGATTTCAGCCGACGTGGGATATTTCTGGAATCAAGATGAAATTTTTTTCGGAATATCGGAATATTCCCAAATACAGAATTTGAATATTGAAATATCCCCTTTATTCTCTTCAATATTCTCATCATTTCATTCGGAATATTTCATTTGAAAAACTGGATTATTCTACGTATATTCCAGGATTATTTCAATTTCAATATTGCCATGACGTTGTGAGAATATTTCATTTTGAATATTTCCAGAAAGTGACATGAAGAATATTCCCTGCATATTTTTTCAGAAATATTCTGCATAGACTGAAATTTCTATTTTGGAATATCTCTTCAGTATTTTTCTTGGTGCGGAATCTGAATATTCCTAGAATAATCCCTATGGAATATTCCCTATAAATTGAGAATATTCTCATTGAATATCACAATATTTCATTCAGAATATTGGAACAATCTACGTTTATTCTCATGAATTATTTCAATTTTGATATGGCCATAAAAATGTTCAGAGAATATTTCCATATCGTCCTGAGAATATTTCATTTTGAATATTACCAAAAAGTTCCAAAAGGAATAATCCCTTCATATTTTTCTGCTTTTCAGGATTTTCTACGTATATTCGAAATATTCCTGAATCATTTCAATTTCTATATTCTCGAAGAAATATTCTAATAATATTCCCAAACTTTCGAATATTTCCAGGAAGTTAAGAGATATTCCCTGCACCGTTCTTCAGGATTTCAGCCGACATGGGGTATTTCTGGAATTATGATGAAATTTTTTTTCGGAATATCGGAATATTCCCATATGCAGAACTTGAATATTTTCGAAATATTCCCTTCATATTCTGATTTTCATGTTCATTCAGAATATCTCATTCAGAAAATTTAATTATTTCACGTATATTCCAGGAATATTTCAATTTCAATATTTCCATAACGTCCTGAGAATATTTCCAGAAAGTAACATGAGAAATATTCCCTGCATATTTTTTCAGAAATATTCTGCATATCCTGAAATTTTTATTAGGGAATATCCCTTCAGTATTCTTCTTGGTGCGTAATCTGAATATTCCTAGAATAATTCCTATGGAATATTCTCTATGTATTCAGAATATTCTCATTAAATATAACAATATTTCATTCAGAATATTGGAATGATTTACCTACTTATATTCGGAATACTCATGAGTTATTTCAATTTTGATATTCTCAAAGAAATATTCGGACAATATTCCCAAATCGTCATCAGAAAATTCCCTGCATATTTTTCATTCGAAATATTTCGAAAGATATTTCCATAACTTTCGAAGGATACCTAATTTCGAATATTCCCAGAAAGTTTCATGAGGAATATTTTCGGCATATTTCTCTTCAGGATGTTTCGAGACAGACCAGGATATTTCTGTAATTATCTTGAAATTTTCAATTTTACGATACCGATAACCTACATAGATTTCTGTTTTGAATATTTCTGGGGATATTTAGGGAATATTCCAGCAATATTCGTTGCTGTCTGGGTTTCAACTCCTCGAATAATTCTCCTTCATTGGCGTTCTTAACAAAATTTCTATTTCTATACCTACAGGGTGGCCAGACAAAAAAGGGGGCATATCTAGTAGGAAAATCAAATTGCCTACCCCTAAACTTTGAATACGGAAGAAATGTAGTCACAAAAATTACTTTAAAAAGCCTTTCGAGGTCTATAGAAGGAAAAATTTCCTTAAACGGCCTTTCCCTCCAAAATTAGTGAGAATAATTCCAGAATTTATTTATTCTAACGAACGACCAACCTGGTTCACCACACGCCATCCTGAAGACACCCAACACCAAATCTGTTCGGGAATTCTCCCAAGATTATTTTTGCTAGTACATACAGAATACTCTACGAGCATCCACACCTGTCCACCACCATCCCTGGTAGATTTGACACCACAATGTTCAAGTGGAGGTCGAAATAAATCATGGTGATGTTCCTCATCTTTCTTGGGGTGCAGCAGGGTTGGACGCTGTGCGGGGACGCCATGGTGGCGATGTGGGTGTGAGCATTCTTCTGGAGGGTGAGATAGGGACATTCGCCGTGACAGTAGAAGGCCTCGTAGCTCTTCGGCGCCAGGATGAAGTCGAAGCCGATCTTCTCGAACTTGACGGTGAGGGGATACCGACAACAGAGGTTCTGGTTGGACCTCTCGTCGCAGTTTAGGCCGGAGCTCCTCCTCGTCCTGCTCTTGGGCAGTTGGGGGGTGACCTCGAGGTATGGGATCTGGAATAAGAAAAGAACATATGGGAGAATATCGAGAAGGATCTTTATTATTGACTGAAAGAAAATTTTTATTTTAATTATATTTTTTGTTAGAACAACATAGACATATAATTAATTATTCTGATTAAGATAGTTCCACAATTTCATTTCAACTCCATTCGCAAATTCGTGTTCAAATCACAAAAGAGTGTCCTTGACATGAAGATATTTCAACTGAAGATAAAAAACACTCTCTTTATCTTCACACATTTATTTTTAATTGCCGTTTAGTCAACGAATCTTTATTCTTTAGTCCATTAAAAAATACTTCCTGAAATTCATATCATTCTATGTGATGGCGTTTGTGATCTGATCTTTGTAGAATTATATACAGGGTGGACTACTAAAAAATAGGAGATAATACCGTAGATCTGAAAAATATCCATGTCAAGTTTGCCTGTGACATGTTTATACCCACAATCAGCGAGAATAAATTACACAAGATGAAATACATGATGATGCCACTCTTTAAATAGCGCAAAATGATAACGATAATAAGGTAAAAGTGCATCTTAACTGAGGTTGACACCGAGATATGTGGGCGATTAAATTCCTATTTTTAAAACTCTGCTTTTGGGCGATTGTGTATTACTATTAAACTCAAATGAATGGCGGTGATACAAAATAATTTTTCACTCACACACGTCGCAATTGTTCCACATTTTGGTTTATTATTTCAATTCATTAACCTATTATACAATTAGTTTTCTGGGATTGAAAAACCGAAAAAAAATATTTTTGCATCTTTATCTCGAACTGACGTATCTTATACAGGGTACACCCATTAAAATGATTTTAATTACGAAATTTGGAGACGATAAGAGAGGATAAGGAAATGAAACGATCTACACGTGTGTCAAGTCATCGATGACAATTATCATTCCACTTAGTTTTCTATTTATATTGATACATAATCAAAATGAAGGCTCATTGGACTGTCCATTTTGAAATTCAGATAAAAATGTAGGTTAGTCGTGATTGGATTATTCGCATTCGATTTTTATTCGCTCATTATCTCCTACAAAAGAACAGTACAGGGCTTAGGAAATCTAAGTTTACAATGGCAGATTTATTCAAAAATTTCAGAATTTTAGGACAAAGTTACATCTCTGTGATGTAACATAGCAAGCTCAAGGAATGAACATTGCGATGTATCATTTCTTTGTAAAAAATACAAATGTTTTATCCATAATTTGTGACAAATCTGGGATGTATCAAAACTACATCCATACTTCGTATTGGCGATGTTTCGGCTATATAGTTAGTATGTAACATATATGAAACTTTGCTCCATACTTGTGATGTATTGATTCAAGATCAGCAAAAAAGCATGACTTTGTAGTTTTTTCACATAAATGAAGCATAGATAATTCATTGAGGCGACAAAGTTACTTTATCACAGTTACATAACATGAATGTAAACCCGCTACAAATTGATGATGTTTCATTTGAAAATGAATGAAGAAGTTTGACATAATTTGTGCCAACTATGTGATGTTTCAAAACTATATCCATGCTCCGTAGTGGCGATATGTCAGCTATATAGTTATTATGTAACATTTATTGAACTTTTGGTCTATACTTTCGATGTATCAATTCGAGATCAGGAAGGCAACTATGTGGTTCTTTATTTCCATAAATGATGCATCAATGTTTCATTGAGGCGATAAAGTTACATAAAATGAATGTTAATTCACTACAAATTAGTGATGTTTCATTTGAAGATGAATAAAGAAGTTTGACATAATTTGTGCCGAATCTATGATGTATCAAAACTATATCCATACTTCGTAGTGGCGATTTGTCAGCTATATAGTTATTATGTAACATTTATAAAACTCTGGTCCATACTTGTGATGTATTAATTCGAGATCAGGAAGGGAACATGACTATGTGATTCTTCATTTCCATAAATGATGCATCAATGTTTCATTAACGCGATAAAGGTACTGTATCACAGTTACATAAAATGAATGTTAATTCACTACAAATGTGTGCTGTTTCATTTGAAGATGGATAAAGAATTTTGACCTAATTTGTGCCAAGTCTGTGATGATCAAAACTATATCCATACTTCGTAGTGGCGATGTGTCAGCTATATAGTTATTATGTAACATTTATAAAACTTTACTTTATAATTTCGATGTATTAATTCGAGATCAGGAAGGGATCATGACTATGTGATTCTTCATTTCCATAAATGATGCATCAATGTTTCATTGAGGCGATAAAATTACTGTATCACAGTTACATAACATGAATGTTAATTCACTACAAATTTGTGATGTTTCATTTGAAGATGAATAAGGAATTTTGACATAATTTGTGCTGAATCTGTGACGTATCAAAACTTTATCCATGCTTCGTAGTGGCGATGTGTCAGCTATATAGTTATTATGTAACATTTATAAAACTTTAGTCCATAATTTTGATGTATTAATTCGAGACATCGGACGGAATGACTATGTGATTCTTTATTTCCATGAATGATACATTAATGTTCAATTGAGGCGATAAAGTTACTGTATCACAGTTACATAACATGAATGTTAATTCACTACAAATTTGTGATGTTTCATTTGAAGATGAATAAAGAAGTTTGACATAATTTGTGCCGAATCTATGATGTATCAAAACTATATCCATACTTCGTAGTGGCGATTTGTCAGCTATATAGTTATTATGTAACATTTATAAAACTTTGGTCCATACTTGTGATGTATTAATTCGAGATCAGGAAGAGAACATCACTATGTGATTCTTTATTTCCATAAATGATGCATCAATGTTTCATTAAGGCGATAAAGGTACTATATCACAGTTACATAATATGAATGTTAATTCACTACAAATTTGTGATGTTTCATTTGAAGATGAATAAGGAATTTTGACATAATTTTTGCTGAATCTGAGATGTATCAAAACTATATCCATGCCTCGTATTGGCGATGTGTCATCTATATACATAGTTATTATGTAACATTTATAAAACTTCAGTCCATAATTTTGATGTATTAATTCGAGATCAGAAAGGGAACATGACTATGTGATTCTTTATTTCCATATATGATGCATTAATGTTTCATTAAGGCGATAAAATTACTGTATCACAGTTACATAACATGAATGTTAATTCACTACAAATTTGTGATGTTTCATTTGAAGATGAATAAAGAAGTTTGACATAATTTGTGCCGAATATGTTAGGTATCAAAACTATATCCATGCTTCGTAGTGGCGATGTGTCAGTTATATAGTTATTATGTAACATTTATCAAACTTTTGGTCTATACTTTCGATGTATTAATTCGAGATCAGGAAGGGAATATGACTACGTGATTCTTTATTTCCATGAATGATGCATCAATGTTTCATTAAGGCGATAAAGTTACTATATCACAGGTACATAACCTGAATGTTAATTAACTAAAAAATTTGTGATGTTTCATTTGAAGATGAATGAAGAACTTTGACATAATTTGTGCCAAATTTGTGATATATCAAAACTATATTCATGCTTTGTATTGGCGATGTGTCATCTATATAGTTATTATGTAACATTTATAAAACTTTACTTTATAATTTCGATGTATTAATTCGAGATCAGGAAGGGAACATGACTATGTGATTCTTTATTTCCATAAATGATGCATCAATGTTTCATTGAGGCGATAAAATTACTGTATCACAGTTACATGACATGAATGTTAATCCACCACAAATTTGTGATGATTCATTTGAAGTTGAATGAAGAAGTTTGACGTAATTTGGGAAAATGCTGTGATGTATCAAAACCATATCCATGGTTCGTATTGGCGATATGTCAGCTATATAGTTATGATGTAACAAATATAAAACTTTGGTCCATACTTGTGATGTATTAATTCAAGATCAAGATGGGAGCATAACTATGTTATTTCCCATAACTGATGCATCAATGTTTCATTGTGGCGATAAATTAACTCTAATTTTCATCTAATTTTTTTTGAGTTTTGAGTGGTAAGAACACCAAAAACTCTTTACATAAATATCGAAAATAATACACAATATTTATTTGCGCAAAGATTTTCCAGCATTTATTTCTTCTCATACTGGCTATTTTCTGTTGTTTTTTAGTGTGATTGTGATTTGCCTCCTGTTATCTTCAGAAATGTGTTTTATTCTGTTAATAATTTTGTCTTCTATGATTTCGTTCATTTTTCTATGTGGTTCTACTATATTTTGATTCAATTTCTCTCAGGGTTCATCTAATTTTTTTGTAGTTTTCGCAACTCATTTATCCTTCGTTGGACAATATTTTTGTTGTGTTCATATTCATATTTGTACAATTTTTCTCATTGTAAACGTATTTACTTCAGAAATGTATTTTTATGTGAATTCAATGATTTTGTTAATTTTTGTTGGAATTTTTTCAAAGAATGAATATATTTTCTGATCATTGAAATGACAAAAAATACAGCTAATTTTTTTACAAGACCAAAAATATTCATGGATACAAATCAATGAATACATAGATAAATTTCGATGTATTTCTTTTTCATTTTTATTGCACCTTCAATTCTCTCCTTTTATACATGAAAATATTTGAGAGATTTAGAATATGTATCATATCCTCTTGAAAGAAAAACTGTATCAAACATATCAAAAGAGTAAGAAATTGAGGTTATGAGCGTAATATTTGACATTCCTGTCACAGAGTAGATCTAAAGTTCTATATCTGGAAGACGTTGCCAGTTATAAGAATTGAACAAAATTTTACTACTTGAAAAAAAACTTTAACATGATCAAGAATAAACCATCGAATGCATTTTTCTGGTTTTCTATGGCTTCCTGCTAATCTGAAGAACACAGAATTAGGTGATGTCTCAAGAAAAGTAATCTGGACTTTATTCGCGCGTTTGGCCCATTGTTCATCATCCGTCGAAACCATCTTCATCGGCTAAATTAAGACAGATTAATCACCAATCATGCAAAATTCCAACACTTTGCCCGTCTCTATACTTAACCCAGTTTATCAATCAGCTGTTCATCTAGTCATTCTACTCTGATGTAATGGAAGCTGGAGGTGATTATGATATGTTGGGACTAAAATAGACGACGCTCCTTCCTTCAAACTCTCAACAAATATTTTGAACACTATTCGATAAGGAAATACAGATGAAGGATCTAATTTGTCTCACTATCTTCTGTGACGTTCGCGTAACCTCACAAACGATCTGTTATAGAAGGTTATTCTATTTTTCTGGTTCATCTTCATGTCTTTATTGATATTCTATGGACCGTTAGGGTGAAGTGAAACATATATAATAATTGACACAGAAACTTACCTTCCCCTTATCAGGCCCGTTCGGATCAGTGATCGCCATCTGCTTCCCGTCGAGTTCCGCCCTGACCACAAAACCGTGGTTCTCCCTCTGATTCTTGAACCACTCGGAGACGGTCTCGGTCAAATCGAAGGGGATCCAGCTGCCCTTCCCGAAGGGCTGCTGTATCGTGGTCGAGACCACCTTCTGCAGTTTCGACGTCTCCGGGTGGTTGGGCAACTTCAGGACCTTGAAGATTTCGACGGTGACCTCGGGCAGAGGGTGCCGGTCGTGGCCCTCTATGTAGATGTAGAGGGATGAATTGGCAACGTTGTATTTCGTCGTGCTCTCTAGGAGTGGGAAATAGAGGATGTCGTGGTCTTTTCGACTGTGCCTCAGACGTGGATCTGGAACAAGAAGGGAGAGATAACATGGTGATGTTTAGATTAGAAGAAACTAAAGGTGATGGCAATAGTAACAACAAGTCAGTGGTGCCAATATAAATATATTCTGTGGCTTGAGAAGCCGAAACCATGGAGGAGTATCGAAATGTGTTCTTCCATCTCCAACAGCCTCGTCGAATTCCCAATAATATTCGACCGCATAAAAAATTATAGCATATCGATTCACGTCATAAATATTAATAAGTTTATCATGAAATCTGAAAAAGTCGAGCGGCAAAGATGAAGACTAACCTACATTTCGTAAAAGGAATTCTTGACTGGCAGTTAGCAATAATTGATCATGGCAACATACTGGGCGTGCCTTGCAAAAAGTAACCATTGAAGAAGAGATGTTACTTCGGCTGAATTTATGCTCGTGATTATGTTAATCTAGATGGTCGGATGCTGCATTCTTCCGAAGCCATACATCATTGAAACGTCTTGTTGTCCTGTTCGTCCATCAAGCATCGCAGCCTGAGGCATGTACTGACAACTGGGGTCTGATCGTTTTGAAGAGTCCGAAGGAAATTTATCGACTTTGAGATCGAATCGAGAACATCAAAGTACCGACAGAACCGAGTTGCATCAGATTTTGAAACGATGGCGAATTATAAATTTCAACAAATTCCAGAAAAGAAGTTCCACGTCTCACATTTCCATCAAACATCTAGGATTTCCGCAACTAATTGAAATTCAATATGAGCGAGGGTGGAGTTGATGTCTTCCGTGACTCAACAAACCCTTTTGTTGGTGTAATTCGTAACGTAAAGCGACGTACTTTCAGTTTCAGGGATACCCTGGAATCCCCGATGTCATGACTCACATCGGAAGCTTTTGCGATCATCAACTAGATGTTATGTCAAGGTTTTTCAGGCACTGTTACCCTATCGGATGATCAGGAAATAAGGAAACATGCAGGGCATGCATTATGCATTCCATGCGATTGCATACATGCATTTTGTCTCCTCGATTTGATTTCTCCAGACTCGCGACAGGGATGGAACAAAACAGCGACAGGATTGGCGGGAAAACTACTTTGATTCGATAGGATGTTCATAATTTACAAACTTAATTTAATAGGAAGATAACAGACTCCGACTAAATCAAGGAGTCCCACAAGAGTGTCCTCGGACCCCTACTAATCATTCTTTACACTTCAAATTTGCCTTACTCACTTCTGTAACAGTTCCTGGAGCCAGTAAAGACTCAGAAGACTATAGCCAGTTGAACTAATTTCAATTATTATTAACAGGTGTAGTCAATAGACACCAGCCTGCCTTTTTTGTATGTTTGTAATCACTAGTGTCTACTGATCATGTTAGCTCAATTGAATTTTCCGATTTGCTGAATAAAAAGTATCACGAAGGAGGGAAATTAATTTTTCAACGTCATTTCTCGACATGGGTCTAATATAAAACTATCATTAGAACTAGTTCATGAAATTATATTTTCTGATTGCTGAATATAATATTAAAATATTTCAAAGGAAGAAAATATTTTTTTGAACTTTAATATTTCGGCAACGGTAACATGTACAACTTACAAATGTCGCTTCTTATAATCACTAGTTTCTAGGTATCGCCATCATATTATCTCGCTAACACCAGCTCATGGAATTGTATTTTCTGATTGCTGAATATAATATTAAAATATTTCAAATGAAGAAAATATATTTTTTGAACTTTCATATTTCGGCAACGGTCGCATGTACAACTCACAAATGTCGCTTCTTATAATCACTAGTTTCTAGTGATCGCCAGCATATTTTCTCGCTAGCACTAGCTCATGGAATTGTATTTTCTGATCGCTGAATAGAATATTGAAATATTTCAAAGGAAGAAAATATATTTTTTGAACTCTAATATTTCGGCAACGGTCACATGTACAACTCAAAAATGTCGCTTCTTATAATCACTAGTTGCTAGTGATCGCCAGCATATTTTCTCGCTAGCACTAGCTCATGGAATTGTATTTTCTGATTGCTGAATAGAATATTGAAATATTTCAAAGGAAGAAAATATATTTTTTGAACTCTAATATTTCGGCAACGGTCACATGTACCACTCAAAAATGTCGCTTCTTATAATCACTAGTTTCTAGTGATCGTCAGCATATTTTCTCGCTAGCACTAGCTCATGGAATTATATTTTCTGATTGCTGAATAGAATATTGAAATATTTCAAATGAAGAAAATATATTTTTTGAACTCTAATATTTTGGCAACGGTCACATGTACAACTCAAAAATGTCGCTTCTTATAATCACTAGTTTCTAGTGATCGCCAGAATATTTTCTCGCTAGCACTAGCTCATGGAATTGTATTTTCTGATTGCTGAATAGAATATTGAGATATTTCAAAGGAAGAAAATATATTTTTTGAACTCTAATATTTCGGCAATGGTCACATGTACAACTCAAAAATGTCGCTTCTCATAATCACTAGTTGCTAGTGATCGCCAGCATATTTTCTCGCTAGCACTAGCTCATGGAATTGTATTTTCTGATTGCTGAATAGAATATTGAAATATTTCAAAGGAAGAAAATGTATTTTTTGAACTCTAATATTTCGGCAACGGTCACATGTACAACTCAAAAATGTCGCTTCTTATAATCACTAGTTTCTAGTGATCGCCAGCATATTTTCTCGCTAGCACTAGCTCATGGAATTGTATTTTCTGATTGCTGAATAGAATATTGAAATATTTCAAATGAAGAAAATATATTTTTTGAACTCTAATATTTCGGCAACGGTCACATGACAACTCAAAAATGTCGCTTCTTATAATCACTAGTTTTTAGTGATCGCCAGCATATTATCTCATGGGGTTGTATTCTTAAATGGTTGCAAAAAGTATTATGAAGGAGGAAAATATATTTTTTGAACATTAATATTTCGGCAACGGTCACATGTGCAACTTACAAATACCGCTTCTTATAATCAATAGTTTTTAGTCATCGCCAGCATATCATCTCGCTAGCGCTAGCTCATGAAATGCTATTTTCTGATTGCTGAATAAAATATTAAAATATTTTAATGGAAGAAAATATTTTTTTTGAACTTCAATATTTCGGCAACGGTCACATGTACAACTTACAAATGTCGCTTCTTATAATCACTAGTTTCTAGTGATCGCCAGCATATTATCTCATTGGGTTGTTTTTTTCGATTGTTGCAAAAAGTATTATGAAGAAAGAAAATATATTTTCTGAAATTTATTTTCTTGACATGTTCCCACATGTTCAACTTCCAAACGTCATTTTTGTAATCACTAGTGTCCAATGTTCGCCAGCATATTATTCTATAGATTTATAGTTTCTGATCGCTTATTGTATGATATGATTACAGAATAGAGTATTATGAAGGAGGAATATATATTTTTTGAACTTTATCTTCTCGGCAACGGTCACATGTACAACTTTCAAATGTCCCCTTTTGTTATCACTAGTTTCTAGTGATCGCCAGCATATTATTTCATAGAATTGTATGATCTGATAATTGTAAAAAGTATTATGAAAGAGAAAAATATATTTTTTGAAATTTATCTTCTCGATAATGGTCACATGTAAAACTTCAAAATGTCATTTTTGTAATCACTTGTGTCCAGAGTTCGCCAGCATATTATTTCATAGATTTATATTTTCTGATCGCTTATTGTATGATTACAGAATTGAGTATTATGAGAGATAAACATATATTGTTTTAACCTTATCTTCTCGGCAACGGTCACATGTACAACTTACAAATATTGCTTTTTGTTATCACTCATTTCTAGTGATTGCCAGCATATTATTTCATTGGATTGTAGTTTCTGATTGTTGCAAAAAGTATTATGAAGAAGGAAAATCTATTTTTTGATATTTATTTTCTCGACAAGGGTGACAGTACAACTTCCAGATGTAATTTTTTGTAATCACTAGTGTACATATATTGATCGCCAGCTTATAATCTCATAGCATTGTATTTTTTGATAGTTGCATAAAGTATTATGAAGGAGAAAAAAAGAATTCATGAATTTTATTTTCTCGACAACAGTCACATGTACAACTTCCAAATGTCATTTTTGTATTCACTAATGTCCATTGTTCGTCAGCTTATCATTTCATATATTTATATTTTCTGATCGAATGTACAAGGAGAAAAATATGTAGGTACTTCGATCATCCTTTTCCTGACAAGGGTCGCATATACATTTTGCAACTTTCATTTTTTGTAAGCACTAATGTCCAGTCGTAGCCAGAATATTAGCTGATAGAATTGTATGTTCTGAATACAGAATAGAGTATTATGAAGGAGGAAAATATAATTTTCGAATTGTATTATCTCGGCCACGGTCACATGTCCAATTTACGAATGTCCCTTTTTGTAATCACTAGTTTCTATAGATCGCCAGCTCCTTATTTCATAAGTCTGTTTTTTTCGATTTTTGCATGAAATATTATGAAGTAGGACAATATATTTTTCCAACTTCATTTTCTCGACAAAGGTCACAAATGAAACTTTCGAATGTAATTTTTTGTAATCACTAGTGTACTAGTGATCGCCAGCTTACAATTTCAAAGTTTTGTATTTTTTGATAGTTGCATAAAGTATTATGAAGGAGAAAAAAAAAATTCATGAATTTTATTTTTTTGACAACAGTCAATGTAGAACTTCCAAATGTCATTTTTGTAATCACTGATGTCCATTGTTCGTCAGCTTATCATTTCATATATTTATATTTTCTGATCGAATGTACAAGGAGAAAAATATGTAGGTACTTCGAACATCCTTTTCCTGACAAGGGTCGCATATACATTTTGCAACTTTCATTTTTTGTAAGCACTAATGTCCAGTCATAGCCAGAATATTAGCTGATAGAATTGTATGTTCTGATTACAGAATAGAGTATTATGAAGGAGGAAAAAAAAATTTTCGAATTGTATTATCTCGGCCACGGTCACATGTCCAATTTATGAATGTCCCTTTTTGTAATCACTAGTTTCTATAGATCGCCAGCTCATTATTTCATAAGTCTGTATTTCTCGATTTTACCTGAAATATTATGAAGTAGGAAAATATATTTTTCCAACTTCATTTTCTCGACAAAGGTCACAAATGAAACTTTCGAATGTGATTTTTTGTAATCACTAGTGTACTAATGATCGCCAGCTTATAATCTCGAAGGATTGTATTTTTTGATAGTTACATAAAGTATTGTGAAGGAGAAAAAAAGAATTCATGAATTTTATTTTTTTGACAACAGTCACATGTACAACTTCCTAATGTCATTTTTGTAATCACTAATGTCCATTGTTCGTCAGCTTATCATTTCATATATTTATATTTTCTGATCGAATGTACAAGGAGAAAAATATGTAGGTACTTCGAACATCCTTTTCCTGACAAGGGTCGCATATACATTTTGCAACTTTCATTTTTTGTAAGCACTAATGTTCAGTCATAGCAAGAATATTAGCTGATAGAATTGTATGTTCTGATTACAGAATAGAGTATTATGAAGGAGGAAAATATAATTTTCGAATTGAATTATCTCGGCCACGGTCACATGTCCAATTTAAGAATGTCCCTTTTTGTAATCACTAGTTTCTATAGATCGCCAGCTCATTATTTCATAAGTCTGTATTTCTTGATTTTTGCATGAAATATTATGAAGTAGGAAAATATATTTTTCCAACTCCATTTTCTCGACAAAGGTCACAAATGAAACTTTCGAATGTGATTTTTTGTAATCACTAGTGTACTAGTGATCGCCAGCTTATAACCTCAAAGGATTGTATTTTTTGATAGTTGCATAAAGTATTATGAAGGAGAAAAAAAGAATTCATGAATTTTATTTTCTCGACAACAGTCACATGTACAACTTCCAAATGTCATTTTTGTAATCACTAATGTCCATTGTTCGTCAGCTTATCATTTCATATATTTATATTTTCTGATCGAATGTACAAGGAGAAAAATTTGTAGGTACTTCGATCATCCTTTTCCTGACAAGGGTCGCATATACATTTTGCAACTTTCATTTTTTGTAAGCACTAATGTCCAGTCATAGCCAGAATATTAGCTGATAGAATTGTATGTTCTGATTACAGAATAGAGTATTATGAAGGAGGAAAATATAATTTTCGAATTGTATTATCTCGGCCACGGTCACATGTCCAATTTACGAATGTCCCTTTTTGTAATCACTAGTTTCTATAAATCGCCAGCTCATTATTTCATAAGTCTGTATTTCTCGATTTTTGCATGAAATATTATGAAGTAGGAAAATATATTTTTCCAACTTCATTTTCTCGACAAAGGTCACAAATGAAACTTTCGAATGTAATTTTTTGTAATCACTAGTGTACTAGTGATCGCCAGCTTATAATCTCAAAGGATTGTATTTTCTGATAGTTGCATGAAGTATTATGAAGGAGAAAAAAAGAATTCATGAATTTTATTTTCTCGACAACAGTCACATGTACAACTTCCAAATGTCATTTTTGTAATCACTCATGTCCATTGTTCGTCAGCTTATCATTTCATATATTTATATTTTCTGATCGAATGTACAAGGAGAAACATATGTAGGTACTTCGATCATCCTTTTCCTGACGAGGGTCGCATATACATTTTGCAACTTTCATTTTTTGTAAGCACTAATGTCCAGTCATAGCCAGAATATTAGCTGATAGAATTGTATGTTCTGATTACAGAATGGAGTATTATGAAGGAGGAAAATATAATTTTCGAATTGTATCATCTCGGCCACGGTCACATGTCCAATTTACGAATGTCCCTTTTTGTAATCACTAGTTTCTATAGATCGCCAGCTCATTATTTCATAAGTCTGTATTTCTCGATTTTTGCATGAAATATTATGAAGTAGGGAAATATATTTTTTTTCAACTTCATTTTCTCGCAAGGGTCTCAAATGAAACTTTCGAATGTAATTTTTTGTAATCACTAGTGTACTAGTGATCGCCAACTTATAATCTCAAAGGATTGTATTTTTTGATAGTTGCATAAAGTATTATGAAGGAGAAAAAAAGAATTCATGAATTTTATTTTTTTGACAACAGTCAATGTACAACTTCCAAATGTCATTTTTGTAATCACTAATGTCCATTGTTCGTCAGCTTATCATTTCATATATTTATATTTTCTGATCGAATGTACAAGGAGAAAAATATGTAGGTACTTCGATCATCCTTTTGCTGACAAGGGTCGCATATACATTTTGCAACTTTCATTTTTTGTAAGCACTAATGTCCAGTCATAGCCAGAATATTAGCTGATAGAATTGTATGTTCTGATTACAGAATAGAGTATTATTAAGGAGGAAAAAATTTTCGAATTGTATTATCTCGGCCACGGTCACATGTCCAATTTACGAATGTCCCTTTTTGTAATCACTAGTTTCTATAGATCGCCAGCTCATTATTTCATAAGTCTGTATTTCTCGATTTTTGCATGAAATATTATGAAGTAGAAAAATATATTTTTCCAACTTCATTTTCTCGACAAAAGTCACAAATGAAACTTTCGAATGAAATTTTTTGTCACCTATAGTGATCGCAACGGTCCCTTGTACAACTTCAGAATGTCAGTTATTGTGTTCACTAGCGTCCACTGATCGCCAGCATATAAACCCATGAATTTGTATTGTCTGATTGCTGAATGAAGCAGAAATTTGAAGTGTACAACTTTCAAATGACATTTTTTGTAATCATTAGTTTCTAGTAATCGCCAGCATATGAGCTCATAGAATTGTACATTTTGATTGCTGAATTAGGTAGGTATTATAGAGGAAGGTAATTTCCACAACGTTAGTCGTGTGAGTGGTGATTGTAGTTTTTTTCTGTTTCAACCAAAACAAACAGTTCCAAACAAAATTATTGGGATAAACTCGTGTAAACTGGCGGTACTTTTCGCCGAATCAGTAAATATTTGGATCTTTCCGATGCAGACTTGGTATACCTCATTGTTGCTATGGAGGAGACGAAACAGCGCGCACAACAATGAGAAATCAAATCCCGAGTGACGTCCCTGGCCGTGGGTTGCGTGTTTCCGACCCTTGTATTCGCAAATTTACCGCAATTTGTGAGTAATAATTTACATAATTGATATCTTTATTGTTCCTGGAAACGGCGTACGCATGTTTTCCTTCACGCGTCGAATACCTCCGTAAATGCATTTGCGATAATCGATACGTAGGTGCATACGGAATGGATGTGCCGATGGTCGAGAGGAGCCACAAGAAGCGGTGTAGATCAAACGGATCGTTTTTTGAATGAAATATGAAGGATTCAACTGATAGAATACAGAAACATGAAATGTTCATACGTTAGCCTAATCAAAGAAAAATAGCTGTATGAATATCACCAACTTTGTTCATGTGTTGCTACAAGTCCAAGCCTCTCACCGGGTCATCCGCGAAGCATCCGTGTGCTCATCTCTGATCGTAAGTTGGTTAAAGGCGACCTTGATGTCGGCCCCTGCTGACCCAAACACTGACCCCTCTATCAGCAATTGCCGCAAATTGAACTGCACTCGCAACAGAACACCCGACGTTGTCCAAGGTCGATCAGAAGGAAGGTGGACCGGCGAAGGATTGAGCTGTTGCGTCACCCTGAAGCGGGTTGTTGCCGATTTTTGGTCGAATGCAATATTGCGCATCTGGAATACGCCGAATTGGTTATGTTTTCTATTCTCCCAAATAGACTTTCGACATTTCACTTTTCGTTTCTCTGAATTCTCTTTGCAAACCGATGTATTAATGGCACCATAGCTTGGTCGATGGTTTGACCAACATTCCAACATACCGGAGTGCTTTTTATTTCCAGATTGAAACTTCGGTATAGAACAGGACGATTTTTGCAACTTTCAAGTGACCAATGAGTTGCCACTGCCTGAATACAGCCAAGTGACTGATTCCGAACAAGATTATTCATACGGTATTTACAAAATGGTAGAAAATTATTAATCCGCATCAACATCTCATTAATAAACGTTCACGTATCGAAACGTATATCTGAATTCTACCCTCCCAAAATGACGTTGCATTTGACACAAACTTGATCGTTGATTTGACCAACATACCAATATACCGAAGTTCTTTTTATTTTCAGGTTGAAACTTCGGTATAAAGCAGGACGAGTTTTGCATCTTTCAAGTGACCAATGAGTTGCCACTGCCTAAATACAGCCAAGTGACTGATTCCGAACAAGATTATTCATACGGTATTTACAAAATGGTAGAAAATTATTAATCCGCATCAACATCTCATTAATAAACGTTCACGTATCGAAACGTATATCTGAATTCTACCCTCCCAAAATGACGTTGCATTTGACACAAACTTGATCGTTGATTTGACCAACATACCAATATACCGTAGTTCTTTTTATTTTCAGGTTGAAACTTCGGTATAAAACAGGACGAGTTTTGCATCTTTCAAGTGACCAATGAGTTGCCACTGCCTAAATACAGCCAAGTGACTGATTCTAAACAAGATTATTCATACGGTATTTACAAAATGGTAGAAAATTATTAATCCGCATCAACATCTCATTAATAAACGTCCACGTATTGAAACGTATATCTGAATTCTACCCTCCCAAAATGACGTTGCGTTTGACACAAACTTGATCGTTGATTTGACCAACATACCAATATACCGAAGTTCTTCTTATTTTCAGATTGAAAATTCGGTATAAAACAGGACGAGTTTTGCATCTTTCAAGTGACCAATGAGTTGCCACTGCCTAAATACAGCCAAGTGACTGCTTCCGAACAAAATTATTCATACGGTATTTACAAAATGGTAGAAAATTATCAATCCGCATCAACATCTCATTAATGAACGTTCACGTATTGAAATTTATATCTGAATTCTACCCTCCCGAAATGACGCTGCATTTGACACAAACTTGATCGTTGATTTGACCAACATACCAATATACCGAAGTTCTTTTTATTTTCAGGTTGAAACTTCGGTATAAAACAGGACGAGATTTGCATATTTCAAGTGACCAATGAGTTGCCACTGCCTAAATACAGCCGAGTGACTGATTCTAAACAAGATTATTCATACGGTATTTACAAAATGGTAGAAAATTATTAATCCGCATCAACATCTCATTAATAAACGTTCACGTATTGAAACGTATATCTGAATTCTACCCTCCCAAAATGACGTTGCATTTGACACATACTTGATCGTTGATTTGACCAACATACCAATATACCGTAGTTCTTTTTATTTTCAGGTTGAAACTTCGGTATAAAACAGGACGAGTTTTGCATCTTTCAAGTGACCAATGAGTTGCCACTGCCTAAATGCAGCCAAGTGACTGATTCCGAACAAGATTATTCATACGGTATTTACAAAATGGTAGACAGCATCAATTTCTCAAAAATTAATAACATTTACATATCAAAACGTATATTTGAATTCAACCCTCTCAAACTGATGTTGTATTGAACATAAACTTGATCGTTGATTTGAACAACATACCAATATACCGAAGTTCTTTTTATTTTCAGGTGGAAACTTCGGTATAAAACGAGACGAGTTTTGCAACTTCCAAGTGACCAATGAGTTGGCACTGCCTGAATACAGCCAAGTGACTGATTATACACGTATTCACAAAATGGTATACATTTTTGAGCAGCATCAATTTCTCGAAAATTAATAACATTTACATACCAAAACCTATATTTGAATTCAACCCTCTCAAACTGATGTTGTATTGGACATAAACTTGATCGTTGATTTGATCAACATACCAATATACCGAAGTCCTTTTTATTTCCAGGTTGAAATTACGGTATAAAACAGGACATGTTTTGCAATTTTTGAGTGACCAATGAGATGCCACTGCCAAATAACTGATTTCACACAAGTTTATTTATACGGTATTCGTCCTTTTTGAGCGCTCGTACTACTTACACGAGGGCTATATCATTTCGTCACGATGTCTGTATTTTTTCGAATTTTGAGCTGAAAATGTGCCGTAAGCACGATAACTCTCGAACGGAACAACCTAGAGACTTGAAATTTTCAGTTTGGGTTCAGTTCCCGAATGCCTCGGTTATGTTCGTTAATGGGCCAAATTCCACCAGGGGTTCCGTAAATATGGCCGTTCAAAGTTTTGTTCTCCTGATTACTTGGAAACTACAAATTTGATCGAGATGAAATTTTGCACTCAAATGGAGAATGAGGTGTTCAAGCTACCTATGAAATTTTGTCCAGATCGCATGACCAGAACCATAGAAATCATAGAAAATTGTAACTTTTGAACGAAAACGCCTAGGGACTTGAAATTTTCAGGATAGGTGTGAATCTCGAATGTCGTGATCACGTTCATCTATGAGCAGAATTATACTAGGGGTTCCGTAAATATGGTCGTTTGAAATTTAGTTTTCTTGATAATTTCGAAACAACAGATTCGATCGTGACGAAATTTTGTAAACTAATGGAGAATGATATCTTCAAGCTACGTTTCTCCAGATCACATGACCAGAACCATAGAAACCATAGAAAATCATAACTTTCGAACGGAAAGGCCTAGGGACTTGAAATTTTCAGGATAGGTGTGGATCTGAAATGTCGTGTTAACGTTCATCAATGAGCAGAATAATACTAGGGGTTCCGTAAATACGGTCGTTTGAAATTTAGTTTTCTCGATAATTTCGAAACTACGGATTCGATCGAGATAACATTTGGTATGTCGAGAGCCAAGTGATTGATTTTAAACTACCCAATCGAACTCACGTTGTTTTGGCAACATAGCTTGGTCGTTGATTTGAGGTTATATTCATAACCTTCAAATATTTTGATTCCAGGATAAAAGTTTCCCAATCAGGTCTGGAACTGAGACCCTCGTCGTCGAAGTTCTCGGCCAGCCTGTACATCGGCGAAATGCTCCAATGCATTCGGCCAAGTGACTTTAGAGTAGGTTATGACGCGGCCATCATTATAGTGCGGTGCTAAAAGCGAAATTGCATTGCTCAATGTCCGTGAACCTGCCAGTTCAATATGAATTACACACTTACTTCGAAAATAAACAGATTAAAGTGGCATTTTGTTTTGTTTTTGGCCTAACCGACCGGCAAACACGTCATTCAGCTTTCTTTGTATACCTCTACCAGAACAAGAAGTCCTCTTCGTGTTTCAACAATTCAATGAATTCTCGATTTCTTAACTAGAGGTTCATAGATTCGATCGCTTTGAAACATAAGAATTAAAAAATTCAATTTCTCACGGAAGAGGGACGAATAATTCGCTCCGAATATGCGCCGCTCAGCTGATCGGCGTCTGGTCGAAATTAAAGGCTCCGTCTTCTCGATATTTCGGGGTTAAGTGTCAACTTCCCCGGAAGAATCGGACGCCTACTCCGAAATGAGAGTGCTTTGACCCCTCGATCGAGCGTTTCCACAGCCAGAAATTTTGGACGGCAGACGCTGTGATTAAAGGTCATCGATTCATCGCCAATTTTCCCAACACGTGTAAAGATATAAACGTGCGGTTTCTTGTCCCTTGTATAAGGGTGCAATGGAATTAAGCCCTCGAGATACGATTTTTTATACGGCGCGGTGCCTCAAATTTACCGTGTTGATCACCTCTAACTGCATCTGATTTTGTTTCAGTAAAAAACATACCTTACGTGTCATTACACCTTGGTGTATATTGATCCAATCTATGAAGGGGTTGTAGAATAAGTTTCAGAGGAAGAATTTAGGTGGTAAACATACTTAAATTCCTGGGACCTAGACAGAAAGCTCGAGTAGGAGAGAAGGGATAAATTTCGCAATTTGCAGTTTTTCACTCGTATCTCCCAAACGGCGCGTCGCACATCAAAACTTATCATGAACAGAATGAAAGCTTTTTGAATTTCCTTCAAGACTGCTCACATCACTTTTTCGTGTATCTGAAACAGTTTCTGAGATATCCGCAGCTAAACTCGCTAATTGAAGAAAATTGTATTTTTACCCCACGTTTTTGACAAACATTTCTTTGTAGCGTCACTTTTCGGCCATACTCATCGAGAAAAAGTTGGAGAGCAGAGTTTTCTTAACGATGAGTTTTTGCACAATTCTATATCATCTACGGGTTCAAACTTTTTTTGGTTTATTGTTAATTTTTGAAGACAATCCTATATTCCATTTTGAGGGTTATTTTTCTTCACACTGGCTGAGTAATGGTGAAATAACGAATGAAAAGAAGGTAGTTGCTAAAAAACAACATTTCTTGACAATTGCACTACATACAGCAAGGGTGAGTTGGTAGGAGGTGTTCTTCAAAAATCAACAGTAATCTGAAAAACTCAGCAAGTTTGGACTCGTTGATGTTAAAAAATGGCATAGGAACTCATTGTGGAGGAAATTTAATGCTCCTCAACTTCTTTCGTGATGGTTATGGAAGAAAAGTGAAAGGCTGAGGCGCTAGAAGGAGATGTTTGTCAAAAAAAAATTGCGAAAAGCACTGCCGTGAAGTCAGGAGCTTTTGAGCGCTCGTACATGCACCTTGTAGGTAGATTCGCATTTTCCAGTTTTAGAAATCAATTGAAGGAATTTTCGACAGCTGTCAAAAAAATTCTGAAACTTAGGCGAAACTCCAGACTTCAGTCAGTGCTTTAGGTGACCAATTTTTTTTCGATAATTCGCTAGAATTTTCTACGGTATCTATGGTCTTGGTGGTGCGATCTGGACAAAATTTGGCACGTAGTTTGAATACATTATCAGTAGTTTCGGAACTATCAGGAAAATAATATTTTGAACGGCCATATTTACGGAACCCCTAGTCGTATTTTGCTCATTGATGAACGTGACCGCGATATTCGCAATCCAAACCCACCCTGAAAATTTCAAGTTCCTAGGCCTTTCCGTTCAAAAGTTACAATTTTCTATGGTTTCATGGTTTTGGTCATGCGATCTGGACAAAATATTGTTTTAATATATCATTCTCGATTGAAATACAAAATTTCATCTCGATCGAATCCGTAGTTTCGAAATTATCGAGAAAACAAAATTTCAAACGACAGTATTTACGGAACCCCTAGAATAATGTTGCTTATAGATGAACGTGATCACGACATTCGAGATCCACACCAATCCTGAAAATTTCAAGTCCCTAGGCGTTTCCGTTCAAAAGTTACAATTTTCTATGGTTTCTATGGTTCTGGTCATGCGATCTGGACAAAATTTCTTATGCAGCTTGAACACCTCATTATCCATTTGAGTGCAAAATTTCATCCCGATCAAATCTGTAGTTTTCGAGTAATCAGGGAAACAAAACTTTGAACGGTCATATTTACGGAACCCCTGGTGGAATTTGGCCCATTAACGAACTTAACCGAGGCATTCGGGAACTGAACCCACATTGAAAATTTCAAGTATCTAGGTTGTTCCGTTCGAGAGTTATCGTGCCTACAGCCGGACGGACGGACAGATTCGAATTATCCGACGGATTCGTCATCAGTGAGTCGAACATAGTCGATTGAGACCATTTTCGGCTCAAAATTCGAAAAATACAGACAACGTGACGAAATGATATAGCCCTCGTGTAAGTTGTACGAGCGCTCAAAAAGGTGGGGTGAAAATACCATTCTCTCTAATCAGCGACTTGGCTGCGGATATCTCAGAAACTTTTCAAGTTACATAAAAAAGTAATGGAAGCAATCTTGTAGGGAATTTACAGAGCTTTCAATCTGTAAATCATAGGTTTTATCGTACGACGCACCGTTTAAGAGATATGCTCGAAAAATTGGAAACTGGGACTTAAGCGCCTGATTTAGATCCCAGGACTTTTAGTTTGTTCACCTCCTTGCTACTTTTGATGAGTTCCCAAACAGAATCAAATTTTCGTCTGAAATATTCTCTACATACCCTTAATCAACTAGAGTAACACCTGTTAGGTGAAAACATATTGTAACGAACTTAAGCCGGACCTGTCGCGACTCCCGAGCTTTTTAGAACCAACCACTGCGACAGTAAGGACAGCGAATCTTCTAGAGACTACGAGACGCTTCGAGCAGCATACTGGTGACATCGCGATACATATATGACCATCGTCCCGAAGCAGAGGCAGTACAGTACTAGATAGCGTCAATATAAATTATATAGTGTGTGAATATAAATTAGAAATGTAAATGAATAAGTTAAGTATTTGGACTATTTTCATTACATTATCATTGAGCTTCACCCTATCAGCCTTCCGAATTTCTATTTCTTTTGGTTTTCCTTACCTGATCAAAATATTAAAAAAAATTGTACCTATCTTGTCATAAATAATCTGCTGTATCAGCCAATGGACCAACCTGTGAACGCTCTCCATTATTTGAAACAATTCTCACGATGAGAAATTTTTGGAGCACGGTCTTGCTGAAGGTACCTTCTCGACCTTCGATGAAGGACCAAAAAAATTTAGGATGCCATCTTCACATGTGTTGAACGTTGAGAGCAAACTTACCTCAATTAACGCTCATTTCTTAAACCAGCTGTTCTTCGGAAGGCTAAAAAAGGTCCAACAAAAGCACATTAAATCGAATGACTACACAGATAGTCCCAGATTATGATGTGGTATTCAGAAATGTATAGGAAATTTCTTGGTAACATGAATATCGCATCCGTCCTCAAGTTCTTCGTTTTGTCCCTCAACATTCAGAAATTTTGTATAATTTATTCCACACTCTACCCGATTTTTCTGTTAACGTTTCGAAGATTCTGGAAAATCCCACGTTCCACGAAAAATATCGTAAACATGGAATGTCTTACAGCGTTGCCTGCGTGGAAATGCCATATCTATTCATCCTTGTTGCGCTCATCACCTCGGATATGTTTATCTTTCTCCAAATAATGGCGATGTTGGCATCACAACAAACCAAATCCGAGTGGAAGGATAATAATGCTCGAAATACAGGGTGTTATATTCTTTTCGACCCAATTGCGCCCTCAATATATCCCCGAAGAAAAAAATCGAAATGTTTTCAACAAACCCTTCATTGACCGACTAAAACCGTATAGCTCATTTATTTATCGCGAGTTAGAATAAGCACTCCATTTTAAGACATGGGAATCATACAGGACCTAGGTTAGTATAAGAATATATTTCATTGAATTTTTGAGCGCTCGTACGACTTACACGAGGGCTATATCATTTCGTCACGATGTCTGTATTTTTCGAATTTTGAGCCGAAAATGGTCTCAATCTACTATGTTCGACTCACTGATGACGAATCCGTCGGAAAATTCGAGTCTGTCCGTCCGGCCGTAAGCACGATAACTCTCGAACGGAAAAACATAGAGACTTGAAATTTACAGTGTGGGTTCAGTTCTCGAATGCCTCGGTTAAGTTCGTTAATAGGACAAATTCCACCAGGGGTTCCGTAAATGTGGCCGTTCAAAGTTTTGTTCCCCTGATTACTTGAAAACTACAGATTTGATCGAGATGAAATTTTGCACTCAAATGGAGAATGAGGTGTTCAAGCTGAATTGTGAATTTTTGTCCAGATCGCATGACCAGAACCATAAAAACCATAGAAAATTGTAACTATTGAATGGAAACGCCTAGGGACTTGAAATTTTCAGGATAGGTGTGGATCTTGAATGTTGTGATCACGTTAATCTATGAGCAAAATTATACTTGGGGTTCCGTAAATATGGTCGTTCGAAATTTAGTTTTCTTGATAATTTCAAAACTACAAATTCGATCGTGACGAAATTTTGTATACTAATGGAGAATTATATATTCAAGCTACATTCCTCCAGATCACATGACCAGAACCATAAAAACCATAGAAAATCATAACTTTCGAACGGAAAGGCTTAGGGACTTGAAATTTTCAGGATAGGTGTGGATCTGAAATGTTTTCTCGATCATTTCGAAACTACGGATTCGATCGAGATGAAATTTTGTATTTTAATCGAGAATTATATATTAAAGCAATAGTTTGTCCAGATCGCATGATCAGAACCATAGAAACCATAGAAAATTGTAACTTTTGAACGGAAAGGCCTAGGAACTTGAAATTTTCAGGGTGGGTTTGGATCGCAAATATCGCGGTCACGTTCATCAATGAGCAAAATTAGACTAGGGTTCCGTAAATATGACCGTTCAAAATATTTTTTCCTTGATAGTTTCGAAACTGCTGATCGGATTGGAATGAAATTCTGCACCTAGCTGAGGAATAATGTATTCAAACTACGTGGGAAATTTTGTCTAGATCGCATTACCAAGACCGTAGATACCGTATAAAATTCTAGCGAATTATCGAAAAAAATTGATCAGCTGAAGCACTGACATGAAGTCTGGAGTTTCACCTAAGTTTCAGAATTTTTTTGACAGCCGTCGAAAATTCCTTCAATTGATTTCTAAAACTGGAAAATGCGAATCTACCTACAAGGTGCATGTACGAGCGCTCAAAAGCTCCTGCCTTCACGGCAGTGCTTTTCGTAATTTTTTTGTTCGTGATCTTGAAATTTGCACCATGTATGTTCAACGTTTTCATTTCGAATGGTCTCAATCAGAGTGCATCGCTTCCCTGGCCGAAATTAGATCTCGGACAATGCACATGATGCCCCCAAACAATTCCCGAAATTTAATCGTGACGACTTCCTTTTTTCTCATAGCGTAAGGTCACTTACATCTCGGCCACAATTATATAATAATTTTATTTTTGCCCGTGTTGCATTTTTTCAATTGAATAATTCCCGATGCTGCTGGGTCATACAATCGAAAATGCAACGACCTCGTTGTCCGTCGATTGGAGGATTTGAGCGGCAATTGGGTCGATGGACTGTTGTGGGATCTTTCTCAGCCTCGTCGAACGGGTCAGGGTGAAGTAATTGAGGTCAAAAATAGTATAACACCCTGTATTTTGAGCATAGAAATATCCTCCTACTCGGGTTTGGTTTGTTGTGATGCCAACATCGCGAATGTTTGGAGGAAGATGAACATATCCGACGTGATGAGTGCGACAAGGATGAATATATCTGGCACTTCTATGCAGGCAACGCTGTGAGACATTTCATGTTTGCTCTATTTCTCGTGGGACGTGCGATTTCCTGAATCTTCGAAACGTTAGCAAAAAAATAGGGTAGAGTGTAAAGTAAATAATACAAAATCTCTGAATGTTGAAGGACCAAACGAAGACCTTGCGGACATATACGATACTTCTGTTACCAAGAAATTTTCCATACATTTCTAAATACCACATCATAATCTGGGACTATCTATGTAGTCATTCGATTTAATGTACCTTTGTTGGACCTTTTTTAGCCATTCCGAAGAACAGCTGTTTTAATAAGTGGTCGCTAATTGAGGTTAGTTTGCCCTCAACGTTCAACACATGTGAAGATGGCATCCCAAATTTGTATGGACCTTCATCAAAGGTCGAGAAGGTATCTTCAGCAGGACCGTGCTCCAAGAATTTCTCATTGTGAGAATTGTTTCGAATAATGGAGAGCGTTTACATTGGCTGGTATAGGAGATTATTCATGACTAGATACGATTTTCATCAGGTATGATAGGGTGGGACTCAATCTGTTCGAGTTACATGGAAAAGCAATAGGAGCAATCTTGTAGGAAATTCGAAAATCTGCTTCCAATCTATTTTCACAGGTTTCAACATACAACGTATCGTTTGGGATATATGAGCGAAATACTTAAAATTGGGACATTTGTCCCTTCCCCCTTGCCTAAGCTCCTGGAATAGGTCGCAGGACTGTTGATATGTTCACCTTTCCCTTTGAAATGCTACTTTCCCCCTTCCTCCCCCGATTGACAGAACTATGTGGTTTATTAAATTTTAAAATATATTCTTGACTATCTTTCCTGCCAAGTACAATCCTGCATCATCTATATCTAGAGGAATAAACTGTTATAATCTGATAGTTTCCCAAACCCCTATCCCGACAGAAAGGTACAGTTAAACTGTGTGAAAAGGGTGAGGTGCCATCAACGACGCAACAGGTGATCCTCGGGAGGCCCGGCTATGGCAGATGGATCTCAATCTGGATCTACCTGCGAAAAGAACAGGTGGCAACCCCTTGATTTCGAGGAAACCCTTATAAAACGAGAATCATTCTCGAAGAGAAACAATCTGATGGTTTTTTTTTTATTTGGTTATTTTGTGGCAGGATATTACGTTGTCTTCGGTGATTTATAGTTCTAGTGTTTTTATGTTCCACTAATTTTGTTTAACCATGAGAGGGATGCTGATTTTATGTCGAGGGTAGTTCAAGGCACAATGAAAGTTATTGTTAAAAATCTCCTAGTATTGTTCAGATTTTTAGCTATTCGACGTGAATTAAAATTTTCGAATTATCTCATTTGGTTCGAAAAATCGAGAGTTTGTAATATGGATCAAGAAGTAGAAAATGAAGATTGACGAGGAAAAAGCAAATCAATAATGTTTTATAAAACTAGAGAAAATTCAAGAAAGGAAGTAGAAAGTAAAAATGTACAATAAGGAAATAAATTGGAAGGACAATGTGAAATATAATACTAAGATATCAATATGGATGAGAACTTAAACACACATAGAAAAACAAGAAAGGTAAAACTGTAGAAACGGTGACCAAAAGACTTCAAACCCATATTAACAAGTGCAATATGGATCAAAAAATAGAGAATAAAGATGAACGAAGGAAGAGCAAATCAATAATGTTACATAATACTAGAGAAAATTCAAGAAAGGAAGTAAAATGTAAAAATATACAATAAGGAAATAATATCGAAAGAAAATGTAAAATACTAAGATATCACTATGGATCAAAATTTAAACACACATAGAAGAAACAAGAAAGAAAGCCAGAACAATCTGACGAAAAGAAGAAACAGATTATAAAGAACTAAGAGTGAAAATCTATAAATCCATAATAAGACCTAGCTAAATTCTAATAATGAACAAAAACAAAATGAAGGAACTTGAAAGAATACAGATTAGTGTTCTAAGAGAAGAAATAATATGTTGTTTCCATTTGCTTCAAACGAGGAAAATTCAGAATAAAAGATCAAAAAACGAAGAAATATCAATAGGTTTAACGCAGACGACACGGCACAGCTTCAGGTAAAACTGTAGAAAGGGTGACCAAAAAGACTTCAAAACCATATCAACAAGTGCAATGTGGATCAAAAAATAGAGAATAAAGATTAACGAAAGAAGAGCAAATCAATAATGTTTCATAAAACTAGAGAAAATTCAAGAAAGGAAGTAAAAATTAAAAATTTACAATAAGGAAATAAGATGGAAAGACAATATAAAATACTGAGATATCACTATGTATGAAAATTTAAACACACATAGAAGAAACAAGAAAGAAAGCCGGAAAAATCTGACGAAAAGAAGAAGCAGATTAGATGAAGATAAATCCATGATAAGACCTAGCTAAATTCTAATAATGAATGAAAACAAAACGAAGGAACTTGAAAGAATACAGATAAGAGTTCTAAGAGGAGAAATAATATGTTGTTTCCATAAACTTCAAACGAGGAAAATTCAGAATAAAAGATCAAAAAACGAAGAAATATCAATAGGTCTATACGCAGACGACACGGCACAGCTTCAGGTAAAACTGCAGAAAAGGTGATCAAAAAGATTTCAAAACCATATTAACAAAGAAGAATATGGATCAAAGTATAGAGAATAAAGATTAACGAAAGAAGAGCAAATCAATAATGTTTCATAAAACTAGAGAAAATTCAAGAAAGGAAGTAAAAAATTAAAAATTATGTATACAAATTTAAACACACATAGAAGAAACAAGAAAGAAATCCGGAAAAATCTGACGAAAAGAAGAAGCAGATTAAATGAAGAACTAATAGTGATAATGTATAAATCCATAATAAGTCCTAGCTCAATTCTGATAATGAACAAAAACAAAATAAAGGAACTTGAAACAATACAAATTAGAGTTCTAAGAGAAGAAATAATATATTATTTCGATTTACTTCTTCAACGAGGAAAATTCAGAATGAAAGATCAAAAAATTACGAAAAGCACTGGCGTGAAGTCAGGAGCTTTTGAGCGCTCGTACATGCACCTTGTAGGTAGATTCGCATTTTCCAGTTTTAGAAATCAATTGAAGGGATTTTCGACAGCTGTCACAAAAATTCTCAAACTTAGGCGAAACTCCAGACTTCATGTCAGTGCTTTAGGTGACCAATTTTTTTTCGATAATTCGCTAGAATTTTCTACGGTATCTATGGTCTTGGTGATGCGTTCTGGACAAAATTTCAAAATTCCAATCAAATCAGTAGTTTCGAAATTATCAGGAACAGAATATTTTGAACGGCCATATTTACGGAACCCCTAGTCTAATTTCGCTCATTGATGAACGTGACCGTGAAATTTGCGTTCCAAACCCACCCTGAAAATTTCAAGTTCCTAGGCCTTTTCCTTCGGAAGTTATAATTTTCTATGAATTCTATTATTCTGGTCATGCAATCTGGACAAAATGTTGGTTCAATATGTCATTCTCGTTTAAAATACAAAATTTTATCTCGATCGAATCCGTAGTTTCGAAATTATCGAGAAAAAAAAATTTCAAACGACCGTATTTACGGAACCCCTAGTATAATTCTGCTCATTGATGAACGTGAATGCCACATTTCAGATCTACACCTATCCTGAAAATTCCAAGTCCCTAGGCCTTTCTGTTCGAAAGTTATGATTTTCTATGGTTTCTATGATTCGGATCATGCGATCTAGAGAAATGTAGCTTGAATATATCATTCTCCATAAGTATACAAAATTTCGTCACGATCGAATCTGTAGTTTGGAAATTATCAATAAAACTAGATTTCAAACGACCATATTTACGAAACCCCTAGTATAATTTTGCTCATAGATGAAAGTGATCACGACAATCGAGATCCACGCCTATCCTGAAAATTTCAAGTCCCTAGGCGTTTCCGTTCAAAAGTTACAATTTTCAATGGTTTCTATGGTTCTGGTGATGCGAGCTGAACAAAATTTTGCATGTAGCTTGAACATCACATTTTCCATAAGCGTGCAGAATTTCATCCCGATCGAATCTGTAGTTTCAAAGTAATCAGGAAAACAAAATTTCGAGCGGATATATTTACGGAACCCTCAGGTGGATTTTGCCCAATAACGAACTTAACCTCGGCATTCGAGATTCGAACCTCCCCTGAAAATTTCAATTTCCTTGGACATTCCGTTCGAGAGTTATCGTGTATACGGATGGACGGACGGACAGACTCGAATTTTCCGACGGATTCGTCATCAGTGAGTCGAACATAGTCGTTTGAGACCATTTTCGGCTCAAAATTGGAAAAATACAGACATCGTGACGAAATGATATGGCCCTCGTGTAAGTTGTACGAGCGCTCAAAAAAGAAAGCCAGAAAAATCAACCAATATCTCTTCCTTCTAAAGAAAAGAAGTAGCAGATTAGAGGAAGAACTGAGCGTGAAAATATACAAATCCATTATAAGACCCAGCTAAATTCAAATAATTATAAAAAAAAGAAGGAACTTGAAAGGATATGAAGTATATCTCTACTAGTAGAAAAAGACGCACTATGGTACTTCAGAAATGAAGAGATCTGTCAAATAACTAGGACACAAAAACTATAAGAATTCATATTGGAACTAGCAGAATAAAAATAAGATAAAATTGGGACACAGGAGAACAAGGAAATACTGGAAGCAATGGAACAAGAAAAAAGAAAACAATCGAAGGGACCTAGAACAAGAGTGAAAAAATAAAAAAACTGAAAATAAGAAGAGAAAGAATGACACTCAGAAAACAAAAAAGAGGTTGAATTTCCCAAAAAATAGTAACAGTGTCATTATGAAGGCAATATTGACATCCACCTTCAATGCATATTGGTCGATTCGAAGTGTTCGAAATGACCTGCGTTAAAAGCCGCCGCTCCCGCTACCACAAGGTAGCTCTTCAGCTCCCGCACCACCTTCTACCCACTCCGTGGTACCTGAATATTCATACGTTCATACATGCCTTTCTTATACACTGAACCAGTTATTTTCAGGAACGAATCGCTGTTTGAAATTTTACTGCCGCGTACTTTGACGTACGGTATTTATTGTTTGCGACTTGGCTTCGCCTCATTTTCAAGACGCGCAGAATAAGAGGTTGACTTCCGTCATGCACCTCCTGAGAAGTTGTAAATTATCTACGCGCAGTCGATTGCACATGCAACTAAATAAACAATCCCGGATAAACATTGTGTAGGAACGATAAACGCGTGAAACCCGCAGATAAGAAATTCAGGAAATACAAAATGCACACCTTTGAGAACACTAGGGAAATTTTAGAATATTCAAGAATAAGTTGATTCCATTGAAAAAATTCTGAATAGTAATAGTAAATAAGAGGAGAAATTGATGAAATGCTTTTTTGAAGCATGTCCCAAACATGCTCGAGCGGATTAGAGTCCGGAGATTGCGCTGGCCATGGCGATACTTCAATTCCTTCGTTCGCCACAAGAAGTAATGAAAGTTGAAAGTTGGCATCGTCCAAGTGATGTCCTATGATGAATCCATCCATGGCAATTATCTCTGTCTGGCGTTTGTCTGTGCCAATTACTGCAGCCGTCGTTACGTCACCGACCTTCTAATCAGATTTGACCCTAAGCGACCGAATTTTCGCGATTTAATCAGCAGGTTCCAACGGTCACGTGTTGAGATGCGTACACCTATTGACTTGACGAGATAAGATAACTTATCTTTCACTTTCAGGATTCCATGCATTCGTTACATTGCTATGCCACAATTATTATGTAATGTCGATACTATCAATAAGTATATACTCGGAATCTTGTTCGAATGCTACCTCTCAGTCTTCACCACCATTCACCCTCATGCCCTCCTCGCAGCCACGATTCGACGCCGCTCGACTTTTTCATTGAAAATTCAGAACAAAGCGTGTGAAATGAAACAAAATCGCCAATCATCAATCACTATTTTCATGAATGGGTATAACTTATTCCACTCGTAGTACGAAACATTAAAGTGCTATTAGTCCATTAATTCCACACTACAATCAAAACAATAACGAAATAGTACATTTACTACGATACTCATTGCAACTATTAATTTCGCACTGAGATAACGACCAAGCTGCATTAATGGAATTCCGCCAGGCTGGTATTTGTCTAATGCCGTGTCATATTTATTGTTCGATTCGAGGCATTATTGCTTTACGTTGTTTGTTTATTGCACCAGATTATTATGATGGATTATGGCTCATCTTCGATTGATTCGCCGCGATGTCGATTTGAAATGCGATTACAATATTGGAATGTTTGGCATGTCCATCGGGAGTGTTAAATGGCGAAGAGGCTGAGAGTTGAAGAAAACTCATCTCATGATTCCCTTGGCATAGCCAGAAGGGCAATTTATTTTTATCAGAATTACTTTTGCAGTTGGCTACAACTTTTTCATTGATGAGTTTGCACGTTTCTGGAGTATTCCGATATCATAAACAAACTGGTGAAAAACTGAAATTTTTTTTCCAAAATTGTTGCAAATTTGACCTACTGTAGCTCACTAACGGTTAGTCCTGAAAAATTTCAGTTGGTCTCACTCGACGCAGAACTTAATGCTCCACGACTATTATTGAGACAACTTTTCACAGTCCTGAGGCATTATACGCAATATCATGAACAAACTGGCGGAAAACTGAAAATTTTGCTTCATCGCCCCAAATTTGTCCAATTTCGACCTACTGTATCTCGGTGACGGCTGGTCGTGGGAATTTTCGGTTTAGCTCACACGAAGCAGAATGTGATGCTCAAAACCTTTTATGGAAATAACTTTTCACAATTCTGGGGTAGTATATGCGATATCATGAACAAACTGGCGAAAAACTGAAAATTTTGCTATAACGCCCAAAATTGGTCCAATTTTAACCTACTGTTTCTCCGTAACGGTTGGTTGTGAAAATTTTCAGTTGGTTTTACTCAACGCAGAACTTGATGCTCCACAATTTTTGTTTAGACAATTTTTCCTAGTCCTAGGGTATTATACGCGATATCCTGAACGAGCTAGCGAAAAAAAGAAAATTTTGCTGTAACGTCCAAAATTGCGGTGAATTTGACCTACTGTAGCTCGGTTACGGGTGATGGTGAGAATTTTTGGTTAGTCTCACACAACGCAGAATTTAAAGTCGAACAATTTTTATGTGAATAACTTTCCACAATTCTGGGGTAGTATAGGCGATATCATGAACAATCTGGCGAAAAACTGAAAATTTTGCTATAACGCCCAAAATTGGTCCAAATTTAACCTACTGTATCTCCGTAACGGTTGGTTGTGAAAATTTTCAGTTGGTCTCACTCAACGCAGAATTTGATGCTACACGACTTTTGTTCAGACAACTTTTCACAGTTCTAGGGTATCATACGCGATATCCTGAACGAACTAGCGAAAAAAAGAAAATTTTGCTGTAACGTCCAAAATTGCGGTGAATTTGACCTACTGTAGCTCGGATACGGGTGATGGTGAGAATTTTTGGTTAGTCTCACACGACGCAGAATTTAAAGCTGAACAATTTTTATGTAAATAACTTTCTACAATTCTGGGGTAGTATAGGCGATTTCATGAACAAACTGGCGAAAAACTGAAAATTTTGCTATAACGCCCAAAATTGGTCCAATATTAACCTAATGTATTTCAGTAACGGTTGGTTGTGAAAATTTTCAGTTGGTTTCACTCAACGCAGAATTTGATGCACCACAATTTTCGTTGAGACAACTTTTCCTAGTCCTAGGGCATTATACGCGATATCCTGAACGAACTAGCGAAAAAAATAAAATTTTGCTGTAACGTCCAAAATTGCGGTGAATTTGACCTACTGTAGCTCGGTTACGGGTGATGATGAGAATTTTTGGTTAGTCTCACACGACGCAGAATTTAAAGCTCAACAATTTTTATGTAAATAACTTTCCACAATTCTGGGGTAGTAGAGGCGATATCATGAACAAACTGGCGAAAAACTGAAAATTTTGCTATAACGCCCAAAATTGGTCCAATTTTAACCTACTGTACCTTCGTAACGGTTGGTTGTGAAAATTTTCAGTTGGTTTCACTCAACGCAGAACTTGATGCTCCACAATTTTTGTTCAGACAACTTTTCCTAGTCCTAGGGCATTATACGCGATATCCTGAACGAACTAGCAAAAAAAAGAAAATTTTGCTGTAACGTCCAAAATTTTGGTGAATTTGACCTACTCTAGCTCGGTTACGGGTGATGGTGAGAATTTTGGTTAGTCTCACACAACGCAGAATTTAAAGTCGAACAATTTTTATGTGAATAACTTTCCACAATTCTGGGGTATTATAGGCGATATCATGAACAAACTGGCGGAAAACTGAAAATTTTGCTATAACGCCCAAAATTGGTCCAATTTTAACCTATTGTATCTTCGTAACCGTTGGTTGTGAAAATTTTCAGTTGGTTTCACTCAACGCAGAACTTGATGCTCCACAATTTTTGTTCAGACAACTTTTCCTAGTCGTAGGGCATTATACGCGATATCCTGAACGAACTAGCGAAAAATAGAAAATTTTGCTGTAACGTCCAAAATTGCGGTGAATTTGACCTACTCTAGCTCGGTTACGGGTGATGGTGAGAATTTTTGGTTAGTCTCACACGACGCAGAATTTAAAGCAGAACAATTTTTATATGAATAACTTTCCACAATTCTGGGGTAGTATAGGCGATATCATGAACAAACTGACGAAAAACTGAAAATTTTGCTATAACGCCCAAAATTGGTCCAATTTTAACCTACTGTATCTTCGTAACGGTTGGTTGTGAAAATTTTCAGTTGGTTTCACTCAACGCAGAACTTGATGCTCCACAATTTTTCTTCAGACAACTTTTCCTAGTCCTAGGGCATTATACGCGATATCCTGAACGAACTAGCGAAAAAAAGAAAATTTTGCTGTAACGTCCAAATTTGCGGTGAATTTGACCTACTGTAGCTTGGTTACGGGTGATGATGAGAATTTTTGGTTAGTCTCACACGACGCAGAATTTAAAGCTGAACAATTTTTATGTGAATAACTTTCCACAATTATGGGGTATATCTATCTCTATCTCTAGGCGATATCATGAACAAACTGGCGAAAAACTGAAAATTTTGCTATAACGCCCAAAATTGGTCCAATTTTAACCTACCGTATCTCCGTAACGGTTGGTTGTGAAAATTTTCAGTTGGTTTCACTCAACGCAGAACTTGATGCTCCACAATTTTTGTTTAGACAACTTTTCCTAGTCCTAGGGCATTATACGCGATATCCTGAACGAACTAGCGAAAAAAAGAAAATTTTGCTGTAACGTCCAAAATTGCGGTGAATGTGACCTACTGTAGCTCGGTTACGGGTGATGGTGAGAATTTTTGGTTAGTCTCACACGACGCAGAATTTAAAGCTGAACAATTTTTATGTGAATAACTTTCCACAATTCTGGGGTATATCTATCTCTATTTCTAGGCGATATCATGAACAAACTGGCGAAAAACTGAAAATTTTGCTATAACGCCCAAAATTGGTCCAATTTTAACCTACCGTATCTCCGTAACGGTTGGTTGTGAAAATTTTCAGTTGGTTTCACTCAACGCAGAACTTGATGCTCCACAATTTTTGTTAAGACAACTTTTCCTAGTCCTAGGGCATTATACGCGATATCCTGAACGAACTAGCGAAAAAAAGAAAATTTTGCTGTAACGTCCAAAATTGCGGTGAATGTGACCTACTGTAGCTCGGTTACGGGTGCTGGTGAGAATTTTTGGTTAGTCTCACACGACGCAGAATTTAAAGCTGAACAATTTTTATGTGAATAACTTTCCACAATTCTGGGGTAGTATAGGCGATATCATGAACAAACTGGCGAAAAACTGAAAATTTTGCTATAACGCTCAAAATCAGTCTAATATTGACCTACTGTATCTCCGTAACGGTTGGTTGTGCAGATTTTCGGTTGGTCTCACTCAACGCAGAATTTGATGCTACACGACTTTTGCTTGAACACCTTTTTACAGTTCTAGGGTATTATACGCAATTTCCTGAACAAACTGGCGAAAAAAGAAAATTTTGCTGTAACGTCCAAAATTGCGGTAAATTTGACCTACTGTAGCTCAGTTACGGGTGATGGTGAGAATTTTTGGTTAGTCTCACACGACGCAGAATTTAAAGCTGAACAATTTTTATGTATATAACTTTCCACAATTCTGGGGTATATCTATCTCTATCTCTAGGCGATATCATAAACAAACTGGCGAAAAACTGAAAATTTTGCTGAAACTCCCAACATTGGTCCAATTTTGACCTACTGTAGCTCGTTAACGGGTGGTTGTGAAAACTTTCTGTTGGTCTCTCTCGAAGCAGAATTCAATGCTCCACAACTTTCATTCAAATAACTTTTCACATTTCTGGGGTATTAAAGACGTTATCATAAACAAACTTGCGAAAAACTGAAAATTTGGTTATGTCCAAAAGTTTCAATTCTGCAATTCTCATCTCTGTTTCCTAATTTATATTCTTCACTCGAGAAAACATTTTTACACAGTTTATTTTTCAACCGAAGGAATGCCGAATATAAGATGAAAATATTTCTTATTTTCAAGATATTTAAAGCTGAACAGTTATTTTCATTCAATAAATGGATGTCAATGACAAAGTCAATTTCTAGCCCCACTTCTCATAAGACAAATTTGCATTCACTCGATTTTCTGAATCTGAATTAATTTTATTGTATTTTTATAATTGGATGAAATTTATATTCACTGAATGAAAATAATTATGTTTTTTTTAACGATGTTTTTCTTCTTCAATCAAAATAAGTGAATTGAAATAAAGAGTAAACTTTTATTGGTTTATTCAGTATAAAATAATAAATGACAGTTGACAGCATTTTGACATTTGGTATGGGAAAGTTACGTTTCGGTCACGTTGTACTGTGAATATCTTAAAAAATCCGCCAATATTATGTTAACTTTGCAGTTATGTTTACGTTCATTGAGGATATGCCATTACTCTTTTCAAGATTAACGTAATTTCAACGTTTTTTTTAGAAAGGCAACTGTAACACCGTCTGTATTCAACCAATCGAGATCCAACAAACCTCAGTTTTTGAGTTGAGAATTGAGCTTTCGAACGTTGAATCCGTACCAAAATATTAATGAAGTGCTGCATTGATTTCTTTTCGACCAACATCGAAATTCTGCATTTTACGTCGTCATATCGTCTCGAACCTTCGCTAAAAATTAAGTGCAAGAAACTTGACAAAGTATTAAACGATCAAGGTCAAAGAGCGAATTGTTGATAATTATTAACATATAAATAAATCGCTGTTAATTAATGTGAGAAGAAGAGAGAAAGATAACGGAAGATAACGTTGGATAAATATAAACGGAGAAAGTGTTATGTCGATTTTTATCAGATTATTATAGATGAAAAGTTGTTATGTCAGATTTTTTTTAAAAAATTGAAACATAAAAAGTCCTTGCAAAGCCTTCCAAAACCTCCAGCGCTAACGAGATCGATGTCACACCAATTATAACGAACACAATCGAATAAAAAAAGATAAAATCTTGCTCGGTTCATACCCATAAATTCATAATTTAAATGGATGTACACGCAACGTGCATCGAAGGTCGCGCAAAAAAACCACAGATGCGAAAAAGGACCTTGGAATGACGAAATTCGGTACCGATATTATTTTTAGACACATTCGGAAGGATCACCATAAAAGGGTACTGACATTTCGCGATTTTGCGATCACTCCCAATTCAACACGCTCTACTCGCGAATTCCATCGATACGTTTCGAAGGAATCCACAGAGAAATGCAAGGTGAGTTGGTAGCCATGAATACCTGTCATTAGTGTCAGTTGTCATTCATCTGTCAATTCGTCAATTTTCTATTTTTCTGTTCAGGATTATCAGTAATCACTTCATTCTTATTTGAAAAGTTTATATGAAATTTTCATTTTCGCACACATGAAATTATTAAGGGTGGTTTATAACATAGACCTCTATTTATTCGATTCGAATTTGATTTTATTCACTGTGTAAACCTTGAACTGTAGTGATTACATGAAATTTTGGACAAAAATCAGTAGCTATCCGGCATTGGTCCTCCTTGCTCGAGAATCCGAACTATGAATTCTGATGGCAAAAATCAAGGGGTCGAAATGATTATAAAATTATGAAATTAGACTCAATCTCAACGCAAAGCTAACAGTTCGTGAGTTATGAAATTTTTGTTACGAGTTCAGAATTGCCAACTGAAATGAAGTGTTTGTTCGAAATTTTGATTAGCCCTGCGATCAAGAATCTCTTATATTGCATGAGTGTATCAGGGGTGTAAGGAAAAATATTTTCAGAAAAGTGGAAATAATAAAGCTTCTCCTAAACTTCTCAGTTTTGATCATGAAAAATTGATTTGTGGAAATTTCATCCCTTAAAATTTTTTTAGTGTTATACTCAATGGTTCATGACTTATGGAACATTGATTTAGGAGACGAGTGATCTAATTTTTTTTGGAATTTTTGAAATATTTTGAAAAATAACATTAGGAAGTATTTTGGTCCAATCTTCAAACCTGGGCCAAAAGATCGAATAAATGCTTGAACCAACTCACGTTTCTGCGAGAAAATGAACATCTTCTCTGTCCTGGCATGATCGTCGTCCTCTTCTTCTGTCACAGAAATTCCAGGTTTGAACTCCGGCTGATCGCTCTGCATTTCGGCCAGTCCTTGATCGATCATGGCTAGCTCGTGGAGAGGTATCTGAGGCAAGACCCTTCCAGTTATGTTGGGAGCCTTCTTCATCCCGATTTTCCGCAGGATCTGCTCTTTGATCATCTCTATACTCCTCGCCTTAACGTCCTCCAGGTTCTTACAACTACCACAACTAGGAGGAGGCGTCCTTTCGTAAGGGTTAAAGCTAGGTTTGGAGTTAGTTCTTGTATCACTATGGGAATGATCACTAAGTATATGAGGGACAGTCAGTATTAGGATGAAGAGGGTGTAATTTATTGTTTCACCTAGGCAGAGTCTACGGAGGGTGTTGGGTTCCATTTCTAAGTCTATCTATCACAAATCAGTCAAATTTCGAAATATCACAATAGATCCCCTCGACAAATCACATTTTCGAAACCACAATTTTGATCACGAACGGTTCCATTTGTTCTGGAATGGCGGATTTTCGACGGTTCCAAATTCGCCGGTGTAGTCGCGTCTTTAAGTGAGGATGGATCTAGTGACCCGTGCGCCAGAGCCGACTATGATGTTAAGACCAACACTGAGAGGAGCACGAACGAGTGGGCTGTATTTATGTCTATGTGTGTGTGTGTCGATCTGTTAGGTGGTCTGTAACTCTAGCGGCTTAGCATCGGTTGTCCTTTGTTATTGTGATGATATACAGGGTGCATATGAGGCGCCGCTAATAACAATTGCACCGCGGAATGGCCTTCTGCGAGCGTGGGAGGTTGCAGCTTTCCTTCGCGAGTGCTGGTGGCGAGCCCGCTGGTTCTTGCGACGATGGGACGACGGTTCTCGACTGGGAGCTTTGGGCGATCGCGGGGTTCTCCGGTGTGGAGGTTTTCGCGGTTTGGCATCTGGCGAAAAGAGGGAGCGGATATCGAGGGTAATCCTCGAGATTGATAATTCGAGAATATAAATTTCCATTGATGAACGCGAAAATAGCGCTCAAAGTATAAAAAAAATGCATTATCGTATCATATGAAAAATACAGGGTGTCTGAAAAATGTTTTTTTTTGTATGATTTCTGTAAAATACAATTTTGTTATGTGGACTGATTACATAAAAAACCATTTGAGCTATTCTATGAATCTTTGGGTGCAATGGAATCACAAAAAAAAATAGCAGGAAATTATCGCCACACAAGTAGCTGAGGGTTGAAAACAAAAATTCCAGTGAATATGAACTTGTGGGGTATCATTAGATAGGTCTGCGAAAATTATATCACATTTATGTAAAATAACGACGAAAAATTAGGGAAGCACTGGTCATATGTGGAACTGAGCAATGAAGAAAAAAATTCCAGTTCATATAAGAGTGTCCAGTACTGTTGTTGGATAGGTCTCCAAAAGTTATATCGGAGTTTCAAAATGATTTTTTCAGTTGAAACAATATTTCTTGAGATATGAGCTCCGAATGCGGTGAAAAGGTGCCCTCCTCAACTTTTCAACCATGGGGTAAAAAATTCTAGGGATACTACTGGCACTGTAAAGATGAAATTTATGTGTCAGATGTCTTTTGCGAACTGTTATAGCATTAGTGTTGAAGAATAACGATAAAAAATCAGGGGAAGCACTGGTCATATGTGGAACTGAGGAATGAAGAAAAAAATTCAAATGCATTAAAGAGTGTATAGTTTTGTTAGATAGGTCTTCAAAAATTTTTTCGAAGTTTCAATATGATTTTTTTAGTTGAAACAATAGTTCCTGAGATTTAAGCTCCGAAAGCAGTGAAAAGGTTCCCTCCTAAACTTTTCAACCATGGGGTGAAAAATTCTAAGGATACTTTTGTCACTGTAAAGATGGAATGTATTTGTCAGGTGTCTTTTGCGAACTGTTATAGCATTTGTCTAGAAAAATAACGACGAAAAATTAGTGGAAGCACTGGTCATATGTGGAACTGAGGAATGAAGAAAAAAATTCAAATGCATTAAAGAGTGTATAGTTTTGTTAGATAGGTCTTCAAAAATTTTTTCGAAGTTTCAATATGATTTTTTTAGTTGAAACAATAGTTCCTGAGATTTAAGCTCCGAAAGCAGTGAAAAGGTTCCCTCCTAAACTTTTCAACCATGGGGTGAAAAATTCTAGGGATACTTTTGTCACTGTAAAGATGGAATGTATTTGTCAGGTGTCTTTTGCGAACTGTTATAGCATTTGTCTAGAAAAATAACGACAAAAAATCAGGGGAATCACTGGTCATATGTGGAACTGAGGAATTAAGAAGAAAATTCAAATGCACAAAGTGTATAGTTTTGTTAGATAGGTCTTCAAAAATTATTTCGAAGTTTCAACATGATTTTTTTAGTTGAAACAATAGTTCCTGAGATTTAAGCTCCAAAAGCAGTGAAAAGGTTCCCTCCTAAACTTTTCAACCATGGGGTGAAAAATTCTAGGGATACTTTTGTCACTGTAAAGATGGAATGTATTTGTCAGGTGTCTTTTGCGAACGGTTATAGCATTTGTCTAGAAAAATAACGACGAAAAATTAGTGGAAGCACTGGTCATATGTGGAACTGAGGAATGAAGAAAAAAATTCAAATGCATATAAGAGTGTATAGTTTTGTTGGATAGGTCTTCAAAAATTATATCGAAGTTTCAATATGATTTTTTTAGTTGAAACAATAGTTCCTGAGATTTAACCTCCGAAAGCGGTGAAAAGGTGCCCTCCTCAACTTTTCAACCATGGGGTGAAAAATTCTAGGGATACTTTTGTCACTGTATAGATGGAATGTATTCGTCAGGTATCTTTTGCGAACTGTTATAGCATTTGAGTAGTAAAATAACGATGAAAAATTAGAAGAAGCACAGGTCATATGTGGAACTGAGGAATGAAGAAAAACATTTCAGTGCATATAAGAGTAACCACTATTGTTAGATAGGTCTTCAGAAATTATATCGAAGTTTCAACATGATTTTTTTAGTTGAAACAATAGTTCTTGAGATATAAGCTCCTAATGCGGTGAAAAGGTGCCCTCCTCAACTTTTCAACCATGGGGTGAAAAATTCTAGGGATACTATTGGCACTGTATAGATGGAATTTATGTGTCAGGTGTCCTTTGCGAACTGTTATAGCATTTGTGTATTAAAATAACGACAACATATTAGGGGAAGCACTGGTCATTTGTGGAACTGAGGGATGAAGAAAAAAATTCCAGTGCATATAAGAGTGTCCACTATTGTTAGATAGGTCTTCAGAAATTATATCGAAGTTTCAACATGATTTTTTTAGTTGAAACAATAGTTCTTGAGATATAAGCTCCGAATGCTGAAATGGTGAAAAGGTGCCCCCCTCAACTTTTCAACCATGGGGTGACTAATTCTAAGGATACTATTGGAACTGTATAGATGCAGTTTATGTGTCAGGTGTCCTTTGCGAACTGTTATAGTATTTGTGTATTAAAATAACGACAAAATATTAGGGGAAGCACTGGTCATATGTGGAACTGAGGGATGAATAAAAAAATTCCAGTGCATATAAGAGTGTCCAGTATCGTTAGATTGGTCTCCAAAAATTATATCGAAGTTTCGAAATAATTTTTTCTATTGAAACAATAATATTTGAGATATAAGCTCCGAATGCGGTGAAAAGGTGCCCTCCTCAACTTTTCAACCATGGGGTGAAAAATTATAGGGATACTTTTGGCATTGTATAGATGAAATTTCTGTGTCAGGTGTATTCTGCGAACTGTTACAGCATATGTGTAGTAAAATAACGACGAAAAATTAGGGGAAGCACTGGTCATAATATGTGGAACTGAGGGATGAAGAAAAAAATTCCAGTGCATATAAGGGTGTCCAGTATTTTAGATAGGTCCTCAACAAAGATATCGAAGTTTCAGATTGACTTTTTCATTCAGATCAGAGGTTGATATGATGCGAGTTCCTGATGACTTAAGAATTAGACCCCTTCAAGATTTTAACTTGGTATGGGTATGGGTTGAAAAAGTTGGGGGTATGAAATATTTAGTTTATGATCTTCTACCAGGGAATTTTTAATAATAATATATTAATAATAATAATAATATTTATTTGCACACGATTCAGAGATACATATCAGGTGTACAAATATTTGCCATCAAAATAATTACATGGCTTGTCAACAAAATAAACAACACTTAAGTAAAAAACAACATATCCGCTCAAAAGTCAAGCATCCCACACACTCATTTATATAACATATAACAACAACTAATAAAGAAATCACATCTGTGTATAAAGCTAGACAACACAGGTACACACAATCACGGAGTAATTATGGTTGTTCCAAAACGTGTTTCCATTTTTAGGGTGTTTTTTAGCCAAAATGGCAAAAACGGAACCCTTGTAATTTCGTCATTTCTATCCATATGTCACAGCCATTTTACTCGGATACTGTTGAGACCATATATATAGATGAAGTTTATGAGTCAGGTGTATTTCACAAACCGTTATGGAATGGTGTACTAAAATGGCGACAAAAAAATAGGGGGAGCCCTCGTCATACATGGAACTGAGGGATGAAGAAAAAAAATTTAATGCATATTTGAGTGTGGGGTATTGTTAGATAGGTCGTCAAAAAGAAAATCGAAGTTTTTAAATGATCTTTTCAGTTAAGTCAGTAGTTGATGTGATATGAGCTGCTAACTCCGTAAAAATTAGCCCCCTTCAATTTTTTAACTAGTTGCTGATTCTGAGAAAATTTGAGAATATTCTATTCTTCCTACATGCTGGCGTGTTTCCATTTCTTAGGGTTCCGTAGCCAAAATGGCAAAAAAGGTACCCTTACAATTTTTACATATGTCTATCCGTATGTCACAGCAATTTTGCTGGGATACTATTAGGACTAGATAGATGAAATTTGGAAATCAGGTGTATTTCACGAACCGTAATGGAATGTTGTAGTAAAATAGCGACAAAAAGTTAGGGGAAGCTCTCGTCATTCATGGAACTGAGGGATGAAGAAAAAATGTTGATGCATATAAGAGTGTTGGATATTGTTAGATAGGTCTTCAAAAATGGTATCGAATTTTTCAGATGAACTTTTCAGTTTGATCAGTGGTTGATGTGATATGAGCCCCTAAAGCGGTGAAAATTAACCTCCTTCAACTTTTTAACTAGGTATTGGTTAAAAATTTGTGGGGAAATTTAAGGATATGAAATATTTTGAATTATAATTTTCTACTACGAAATTCCCCTTTCATGCTTGGTCCAAAAGTGCTTTCATTTTTAGGTTATGGTACCCTTATAATTTCGAAAACCATTTTGCTCGCATAATATTGGCACTATTTGAATGAAATTTGGACTTCGGGTGTCTTTCACGAACTGTTATAGAAAGTTGTAGTAAAATAGCGAAATAAAATAAGGGGAAGCCCTAGTCATACATGGAACTGAGGGTTGAAAAAAAATTTTGATGCATATAAGAGTGTGGGCAATTTTTATATAGGTTTTCAAAAATGATATCGAAGTTTCAAATTGACTCTTTCAGTTAAGTCAGTGGTTGATGTGATATGAGCCCCTAAAGCCGTAAAAATTAGCCCCCTTCAACTTTTACACTAGGTATTGGTTGAATAATTCTGAGAAAATTTAAGGGTATAAAATATTTTAAGTTATGACCTTCTACTACGGGATTCTTCCTTTATTCTTGATACAGAAGTGTATTCAGTTATTTCAGTTCCCTAGCCAAAATGGCGAGAACGGTACCCTTATAATTTCGTCATGTCTATCCTAATGTCACAGCCATTTTGCTCGGGTAATGTTGGCACTATATAAATTGAATTTGGAATTCATTTGTCTTCCACGAACCGTTATTGAATGGCGTTGTAAAATAGCGACAAATATCCAGAGGAAGCCCTCGTCATACATGGAACTGAAGGAGGAAGAAGAAATCCCAATGCACATAAAAGTGTGGGGTATTGCTAGATAGGTCTCCCGAAATAATATCAAAGTTTCGAATTAATTTTTTCGGTTAAGGCAATGTGAGCTTCAAAATTCTTCAGAACCGTTTTTGTTAGTCAATCAACTGGATTCGATTCAATTTCATATTTTTCATCAAATAGAGATGTGTAATCAACCCGACAATCATTTTCTTAGCGAAAAAGTTATGGTCGTCCTCGTCGAGCATACATAACTTGAAATCGCTCGATACGAACCACAAAAAAACCTTGTACCACATAACCTCTTCTTCAAGACCACGTGAAGTACCGAAGAGATCCAGTTCCCTGTCTCGGATGCAAATGCCGAAAATAAATCATCTTGTGATTGATTCGGCTGCAACAGATCTCAGTCGAATTGCATCGCAAATTTCAACATTATTGCCATTAGCAATTCCGCTAGATTGACGTATGGAAATCGCGCGATCGAATTAAGATGGCGGACGTCGATTTCCGTTACGCATACATCATGACATCGAAATGAATCCCGATTCGAAGAATATTATTTATACGAAATGTCATCCGTTCGACAACGGACAAATCTGGACGAGATGCGCATAAATTTCAGGGGAAATGACAGGAAAGATTCGCTTCGGTAGGTAGAAGTTACGTTTCGGTTACGTTTGCATTGTGAAATTCCTAAAATGCAGTAGCAATCCCATGTTAACCTTTACGTTACTCTTACGTTCATAACGAATGATCCATAATATTTGACAGTAGAAATATTTTGACATTTGGGAGCTAGAAGTTACGTTTCAGTTACGTTTGCACTGTGAACTTCCTAAAAATAACGCCAATATCATGTTCACTTCAGAGTTACGCTTACGTTTATTGCGAATGATTCATAATATTTGAAAGTTGACAAAATTTCATAGGTAGAAGATACGTTTCGGTTACGTTTGCACTGTGAACGTCTTAAAAATAACGTCAATATCATATTTACTTCAGAGGTACGCTTACGATCATTGGAAATAATCCATAATATTTGAAAGTTGACAAAATTTCGAAATTTGGAAGGTCTGAAATACGTTTCAGTTACGTATGCATTGTGAACATCCTGATAATTATGCAATTTCATGTTTACGTTGTAGTTACGCTTACGTTCATTGCGAATGATCCATAATATTCGACAGTTGACAAAATTTCTACATTTCGTAGGTAGAAGTTACGTTTCGGTTACGTTTGCACTGTGAACATCCTGAAAATAACGCCAATATCATGTTTACTTCAGAATTACGCTTACGTTCATTGCGAATTATCCATAATATTTGAAAGTTTACCAAACTTCTGAATTTTTTCTTCATCGTTACAATTACCGAGCTTGGTTTTTATCGTGTCTGGAGTTTTGATTTTTTGTGGGAGAATGTTTTAATATGGAGGTAAGGACTATAAAGTATCTGGCAGAAGCAGTTTCTTATCCGCTCTCGTTTTGTGATGTCTCTTGTCCTTTTCCATATAATGTCTTGATTAATACTTTGCTCGATTCAGCTATGTATTATTTTTTCTACATGTGAATATTACTTAGTGAAAATACATTACTTAATTAAATTTGTCATTGTTAAGTGAACTGGCTCTGAAGGCATTATCTTTACTGACTTTGAATGTGTTACGAACACTTGTTACAATAATTGACACCCACTATTTACTACTACAATTTCGAAATTGGGTAGGTAGGAGTTACGTTTCGGTCACTTTTGCACTGTGAACATCCTAAAAATAGCACCTATAGCATAATTACTTCAGGGTTAGGCTTACCTTCATTGCGAATGATCAATAGTATTTGAAACTTGACAAAATTTCGAAATTGGGTAGGTAGGAATTACGTTTCGGTTACGTTTCAACTGTGAATATCCTAAAAATTACGCCAAGTTCATGTTTCATGTTGTTTACGTTAGAGTTACGGTTAAGTTCATTGCGAATGATCCAATATATTTGAAAGTTGAAAACATTTCAAAATTGGGTAGGTAAGAAATACGTTTCGGTTACGTTTGCACTGCGAACATCCTAAAACTTACGCCAAGTTCATGTTCACCTTGGAGTTACGCTTACATCTATTGCAAATGATCCATAGTGTTTGGAAGTGGACAAAATTTAGAATTAGGTCTGAATTACGTTTCGCTTACGTTTGCACTGTGAACATCCTAAAAATTACGCCAAGTTCATTTTTACGTTGGATTTACGCTCAAATTCATTGCGAATGATCCAATATATTTGAAAGTTGACAACATTTCGAAATTGGGTAGGTAAGAAATACGTTTCGGTTACGTTTGCACTGCGAACATCCTGAAAATTACGCCAAGTTCATGTTTACGTTGGAGTTTCGCTTACATTTATTGCAAATGATCCATAGTGTTTTGAAGTGGACAAAATTTCGAATTTGAGTAGGTCTGAATGACGTTTCGCTTACGTTTGCACTGTGAACATCCTAAAAATTACGCCAAGTTCAAGTTTACGTTGGAGTTACGCTTAAGTTCATTGCGAATGATCCATTATATTTGAAAGTTGACAACATTTCGAAATTGGGTAGGTAATAAATACGTTTCGGTTACGTTTGCAATGCGAACATCCTAAAAATTACGCCAAGTTCATGTTTACGTTGAAGTTACGCTTACATTTATTTCAAATGATACATAGTGTTTTGAAGTGGACAAAATTTCGAATTTGGGTAGGTCTGCATTACGTTTCGCTTACGTTTGCACTGTGAACATCCTAAAAATTACGCCAAGTTCATGTTTACGTTGAAGTTACGCTTAAGTTCATTTCGAATGATCCAATATATTCGAAAGTTGTCAACATTTCGAAATTGGGTAGGTAAGAAATACGTTTCGGTTACGTTTGCACTGCGAACATCCTAAAAATTACGCCAAGTTCATGTTTACGTTGGAGTTACGCTTACATTTATTGCAAATGATCCATAGTGTTTTGAAGTGGACAAAATTTCGAATTTGGGTAGGTAGGAATTACGTTTCGCTTACGTTTGCACTGTGAACATCCTAAAAATTACGCCAAGTTCATGTTTACGTTGGAGTTACGCTTACATTTATTGAAAATGATCCATAGTGTTTGAAAGTGGATAAAATTTCGAAATTGGGTAGGTCTGAATCACGTTTCGGTTACGTTTGCACTGTGAACATCCTAAAAATTACGCCAAGTTCGTTTTTACGTTGGATTTACGCTCAAATTCATTGCGAATGATCCAATATATTTGAAAGTTGACAACATTTCGAAATTGGGTAGGTAATAAATACGTTTCGGTTACGTTTGCACTGCGAACATCCTAAAAATTACGCCAAGTTCATTTTTACGTTGAAGTTACGCTTACATTTATTTCAAATGATACATAGTGTTTTGAAGTGGACAAAATTTCGAATTTGGGTAGGTCTGAATTACGTTTCGCTTACGTTTGCACTGTGAACATCCTAAAAATTACGCCAAGTTCATGTTTACGTTGAAGTTACGCTTAAGTTCATTTCGAATGATCCAATATATTCGAAAGTTGTCAACATTTCGAAATTGGGTAGGTAAGAAATACGTTTCGGTTACGTTTGCACTGCGAACATCCTAAAAATTACGCCAAGTTCATGTTTACGTTGGAGTTACGCTTACATTTATTGCAAATGATCCATAGTGTTTTGAAGTGGACAAAATTTCGAATTTGGGTAGGTAGGAATTACGTTTCGCTTACGTTTGCACTGTGAACATCCTAAAAATTACGCCAAGTTCATGTTTACGTTGGAGTTACGCTTAAGTTCATTGCGAATGATCCAATATATTTGAAAGTTGACAACATTTCGGAATTGGGTAGGTAAGAAATACGTTTCGGTTACGTTTGCACTGCGAACATCCTAAAAATCACGCCAAGTTCATGTTTACGTTGGAGTTGCGCTTACATTTATTGAAAATGATCCATAGTGTTTGAAAGTGGATACAATTTCGAAATTGGGTAGGTCTGAATCACGTTTCGGTTACGTTTGCACTGTGAACATCCTAAAAATTATGCCAATTTAATATTTACTTCAGAGTTACGCTCACGTTCATTGCGAATGATTCTTTATATTCGAAAGTTGACAAAATTTCAAAATTGGGTAGGTCTGAATTACGATTCGCTTACGTTTGCACTGTGAACATCCTAATAATTACTCCAATATAATGTTTACGCTCACGGTCATTGCGAATGATCCATTCTATATTTGATTTAGTTCTTCATATCGTCGCCCACTTCAAAACACGTGCTCTCCAACTCCTCAATCAATTTTTCCAAGCTTCCTCCAATTTCCAATCTATCGAAATTCCAACAGCGACTGAAACTGATAATTCGATCTCAAGATACGGAGGAATCGGCCGTCATCCGAGATAGATCTCGTCTGTCGGATGTCGATTTCCTTACCCGATATCGAGTTTCTTGATTATGCTTCAAATTGGAGGCGAGTGATCTTTGGACAATGCGGTCGGAATTTTCTCGTAGCACGTAATTCTGCGACATCTCGATTTTAATTTTATTGATGAATTTTCAGAGGAAGGGTTATCGGGTTACTATAATATTTCATCGAGAAAATTAGTATCCAATTCATCAAATCATCATTCAATCGTTCATTATTTTTCATCATCCATAAAATAGGAAAAAAAATCTTTGATATGAAAATGCTGGATAGCAAATATGAGAAACAATATTGAAAAATTAGCAAATAGAACAACATAATAAAGTGGAAACTTTTTTTTTAGTTCTTCAATCAAAACTTCTTCGTTCTTACATTCACGATGAAATCATAATTGAAATAAGGGGCAGAAATAAAAAAAGAAGTAAAAAAAAAGTTATCTGAAAATGAATTGTAAAGAACGAAATTTCGTAAGACAATTTTTTGGTGCGATTGGTGGTTTTTTCGAGATAAACGCAATAACAACCGAACGAATATTCGGAAGAATATAAGGCCACCGCTAGTAAAACCCCAGTTGAAATGGAAGTTAGAAGTTTAACTATTCCGAAACAACTTGGGATGCACATAAAATAATGATTTGCAATTAAGTGGCATATCATCCGTATAATCAGTTATGCATTTCTACCTGCATCCGACCGTCGTCAGGTAGAAAAAGTTGAAAACAAGACGAAAAATGCAGCAATCGATGGCGTGCATTAAATTTAGAATACGTTCAACCCTTTTTTTCAACGGTGCGGTCTTAGATTTCTCGTGTAACAAATGCGGGGCTCCGATAGCCGATCTTTTTTTCGATACTCGAAACTGCTATTGTTTTTTTCCGAATGGATAAGTGATCAGGACTAGGTCGTTAATCAGGAGAAGGATACCTGCCGAAATAATGCACGTATAAATGTATACGGATGAGGTCAATATTCGAAAGATACGTGGGAAAAACATGACAACAAAAACGTAGTTGGGGAAGGTGAACGTGTTGATTAATGGTATTTTGCTCGAGAGATCGAAATTTGGTACTTTGGTTATAGCAGAAATGATTAAACGTAATCGGAACTTTACCGTGACCATTAAATTGCTGTAATTTTCAGGATGTTTACAGTGCAAACGTAACCGAAACGTAATTCCTACCTACCCACTTCAAAAGTTTTGTCAACTTTCAAATATTTGGGATCATTCGCAATGAATGTAAGCGTCACTCCAACGTAAACATGAACGTGGCGTAATTTTAAGGATGTTTACAGTGTAAACGTAACCGAAACGTAACCTCTACCTATGAAATTTTGTCAACTTTCTAAATATTATGGATCATTAGCAATAAACGTAAGCGTAACTCCAACGTAAACATGAACGTGGCGTAATTTTAAGGATGTTTACAGTGTAAACGTAACCGAAACGTAACCTCTACCTATGAAATTTTGTCAACTTTCTGAATATTATGAATCATTCGCAATAAACGTAAGCGTCAATCCAACGTAAACATGAACTTGGCGTAATTTTAAGGATGTTTACAGGGTAAACGTAACCGAAATGTAATTCAGACCTACCTAATTTCGAAATTTTGTCAACTTTCAAATAGTATGGATCATTCGCAATTAACGTAAGCGTAACTCCAACGTAAACCTGAACTTGGCATAATTTTTAGGATGTCCACAGTACAAACGTAATTCAGACCTACCTAATTTCGAAATTTTGTCAACTTTCAAATATAATGGATCATTCGCAATGAACTCAAGCGTAACTCTGGAATAAACATGATTTTGGCGTAATTTTTAGAATGTTCACAGTGCAAACGTAACCGAAACATAACTTCTACGCCAAGCCTTTCCTAATTACTTGGTGTGATTTTAAGGATGTTCACAGTGAAAACGTAACCGAAACGTAACTTCTACCTACCAAATATCGAAATTTTGTCAACTATCAAATATGATGGATCATTCGCAATAAACGTGGGCTTAACTCTAACGTAAACATCGAATTGGCGTAATTTCTAAGATGTTCACAGTGAAAACTTAACCGAAACATAATTCCTACCTACCCAGTTTAAAAATTTTGTCAACTTTCAAATATTTGGGATCATTCGCAATGAACGTAAGCGTCACTCCAACGTAAACATGAACTTGGCGTAATTTTTAGGATGTTTATAGTGTAAACGTAACCGAAACATAACCTCTAGCTATGAAATTTTGTCAACTTTCAAATATTATGAATCATTCGCAATAAACGTAAGCGTAACTCCGAAGTAAACATGATATTGACGTTATTTTTAGGACGTTCACAGAGCAAACGTAACCGAAACGTAACTCAGACCTACCCAATTTCGAAAATTTGTCAATTTTCAAATATTATGAACCACTCGCAATGAACGTGAGCGTTACTTCAACGTAAACATGAACTTTACGTAATTTTAAGAATATTCACAGTGCAAACGTAACCGAAACGTAACTTATTATTGAAATTTTGACAACTTTCAAATATTATGGATCATTCGCAATGAATGTAAGCGTAACTCCAACGTAAACATGAACTTGGCGTAATTTTCAGGATGTTCATAGTGCAAACGTAATCGAAACGTAATTCCTACCTACCCAATTTCGAAATTTTGTCAACTTCTAAATATTATGGATCATTTGCAATCAATGTAAGCGTAACTCTGAAGTAAACATGATTTTGGCGTAATTTTTAGAATGTTCACAGTGCAAACGTAATCGAAACGTAATTCCTATCTATCCAATTTCAAAATTTTGTCAACTTTAAAATATTATGGATCATTCGTAATGAACGTAAGCGTACCTCCAACGTAAATATGAACTTGGTGTAATTTTTAGTATGTTCACAGTGCAAACGTAATCGAAACGTAATTCCTACCTACCCAATTTCGAAATTTTGTCAACTTCCAAATATTATGGGTCATTTGCAATGAATGTAAGCGTAACTCTGAAGTAAACATGATTTTGGCGTAATTTTTAGAATGTTCACAGTGCAAACGTAACCGAAACATAACTTCTACCAACGAAATGTCAAGATTTTGTCAACTATGTTTCAACCAATAAAAGTGTACTCTTTATTATTTATTTATTTTTTATTTGACAATTCCGAAACAAAATCGATAAATTATCGAGTTATACTTCATATTATATCAAAATTCATAGTGTGACATAACGCTAAATGAAGAAATTTTTTTGATTTTTTTACGCAAAAATTCAAAATGGATTATGATGTTCGACAGCGTTAAAATTCGCCTAGTCTACCCAAATTACTATGATTCTTCTTCAGTTATCAAAATATCACTTAAATATCCAATTTTGACGTATAACAAATCTTGCCTGTAAGATAATCCGTAGCTTACAGTGTGTGTCAAAATTGCATTTCCTGCAACTCTAGATTTGTGCCTACAAGTCTTATAGTTACTTTTTTTTGCAGCATTTATGAAATAGAACGAAATGAAACCTATATTTTCCATACCACGAGCCAAGACATCCTCTAATTACCGTGTAATTCTGCATATTACAGATCCGATGACAATAATGATTCGCAAAGCTGATTGTGATAACCAATCTTCAGCTATTGATATAATCAGTCGTTGTTCCCAAGTTGTAAAAGCTCTTAGCGGCAACATAATGGCCGATAATCATAAGATTGGGTTCTCGTGATCTTCGAACACCTAATATGAGGCTGAGGATCACTTTCTTCGCAGTGGCGTCCTTTATTGAACAACTCGAGGGATAGGAAGATGTTTATGTTTAATGTTCTACCAACTGAAAAAATTGTTTGGTGAGAAATTAACTCTAATGTCAAATGTAGCGAGGCTATCAAACCAAATTGTATGAAAGCAACCGCAGATTCCTTGACTAAACCGGTCCCTATTTAGCTTAGGTTAGGTTAGGGAAGTGTTGAAGATAATTCTAAAAATAAATTTATATTTAGGTTAGGTTAATTGAGAACACTACTGGAAAGTTTTTAGCGATGGAAAATAGTAGTAAGAAATTCCGAGTGGAGAATTTCAATATAAATATTTACCTTTATCAGGTAAGGTTAACGTTAGGAAAGTGATAAATATAATTCTTAAAATGAATCAATATTTAGGCTAGGTTAGTACAAGTTAGGACAGTGTTGAAAATAATTGTTGAAATGAATTTATATTTAGGTGAGGTTAGGTTAGATTGAGTTAGGACTGTGTTAAATATACTGTTACCGACTCCTCCTAGCCATTATGAAAAGATCCAGTTGAAGTAATTAATTTATCATATCATCTTATTTTATATTCCTACTTTCACTTCTACTAGTTCCATTTTATTTTTATGAACTTCAAGAGATGGAAACACAGAATATATCAAATTTCTTTTCACGTATTCCCACAGAACACGCTACTGCGTCCACAGAATAACTTCACGGCCTAACTGAGAATCAGTTTATGAGCTTTCTACCTGTAGCATGCCATTATGTACTAATTAAAATGGCTTCTCCAATATTCATTAAATTTTATTAGATTATTCTTGTTAACAAATGCCGCACGAATAACCCCATATATATATTTAATGATGAATATGTTGGTTCTTATTTTATTTCAGGAATATAACTTAATGGTACTTCACTTTTTATGATCATTGGTGAACTTATTTCAGGATGAAGGTTCATACTTCCATCGAAAGGGTCATCCAAATATGTATGACGTTCCTCATAAGAATTATAGAGATGGTGACACAGTAGCGAGACTATCGAACGAAACATTTTATGAACCAAATCGGCCGTGCTGTGATAAATTTTCATTTTTTTTCAAAACTTCAATAGTTGGACTCAGCGAATTATCCAATTCCTCCAAAGATATCGACGTATTCGAAAATATATTTGAAATGATGAAAAATTGATTTGGAAGTAGATAAATAATATTCATGTTAAGATGCTTCACACTTTTTGGAACAATTGTTAACGAATAACCAAAAAAAAAGATTAGCCTGCTCCATAACATTCTTTATTGATCAAAAAAGTTCACAATAAATTTTCACAAAAAATATGATCCCTGATATCACTATTAAGGAATGACAATTAGTAATAAAATATCTAAAATAAAAAACCAATAATTGGTGAGATACTGGGAATGAAGATAAATTCAAAAATTAAGTCATATATAATTCATGTTGTGATTCAAGAAAATACCAAGCCAGACCAAATGCGCCCGCTTTGAAAAATGAACTTGGGACACTCTGTAAAGAGGAGGTCCTACATCGATTCTCCTGGATCACTAAGTTAGTAATACTTGATTTTGTGATTTGTCGTTAGTTTTGACTATATCTTTATTAGATATCCTTTTTCGAACATTCGAAGAAGACCTGGTCGGTTTCTTCTTCTGCCCCAGAAACATAGTGTTGTCAATGAAGTACTCTTGTATCTGGCTCAGCTTCTTCATGTGGGTCTCGGGCAGGAACACGTAGGAGTAAATTACGCCCCCTATGGAGATGACGGCGAAGAAGTATTGGATTCCAGATACTCCACCCAAGATCGAACATAAGCTGTAGTAACTTTGGATGGAGAAGAACATGAGAAGATTGGCGAATCCGTTGGTGAAGCTGTGCGCTATGCCTCTTATCTCGATGGGGAAGAGTTCGGCTGTCATGGTCCAGGGGATGCTGAGCAGGCCTATCATTGATGTGACTACATACATAGCCAGGGCCAGAACTGGCACCCATGTCATATCGGTCTCCTCTGAAAAAAAAGGAGAAGATTAAGTAAATGAAAAATTTTCATGAAGAACTGTGAAGGGTTCTCTGATAATTAAAGGGGTTTTACTTTAAATAAATATATCAGAAACTCCTCAACAATTTGCGTTGAAAGTGTGTTTCAAGATTAACTAACTCGTTTTTTTTCAGAATTTTCCCCCTTGAATTTTTTTTTCGTTTTCTTGATTCAGGATGATAAATTTTGAATTTTTTTTTTTTGCATCTGCATTTCTCGGAATATTCAGCTGAAATTTGGAAAATATATAACACTTCGAGGTCCCAACACATGACATGTCAATTTCCCGTGAAAATCCACAGGGCGATATTTTTTCTTCGGCCAGTGTACCCTTTTTTCCTCAGAACTTGTTTGCAGTGCGCCACTGTTAGTTCAAAAATATGGAGTTGAATCTCCGTTTTCAATCTTCTATGCTATCGTTTTTGATGAAAATTTTTTCATCCAAATATGCCAAAAAAAAACTCATCCAAATGTGCCTGAAAGTCTGAAATTTTTTGGAAATTTTGATTTGAGATTTTGATGAGAGAATTGTTCAACGTTTCTTTTCTCGGAAACAGTGACAGATACGAATGAATTGCAAAACAAAAACAGATTTCAAAGGTAGTAAAGATAATTTTTCTCATTTTTCAAACCACCAGTGGCGCACTACAAAAAAGTTCAGGAGGGAAAAATGGGACATTGCTCCAGAAAAAAATCACCCTGTAGATTCGCATAGGAAATTGATAAGTCATGAAATGAAACCCATGAAGTGTAATACCTTTGTCAAAGAATTTTTCACCCTGATTTTTTTCTTTTCGTTTTCTTGATACAGCATGATAAATTTTGAAATTTTCAAAGTTTTTTTCTTATAGCATCTGCATATCTCGGAATATTCAGCAGAAATTTATGACACTTCGAGGTTCCATCACATGACATGTCAATTTCCCGTGAAAATTCACAGGGCGATATTTTTTCTTGGGCCATGTACCCTTCTTTTCCTCAGAACTCGTTTGTGGTGCGCCCCTGTTAGTTCGAAAATATGAAGTTGAATCTGCGTTTTCAATCGCCTGTGCTATCGTTCTTTATGAAAAATTTTTACATCCTAATATGCCAAAAAAACTCATGAAAATGTGCAAAAGCCTGAAATTTTTTGGAAATTTTGATTTTTCCGATGAGAGAATTGTTCAACATTTTTTTTCTCGGAAACAGAGACACATACGGATGAATTGCAAAACAACAACAGATTTCAAGTGTAGTAAAGATAATTTTTCTCATTTTTCAAACCACCAGTGGCGCACTACAAAAAAGTTCAGGAGGGAAAAATGGAACATAAGGATAAGTCATGAAATGAAACACTTGAAGTGTAATATCTCTTGCAAATTTGAGCTGAATACTCGAAAAATACAGACACTACGGGGAAAAAAGTCGAACTGTAACACCCTGTATCTCGGAAACGAAGCGTTTCGGGACAAACTATTGACTAAACTGAAAAAGTTGGTCAGATTTTTCTATACCATTTTTGAATACCTATAAAACGATGCACCGGAATTTTTTTTCTCATCCCTCAGTTACCTTTATGGCGAGCCCCCCCCCTAATTCTTCGAGTCATTATTTTTACTTTGTCAAGTGCTAACAAATGTATCTCCAGCTTGTCATATCTTTTTCATCCACACATCAACTGAACATATGATAATAATATAAAAATCTCAGTTAGGTATAGAGTAAAAAAAATAAGGTTCTAATTTCAATTAATAAAAATTGCAATACTTGGTCCAACATAGAAAACAGGATAAAAACATGTATATCATCCATTTGGTAACATCCGAGGATATTGTAAATAAAGTTATATATTATGGTTGAATACTTTCGAGTCACAAATTTGACAGTTGTCACTAGTAGGTCAAATTGACATTAGGTATGTTCCACTATTCAACTACTTATATCAGGACTATCGACCCTAGGCAGTACAAACCCTTATGTGGAAACCTTTGACAAAAGTACTTCAAAATTTGAAACGAAAAGTTCAGAATTTGCCTCAGAATTCTGAGAGGTGTAAAATACCTACTTCCACTTGGTAGGTCGAATGACTATAACTATATAAATTAATTGCGAGTTCAAGAATCAGTGTGAAGAATTTTCGAATCTCTCCATTTTTTCTTCAACTAACCTCAACACAATATCCATTTGAATTCACCCTTTCCACCCTTTAATTATTATCTCTTCGAATTATTCATTTTGAAAGCTAAATATTTCATATTCTACCGAACAGATGGATTCTTACAACATCGGCCAAATATATATGACATATGTGGTAAATTAGAGCTACTGTGTGAGAAAATTGTCAAATATACAACGCTCATAACCTCAATTTCCGAAGTTTATAACTTACGGATGAATCTTTTGCACTACTGACAGAGGAAAGAAGAAAAATCATATGGTGTTATATTAAAATTGAATATCCTCAAAAAAATTTGATCGATTTTATTTCAGAAAATATACCATTTTAATTTTGTTATTGTCCTCTCAGCACTCTGACAATAATTTCGTAGTGATTAAGCTGAGACATCTTTCGAACCGATAACAATTTTTTGACTTATTTACTTACGAGATTAATCCAAATTCATAGAAATGCTAAAATAATAAACAGGGTAAATTATATCCGGCAACGTCGCTTAAATATGACAGATGTGATACATTAGACCTACTGAGTGACAGAAACGTCAAAAATTAACGCTCATAATCTCAACTTCAGACTGTTTTGAGAAGTTTGAAAAGGTTTTTATTCCCAAAGTGAAGATGAATGATTCAGAAAAAATCTTCTGAATGGCAGATAGGAGATCAGGAACTGAAGGAGGAAGAACTGCCTCAACTCTTAATTTAAAAAGGTCGATTGGATATGGAATCGAAAAGAAAAGAATGTGAGAAAAATGAATGATTGTTATGAACTGATGTGTTCGCCAATATTTTTGATAAAATGTGGTTTTATATCCTGAAAATTTTTTGACCGATGAGTGTTCTGAATTTGATTAAAAAAAACTTCACAATTTTATGACAGATGTGATACATTAGACCTACTGAGTGACAGAAACGTCAAAAATTAACGCTCATAACCTCAATTTCAGACTGTTTTGAGAAGTTTGAAAAGGTTTTTATTCCCAAAGTGAAGATGAATGATTCAGAAAAAAACTTCGTAATGACAGAGAGGAGAAGATCAGGAACTAAAGGAGGAGGAACTACCTCAACTCTTAATTTAAAAAGGTCGATTGGATATAGAATCGAAAAGAAAAGAATGAGAGAAAAATGAATGATCGTTATGAACTGATGTGTTCGTCAATATTTTTGTTTTATGTCCTTAAAATTTTTTGACCGATGAGTGTTCTGAATTTGATCAAAAAAAACTTCACAATTTTATGACAGATGTGATACATTAGACCTACTGAGTGACAGAAACGTCAAAAATTAACGCTCATAATCTCAATTTCAGACTGCTTTGAGAAGTTTGAGAAGGTTTTTATTCGCAAAGTGAAGGTTTGGAAATTTAGAGGTTATATTCAAGTCAATTCAACCATCGAAAAAGATTTGAATCGAGTTGATATACTTGGAATTATGAGAATAATACAGACGTACCAAATAAAATTTCAATGCTTACACACTACCCTTACACCTTTTTAGTATAATATGTATTATCAGCCAATATCAAAGTATCATAAAAAATGTCTCCAACACAGGAAAATAAAAAAAACAACACACAACACTTTATTAACAGCATAAATACAATGCTCTCAGGAATAAATCTCAGATCATATATTGTCAAATATACAGAGGAACGAAAAAAACAACACACACTTAAAATATACATTTATTTCACTAAAAAACATTATCACTATGATCACTGAGAATTATCTAATAAATAATAAATAGGAATTTGTGAATCATCGGAGTATTTATTCTCTATACCTACCCCCAGGTCTCATCTAGGCAACAATTTCTCATTTTGAGACGTGTTCACGTCTTTGACGTTCCTCACTATGTCCTTACTGGTCAGTTTCGTCATCTTTGGTACGTTCTTCGCCCTAGTCTTCCTCGTCGTCTTCGACACCTTCTTGTTCTGACACAGGTAGAAGGTGTTGTAGAGGAAATACTCCTCAATCTCCTTCAGTTTCTTGTTGTGCGTTTCCGGTAGAACAAGAAGCACGTAAAAGCTACCGCTCACCGAGATCGCAGCGTAAAACAGCTGCGTTCCCACGAGACCATTAAAGAAGTCTTTCATCCCGTAGTAGGACTGTATGGCGAAGAACATGAGCAAATACGCAAATGCGTTAGACAGACTGTGCGCCATCCCACGGATCTCGATGGGAAACAACTCGGCCGTCATTGTCCATGGTATGTTCAGCAAACCGATCATAGATGTCACCACGTACATGGCTAACGCCGCAACGGGCACCCAAGTCTGGTCAGTCTCCTCTGTGGAACAACTTTGGTGTTTAATATGGGTTTTGGTTAAACTGAGCATGCGTGGCATTTTTCTGTTCTAGAGAAAGCTGTTTCGAAGCCCTTGGTTTTAGCATCCGGGAAATTTTGAGGTTATATGATGATGTACCATAAATTTGGGGTAAACCTCGAAATTTTCTAGGGAACAGAATAATGGTTCCAAACCCAAGAAAACTCACAATTGAACAAATAAATAAACGTGCGTGTCGTTTGGATGATCAAAGATCAGAGTGTTAGTTGTGAACATTGGGAAATCCACACAGTACAAAAACATACGAAACGAACATAAAGAACGAAGGTAATAGTTGAAAAAACAACGTATAAGTAGCTATGTAAGTGTAAGATAGGCCTAATGGATAAGGACAGAAAACCTTTGAAGGCTATAGTGAGCCTGCTTGGCCTGGGAAAGCAAGCTTTATGCAGATTTTGCCAAGCAGAGGAAGAAACATATCTTCACACCCTATACACTGACAGAAAGAGATTTTCACTTGAAAATACCACAATAAACCCTCAAGTGAGGCGGTAAGCTTTAGGTTATCGGGATAATCCTAACCACATCTAATATTATCCACCACTTTTTGGACATTTTATAAAAAGTTTCCCCCTAGGAGCCGAAATGGACCAAACTGAAAATGTCTCAAAAAAAGTCAACCACTTCTGATGATACGATTATTTTTAAGAATCCGCTTAACATTTTCTAGATATTGTAGTTGTCCTCCAGTTCCGGACGGGCCCATTCAAGAAGAGGTTGACACTGACGTGTTTCTGTTAAGCATAATAAGTTTTTGACAGTTCAAAAAAATGGAGCAATGTGCCCACTGTTATGTTACAATCATTTATAGACACCCTGTAGAAGATCAGGATATTATTAACAATTTCGAATTATTCCATAACTCATCATGAAGAGTTGAACTCTGTCGGAGATGAGCAACTTGGCTTTTTTGTTAATTAATATACTATTAATGTTAGAGATTTCATCCCAAATGTACATGCTTGATTTCGAGAATAATAGCACCAATTCTATTCATTAAAGCATAATGATGACTTCGTCATTTTGTATGCCAGATGAACTCTTACGGCCGTTTGCTTAGTTCCCACTAACTAGGGCGTGCCTCACTTAGGGTTCAATTTAAAAGTATCTTCCCGTTTGCACCAGTTCTATTCAAAATAAACTCAACCAAAGGTGACTTATATCTGGCAATGTCGACCAAATATGACAGATGTGTTACATAAGACCTACTGTGTGATAGGACTTTCGAAAATATTACGCTCATTACCTCAATTTCCAACCATTTCGATGAGTTTGATACTGTTTTGTTAACCAAGGCGAAATTAATAATCCACACGAAAATCTTCTGCTCCAAAAATAAACCAAGAGTAACTAAGATACATCTGGCAACGTCACACAAATATGACAGATGCCATACATTAGAACTATTGTTTGACAGAAATGTTAAAAAAATTAGCCTCACAACCTCAATTTCCAACTGATTTGATTAGTTCCCAAAGACTTATAATTCAGAAAAAAGTCTTCTACTCCAATGACAGTAGGAGGAAGATCAGAAAGATTGAAAGAATTAGATTGAATATAAAATTGAAAAAAAATAAGAGAAAGAAATGAGTTCTATAAATTGATTTGTTTTTAGTGATAAAGCCAATCAATAAGAATTTTCTTTATCTATTCACCTAGATAATTTTACAAAAGTTCTAATATAATTATCAAAATTTAAATCCACACTGACCGAAACAGATATAGTTGCAAAAATTACGAAAAGCACTGCCGTGAAGGCAGGAGCTTTTGAGCGCTCGTACATGCACCTTGTAGGTAGATTCGCATTTTCCAGTTTCAGAAATCAATTGAAGGAATTTTCGACAGCTGTCAAAAAAATTCTGAAACTTAGGCGAAACTCCAGATTTCATGTCAGTGCTTCAGCTGATCAATTTTTTTTCGATAATTCGCTAGAATTTTCTACGCTATCTATGGTCTTGGTGGTGCGATCTGGACAAAATTTTGCACGTAGTTTGAATACATTATTACTCAGCTAGGTGCAAAATTTCATCCCAATCCGCTCAGTATTTTCGGAACTATCAGCAAAAAAATATTTTGAACGGCCATATTTACGGAACCCTTAGTCTGATTTTGCTCATAGATGAACGTGATCGCGATATTTGCGATCCAAACCCACCTTGAGAATTTCAAGTTCCTAGGCCTTTCCGTTCAAAAGTTACAATTTTTCTATGGTTTCTATGGTTCTGGTCATGCGATCTGGACAAAATATTGTTTTAATATATCATTCTCGATTAAAATACAAAATTTCATCTCGATCGAATCCGCAGATTCGAAATTATCCAGAAACCAAAATTTCAAACGACCGTATTTACGGAACCCCTGGTATAATTCTGTTCATTGATAAACGTGAACGCGACATTTCAGATCCACACCTATCCTGAAAACTTCAAGTCCCTAGGCCTTTCCGTTCGAAAGTTATGATTTTCTATGGTTTCTATGGTTCTGGTCATGTGATCTGGAGAAATGTAGCTTGAATATATCATTCTCCATTAGTATACAAAATTTCGTCACGATCGAATCTGTAGTTTTGAAATTATCAAGAAAACAAAATTTCAAACGACCATATTTACGGAACCCCTAGTATATTTTTGCTCTTAGATGAACGTGATCACGACATTCGAGATCCACACCTATCCTGAAAATTTCAAGTCCCTAGGCGTTTCCGTTCAAAAGTTACAATTTTCTATGGTTTCTATGGTTCTGGTCATGCGATCTGGACAAAATTTCACATGTAGCTTGAACACCTCATTCTCCATTTGAGTGCAGAATTTCATCTCAATCAAATCTGTAGTTTTCAAGTAATCAGGGGAACAAAACTTTGAACGGCCATATTTACGGAACCCCTACGCGAATTTGGCCCATTAACGAACTTAACCGAGGCATTTGGGATCTGAACCAACACTGAAAATTTCAAGTCTCTAGGTTGATCCGTTCGAGAGTTATCGTGCTTACGGCCGGACGGACAGACTCGAATTTTCCGACGGATTCGTCATCAGTGAGTCGAACATAGTCGATTGAGACCATTTTCGGCTCAAAATTTGAAAAATACAGACATCGTGACGAAATGATATAGCCCTCGTGTAAATTGTACGAGCGCTCAAAAAGAGAACGAAGAAGAAGAGAAAATCTTCTGCTCCAATGACAGTGGGGAGGGGATCAGAAAGAGGAAGAACTTTTTCTACTGCAAATTGAAAGAACTCAATTGAAAAAAAGGATCAGAGAAATAAATGAGTTCCGTAAATTGATTTGTTCACCAATATAATTAATGAAATATGGTGTAATGAGAAAAATGGTTTTATATTCTGAAAATTGTTAAACGATATAGATGTTGTTCTGAATTTTAATTTAGGGAAGGAAAATTTTTTTGTTTGTTCTTGTCCTCTTTTTTTATCCATTCACTGACAAGATAATTTCACAAAATTACTAATATAATGAACAAAATTTAGCAAGTTACACTGACCGCAACAGCGATATAGTTGCAAAAAATAGAAGATAAAAATCATCTGCTCCAATGACAGTGGGGAGAAGATCAGAAAGAGGGAGAACAGCCTCAACTACAAATTGAAAGAACTCGATTGAATATAAAATTAAAACAATAAGAGAAATAAATGAGTTTCATAAATTGATTTGTTCTTACTGATAAAGTCAACTAAACTTTCGAATCAATAAGAATTTTCTTTATCTATTCACCTATAAGATGATTTTACAGAAGTACTCATATTTTTAACAAAATCTGAATCTACAATGACCTAAACAAATATAGTTGCAAAAAGAAAACGGAGAAGAAGAAGAGAAAAATCTTCTGCTCCAATGACAGTGGGGAGAAGATCATAAAGAGGAAGAATTTTTCTACTGCAAATTGAATGAATTCGATTGAATGTAGAATTAAAAAAAAAGATCAAATAAATAAATGAGTTTCGTGAATTGATTTGTTCACCAATATAATTAATGAAATATGGAATGTTGAGAAAAATGGTTGGATTTTCGAAAAATTGTTGAACGATAGATGTTGTTCTGAATTTTAATTTAGGGAATGTACATTTTTTTGTTTGTTCTTGTCCTCTTGGCATTTAACAAATTTTTTCGAAGTGACGAAGCCAACCTATCTTTCGAATCAATAAGAATTTTTTATCCATTCACTAACAAAATAATTTTACAAAAGTACTAATATAACAGATATAGTTGCAAAAAATATAAGAGAAAAATCATCTGCTCCAATGACTGTGGGGAGAGAAGATCAGAAAGAGGGAGAACAGCCTCAACTACAAATTGAAAGAACTCGATTGAATATAAAATAAAAAAAATAAGAGAAATAAATGAGTTTCATAAATTGATTTGTTCTAACTGATAAAGCCAACTAATCTTTCGAATCAATAAGAATTTTCTTTATCTATTCACCTATAGATGATTTTACAGAAGTACTAATATTTTCAACAAAATCTGAATCTACAATGACCTAAACAGATATAGTTGCAAAAAGAAAACGGAGAAGAAGAAGAGAAAAATCTTCTGCTCCAATGACAGTGGGGAGAAGATCATAAAGAGGAAGAATTTTTCTACTGCAAATTGGATGAATTCGATTGAATGTAGAATTAAAAAAAAAGATCAAAGAAATAAATGAGTTTCGGGAATTGATTTGTTCACCAATATAATTAATGAAATATGGTATGATGAGAAAAATGGTTGTATTTTCGAAAAATTGTTGAACGATAGATGTTGTTCTGAATTTTAATTTAGGGAATGTACATTTTTTTGAAGTGACGAAGCCAACTTATCTTTCGAATCAATAAGAATTTTTTTATCCATTCACTAAAAAAATAATTTTACAAAAGTACTAATATAACAGATATAGTTGCAAAAAATATAAGAGAAAAATTATCTGCTTCAATGACTGTGGGGAAAGAAGATCAGAAAGAGGAAGAACTCGATTGAATATAAAATTGAGAAAAAAATAAGAGAAATAAAAGAGTTTCATAAATTGATTTGTTCTAACTGATAAAGTCAACTAATCTTTCGAATCAATAAGATTTTTTTATCTATTCACCTATAAGATAATTCCACAAAAGTACAAATATAATTAACAAAATCTCAATCTACACTGACCGAAACAGATATAGTTGCCAAAAGAAAACAAAGAAGAAGAAGAGAAAAATCTTCTGCTCTAATGAAAGTGGGGAAAAGATCAGAAGGAGGAAAAACTTTTCTACTGCAAATTGAAAGAACTCGATTGAATATAGAATTGAAGAAATGAATTGAGAATAAATTGATTGTTCACCAATATTATTATAATAATATACATATGAAATATGTAACAACTTGATTTGTCACTTTGCTCATCGAACTATCAAAACAAATAACAAATGTTTTGGAAATTTGAAGGTTATATTCCTGTCAAGAAATGTCATCAGATGACACTTCAATCGGGATTAGCTACGTTTAAGCGGGAATGGTGCAAGCGGCCATTAATAGCTGATAACAGTTTTTTCAGGAACAGAATTCCAATATTATACACTACCCAAAGTTTTGGGGGCTACATCTCCTTTCCTCGAACGGTTCATTATTGAGAATGACCAAAAACACAACTGTGCCTTCATCCATCAACTAACCAGAAAACACAAACAAACGAGAACTTACAGAGTGTTAATTCAGCAGCATGAAAACTAAACACAACATGAAAATCCACATGAAATATAATGCATTGAAGCAAACCCAACGAAAAAATTCAATCTTTTACGTACTGTTTTGGATCCATTTCGTGAACAAGGCGGACACACACATGCAGATCGCCATACCAACACCGCTGGTCATGATCAGGGGTCTCCTCCTGAACGTCCTCAACATGTAGGTGTTCACCATGGACATCAAGCATCTGAGAGTTCCGAGCAGAACTGACGCGAGGTATGGATTCATCGTACTTCCCACCTCCTGCGATAAAAATAAGCTTTATGAATTCACCTCTCACCAAGGGTGTTACCCTTCCACCACCGAACGCATATATAAAAACCTTACGTTGAAGAGTTGGACAGAGTAAAAAAGCGTTATGTATATTCCTGCGAACTGCTGGAAGAAGAAGAGGCCAGAGAGGATGATCAGTGGTTTGTATCCAGTTGGTTTCATGAAGTCCTTGATCCTGGTCACTATTCCTGTACCAGTTATAGCCTCCGATTCCATTTTCTTCTGGTGTTCTTTCTGAAGGGCAGCTAGCTGGAGTTCCGCCAAGGATTCCGCCTGTGGATGAAGGAGACTTTATTTATTTACCACACAAGTAGTTCAAGGTTGGGGAGAACTTTTCCAGATTTCAATGTACACATAAAGAATTGAAAAAAATTACCCTGTTCTCAGGCTGGGGCTGATATTTATTGATCCAGTTGAGGGAATTCAAGGCGTCTTCCGTCCTACCTTTGGAGACGAGCCAGGCCGGGCTCTCCGGTATGAACATGATCAATATACATGGCACAATGGTGTAAATGTTTGACATCCAGGCAACTGTCCTCCAATTCAAGGCCCAACCTTTCGCGTACGCCAAAACCATTCCTGCAAAATATTTTTCGTGTTAATTGGAAGAAAGTTATGATGGAACAAACCCAACTTCAACAGTTGGCATTATTATTGAAGGTTGTCCACTCACCAAATGAGGTATATGCAGGTGCAAGAGATATCAAAGAGCCTCTCATATCGGCTCTTGCAATTTCGGTGAGGTAGACTATGGCAGGTCCGGTACCCAGAGCTACAAAAAATCAAGATAAGTGAAAAACGAGAATATTAAAACTTGAAAACAAAGAAACCATAAACTTAAAAGAGACAAAATACCTGAAGCAAAACCGTTAAAAACTCTTCCTAACAACATCATGGGCAGATTGTGAGCGGTGGCGATCAGAGTCCATCCAATTATTCCTGGTATTGCGGCTAGTTTTACGGTATTTAGTCTTCCAATCATGTCCATCAGTATTCCTCCTATTGGTGCACCTATCGGTACTGTCAGGACGATTATACTTGCTGAAAAAAATCATACCTGAAGTATCCGGATGGAAGAGACATTTCTTGATGGTTCACGTGAATATAACCTCTAAATTTTAAAAACATTCGTTCCTGTTTTGATAGTTCGTATCTCCTTTTCGATATCTTATTTGCATTTCATACATAGTGTGATGTGTTTAACATATTTTATTATAATTTGTTCTATTCTTTGTTTTCTTTTTTGCAACTTTTTCCTTTTCGGTTCAATGTAGGTTGAATCATTTTGTTTATTAAATTAGTACCTACTTCATTAACATTGTTTCTTGATCCCAAAAATTTGTTCGGTTTATCATCACTAAAGAAGTTTTCGGATGTCACGAGGACAAGAACAACTAAAAATTGTACATCCTCCAAAATAAAATGTAGAAAGACACCTATCGGTCAAAAAAGTTTGAGCTTTTTCAATTTCCCTCAACTTTCTGATCTTCTCCCCTTTCTCATTGGACCAGAAGATATTTTTCTGAATTATCACTCTTTGGAAAGGAAAACATTTTCAAACTAATCAAAACGTTGAAAATTGAGGTTATGAGACTAATATTTTCGACATACCTGTCAAACAGTAGTTCTGATGTATGACATCTGTCATATTCGTGCGACGTTGTCAGATAAGTTACTCTTAGTTAAGTTTTTGTCAAGTGGAACTTGTGCAAACGAAAATACGAAAATGGTAAAAAAAAAATTGGTTAAGGTTCATATTTTTCGGATTTCGAATCTATGACAAAATGGAACAAAAAGTTGAAATCTGCTATAAAATATTACATGAACAAAATATTTCAATCGCATTTTTTCTATCTACGAAATAGCCAATAAAAATATGGGAGAAACTAATGGATCGGGCCCCAAATAATTCCAGTTATTATAGAAAATTACCTATTTTGCACGAATAGGTAATTTTCTGTAACCTTCAAAAATTTATATAAGTACATACTTAATATTATCTTGTGCAAAAACGGATTTAATCGATTGGCTTGAATAAATTCTAGGCTATATTGGTGTTGAAAAAATATAATTAAAAAAAAACTTGCATCGTCGTTTCTTCGAATATGTTTTCTTGTTGAATTTTTTATTTTATTTGCTAATTTTTCGATGTTGATTTTCTAATTTGATATCAGATATCATTTTAATCTTGAATATTGGTTCACTTCATTCTCAATTGTATTATACGTTTCTTTTTTCGCACGCTTGTTTCTATGAAAAATGTCTATAATTCTGGACGGACAGAATTAAATACCGATTCGATTGCATTTAAGCATAATAGTTAGTTGTGAATAACTACTCTGTGCGGATCGTATCACTAAAAAAATTTTAAAAATACCCCTTCCAGTGCTTTTCAATTTTTTGTTTTTTTGTTGTTCCATTTGCTTATTTTTCAATTCTGTTCCTCAAATTTGGTAACCGGCAAAATATCATTTTCATTTCAAAGATTTGTTCCCTTTATTCTCAATTATATGTTTCACTATCTTCTTCACCATTCTCTTTACTGTTATTTTGTAGTTGGAGTTGTTCCAAGGTCAAAATCCTATTATGATGGTAGTTGAGATAATATTCTTAATGTTTTGTAATCTTTGCATCATCGTTTCTTTCAATATGTTGTTTTCGTTTCATTTTGTCGTTTTATTTGCTTATTTTTCGATGTTTTTTTTTCTAATTCGGTATCAGGTATCATTTCAATTTCGAACTTTTGTTCACTTCATTCCCAATTGTATTATACATATCTTTCTTTGGCGCTTTTTTCTATGAAAAAGAGCTTCATCATTTTGCCGAAATGTCTATAATTCCCGAATTCCGAGCCGAAAAATATCTTGTTGAGCTCACAGATGAAAATTTCGTAGGCAAATTTTTTGGTTCTTATAATAATCCAATTCTTTCCGTCCGGCTGGCCGGACGGACACAATTTATTGAATACCGCTTTGATCGCATTGAAACTTTGTAGTTAGTTGTAAATAACTACTTTGTGCTTTTCAATTTTTTTTATTATTTCGTTTCCCTTTCAGTTTCCCTTTTGCGCGATTATTATTTTGTTGTTTTTCAATTTTGTTCCTCAAATTTTTATCATTTTCATTTCAAAGGTTTATTCCCTTCATTCTCAATCATATGTTTTACTATTCTTCTTGTTGTTATTTTGTAGTTCGGGTTGTTCCAAGGTAACGTCGTATTATGATGGCAATGGAGATCAAATGTATATATTTAGTAAATGGTAATTCTTACCTATCCATGACTCTTCATCTTTCGTGAGATTGAAATCTTTATCTTCTCTCAATTGAGGTATCAATATCGCCGAATATGCCAAGGAGATTCCAACTACTAAATGATATAAAGCTGCTAGAGATGCTGCTACCAACTGAAAAAAAAAGTTGCATGAATGTGATTCACCGCTTTTTTGCAGAAAATAAGAGAATAATTAGATGATTGGAAAAAACTTACTTGTGGTACCAACGTTTTCGTTTTCTTCCCTTCATACCTACTCAAAGATCTGCAACTGACGATTATTTCTTGAAACTTTTCATCTTGCCTTTTTTCTTCTAATATAGCCCTCGCATTTTCTTCTATACTGAAAAACAATCTCTATTAAAATCAACGAAAACATAAAACAGTATATAATGAGATTCGTAATAAGGTTAGGTTAGGTGCACTTCAAGCGCATGCGCTCTCTTAGCCTTCGCCACATAATTCTCTGTGGTCACTCATAATCTTCCACATTAATTTCAAAGAACCCTGTATAATCCAGCTAAATGTTCCTCATAGTCCTTTATCGATCCCATATTGGCGAGGCAAGTGGTATTTACAAATAATGAGTTCATAGATATTTATTTCCACTCCTAACGATCAATCACTATTTTTCGAGTGTGATTGCTGGTTCGGATCGATTTATTTAACCACTTTCAACCAGTTCGCGTATTGATCTAAGTATCATATGATATTCTGAGTAAATACCATATTGCCACTATTATAAGTTGCCTGATATAAGGAGATAAGGGTGCAAAGAGCCATTCTTCTTCGACAAACACTCGAGATGAGATTCAATAGTAATTAGTATTTTTATCTTATGCAATGACTTGAATTGGATTATTGGGTCAAGTGAGGTATCGTCGAGATGCGATAATGAAATCCTGGACGATTTTTATGTCGAATCATTATAATGTGATATGAATTGAACTTTATTCACCTTGACCAGAAATATGTGAAATTCCAGTTGCAGAGGGCATAGTAAAAGTGGACTGAACGCTTTTTTTTTGTAAGAATTTCAGGATATTTAAAACTATTGAACACAGCATGCGCAGATTCGCATGGAGGGGGGCTATGAGGGTGGTTACCCTCTTGAGCCTTAGCTACATTCAAGTAAAATTTCATTGAAATCATGATATTAATTTTCATGTCATGTCATCAGAATGTTACCTGATTTGCCATTTTTTCACCTCGAACGAATATAGGGGATTTTACAATTGAAGGGAACATACTAAATGGAGTAGAACCAAGAACGCTGTGAATTTTACTGGAACATTTATTATTTCCGAAGCTCCGGACTATTTTCAGAAGAACTTGGGAGAAATTGAAGTTATTGAACAAAACATGGGCGGATTCGAGGGGGTTCTGGGGTTGTTTACCCCCCCCCCCCTTAGCCTTAGCTACATTCAAGTAAAATTTCATGGAAATCATGATATTAATTTTTATGTCATATCATCAGAATGTTACCCAATTTGCCATTTCTTCACCTCCAACAAAAAAAAGGGGATTTTACAATTGAAGGGAACATACTAAATGGGGTAGAACCAAGAACGCTACGAATTTGACTGGAACATTTATTATTTCCGAAGTTTCGAACTATTTTCAGAAGAACTCAGGAAAAATTTAGGTTATTGAACAAAACATGGGTGGATTCGAGGTGGGCTCTGGGGTTGTTTACCCCCCTTAGCCTTAGCTACATTCAAGTAAAATTTCATTGAAATCATGATATTAATTTTTATGTCATGTCATCAGAATGTCACCTGAATTGCCATTTTTTCACCTCGAACGAAAATAGGGGATTTTACAATTGAAGGGAACATACTAAATGGGGTAGAACCAAGAACGCTGTGAATTTTACTGGAACATTTATTATTTCCGAAGCTCCGAACTATTTTCAGAAGAACTTAGGAAAAATTGAAGTAATTGAACAAAACATGGGTGGATTCGAGGTGGGCTTTGGGGTTGTTTACCCCCCTTAGCCTCAGCTACATTCAAGTAAAATTTCATTGAAATCATGATATTAATTTTTATGTCATGTCATCAGAATGTTACCTGAATTGCCATTTTTTCACCTCGAACGAATATAGGGGATTTTACAATTGAAGGGAACATACTGAATGGGGTAGAACCAAGAACGCTGTGAATTTTACTGGAACATTTATTATTTCGAAAGCTCCGAACTATTTTCAGAAGAACTCAGGAAAAACTTAAGTGACTGAACAAAACATGGGTGGATTCGAGGTGGGCTCTGGGGTTGTTTACCCCCCTTAGCCTTAGCTACATTCAAGTAAAATTTCATTGAAATCATGATATTAATTTTTATGTCATGTCATCAGAATGTTACCTGAATTGCCATTTTTTCACCTCGAACGAAAATAGGGGATTTTACAATTGAAGGGAACATACTGAATGGGGTAGAACCAAGAACGCTGTGAATTTTACTAGAACATTTATTATTTCCGAAGCTCCGAACTATTTTCAGAAGAACTCAGGAAAAATTTAGGTTATTGAACAAAACATGGGTGGATTCGAGGTGGGCTCTGGGGTTGTTTACCCCCCTTAGCCTTAGCTATATTCAAGTAAAATTTCATTGAAATCATGATATTAATTTTTATGTCATGTCATCAGAATGTCACCTGAATTGCCATTTTTTCACCTCGAACGAAAATAGGGGATTTTACAATTGAAGGGAACATACTAAATGGGGTAGAACCAAGAACGCTGTGAATTTTACTGGAACATTTATTATTTCCGAAGCTCCGAACTATTTTCAGAAGAACTCAGGAAAAATTCAAGTTATTCAACAAAAGATGGGTGGATTCGAGGTGGGCTTTGGGGTTGTTTACCCCCCTTAGCCTTAGCTACATTCAAGTAAAATTTCATTGAAATCATGATATTAATTTTAATGTCATGTCATCAGAATGTTACCTGAATTGCCATTTTTTCACCTCGAACGAAAATAGGGGATTTTACAATTGAAGGGAACATACTAAATGGGGTAGAACCAAGAACGCTGTGAATTTTACTGGAACATTTATTATTTCCAAAGCTCCGACCTATTTTCAGAAGAACTCAGGAAAAATTTAAGTTATTGAACAAAACATGGGTGGATTCGAGGTGGGCTCTGGGGTTGTTTACCCCCCTTAGCCTTAGCTACATTCAAGTAAAATTTCATTGAAATCATGATATTAATTTTTATGTCATGTCATCAGAATGTTACCTGAATTGCCATTTTTTCACCTCGAACGAATATAGGGGATTTTACAATTGAAGGGAACATACTGAATGGGGTAGAACCAAGAACGCTGTGAATTTTACTGGAACATTTATTATTTCGAAAGCTCCGAACTATTTTCAGAAGAACTCAGGAAAAACTTAAGTGACTGAACAAAACATGGGTGGATTCGAGGTGGGCTCTGGGGTTGTTTACCCCCCTTAGCCTTAGCTACATTCAAGTAAAATTTCATTGAAATCATGATATTAATTTTTATGTCATGTCATCAGAATGTTACCTGAATTGCCATTTTTTCACCTCGAACGAAAATAGGGGATTTTACAATTGAAGGGAACATACTGAATGGGGTAGAACCAAGAACGCTGTGAATTTTACTAGAACATTTATTATTTCCGAAGCTCCGAACTATTTTCAGAAGAACTCAGGAAAAATTTAGGTTATTGAACAAAACATGGGTGGATTCGAGGTGGGCTCTGGGGTTGTTTACCCCCCTTAGCCTTAGCTATATTCAAGTAAAATTTCATTGAAATCATGATATTAATTTTTATGTCATGTCATCAGAATGTCACCTGAATTGCCATTTTTTCACCTCGAACGAAAATAGGGGATTTTACAATTGAAGGGAACATACTAAATGGGGTAGAACCAAGAACGCTGTGAATTTTACTGGAACATTTATTATTTCCGAAGCTCCGAACTATTTTCAGAAGAACTCAGGAAAAATTCAAGTTATTCAACAAAAGATGGGTGGATTCGAGGTGGGCTTTGGGGTTGTTTACCCCCCTTAGCCTTAGCTACATTCAAGTAAAATTTCATTGAAATCATGATATTAATTTTAATGTCATGTCATCAGAATGTTACCTGAATTGCCATTTTTTCACCTCGAACGAAAATAGGGGATTTTACAATTGAAGGGAACATACTAAATGGGGTAGAACCAAGAACGCTGTGAATTTTACTGGAACATTTATTATTTCCAAAGCTCCGAACTATTTTCAGAAGAACTCAGGAAAAATTTAAGTTATTGAACAAAACATGGGTGGATTCGAGGTGGGCTCTGGGGTTGTTTACCCCCCTTAGCCTTAGCTACATTCAAGTAAAATTTCATTGAAATCATGATATTAATTTTTATGTCATGTCATCAGAATGTTACCTGAATTGCCATTTTTTCACCTCGAACGAAAATAGGGGATTTTACAATTGAAGGGAACATACTAAATGGGGTAGAACCAAGAACGCTGTGAATTTTACTGGAACATTTATTATTTTCAAAGCTCCGAACTATTTTCAGAGGAACTCAGGAAAAATTGAAGTTATTGAACAAAACATGGGTGGATTCGAGGTGGGCTCTGGGGTTGTTTACCCCCCTTAGCCTTAGCTACATTCAAGTAAAATTTCATTGAAATCATGATATTAATTTTTATGTCATGTCATCAGAATGTTACCTGAATTGCCATTTTTTCACCTCGAACGAAAATAGGGGATTTTACAATTGAAGGGAACATACTAAATGGGGTAGAACCAAGAACGCTGTGAATTTTACTGGAACATTTATTATTTTCAAAGCTCCGAACTATTTTCAGAGGAACTCAGGAAAAATTGAAGTTATTGAACAAAACATGGGTGGATTCGAGGTGGGCTCTGGGGTTGTTTACCCCCCTTAGCCTTAGCTACATTCAAGTAAAATTTCATTGAAATCATGATATTAATTTTTATGTCATGTCATCAGAATGTTACCTGAATTGCCATTTTTTCACCTCGAACGAAAATAGGGGATTTTACAATTGAAGGGAACATACTAAATGGGGTAGAACCAAGAACGCTGTGAATTTTACTGGAACATTTATTATTTTCAAAGCTCCGAACTATTTTCAGAGGAACTCAGGAAAAATTGAAGTTATTGAACAAAACATGGGTGGATTCGAGGTGGGCTCTGGGGTTGTTTACCCCCCTTAGCCTTAGCTACATTCAAGTAAAATTTCATTGAAATCATGATATTAATTTTTATGTCATGTCATCAGAATGTTACCTGAATTGCCATTTTTTCACCTCGAACGAAAATAGGGGATTTTACAATTGAAGGGAACATACTAAATGGGGTAGAACCAAGAACGCTGTGAATTTTACTGGAACATTTATTATTTTCAAAGCTCCGAACTATTTTCAGAGGAACTCAGGAAAAATTGAAGTTATTGAACAAAACATGGGTGGATTCGAGGTGGGCTCTGGGGTTGTTTACCCCCCTTAGCCTTAGCTACATTCAAGTAAAATTTCATTGAAATCATGATATTAATTTTAATGTCATGTCATCAGAATGATACCTGAATTGCCATTTTTTCACCTCGAACGAAAATAGGGGATTTTACAATTGAAGGGAACATACTAAATGGGGTAGAACCAAGAACGCTGTGAATTTTACTGGAACATTTATTATTTCCAAAGCTCCGAACTATTTTCAGAAGAACTCAGGAAAAATTTAAGTTATTGAACAAAACATGGGTGGATTCGAGGTGGGCTCTGGGGTTGTTTACCCCCCTTAGCCTTAGCTACATTCAAGTAAAATTTCATTGAAATCATGATATTAATTTTTATGTCATGTCATCAGAATGTTACCTGAATTGCCATTTTTTCACCTCGAACGAAAATAGGGGATTTTACAATTGAAGGGAACATACTAAATGGGGTAGAACCAAGAACGCTGTGAATTTTACTGGAACATTTATTATTTTCAAAGCTCCGAACTATTTTCAGAGGAACTCAGGAAAAATTGAAGTTATTGAACAAAACATGGGTGGATTCGAGGTGGGCTCTGGGGTTGTTTACCCCCCTTAGCCTTAGCTACATTCAAGTAAAATTTCATTGAAATCATGATATTAATTTTTATGTCATGTCATCAGAATGTTACCTGAATTGCCATTTTTTCACCTCGAACGAAAATAGGGGATTTTACAATTGAAGGGAACATACTAAATGGGGTAGAACCAAGAACGCTGTGAATTTTACTGGAACATTTATTATTTTCAAAGCTCCGAACTATTTTCAGAGGAACTCAGGAAAAATTGAAGTTATTGAACAAAACATGGGTGGATTCGAGGTGGGCTCTGGGGTTGTTTACCCCCCTTAGCCTTAGCTACATTCAAGTAAAATTTCATTGAAATCATGATATTAATTTTTATGTCATGTCATCAGAATGTTACCTGAATTGCCATTTTTTCACCTCGAACGAAAATAGGGGATTTTACAATTGAAGGGAACATACTAAATGGGGTAGAACCAAGAACGCTGTGAATTTTACTGGAACATTTATTATTTTCAAAGCTCCGAACTATTTTCAGAGGAACTCAGGAAAAATTGAAGTTATTGAACAAAACATGGGTGGATTCGAGGTGGGCTCTGGGGTTGTTTACCCCCCTTAGCCTTAGCTACATTCAAGTAAAATTTCATTGAAATCATGATATTAATTTTTATGTCATGTCATCAGAATGTTACCTGAATTGCCATTTTTTCACCTCGAACGAAAATAGGGGATTTTACAATTGAAGGGAACATACTAAATGGGGTAGAACCGAGAACGCTGTGAATTTAACTGGAACATTTATTATTTCCGAAGCTCTGGACTATTTTCAAAGGAACTCAGGAAAAATTGTAGTTATTGAACAAAACATGGACGGATTCGAGGGGGGCTCTGGGGTTGTTTAACCCCCCTTAGCCTTAGCTACATTCAAGTAAAATTTCATTGAAATCATGATATTAATTTTCATGTCATGTCATCAGAATGTTACCTGAATTGCCATTTTTTCACCTCGAACGAAAATAGGGGATTTTACAATTAAAGGGAACATACTAAATGGGGTAGAACCGAGAACGCTGTGAATTTAACTGGAACATTTATTATTTCCGAAGCTCTGGACTATTTTCAAAGGAACTCAGGAAAAATTGTAGTTATTGAACAAAACATGGGCGGATTCGAGGGGGGCTCTGGGGTTGTTTAACCCCCCTTAGCCTTAGCTACATTCAAGTAAAATTTCATTGAAATCATAATATCAATTTTCATCTTATGTCATCAGAATATTACCTGAATTGCCATTTTTTCACCTCGGACGAAAATAGGGGGTTTTACAATTGAAGGGAAAGTGAATTCGACTGAAACATTTATTATTTCTGAAGCTCCGGACTTTTTTCAGGGTTTACGAAAATTTAAAGTTATCGAATACCTCATGATCGGATTCATGAGAGGGGGCTCTGGAGGGCGATTAACCTTTCAACCTTTGTATTTCCATCAATCGAGTACGAACAAAGACAGAGCGAATTCATCTCGAAACTATCACGCGTCCCATTTAACATACGAAACTTTCCACAATTAACAGAAATCCTACAAATTGTAATGAATTTATTATTATTTGTCTGGCGATCGCACACATCACTTCTGAATGGCGTGACAATCCTCAAGGTTCTATCGATTAACATCTAGCCCAATATTAAAAACTCCGGAGGAAGCTCTCGATTTGGAGCTTCGGTGAATATACCCGGTGAGGATTCTTCAAGGGCTCGGGGATTTTTCAAGATCAAAACCAACCGGTTACTGACCTTAACCATTCGAGAATCATATCAGGTCAGGACTCGAAACTTGGCTGGACTTCCCAGAGAAGGAAACAAATCACTTCGGAGGCTCTGGTGTGGTGAATCAATGCAAGACCTACCTTATGTCTGCGACAGGCGAGGGAGTCGTTGTTCACTACGATATTAACAGCGATCCTAACAGTAAATGGATCCTTGAAGCTAACATTTATGACAGAAAATTCCTCAAAAGAGTATCACCATACAAAAGAGTATCACCATTGTTCTCAAGACAATTGTGAATATAATAAATTTTTGAACAGATGACGCCTGCAGCTAATATATCTCGAATTATTCAAGAAGAACTGATGAAATTTCGATGGTGAATAACACGACTTACCTACATCATTTTCGAGGAACCACACTTCCAAACGAAAAGTTCTCATGTGATAATGACCCGTTATTGTTCCTGTTGCAACTTTATCGTTGAATAAATAATATTCGTTCTTGGGGATTCTTTTCGTTTGAGGATATCACGTGAATAAGTAGATTGACGAAAAAATTGAATAGGTTTGTGTGTGATTATTGGCTTTACTCTATTGACAAACGGACCAATGTGTCATGTTCGTGTTTGTAAACTTTGTCTTTCGTTAAGGTGGGAATATAGGATATAAAATTATAAACATATGTTATTTTTCTCTCTCGCATTGCAATTTTCTAAGTGAAGAGATTACGAGTGGTCTCGAACAACGGAGAAACCAAGACCATATCACTGGAATATCCGATGGAGAGCGCGGATACATCACAGCTATGTATCCGCGCTCTTCTTGTGATATACCTGTGACATGGTCCTGGTTTCTCCTTTATTCGCTTCTGGAGACTGGTAGGTTTTTAATTAAGTCACAATAGTTAAGTCCATCGTTAACCATGTCAATTCCAACGATTATTTCTTATCAGACATCCGCAGCATCAACAATTACGCATTTTCTCACGCAATGCCGCGTTGAAAAATATCGTGAGAAGATAATTTTGGAGCGCTGCTGTTGGTTCCTCTTAATAATTTGTATCCTGACATGCCACATGTTTGACTTTGTCGATTGGATTTGAAGTCAAACCAATTATGCATCGCATGTGCATCGTGTTATTAAAGTTCCTCCATAGAAAAGCATCAATTGCAGTTTTGTCTGACGTGGAATGTCGACGGGATTGATGAGGTTTTATTGGTGTTGTCGTTTTATAGCGCCGACAATCGTCCAGGAACTTTGACAGTGAAATTCAATGGAAAAAATCACTTATTTTGAGAAAACCTGGAAAGTCCAGGAATTTGTAATACGGCAACGTCGGAATTTTCCCGAAAAAAACTAGTTACTGATCTACCGAACGGGGTTTCGTTCAAAAATCTCACATAAGGGATGGACAAAAAATACCAAAGTTGAACCTGCAACTTCGGTAAATCTCGGAAACCGCTAGTCGAGTTTTCACCCATTTCAATAGAAGCCGATGGTCTTTCAATTTTACTACACCACTTTGTAGGTATTCGACGATCTTTAGAAAATTATAAACGTAACTCCATCATGAAGTCAATTTTCTGATTTTTTTATTCATTCTGGCCAGTGGAACGGATTTGAAGGAAAAATAGATTTGCGAAGATTTCTTAGCGTAACGATATATACGTTTATTTCATAGGTTTCTAGAATTCCACGTGAAATTCGTCGAAATCTGACATCTCGATTTTTCTTATGGAAATATCGTGAAATATACCGATTGAAAAAAAAATTCCAGTTGGAAATGAGGCTGGGTGATTTTCGAAGATTTCTCAGCCTCACAATTCGTTTTTTCCTTAGGTTTCAAGATTTTCACGTGAAATTTGTCAAAATCATACACTCCGATGTTTTTATGGAAAAATTGTGAAATATACTGATTAAAAATTCACTGTTGGAAATGAGGTGTCTGATTTTGGAAGATTTCTCAGCCTCGCAATAAGTTTTTCTCAGGTTTCTAGAACTAAACGTGAAATTTGTAAAAATCTGACATCTCGATTTTTTCATGAAAATATCGTGAAATATACCGATAAAAAAAATCACAGTTGGAAATGGAAGGGGGGGTTATTTTCGAAGATTTCTCAGCCTCGCAATAAGTTTTTCTCAGGTTTCCAGAATTTAAAGTGAAATTAGTCAAAATTTGAAATCTCGATATTTTTATGAAAATAACGTGAAATGCACCCATCAAAAAGAATTTACAGCAGGAAATGGGGGTGTGTGATTTTGGGAGATTTCTCAGGCTCGCAATAAGTTTTTCTTAGGTTTCTAGAACTAAACGTGAATTTTGTAAAAATCTGACATCTCGATTTTTTCATGAAAATATCGTTAAATATACCGATAAAAAAAAATCACAGTTGGAAAAGGAAGGGGGGGTTATTTTCGAAGATTTCTCAGCCTCGCAATAAGTTTTTCTCAGGTTTCTAGAACTAAACGTGGAATTTTTAAAAATCTGACATCTCTATTTTTTCATGAAAATATCGTGAAATATACCGATTGAAAAAAATTAACAGTTGGAAATGAGGGTTTGTTGTTTTCGAAGATTTCTCAGTCTCAAAATACGTTTATTTCTCAGGTTTCGAACATTTCACGAGAAATTTGTCAAAATCTGATTTTTTTCATGAAAATATACCGATTAAATAAAAATCACACTTGGAAATGGAGGTGTGTGATTTTCGAAGATTTTTCAGCCTCACAATACGTTTTTTCCTACGGTTTCCAGAATTTAAAGTGAAATTAGTCAAAATTTGAAATCTCGATATTTTCATGAAAATAACATGAAATGCACCCATCAAAAAGAATTTACAGCAGGAAATGGGGGTGTGATTTTGGAAGATTTCTCAGCCTCGCAATAAGTTTTTCCCAGGTTTCTAGAACTAAACGTGAAATTTGTGAAAATCTGACATCTCGATTTTTTCATGAAAATATCGTTAAATATACCGATAAAAAAAATCACAGTTCGAAATGGAAGGGGGGGTTATTTTCGAAGATTTCTCAGCCTCGCAATAAGTTTTTCTCAGGTTTCTAGAACTGAACGTGAAATTTGTAAAAATCTGACATCTCGATTTTTTCATGAAAATATCGTGAATTATACCGATTTAAAAAAATTTACAGTTGGAAATGAAGGTTTGTTGTTTTCGAAGATTTCTCAGCATCAAAATACGTTTATTTCTCAGGTTTCGAACATTTCACGAGAAATTTGTCAAAATCTGACTCTTTTCATGAAAATATACCGATTAAATAAAATTCACACTTGGAAATGGAGGTGTGTGATTTTCGAAGATTTCTCAGCCTCACAATACGTTTTTTCCTACGGTTTCCAGAATTTAAAGTGAAATTAGTCAAAATTTGAAATCTCGATATTTTTATGAAAATAACGTGAAATACACCCATCAAAAAGAATTTACAGCAGGAAATCGGGGTGTGTGATTTTGGAAGATTTCTCAGCCTCTCAATAAGTTTTTTTCAGGTTTCTAGAACTAAACGTGAAATTTGTAAGAATCTGACATCTCGATTTTTTCATGAAAATATCGTTAAATATACCGATAAAAAAAAATCACAGTTGGAAATGGAAGGGGGGGTTATTTTGGAAGATTTCTCAGCCTCGCAATAAGTTTTTCTCAGGTTTCTAGAACTGAACGTGAAATTTGTTAAAATCTGACATCTCGATTTTTTCATGAAAATATCGTGAATTATACCGATTTAAAAAAATTTACAGTTGGAAATGAAGGTTTGTTGTTTTCGAAGATTTCTCAGCATCAAAATACGTTTATTTCTCAGGTTTCGAACATTTCACGAGAAATTTGTCAAAATCTGACTCTTTTCATGAAAATATGCCGATTAAATAAAATTCACAATTGGAAATGGAGGTGTGTGATTTTCGAAGATTTCTCAGCCTCACAATACGTTTTTTCCTACGGTTTCCAGAATTCAAAGTGAAATTAGTCAAAATTTGAAATTTCGATATTTTTATGAAAATAACGTGAAATACACCCATCAAAAAGAATTTACAGCAAGAAATGGGGGTGTGTGATTTTGGAAGATTTCTCAGCCTCGCAATAAGTTTTTCCCAGGTTTCTAGAACTAAACGTGAAATTTGTGAAAATCTGACATCTCGATTTTTTCATGAAAATATCGTTAAATATACCGATAAAGAAAATCACAGTTGGAAATGGAAGGGGGGGTTATTTTCGAAGATTTCTCAGCCTCGCAATAAGTTTTTCTCAGGTTTCTAGAACTGAACGTGAAATTTGTAAAAATCTGACATCTCGATTTTTTCATGAAAATATCGTGAAATATACCGATAAAAAAAAATCACAGTTGGAAAAGGAAGGGGGACTTATTTTCGAAGATTTCTCAGCCTCGCAATAAGTTTTTCTCAGGTTTCTAGAACTGAACGTGAAATTTTTAAAAATCTGACATCTCTATTTTTTCATGAAAATATCGTGAAATATACCGATTAAAAAAAATTTACAGTTGGAAATGAGGGTTTGTTGTTTTCGAAGATTTCTCAGCCTCAAAATACGTTTATTTCTCAGGTTTCGAACATTTCACGAGAAATTTGTCAAAATCTGACTTTTTCCATGAAAATATACCGATTAAATAAAATTCACACTTGGAAATGGAGGTGTGTGATTTTCGAAGATTTCTCAGCCTCACAATACGTTTTTTCCTACGGTTTCCAGAATTTAAAGTGAAATTAGTCAAAATTTGAAATCTCGATATTTTTAGGAAAATAACGTGAAATACACCCATCAAAAAGAATTTACAGCAGGAAATGGGGGTGTGTGATTTTGGAAGATTTCTCAGCCTCGCAATAAGTTTTTCTCAGGTTTCTAGAACTAAACGTGAAATTTGTGAAAATCTGACATCTCGATTTTTTCATGAAAATATCGTTAAATATACCGATAAAAAAAATCACAGTTGGAAATGGAAGGAGGGGTTATTTTCGAAGATTTCTCAGCCTCGCAATAAGTTTTTCTCAGGTTTCTAGAACTGAACGTGAAATTTTCAAAAATCTGACATCTCAATTTTTTCATATAAAATAAAAAAATAAATATACCGATTAAAAAAAATTTACAGTTGGAAATGAGGGTTTGTTGTTTTCGAAGATTTCTCAACCTCAAAATACGTTTATTTCTCAGGTTTCGAACATTTCAGGAGAAATTTGTCAAAATCTGACTTTTTTCATGAAAATATACCGATTAAATAAAATTCACACTTGGAAATGGAGGTGTGTTATTTTCGAAGATTTCTCAGCCTCGCAATACGTTTTTTCCTACGGTTTCCAGAATTAAAATTGAAATTAGTCAAAATTTGAAATCTCGATATTTTTATGAAAATATCGTGAAATACACCCATTCAAAATAATTCACAGTTGTAAATGGGGGTGTTTGATTTTCGAAGATTTCTCAGCCTCCCAATACGTTTTTTTCTCAGGTTTCTGAAATCTCGATATTTTTATGAAAATATCGTGAAATATACCCTATTGAAACAAATTTACAGTTTGTAATTGAGGTGTGTGATTTTCGGAGGTTTCTCCTCCTCACAATACTTTTTTTCTCAGTTTTCCAGAATTTCACGTGAAATTAGCCAAAATCTGACATCTCAATTTTTTTTATGAAAATATCGTGAAATATACCGATAAAAAAAAAATTGGGGTGGCATTCAGTAAATCAGGTATTATTGGCCATTCCTTCAACAACCCTACCCTACCCCATTTTCAGGATTTTTTGTTAATTTCAAGAGAGTTCTGAACGAAACTCTATAAGTCTGTCATTCCACTCAAGTTACTGAAATGAATGAAAATGTGGTTGAAAATTGGTACCATACAGAAAAACAAACCGACAAAGAAGCTACATTTTATGTTTCAAGAAAATAGGAAGAACTTCGACATATTTTTCAAGATCGGAAAAAGTGGGATCGATTACAGAGTATGTTTGACGTTTCGCGAAATTTCGACGAAATCTCTTGTGGTCTTCAAATATCCTGACACTTGAATTGATTCCTCAAAAAATAGAATTCTTTGGGGGTACATTGAGTGAATCATTCCAACATATTTGTCTTAGATTCAATGGTTTTGAAGGATTTGAATATCGTTCACTCCCCATTCCTTGTCGTGTGAGGAACTACGATTGTCTTATTCCTCTGGGTCTCCTCGTTATTAATATTTGCATTCTCCACCTCAACTATCTTGAAAGATTCCATACAAAATGAAAATAACTTTCCATTATTACATTCAATGGTCCAATACCTCGTAAAAACTGTTGCATGTATCTCCCAATATATTGTTCGACTATCGTCCGTTTCCTGCTTAATAAAATTCAAAGTACCGGGGATAAACCTCAACCGAACTGGAATGATAATCGGCATTTGAATTTCGAATGAGAGAAGGTCAATGACAATAATGCAGCTAATTGACGTATATACGTACGTTTGACCTTCGCCAGTCGATTAGATCGATGATTATTAACTTGAAGATCGAAATGTCGGTTATTCGGGAGGTTTTTTCGATAATATAAGGAAGTGAAGCAGGTATGGGTTCGTCATTATAAGAAAATATAAACAAAAATTGTTGTGTGTCGTACGATTTCGAAAGACAATTTCTGATCGTGCATCGGAGCGTCACTAATGATAGATATCTTGGCAGATGTTACCACCATAAACCACGACTTCGAAGGCTATCGATCTTCTGATCTATTGAATTTTACATTTCGACATTATGTTCAATTAGCTTGAGTTGATGGAACCTTGAAACTGCAGAAACGAATGAAAACGTTGCGTAGATTCGACATTGTGATAATACGTCTGTTTTATTTGCTGATTTATGTGAAAGACGATAATTAACTGTTGTTTATTGACCGGTGGCTGGATTAGGCTTGAACTGATGCGAAATGAGCACTCGCTCACCTGATAAATCACGAACAGCTGATTGATTTGGCTATAATTTCGAATTGAAGAATCAAAAGCACTGACTAAAAATAGTCAAGAACTTTTGCGGGCTTATTTGAATCCATCGTCAGAGCGGTCACCTATTCAGGTACTGAACCCGGACAACGCTGCTTGACTTCTAGTCTTATCAAACTCAGCTTGGCGAATAATGTCATTTAAAAAAAAATCGACGCTTCATATATGAAATTACTCTGGGGAACCGAAGTTTTTGCAAATTTTTTTTAATTTTCATAAAAAGATGTTAGATTTTGACGTGAAGTTCTGGAGACCTGAGAAATGAACGTAAATATGTGAGGCTGAGAAATCTTCGAAAATCACACACCCCATTTCCAGCTGTAAATTTTTTTCAATCGGTATATTTCACGAAATTTTCATAAAAAATCGGGATGTCAGATTTCCACAAACTTTACGTGGAATTCTGGAAACCTGAGAAAAAACGTATTGTGGATCTGAGAAATCTTCAAAAATCACATAGCCTCACTTCCAGCTGTGAATTTTTTTTTATCGATATATTCCACGATATTTTCATAAAAACATCGAGATGTCAGGTTTTGACAAATTTCACGTGAAATATTGGAAACCTGAGAAAAAAACTTATTGTGAAGCTGAGAAATCTTCAAAGATCACACAGCCCCATTTCCAACTGTAAATTTCTTCTCATCGGTATATTTCACGATATTTTCATAAAAAAATCGAGATGTCAGATTTTGACAAATTTCACCTGAAATTCTGGAAACCTGAGAAAAAAACGTATTGTGAGGCTGAAAAATCTTCGAAAATCACACAGCTCCATTTCCAGCTGTAAATTTTTTTCAATCGGTATATTTCACGATATTTTCATAAAAAATCGGGATGTCAGATTTCCACAAATTTTACGTGGAATTCTGGAAACCTGAGAAAAAACGTATTGTGGATCTGAGAAATCTTCAAAAATCACATAGCCTCATTTCCAGCTGTGAATTTTTTTTTTATCGATATATTCCACGATATTTTCATAAAAACTTCGAGATGTCAGGTTTTGACAAATTTCACGTGAAATATTGGAAACCTGAGAAAAAAACTTATTGTGAAGCTGAGAAATCTTCAAAGATCACACAGGCCCATTTCCAACTGTAAATTTCTTCTCATCGGTATATTTCACGATATTTTCATAAAAAAATCGAGATGTCAGGTTTTGGCAAATTTCACGTGAAATTTTGGAAACCTGAGAAAAAACGTACTGTGAGGCTGAGAAATTTTCAAAAATCACACGGCTTCATCTTCAATTGTACATTTTTTTTCAATCGATATATTTCACGATATTTTAATGAAAAAATTGAGATGTCAGATTTTGACAAATTTCACCTGAAATTCTGGAAACCTGAGAACGTATTGTGAGGCTGAAAAATCTTCGAAAATCACACAGCTCCATTTCCAGCTGTAAATTTTTTCCAATCGGTATATTTCACGATATTTTTTTTTCACAAATTTTACGTGGAATTCTGGAAACCTGAGAAAAAACGTATTGTGGATCTGAGAAATCTTCAAAAATCACACAGCCTCATTTCCAGCTGTGAATTTTTTTTTTATCGATATATTCCACGATATTTTCATAAAAAATCGAGATGTCAGCTTTTGACGTATTTCACGTGAAATTCTGCAAATAACTTACTCCCATTTTCAACTATATTTTTTTTTTGATCGGTATATTTCACCATATTTTCATGAAAGTATTGGGGTGAAATTCTGGAAACCTGAGAAAAAAAAGTATTGTGAGGAAGGAACTTCCGATGATACCTAATTTACTGAATGTACCCACAAAATAGTTCGATTTTTTGAGGAATCTATTCAAGTTTCAGGGTATTTTTAGACCGCAAGCGATTTCGTCGAAATTCGCAGCGAGTAACATCAAACATACCTACCAACTACCATACAATTTTTCCCGATCTTGAAAAATATGTCAAAGTTCTTTTTTTTTCTGAATTCTCCAGACCACACAAGAAGATCCTCAAAATTACGTGCTGCATGAAAAATAGTAGGTATTATTCACCAAAGTCCACAACGATAACATTATTGGAATAATCATTTCTTATCGCGGCAGTAACAAACTGCATAATTGGGATATTTTCATGAAAGCCTCAAAGTTATCCACTTCATAATTAGGGTTTAACTCATTTAAAGAATGTGGGACAACCAACAAAGTCAAACGATTCGAGTGAACCAAAAATTAAAAATAATTAGATTCGGAGCAAGGACTCCCCTCGAAAAAATGAATATGTTCAATTAGTATTTTTTGTCAATTTTTATAAATCCGAAATTGAAATAATCGGCTGAACTTGGTGAAAACTTCGATTGAAGTCGGTGATCTCATCTGAGACAACCCAGATCAATTTCGATTCTAATCATGGATATCTGGTTGGTGGTCGTCAAAATATGTAGGTACATTGAAAAAAAACCGGTTTCGACACTGTAACATTGTTTGGTCTACATCTTCTATCAAGCGAGGATGGCATCAATCGATTTTATCGTTAGAACATTTTTACTCGCACATTTTGTCTTCTAGTTCCAATAGATTTTTCGCAAAGAAGCAAATTATAATAATTTTTTTTACATGGAATGTTTCCAATGGTACATTATCGGAAATGATAAAACATAAGGAACAATTCCCAGTTGCAGCATGCATTTTCAGCATTGAAAACGAAACTACTTATCGAATTATACAGGAAATGAAAGTAACCCATTAGAAACATTAAAGAATAAACCGATGTGGGTACTTATTCACGTTTAAAAAACATTTCTCAACGATCCAGAATAACAACACCAAATCACGAAATGCAATTCAAGCAATTTCGAATCGATATCGAGACGCAATACCGTAATAAAAACGATAAGAGAAAACCAATGATCACAGCTAATAATTCATACTTACTTCAAGCTGAAACAGCTGGTCCTGAAACAAAAACAAACGATTTATTAGTAACGACGTTTAAATTTAAAATGATATATTTTTTTATTTGAACAATTAGGTGCCCAATTGACAAGACACTCAAGCGAACAATGAGGGTTTCAAGTGTTGTCTCGCCGATGCCAATCCATTAAAGAAACTGCGTTCAGTTCTAAATTTAGAGAAAAATAGATTGCGAGCAGGTCCCAACCTTGATCTACAGACACAATTTTCGGTGGAGAATTTGGCAAAACAGGAATGCGTTTGTTCCTTATTTTTTTTTCTTTTGAATCAGTGACACAGTTTCAGTTCGAAAACAACTGGTTAAGTTATTTCGATGTGCTAATCACTGTACACGAACTTTACAACGTTGCTCAAGGTCAAAATCTTTTTTTTTCTATATAGAGGAATTTCTTCCTTCAAATGCACCGACAACACCTTGATATACTCGCTGTGATGTTCTTTCCTACAACAAGATGTGCAACCTAAAATAAAGGAGCCAAAACTTTATCGGCCGAATTTGCGTTTTTGGCCGCTTCAAACGTCTTTTGCCTACTGCTGCCCACTCAGTTGAGTAAAGATTTCCTTCCGGATTGTAGTGGTGGATTTACTAGTCGTCCATTGTCACATATACTAATGAAAAAACCCCTCTTCAATTGCGTTAAACAGCTCCAAACAGCGCTTCAAATCATCGACCAGTTGCCGTTTTTGGTCCTCTGCGAGCAAGCACAGCCACATTCATGCCAAATAGTGTTTTCAACACATTGAAGATATCTTCAATGTGTTAGCAATCTAATGCAACTTCACCTCATAGTGTTCGAAAACGATTTTGTACCCTTTTTTTATCATTTCTGCAATAACTGTCGAATTTGCGTCTTTGGCCGCTTCAAACGTCTTTTGCCTACTGCTGCCCACTCAGCTGAGTGAAGATTTCCTTCCGGATTGTAGTGGTGGATTTACTAGTCGTCCATTGTCACATATACTAATGAGAAAACCCCTCTTCATTTGGGTTAAACAGCTCCAAACAGCGCTTCAAATCATCGGCCAGTTGCTGTTTTTGGTCCTCTGTTTGCAAGTTCTGCCACATTCATGCCAAATAGTGTTCAAACTTCCTTCTGATATTTTCAATGTGATGATGCAACTTCACCTTAAAGTGTTCTAAAACGATTTTGTACCATTTTTTATCATTTCTGCAATAACTGTCGAATTTTCGTTTTTGGCCGCTTCAAACGTCTTTTGCCCACTGCTGCCCACTCAGCTAAGTGAAGATTTCCTTTCGGATTGTAGTGGTGGATGTATTAGTCGTCCATTGTCACATATACTAAAGAGAAAACCCCTCTTCATTTGGGTTAAACAGCTCCAAACAGCGCCTCAAATCATCGGCCAGTTGCTGTTTTTGGTCCTCTGTTTGCAAGTTCTGCCAAATAGTGTTCAAACTTCCTTCTGATATTTTCAATGTGATGATGCAACTTCACCTCATAGTGTTCTGAAACGATTTTGTACCCTTTTTTATTATTTCTGCAATAACTGTCGAATTTGCGTTTTTGGCCGCTTCAAACGTCTTTTGCCTACTGCTGCCCACTCAGCTAAGTGAAGATTTCCTTTCGGATTGTAGTGGTGGATTTACTAGTCGTCCATTGTCACATATACTAATGAGAAAACCCCTCTTCATTTGGGTTAAACAGCTCCAAACAGCGCTTCAAATCATCGGCCAGTTGCTGTTTTTGGTCCTCTGTTTGCAAGTTCTGCCACATTCATGCCAAATAGTGTTCAAACTTCCTTCTGATATTTTCAATGTGATGATGCAACTTCACCTTAAAGTGTTCTAAAACGATTTTGTACCCTTTTTTATCATTTCTGCAATAACTGTCGAATTTTCGTTTTTGGCCGCTTCAAACGTCTTTTGCCCACTGCTGCCCACTCAGCTAAGTGAAGATTTCCTTTCGGATTGTAGTGGTGGATGTATTAGTCGTCCATTGTCACATATACTAAAGAGAAAACCCCTCTTCATTTGGATTAAACAGCTCCAAACAGCGCCTCAAATCATCGGCCAGTTGCTGTTTTTGGTCCTCTGTTTGCAAGTTCTGCCAAATAGTGTTCAAACTTCCTTCTGATATTTTTAATGTGATGATGCAACTTCACCTCATAGTGTTCTGAAACGATTTTGTACCCTTTTTTATCATTTCTGAAATGACTGTCGAATTTGCGTTTTTGGCCGCTTCAAACGTCTTTTGCCTACTGCTGCCCACTCAGCTAAGTGAAGATTTCCTTTCAGATTGTAGTGGTGGATGTATTAGTCGTCCATTGTCACATATACTAAAGAGAAAACCCCTCTTCATTTGGATTAAACAGCTCCAAACAGCGCTTCAAATCATCGACCAGTTGCTGTTTTTGGTCCTCTGTGAGCAAGTTCTGCCACATTCATGCCAAATAGTGTTCAAACTTCCTTCTGATATCTTCAATGTGATGATGCAACTTCACCTCATAGTGTTCTAAAACGATTTCATACCCTTTTTTATCATTTCTGCAATAACTGTCGAATTTGCGTTTTTGGCCCCTTCAAACGTCTTTTGCCTACTGCTGCCCACTCAGCTAAGTGAAGATTTCGTCCCGAATTGTAATGTTGGATTTACTTGTCATCCATTGTCACATATACTAATGAGAAAACCCCTCTTCATTTGGGTTAAACAGCTCCAAACAGCGCTTCAAATCATCGGCCAGTTGCAGCTTTTGGTCCTATGTTTGCAAGTTCTGCCACATTCATGCCAAATAGTGTTCAAACTTCCTTCTGATATCTTCAATGTGATGATGCAACTTCACCTCATAGTGTTCTAAAACGATTTTGTACCCTTTTTTTATCATTTCTGCAATAACTGTCGAATTTGCGTTTTTGGCCGCTTCAAACGTCTTTTGCCTACTGCTGCCCACTCAGCTAAGTGAAGATTTCTTTCCGAATTGTAATGTTGGATTTACTAGTCATCCATTGTCACATATACTAATGAGAAAATCCCTCTTTATTTGGGTTAAACAGCTCCAAACAGCGCTTCAAATCATCGGCCAGTTGCAGCTTTTGGTCCTATGTTTGCAAGTTCTGCCACATTCATGCCAAATAGTGTTCAAACTTCCTTCTGATATCTTCAATGTGATGATGCAACTTCACCTCATAGTGTTCTAAAACGATTTTGTACCCTTTTTCATCATTTCTGCAATAACTGTCGAATTTGCGTTTTTGGCCGCTTCGAACGTCTTTTGCCTACTGCTGCCCACTCAGCTAAGTGAAGATTTCCTTCCGGATTGTAGTGGTGGATTTATTAGTCGTCCATTGTCACATACTAATGAGAAAACCCCTCTTCATTTGGGTTAAACAGCTCCAAACAGCGCTTCAAATCATCGGCCAGTTGCAGCTTTTGGTCCTATGTTTGCAAGTTCTGCCACATTCATGCCAAATAGTGTTCAAACTTCCTTCTGATATCTTCAATGTGATGATGCAACTTCACCTCATAGTGTTCTAAAACGATTTTGTACCCTTTTTTTATCATTTCTGCAATAACTGTCGAATTTGCGTTTTTGGCCGCTTCGAACGTCTTTTGCCTACTGCTGCCCACTCAGCTAAGTGAAGATTTCCTTCCGGATTGTAGTGGTGGATTTATTAGTCGTCCATTGTCACATACTGATCAGAAAACCCCTCTTCATTTTGATTAAACAGCTCCAAACAGCGCATCAAATCATCGGCCAGTTGCTGTTTTTGGTCCTCTGTTTGCAAGTTCTGCCACATTCATGCCAAATAATGTTCAAACTTCCTTCTGATATATTCAATGTGATGATGCAACTTCACCTCATAGTGTTCTAAAACGATTTTGTACCCTTTTTCATCATTTCTGCAATAACTGTCGAATTTGCGTTTTTGGCCGCTTCAAACGTCTTTTGCCTACTGCTGCTCATTCAGCTAAGTGAAGATTTCCTTCCGGATTGTAGTGGTGGATTTATTAGTCGTCCATTGTCACATATACTAATGAGAAAACCCCTCTTCATTTGGGTTAAACAGCTCCAAACAGCGCTTCAAATCATCGACCAGTTGCTGTTTTTGGTCCTCTGTGAGCAAGCACAGCCACATTCATGCCAAATAATGTTCAAACTTCCTTCTGATATATTCAATGTGATGATGCAACTTCACCTCAAAGTGTTCTAAAACGATTTTGTACCCTTTTTTATCATTTCTGCAATAACTGTCGAATTTGCGTTTTTGGCCGCTTCAAACGTCTTTTGCCTACTGCTGCTCACTCAGCTAAGTGAAGATTTCCTTCCGGATTGTAGTGGTGGATTTATTAGTCGTCCATTGTCACATATACTAATGAGAAAACCCCTCTTCATTTGGGTTAAACAGCTCCAAACAGCGCTTCAAATCATCGACCAGTTGCTGTTTTTGGTCCTCTGTGAGCAAGTTCTGCCACATTCATGCCAAATAATGTTCAAACTTCCTTCTGATATATTCAATGTGATGATGCAACTTCACCTCAAAGTGTTCTAAAACGATTTTGTACCCTTTTTTATCATTTCTGAAATGACTGTCGAATTTGCGTTTTTGGCCGCTTCAAACGTCTTTTGCCTACTGCTGCCCACTCAGCTAAGTGAAGATTTCCTTTCAGATTGTAGTGGTGGATGTATTAGTCGTCCATTGTCACATATACTAAAGAGAAAACCCCTCTTCATTTGGATTAAACAGCTCCAAACAGCGCTTCAAATCATCGACCAGTTGCTGTTTTTGGTCCTCTGTGAGCAAGTTCTGCCACATTCATGCCAAATAGTGTTCAAACTTCCTTCTGATATCTTCAATGTGATGATGCAACTTCACCTCATAGTGTTCTAAAACGATTTCATACCCTTTTTTATCATTTCTGCAATAACTGTCGAATTTGCGTTTTTGGCCCCTTCAAACGTCTTTTGCCTACTGCTGCCCACTCAGCTAAGTGAAGATTTCGTCCCGAATTGTAATGTTGGATTTACTTGTCATCCATTGTCACATATACTAATGAGAAAACCCCTCTTCATTTGGGTTAAACAGCTCCAAACAGCGCTTCAAATCATCGGCCAGTTGCAGCTTTTGGTCCTATGTTTGCAAGTTCTGCCACATTCATGCCAAATAGTGTTCAAACTTCCTTCTGATATCTTCAATGTGATGATGCAACTTCACCTCATAGTGTTCTAAAACGATTTTGTACCCTTTTTTTATCATTTCTGCAATAACTGTCGAATTTGCGTTTTTGGCCGCTTCAAACGTCTTTTGCCTACTGCTGCCCACTCAGCTAAGTGAAGATTTCTTTCCGAATTGTAATGTTGGATTTACTAGTCATCCATTGTCACATATACTAATGAGAAAATCCCTCTTTATTTGGGTTAAACAGCTCCAAACAGCGCTTCAAATCATCGGCCAGTTGCAGCTTTTGGTCCTATGTTTGCAAGTTCTGCCACATTCATGCCAAATAGTGTTCAAACTTCCTTCTGATATCTTCAATGTGATGATGCAACTTCACCTCATAGTGTTCTAAAACGATTTTGTACCCTTTTTTTATCATTTCTGCAATAACTGTCGAATTTGCGTTTTTGGCCGCTTCGAACGTCTTTTGCCTACTGCTGCCCACTCAGCTAAGTGAAGATTTCCTTCCGGATTGTAGTGGTGGATTTATTAGTCGTCCATTGTCACATACTGATCAGAAAACCCCTCTTCATTTTGATTAAACAGCTCCAAACAGCGCATCAAATCATCGGCCAGTTGCTGTTTTTGGTCCTCTGTTTGCAAGTTCTGCCACATTCATGCCAAATAATGTTCAAACTTCCTTCTGATATATTCAATGTGATGATGCAACTTCACCTCATAGTGTTCTAAAACGATTTTGTACCCTTTTTCATCATTTCTGCAATAACTGTCGAATTTGCGTTTTTGGCCGCTTCAAACGTCTTTTGCCTACTGCTGCTCATTCAGCTAAGTGAAGATTTCCTTCCGGATTGTAGTGGTGGATTTATTAGTCGTCCATTGTCACATATACTAATGAGAAAACCCCTCTTCATTTGGGTTAAACAGCTCCAAACAGCGCTTCAAATCATCGACCAGTTGCTGTTTTTGGTCCTCTGTGAGCAAGCACAGCCACATTCATGCCAAATAATGTTCAAACTTCCTTCTGATATATTCAATGTGATGATGCAACTTCACCTCAAAGTGTTCTAAAACGATTTTGTACCCTTTTTTATCATTTCTGCAATAACTGTCGAATTTGCGTTTTTGGCCGCTTCAAACGTCTTTTGCCTACTGCTGCTCACTCAGCTAAGTGAAGATTTCCTTCCGGATTGTAGTGGTGGATTTATTAGTCGTCCATTGTCACATATACTAATGAGAAAACCCCTCTTCATTTGGGTTAAACAGCTCCAAACAGCGCTTCAAATCATCGACCAGTTGCTGTTTTTGGTCCTCTGTGAGCAAGTTCTGCCACATTCATGCCAAATAATGTTCAAACTTCCTTCTGATATATTCAATGTGATGATGCAACTTCACCTCAAAGTGTTCTAAAACGATTTTGTACCCTTTTTTATCATTTCTGAAATGACTGTCGAATTTGCGTTTTTGGCCGCTTCAAACGTCTTTTGCCTACTGCTGCCCACTCAGCTAAGTGAAGATTTCCTTTCAGATTGTAGTGGTGGATGTATTAGTCGTCCATTGTCACATATACTAAAGAGAAAACCCCTCTTCATTTGGATTAAACAGCTCCAAACAGCGCTTCAAATCATCGACCAGTTGCTGTTTTTGGTCCTCTGTGAGCAAGTTCTGCCACATTCATGCCAAATAGTGTTCAAACTTCCTTCTGATATCTTCAATGTGATGATGCAACTTCACCTCATAGTGTTCTAAAACGATTTCATACCCTTTTTTATCATTTCTGCAATAACTGTCGAATTTGCGTTTTTGGCCCCTTCAAACGTCTTTTGCCTACTGCTGCCCACTCAGCTAAGTGAAGATTTCGTCCCGAATTGTAATGTTGGATTTACTTGTCATCCATTGTCACATATACTAATGAGAAAACCCCTCTTCATTTGGGTTAAACAGCTCCAAACAGCGCTTCAAATCATCGGCCAGTTGCAGCTTTTGGTCCTATGTTTGCAAGTTCTGCCACATTCATGCCAAATAGTGTTCAAACTTCCTTCTGATATCTTCAATGTGATGATGCAACTTCACCTCATAGTGTTCTAAAACGATTTTGTACCCTTTTTTTATCATTTCTGCAATAACTGTCGAATTTGCGTTTTTGGCCGCTTCAAACGTCTTTTGCCTACTGCTGCCCACTCAGCTAAGTGAAGATTTCTTTCCGAATTGTAATGTTGGATTTACTAGTCATCCATTGTCACATATACTAATGAGAAAATCCCTCTTTATTTGGGTTAAACAGCTCCAAACAGCGCTTCAAATCATCGGCCAGTTGCAGCTTTTGGTCCTATGTTTGCAAGTTCTGCCACATTCATGCCAAATAGTGTTCAAACTTCCTTCTGATATCTTCAATGTGATGATGCAACTTCACCTCATAGTGTTCTAAAACGATTTTGTACCCTTTTTTATCATTTCTGCAATAACTGTCGAATTTGCGTTTTTGGCCGCTTCGAACGTCTTTTGCCTACTGCTGCCCACTCAGCTAAGTGAAGATTTCCTTCCGGATTGTAGTGGTGGATTTATTAGTCGTCCATTGTCACATACTAATGAGAAAACCCCTCTTCATTTGGGTTAAACAGCTCCAAACAGCGCTTCAAATCATCGGCCAGTTGCAGCTTTTGGTCCTATGTTTGCAAGTTCTGCCACATTCATGCCAAATAGTGTTCAAACTTCCTTCTGATATCTTCAATGTGATGATGCAACTTCACCTCATAGTGTTCTAAAACGATTTTGTACCCTTTTTTTATCATTTCTGCAATAACTGTCGAATTTGCGTTTTTGGCCGCTTCGAACGTCTTTTGCCTACTGCTGCCCACTCAGCTAAGTGAAGATTTCCTTCCGGATTGTAGTGGTGGATTTATTAGTCGTCCATTGTCACATACTGATCAGAAAACCCCTCTTCATTTTGATTAAACAGCTCCAAACAGCGCATCAAATCATCGGCCAGTTGCTGTTTTTGGTCCTCTGTTTGCAAGTTCTGCCACATTCATGCCAAATAATGTTCAAACTTCCTTCTGATATATTCAATGTGATGATGCAACTTCACCTCATAGTGTTCTAAAACGATTTTGTACCCTTTTTCATCATTTCTGCAATAACTGTCGAATTTGCGTTTTTGGCCGCTTCAAACGTCTTTTGCCTACTGCTGCTCATTCAGCTAAGTGAAGATTTCCTTCCGGATTGTAGTGGTGGATTTATTAGTCGTCCATTGTCACATATACTAATGAGAAAACCCCTCTTCATTTGGGTTAAACAGCTCCAAACAGCGCTTCAAATCATCGACCAGTTGCTGTTTTTGGTCCTCTGTGAGCAAGCACAGCCACATTCATGCCAAATAATGTTCAAACTTCCTTCTGATATATTCAATGTGATGATGCAACTTCACCTCAAAGTGTTCTAAAACGATTTTGTACCCTTTTTTTATCATTTCTGCAATAACTGTCGAATTTGCGTTTTTGGCCGCTTCAAACGTCTTTTGCCTACTGCTGCCCACTCAGCTAAGTGAAGATTTCTTTCCGAATTGTAATGTTGGATTTACTAGTCATCCATTGTCACATATACTAATGAGAAAATCCCTCTTTATTTGGGTTAAACAGCTCCAAACAGCGCTTCAAATCATCGGCCAGTTGCAGCTTTTGGTCCTATGTTTGCAAGTTCTGCCACATTCATGCCAAATAATGTTCAAACTTCCTTCTGATATATTCAATGTGATGATGCAACTTCACCTCAAAGTGTTCTAAAACGATTTTGTACCCTTTTTTATCATTTCTGCAATAACTGTCGAATTTGCGTTTTTGGCCGCTTCAAACGTCTTTTGCCTACTGCTGCTCACTCAGCTAAGTGAAGATTTCCTTCCGGATTGTAGTGGTGGATTTATTAGTCGTCCATTGTCACATATACTAATGAGAAAACCCCTCTTCATTTGGGTTAAACAGCTCCAAACAGCGCTTCAAATCATCGACCAGTTGCTGTTTTTGGTCCTCTGTGAGCAAGTTCTGCCACATTCATGCCAAATAATGTTCAAACTTCCTTCTGATATATTCAATGTGATGATGCAACTTCACCTCAAAGTGTTCTAAAACGATTTTGTACCCTTTTTTATCATTTCTGAAATGACTGTCGAATTTGCGTTTTTGGCCGCTTCAAACGTCTTTTGCCTACTGCTGCCCACTCAGCTAAGTGAAGATTTCCTTTCAGATTGTAGTGGTGGATGTATTAGTCGTCCATTGTCACATATACTAAAGAGAAAACCCCTCTTCATTTGGATTAAACAGCTCCAAACAGCGCTTCAAATCATCGACCAGTTGCTGTTTTTGGTCCTCTGTGAGCAAGTTCTGCCACATTCATGCCAAATAGTGTTCAAACTTCCTTCTGATATCTTCAATGTGATGATGCAACTTCACCTCATAGTGTTCTAAAACGATTTCATACCCTTTTTTATCATTTCTGCAATAACTGTCGAATTTGCGTTTTTGGCCCCTTCAAACGTCTTTTGCCTACTGCTGCCCACTCAGCTAAGTGAAGATTTCGTCCCGAATTGTAATGTTGGATTTACTTGTCATCCATTGTCACATATACTAATGAGAAAACCCCTCTTCATTTGGGTTAAACAGCTCCAAACAGCGCTTCAAATCATCGGCCAGTTGCAGCTTTTGGTCCTATGTTTGCAAGTTCTGCCACATTCATGCCAAATAGTGTTCAAACTTCCTTCTGATATCTTCAATGTGATGATGCAACTTCACCTCATAGTGTTCTAAAACGATTTTGTACCCTTTTTTTATCATTTCTGCAATAACTGTCGAATTTGCGTTTTTGGCCGCTTCAAACGTCTTTTGCCTACTGCTGCCCACTCAGCTAAGTGAAGATTTCTTTCCGAATTGTAATGTTGGATTTACTAGTCATCCATTGTCACATATACTAATGAGAAAATCCCTCTTTATTTGGGTTAAACAGCTCCAAACAGCGCTTCAAATCATCGGCCAGTTGCAGCTTTTGGTCCTATGTTTGCAAGTTCTGCCACATTCATGCCAAATAGTGTTCAAACTTCCTTCTGATATCTTCAATGTGATGATGCAACTTCACCTCATAGTGTTCTAAAACGATTTTGTACCCTTTTTTATCATTTCTGCAATAACTGTCGAATTTGCGTTTTTGGCCGCTTCGAACGTCTTTTGCCTACTGCTGCCCACTCAGCTAAGTGAAGATTTCCTTCCGGATTGTAGTGGTGGATTTATTAGTCGTCCATTGTCACATACTAATGAGAAAACCCCTCTTCATTTGGGTTAAACAGCTCCAAACAGCGCTTCAAATCATCGGCCAGTTGCAGCTTTTGGTCCTATGTTTGCAAGTTCTGCCACATTCATGCCAAATAGTGTTCAAACTTCCTTCTGATATCTTCAATGTGATGATGCAACTTCACCTCATAGTGTTCTAAAACGATTTTGTACCCTTTTTTTATCATTTCTGCAATAACTGTCGAATTTGCGTTTTTGGCCGCTTCGAACGTCTTTTGCCTACTGCTGCCCACTCAGCTAAGTGAAGATTTCCTTCCGGATTGTAGTGGTGGATTTATTAGTCGTCCATTGTCACATACTGATCAGAAAACCCCTCTTCATTTTGATTAAACAGCTCCAAACAGCGCATCAAATCATCGGCCAGTTGCTGTTTTTGGTCCTCTGTTTGCAAGTTCTGCCACATTCATGCCAAATAATGTTCAAACTTCCTTCTGATATATTCAATGTGATGATGCAACTTCACCTCATAGTGTTCTAAAACGATTTTGTACCCTTTTTCATCATTTCTGCAATAACTGTCGAATTTGCGTTTTTGGCCGCTTCAAACGTCTTTTGCCTACTGCTGCTCATTCAGCTAAGTGAAGATTTCCTTCCGGATTGTAGTGGTGGATTTATTAGTCGTCCATTGTCACATATACTAATGAGAAAACCCCTCTTCATTTGGGTTAAACAGCTCCAAACAGCGCTTCAAATCATCGACCAGTTGCTGTTTTTGGTCCTCTGTGAGCAAGCACAGCCACATTCATGCCAAATAATGTTCAAACTTCCTTCTGATATATTCAATGTGATGATGCAACTTCACCTCAAAGTGTTCTAAAACGATTTTGTACCCTTTTTTATCATTTCTGCAATAACTGTCGAATTTGCGTTTTTGGCCGCTTCAAACGTCTTTTGCCTACTGCTGCTCACTCAGCTAAGTGAAGATTTCCTTCCGGATTGTAGTGGTGGATTTATTAGTCGTCCATTGTCACATATACTAATGAGAAAACCCCTCTTCATTTGGGTTAAACAGCTCCAAACAGCGCTTCAAATCATCGACCAGTTGCTGTTTTTGGTCCTCTGTGAGCAAGTTCTGCCACATTCATGCCAAATAATGTTCAAACTTCCTTCTGATATATTCAATGTGATGATGCAACTTCACCTCAAAGTGTTCTAAAACGATTTTGTACCCTTTTTTATCATTTCTGCAATAACTGTCGAATTTGCGTTTTTGGCCGCTTCAAACGTCTTTTGCCTACTGCTGCTCACTCGGCTAAGTGAAGATTTCCTTCCGGATTGTAGTGGTAGATTTATTAGTCGTCCATTCTCACATATACTAATGAGAAAACCCCTCTTCATTTGGGTTGAACAGCTCCAAACAGCGCTTCAAATCATCGACCAGTTGCTGTTTTTGGTCCTCTGTGAGCAAGCACAGCCACATTCATGCCAAATAGTGTTGTCAACACATCGAAGATATCTTCAATGTTTTAACAATCTAATGCAACTTCACCTCATAGTGTTGAATCTATTAGTCGTCCATTGTCACATACTGATGCGAAAACTCCTGTTTATTTGGGTTAAACGGCTCCAAACAGCCCTTTAAATCATCGGCCAGTTACTGTTTCTGGTCCTCAGCGAGCAAGCGTTCAACCATTCATACAGAACTTTGTCACGTTCATGCCAAATAATGTGTATATTGTTTCTTCAATGTATCAACTTTAATTTATTAATCTCAAAAACGTGTCCATTTTTCATCTCTACTGCAATAACCGGCGAATTTGCGATTTTTTACAGCCACTAAAACAACTCCAACTTGAAAACTAATGGTCAGATTATTATGGAATTCTGACAGATATCATTTTAAGGTGGGTACTTCCTAAAAATCCTAAAAATTTTCCATTACATGTGCCATCTATGTGTCAGCCTTGCGGTGAACTAAAATTTCGAAAAGAGTAACTCAAATGAAAGTTTGATAAATTCGACAATTTCTCACCTCTTCTTGAAAACCAATAAGATGCCTCATTTCGACTCTTTATCATGGTAGACAGAAAAATTACCGAAAGAAGAAAAATTTCAAGAAAATATTTTAGAAACCATTGATGTTCTCGTGATATATATGAAGGAAATATACTGCAAGATTGTATCCCAGTTATTATGCAACTTCCAACCAAAAACTTCCAAGAATTGCAAATAGTCATTTCGCAATACCAGCACTTATCTTTGCGCTGAATCACATTTCGAGTATTTATTCGATTAATGTACTCATATTACATGTTGACATCAACGATGTTATCTTCCTCAAATAACTCCATCAATTTCGACACTTTGTTGAACAAATTAAGAAAAATTGTCAAATAAATCAAGGCAGGTGCCGACTTTTTTATCGCATACTGCCATCTAGCGGCACAAAAAAAGATACTTTTTATAGGCGAGTTTCCGTATTTCACAAACATATTCTGGCTTGGTAGGATTATAGTTACATCATACAAAATTCCAAATTGAAATAATATGATAAAAAAATTTATATCTTACCCGATTGGATCCATTGTCCTCTACAGCAACTCAAGTCAAATGGGCTCAAAAAATAATACTGAAGCTCTTTGGAAACATTCTCAAACACAGTTGTAGTTTCTGCAAACAAAAAAATACGATGTTAGCGATGTTATTGACCATCTGGCTCGTATCTTAAGACTGCCCGTTTCTCCTTGTTTTCATTCCCCAGCGATTAAGCTGACACAGACCCATTTGATAAGATGAAAGGTCATGTGAGTTTTTAAATTCGAGCAATTCTGGAATTGTTAAATAGCTCCGTTTGTATCAAACAGTGTAATCTCTGTATTATTATTTGATATTGAAACTCTTTCTGTTCGAATTGTTTGCGATGTTCGTCTCGCTTAGATGATAGCTAAGGTTGTTTCGTCGTTTGGCGTGATAGGATTTTTATTAGTTGTTGGGAGGGGCAGTGGCGTAGTCATGAAGAATGTGTGGTGGTTTTATTAGGCGCAACAAAATGGACTTTCTCTAAGAAGAAGTTGTTAATGTTTTGTCGTGGCCACCGAGTTCTCCGATTTAAATCCAATCGAATTGGTTGAAACGAGCTGTGACAAGCAGACATCGACCATCTCATTTTATCGATGCCTTCTGCAGGAGTCAACTCAGTATCTTTTATTTGGTCCAAATACATAATTTGTGACAACAATATTTTTTAGAACAAATGTTTTCAAGGAGTTCTTCTTCATTAATATGACTATTTTTTGTTGTTTCTTACTGTGATTTTGATATGTCTTCTGTTATTTTCAGAAATACATTTTATTTCGTTGATAATGTTATGTTCTATGAATTCGTTAATTTCTTTGTGTGGTTTTATTATAATTTTTTTTCTCAGGAGGTTGGTGTATTTTTTTGTAGTTGGTAATACTTATATCTTCTCCTTTGTGCAGTATTATTGTAGTAGTCATATTCATATTTTTGCAATATTTTTTTCATTGCGAACGTTATGATTTCCCTTTGGTGAAGAAGAAATCAACCCACTTCGCCAATGTTCACAAACCTTTTTTATCGTAATGACGTCGAGTGCATGTGGTGAATGTTTTTCGGTAGAATGTTGTTTATTTCATCAGCATATTCAGCGCGATGATAACCAGAAGTAAGACTCATACTCACAACTTCGGAAGCCGTCCAATTCGAGTAACTCAAAGAAATACACGCACTCGGCACTGAAACAAAGCGTAAAACTGTGGGAAATCCTGTGTTTGCCGAGCAAACAGTCCTTCGTTTATTCCACCTATTTGCGCGACAAATATTTAATCTAATCCCGATTCTAATTATTCAGAAACTGAGCGAAGAGCAAACGTCTCGTCCGACTGATAGCTGCGTATCTGTTTATACTCCTCGTCGTGTAAAACGCACAATAAGAGCAGTTGTATTTCGGAGTGTTCATCGTGGATCACGAGAAATTTATTAGCAGTTTCCAGATTGCTCCGTTTCGACAAACAGATCGTTTGTCCGCCACGAAAATTCGGGTTTCGCAATCCTTGCCAGGTTATTTCGTTGGAAATCACGGAATTATGTCGTGATACGGTGGATTCTTCTCGGATTGAACTGCCAAACTGAATTGCGAAGTTCATTCACCCATATTGTACGACGGAATTATTGGAGCAACCTCTTTGTCGCAAGACTTCTCAACAGTCGTAACGACATAAACGCTTCGTGGCCACCCCATTCGCCTGATTTGAATCGTTTGGTCTCGGATGAGAATTTCTATTTTGCGCTTTACCATTCCACTACTGGTGCCCTGAGGCATCGACTTCTTCAGCGAAGTCAATTATTTGTTTATGCTGTGTTTGAAGGAGGACCAGTAATTATTCGTTCACAATGAACTTAAGACATAATACAACATATACTTGATTATACTTTGTTGATTTTTTCTAGTGTTTACGTTAGAGTTACGCTTACATTCATTGTGAATCGGGCATTAGAGTAACGCTTACGTTCACTGCCCTGTGAATATTAAAAGTATCGCCAATATTATTTTTAAGTTATGGCTAATTCACAATGAAAGACTTAAACGTTACTCTAACGTAAACGTTGTTGGATTATATATTCGATTATACTTTGTTGTTTGACAATATTATTTTTAAGCTATGGATAATTCACAATGAAGGTAAGCGTAACCCTAACGTAAACGTTGTTGGAATATACATTTGATTATATTTTGTTCATGTTGTTCACATTGTTGACGTTAGAGTTACGCTTACGTTCATTGTGAATCGGGCATAAGAGTTACGCTCACGTTCACTGCACCTTCAACATTAAAAGTAAAGCCAATATTATTTTTTAGTTATGGCTAATTCACAATGAAGAACTTGAGGGTCACTCTAACGTAAACGTTGTTGGATTATATATTAGATTATACTTTGTTGTAGGTTTACAACTTTTACGTTGGAGTTACGCTAACGTTCATTGCACTGTGAACATTAAAAATTACGCCAATATTATTTATAAGTTATAGATAATTCACAATGAATATAGGCGTAACTCTAACGTTAACGTTGTTGGAGTATATATTTGATTATATTTTGTTCATGTTGTTCACATTGTTTACGTTAGAGTTACGCTTACGTTCATTGTGAATCGGGCATAAGAGTTACGCTCACGTTCACTGCACCTTGAACATTAAAAGTAAACCCAATATTATTTTTTAGTTATGGCTAATTCACAATGAAGAACTTGAGCGTTACTCTAACGTAAACGTTGTTGGATTATATATTAGATTATACTTTGTTGTTGGTTTACAACTTTTACGTTGGAGTTACGCTTACGTTCATTGTGGATCGGCCATAAGGGTTACGCTTACGTTCATTGCACTGTGAACATTAAAAATTACGCCAATATTATTTTTAAGTTATAGATAATTCACAATGAATGTAGGCGTAACTCTAACGTTAACGTTGTTGGAGTATATATTTGATTATATTTTGTTCATGTTGTTCACATTGTTTACGTTAGAGTTACGCTTACGTTCATTGTGAATCGGGCAAAAGAGTTACGCTCACGTTCACTGCACCTTGAACATTAAAAGTAAAGCCAATATTATTTTTTAGTTATGGCTAATTCACAATGAAGAACTTAAGCGTTACTCTAACGTAAACGTTGTTGGATTATATATGAGATTATACTTTGTTGTTGGTTTACAACTTTTACGTTGGAGTTACGCTTACGTTCATTGTGGATCGGCCATAAGGGTTACGCTTACGTTCATTGCACTGTGAACATTAAAAATTACGCCAATATTATTTTCAAGTTATAGATAATTCACAATGAACGTAGGCGTAACTCTAACGTTAACGTTGTTGGAGTATATATTTGATTATATTTTGTTCATGTTGTTCACATTGTTTACGTTAGAGTTACGTTCACGTTCTTGTGAATCGGCCATTAGAGTAACGCTTACGTTCACTGTGTAATGAACATAAAAACTAACGCCAATATTATTTTTAAATTATGGCTAATTCACAATGAAGAACTTGAGGGTCACTCTAAAGTAAACGTTGTTGGATTATATATTAGATTATACTTTGTTGTTGGTTTACAACTTTTACGTTGGAGTTACGCTTACGTTCATTGTGGATCGGCCATAAGGGTTACGCTTACGTTCATTGCACTGTGAACATTAAAAATTACGACAATATTATTTTTAAGTTATAGATAATTCACAATGAATGTAGGCGTAACTCTAACGTTAACGTTGTTGGAGTATATATTTGATTATATTTTGTTCATGTTGTTCACATTGTTTACGTTAGAGTTACGCTTACGTTCATTGTGAATCGGGCATGAGAGTAACTCTCACGTTCACTGCACCTTGAACATTAAAAGTAAAGCCAATATTATTTTTTAGTTATGGCTAATTCACAATGAAGAACTTGAGCGTTACTCTAACGTAAACGTTGTTGGATTATATATTCGATTATACTTTGTTGTTGGTTCACAACTTTTACGTTGGAGTTACGCTTACGTTCATTGTGGATCGGCCATAAGGGTTACGCTTACGTTCATTGCACTGTGAACATTAAAAATTACGCCAATATTATTTTTAAGTTATAGATAATTCACAACGAATATAGGCGCAACTCTAACGTTAACGTTGTTGGAGTATATATTTGATTATATTTTGTTCATGTTGTTCACATTGTTTACGTTAGAGTTACGCTTACGTTCTTGTGAATCAGCCATTAGAGTTACGCTTACGTTCACTGTGAAATGAACATAAAAACTAACGCCAATATTATTTTTAAATTATGGCTAATTCACAATGAAGAACTTGAGCGTTACTCTAACGTAAACGTTGTTGGATTATATATTAGATTATACTTTGTTGTTGGTTTACAACTTTCACGTTGGATTTACGCTTACGTTCATTGTGGATCGGCCATAAGGGTTACGCTTACGTTCATTGCACTGTGAACATTAAAAATTACGCCAATATTATTTTCAAGTTATAGATAATTCACAATGAACGTAGGCGTAACTCTAACGTTAACGTTGTTGGAGTATATATTTGATTATATTTTGTTCATGTTGTTCACATTGTTTACGTTAGAGTTACGTTTACGTTCTTGTGAATCGGCCATTAGAGTTACGCTCACGTTCACTGTGTAATGAACATAAAAACTAACGCCAATATTATTTTCAAATTATGGCTAATTCACAATGAAGAACTTGAGCGTTACTCTAACGTAAACGTTGTTGGATTATATATTCGATTATACTTTGTTGTTGGTTTACAACTTTTACGTTGGAGTTACGCTTACGTTCATTGTGGATCGGCCATAAGGGTTACGCTTACGTTCATTGCACTGTGAACAAAAATTACGCCAATATTATTTTTAAGTTATAGATAATTCACAATGAATGTAGGCGTAACTCTAACGTTAACGTTGTTGGAGTATATAATTGATTATATTTTGTTCATGTTGTTCACATTGTTTACGTTAGAGTTACGTTTACGTTCACTGTATAATGAACATAAAAACTAACGCCAATATTATTTTTAAATTATGGCTAATTCACAATGAAGAACTTGTGCGTTACTCTAACGTAAACGTTGTTGGATATATATTCGATTATACTTTGTTGTTGGTTTACAACTTTTACGTTGGAGTTACGCTTACGTTCATTGTGGATCGGCCATAAGGGTTACGCTTACGTTCATTGCACTGTGAACAAAAATTACGCCAATATTATTTTTAAGTTATAGATAATTCACAATGAATGTAGGCGTAACTCTAACGTTAACGTTGTTGGAGTATATATTTGAATATATTTTGTTCACATGGTTTACGTTCATTGTGAATCGGGCATAAGAGTTACGCTCACGTTCACTGCACCTTGAACTTTAAAAGTAAAGCCAATATTATTTTTTAGTTATGGTTAATTCACAATGAAGAACTTGAGCGTTACTCTAACGTAAACGTTGTTGGATTATTTATTAGATTATACTTTGTTCTTTGTTTACAACTTTTACGTTGGAGTTACGCTTACGTTCATTGCGAATCGGCCATAAGGGTTACGCTTACGTTCATTGCACTGTGAACATTGAAAATTACGCCAATATTATTTTTAAGTTGAAGATAATTCACACTGCAAGTCGTATCTCAGCCGAAATGCTTTCTCTGAGTTGGGTGGTGCGTTTCTCTATTTTCGGGCCGACCAAGCTCAGGAGATGGTAGAATTCCGTTTTTGTCATTCTGTAATATACCACTTAAAACGCACTTCATCTCCTATAAGTTGAGGCATTAAATTTTGGAACTCCCGAATTCGTCTCGCGCCATGTTGATAGGGAGCACCCATTCTCTCGACGAGCAAATGGATGCAATACACAGAGCAGCCATTTCTTCTTCTTCTTCCTTTTCAAAAGAAGAAGACGATGATAACATTATTAAACGAAAATATAAATAAGTTCACTAACTTATGAAAAACAATACACCAAAAATGGTGATCAGCAAATACCCAAAAAATATCACTGGATAGTTGGGATAACAACGTGGAGTTGAAATTGAACGAATCATTACTGGTCGTTTACGTAAGCGAATGTTGCGAATTTTGACACTCAATTGCGTAAAATCCTGTCATAGAAGAAGAAGAAACACTTGGTCATACAAAATTGACCTTGATTTTCCACAATACTAGACCAAATATTGAAATGTTTCTTCGCTTCCTGTGATAAGGTTTGGAATACATACTGGTATGTATTTCGAAGAAACGAGATTATAATTTATTTATTTGAAAATTTCGTAAAACGATACATGATTATTCAACAACAAATTCTGATGGTTCCAAAAGTTCTTACCGATGGAAATATACTTATGTTATAAGTAGAAGTACCGTTTCGATTACGTTACCGTTGATTACGCCAATATTATGTTTACGTTAGAGTTACGCTTACGTTCATTGTGATTGAACATTCAGCTCATCCTGTATATACATTCTAGAGAAACATATCCGTGGAATAGACAAATTTTCGCCTCGTCTGAGAAAGTGCCAAGAAATTTCCACCTACAATTCATGTGTGTATTACGAACATCAACAATGCATGTCTTCTAATTATAACAGTGTTATGTCTAGTCAAGCCAAGTCGGCAAATTCGAATGAACGACATTTTCGGATATACCACCATATTATACGAGGTGAGTCCAAAAGGATGATATCTCGATTCTTCCACGCAGCTGATCTATAATAGAAGGTTCTGGAAAACAGGTAGGCCGAAATTCTTTTGTGTATGTACACACCCATGAAAATATCATTATTCAGGTATCAAGTTACAGAAGAACTAATAATAGTCAGTTACACGAGTTTCGAATTAGAAGGCAATTACAAGGGTCGATTACAAGACAACAAACAATTGTTTCTCGTTTCTTCAGATGATTTTATCTCAGCACAACGATGTTTTGATTACTTTTGATGGAAGAACAAACATAGCCAAGCCGGTTGATTATTTTAACAATTTCGGCAGTTTTGATAAGGAGTCACTTCAATAAACAAAGTTTTATCTCGATGACAAAATTGGAATTTGTTGATTATTCATCTGGCTGTTACCTTCATTTATAAGTTTTATTTCATTCTTTTTCTCGCATTTTTGGTTTACCATTATTAGTTAAAGATTTTTTTAATTAATTTTTTTTTCTGTCGGTTAATATTTTTTTATTTCACCCATACATCAAAGAATTTTTAGAGAGAACTAAAAAGTACACAGAGACAGCTGGTCAATCAAAATATTACTTGAACATAATTGTTTACTATTTTATTTTGATATATTCTTTTGATTTTCACCTTCTACAAATTCTTTTCGATAACAGGCAAAGAAAAAGTTCTTGAACAATTTTCCTAAAACAAAATGAAAAAAAAACATTTTCCGCAGGGCCTCCTAAATTTGTTTATTTTTTTCGTGTAATACAAGCATGTTTTTATTTATACCCCTTGTCAAAATCCTAGACCCCCTTGTTGTAAGACATCAATATCAAGAATTTTTGGTAAATGTTGTTGAAAATAGTGAATCTTTTATTATAGCTGGAATAATTCCTATTCTTAAAATTTAAATATGCTTGGGAATACCAGTGGGTATCTTTGAACTCAGTCGAAGTCAAAATGTCAAGTCAGCTAGACATGATATAATTTGCAAAGTCTTGTCTACTCGGAGAAATTATCTAAACAAATTGCAAAATATGACCCATTCCCATTACTGATAATAAATCTTTGATATCGTTCAAGAGAAACAATTTTTTGCCTCCCCCCCATTTTTAATTATTTTCAAATGACCGAAAGTATCAATAAAACTTTCGCAACTTTCCTATTTCTTTTAATTTGATATTCAATATTTCATTTTTTCATTCATAGACACTTTTCTATTCCGAACAACTACTCCACACATTTGTTGCAGAAAAAACTACACTGTTAATATATTTTTTTGTATTCTCTTTCAGTTGGTACCCTTATTTTCTTATTCTTTATCAGAAATATCATACAAAATAGACGCTATGTAAATAAACAAGCAACTGCTCTTCTACATTCTGATGGAATTTGGGGAAATATTCCTGTTAGGAACAACCATTACTTTCGTTCACGAAGTTGAAACCCAACACGTTTCCTCGAACATAAAAACGAAAGTAAATCCTAAACACTACAAAGCAGTCAAAAGATACTCAAGCCTCACACGTACAAAAACAAAGGCGTCCATCCACTCACTTTATCACAGCGCTCTGTAGGTTAGGTTGCGTTCACACACAAAAACACCCAAACAGCAGGTTGTCCCCGCTGACATACGACGACGAAACGAAAACAAATGAACTCTCTAGGAGCCACTACTGCCACCGACCGACTTCGATCAGCTGATTCGGGACCGTTTGCCAGCTCGGAGGAACCCAATCCATCCCTACCACGGTGTGTATGTCTACACTAATCAATTGGTGAATACTCTTCTGTTCCTCCTTTGCTTAGCTTAGATCTATGTGGTCATGTCGACGTGTAATCGAGGCTATAGGGCGTCTCTTCTCACTGCCAGACAACTTGGATGTACGTTTCTGTATACAAGTTCTGCGATTTTGATGGAAGCCAGTGGCGTTCGTCGAAAGTTTATGGCTTATTTTAGGGAATCTTCAAATATATACCCGCTCCCATTCGAAGTGTGACTAATTTTTTCAACTTCAATTTTTAATCGAGGAACACTCCTGTAAAGGTCTAGGCATCGACAAAATGAGATGGACGATGTCTGCTTGTGGCACCTCGTTCCAAGCAGCTTGAACTTCGTGGATTAACTGTGTCAGAGTCTGTGGGGGATGGTGCGAAGTGGATAGTCTTCTCCTCATCATAGCCCACATATGTTCGATGGAATTTAAATCCGGTGAACGCGGTGGCCTAGGCGAAACGCCTGCTTCTTATAGTGTATCATGGTAAAAGGAATACATTCTTCTCCAGACCATTGGTCAGCGATTTGAAAGTAATAGCAAAACAGTTGTCTGAAGCGTCTATCTTGACGCTCTGTGGTTGGCCTCTGTTGACCAGTTGGTCTAAGGAGCAATAACTGAAAATATGGCTACTTAAAAACCAGTTTAATGACAAAAAATTAAGAGATAAACAAAAAACTAATAAAAAACATTGACAATGCCATTAATCAAAAATTATTCTGGTTGTAACCCTTCTAATGTCAGCGAATATAATTCTTCACGTGCCAAAATACGATAAACCCAAGGAATTATATTCGCTGTATAATGAATAGCACCACTGGAAGGTTTAGTAGATTTAGATTTAGATTTAATGTAATTAAAATTTCGCGGTAGTCGTCATGGAGAAAGTATTAATTTTCCACTCACGTCTTGCAGCTATTATTTACTGGGAATATTTAGATACCTATTCTCCTTCGGTTCTTGTGTAGTTTATTCATGAATGATAACTATCATTAACGCACTTGAAGAATGTAGTATTAAAAGTACGTTCTGATTCTTAAATTCGAAACTTGACTGAATGAATGGCTTTTTGAAGGGAAATTAATTGAAGAACATTCTTCGAAAGTGATACAGTTAATTCACCAGACACTTCGAAATTAATTCGAAACTCTCCGCTATCAATAGTTGGTGCGTTATTGAATTCTGAATATCAGTTTGCAATTTACAACTGAAATGAATGCTCCAATTGAAAAGAGAATTTCTTGAAGTGCCTGAGTGTAGCCCATTCGGACATGAACCCTTCTACATGGTATTGCAGGAAAATTATCTGATATAAAAAAAAATGTCTCTTATATCTGTAATTGAGCGTACTCCGAAATTTTCTTCAATTATTCAAGAGTTAAATATTTATATTGTCATGGTAACTGTCTTGTTATGATTAGGTAAACCAGTGTTGTGGTTACCAACAATCAATATCCGATGTATTTTTAGATGCCTAACAGCCAGGCGTCTCTACTGTTTGTGAAATAGCATATCTTTGTAAAATTGATAGCATAATTATGTAATATTGATAAGCCCAATAATCTAATTTTTGTTCCAATAGCTTTCAGCATTTAAATTTTAGTTAAAATTTTCACGAAAAATATTTTTTTATCGTTGAACCTTAGGGGTGTTCAAGTAAACAGGGTGTTTTTTGAGGTGTGGTTTTTTTTGACAGGTGCTAGAACTCATCAAAAGAGACCATTTCGCCGGAAGTTGATCATATGGAATATTCAATTTGTGAAATATGCAAAAAATCTTGGGCATCAAGATCTTAAGACGACTCTGGATCGTGTTATCTCACTGTTAGGAGATCTGTCATGAATCACGGTGCCATATGCATTCCAGCAAGTAAATAATGTGCTGAATTTTATCGCAATTTTGTATAGGTATTCTCTTTCAACTCTTATTACGAGATTTTTCCCGAACGATGGAATTCTTAAAGTTCAAAATAAGGAGAGGAGAAATTACTGATTGAAAAGGTCCTAAGAAAAAGGTTCACAAAGTCACCGATAACATTGATCCAAATTGTTCACAGAAATTGTTCGAAATGGTCACCATTCTTTTGATGTGCACAAAGTCTTGCCTGGCGTAATAACGAATTATTACATGCAGCATGCAGCAACTATCAGATCAGTTTTCTCACGAATAATGTCACAAGCATTTTCAATGCGTTGTTTTAGTTCTTCAGCACTATTCACCTCACCGTTACTGCACACTAATGTTTTTTAATGACCCCAAAAGAAGAAATCACAGGGGTTGAGATCGGGGGAGCTTGCAGGTCAAGAAATCGACCTATTTGGAAACACATTACGAAATTCGGTAAAATTTGAAAAACCATACTCTCTGTCACATGATTTCCCGTGAACTGAACGCATTCAATAAACACATTTAGATCTCAATACGTACCCGTCAGATCCGGATTGGAAATTTCTCAGATTCGCGGGTAACTTTGATTTCGAAATTGTCGGCCATAGTGAATATTTTATATGAAGAATTTCTGGAATTTTGACTTATTTCAATGAGTTCTAGCACCTGTCAAGAAGAAGCCTCAACCCCTGTGATTTCTTCTTGGAGCCATTCGAAAACATTAGTGTACAGTAACGGTAAGGTGAATTGTGTTGAAGAACTAAACAACGCATCGAAAATGCTTGTGACATTATTCGTGAGCAAACTGATGTGATGGTTGCTGCATGTTATAATTCGTTATTACGTCGGGCAAGACTTTGTGCACACCAAACGAATGGTGACCATTTGGCATAATTTGGATCAATTTTATCGGTGAGTTTGTGAACTTCCTAATTTTTTTATAGGACCTTTTCAATCAGTAATTTTTCCTCTCCTCAGTTTGAACTTTGAGAGTTATACCGTTCAGTAAAAATCTCCTAATAAAAGTTGAAAGAGAATATACCAATTTGCGATAAAATGCAGCACTTTATTTACTTGCTGGAATGCATATGGTACCGTGATTCATGGCAGATCTTCTAACAGAGAAATGACTTGATCCAGTGTCGTATTAAAATCTTGATGCCCAAGATTATTTGCACTTTCTTCGAATTGAACATTTTATATAAGCACCTGTCAAAACCTCAGCTTAAAAAACACCCTGCAAATAAGGAAATAAACGAGAAAAAAAAAAATATGATAAACATCGATCAAACACAAGATTTTCAATCTAATATCATTTCTCGACGAATGTATGTGTGATATCTCAATTCAAATTGAATGTGTACATAGTAGTTCCGACATACCCGTGTATGACTATCAGAAATAAGACCAGATGACTTTTATCCTCAAGCTTGTATGATTTATCATCTCTCCTATCTATTTCGAGAAGATCTGCTAGCCTGATTTTGCTTTATCGGTAGAGAACTATCTCTATAGATATTACCCAGCAATTGATAAACAAGACGGTGTACCTTAAAGTGATAATTACTTTTTATATGTAACCAAGGTTGCCGTGCATTCCTGTCTGGTTCATGTGAAGTAAAAGTGGTGCTCTAATCGAATATTCATGAGAACCAAGGGTTAAAGTGTGTACCAGCCATCACTGAGAAGATTCTGTGGTTGTAGTGAAGCCTTGCGGTGAGTTTAACTTTTCGAAATTATCTTTTTAGCGGTATAGTCGATGTCTGCTTGTGACACCCCGTTGAAAACGATTTAAACTTCGTGGACTAACTGTCTCAGTCTCAGAGATGTTGAATGTCTCCTCCCCATCAAATCCCACACATGTTCGATGGGATTTAAATCCGGTTGGCTGGGAGGCAATAGCAAAATATTAACGCCTGCTTTTCGTCGAAAATCAGATAGGGTCTTTAATGGAATCAAAAGCTTTCAGTATTGAACAAATTAATTTTGTCTCAAATTCAATTTGAAAATAAGGATAATTTTCATTTATGGCTTTTTATATAATTTTAGTATTTTATCTATTATTGAAGCAAGTTTTAATATCGACCAAACTGGCAGGAAAGTATTGATAATCAACTTTTGCATGCAGAAAAAAAAAGACATAAACCCATTCTTTTAAAAAATCTTTAAAGTGATATTTTGAAGGGGTAGAACATGCAACTGAAATTTTGTTTTGGAAAAAATTTATCGAAAATAAAACGTTTTCATTGTTACCACAGTATCTTTCAAATATAGTTATTAGCTTGCCGAAGAATTTCATCACCGTTTATCGTAGGCTGTAATTTTTTTGGTTTCGAAAGGTGAAAGTTTCATTTTCTTCTCAAACACGTATTTGTCGTATGCATTTGGACCGGTTATTTCAGCATAATCGGCGAATTCAAGATTTGATCTGCGGATATACGACTAGGCACTGTTTCGTTCGACATTTCTGGCGCCGCATAGAAGAGAAACCTGTGAAATTAATGCATAGATTCAAACTGGAATCATCGAACATATTCTTTTTTCACTTTGTAACCCTCAAGTTATGAATACTCTGCTTTATTTTTGCGTATCAAAACCATCCAATAAGGTGACCTATTTCTAGTTATGTAAATGAAAATCTTGAGGTAGATACCATCATATAACCTGATTATGATTTTAGACCAGTTTTTTTTTGTACCTATATCAAAATGGTCATTTTCATATCAAATTCTTCAATGATCCTTCTACAAATAATTATCGTAGCATAGGCGTCCATAACTTTTTTTCTCAAGAAATATATTTGGTCAGATACACATCAATTATTTCAACAAAAAGAAATACATATAAAATTATTTTGAATTTGTGAATTTGGCCGCTTTGGGAGGTAGTGACACTTATTACCCTCCCTTCTTATCGAGGCCTCAACTGAAGAAATTTGAACTTTAAAATATTCCATCTTCAAATAGATAAGTATGCATTTTCAAGGAAATGCTAGTGGCCATGTTCAGTTCCTTAAATAGATGCATCTCCACGTCTCATTAACATTGATTTGTCGACAACAAAATGTGCAAAGTGCCAAGAAATCCTTGACCTTGACCTTACAATGGATACATCGAAGGGAAAATCCTCACAACTGTCATGCAGTTAGGTCATCAAGGAAATGCAAATTTTTTTCGATGATATTGAAAGCGATTGAAAAAAATTGAAATATTTCCCCTCGAAAACAACTGAGAGCTTACTGCATGAAATTTGGAAGCAAAATCAATTGATATCCGGCACTGATCCACCCAGCTCGAGAGACCGATCCATGAATTTTAGGAGCAAAAAATTCAGTTAACCCAATCAGGCGTAGATTCTGAAAATAACCTGGGTATAAGTAAGTTCGACAATTCTGAAATGACATCTATAAGTTAGACGTTAGCGAGTTATTGAGTTGATTCGACGGATTTCCACTCCTCATTATGTAAAAATTCAAAATGTCAAATCAAGTATTTTCTTCGAATTTTTATTGGATACGAGGAAATCAGTAATACATTTTTTTTTGGTGAAATCTAGATTAAAAACGAGGAAATTAACTTCCACATATTTAATTCAACTTCCTCTATATCAGCTCCATAACGACGACTTGCATAACTCACTACAATCTCCTTTATTGCCCGAGTGTAGAAATAAGTAGTACCAAAATTTTTTTGTGAATTCTAGATTACAAACGAGGAAATCAATCGGTTTAAACTCCCACTTATTCAAATGAATTCCCTCTATATCAATTCTATAACAAAAACTTGCATAACTCACTATGATCTCCAGTATTGCCTGAGTATAGCAATAAGTAGTACCAATTTTTTTGTGAAACCTGAATTATAAACGAGGGAATCACTCGGTTTGAAGTCCCACTTATTCGATTGAACTTACTCTATATCAGCTCTAGAACGATATCTTGCATAACTCCCTAAAATCTCTTTTATTCCCTGAGTATATCAATAAGTAGTACCATTTTTTCGTTAATTCCAGATTATAAACGAGGAAATCACTCGGTTTAAACTCCCCCTTATTGAAATGAAATTCCTCTATATCAGTTCCATATCGACGACTTGCATAACTCACTAAAATCTCCTATATTGCCTGAGTATAGCAATAAGTAGTACCAATTTTTTTTTAACATAGATTATAAACGAGGTAATCACTCGCTTTAAACTACCACTCATTTAATTGAACTTCCTCTATATCAGCTCTATAACGACGACTTGCATAACTCACTTAAATCTCCTATATTGCCTGAGTATAGCAATGAGTAGTACCAATTTTTTTTCATCTAGATTATGAACGAGGGAATCACTCGGTTTAAACACCCACTCATTTAATGGAACTTTATATCGGCTCTATAACGTCGACTTGAATAACTCACTAAAATCTCCTATATTTCCTGAGTATAACAATAAATAGTACCAGGTTTCTTTTTAAATCTAGATTATAAACGATAAGATCCCTCGGTTCAAACTACCACTTGTTTAATCTAACTTTCCCTATATAGTCTCTTAACGACGACTTGCATAACTCACTTAAATCTCCTATATTGCCTAAGTATAGCAATAAGTAGTAGTAATTTTTTTTTAAAGCTAGATTATAAATTCCCACTCATTTAATTGAATTTCCTTTATATCAACTCTATAACGACGTATCTCATAACTCACTAAAATCTCCTATATTTTCTGAGTATAGCAATAAGTAGTACAAATTTTTTTTGTGAAAACTAGATTATAAACGAGGTAATCGTTCGGTTTAAACTCCCACTCATTCAAGTGAACTTCCCCTATATCAGCTCTATAACGACGACTTGCATAACTCACTAAAATCTCCTATATTGCCTGAGTATGGCAATAAGTAGTACCATTTTTTTCGTGAATTCCAGATTATAATTGAGGAAATCACTCGGTTCGAACTCCCCCTCATTAAAATGAAATTCCTCTATATCAGTTCTATAACGACGACTTGCATAACTCACTTAAATCTCCTATATTGCCTAAGTATAGCAATAAGTAGTAGTAATTTTTTTTTAAAGCTAGATTATAAATTCCCACTCATTTAATTGAATTTCCTTTATATCAACTCTATAACGACGTATCTCATAACTCACTAAAATCTTCTATATTGCCTGAGTATAGCAATAAGTAGTACCAATTTTTTTTAACATAGATTATAAACGAGGTAATCACTCGCTTTAAACTCCCACTCATTTAATTGAACTTCCTCTATATCAGCTCTATAACGACGACTTGCATAACTCACTAAAATCTCCTTTATTCCCTGAGTATATCAATGAGTAGAACCATTTTTTTTGCGAATTCCAGATTATAAACGAGGAAATCACTCGGTTTGAACTCCCCCTCATTAAAATGAAATTCCTCTATATCAGTTCTATAACGACGACTTGCATAACTCACTTAAATCTCCTATATTGCCTGAGTATAGCAATGAGAAGTACCAATTTTTTTTCATCTAGATTATGAACGAGGGAATCACTCGGTTTAAACACCCACTCATTAATTGAACTTCCTTTATATCGGCTCTATAACGTCGACTTGAATAACTCACTAAAATCTCCTATATTTCCTGAGTATAACAATAAATACTACCAAGTTTTTTTTTAAATCTAGATTATAAACGAGAAGATCCCTCGGTTCAAACTACCATCTGTTTAATCCAACTTTCCCTATATAGTCTCTTAACGACGACTTGCATAACTCACTTAAATCTCCTATATTGCCTAAGTATAGCAATAAGTAGTAGTAATTTTTTTTTTAAAGCTAGAATATAAACTCCCACTCATTTAATTGAATTTCCTCTATATCAACTCTATAACGACATATCTCATAACTCACTAAAATCTCCTATATTTTCTAAGTATAGCAATAAGTAGTACCAATTTTTTTTGTGAAAACTAGATTATAATCGAGGGAATCGTTCGGTTTAAACTCCCACTCATTTAAGTGAACTTGCCCTATATCAGCTCTATAACGACGACTTGCATAACTCACTAAAATCTCCTATATTGCCTGAGTATGGCAATAAGTAGTACCAATTTTGTTGTGGAATCTAGATTATAAACGAGGGAATAACGAATTTCATAACCCCACTAAAATTTCCTATATTGCCCGAGTATAGCAAAAAGTAGTACAAATTTTTTTTTCTTGGAATCTCCATTATAAACAAGTGAATCGCTCGTTTCAACTCCCACATATCGAATTCAACTTCCTCGTCTCACTTTGTTCGTAAACAAATTCGCATATACGACAAACAAACCAATGTAAACTCCATACTGTCCGCAGGATGCCCCCACGCTTCCCCCCATCGTCCGCCTCTGTCTCAAACTCATTTCAGTCTCCTCTGCTTGGTCCTCACAAGACCATAGTTTAGTTTGAGCTCTTGAAATAACAATAAAACATTGTAGGCGCGCACAGCTGATTTAGTTTTAACGGGAAAATAGCCAAACGTTCAGTGACTTAACCAGCATATATATTTATATGAATAAACAGTTTCGCCTTCTTGATTTGCTTGTTTCAGTGTTTTTGTTTTGTTCCAGGAAGGAAACTAGGCAGATTTCAGTAGAATGGAGGATATAAGGTGAGCGATTTACATGATATTTCAATATGGTCTTGAGTTTTTGGAACATATGTAGGAAAAGTATCGAAACGTGAGGTCGAACAATGCGAATTTTTAACCGTGTCAAGTTCGAGAATTATCGGCTCATGTTTTGGCACCGTTTTAACTTTCCATTATTCGCACAAACAAAGATGTATTTGTGCCTATTTTTTGCCATGTTGACAATCCCTTTTGTTTTGTCATCAATTTCAAAAATTGCTAAACTTTTTCATTTTTTCTATAGTATCACAGAAAACATTTCGAGATGAACAACAACAAAGAAAAAAATTACCAAAAGAATAATATTTGAAGAGACAAATAAAATTGAAAGGAGTGGAAAATAAAATATAATTGAATATAACACAGGAAAATTATGTGTTGCGAAGATGAAAAGTAAAATAAGGTAGTTTTCAGTTGACAAACTGAAAATGAGCATGCGTGTGGTTGGTTTTTCTTCATAATATTGTCGTCCAAAATTAGTCATCATCCACCATGCAAAAATCAACTTTCCATTCTAGTGTGAATTTTTTTTATTGATTGGTTTTTCTCATTGTTAATATCCCCCTCCCTGTCCGAAATGAAAATTTGAGGGAAAAAAAATCAGGTTTATGAATTTTCGGGGGTGAGATCCTGGGACCTAGACCTGAACCGTGAGGGGGTTGGGACAAAGGTAACAATTTTCAGTTGTTCTCCCAACCGGTTTTCTTTGTAACTTGAGGAGGTTCTGAGATATCCACAGTCAAAAGTCACTAATTATCGAAAATTGTATTTTCAGCTCGAATATCTCCGAAAATAGTCAAGTTACAAAAAAAATAATGTGGAAAATAAGAAGCTTTCATTTTGTACCTCAAGAGTTTTATCGTGGGATATGAACAAAAAACTCTATATCGAGCCCTTTCCCTCCCCCTTGCTCAAAGTTCTGGTTTAGGTCCCAGGACACAATTGAATTTATATGAGAACTGACTCAAATAAGTATTTGTCCCCGCAAATCTAAAATATACCCAAACTAAATATCCCAATCAACAAATTATTACATGCTCGATGTCAAATTGGAGTTATAGCTTTTTTATTGTCGAGAATCATTAGAATTTACTATCTGATCTGATGGATACGTGCTTATCAGTCGTGGTTGATTAGGAATTCAATCGACATCAAGGAGGAACTGAAACGCAATTAGTTGATAAGACAAAACAATTGTGTGATTCACGAATGTTCTAATCTACCATCGGAATATTAACTTAGCCTAATTTTTATTCGAGAAATGATGTCAAAAGAGGAAGATTTAAATTCAGGTTGAGGTAAATCTAGATCTCTAGAAGGTACTTGGGAACCTTCAATAGTTGCCGACAGTATTGAAGCTTGCACCAAAATATTATCAGTGGTATAATCATGAAATTTTAGATATTTCATTCCTTTTTTTTATATATTCTTTTTGGTTTTGTACTTTTTTATTTCATGTTTTCTCTAGAACGAGTCTAAATGTTCATTGTTGGAAATAATAAACCAAGTGTATGCCCATGTCCCAACACAATTGGTAATGAGTAAAGCCTAAAAAATTTCATTGGGTAACTCACTTCATGTGGGACATACCATACCTATAGGAAAGGTCAACGTATTCAAGATTTCCTTTCTACAATTGCAATAGCTTCAAATGTATTCATACCAAATACATTTACCCAGATATATAATCATTTGCTTCCACTTATTGCATATACAAGGCGAATCTTTGACTGAGGTAATTATGGTTAACTCACAATGAACGTAAGCGAAACTCTAACGTAAACTCAACGTAATTTTCACGGTGTTGGCGGTACTTACCAAATGTCAAAACTGTGTCAACTGTCAAATATTATATGTTCCAGCCAATAAGAGACTGCTCTCTATTGAAATGTTTGAGATATTGCTCTTATTATTATTGAAAAGGAAGAGGATGTATATTGCAACCAACATCATTGAACTAAAATATAACTAATTTTATTGAGTCAATATAAATAAATACACTCACTGACGCAAAACTGGTCCAATGAGGAGTAAGGTTGAATTACGTTTGAGTTATCTCTATTGCCTATCTGTATCGACCAGTCTTACTAATTTTTGTTTGAGATATTGTTTCTGGTTTTATTTTTTTGTTCTCAAATGTTTTCCTCAATTTTTTATTCAACTCAAGTTTCTTAGAATTTCATCAGTGTTTATAATAACTCTTGTGATACGGAACCCTCCTTTTGTGTCTTTTATCACACTCATTTTGAATACAGGAAATTAATGATGAACAAAAATGAATACAGTGAAAATTATCAATGAAGATTTCAGATGCTTACATACAATTTTAATGAAGTAGAGGTATCGCAGGGATACAGGGATACAATTTTTATATACTGGGAGTTAAATAAAAAAAAAATTTTCCCAAGTGTCACAAAAATGTTTTGATTTTGTTGTAATTTGGCCTTCTTACTATTAAGGAACTCATTCAGCCCTAATTTTATTGAATATATTATTTCCAGTGGCGTCTCGAGAGGAATCTCAAAAAATATTTTTGACGGGAAAAGGCACGCCACTGACTTTTTTCGATATTTATATTTTTTCTGAAATAGTCAACCCACGTGAAGCACTGAGCTTTTGCGCGCTTGTTTCTGTGTACCAAAACGGCATTGTTCGACAAATAGTGTCGTTTTATTTCAAAAACTTCAAAAAATGGAATCACCGAATTATATTGAAAATATGTATATCAGAAAAACTAAATTTTTTGTGTGTACCAAAACGACCATCAGTGTTCATTGTCAATATGTCGAATACTGTCATTTCATTCTCAAAAACTTCAAAATATGGAACCGTCGAATTATGTTGAATATATCAGAAAAACTAATTTTTTTTCGTGAATCAAAATGGCTTTCAGTGTTCATTGTCAGTATGGCAAATACTGTCATTTATTTCACAAACTTCAATGAAAGCACTGACTTCTCTTTCTGTGTACCAACATGGCCTTCAATGTTCATTGTCAGTATGACAAATACTGTCATTTTATTTTTATAAACTTCAAAAAATGAAAGCACTGAATTATATTGAATATATCAGAAGAACTCGATTTTTTCTGTGTGCCAAAATGGCTTTCAGTGTTCATGGTCGATATGACAAATATACTGTCATTCTATTCCTATAAACTTCGAGAAATGGAATCACCTAATTACATATACCATTGAATATTTCAGAAAAACTGAATTTTTTCTGTGTACCAAAATGTCGTTCAGTGTTCATTGTCAGTATGACAAAAACTGTCATTTCATTTTTATAAACTTAAAAAAATTGAATCATCGAATTACATAGATACATATATTGAATATATCAGACAAAAAATGTCTGTCTTCCAAAATGGCCTTCATTGTTCATTGTCAGTATGACAAATACTGTCATTTTATTTTCATAAACTTCAAAAAATGGAATCACCGAATTATACTGAATATATCGGACAAACACAAATAAAAACTACTGTTTCGAAAGACAACACTGTTACAACACCCTGTAAACTATTTATACCCTTATTTATTTAAACTTTTCTACTCAAAATCGTTCGAAGAATCTTCTCTTAAATTTATTGTGCATTTTCAATTATCACCCTTTGTTTCATCCACTAAAAATCATGTTTTTGTTTCAGTGCCAGTAGTGTGAGCTTGAAGTAAGTATAACTCTACATTTATATCACTTAAAAACCAAAAGTGAATAACCGAATTCCTGCTGAACCGATTTTTGAAGAATTCCACTATAAGAAATCCTACCATAAAAAGCATCTCAATTTTTTTCAGCTAATTTACTTTCACTAATTTTTTTGTTTGTTCGAACCTTCAAGATTATCAATGAAAGCCGGTTATCTTCAGTTTTATTATACTCCAAAAAACCGTACTTTGTAGTTCACTAATTGATTAATTTTTGAAAAGTTATTTTGAAAATGAGGGGGAATGTTTTCATCCAAAAAATTTTGAGATTCATACCCCAAAAAAAATATTTAGTTTTTATCGAATTTAGTATGAAATTCAGAACATTTTCCAAATCTCCAGAGTTGTGATTGTAGATAAATGAGACACAGTATGCACCTTAATCCAAGAACAAACGTTTCGCTTTATTGAGGGGGAATGTTTTCATCCAAAAAATTATGAGATTCATACCCCAAAAAAAATATTTAGTTTTTATCGAATTTAGTATGAAATTCAGAACATTTTCCAAATCTCCAGAGTTGTGATTGTAGATAAATGAGACACAGTATGCACCTTAATCCAAGAACAAACGTTTCGCTTTATTGTCTGTTAATACAGACACAATAACAATATTAAATGTCCAAAGAATAAAATCCTATCTACTTTACACTTTGTGAACACTTCCTCTATACACCTCGACATGTCGAAGTCTCTTCATCTCGAGTTTGAAAAGCCGATGATGTAATTAGTTCTGTTCGCCTGCCTACCCCTTTTTTTTTCTTAATATTTTGCTTTTTTTAGTTTAGTGGCTGCTTCCTTGAAACAAACGAAACACTCCAAAAATGTGAAGGGAACAGTACTCAGACAAGTAAGTTAAAGGAAAAAATTTAATGAAATAGCAAAATAATAGATAAGGAAAAATAATAATTGGCTATTATTCCGAAAATATTTAACAAAATTGTCTATAACTCTGAAACTGTTTTCTTACAGATTTTCGCTGCATCGTTAGCCTCTTCATATCACATAGTGTTCGGGATTTCTTTGGCATACTCCGCCATTTTGAACCCAGAACTAGCCAAGAACTCCACAGAAATTCCAACAACGGAAAATGAAAGGTCATGGGTAGGTAAGTTGTAAAAATAAGTGAAATCGTACACAACTAAATAACAATTTGAAGCATGTTAATTTTTTTACATTTTACATAATTTAGTTCACATATTTTTTCCATGATTTGCATGGCATATTCAAGTAGAATTTATTCTGGAACCATATTCTAAATCTATCAGAAATTAATTTCAGAAATGTTCAAATTAGTATAATATGAAGGAGAGGATTGAGGTTGTAATAAAACTGAAAAACACATTGTGTCATCTTTATGAATATTTTTTGTCTTGTAAGATACCTATAGTTGTTTTTTATTCGATGATAGAAAAATATATTTATTCATCAAAATAATTCCAACAAAAATAAACAAAATCACAAAACAAAGAATGATTCATGAAGAAATATATTCAGAAGGAAAACACAACGTTCACAATGAAAAAAATATTTCACAAAATTCAAATATCAGAATAACAAAAACTCAAACAAAAAATAAAATATAATGAAACCACTTGGAAAAAAAAGAACAAATCATAGAACACAAAAATTTCAACAAAATGAATAAATATTTCTGGAGATAACAGAAGGCAAATCACAATCACAATAAGGAAACAACAAAATTAGTCAGTTTGAAAGAAGGGAAAATGTTTGTGCTAATGAATATGGTTTATTTTTATCCAATATTAATGTAAAGAGTATTTTGATGTTCGTACGACTAAAAATTAGATGAAAGATTTTTGAATGTCTACATTACAGCTAAAATCCCTAAAATCATTCGGAAATTATAGGTGTATTAAAAATATAAAAGACAAACATCGAAATGGATCTATTTATTGAGGCATATTCATGAATATTTTTATCTTGTTCAAAAAATATTTATAACATTTTTTATTCGAACAATGAGAAAATATATTTATTCATCGAAATAAACTCAGCAAAATCACAGAACAAAGAATGATCCACAAAAAATATATTCATGAAGTAAATATACAAGAGGGGAAACAAAACCTTCACATCGAGAAAAATATTTCACAAATATGAGTATGACTACAACAAAAAAATTAAACGAAGGATTATATATAAGTACCACATAATACAAAAATACACCAACCTTCAGAGAGAGAAAAATATATGATGAAACCACATAAAAAATGAACAAAATCATAGAACACAGAATTATTCATAAAAAAGTATATTTCTGAAGTAAATATACCAGAGGGAAAACATATATGAAAAAATGTTTTCGCAAATATGAATATTAGGTGAATATTACCTACTACAACAAAAATATTGCATAAAAAAGAACATATAAGTACTACAAACTACAAAAAATAGATAAAGTCTGAATTAAAATATATAATAAAACCACTTGAAAAAAAGGAACAGACTATACAAAATTAGTCAGTTAAAAAAAAGGACTCCTGGAAAATGTTTGTGCTAATGAATCTGGTTTATTTTTATTCAATATTTATGTAAAGACTATATTGATGTTCTTACGACTTTGGACTCAAAAAGTACTACAAAATACAAAAATACACCAACCTTTAGAGAAAAAAAAATAAATAATGAAACCACATAAAAAATGAACAAAATTATAGAACACAGAATTATTCATAAAAAATATACCAGAAGGAAAACATATATGAAAACATGTTTTTGCAAATATGAATATCAGGGGAATATTACCACTACAACAAAAATATTGCATAAAGAAGAACATATAAGTACTACAAACTAAAAAAAAATGGGTTACATCAAAGAGATGTAACTGATCCCCTGGGTCTGAGGAACTCCAATTCCAAAGTTGGAATTATAATTATCTCAACCTTTCCTCTTTGAACCTTCCCGATCTTACGTCGTCCTAATGATGCTCGTTCATAAGCCTAACGACAGGAAAATTGAGGAAGATGAAATGCATTCGTTGAACGACATCCTCATCAACTTCGATGTCGTTTTTTTCCACCAACATCGAACATTCTAGCTTCGTTCGATCTCCTTAATTGAACCGAGTGTCTTCGAGACAATTGAAACAATAGAGGCGATAATATTGTCCAATTCGGTAAGAATTCAATTAATTAACCATCAAAAACGCTTCCATTAACGAAGCTAATTAATCCAATTTGGGATCGTGGAAAATTTTAACGGCATTACAGAAAACTATGACAATCTGAAGACTCGGCATGTTAAAACCAAGATCTAACGGGTCGTGTACGACACGGATAGGCTGTCTATCCTCTCATTCCCAACATTCCTATATGGCACTTATTTTATCCTTGATTTCAGCGAGTGTCCTGACTTTAGCGGTACCAGTAGGGGCGCCTCTAGGAGGAATTCTCATGGATACCTTTGGAAGACTGAATACAGTAAGAATAGCAAGTATACCAGCTGTGATAGGCTGGGTGATGATAGCAACATCCAGTAGCTTGTGGATGTTGATAGCTGGAAGGATATGTACAGGATTAGCATCAGGTGAGGTTGAGTTTTGATCTTGGATGCCCAGAGTTGTACATCAAACAGACCATCATTTATATGATCTCTTCTATCCAAGATGGTAACAAACATTTTTTTACAGCGCTGGGTACTGGTCCTGCCATTGTATATATGACAGAAATAGCGAGATCCGATATAAGAGGATCTTTGATCTCATTTGCACCAGCTTATACATCTCTAGGTGAGTTCACACCTCCTCGACTTCCCATTGGTTCTCAGAAATAATTTTGAACCATATTCTACACCTTCACCCAGTGTTATGGCACAGATAAAAAACGGTTTTTCTTCCAGGTATGGTCTTAGCTTATATCAAAGGATGGGCGTTTGGTTGGAGAATGACCGCTTGGATGTGCGTAGCCTACGCTTTAGCCCCCTTCATTCTCATCTCCTTCATACCAGAAAGTCCTGTTTGGCTCATTTCGAAAGGTAAGAACGAAAAGGCGAAGAAATCGTTGAAATGGCTCACTTTGAGCGACCCAGATCCCGCCGAAGAAGGGGTGAGTTAATTCTCACAAAAACAGTTGGTTCTAAATTTCACCAACCTAATGTTTTTTAAGGGTAAAACAACGGCTGAGACTCAGTTCGAGCAACTGAAAGAGGCCAACAACAGGAAGATAGCCGCCAATCAGAACAAGAAAGGCATCTCCGGGGTCTTGCGCGCCTTCCTCAAACCCACAGGATACAAACCTCTCCTCATCCTGATGGGAATGTTTATTTTCCAACAGTTCTCAGGAATTTATATTACGCTCTTTTACTCCGTCGAATTCTTCCAGGTAAGTCGAAGAATATAATATAGTAACACAATTAGCAGGGAGTAGAAAATATGAAAAAGGTATGTCTCCACATTTTTTCTTGTTTTTTTTATGTAGGAAGTTGGAACCAACATCAACCCTTATCTTTCTTCCATCTTCATCGGTATAGTGAGAGCGGTGATGTCAGTGGTTAACACTTACATGTTGAAGACATTCCACAGACGACCCCTGATCGTTTGGAGCTCACTGGGAATGGGGGTGTGTATGTTGGTGTCAGGTTTATTCACGCACTGGATTAAAACAGGTGAGTTGAAGCAAAAAGTTATACTCAAAAATCGACTCTTATCATTAAATACACCACAAAATAGTACCATATGGTATAAATTGAAGGTGATCCGTTAAGTAACACTCCAAAATAAACGTTACTGAAGGTTTTTATGGATAGTAAATCTGCCGCGAGGAGTAGCTCTTTGGTCATTCGAGAATTATAATGTAGAACCCCTTCAAGTGTGGAGTAACTAACAATTTGTGTCACCGCCGAAGATATTCTACACATGTTAAAGTGTATCTCATGACGAGGGTGGAGAGTTATCCCAAGTAGAATCTGAAATTCAATTGGGTTATTGTGACTGTTAACTTTGGAGGAATTGAGGGAGATCTGCCCTTGGACTATCACTCGAAGGTTTGGGTAACACTAGAGGAGAGTTACAAAAGCTGTCGAGGTATTACCCATGTTCACCTACCACTACAGCAGTGAAAGTCTTACTGGACCTGCTTCGACTAAGATTAGGACCAAGAAGAAGAGATTTGAGGGGTCTGGAGTGAAAAATTCCTCATGGTTCCAAAAGATTCAGTGATGAACTTCTGTAAAGCTAGCTCAAAAGCAATTAACACCTTATCTGGTATACAGATGGGCCCACAAGAAGGAACCGAAGGAGGCATATATGCCTGAAATTCGGGGAATTGAAGCCTCTAAAAAAGCATCTTCAGCTTCAAACCAAAATTCTAGCAGTAGAAAGATTTGTTCAGGTCTGTTTGTCCAAGAATGATAATAGAGCAAGAATTTCCATGGATATCTACAGATTTGCTGGAGGTCTTTTGGCATTTTGGGGCTCAGGACCTGGACTTTGGTGTGGGATATCGCTGGTTCCATCGACCCCTCAATTCCGACCTACGGGCGATTGAAACACCCTGAATGACTCTAGAAAAGTTCTTCGTGGGTCCAAAAGATTCAGTGAAGTCATTATAGATGAATATCTGTAAAGCTAGCTCAACTGCACAAAAACACCTCGTCTGGTATACAGATGGAGCCACGAGGAGGAACCAAAGGAGACACATGCCTGAAATTCGCGGAATCAAAGCCTCTAAAGAAGCATTTCTCAACGCTTTAAATCAAAATTCTTGCTTTAAATCAAAAGTCTTGCAGGTCTGTTTGTCCAAGAATGATAATGGAGCAAAAATTTCCATGGATATCTACAGATTTGCTGGAGGTCCTTTGGCATTTTGGGGCTCAGAACCTGGACTTTGGTGTGGGATATCGCTGGTTCCATCGACCCCCTCAATTCCGACCTATGGGCGATTGGAACACCCTGAATGACTCTATAAAAGTTCTTCTTTGGTCCAAAAGATTCAGTGAAGTCATTATAGATGAATATCTGTAAAGCTAGCTCAACTGCACAAAAACACCTCGTCTGGTATAGAGATGGGCCCACAAAAAGGAACCAAAGGAGGCATATATGCCTGAAATTCGCGGAATCAAAGCCTCTAAAGAAGCATTTCTCAACGCTTCAAATCAAAATTCTTGCAGTCGAAAGATATGTTCAGGTCTGTTTGTCCAAGAATGATAATGGATCAAGAATTTCCATGGATATCTACAGATTTGCAGGAGGTCCTTTGGCATTTTGGGGCTCAGGACCTGGACTCTGGTGTAGGATATCGCTGGTTCCATCGACCCCCTCAATTCCGACCTACGGGCGATTGAAACACCCTGAATGACTCTAGAAAAGTTCTTCATGGGTCCAAAAGATGCAGTGAAGTCATTATAGATGAATATCTGTAAAGCTAGCTCAACTGCACAAAAACACCTCGTCTGGTATACAGATGGACCCACGAGGAGGAACCAAAGGAGACACATGCCTGAAATTCGCGGAATCAAAGCCTCTAAGGAAGCATTTCTCAACGCTTCAAATCAAAATTCTTGCAGTCGAAAGATATGTTCAGGTCTGTCTGTCCAAGAATGATAATGGAGCAAGAATTTCCATGGATATCTACAGATTTGCAGGAGGTCCTTTGGCATTTTGGGGCTCAGGACCTGGACTCTGGTGTAGGATATCGCTGGTTCCATCGACCCCCTCAATTCCGACCTACGGGCGATTGAAACACCCTGAATGACTCTAGAAAAGTTCTTCATGGGTCCAAAAGATGCAGTGAAGTCATTATAGATGAATATCTGTAAAGCTAGCTCAACTGCACAAAAACACCTCGTCTGGTATACAGATGGACCCACGAGGAGGAACCAAAGGAGACACATGCCTGAAATTCAAAGCCTCTAAAGAAGCATTTCTCAACGCTTCAAATCAAAATTCTTGCAGTCGAAATTGTTCAGGTCTGTTTGTCCAAGAATGATAATGGATCAAGAATTTCCATGGATATCTACAGATTTGCAGGAGGTCCTTTGGCATTTTGGGGCTCAGGACCTGGACTCTGGTGTAGGATATCGCTGGTTCCATCGACCCCCTCAATTCCGACCTACGGGCGATTGAAACACCCTGAATGACTCTAGAAAAGTTCTTCATGGGTCCAAAAGATGCAGTGAAGTCATTATAGATGAATATCTGTAAAGCTAGCTCAACTGCACAAAAACACCTCGTCTGGTATACAGATGGACCCACGAGGAGGAACCAAAGGAGACACATGCCTGAAATTCAAAGCCTCTAAAGAAGCATTTCTCAACGCTTCAAATCAAAATTCTTGCAGTCGAAATTGTTCAGGTCTGTTTGTCCAAGAATGATAATGGATCAAGAATTTCCATGGATATCTACAGATTTGCAGGAGGTCCTTTGGCATTTTGGGGCTCAGGACCTGGACTTTGGTGTGGGATATCGCTGGTTCCATCGACTCCCTCAATTCCGACCTACGGGCGATTGAAACACCCTGAATGACTCTAGAAAAGTTCTTCATGGGTCCAAAAGATTCAGTGAAGTCATTATAGATGAATATCTGTAAAGCTAGCTCAACAGCACAAAAACACTTCGTCTGGTATACAGATGGACCCACGAGGAGAAACCAAAGGAGACACATGCCTGAAATTCAAAGCCTCTAAAGAAGCATTTCTCAACGCTTCAAATCAAAATTCTTGCAGTCGAAATTGTTCAGGTCTGTTTGTCCAAGAATGATAATGGATCAAGAATTTCCATGGATATCTACAGATTTGCAGGAGGTCCTTTGGCATTTTGGGGCTCAGGACCTGGACTTTGGTGTGGGATATCGCTGGTTCCATCGACCCCCTCAATTCCGACCTATGGGCGATTGGAACACCCTGAATGACTCTAGAAAGGTTTTTCTTTGGTCCAAAAGATTCAGTGAAGTCATTATAGATGAATATCTGTAAAGCTAGCTCAACTGCACAAACACACCTCGTCTGGTATACATATGGGCCCACAAAAAGAAACCAAAGGAGGCATATATGCCTGAAATTCAAAGCCTCTAAAGAAGCATCTTCCAACGCTTCAAATCGAAATTCTAGCAGTCGAAAGATTTGATCAGGTCTGTTTGTCCAAGAATGATAATGGAGCAAGAATTTCCATGGATATCCAAAGATTTGCTGGAGGTCCTTTGGCATTTTGGGACTCAGGACCTGGACTCTGGTGTGGGATGTCGCTGGTTCCATCGACCCCCTCAAATCCGCCCTACGGGCGATTGGAACACCCTGAATGACTCACCTGTGAAAAAATAATATTGTATATGTGCTTCCCCAAACTAGTCTTTCCATCAAGTGCCACCAGTGTCATTTCTACTTCCAGAAATGTTACCATCAGAAGAATAATAATGTAAGCATCTACTTTCCACCCATACACTTCGTTAAGGGTATCAGCAGCCTCTATGATATTCTTCAACATCTTCATATGAACAGAGATTTCTGTTGGTAGGGTGAATTTCGCATTACTTTCTGCATTGTGATTCTTATACACAGTTTCCAAACGGTTTTGGAGCATTTCCATGTTTCCGTTTATAACAGAAGTGTATATCGAGTATTGTGAAACGGTTATTGTGATCATCATAAAGTTCAAATTATAAAATAACTTCTGCCAAACACCAACGCGTTCAGTGCTGTTGATGATGATGAAGAAGAGTAGACCGAAACTCAGCATTAGGAGGTGGAGAAAGAGTATATTCTTCACCTGAAAAAAATGCTTTCAATGATACCCTTGTACCCTTTGTCATAAACCAACTGACCTTCGATAATTCGGCGAATCCATTCTCAACTCTTTGTAAGACTTTGGTGAGTAATACAAGCTCCTTTCTTCTAAATACTATAACCTTCAAGATCGAAGCAACATTGATGCAAGTGAGCAAAATGGAGGAAACCAATTTCAGTACCAGTAAGGCTTTGTGCAACTTCAAATCACTCCACAGCACTTCCTCGAGCAGGGTTGCAACCACAATAACAACCAAAGAAGCGCCCAAAAGAAAGGAATATACCAGATACATCGCTGGTAGTCCTGTGTAGTTGTACAGTCCAGGGATGGAGAGACTGAACCCAACCGAAAGATATTGGACAACGTCCAAAACACGAAATCTGTTCTTGGGGTCGAAAGAAAAAATGTTCATACGAGGGGTGCCAACCTGGAGGCAGCGTTTGAAAAAATTGTAAACACACCCTCTGACTTCGTTCTTCATTTCTGTAGCGATAGCATGCAATTAAAAAAATACAGAAGACCACATAGAAGGAAATTGCGTGACTCTTGGTGCACTAAGAAATTACATTCTATATTATTCAAAGGCAATTAATAAAGTGGCTGCAAATTACTGAAAACCTTTCTACAGGGTCATATATTTTCTTCTTTCAGGTGTGACTTCTTTGAACTGGATCCCAGTGGTAGCAGTGATGTTATACGTTGTCGCTTCAATGATCGGCCTGTTGAGCATCCCTTGGACCATGACGGCCGAACTGTTTCCAATCGAGATCAGGGGCGTCGCCCACAGTTGGGTCTACTCAGCCGCGTACCTCTTCATGTTCTTCTCCGTTCAGAACTACCACGCACTGGAGGAAGCGTGCCACGGCGTGGCCGGGGTACAATGGTAAGCGTAATTTTCAAATTTGGCGCCATGGAGTGATTCTATGGTCACCGGGGCTGCGTTCCGATTTTGACATTCGAGTAAAAATTGCAGGTTTTTCGCTGCAGTCTCCATAGGCGGTCTGCTCTATTCCCTCCTGTTCCTGCCCGAAACCCACGGCTTCGAACTCAGCGAGATTGAGGACTACTTCAACGAGAACACCGTTTACTTGTGCCAGAAGAAGAAGTCTGCCGATTCCAAAAAGAATGGCTATCCGCATCGAAGACCTTCGGGCGAAATAGTCAGAAGGAATACACTCAAGACTGTTGCAGAAGACTACACGGACCAAAACGAAAAACTTCTGGTGAAGAGCTAACACTTTGCTAACTCACATGACAACGATTCGTGCTACCAAGTATCTGAAGTTAGGGTTTATTTTACTAATGAACCACCACATTAGTTTGTTACTGCCGCTTCTGGTGCTCGACTGAAATGAACTCGATACAGAATAACACATGAGATAGGCTCAAAAGTACTTAAAATTAAATAGCAGCCATCTCTGTCTGTATCTTTTGAAGGTAGAAAGTAATATTAATAATAAAACGATTTTTTGAGTGAAAATACAGTTTACAGATACAAAAAAGATTCTTATTGACTTATACCTACAAATATTCCATTATGTGGTTCATCAGGATAACTGTTGGGGACACTGTTTTCGACTGTTATCAGTTGTCAGCCGTGGTGGTGTGCAAAACTGAGATCTGCGCAACGCTAGTTCACAGTTTGCATATAGAAGCCCAAAAAGAAGAGATCTGTGGTCTTGCGTCGAATCGCAGAAGCTCTTTTGAAAAAGTGTAAGTGGTTAGGGCTCTCTGGGTTTGCTTTGAACCGATCTGGCGTCTGCGCCCGCCATTTTCATTTTCCGTACAGAAATCCATATTATCATTAAAATTAGGGAGTCGGATTGCTGAGTCCGTCCGAAAGAAAAATTACCACAGAATCCTTTCCTACGAATCGATGTACGGAGGATAACCTAGAAATGTAGGGCTCTCTTGGTTAGGGGCTTTCGGCTCTAAAAGGTTGTTGATTTTTTGTCTGGCTGCTCGGTTTTTCATGAAACACGAGGGTAGGATTGTGAGAGAGTTATATCTAAAACCGTTCGAGGGTGCCATGTGTGTAACAATATTTTATAATTACAACTTTATCATACAGGCTTATCCTAACTACAATTGTCTTCAACAGGGTCCATTATTTACCCCATGTGTTTATCTCATATCATTTATCCTCAATTCACATGAGGCCATTTGCTCCTACTCAACGTATTTTTTCCATGTTGGTTTGCTCCTTGTGTATTGTTTTGTATCCATTTTTCATACTTATCAAGTCTATTCCATATTATTTAATGATTCTAACTGACCATATGTATTAAATTCCTAAGTGCATCTCACAAGAGTTTGAATGTTCGAATGCTTAATAATCACCTTAATTATAAGGTTTTGCAATATTCTTCAAATGATACTATATGTCATCGTTGTAGTTGGCAGCAAATGGCAAGGATATTCATATGCACCATTGCCGGAATTATGTTTCATCATCTTATATTGATTGAGCATTTTAAAAAGCTACTCTCCATGCATTATTATCCGTTATGACTTCTCGTTTATTGTTTATATGATTGACTGCTTATATCGTTTACTATCTATATCATCCACTGCTTATATCGTTTACTATCTATACCATCCACTGCATATATCGTTTATTGTTTATTTCGTTTACTGTCTATAACATTGACTGGTTATATCGTTTACTGCTAATATGGTTTATCTAATACTTATGGGATTATTGACCAGGGAGACAACTATCGGACGACGCAACCTAAACATTAACTTAGGCTTCGCCCAACGTTTGGAAATATATATAACAAGGACTCTGTCGCATTCCCGTCTCCTTGCAACGTGATCATCAATCGTCAGATGATAGTTTGACCCCTGCGAAGTAAAACTCCCAATGTATCGCCTTTAATCTACTCAATCATTTTTAAACACCATTTGAGAGAATTCTCACCGGTCAGCCTGTTTATGAATATTCTTTTACTTGTGAGTTAATGGTATATGAACGAGAAAAGGAGGGAGGTTTGTTTTTCTTCCCGTCCGGAAGTTTTTTATCCTTCCCACCTTTTGGCACTCTGAAATAAATTTAATATTTTCTTGTTCCGAGTGCTAAAAATATGTGTTTTAAATTTCCTATTTTCCCGTCAATCTCTTCTATTGAATCAAGCGTAATTTGGGTTGCATACTTACATACACAACGTAGAGTCCTTTTAAAACCACTATACGATCACGATCTTGGCCAAAGATTATCTAGAGTAATATTTTCAAGTTAAAAAGAATGCCTGTAAGGTAGAGTTCTAGTTCTTTGCGGTTTTCAATAGAAAACTGTAATGTCGGTAAGAGTTAATCATTTCAAAAGTAACAGTACAGTACAGCTTGTCTCTTGGTTCCAACGCTGATCTTTATAAAAGGTAAAACGTACGGGTTTGGTTTGTAATACTAAGTTACTTAATCCTGCACCCTCAAGTAAGGAGGGTCTTCAGCAGTTTGTATGAATTAACGACATTCTGGTGAATTCATAAGATACTTTAGTTTAGCACGTGAGTTGGGAAGGGGTTTATGTTTTTGTTTTTTTTTCTGCTCCCCCTCCCTCCTTTTTGGCACTCTGAAATAAACTTGTGATTTTCTTGTTTTGAGTGCTGAAAATATGTGTTTTGTATTTCCTATTTTCCCCTCAATCTCTTCTATTGAATCGAGCGTAATTTGGGTTGCATACACAACGTAGAGTCCTCCAACCACTATACGATCACGATCTCGACCAAAGATTATCTAGAGTATTATTTTCACGTTAATTAGAACTCATTTAAGGTAGAGCTCTAGTTCTTTGCTGCTTTCATCGGAAAACTGTAATTTCGTTCAACAATTTTCTATTATATAGTGGTCATTTGCTATCACATGCACGTTTACCCACATAATCAAAAATGTCCGAAGTGGTTATCTCGACTTTCACAGGCATTATTATTAACTCAGAAATCTTATAAAAAATACTTGATTCACTTCTTATGAAGAAGAGAAATTACAGTATATTTTGATCATCACTCGGCCCGACATTTTGTAATTTTCAGCGCCATCTCGTGGTTTGTGTTTTTTCCCTAACAGTTGTCAGCAGTGGTTGTCACCTAAATTTAAAGTAAGAAAAAAATCAGCGGATAAAATAAGAAAAAGCTGAGTTCTGTACTCCATGAACATAATCTAACCAAAGACTATTCCTCTTTGATCTAACTTTCGAGAGTCAGATTTGAATTTTCTGATATCACAATCAGCTGTTATAAATCTGTTATAATAAACAAAGCAGAATGGCTTCAAAATCGTCCAAAAAATCCAAACAGCAATCAAATCAACTGTGTGCATCGGTTCATGAATTCAACAGAGTTATATCGATAGCTTTCCAAGCAGATGTCGAAAACTTCTTGATCGAATTCGAACAAACAAAGTCTTTGAAATTCGACAGTTTTTCGAATATCTGGAAAAAACTGATGTTTTCATACGTTTTCTCGTGAGTGACAATATCTACACCTAACACAATTAACGAAAAGATTTAATTTTTGTAGGGAACAGCAGTATTATACATTCATCCAGAGCTTCATGGATAACTCATTTTTTGTAATAAAAAAATTCATTATGTTCCCAAAGAATATACATACCGAAGTTGGAGCCCTATATCTTTTATATGCAATGTACTTCAAACAAACTATTAAGTGAGTAATTTCATATTGCGTTTAAACTTAAAACGTCACACCAAATTTCAGGGAATGGGTTAAAATCCGAATAACATCCGAGGAATACGTTAAACTTCAAGATTTATTAGGAAGACTTGAAAACCAAGGGGAGTTGGAACCTCTTTTTGTTTATAATAAATTATTAAAATCGAATGCATTCGAGTATGTTTTTCAAAGGAAGGTTCTCGCTCCAGAATATAGATATTTAAAAAACTGTCCCGATTTTATTGACGATACCTTTCAAACTAACATTGTGAAGTGTGCCTCTAAAAATTTGAAAGATTTGTTGAATGAAGGTGATTTTTTGAAAAACTTGACACAGACTCTGACCAATTACAGACAGGCGCTTTCAGATTATGCCGGTAAGTACTTTGCACCAAGTAGAAGACTCGTACTCATAGTTTTTTTTCTCTTATTCCACAGTTCACAACCCTGGCCTTAGCACTTTCTCATCGACTCTAGTGAACGACCTGAATTTATTATTAGAAGACGATCTCTCAAGTGGTTCAGATCATGAATGAAATGTTCTATAAAACAATGAACCTCTGAATATCAAGAAATGTATGAACATTGAAGACAAACTGTTTCAAGAAATGGAAGAAAAAAGGTTTCTACTGATCAATATTCCTCCTCAAGTTTAATTCAAGAATATTTAAGACTGATTTTATTTATTCGGTTCTTAGATCACAAAGAAAAAAATTGAGAACCATATAAATCTTATTTTATTTGCAAAGTGGTTAACAAAATATATTTTCATATTCAAACATTAAATAACCTTTCAGTTTGTGCAACTGGACACTTAGGCACTTTATAAGGCGGAATTATTATTGAGGAAGATATATTTCTCCCGAAATTCATACATAATAAAAATTTTTGACCTGTTTTGTTAAAACATTGATTAAGTTGATTTTCTTCACATCAACATACTGGACAACTAAATATTTTGGATTTTGGAGATTAATATAAATAAGTAGATCGTCGGATTCACTTTGTTTCAATTCCCTATTGTTGGCCACCAGCAGGAGCTGCAGTGGCGGGTTGTGGGGGAAGAACCACCGCTGGTGCTGGAGCAGAATCTGAACTAGGCATGAGCGACACTGAAAAACAATATTTTCAGTTTAGATTACGACAAAAACTGTTATACTTCCAAAAACAAGCCTACAAAATATTACACTGAATTTTTGGAATATACCTTAAGAAATTTTGTTGAGAATATTCACCAGTAACAATATTATTCTGCCGTTTTTGTACTGAATTAAATAATACTTGTATCGAGTGCTTTTTATTGGAGACCTACCATATTGGTGTACAAATTGGTAAAGGTGTAGAATATAGTCACCTCTTGGATTTTGATAAAGTTTCAACAAGAGCTAAAATATGCAATGAAATAATGAATGATAAAATTTGAACCTTACCCGAAAAAAAATTTTTGGCGATTTTTTCGTGAATAATGTATGATGTTACTCACTTCAGAAAACATTCTTGAACAAGATATTTTCTCATATTCCTTGTATTCAAATGTTCTGTACCATACTACTGAGTTTTATGTTTTCTCTTTAATTCCTGTGAAAATTTTATCGAACTCCGAATATTATTCTGCCATTTTTGTAATAATTTAAATAATACCTTTATAGAGTGTAGAATATTGTCACCTCTTGGGTTTAGATAAAATTCTTAAAAGTGCTGAAATATGCCATGAAATGAATGAAAAACGTAAACCTCACATGAGAAAAAAAATTTTGGGAGTTTTTTATAATTTTATTTATTTAATTTATAATGTTACTCACTTCGGAAAGTATTCTTACACAGGATTTTTTCTTATATTTCTACTATTTAAATGTTCTGTATCGTATCGAAATGACTTTTACCACAAAAAATAAACAAATTTTGAAGCTGAAATCACTCGAAATGCATAAATTGATTCTGAATATTCAACTACTGAGTTTTATGTTTTCACTTTAATTCCTGAGAAAAGTTTATCAAAATCCGAATATTATTCTGCCATTTTTGTAGTAATTTAAATAATACCTTTATAGAGTGTAGAATATAGCCACCTCTTGAGTTTCGATAAAATTTTTAAAAGAGCTCAAATATATGCCGTGAAATGAAAGAAAAACTTAAACCTTACCCGAGGGAAAAAAATTTCTAACGTTACTCACTTCGGAAAATATTCTTACACAGGATTTTTTCTTATGTTTTACTATTCAAATGTTCTGTATCGTATCGAAATGACTTTTACCACAAAAAATAAACAAATTTTGAAGCTGAAATCACTCGAAATGCATAAATTGATTCCGAATATTCAACTACTGAGTTTTATGTTTTCAATTTAATTCCTGTGAAAATTTTATCAAAATCCTAATATTATTCTGCCATTTTTATAATAATTTAAAAAATACCTTTAGAGGGTGTAGAATATAGTCACCTCTTGGATTTTGATAAAATTTTTAAAAGAGCTCAGATATGCCGTAAAATGAATGAAAAACTTAAACCGTACCCAAGGAAAAAAATTTTGGTTTTTTTTTTGAGAAAAAATGTATGATGCTACCCACTTCAGAAAACATTCTTAAACAGAATTTTTTCTCATATTGCTACTATTCAAATGTTCTGTATCGTATCGATTTGACTTTAAATACAAAAAAAATTACGAAAAGCACTACCGTGAAGGCAGGAGCTTTTGAGCGCTCGAACATGCACCTTGTAGGTAGATTCGCATTTTCCATTTTTGACAGCTGTCAAACAAATTTTCAAACTGAGGCGATAATCCAGACTTCAAGTCGGTGCTTTAGGTGACCAATATTTTTTCGATAATTCGGTCTTGGTGATGCAAATTGGACAAAATTTCGCACGTAGTTTGAATACATTATTCCTCAGCTAGGTGCAAAATTTCATTCCAATCAAATCGGTAGTTTCGAAATTATCAGGAACAGAATATTTTGAACGGCCATATTTACGGAACCCCTAGTATAATTGTGCTCATAGATGAATGTGATCACGACATTCGAAATCCACACCTATCCTGAAAATTTCAAGTCCCTAGGCTTTTTCGTTAGAAAGTTGTGATTTTCTATGGTTTCTATGGTTCTGGTCATGCGATCTAGAGAAATGTAGCTTGAATATATCATTCTCCATTAGTATACAGAATTTCGTCACGATCGAATCTGTAGTTTAAAAATTATCAAGAAAACTAAATTTCAAACGACCATATTTACGGAACCTCTGGTATAATTTTGCTCATAGATGAAAGTGATCACGACAATCGAGATTCACACCTATCCTGAAAATTTTAAGTCCCTAGGCGGTTCCGTTCAAAAGTTACAATTTTCTATGGTTTCTATGGTTCTGGTGATGCGAACTGAACAAAATTTTGCATGTAGCTTGAACACCTAATTTTCCATTAGAGTGCAAAATTTCACCTCGATCGAATCAGTAGTTTCGGAGTAATCAGAAAAACAAAATTTCGAGCGGCCATATTTACGGAACCCCTTGACGAATTTTGCCCAATAACGAACTTAACCGCGGCATTTGAGATTCGAAACTACCCTGAAAATTTCAAGTTTCTAGGACATTCCGTTCGAGAGTTATCGTGTATACGGCCGGCCGGCCGGACGGACAGACTCGAATTTTTCGACGGATTCGTCATCAGTGAGTCGAACATAGTCGATTGCGACCATTTTCGGCTCAAAATTCGAAAAATACAGACATCGTGACGAAATGATATAGCCCTCGTGTAAGTTGTACGAGCGCTCAAAAAGACAAATTTTGAAGCTGAAATCACTCGAAATGCATAAATTGATTCTGAATATTCAACTACTGAGTTTTATGTTTTCACTTTAATTCCTGAGAAAAGTTTATCAAAATCCGAATATTATTCTGCCATTTTTGTAGTAATTTAAATAATACCTTTATAGAGTGTAGAATATAGTCACCTCTTGGGTTTCGATAAAATTTTTAAAAGAGCTCAAATATATGCCGTGAAATGAAAGAAAAACTTAAACCTTACCCGAGGGAAAAAAATTTCTAACGTTACTCACTTCGGAAAATATTCTTACACAGGATTTTTTCTTATATTTTACTATTCAAATGTTCTGTATCGTATCGAAATGACTTTTACCACAAAAAATAAACAAATTTTGAAGCTGAAATCACTCGAAATGCATAAATTGATTCCGAATATTCAACTACCGAGTTTTATGTTTTCACTTTAATTCCTGTGAAAATTTTATCAAAATCCTAATATTATTCTGCCATTTTTATAATAATTTAAAAAATACCTTTAGAGGGTGTAGAATATAGTCACCTCTTGGATTTTGATAAAATTTTTAAAAGAGCTCAAATATGCCGTAAAATGAATGAAAAACTTAAACCGTACCCAAGGAAAAAAATTTTGGTTTTTTTTTTGAGAAAAAATGTATGCTACTCACTTCAAAAAACATTCTTAAACAGAATTTTTTCTCATATTGCTACTATTCAAATGTTCTGTATCGTATCTATTTGACTTTAAATACAAAAAAAAGACAAATTTTGAAGCTGAAATCACTCGAAATGCATAAATTGATTCTGAATAATCAACTACTGAGTTTTATGTTTTCACTTTGATTCCTGTGAAAATTCCACACATGTGATTTTTAACCAATCAGAACGTGTATTTCTGACAGATCACCATCGCAACGGATGAATTTTAGTGGAAATTTTTTCACGGTACCCAACAGCGAATTATACTGGAAATTTTTTTGACGTTTATAATGACAGAATATTATACTTGATGAAGACGAAAATTGATGTTGTTGGAAATAAACGCATTTGGTGTGGAATTTTCTTACCGAATACCACACGAGGTCAAATTAAATCCGGAAATTTTTTCTCACTCATGAATATTTTTAGAAAATTATCCCTCGTCTTCGACTCGGGATAATTTTCAAAATATTCATGAGCTCGAAAAAATTTCCGGCAATAATTTGACTTCTAGTGGTATTACTAGTGAAAATTCCACACATGTGATTTTCAACCAATCAGAACGTGTATTTCTGACAGATCACTATCGCAACGGATGAATTTTAGTGGAAATTTTTTCCTCGTGGGTAGGTACCCAACAGTGAAATAATTTGACCTCTATTGATATTACTAATGAAAATTTTATCAATATCCGAATTTATTCTGCCATTTTTGTAATAATTTGAATAAAAACTTTATGGAGTGTTGAATATAGTCACCTCTTGCATTTTGATGAAATTTTTAAAAGAGCTGAAATATGCCATGAAATGAATGGAAAACTAAAACCTTACCAGGGAAACATTCTTGAACATGTGATAATATCCATATCGATTGTAGAAATTTCAGGGGAGGTTGAAATTTCTATACATACTACCAAGATTTGCTTATCAATTAATTGAAATGCACGTTTTCACAAAGTACAAAATGAACCATTACTTAAGAAAAATAATTCAAGAAATCAAACATCAAAATAAATGAAGCCTCTACAACTACATTGGTGTGAAGCAGAAGAAAGGGAAAAAACAAGCAAAATAAAATCAACTAGCCTCAAACACAATAAACAATATATTTCTATGTGCATAATAAAAATAAATATATATCGTTGTTATTAGTAACATAAGGTATTTTTTTTCAACACATCCACTGCTAGAACAAGCCACTAATTTCAAAGGACAAATTTCTCAATCACCAAAGGATCCATTCAACAGGCCGTCCTTAGAACTTAGGATGTAATCCAGGCTGAGAAAATGCAAATAAATAAAAAAAATTTTTATTGAAAAAGCGAAGCGAATACTCAAAAGAAAAAAAAGAATTTTCACGAAATTATTTTGCCAATTCCGGTCAAAGCTGTCAATTTACAATCAAACTGATGCTGAAATGTAAGGCTGGAAGGATTTCATCACTTTCCAAGCCATCTTCGAAAAATCCCATTTCCTAAGATTGAGACTGGTATTATTCAATTTATATGAAAAAGTGTTCAAGTTTTTCAACTTAATGCCAATAATACTTCTGTCAAACATAATGAGAACGAAGCATGAAAGAGAGGAAGTTTGCTACCATAACAACTGGTTAATCCCATGCATACAATAATCCTACGCTTCAAACCGTGCATATTCTAAGTAAAGTCGCTTCTGATAAGATAAAAAGCAACTCACACGAACAATGCTGATGAAAATCAGTACTCACTTATGATAATGATGAGAATGACAAGACCAACAATACCAAGTATAATCATCATTTTGAGGTTTTTCCACCAGTATTTTCTTTTCAACTTCTGCGCTTGCTGTTCGAATCTCTTTCCTCCTTCTTGCAGGGCATCGGCACGGCTGTCCAGTTCGCTGAGTTTCTGATCTCGCTCCAATACTTTCTCAACGTTTACCCGCATTATTCCAACTACTTCGTTGACTTGAGCCTGGGTCTGTTCGAGCATGTTTTTTGGCCTGTTGGCTCCGGATCCATTTCCAGTCTCCATTTTCTTGGAAAATAAGGTTTAATAAAAGAATAGCACTAGAATCCAACGTTTTCTCCAATATTTGATAAAAAAGGTATATAATCAGCAATGAATGAATTCACATCCTAGTGAAATCTGCTGACCAATGAGTCACATATAATTGCCTCATCAAAACAAACCAGATACTATAGAACGGGTACTTACTTGATTGTGATGAAACGAACGAAATCGAACTAAATCAAAAGGAAATTATAATGGGAAAAAAAATTTCCTCTCGGATAAACTGCTTGCGAAGGAAAAACAAAACGAAATGTCAAAATCTACGTCATTGGAGCTGTCTGCGCGACATAACCACTTTTGCCTACAGGAAATTGACGGATGGAGTTTCAAGTTTAAGTGATTTTTTTCATAACAGATGATTTGCTTCAGATGATTGAACATTATCTTTGTTTACCGACGAAGTAATTGATGGATAAATTCACTTTTCGTCCAACGAAGTCATCGACAATTTAAAGGTGTTCATAGACTATCCTCGACTCATATCTTAAAGGTCGCAATACACGGACGATTGTAAATCAAACGTAAAAGTTGAATTCATTTCAACTTTACGTTGTTATTACAGCTATCTAGAGTATCTAGTGATATTTTAAGGGTATTTAAATCTGTACAGTTATTTTCATTCCCAAAAAAAAGATCAAATTCTAACCTTCTTTTTGTAAGACAAGTTTTGCATTCGCGAAAATTTTCTTTTCGATTAATGTTTAGTATTACACCCACTCACCAATTGTCAAAATATTTTGCATAGTGGTTCGTTATGATGTTTTCATGCCAAAATTTCAAAAATTTTTTTTAGAAATTCAATTTTTTTTCATTTCCTTATTATCTGCGTTCAGAACGATGAAAAATTGAAAACAGGTGTGAAGTTAGGTAAGGTAAGGTTAGTTTTGAAAGACAAATTTCAGAATTTCTTGAATTGTTTTTGAGAATGATCGCATAATCTGAACCATAGAAAATTATAAATATTGCTCGAAAAGGCCTAAGGACTTTTCAGGATAGGTGTGGATCTCGAATTTCGCGGTCACTTTCATCAATGAGCAAAATTAGACTAAGGGTTCCGTAAATATGACCGTTCGAAATATTTTTTTCCTGATAATTTTAAAACTACTGATTGGATTGGAATGAAATTCTGTACATAGATGGAGAATAATGTATTCAAACATCGCATCACCAAGACCATTAATAGATACCGTTGGAAATTCTAGCGAATTATCACCTTGAGCACTTAGCCTCAGTTTGAAAATTTTTTTGACAGCTGTCAAAAAATTTTTCAATTGCTTTCTGAAACTGGAATATGCGAATCTACAATCTACCTACAAGGTGGATGAACGAGCGCTCAAAATCTGCTGACTTCAGAGCAGTGCTTTTCATCATTTTGTTTTTTAGACATTTTTTATTTTCCTATTATTTCAGTTCAGGCTGATGAAAACAGGTGTGGGTTAGGTAAGGTTAGGTTAGTTTTGAAAAAAGATTTCAAAATTTTTCCAATTGTTTTTGAGAATGGCTTCATTTACCTTTTTCCACGAGTAAACGAGATTGAAATCAGCATTTTCCTAACGTTTGTTTAGAATTTTTTACCCACCCATCAACCCTGTTCACTCCCGGTGAAAAATCTTCATAAACACTAGTTTGCCATCATTGAAAACCATTATGCATTATTCTAGAATGCTCTGTTTCAATGAAAAATATTCAAAAATACGAGTGGGCGTTTCCATGAAGAATTAACCAATTTTATATTATTTATTGGTGATATTATAATAGTGAAGTTTTGTTTAATAATGTTCGCATGCGCCTTTCCAATAATAATAAGAGAACATTTCAATGGAGAGTAGATTCTTATACATTTTTATAACATAAAATATTTGACAGGTGACAAAGTTTTGACATTTGGTAACTAGAAGTAACGTAAAAATTACGCCAATGTTCACTGCTTCGCTTACGTTCATGAATGAGCCATAACCTTATTTTTTCCCAATAACTAAGTCGACGCTTTATTTTTGAAGGACTCTCTAGAAGTCTGTACCTTCTTTCAACACCTAAAAGCTTCAAAAGAAAAAAAATAAACAATAGTAATGGTTAAGAAAGGATTCTCTTGCTTTATGGAATAATTTATTGAACTTTCGCGTTTACAGGACTTTGGAGATGTCCGATTTTAATTGTTGTCTCCACATCGATGCATACAATCCATTCTTTTCCAATAAATCTTCATGGCTGTAAAAAAATTGTATTTCATGTTGGCATTCATCTTCGACTGAGTTATGCGGTACTAATAAAGGCAAATGAGCCAAAAAACGGTCTAACCGCAATTTTCTGTGAGCAATTGAGAATTAGTATTACCTTCCCCTTTCTGTAATTATTCCTTCTTTCAATACCAATATTTGATCGGCATGGATGATGGTAGATAACCTGTGTGCGATGATGAGTGTCGTCCTATTGGAAAGCACACGTCTTAAAGATTCCTACGGAAAGTACGAAAAAAATTGGATAATCCTGTAAAAGTTCTCCCATATGTTACATTACCTGTATATTTCTTTCTGTTTGAGTATCTAAAGCACTGGTGGCTTCGTCTAAGAGAATTATTTGGGGCGCTTTGAGCAAGGTCCGAGCTATAGCCACCCTTTGTTTTTCACCCCCACTCAAACGTAGGCCTCTTTCTCCCACCTCAAGACAACAACAAAGTTTTTTATATTGAAAGGAACTTAATGAAGGTAAATAAAAGATTGAACGAAATGTACCTCTGTTTCATATCCCTTCTTCAAATTCAATATGGAATTGTGCATATCTGCTCCTTTCGCAGCTTCAACTATTTTGTCCTCGTCTGCCTCCAGATTTCCATAACCTATGTTGTATCTACATTGTTAAAAATTAAAAAAATAATTAAAAGCAGTTAAATAATTACATCAATATTCAATTCCTACCTGATGGTATCATTGAAAAGGACGGTATCTTGAGGTACCACGCCTAAAGCTTTCCTCAGGGACTCCTGTGTGATATCCTTTACATTTTGCCCGTCGATAAAAATGGATCCAGATATGACATCATAAAATCTCAATATTAATCGGACGATTGTACTTTTTCCACTACCAGAAGGCCCAACCTGAAACAAAGTACAATTATAGAATATATTCACTTAACCTTGTTCAACTATTTATGTTATAGTTTAAGGCCATCAATATCCTAGTCCAGAACCGTTTTGGACCAGTTCCGAACCGTTCACTAAATATTCGCAGGAAAATACCTACGATAGCCACAGTCTGGCCCGGAGGAACACTGAAAGAAACGTTCTTCAGAATGGGTTGGTTTGCCAGATATTCGAAAAATACGTTCTTGAAGTCTATTGCCCCTCCATCGATTTCCAATATTTTTGCGTCCGGTCCATCCACCACTTCGGGTTTTTCGGTCAACAGTTTATAGAGATTTTCTGTTTCTGTTAGATACATGTTGATACTTCTATAAAAGAAAAAAAGTTTGCAAAACTACAAAGGTTCGTTATTTTGTATGGGATCAGTGCTGGAAGTGAATTATTTTTGCAGAGAATTGAAGAGAAATGATTCGGAAAAATTACCCACTTGAATACATAACCAAAGCAATCAACTGAACCATAAATTTGATGGAAATAATCGCAGAACATTACATAATCTCCGACTGTCAACCCCTTAGTTTTGACCACTTTGTACACACACATCAAGGTTCCTATCATGAGGCTCAGGTCAACGAAGAGGTTTTCTATTGCTCGATGAGAAAAATCGACTTTCATTGATGTTAATTCTCCATCCTTGAGGGAAAAAAAAATAAATAACAACCATCCAGCAAGCTTGAAATATTATATTACATGAAGCAGTGTCAAGGCTTTCCTGAAGGAATCAACTTCATATCTCTCATTTCCGAAATATTTCACCGTCTCGAAATTCACCAGGGAATCGATGCTCTTGTCCTTAACTTTATAGGCAGATGTAATTTCCTCCTTCCTAAGCTCGGATAGCTTCTCTCTTCCGATTATAATGAAAACTGAAATAAGAAACGATCAGTTTTCTTCGATTAAATTAGGAGAGACTCACCGAAATATAATATTAAGCAAGCACAAAGGATAATGGTGAACCAAATATCGAAGAGGACGGTGAAGTATCCCATGATGAAAACAACGTCCGCTATGGCAGGAATCATAATTAGAACGCTTAAATCCAGCAGACAACTCACACATCGTCTACTGCTGCTCATGATTTGTAACACTTCTCCTGTTTTTCTGTTCAAGTGCCATCTTATCGACAGATTTAGGATGTGGGAAAATATACTGATCTAGAAATATTCAATGGATAAAAAATACGTAGAAATCCGTATCTTCCAAACCAGCCATTTGGCACAACTGGGTCTCTAAAAATGATTGTAATATCGCAGTGGGCTTGGAAATATTCCTATTTTGCCGCTTCCAATTCCAGCCATATAATTTATTTTCTGCGCGCATGACAAACATAACCTAACTTCATTGTTCATTTACATTAGCATAAAAAATTACGTTTCTTCATAATCTATCCCCTTTTGTGATTGAATGGAAACGTTTTTAAGTCCTATTTAGGATTTTGAAGAGTTATTGTTGGTGATTACTGTTGTAAGACGGCACATTATCGATAAACCTACTTTTACCTCTATCTCTTTATTCACGTTCTGATTTCTGTTGTAAGACTTCAGCACATTATCAATAAATCTACTTTTTACCTCTATCTCTTTATTAACGTTCTGATCTACTTTTGTCCAAAGAATTCGTTTCAAATCGTCGATACTCCTCAGGTATTTCAGCAGAGAATAGATGCATATAAGGTCCCATCTGAATTGGGGTTCTTCATTCTCTTTCGGTATTAAACTGTCCACTGAAAGAAACCAAAAAGTTGTCGTCGATTTTTATTGTTACTGGCCCCAACTTAAAGACTCTCATAATTTTAAAAATTCGTCCATCTTGAATCGGACAATTGACAGTTAGGTTAGGATAGGTTAATTTTTCATGAGTTTACCACTTACCAATTTTTTTACTGTATATTGGTGTGTACACACTTATGACGCTGGATACAAAAAGTATAACAAGAGAGATTATGAAATAAATTTTCAGTTCGAATTTTTTAGGCCAAATGAATGGAAGGAATATTTCTATTATTTTCCAGGATTTTTCAAAACTGGACCTTAACTGAAAAGTAAATAAAATTTTATAGAAAAAATTATAAAAGCACTGCCGTGAAGTCAGGAGCTTTTGAGCGCTCGTACATCCGCCTTGTAGGTAGATTCGATATCCAGTATTAGAAATCAATTGAAGGAATTTTCGACGGCTGTCAAAAAAATTCTCAAACTTAAGCGAAACTCCAGACTTCATGTCAGTGCTTCAGCTGACCAATTTGTTTTTTCGATAATTCGCTAGAATTATCTACGGTATCTATGGTCTTGGTAATGCGATCTGGACAAAATTTCGCACGTAAATTGAATACATTATTCTCCAGCTAGGTGTAAAATTTCATTCCAATCCAATCAGTAGATTCGAAATTATCAGGAAAATTTTTTTTGAACGGCCATATTTACGGAACCCCTAGTCTCATTTTGCTCATTGATGAACCTGACCGCGAAATTTGCGATCCAAACCTACCCTGTAAGGTTCCTAGGCCTTTCCCTTCGGAAGTTACAATTTTCTATGGTTTCTATGGTTCTGGTCATGCGATCTGGACAAAATGTTGCTTCAATATATAATTCTCGATTAGAATACAAAATTTTATCTCGATCGAATCCGTTTCGAAATTATTGAGAAAACAAAATTTCAAACGACCGTATTTACGGAACCCCTAGTATAATTCTGCTCATTGATGAACGTGAACGCGACATTTCAGATCCACACCTATTCTGAAAATTTCAATTCCCTAGGCCTTTCCGTTCGAAAGTTATGATTTTCTATGGTTTCTATGGTTCTGGTCATGCGATCTGGAGAAATAAAGCTTGAATATATCATTCTCCATTGGTATACAAAATTTCGTCACGATCGAATCTGTAGTTTTGAAATTATCAAGAAAACTAAATTTCAAACGACCATATTTACGGAACCCCTAGTATAATTTTTCTCATAGATGAACGTGATCTCGACATTCGAGATCCAAACCTATCCTGAAAATTTCAAGTCCCTAGGCGTTTCCGTTCAAAAGTTATAATTTTCTATGATTTCTATGGTTGTGGTCATGCGATCTGGACAAAATTTCATTTGTAGCTTGTACACCTCATTCTCCATTTGTGTGCAGAATTTCATCTCGATCAAACCTGTAGTTTCCAAGTAATCAGGAGAACAAAACTTTGGACGGCCATATTTACGGAACCCCTGGTTGAATTTGGCCCATTAACGAACTTAACCGAGGCATTCGGGAACTGAACCCACGTTAAAAATTTCAAGTCTCTAGGTTGTTCAGTTCGAGAGTTATCGTGCTTACGGCACATTTTCAGCTCAAAATTCGATTAATACAGACATCGTGACGAAATGATATAGCCCTCGTGTAAGTAGTACGAGCGCTCAAAAACTAGAATGTTTCAACTCCGAGAATTTGAGATAAATATTTTCAATTGCTAAATGAATGGCACAATAAATACAAAAAATTGTATTCAAGATGAAACACACTTATACGATTGTAAATTCCAAAAAAAAAAATAATAAACACACCGCGGAAACTTTCATTATAACTCCACGAAGGCCAGTCCGAAACTGGATCTATCAATCATCACACAATATTGGAGATGAATTTCAAATGAGTCATAGGTATTCCACCATTGTCCAACGTTATGTAATCAACTCAAGACGAGATGATTCTTTTCTTAGAATTGCTACCTAACCGGTCTCAAAAGAATTCTGGTTGGGAATAAAGGCATCAAATCATTTAGCGTTTTATTTCTGCGGAAACAATATACAGTGAGACTTTTTTTGGACAGGTGCTAGAACTCATCAAAATAGATCATTTCGCCGGAAGTTGATCATATAAAATATTCAATTTGAAAAAAGTGCAACAAATTTTGGGCATCAAGATCTGAAGACGACTCTGAATCGTGTTATCTCTCTGTTAGGAGATCTGTCATGAATCATGGTGCCAAGTGAATAAAGTGCTGGATTTTATCGCAAATTTGTAAAAACTCTTTCAACTGTTATCAGGAGATTTTTCCTGATCGGTATAATTATTAAAGTTCAAACTGAGGAGAGGAAAAATTACAGATTGAAAAGGTTCCAAAAAAAATTAGGAAGTTCACAAACTCGCCGATAAAATTGCTCCAAATTGTTTACAGAAATTGTTCGAAATGGTCACCATTCGTTTGATGTGCACAAAGTCTTGCCCGGCGTAATAACGAATTATTACATGCAGCAACTATCACATCAGTTTGCTGGTTTGCTCACGAATAAAGTTTTAGTTCTTCAACACTATTCACCTCACCGTTACTGTACACTTATGTTTTCAAAAAAAATGACCCCAAAAAAATTACAGGGGATAATATTCGGGGAGCGTGCAGGCCAAGAAATCAATCCACCACGTCCTATGCACCTATTTGAAAACACATAACGAAATTCGGAAAAGTCACAAAGATAAGATGATTTGAATTTCAAGAGTAATTCAATCTTGAGTGAGAGATTTCAAGACTCGGGACTAGTAAAACTCAAATAAAGCTATGCGTAATTTTAGAATTACTCTTCCTTATGCTCCGCCACTGGGAGGTGGAGGTATCCTGCCCTTGTCGAAATCGTGTTGTTCACACTTAATAAAGTCGAGAGTTCACTGCGACACGGAACACACCCGTACTTCCTTTCGATATAATTCTGTTCACTCCTTTACTCCATTAAATTCCCAATAGATACCCAATAGATTTACTGAAAGAGCTATTCGTGCCTACTTCTCGAGAACTACTTTCTGACTAATGCCCGACAAGTTATTATCAACTCGAACAAGTTCCCGAATTACGTGTTCTTTCCCCTCTAAAGAACTTTTTCCTTCCAACTCCCCAAAAACCACCCTTGATAGAGCCCCAAAAACCTTTTTCGACCGAGTCCCGGAAAACCACTGCCGATAGAGTCCCCAAAAACCAATCACCTCTCACATTTCCGACAGTGGTGGTAGGATGTGAAATATTCCATCCAAACACTTAATTGAGTGCTTAATTCGTGAATCTACGAAGGGAAATTATAAATCTCACAACGCTTCATTTTTTTGGTCATTAAACGCGCGTTAGGCACTTTATTTATGGGTCCTTTAAAACTCTTGAGTTTGGGTTTTCAACATTTCAACGCTTAACGAGTAGATTAAACAGATACTTGAGTTCCACCAACCTCGATTTCTTCTTGTATCGACTAGGCCAAAAGAAATAATCTCTATTCCCGACTATTTGAATTAATTCTGCATGTACTGAAATGTCATTAAGTTTACTAATTTATAACAATATATCATTGGAACACAACTTACCAAAATCGATCGGAAATTCCTGAAAACTGCACTGAAGAAACTAATTTTATTCGTTCCACTTTTTTTTCCAAAATCCACTCGAGTTCCGAGATTAATTAGGACCCCGCAGATTCGATTTTTTCGCGAGAATATAATATAAGGAATAATAGGTTGTCATTTTGGCCATTACCGCATTCAAATAAACGAACTAAAATGAGAATAAATTCGTACTTTATTTGGTCGGAAAAAACTTAAAATACATTGAATAAATACGAATTCAATATAATGTTCAGAAAACAGTAAACAATAAGATAAAAATCACCTGTACAACTGATTAATACATCATTGCGTTAACCTCAATCTTCTGAGAACACATCTAAACAAAGAATTTACTTCATCCAGATTAATGACTGTTTTGAGTTTACCCTAAGGGAGTTTATAATACAGATTCAAGCTTTAACTATGTATAGCGCTACTTTCTAGACTGTTTATAGCGGGCGAATCTTTATCCAACTGCTGTCTCCACATAGCGGCATATATGCCATCCTGGCCAATTAGATGCTCATGCCTTCCCCTTTCAACGATTTCACCTTCTTGAAGCACCAATATCTCATCGGCATGGATAATCGTAGACAGTCGATGAGCAACAATTATCGTTGTTCTACTCAAGCACATTTTGTTCAGGGAATCCTACAGGAAAAAAATTAATTCAACTGGAACACGAAACCCTTTACTAACCCACCTGTATGTTTCTTTCAGTCTGTGTATCTAAAGCACTTGTCGCTTCATCTAAAAGTACCACCAACGGTGCTTTAAGCAAAGTTCGGGCTATCGCAACCCTTTGCTTCTCTCCACCGCTCAACCTCAAACCCCTCTCTCCAACCTTGAATAAAAAGAGTTTAACCAAATTGCTGAAAAATAATTTCAGAATTACCTGAGAATCATAGGCATCTACAAAAGTAAGTATCTTATCGTGAATATCCGCACCTCTCGCAGCCTCTATAACATCTGCATCGGTGGCTGTGAGCCTACCATATTTGATATTGTATCTAAAAAAATTATGTTGTATAAAAAAGATTAAGTTTATATCGATTATGCTCACTTTATTGTATTATTGAAGAGTACGGTATCCTGAGGTACCACACCGATAATCCTCCTGAGAGATTCTTGCGAGACAGTTTTTATATTCTGTCCATCGATAAGTATGTTGCCAGTTTCAACATCGTAAAATCTAAATAATAACCTGATTATCGTACTTTTTCCACTACCCGAAGGCCCAACCTGAAAATCGCAATTTCAACAATATTCCGAAAACATTCTAGCAACTTACCAAGGCCACAGTCTTTCCAGCAGGAACGGTAAACGTAACATTCTTGAGGATCAATTTCTCCGGTTGATACCCAAAGGAAACATTGTTGAATTCAACGATACCCTTTTTAACTACCAACGGTCCAGCACCTGGGGCATCTATGACTTCCTGTTCTTCCTTGAGTAGGTCGAACATGTTTTCCATGTCTACGAAGTTTTTCTGGATGGCTCTAAAATATAATTTTTAATGTTTAAATCATATAAATTAATCAATTACCTTCTCCTCACCTATAATAGCTTCCGAACCAATTCAACGGTACATACAACTGGACAATGTAACTAGCAAAGAGAACATAGTCACCGACGGTTAATTCATGAGTATCAACAACCATATGGACACAAAGCAAACTGCCAATGAGAAGACCTCCACAAATGATGACGTTCTGAACTGTATTCAAAATGTTCAAGGTGATGCTGGACAACCATTCTTCCTTCTATAAGATACAGGTGTTAAGTACCAGCTACACCAAGTGACATTTTCTAATATTTTACCTGATATTTCAAGATAGCTTCTCTGAAAGCATCGACTTCATAATGCTCGGCTCCGTAATACTTGACTGTTTCGAAGTTCAACAACGAGTCCACACTCCTGGCTCTGGTTTCGTTATCGGCAAGATTCATTCTCCTTTGGAATTTGGTACGCCATTCGGTTATTGCAATAGTTAAAACTACGATTGAAATTTGAAGAAATTAATATTGATTTTAAATTACGTCGAAGATTATGTTAAATAAAAAAGATATAATAAAACCACAAAGAAAAAATTTCAATTATTGATATGGAAAAAATTTGAGAAGCAGTGACGTGAAGGCAAGAGTTTCTGCGCGCTTGTTTCTGTATACAAAAACAGTTTTCAGTGCCAATATGACAAGTACTGTCATTTTATTGAGCGCTCGTACTACTTACAGGAGGGCTGTATCATTTCGCCACGATGTCTGTATTTTTCGAATTTTGAGCCGAAAATGGTCTCAATCGATAGAGTTCGACTCACTGATGACGAATCCGTCGGAAAATTCGAGTCCGTCCGTAAGCACGATAACTCTCGAACGGAACAACCTAGAGACAAATTTTCAGTGTATGTTCAGATCCCAAATGCCTCGGTTAAGTTCGTTAATGGGCAGAATTCCACCAGGGGTTCCGTAAATATGGCCGTTCAAAATCTGTTCTCCTGATTACTTAGAAACTACAGATTCGACCGAGATGAAATTTTGCACTCAAATGTAGAATGAGGTGTTCAAGCTACATGAGAAATTTTGTCCCGATCACATGACCAGAACCATAGGAAATTGTAACTTTTGAACGGAATCGCCTAGGGACTTGAAATTTTCAGGATAGGTGTAGATCTCGAATGTCGTGATGACGTTTATCTATGAGCAAAATTATACTAGGGGTTCCGTGAATATGGTCGTTTGGAATTTAGTTTTCTTGATAATTTCAAAACTACAGATATCAATGGAGAATAATATATTCAAGCTACATTTCTCCAGATTGCATCACCAGAACCATAGAAAATCATAACTTTAGAGCTGAAAGGCCTAGGGACTTGAAATTTTCGGGATAGGTGTGGATCTGAAATGTCGCATTCACGTTTATCAATGAGCAGAATTATACCAGGGGTTCCGTAAATACGGTCGTTTGAAATTTAGTTTTCTCGATAATTTCGAAACTACGGATTCGATCGAAACTAAATTTTGTATTTTAATGGAGAATGATATATTCAAGCTACACTTTGTTCAGATCGCATGACGAAGGGAAAGGCCTAGGGACTTGAAATTTTCATGGTAGGTTCGGATCGCGAATTTCGCGATCACGTTCATCAATGAGCAAAATTAGACTAGGCGTTCCGTAAATATGGCCGTTCAAAATATTTTTTTCCTGATCATTTCGAAACTACTGATTGGATTCGAATGAAATTTCGCACATAGCTGAAGAATAATGTATTCAAACTACGTGCCAAATTTTGTCCAGATCGCATTACCAAGACCATAGATAATTCTAGGGAATTATCGAAAAAAAATTGGTCAGCTAAAGCACTGACGTGAAGTCTGGAGTTTCGCCTTAGTTTGATCTTTTTTTGACAGCTGTCATTTTCATTTTGTTTCTGAAACTGGAAAATGCGAATCTACCTACAAGGTGGATGAACGAGCGCTCAGAAGCTCCTGACTTCACGGCAGTGCTTTTCGTCATTTTATTTTTATAAACTTCAAATTATATTGAATATAACACAAACTTTTTTTTCTGTGTACTGAAACGGACTTCAATGTTCCTTGTCAGTATGACAACTAGTTTCAATTTATTTTTATAAACTTCGATAGATGGAATCACCGAATTATATTGAATATATCAGAAAAATAATTTTTTTTTATTGGTGTCCCAATTTACTAATTTAAGTAATGCTATGGCAACATCAACGTAGAGTCCGATAATTTTTTGATTAATGATCTAACGGAAGTTCCTTGTTATGTCAAAAAAAATATTGAGAAATTTTTCGAAACCTGAAAAAACCGTATCGGATGGAAAATATTTACTTAATATTCACCAATTAACTTAGTACATATGGATTTTCATTAAGTATCGGCCGAATCAATCGAATTTTTGGGAAATATCTGAAAAATCATCACTAAATTCCTATTTATCCCAATTTTTCCTTCAAATCCGTTTCACTGGCCAGAATGAACCAAACTATTTATTCATAACCTGTATGATATCGGGATAGATCTTTAGGTTGTAAAAACCTGAAAATGTAACAACTCACCGAAATTGATCGGAAATTCCTGGACGACACTAATAGTATTTTGGGATAAAAAAGTTTTAAAAAAGATTTTTCCACAAATCTTTTACTGTTACAATCCTAACGAAAGTAGCCTAACCTAACCTTTTCGTTTAAGACCCTTCTCGGCTCAAAATCGAAAATTACAGACATTTGGTCAAAATGATAACGGTCTTGTTTATAGAAACGATAAGAGAAAAATTTCGAAACCTAGAAACATAACGTATCGGCCTGGAAATACTTGAAAAATCATCACTTTCTCCGATTTACAAGAGAAAATATCCCAATTTTTCATTGAAATCCGTTTCACTGGTCTTCTATAATATCGGGATAGGAATTTCGGTTGTAAAAACCTGAGAATTTAACAATTTATCAGAATTCATCGAATATTCCTGAATATGGCTATAGTTTTTTGAGATAACAAAGTTTTAAAAAATTACGAAAAGCACTGCCGTGAAGGCAGGAGCTTTTGAGCGCTCGTACATGCACCTTGATGGTAGATTGGCATTTTCCAGTTATAAAAATCAATTGAAGGAATTTTCGACAGCTGTCAAAAAAATTCTGAAACTTAGGCGAAACTTCAGACTTCATGTCAGTGCTTCAGCTGATCAATTTTTCTTCGATAATTCGCTAGAATTTTCTACGGTATCTATGGTCTTGGTGATGCGATCTGGACAAAATTTTGCACGTAGTTTGGATACATTATTACTCACTACTACTATTCCAATCCGATCAGTAGTTTCGAAACTATCAGGAAAAAAATATTTTAAACGGCCATATTCACGGAACCCCTATTCTAATTTTGGTCATTGATAAACGTGACCGCAATATTCGTGATCCGAACCCACCCTGAAAATTTCAACTTCCTAGGCCTTTCCGTTCAAAAGTTACAATTTTCTATGGTTTCTATGGTTCTGGTCATGCGATCTGGACAAAATACTGCTTTGATATATCATTCTCGATTAAAATACAAAATTTCATCTCGATCGAGTCCGTAGTTTCGGAATTATCGAGAAAACAAAATTTCAAACGACCGTATTCACGGAACCCCTAGTATAATTCTGCTCATTGATAAACGTGAACGCGACATTTCAGATCCACACCTATCCTGAAAATTTCAAGTCCCTAGGCCTTTCCGTTCGAAAGTTATGATTTTCTATGGTTTCTATGGTTCTGGTCATGTGATCTAGAGGAATGTAGCTTGAATATATATTCCTCCATTAGTATACAAAATTTCGTCACGATCGAATCTGTAATTTTGAAATTATCAAGAAAACTAAATTTGGAACGATCATATTTACGGAACCCCTAGTATAATTTTGCTCATAGATTAACGTGATAACAACATTCGAGATCCACAGCTATCCTGAAAACTTCAAGTCTCTAGGCGTTTCCGTTCAAAAGTTACAATTTTCTATGGTTTCTATGGTTCTGGTCATGCGATCTGGACAAAATTTCACATGTAGCTTGAACACCTCTTTCTCCATTTGAGTGCAAAATTTCATCTCGATCAAATCTGTAGTTTTCAAGTAATCAGGGGAACAAAACTTTGAACGGCCATATTTACGGAACTTTTGGTGGAATTTGGCCCATTAACGAACTTAACCGAGGCATTCGGGAACTGAACCCACACTGAAAATTTCAAGTCTCTAGGTTGTTCCGTTCGAGAGTTATCGTGCTTACGGCCGGACGGACAGACTCAAATTTTCCGACGGATTCGTCATCAGTGAGTCGAACATAGTCGATAGAGACCATTTTCGGCTCAAAATTCGAAAAATACAGACATCGTGACGAAATGATATAGCCCTCGTGTGAGTAGTACGAGCGCTCAAAAAGAAATTTTTGGAAATCTTCTAGTGTTAGGATCTTCACGAAACTAGCCTAACCTAACCTAATCGTTTAAGAACATTCTCATCTCGAAATTCGAAAATCACAGACATTTGGGCAAAATTCATAAAAACAAGCGCGCAAAAACAATGAGATAAATATTTCGAAACCTAGAAAAAAAAACGTATCGTCTAGGAAATATTTGAAAATCATCATCTCCGATTTTTAAGGGTAAATATGCCAATTTTTCCTTCAAAAACATTCCACTGGTCATAATGAACAAAACTTTTTATTCATAACCTGTATGATACGGGATAGAAATTTCGGTTGTAAAAACCTGAAAATGTAACAACTCACCAAAATAAATCGGAATTTCCTGGATATAGCTAATAGTTTTTTGAGATAAAAAAGTTTTCAAAACGGATTTTTCAAAAATCTTCTTACACTTCACATGAAAGAAACAAGCGCGCAAAAACAATTAGAAAAAAAAAATCAGATTTCTCAAATAAAGTATCATAACATTGAAAAATTTCTTTTGAAATATTAAATAATATACTCACTTATATAGAGCACCATCGTTGTAAACACAATCAATCCAAACCAAGCATTAAAGGCAGTCACAAAAAACACGACTGCTATAATAATATCGATAATAGTTGGCAAGATAGAGAAGAGAATGTAATTGAGGAGATTATTGATGCTGTCTGTACCCCTATCCATGACCCTGAGCACTTCCCCGGTTTTCCTATTGAGATGCCAACGTAACGACAGGCTGTGTAAGTGCCTGAACAGTTCCACCTGAGGAAAAAATTGGTAATTATGGAATTTTCTCGATTCGTTCAACATTCAACAATACCTCAACTTCCCTGGTTGTGTACTGTGTGATTCTGATCCAAAGGAAGGACCGTAAATTGTTCAACAAACCCATACCTCCGGTACCACCACCTTGTAGAAATTTGAAGAGCACATATATTAATATCCAGTCCCATCTGAACCTCAGAGCTTCACCCTCCACCTTATTCAGGGGAGTCATACTATCAACTGAAAGAGGAACGAACGAAATAAAAATATTGAAAATATGATTTTTATTATTCTAAATCGTCATAATCAAAAACTGGTCCTCACCTATGAGTTTATTATATATAGGAACGTAAAGATTTATCACCCTCCCTCCTGCCAGCAGGAGGAAACAAAATATCACCCTAAGCTGCAGACAGCAATCCCTCTTAGGCCACAGGAACGGAGACAGCGTCCTGAATTTCCTCCACATGTTGTTCCATGTCGAACGGTTATCGTCATTCTACCGAAAAAAAAGCAGATGAGAAACGTCGCAAGATCCGGCAACATCCCCAGTTGGCACTGACTCGAAAATTATTACCTGCACGTAAATTTTGACGTTGAGATTTTCGAAACGGACCTTGCTTCTGGTCCTGCGCGTTCCGTCATTTTCCTGCTCATTCCTGGCGTCGACGAATTTCTGCTTTTGAAACATGCCCCGTGTCGCGTGCGAGGTGAGAAATACGAGACCGGCGCATGCGTGGCATGGGTCTTGGATCGCGATTTGGAACTATGGTTAGGTTTCACGTTTGACACATTCGACGAGTGACTTTTGCGAAAACGAGAATCAAAGGAGATTCGGCGAATTTATTTGAAGCAGAATTGAACGAGCTGCCGATATACAGGAGCCCTAAAACCCTCAACAATTCCAAGTCAATCATAAAGGAAGGTAAGCCTTATTGATATAATTCGAGGAAGTGAAAACGAGGTTTTAAATTCAATTCCGAAACGATTCTAAACAGGATCCTGCCTAGTTATGAACTAGTTCCGATTTTATTTTATTTTAACCTGATTCAAAAGAGAACTATAAAGCAAGGGTACATACATACAAGATTCTTCGAACTGTAATTTTGGTGAAAGTTGAAACTTGGTTTTGATGATTTTTTTTGTTAAGACACTTTTTTATAAGAAATTGAATGGTACCATTTTCAATCTTAGGAAACTTATGGTTTGGGAGATATGATTTTTTGAAAATTGCTTGGAAAATGATGAAACTCTGACATTTCAGTGTGTTGGAAGTGACAGCTTCATTTCATGAAATTCCTTCTTCTTTTGATCAATGGACCATTTCATTTTATTAATTCACGTAGGAAATAATTTTCTTCCAATTCAAATGTTTAACTTGACTTTACCATACTTTTCCAGTGATTCTTTTCGTATTTGTTACCTGCACTTTCCTCCCCTAACCTAACCTAACATAAACTCACAAAGCTTTACCTCGGGACCCAATTTGTAACTTGAACTGTCTTAACGAGCAAACCTAACCTTGAACAGATAGATTGACCTAACCTCTTAGTGCCTTATATTGGTAGTACTGCCTGGCATATTGGTAAACCTTACTGTCAGATGTCTGAAATATCGTTAAAAATGTAAATATTTACGTATTTTTATGTAATTTTCGAAACATTTACTTTTGGTGCATTATATTGGTAGTACGGTCTGGCATATTGGTAAACTTATATGCTATGTCTCTGAAATATAGTTAACAATGTGAATATTTACTTCTATTCAATTTTTATTTCTATTCAATTTTCGAAACATTTACTTTCAGTGCGTTATATTGGTAGTACTGTCTGGCATATTGGTAAACCTAACTATCATATGTCTGAAATATCGTTAAAAATATAAATATTCACGAATTTCGATGTTATTATCAAAACATAGTGTATTAGTGCCTTATATTGGTAGTACTGTCTGGCATATTGGTAAACCTAACTTTCATGTCTGTCTGAAATGTCGTTAAAAATATAAATATTTTCGATTTTCAATGTAATTTTCAAAACATAATCTTTTGGTGACTTATATTGGTAGTACTGCCTGGCATATCGGTAAACCTAACTGTCATAAATATGTATGTCTGAAATGTCGTTAAAAATATAAATATTTCCGAATTTTGATGTTATTTTGAAAACATCTGATAAAACTTAGGGAAAATAGTAATTTCAAAGCACGCTCACTCGTGGAAATGTCAAGAATATACAGATCGATAATGTCTCTCTCAAAAATAATTGAAACATTTTTTTTTTGGAAAATTTGGAAAAAAAACGTGGAAATCTGCATAAAAAATAATTTACCATCATTGAAAACCATAAAGAATCATTCAAGAATGTTTTTTTTCAAGCGATAAAAAAAATGATCAACAAAATTTCAAATTGTAACTAGCCTAACCTAACTTCACAACTATGTGTAAGTATGGGAGCAGAAATAAAAAATAAAAAGTTCGAAAAAATGATCACAGTCAATTAAGATGGGCGAACCTGAAGCCGGGACTGAATTCAATTTACACGTACATAGTTACCTATGTCGGTACATGTTTCTATTGTAATCTGTGTAATGATGATGAACAATCAGATGCTTTGAAATCACCATTTTCCTAACGTTTTCTGAATTCTCGCCCACCCATGTTCACTCCCGATCCCGTTTAAAGAATCTGCATAAAGACTAGTTTGCCATCATTGAAAACCATCAAGAATTTCAATAAAGAATATTTAAAAATTGAAATTATGATAGATATGTTTCGTTAGTTACTCACATTCGAATTTACTACACTTTCTTCCAATCAAACTCCACACTAATAACACAACGTAGAGGATCTTTCCATACTGAGCAATAAACAACGACGAACTTAATTTCCAGATATTAGTCTCGAATCTTGGTTATCGCTGCGCATAACGTTGCCACGTTGTTCACTTTCATTAAAAATGAAAAGTGTAATACGAATAACCGATATTATAAAATTCTTTTGGGACAATCCCAAGACAGACGTTGTTACTGAACTTAAGCAGATAGGAATTATAGATGTCCTAAAAACACGTGTTGCATATTTTATGTCTTTGAAAGCATCAAATATTTATTCATTTTAAGGATTGTTTCAACACTGTACTAATTTAACCTAACCTAACCTAAATATTGATCCATTTCAAGAATTGTTTCAACACTGTCCTAAATTAACCTAAATATTGATTCATTTCAAGAATTGCTCCAACACTATCCTAACTTAACCTATCCTAACCTAAATATTGATTCATTTTAAGAATTGTTCCAACACTGTCCTAACTTAACCTAACTTAAATATGGATTCATTTCAAGAATTGCTCCAACATTATCCTAACTTAACCTAAATATTGATTCATTTTAAGAATGTTTCAACACTGTCCTAAGTTAACCTTAATATTGATTCATTTTAAGAATTGTTCCAACACTGTCCTAACTTAACCTAAATATTGATTCATTTTAAGAATTGTTTCAACACTGTCCTTAGTTAACCTAAATATTGATTCATTTTATGAATTGTTCCAACACTGTCCTAACTTAACCTAACCTAACCTGAATATTACGTCTCCTACAGTGGGAACCACACGTAGTATTAGGAGATTATTATTCCTTGAATATCAGGCAATTATTCAGGAGAAGTATTCTTGAAATATTGATTTTCTTTTTCGATTTTCTCGGAAAATATTGATTTGCCAGTGCTCTAATTGGAACTGAGTGGACATTAAAGTAAAAATTAACCCCCAATTGTTTTAATATGTAAATCTGAAAAGTTGTTAAAAATATTAGGATTAATATTTACGAATTTCAATATAATTTTCAAAGCACAATCTCTTAGTGCCTTATATTGGTAGTACTTAAAAATGTAAATATTTACATATTTTAATGTAATTTTCGAAACATCATATCTCCTGAGATTTATACTGGTGCCATTGGATTTCTCATAAAATAGTTAGTTTACAAAGAAAAACATTCAAATCAGAGGTTGTCAGTGAATTTATTTTGGTCAGGCAAAGGAAATAAATTGAAGGCAATATACCAATCTCTATCAATTCTTGAAATGTATCGATAGTAATTTCTGAAAACATTTTCAACAATTAGATTTTTCACTCACCTGTTGAATTCTCACGTTTCTTGTGGTATCGTGCAAGTTGAAGTAATCGATATTTTGAGTGATGCCAGGAGCCTTAAGACCAAGTAAAAACATGAGCAAACATGATATGTATCTTATCACAAAAAGTGCCATCTCGATTTTATCCGAAATTCTGAAAGTAACCATTTTTATTCTCCTCCAATTCTCACGAAGACCAAACTTACGTTTTAAGTTTAAACCACCAACTTTCTTTCCCCAAATTCAAGAATGATAAGTTTTCTGCTACGAAAACCATGGTCCAGAAAAGAAGAAGCACAATACCATGCCCCCTTGTTGGGACTGACGGCAGCATATAATGCCTCTCGACTCTGAGTATCCATAAGGAATAAGGAAAAACTATTGTTGTTAACACAAGGGATACAATCTGGAAGAGATCAATATTAGTTTCAAACTTCGATAAAAAATAAATCGGTACTCACCATATATCCATATAAATTCTTATCATCAAGTACAGTTAACTGTAATATAAAACGAGTAACTTCCAATATTGGTATCATCAAAATCACAAATATCTGTAAACAGTACAACTTCGACTTCCCCAGCTGAACGGGCGAAACTTCCGACCCGTACTTTCTGTACATGCAAAGCTGAATGGTACCGGCAAGAAAAAGGAAAGCGAACAAGACGCTCGTTGATATGGTCTCCATGAAACATTGGGAGACCCCGTGATCCTCCCATACATCCCACAAACTTGTATTTCCTGGACAAAACGACACATTTTTCGGCACCACGTTATGCAATGTGTCGAAATTTATGAAATTGGAGCCTTCACTGAAATCCTTGCGTATTCTGTTTTCCATGTTTGCGGTTATTTTGTCATCAGGAAAAGCTGAAAATTTACAGACTAAGTGAAAAATGTCGAGTCATTACTTAAAAATTAGTGCTAAGTTAAGGTTATATTTGTGAACTTGGTTTTTAATGGGTAAGCAATAACTTTAGTCAAAGATAAATAAAAGGTAGTCAACCTGTAAACAAAGATTAGTGTCACTGTTGTAGATAATCGATTTCAATGTTTTTTCGGTGACACTCTCATAAGGTTTCAAACGCGTATAATTGAATTGATTTCGGGAAACGTTCATTGGAATCGAACTTGAAACTTCCACTATGCAGGATGTAACTACGATCAAACCGCATAAATAAATAATAAATATTATAATTATGTCACCTTTGTCTGAATCAGCTGCTTGAAAAAAAAAAAGCAATGGATGCGGCTTGCATTATTTGAACTACCGTATTTGAGAACTATTGTCTTAGGGGATTAATTTTCGTTATGAATCCATTCAGAAAACTGAGGATTAATCTTTTTATCATCATAATTAGTTCAACACTTCTAATCGTTAAATCGTTTAATGAATAGATTTCTTTGTTGTTTATGCAGTATAGGGAAAAATCACGAACCGCGAGATAGCGCTGTAAATCACAAGATGTCGGACCGAGAGGGGATCAAAATTATTCTGTCATTTCAATCTTTCATAACAAGTAAATCAAATATTTTTTTATAAGATTGCGGAATTAAAAATAATGCCTGTGGAAGTCGAGATAACCACTTCGGACATTTTTGATTATGTGGGTGAATGTGAATGACCACTATATTATAGAAAATTATTCAAGTTACGATAAAAAAAAACACCTTTCAGGAAGTGGTTGCTGCAAACTTACATGTTCTTTGAGATACGTTTCCCAATCTTCAAGATTGACTGCCATTTTTTGACTGCCTTGGGATTCGACGGGAATTTATGCGAAGAAATTTCAGAAGAACTATGTGCATTGAGGAACAGAGCACATTTTTCATGATCTTATTCCCACATTACCTCTTACAATCCGCTGCATTTTCAGATCGTATACGGTTTATTTGAAACAATTATCCATAAATTATCATCTAACTTTCGATAACTGACTTAAAATCATACAAATATTTCACAATTTTCCCATATAAACACACACACGCAAGTTTGTTGTTCACCTCTCGGGTATTTCGAACGATTAAAAGTAGATGTCGCCCACTCCGTGATTCTTCCCTATGCAACCCATAATACGTTGAAGGTTTACAGCTCCTGTACAGCTTCTCTGAAGTTCGTAGGGACCCCGTTAGATGTCTCGGCGATCAATCTCTAATTCCCAGCCGGATTCGAATCAGTTTCTTGGAAATGACTAGAAAACCGCGTTCGAGAAGTTGTAGTCTGACGAAATGCCAGCGGCCGACAAGGTATTGGCACCTCGTGAGCTATACCGGCCGCTAATAACAAAAATTAATAATAACAACAAATACATAAACACGTAATACGTGATCGGACCGCAAGCCGGCAAATGTAATAATACGGACGATCAGTTCCGCGTTGAATTTCGAAATTACTATTTGCATATTAAATCTTCATTGTTGTTTTAAGGATTACGACCTGCTCGACGTTTTATCAGGTTCGATTCGATTGTGGTTTCAGTTGACGCTCGTTTAATCATTCGCTGTCGGGACTTTCGCTCCGTTATTTTTTCGCTGTTTTTTGCGTCCTGTTGGATTCCTATCCATGTGATGGTGCTGTTTCCACTGATATCGAAAGTGCAAGGTTGTGAATAACAACACGTGAGTTGTTCATGTTATTTTAAATTGTTTTTTGGCGTGCCGTTTCCGTTTCGTTTTCTGGTTAATTTTCGAACGATCGGGTTCGTAGATATTGGTGTTTGAGTTTTGTTTAATCTTCTTCTTTATTTTCGATAGATCAATATTTGTGTCTAGTTATTTTCCTCTGCCGATTTGAAAGTTTTTTGTTTATATACCCACAAACCCACATAAAATTTTCATTTAAACTCGAAAATATAATTGACAGTTTACAGTAAGTTCAGGTGATGTTAGGTTAGGGTAGTTAAAAAACATATCTCGTGAACTATATAAGATTTTTGGAATTGAAATAACTATCGATAATTTCACGAATCAAAAAGATTGGGATATATCCTACAATTTATTTTGTTCACGAGACAATCCACCAACAAGATATCAACCGAAAAATGGAAAAATCGAAATTATAAACTCAAAAAGAACAAGGTACGCAAAACTGATTTCACAAAAATGAAATTCGAGAAAAGCACTGACGTGGAGTCAGGAGCTTTTCAGCACTCGTTCATCCACCTTGTAGGTAGATTCGCATTTTCCAGTTTTAGAGAACAATTGAAGAAATTTTCGACAGCTGTCAAAAAAATGACAGCAGCTTTCTGTCAATTATGCCGAATCAGCTGTTACAGGAATATAAGGATTTTTTCTCGACAATTCGCTAGAATCTTCTACGGTTTCTATGGTCTTGGTGATGCGATCTGAAAAAAACTTCGAACGTAGTTTAAATACATTATTCTTCATCTATGTGCGAAATTTCATTTCGATCGAATCAGTACGTGACCTCAAAATTCGAGATCCAAACCTACCCTGGAAATTTCAAGTCCCTAGGCCTTTCCGTTCGAAAGTTATAATTTTATATGATTCTGGTCATGCGATCTGGACAAAGTTTTGCATGTAGCTTGAACACGCTATCTCCATCTGAGTGCAAAATTTCATGTCTATCGAATCAGTATTTCGAAGTTATCAGGAGAACAAAATTTCGACCGTCCATATTTACGGGACCCCTGGTCGAATTTTGCCTAATAACGTACTGAACACCAGCATTCGAGATTCGAACCTACCCTGAAAATTTCAAGTTTCTAGGTCGTTCCGTTCGAGAGTTATCGTGCTAACGGACGGCCGGCCGGACAGACTTGAATTTTTCGACGGATTCGTCATCAGTGAGTCGAATCGAAATTCGAAAAATACAGACATCGTGACGAAATGATATAGCCCTCGTGTAAGTAGAACGAGCGCTCAAAAATCAGATTTTTCTGTATAAACTGGTTGCGAAGGGCTCTCTAAAGAAAAGTTCACTTGAATTTTGAAAAAAAAATCCTTCAATTCTCACAAAAATACCGTCCCATTTTTGGGACGATGGCTGCAGTTTTCTTCAACGGAACAAACCAACTAGACAATGTTTGAATGGGAAAAATAAAATATTTAGTTTACTTTACTGACAACCTCTGATTTGGATGATTTTTTTTCTGTGCACACACTTTTTATGAGAAATCGAACGATACTAGTCTAAATCTTAGGAAACCTTCAGTTTAGGAGATATGGTTTTTTGAAAGTTGGTTTAAAATATGTGAATAGTTACATTTTGAACAGACACATGACAGTTAGGTTAACCGATATATTAGGTCAAATGCTCAAATAATTATCGAATTGGAAATAACGGAATTCTAAGGTATGTATAGGTTAACAAATATTAAGTTAAAAATTTAAATTGAAAACTAGAGGATTTCGTCCATAAATTCATATATGAAATGCCCAATAATTAAAATAAGAAAAGGAAATGTCACGAAATATTCTAATCTTTCACGGAATTATGTTGGTAGGTCTTGTAATAGCTGTCAATTTTCAATCGACCTGACAATGAAACGTCAGAATTGTTTCTTTTTCCAAAGAATATCTCAAAAATCACTATTTTTCTAAGATTAAGACTGACATCTATCGATTTATCCTTAAAAAGTGTGTATAAAACCAAAACATCAAAATCAGATCATTTTATTCATGTTTTGCCATAGAAATGTCGTCAGTTATGAACCTGAAATGTTGACCAGAGATTACACAACATGAAGAAGAAGAACAACTAATGTGAAATCGGTGTTCGCTGAGATTTTATTTTTATTTCTTATGTCATGCTATTTCTTATTTGACTTCATAAAATGATGAATGTTTAATATGCGTTATTAAAGGAATTATATCTGGAGGACTAACGACTACACGAAAAATAACGTCAACGATTATCAGGCTTCAAGTTTATAATAACTGTTCAACATCTGGTAAACTGGAATAAAACAATGTGCTTATTCTTCCGAGTAGCAGAGTATAATATTTCAGCAATTATCTCGTCATTCTTGCTGGCTATGTTGATATAATGAGCGGATATTGTAATTGTCTCAAGTTTTTGCTCGCTCATTTGGCGAAACAGTGATAATTATGTGGTATGCCAATTATGCAATCGACCAGTGGTAAATTCCACCGCAGATTTCATTAAGAAGTTTATTACTTCGTTTTAACTATCCTTTCGGTCGAAAAACCCACCGTATCGTAATATAAGAAGAATAATATTCTAAACTTTCCGTCAGGATGAAAATCGTAACGATGCAAATAAATTAGCAGATGATCCCGTATTATTCTATGCAGTTTCGTTGCCAGTTCTTCAATTCATCAGCGTCCAAAAACGACAGCTGTAGCTGATGGGGTTTTCAACATTCGATGTTTATTTTACATCCAATACTTCAACGTTTGATCGCGATCTGATCGCGAGTATTGGCACTAAAAATATCTGGGCTAATGCGAGAATAAACTACGGTTTATTGAACCTACTTGAGTGAATTGGCGATCGGTATTGACAGTAACTCCCATTCAAGTGAATAAATCGTTGTACGTTCAAGTACGCCTGAACCTCTACCGTCTATGAGAGTTTTCCTCAGGGTGAGTAGGCAGATGGTTAATTAGGATGAAAAATGTTCTAACTTGCAATCTTATTGCGTGAACTGACTCTATTGATTTACAAAACTAGTAGGTGATACCTTCGTGAGATGGCTCTCAAGTTCTAACTTGAAGCAGCGTCTCTGCACGCGCCCACTCGCACATATTCACAACATGTACAATTGAAGGGTTACTGGATGTTCTTGTTTACTCGGACATTTACCAGTTGGGCGAATTGGAACGCTCGCTGCGAATCTGATCCCGTCGATTAAATTCGACACTTTGGTTTAATTGATGGATTAATTGCAAAACTTTCCGCTTCAACGACACTCGTTAACCGACGAGAATTCCATTGATTCGAATGAGTTGAAATTGATGGAAAAAATTAGATATTCTCATAACATGAGAAAAACTGAAGAGTTTGGAAAAGCTACAGAGGATCCGGTTTACAGTAATATCCAAAGAACCTCTCCTTTGTGAATTATCCATCGATGAGAATGCAGCAGAGCGAGCGATGAAACTCAACCACTTCAGATTGCTAATATTCAGCAGCAGTGAGAACTTAGAAGACCTAGAACACGCGAATGAGGGGACATGTGGACAAAATAAACAAAGTCAAACCCTTCAAAGTGAAGATAGGACCCAATTGGGTGCAAGAAGATCGTATCACTTTGAACCTCATGACATTTAACACCGAATGACGAGTTTAACTAGACTTAAATGTGCAAATATGGTTCATATGTACTTTCAAACTGCAAATCCTAAACGCTAAGAGCAGTCCTGCTACTCCTGCTCGAAGTAAAACCATTCAAATTCGTCTTCCGGATATCTCGACAATGAGCAGGCGTACCAATCTAGTCTCAACCAGGTCTGGCGTAATCGTGACATTGACCTCGCAATGACTCTCAATCGGACAGGATTCGGCAGTTTGCATGGCGCGCCTTCCTTTCAATTCGGATTTTGGTTTATTATTCCCGATTTTTTTTAAATGAGTAAAATTTCGTATACAGGGTGTCCCGGGAGGTATGCGAAAAATGGTCTCAAACGATTTGGTTGAACTGGCATATGAAGAGATCAAATTCGATTTCGTCCGTCCGGCCGTAAACGCGATAAATCTCCAATGAAGAGGCATAGAGTTTTAAATTCATCAGGGTTCGTTCGAGGGCTGAATGCGCCAGATGAGTTGGTTAATGGGCGAAATCCGACGAATATAGCGATATGAATTTTATTTCTCAATTATTCGAAAAATACCGATCGGATAGGATTGAAAATTTAAACTTTGTTAGTTGCAGAAGATTTGAAAGAATTCCTTTTTGAACCTTCGGTATCTCAGAAACTATTTGCCAAATCGTGCTGAAATTTTGTGACTACAGTTGTGTGGAAATTCAGCTTTCTAGCTTCTCCACGTGAAAAGAAAAATGTAGTTTTTTATGTATTTTATATATTCGGAGATTCCATCTCTTGAAGTTCGAATAAAATGACGGTATTTGTCATACTGACAATGAACGAATGAATACTGAAGTCGGTTTTGGTACACAGAAAAAAAATTTAGTTCTCTCGATTTATCCAATATAATTCGGTGACTTCATCTCTAAAAGTTTAAAGTAGAAATAAAATGACTGTATTTTTCATACAAACAATGAACACTGAAGGCAGTTCTGGTACACAGAAATAAAAGAGTTTTTTTGATTCATTTAATATAATTCGGTGATTCCATCTCTGAAAGTTCATAAAATTAAAATGGCAGTACTTGTCATACATACAGAAAAAAAATTAGTGTTTTTTCATTTATTCAATATAATTCGGTGATTCATCTTCAAAAGTTTATAGAATAAAATGACATTATTCGTCAAACTGATAATAAGCACTGAAGGCAGTTTTGGTTCACAGAAAAAAATTGAGTTTTTCTGATTCATTCAATATAATTCGGTGATCCATCTTCAAAAGTTCATAAAATAAAATGACATTATTCGTCATACTGATAATAAACACTGAAGGCAGTTCTGGTACACAGAAAAAGAAGAGTTTTTCTGTTTTATTTGAGATATATGATTCGGTTATACCATTCTCAAAAGTGCATAGAAATAAAATGACCGTATTTGTCATACTGACAATAAACACTGAAGGCAGTTTTGGTGCACAGAAAAAAAATTGAGTTTTTTTTCATTCATTCAATAGAATTCGGTGATCCATCTTCAAAAGTTTATAAAATAAAATAACATTATTTGTCATACTGATAATAAACACTGAAGGCAGTTCTGGTATACAGAAAAAGTGAGTTTTTCCGATTTATACCAATACCAGTCCCATTTTTGGGACGCAACATTTTGCCATATTCCTTCAATATTATTGAAGAAAACTGCAGCCATCGTCCTAAAAATGGGACGGTATTTTTCTGAGAATTGAAGGATTTTTTTTTCAAAATTCAAGTGAACTTTTCTTTAGAGATGTCACGATGTCTGTATTTTTCGAATTTTGAGCCGAAAATGGTCTCAATCGATAGAGTTCGACTCACTGATGACGAATCCGTTGGAAAATTCGAGTCTGTCCGTCCGTCTGGCCGTAAGCACGATAACTCTCGAACGGAACAACCTAGAGACTTGAAATTTTTCAGTGTGGGTTCAATTCCCGAATGCCTCGGTTGAGTTCGTTAATGGGCCAAATTCCACCAGGGGTTCCGTAAATATGGCCGTTCAAAGTTTTGTTCTCCTGATTACTTGGAAACTACAGATTTGATCGAGATGAAATTTGGCACTCAAATGGAAAATGGGGTGTTCAAGCTACATGTGAAATTTTGTCCAGATCGCATGACCAGAACCATAGAAACCATAGAAAATTGTAACTTTTGAACGGAAACGCCTAGGGACGTGAAATTTTCAAGATAGGTGTGAATCTCGAATGTCGTGATCACGTTTATCTATGAGCAAAATTATACTAGGGGTTCCGTAAATATGGTCGTTTGAAATTTATTTTTCTTGATAATTCCAAAACTACAGATTAGATCGTGACGAAATTTTGTATACTAATGGAGACTGATATATTTGAGCTAAATTTCTCCAGATCGCATGACCAGAACCATAGAAACCATAGAAAATCATAACTTTCGAACGGAAAGGCCTAGGAACTTGAAATTTTCAGGATAGGTGTGGATCTGAAACGTCGCGTTCACGTTCATCAATGAGCAGAATTATACTAGGGGTTCCGTAAATACGGTCGTTTGAAATTTTGTTTTCTCGATCATTTCGAAACTACGGATTCGATCGAGATAAAATTTTGTATTTCAATCGAGAATGATATATTAAAGCAACATTTTGTCCAGATCGCATGACCAGAACCAAAGAAACCATAGAATATTATAACTTCCGAAGGGGAAGGCCTAGGAACTCGAAATTTTCAGGGTATTTTAGGATCGCAAATGTCGCGGTCACGTTCATCAAAGAGCAAAATTAGACTAGGGGTTCCGTAAATATGACCGTTCAAAATATTTTTTTCCTAATAATTTCGAAACTACTGATTAAATTGGAATGAAATTTTACACCTAGCTGAAGAATAATGTATTCAAACTACGTGCGAAATTTTGTCCAGATCGCATCACCAAGACTATAGATACCGTAGAAAATTCTAACGAATTATCGAAAAAAAAATTGTCAGCTGGAACACTGACATGAAGTCTGGAGTTTCGCCTAAGTTTGCGAATTTTTTGACAGCTGTCGAAAATTCCTTCAATTGATTTCTAAAACTGGAAAATGCGAATCTACCTACAAGGTGGATGTATGAGCGCTCGAAAGCTCCTGACTTCACGGTAGTGCTTTGATAATTTTTTCATCCAATTCGAGTTTTGGGTTGATATAATTCGGTGATTCCATCTCTGAAAGTTCATATAATTGAAATGACACTACTTGTCATACTGACAATAAACACTCAAGGCCGTTTTGGTACACAGAAAAAATCGCGCAAAAGCTAGCTTCCTCCAGTGCTTTTCCCAATTCGTTGTTATTCGTCGAAAACACGTTGCGAAAAAAACTATTTCGCTCCAGTTTCGAAAAGAGAAACATTCCAACCTTTCTAATGCTATCAAATTGCGTAAAAAATTTACACTTCCAGAGACAGCAAACAAATCGTCTGACAATCAGTTTTCCCGTCGAAACAAACATAACCCACGCTTTTTATCGTCTAGACGCCCGTTTTAATATTTCGCGGACTCGCTCATTTTCCCCCTTGGCTTTTAATAATTTCCCATGTGCAAAACTGGCCGTTGTCCAAACGGATCCTATTGTCTCTAGTGGACCGCACAATTTGGCCGAGACTCCTATTTCGTTTTGATGTTTCGGCGGATCAGTCAGTGTCACCAATTGCGGTTTAAACTGGTACTTTGGTGCGTTGCAATTGGTTCGTGTATTAGTCGGACGCGGTTTCCTGTCAAACATAGGAAGTGATTGATAAAGTGAACTTTGACCGGGGATCTGGAGAAACGGAGATAGGTACGTCCCAATATTTGCGCGTCTTGCTTTTGACGACGAAGGAAAAGGAAGGGGGAGGGGGAACCTTTCAAAATAAGAGGTATAGAATCTTGGAATTTTCAGGGTACGTTCGAGGTCTGCATGCGCCGGTTGCCTTCGTAAATGGGCAAAATCCGCCGAAGAGTTTCGTAGATATTTCCATCTGAAGTTTTTCCCAACAATTCTAATAATCGCATTGAAACTTTGATGTTCATGTGAAAATTCATGGTGATCGCAACACTACAAAAATTCAAAAAAATCCCTCTCTGAAAAACTTCGGATTCACAGAAACTATTCGCGATATCCTGCTGAAATGTTCCACGTGAAAAAAAAATTGGGTTTTTCTGATCTGGTTCGAAAAAAGACATTTTTGTTGAGAAATTTGATATATTCCATAGCTTTCAAAATAAGAGGCTTAGAGTTTTGAAATTTTCAGTGTACGTTCGAGGACTGAATACGCCGGTTGCCTCCATGAATGGGCTAAATTCGCCAAAGGATTTCTTAGATATTGCTATCTGAATTTTTTCTCAATGACTCGATGAAAACTGATTCGATAATGCTGATTATGCTCATTGATGAACGTGACCGCGATATTCGCGATACAAACCCACCCTGAAAATTTCAAAATCCTAGGCCTTACCGTTCAAAAGTTACAATTTTCTATGGTTTCTATGGTTCTGGTCATGCGATTTGGACAAAATATTGCTTTAATATATCATTCTCGATTAAAATACAAAATTTCATCTCGATCGAATCCGTAGTTTCGAAATTATCCAGAAAACAAAATTTCAAACGACCGTATATACGGAACCCCTAGTATAATTCTGCTCATTGTTAAACGTGAACGCGACATTTCAGATCCACACCTATCCTGAAAATTTCAAGTCCCTAGGCCTTTCCGTTCGAAAGTTATGATTTTCTATGGTTTCTATGGTTCTGGTCATGTGATCTGGAGAAATGTAGCTTGAATATATCATTCTCCATTAGTATACAAAATTTCGTCACGATCGATTCTGTAGTTTTGAAATTATCAAGAAAACTAAATTTCAAACGACCATATTTACGGAACCCCTAGTATAATTTTGCACATAGATGAACGTGATCACGATATTCGAGATCCACACCTATCCTGAAAATTTCAAGTCCCTAGGCGTTTCCGTTCAAAAGTTACAATTTTCTATGGTTTCTATGGTTCTGGTCATGCGACCTGGACAAAATTTCACATGTAGCTTGAACACCTCATTTTCCATTTGAGTGCCAAATTTCATCTCGATCAAATCTGTAGTTTCCAAGTAATCAGGGGAACAAAACTTTGAACGGCCATATTTACGGAACCTCTGGTGGAATTTGGCCCATTAACGAACTCAACCGAGTCATTCGGGAACTGAACCCACACTGAAAATTTCAAGTCTCTAGGTTGTTCCGTTCGAGAGTTATCGTGCTTACGGACGGCCGGACGGACGGACAGACTCGAGTTTTCGACGGATTCGTCATCAGTGAGTCGAACATAGTCGATTGAGACCATTTTCGGCTCAAAATTGAGCTTTTTCTATCTGGCGTCTAGGAATTCGATGATATTCTGTGATCTCTTGAATAGTTGATTCTGCAAATTAACATAATTTGTTTCACTGAGAATTGGATGAATGCGTTTGAATTTGAATTAAGTCCCAAGAATGAAATTTATTTTCATTTATTTATTTTCGATCACACCTCGTACGTCTTTCTTCCACATCTTTCAGTATATATGTCAAGGTGAGAATGGGGATTACGTAAAGGCCCAGTCCGAAAGAATTTTCAAGGTTCAAGGAATAGGAAATGAGGTTACGAAGTTTCGACGATAGTGCATGTGGGTGTTGAATTAAAATAAGTTCTTATTCTACACGGTTTATTTCACAGTATTTATAAGACGAAACAACGATAGACAAGGGTGTATTTTTTTTTGAAAAAATCATCCAAATTAGTCCTTCACTCACATTTCAGATCGAAATTCAGATTAATCTGGCACTAATAACTCACAAAACCATTTAAAATCTTATCCCAGAACTCATCACATACCCTAGGATTGTTTCAATTCGAGGTTTGTGTTGAAACACACCACTGAACGATACCCGAATCTTGTTATCATCGAGGAAAAACCGAAACATAATTTCGTTTAGATCACAATTATTTCTCATGTAATTAATGCTGAGTCATAAATATAGGGTGTTCCATAGGAGAAGGCAGATATTTCAGTTGTGAAAAGGAAACCAAAATAGCATGGTTTGAAAGGGACAGGTGAACGTGCCGAATCGGACAAGAATGCCCTGTAGATGAATGAACTAGACCTGTTCCTGTATTTCACGATCGACATACCGAGGGTGATGCGAATTTTATGTTTCAACCTCAGGTCAGGTTTAAGTCTTACATTTATCAGAACATTCATCAAGAGTGCGTCCACAACAGTGTCTGCATGCTGCTTTATTCTGTCTCTTTTCTTGGATAATTATTTGAGGTTCGTTTCTTTTTTTTGTTATTCATATATCTTATAACTTTTGTTCTTCGAGTCTTCGAAAAAATTTTCAAAGCGCTGAGGTGAAGTCAGATTTTGACAAATATTCTGAAAACTTGAAAAAAAACCTATTGTGAGGCTGGGAAATCTTTGAAAATCATCATTTCCCCCCATTTCCTACTGTGGATAATGAAGATTAACTTATTTATGATCATTTGATTCGACATGAAGTGACACTATATCGAGACTATCGCACCAAAGATTATAAAACGAATCACAGATTCTGTGAACCAAACCGACCGTCAGTGTGACAAATAATGCCATTTCATTTTTATAAACTTCAAGAGATGGAATCACAGAATATATCAAATTTCTCAACGCCAGTTCAGGCTCAATTTTTTTTTCAAGTAGAATCTGAGATACCGAAGTTATTTTCGAATTCTTCACATTTCACATGAATCAAATCGGTATTTTTTCAATTATTGAGGAAAAAAACAGATGACCATTTACGAACCAAACCGGCGCATTCCGAATTACAAAGTACCATGATATTTCAAAACTCCAGGCCTCTTTGTTCGAAAGTTATCGTGTTTACTGCCGGATGGACGGACGGACAGAATCAAGTTTAACCACGAATTCTTCATTTGTAAGTCGAACCGACTGAAAAATCTAATGAATTATTTCAAATTGAAAGAATGAATCTGTACGTGGCAATGACACACCAACAATACACGTATGGAAAAAATTCTTCCGAAAAATAACCAGAGAAAAATCCCTCACTATCGCCACTGATTCATGAATTCGGCCGTTTCACCAGAAATGGAGTAACTTTTTTTTCAACTTCCAATATCTTCGATTTGCCTGAATCGATCGATTCAAGTGTAGTGAAAAAGTTGATACATCTTAACTAAATTGAGTTTCCAATATTTACATAATGCATGAAATCGACCGTTTCACCAGAAATGGAGTAACTTTTTTTTCAACTTCCAATATATTCGATTTGCCTGAATCGATCAATTCGAGTGTATTGAAAAAGTTGATACATTTCAACTAAATTGAGTTTTCAATATTTACCCAATGCATGAAATCGACCGTTTCACCAGAAATGGAGTAATTTTTTTTCAACTTCCAATATCTTCGATTTGCCTGAATCGATCGATTCAAGTGCATTGAAAAAGTATATTCATCTCAACTAAATGAATTTTTCGATATTTACCTAATGCATGAAATCGACCTTTTCACCAGAAATGGAGTAACTTTTTTTTCAATTTCTAAATATCTTTGATTTGCTTGAATCGATCGATTCAAGTGTGGTGAAAAAGTTGATACATTTCAACTAAATTGAGTTTTCAATATTTACCCAATGCATGAAATCGAGCGTTCTACCAGAAATGGAGTAACTTTTTTTTCAACTTCCAATATCTTCGATTTGCCTGAATCGATCGATTCAAGTGCATTGAAAAAGTATATTCATCTCAACTAAATGAATTTTTCGATATTTATCTAATGCATGAAATCGACCGTTTCACCAGAAATGGAGTGATTTTTTTTCAATTTCTAAATATCTTTGATTTGCCTGAATCGATCAATTCAAGTGTAGTGAAAAAGTTGATACATTTCAACTAAATTGAGTTTTCAATATTTACCCAATGCATGAAATCGACCGTTTCACCAGAAATGGAGTAACTTGTTTTTCAACTTCCAATATCTTCGATTTGCCTGAATCGATCGATTCAAGTGCATTGAAAAAGTTGATACATCTCAACTAAATGAATTTTTCAAAATTTACCTAATGCATGAAATCGACCGTTTCACCAGAAATGGAGTAACTTTTTTTTCAATTTCTAAATATCTCTGATTTGCCTGAATCGATCGATTCAAGTGTAGTGAAAAAGTTGATACATTTCAACTAAATTGAGTTTTCAATATTTACCCAATGCATGAAATCGACCGTTTAACCAGAAATGGAGTAATTTTTTTTTTCAACCTCCAATATCTTCGATTTGCCTGAAACGATCGATTCAAGTGCATTGAAAAAGTTGATACATCTCAACTAAATGAATTTTTCGATATCTACCTAATGCATGAAATCGACCGTTTCACCAGAAATGGAGTAACTTTTTTTTCAATTTCTAAATATCTTTGATTTGCCTGAATCGAACGATTCAAGTGTAGTGAAAAAGTTGATACATCTCAACTAAACGAATTTTCCAATGTTTACCTAATGCATGAAATCGGTCGTTTTACCAGAAGTGGATAATTTTTTTCTTCAACTTCCAAAATCTTCGATTTTCTTGAATCTATCGATTCAATGTTAATTAATTATTTAAATATAGAAGAAATTTTCCATACACCACGTTTTTGAAACCTACTAAAAGGTTTGAAATAATTCCTGAATATTCGTGATGGTAAATTTTTGATGGCTAGAAAAACGTGAGGCACCTGGAAAGGATAATTGATGCATGAATTGTTGGCCTGAGTTAATGATACTTTTATTGCACTGCAAATACAAAAATCATAGTTATTATCATTAAAAATGTGGTAGGTAGGTATACTTCATCTTGTGATAAGTGATCCTACCGGTTTATCGGCCAACCCCGGTAGCATCCAAAGGTCTGTTTGCGTTTATCTAAAGCAAACACTCGATTTTCTCGCCTAAATCGACGACTCGATGCAATCGAGAGTGGCATTCTCCTCCGATCTAACATGATTCTCTTCGCTTTTCAGCATCTCGTCCGGCTGACGTCTCGCAGAGGATGACATCTTGAGTGGCCGTTCGGTGTTTGGAGCAAAAGTGGAGAAGGTTTCGTGCGGGTGTTCGCGCTGTTGAGATGGACGAAAAAGACGGGTCCGGGGGGAGTGTCAGGCAATATGGTTGGAACGTGGAGAAGTTGCAGAAGATGGATAGGCTGGAGGTACCTAAGGAGGACCAGAAGAAGCTTAGTCTGGGATATCAGAACACCTTGGTGAGTAGGAGCGATTGTTGAAAAGATATGTTTCTGTTTTTCCTATCAGTCAACTCTGGTTTATCTCTACAAATCCCTTTTGTTTGGTTTTTTATGAATATTCTTGTGGAAGTCAATTGAGTCGCAGAAGTGTACTGTAGGTCGAAATAGTTTCGAGCTTCATTCCATGCCTGGCACATGCGAATGCCAAAGGATCGTCCTTATAAAATCCAATTTCTGAAAGGAAAATCATTTCCATTTTACCAGTGGCGTTGCACATTTGGCCTAGAATGTTGATTTTTCTCATCAACTCATCACAATGCATAATCACTTCAGTCAAGGATTCGAAGATTTCCCGAACAAATAAAGATGGTTATCTTATTTGGGCGAAGGCGTATTTTTTTTAATATTCGTAGCTTTCTTGTTTGTTTATTTTATTATCAGAATATGTCGAAAATAAGGCGATAATTTTTGTGAATGTGCAAATAGAATTTGCGAAGTGAATCTTGGATTGACTCCCACCGTACTGACTACTTCAGAAAGTTACGCATCATTAGCCATATACAGGATGATTGTTGCGGAGAGTTTTCTGGAATCGTTTGAATTAATTTCTATATTTTTTTAACGGCAATACACTTTTGAGTTGAAAAAATTTGTTCTGATATCGTATATAAGCTTACGTCGAAATTATTGAAACAATGAGTTGCTGGGTGAAAAAAAATCATAAAATTTCGAAATAGAAAAACCTCAAATTTGCACATCTAAAAATGAGGATCTTTCGAAAGTTTCAAATTCAAAATGCAGTAGCGACCACAAGAATTAGAGCAACTGAATATTCGCCTTCTACAACCCTTAATTGAATAGATTTCATGTATTTTTTTTTGTTTTTCAAAATTTTCCATATAGGTGTTTGGTCAATACATTTTTTTTTCTGATATCTCCTAGAAATTTTTATATGGGCTTATTCGACCTACAAAATTTGAATATGAGGTCGGTTTTTACACATTCCTCAACGATAAGTCTCATAACTCGTCGAATTATCAAAAAAAATTAGTTGTTTGTTGAGAAAAATCATAAGATTTTGTGGAAACCTTCAAGGAACTCTACGAAATTTTTTTTCGATAGCCAAAGCATGCAGACAACTTGAAAAAATCCACACTCACCATATTGAAAACCCACAACTTTGGATATTTAAAAATAGGGATGTTTGAAAGTGTGCAGTAGCGACCACGAAAACTGTTTTACGTGAAAAGCAACTGAATTTGACTTCCACACCCTAAAATTGAATAGATTACATGTATTTTTAAAATCTATAAAAAAATTATGAATTTTGTTTTTCGAAATTTTCCATATAAGTAAATTTTTGGTGATAAAATTTTTTTTCTGATATCTACTAGTATTTTTTGTGTGGGCTCATTCGACCAGCCAGATTTCGAATATTGGGTAGGTTTTCCCACAGTCCTCAACGATTCGTCTCATAACTCGTCGAATAAAAAAAAAAATTGTTTTTTGTAAAAAAAAATTATGAAATTTTGTGGAAACCTTCACGGAACTTTACGAATTTTTTTTTCGATAGCCAACGCATGCAAAGAACTGAAAAAAAATCCACAATCACCAGGGCGGTTCATTTTCATAGAGGAAAGTCTCAAATTTGCACATGTAAAAATTGTGATCTTTAAAAGTTTTTACTTCAAAATGCAGTACCGACCAGAAAAATTATTTAACTTTAAAAGCAATTGATAATTCGCAGTGAACCCCTCTCGATTTAGATAGATTACATATATTTCTTACTTATATCAAAGAATTAATTTTCTTTCAATTTTCCATATACAGACAATAAATTATGAAATCTTCTAGAAATTTTTCATTTGAGCTGATTCGTCCACGCTTATTCCGAACATGAGGTCAGTTATTTCATAGTGTTCAATGTTTCGTCATATTACTCTACAGGGTTCATCCATTTCCATATAGAAAAACCTCAAATTTGCATATCTAAAAATGGGGGTCTCTGAAAGTTTCAACTTCAAAATGCAGTAGCGACCAGAAAAATTATTTTACCTAAAAAGCAATTGATATAATTCGCAGTCTGCACCCACGATTTGGATAGATTACATACATTTTTCAATTATATCAAAGAATTAATTTTTTTTCAATTTTCCATATAAATACAGACCAATAAATTTTGGGGAAAAATATGAAATCTTCTAGAAATTTTTCATTTGAGCTGATTCGACCACGCTGATTTCGAATATGAGTTCGGTTTTTTCATAGTCCTCAACGTTCCGTCGTATAACTCGTCGAAATTATCTGAAAAAATAGTTTTTTGTTGAAAAAATTCATAAACTTTTGTGGAGACCTTCTAGAGACTCTACAAATTTTTTTTTCGATAGCCATTACATGCAGACAACTGGAAAAAAATCCACACTCACCAGAATCGATCAATTTCCATATAGAAAAACCTCGAATTTGCACATCATAAAAAACTGAAAGTTTCAACTTCTAAATGCAGTAGCGACCAGAAAAATTTGTTTACGTAAAAAGCAATTGATAATTCGCATTTTACACCCTCGATTTGGATAGATTACATGTATTTTCCACTTATATTGAAAAATAATTTTTTTTTTTAATTTTCCATAAACGAATTTCAGAGAGGAAAATTGGAAGTTTCAACTTCAAAATGCAGTAGCGATAATTTTTTTTCAAAATTTCCCATAAACGAATTCCAGAGAGGAAAATTGGAAGTTTCAACTTCAAAATGCAGTAGCGACCAGAAATATTGTAAGAAGCGAGTGGATATTCGGAATTTACCCCCCGAATTATAAACATATTATATTTCTTTTCTATACATATCGTAGAATTTATTTTTTACAAAATTATCCTATAAATATTTGAGGCAAACATTTTCGTTGTTTTTCTGTTTGGCGAAAAAAAATCATAAACACTTCAATACCTGGTATATGAGGAGGTTCTATGTGGCATTCTTCGAATTGATCATTTATTGTAGTGCATTTATCTCTGAGCGACCTTAATACGTTTTCTTATCACTCCACAATATTATTCATAATAAATAATAAATGATCAGGGTCCAATTTATCTCTGAACGGATTGATAAGTGACACAAATCCAAATTATTCGAGAAAAAATATTCGGGAAGATAACACACGCATCTCTTACTGTTGTCGAGAATTTCCTAATGTAATGAATTATTTTTAGTATTATTTCTAATTTTTTTTTGTTTCAAATTCTACTTTCTAATTCTAAACTCGCGTAGATTGAGCAGTTAACTAAAAATGAGAATAAATTTCCTCTTTCTCCATCCTTTGGAAAAATACATTTTCGTGAAATCAACCGTAACTTCGTTAAAATCCTTGAAAAGCGTCACAACTTCTCCGGTGTTGACTTGCCTATTTCCTAAGATGTGTGCAAGATTCATTTGGCCCGCGATGATAACAAGTATTAGAACAATCTTCAATTAGGAGGTTTTCATGGAAAATTCGAGTCCATCTCTCCTGTATGTACAAGAAATCAACACAGATTTACACGGGAATATAAATGACGGGAGGGTTGAAATGGCGCGTCAGTCTCTTCGCAGATGTTTTCGCGGAAAAGTTCTCTCAGGCAGGTGAGTTGGAAATGGGAAATATTCATCCTAGTCGATATAAACGAAGTTATATTGAAGTGATGGTAGCCATGGCGATCGACTAAGAAATAATAATTTTACGCGCGGAGCGCGTCGTCCTGTTATCTGAAAATATATTTGGACGCCTCACCTATGACATTTTTATCAATCACAATAACTATCCCACAACTCAACGATATATATCAAACACAGTGATACACTTCCAAGCAATTTCTAGAAACACGATAAACTTCACTTTTTGTCTGAGTGTCAAAATCCTCATGAAATATAAGTAATCTATGATGGTTCGTTTGGTTAGAGTAAAAACGAAAGACTTTTTTCGTTTTCCGTACGGTGTGAGCTTCAACGATGTTTGACATTTGGCCGGGTTTGTTAACATTCGTGTGACTTTTTGAATCAGGAACAAAGTTGGGAAATATGGTAGCAACGCCATATAGATAGATGTCCGAGATCTGGGGTTCTTCAAGAATTGATGGCGGCCTTCTGCCGCCACCTAGCTGCACTGGAGTAAAAAAGCCTTCGGTTTCGAGCGAGACGTTTTCGACGATTTTCAAAGCCTGTTTAAAAAGATTAATCGTTATCAATTTCGATGATTTTTTCTCAATTTAAATGGTTAATTGAAAATCCCAAGGTATCGTGATCATGCTGACACCATTTTTTTAAATTTTTGTTCGTGCATAGAATCTGGTCTTTTTCGCGGACTTAGTGGGAATAGGTTTCGCTGATATTGAAAGTCAATTTATTCCATGAATAAATTAAAAATTCCACACCTAAAATGTTTATTAATTGCTCATTTGAATTGATAAACGTCCATTTATACTTTCCTCAAGAATGAGGATTGTTAATTCAACTTCGACATTGTTCCGTTAACAATAAATTGTATTATAATTTTGATTGATTTAGTATTCTTGAGCGCTCGTACCACTTACACGAGGGCTATATCATTTCGTCACGATGTCTGTAATTTTCGAATTTTGAGCTGAAAATGGTCTGAATCGATAGAGTTCGACTCACTGATGACGAATCCGTCGAAAAATTCGAGTCTGTCCGTCCGTCCGTCCGTATACGCGATAACTCTCGAACGGAATAGAAACCATAAAAAATTATAACTTTGTGATGGAAAGGCCTAGGGACTTGAAATTTTCAGGATAGGTGTGGATCGTGAATGTAGCGTTCACGTGTATCAATGAGCAAAATTAGACTAGGGGTTCCGTAAATATGGCCGTTTGAAATTCAGCTTTCTTGATAATTTCAAAATTATGGATTTGATCGTGACGAAATTTTGTATTTAAATTGAGAATGATATATTCGAGCTACATTTTGTCCTGATCGCATGATCAGGACCATAGAAACCATAGAAAATTATAACTTTCGAACGGAAAGGCCTAGGGACTCGAAATTTTCAGGGTAGGTTCGGCAATTCGCGAATTTCGTGGGCATGTTCATCAATGAGCAAAATTAGACTAGGGGTTCCGTGAATACGGTCGTTTGAAATTTTGTTTTCTCGATAATTTCGAAACTACGGATTTGATCGTGAAGAAATGTTGTATTTTAATCGAGAATGACATATTAAAACATTTTGTCCAGATCGCATGACCAGAACCATAGAAACCATAGAAACTTATAATTTCCGAAGGGAAAGGCCTAGAAACTTGCAATTTTTAGGGTAGGTTTGGATCGCAAATTTCGCGGCCACGTTCATCAATGAGCAAATTTAGACTAGGGGTTCCGTAAATATGGCAGTTCAAAATATTTTGTTCGTGATCATTTCGAAACTACTGATTGGATTGGAATGAAATTTTACACCTAGCTGAAGAATAATGTATTCAACCTACGTGCGAAATTTTGTCCAGATCGCATCACCAAGACCATAGATATCGTAGAAAATTCTAGCGAATTATCGAAAAAAAATTGGTTAGCTGAAGCACTGACATGAAGTCTGGAGTTTCACCTAAGTTTCAGAATTTTTTTGACAGCTGTCGAAAATTCCTTTAATTGATTTCTAAAACTGCAAAATGCGAATCTACCTACAAGGTGGATGTACGAGCGCTCAAAAGCTCCTGACTTCACGGCAGTGCTTTTCGTAATTTTTTTAATTGAAAGTTATTTTTGCAATTTTTTTATGGTGGGAACTGTATCGCGTTGGTTCAGTCTATTCCTTTGGAATTATTGAAAACAAAATAACTATACAGCCAAACAAAAAAAAATAAGAAAATGAAATAATAATCAATCGTGAATACTCTGTGTTCTAGAATATACTGGAAATAATTGCATAATTGGAAATTCCATTAAATCTGCTCCGTTTGTGTCATTTATTATTGAATATAATTAACTGGCATCCAACACTGATGTCTTTTTTGGAATTTCTCGATTCGCTCGACAACGAAACTGATAATAATAATTGCATTCATATTCTCATGAAGATAGTTAAACGAAGAAGTGGGCTTCAATACTTTAAAAATCGACATCTCTACCTCAAATGAGTGCCAATTCAGATAATTCACATAATTCTTTCCCTTGTACTAATGAAAATGGTGGGGAAGTCAATAAATGGAAACAGTAATATCGCCCTTGTTTGGATAATTGCATCGTAATTTAGTTACTCTTCTGGTGTATTTATTGTTATTCAACATGTCATATCCTTCCTCTCGTCCCTTCCAGATTCAATGAAAGGATAACAACGAGGTGAATCATAGGATTCTTCCTTTTTCCTCCGGAAACGCATGATATACGGCCGTCCTAATTTTCACCAACACCCTGTGACACCCATTAGTGCCGCATATTTTCTTCGAATCGCCCAGTTCCGGCGTCTCTGACGAAGGCTACTGACATCACATCAATCTCGTCCCCGTGGCAATTGGCTAATGTCCCCGAGGCAAATTGAAAAATTGCGACAATATACTCGAGGAGAAGCTGCCGTCTTCGTCGCGAGCCGAGAAAGGGGAGACGCAAGGGTCGGGTCGTGAGTCTGTGATAGGAGGTTTCGCGCTTTTCATCTCCTCCTTGGAAAAAATTGGAAATAGTACCGTCGGGATCTTTGGGAGGTTCGTTTGGTTTGGGCGTTTAGAAGTTCGGGATAACTGTGGTTTTTGCGTGGTTTGTCTTTGGCGGATTTGGGTTTATTGTGGTTGAAATGAGGAGATCTTTTTTGTCTATTGGGTTCGATTTGGTTTCTGTGTCTTTTTATACTAGGAGTTCACGGTTATATTCAAGATTGTTGTATTGCATTGATGTGCATTCAGCACATTTGACTACAATTTTCACTAAAAAACGACACGTATTTCGCTATACAATAGCATCTTCAGGTGGATGAGATAATACTGAATATTTTGTTGCAACTTCCTAATTATATTCCAATTTTCCGAAAGGTGGAAGGTGGGAACACATACGGTAATTTAGTTACCTGTACAATATTTTTCTGGGAATCGTCATAAACTGGATCATCTTCTTTTTTCATTAATTTCAACATGTTCGAAAAGATTGTGTTTCTCCTCTTTCTTTTCTACGTGCAAAATTTCGTTTCGAGAGAGCTTTTGTGTTCCTTAATTCTCATCTTAAAAGTTGTGCTTTTTTTGGCCGATATAGGAACTTGTACAATCACCTCTGGTTAATTTAGATATTTTCAGATTTATTTTTGATATATAAGCCTATTATTTTTATTTTAATTTAAAAATAAAATAATTTTGTCTGGAATTTTGCAGAATAAGTACTTCCTTTTTGAGCGCTCGTACTACTTACACGAGGGCTATATCATTTAGTCACGATGTCTGTATTTTTCGAATTTTGTGCCGAAAATAGTCTCAATCGACAGAGGTCGACTCACTGATGACTTATCCGTAGGAAAATTCGAGTCTGTCCGTCCGTCACCAGGCCAAATTCAATTTATCCTCAAATTTGACCCGAATGAGTATTTATGTATTTTATTTATTCTTTATAATTTTATCACTTCATATAAAATAATTTTTTATTAGGGCAAAATTTTGGATGAAATTGAATTTGGACCGAATAAGTAATCATTTTATTCATTGATTTTAATTTATTTATATGGAATAATAGAGGAAATAACTTTGTTCTTGAAATGAAATGAAACCAATATCCCCTATCGAATTGATAATAGTACAAGCGACTACAAAAATAACAAAGACTAATTAAATTTGGCACGAATAAGTAATCATTTAATTTTTTCGTTATAATTTATTTATATCAAATAATTACTTATTCGGGAAGCATTTAATTTTCTCCAAAATTTTGGCCGAATAAGTAATTATTTTATGTATTTATTATAATTCATTTATATAATATAACTACTTATTCGGGGAACAATTAATTTTCTCCAAAATTTATATGGCTCGAATAAGAAGTTTTATTATTTATTCACTCTTATTTCATTTTTTATTTACATAAAATAATTACTTATTCGGAATGAATTCAATTTCCTCTGGAATAAGTAATTATTCTATTCATTTATTATTATTTATTTATTCATAATTATTTGAGTTATTTATATGAAATAACTTCTTATTCGGGTAACATTTAATTTTCTCTAAAATTTGGCTCGAATAAGTAATTATGTTATTTATTCAGTCTAATTTTATTTTTCTATTTATCTAAAATAATTACTTATTTGAAATAATGTTCTTTAAAATTTGGCTAGAACAAGTAACTATTTTATTTATTTATTATTATTTAATTCAATGAATTAATTATTAATCCGGGCGATATTTAATTTTCTCTAAAATTTATTCCGAATAAGTAATCATTTTATTTATTAATTATTTAAGTTATTTACATAAAATACCTACCTATTCCGGGAACATTCAATTTTCTCTAAAATTTGGCTCGAATAAGTAATTATGTTATTTATCCATTTTTATTTTATTTATTTATATAGAATAATTACTTATTCGAAATAAATTTGATTTTCTCTGAAATTTGCTGGAACAGATAATTATTTTATTCATTTATTTTTATTTATTTGTATGAAATAATTGCTTATTCGGGTCAAATTCAATTTTCTCTTATTTATTTATTTCAATTTATTCATATAAAGTTATTATTATTTAGCCCAAATATTAGAGGAAATAACTTTCTTCTTAAAATGAAAACAATATCGCTTATAGAATCGATAATAGTACAAGCAAATACAAAAATAACGAAGACAAATTCAATTTGTCCCTAATAAGTAATCATTTAATTTTTTTGTTATAATTTATTTATATCAAATAAATACTTATGCGGGGCAAATTTATCTTTCTACAAAATTTTGGACGAATAAGTAGGTAATAATTTTAAATATTCATTATAATCTGTGCATACACTTAATTCATTCATATAAAGTAACCACTCATTGGAGCCCAAGTTTAATTTTATCTGAAGTTTATCCCGATTAAGTAATCATTTCATCTATTTATTACTATTTCAGTTTTCCATAAATAATAACTACTTATTCGAGAAACATTTAATTTTTTTTTAAATTTGGCTCGAATGAGTAATTATTTCATTTATTCATTATCATTTTTATTTATCTTCATAAAATGATAAATGAATAAAATTAACTTTTTTTTAATTCGGCTGGAACAAGTAAATATTTGAATTAATTTTTATTATTTATTTGTATAAAATAATTGATTATTCGGGTCAAATTTATTCTTCTCTAAAATTTGGCCCGAACGGGTAATTATTTTATTCCGTCATTATTATTTTATTTGTTCATATAAAATAATTACGCAAAAGTTTAAATGAAATTAAATTCGGACCGAATGAGTAATCATCTTATTTTTATTAATCAAAATTTATTCATTACTTATTTGGCCCAAATTACCTCGTTCTCAAAATGGAATGAAACCAATATCGCCTATAAAATCGATAATAGTACAAGCAAATACAAAAATAACAAAGACAAAAAGGTACAATCCGATAAATCAGGAGTATATAAAAAGACATGCGGTAATACCAAGTTTCTATATCGGCAAAAAACAAGCCCAAATTAAAAAAAAAAATTGATCACGAAATTTAGTATATAGAAAGGAAAGAACCTCAATCTCTTAGAAAGTCTTCTAATTGATATAAAAAAATTGGCGTATTTACTTAATGACCAAATTGAGTAAAATAATTCCCTGTTATTGCTTTTATTCAACAGCAATGACGTTTTAATGAGAAGCTCACGGTTCGGTTTATGACGATTCCTAAAAAAACATTGTACAGGTACCTATTTCACCGTATCTGTTTCTACCCCCCTCCTTCGCGAATTTGATATATAATGAGCAAGTTGCAAAAATATATTCAGTTTCATCTCATCCAACGGGAGATGCTCCCATTTAATTTATTTTCCAAATAATGACGTTGAAATGTATTTTAAATCTGATCGGAGCGGAGTGAGTATCATGTTGCTAACTTTATGAAGAACTGAGAAACTTGAGGAACAATGCAAGAGGCGGCAAGAATAATAACGGTTCGGTTATCTCGGAAATTTTAATGGAATGAAGATGGTTTTCATGAAATTTATTGGTCCGCGTTATGTTGTTCCATAACACGGATTTGAATTTCAAATTTATTGTTTTCTCAGGGAAGCTGAGCTCAATATTTTAATGATTCTTCGAATACAGTCTTGCCTCTTTAAAATAGTTATTTGTGGGAAAAGATTATTTTATAATAGAAATATCAGTAATTTACGAAATTGTTCTAACAATACCATGAACTAACGAAAACCTAAAAAAGTGGTGAGTGATTTGTTGAAAAAATTGTATTCAACTCATTTCATACCCAAATCAAGAAATTACCTAGTTAATCGTAAAAAATTTGAAAAAGGATTTGAAGGAAATCATGAAATCGTCACTCACCTCTATTTCTATACCAAATCACTTCTTTCGACCCAATCAATTTCTACTGCATTCTACTCATTTAGAACGATTTCAACTTTTTCTGAAACATAAAATACATAATCGACATGCGAATTATTCTTTTGAACTATTAATTCAGAAACCAAATCACTCAATGTTCGTAATTGAAAAAAAAATTGCTGGTGATTTTCTTCTTTAAAAGTTCCTTCGATTGAATATATATTAACATCTTCGCTGTGAGTTTGTGGGGACTTTGTTCGAATGCTCAAACTGAAATGAGACATCAACACGAGGAACATGTCTTCTCGGAGGCTCAGTTTGGCGAGGGCAACCCCGAAGACGTCGATAAGGAATGGGAGGAGTTCGCCGAGCTTCTGGAGACTAAGAAGAAGAGACAGGAGCAGCCGTTCTATCCATGTCCGCCTCAAGAGGAGGACTACATAAATACTTTAGTGAGTGAGACTTCGCGCTTAAAAAATTCGAACTCGATGTCGCCTTCGGCGACGTCTCGAATATTGAATATTGACTGGATTCTGAGTTCCTTACAGGACAGTATTTAGATTGATTACAATAAACCTTTCGTGAATCACGCTCATAAATCGCTTCGAAATTGGCCACCTGTTCCTCCAATTTTGCTCTCTTCGGACCATTCATCCGGACCCTTCGATTTATGTGTTTACTCGATTCTGGCTGCGTTCCAGAACGAGTCGGTTATATGCCGCTCTTGATCTGATTGATTATTAAGTTATTTCGACGGATTCAAGAGGATCAAATAGAGAGAAGTAATGGGGGATTCAAGGTTGGAAATTTCTGTCTGACATCATCCCGTTTGAGAATGCCAGAAGTTTTATGATTATGCAATTAATATTCCTATCGTAGTCCGAGTGAATAAATGGTTTATAACAATTTTTTTTTTTAGATGTATGGCCGGTATAGCCGGCAACTCGGAGAATTCGCCAAATTGGAGGGATTGAAGCAAGCTGAGAAGAGGAGACTGAAGGAGGAGAGGGCGAGAAAGCGGGAACTTCGGGGATATCAAGGTGGGTGAGATTGGAGAATTTAAGCTTTTCAGATGTCAAAGGACCACTCGAAGTCATTATCAGATCTTAAGGAAATCGCGTTAACTGGAAGAAACGTTCGCCGGTCGAGTCCAATCGGGAAAACTACGACGACGTTCCTTCAGATCTCATTAGAATTAGACAAAAGGACAATGGTCTGGAATTTATTCAGATTCAGTCTTTCTTCATCGCAGTTTGTACCAAGGACATGAAATGATTGAAGTGAAGAACGTGGCACGAGGCTATCCAAATGAAAATCGAGAAATGGACTGCTTTTTCTCGCAAGAAATTAACAGTTTATTGTTCGAAAAAAATCAATAGTTGATTGTTCTAAAAGTATGAACAGTTGACTGTTGAAAGATAATGAACATTGTACTGTTCGAAAACAATTAATATTTTATTTATTATCCCAAGAATCAATTCATTATCCAGGAGGAATGAACAGTTTATTGTCGCAAAATAACGAACACTTGGTTGCCTCAAAATAATTAACAGTTTACTGTCCGAAAAAGGAACAGCAGAAGGAATTAACACCCCATTGTCCGAAAAAGTATGAACACTTTATTAATTTATTGTTCCAAAAAATAATTAGATTATACTCCTGAAGAAATAAACAGTTTATTATATATACAATTTGTTGACGAAAAAGAATGAACAGTTTATTGTCCGAAAATAAACGAACACTGTCATACATAATCAGTTCATTATGCTGAAGGAAATAACAGTTTATTGTCCCAAAATAACGAACACTTGGTTGTTTCAAAGTAATGAACAGTTCATTTTCCGAAAATAATAAACCATTTTATGTCTGAAAATTATGAACAGTTTACTGTCCGAAAAGGAAGAGCAGAAGGAATTAACACTCCATTGTCCGAAAAAGTATGAACACTCTATTTATTGTCCCAACAGAATTTTTAGTTTATTGTCCTGAAGGAACGAACTGTTTATTGTCCTAAACTGAGATACAATTTGTTGTCGAAAAAGAATAAACAGTTTATTGTCTGAAAATAAACGAACACTGTACTACCCAAAAAGCATGAACCATTTATTTATTATTCCAAAACACGATCAGTTCATTATCCTGTAGGAAATAACAGTTCATTGTCCCAAAATAATGAACACTTGGTTGTTTCAAAGTAATGAACAGTTCATTTTCCGAAAATAATAAACCATTTTATGTCTGAAAATTATGAACAGTTTACTGTCCGAAAAGGAAGAGCAGAAGGAATTAACACTCCATTGTCCGAAAAAGTATGAACACTCTATTTATTGTCCCAACAGAATTTTTAGTTTATTGTCCTGAAGGAACGAACTGTTTATTGTCCTAAACTGAGATACAATTTGTTGTCGAAAAAGAATAAACAGTTTATTGTCTGAAAATAAACGAACACTGTCCTACCCAAAAAGCATGAACCATTCATTTATTATTCCAAAACACGATCAGTTCATTATCCTGGAGGAAATAACAGTTCATTGTCCCAAAATAATGAACACTTGGTTGTTTCAAAGTAATGAACAGTTCATTTTCCGAAAATAAAAAACCATTTTATGTCTGAAAATTATGAACAGTTTACTGTCCGAAAAGGAAGAGCAGAAGGAATTAACACTCCATTGTCCGAAAAAGTGTAAACACTTTATTTATTGTCCCAACAGAATTTTCAGTTTATTGTCTTGAAGGAACGAACTGTTTATTGTCCTAAACTAAGATACAATTTGTTATCGAAAAAGAATGAACAGTTTATTCTCTGAAAATAAACGAACACTGTCCTACCCAAAAAGCATGAACCATTTATTTATTATTCCAAAACATGATCAGTTCATTATCCTGGAGGAAATAACAGTTCATTGTCCCAAAATAATGAGCACTTGGTGGTTTCAAAGTAATGAACAGTTCATTTTCCGAAAATAATAAACCATTTTATGTCTGAAAATTATGAACAGTTTACTGTCCGAAAAGGAAGAGCAGAAGGAATTAACACTCCATTGTCCGTAAAAGTATAGACACTTTATTTATTGTCCCAACAGAATTTTTGGTTCATTGTCCTGATTGAATGAACTGTTTATTGTCCGAAACTAAGATAAAATTTGTTGTCGAAAAGTAATGAACAGTTTATTGTCCGAAAATAAACGAACACTGTTCTACCCCAAAAGCATAAACAATTCATTTATTATACCAAAACATGATCAGTTCATTATCCTGAAGGATATAACACTTTATTGTCCCACAATAATGAACACTTGGTTGTTTCAAAATAATGAACAGTTTATTTTCCGAAAATAACAAACCATTTTATGTCTGAAAATTATGACCAGTTTACTGTCCGAAAAGAAAGAGCAGAGGGAATTAACACTCCATTATCCGAAAAAGTGTAAACAGTTTATTTATTGTCCCAACAGAATTTTCAGTTTATTGCCTTGAAGGAACGAACTGTTTATTGTCCTAAACTGAGATACAATTTGTTGTCGAAAAAGAATGAACAGTTTATTCTCTGAAAATAAACGAACACTGTCCTACCCAAAAAGCATGAACCCTTCATTTATTATTCCAAAACATGATCAGTTCATTATCCTCAAGGATATAACACTTTATTGTCCCAAAATAACGAACACTTATTGGTTTCAAAGTAATGAACAGTTCATTTTCCGAAAATAATAAACCATTTTATGTCTGAAAATTATGAACAGTTTACTGTCCGAAAAGGAAGAGCAGAAGGAATTAACACTCCATTGTCCGTAAAAGTATAAACACTTTATTTATTGTCCCAACAGAATTTTCAGTTTATTGCCTTGAAGGAACGAACTGTTTATTGTCCGAAACTAAGATAAAATTTGTTGTCGAAAAATAATGAACAGTTTATTGTCCGAAAATAAACGAACACTGTCCTACCCCAAAAGCATAAACAATTCATTTATTATCCCAAAACATAATCAGTTCATTATCCTGAAGGATATAACACTTTATTGTCCCAAAATAATGAACACTTGGTTGTTTCAAAATAATGAACAGTTTATTTTCCGAAAATAATAAACCATTTTATGTCTGAAAATTATGACCTGTCCGAAAAGAAAGAGCAGAGGGAATCAACACTCCATTATCCGGAAAAGTGTAAACATTTTATTTATTGTCCCAACAGAACTTTTGGTTCATTGTCATGAAGGAATGAACTGTTTATTGTCCGAAACTAAGATACAATTTGTTGTTGAAAAAAAGTATGAACAGTTTATTCTCTGAAAATAAACGAACACTGTCCTACCCAAAAAGCATGAACCATTTATTTATTATCCCAAAACATGATCAGTTCATTATCCTGAAGGATATAACACTTTATTCTCCCAAAATAATGAACACTTGGTTGTTTCAAAATAATGAACAGTTTATTTTCCGAAAATAATAAACCATTTTATGTCTGAAAATTATGACCAGTTTACTGTCCGAAAAGATAGAGCAGAAGGAATGAACACTCCATTGTCCGAAAAAGTATAAACACTTTATTTATTGTCCCAACAAAATTTTTGGTTCATTGTCCTGAAGGAATGAACTGTTTATTGTCCTGAAGGAATGAACTGTTTATTGTCCTGAAGGAATGAACTGTTTATTGTCCGAAACTAAGAGACAATTTGTTGTCGAAAAAGAACAGTTTATTGTCCGAAAATAAACGAACACTATCCTACCCCAAAAGCATAAACAATTCATTTATTATACCAAAACATGATCAGTTCATTATCCTGAAGGATATAACAGTCTATTGAACAGAAATAATGAAAACTTCGTTGTTTCAAAAGAATGAACAAATTATTTTCCGGAAATAATAAACCATTTTATGTCTAAAAATAATGAACAGTTCGCTTTCCGAAAGGAAGTGCATATGGAATTAACACTACATTGTCCGAAAAAGTATGAACATTTCATTTATTGTCCCAAAAGAATGAACAATTTATTGTCCCAAACAATGAAAGTCAAGGGCACTTTTCGAAGTAGCAAGTTATAATCCTAGTTGTTTCACACCAACAACAATGGCTGCAACTCTAACCGCATAATAAATGATGGGATAAGCAATAACAAACTACAAATCTCAGAGATTCGCAGTTATGCTATTATCCGTTACTCATTTCATTCCTGATGTACTAATTTTAGACGTTTAGTGTCGTTTTATGCCAGAGAATTATGCACTATGTATCCATACATTCCTGAAAGACGTTGGTCTCCAAACAGGTGCGCCAATTCGAAAGCGTCAACATCTATTTCTTTATCTTCATATATCAATTTTTATCTCAGGAAAATTAGCCAAGGCTGTGGCCTTCATATGGAAGAACACCTTCGCCAGGTTGGGTGAGGATTGGGTCTTCTTGGCCCTCCTCGGAGTCATAATGGCGCTCATAAGCTTCATAATGGACAGGAGCGTTCAAATGTGCAATAAAGGTAAGCTGTGTAATCCTCGAGTAGTACCCTCATCATATCCATATGGAAATTATTCCAGCACAAATATGGCTTTTTGGAGACTTGACGGACCACCCACCGGCTCAGTACGCGGCTTGGGTTTCTCTTCCTTTATGTCTGATTTTGTTCAGCGCCGGATTCGTCCATTTAGTGGCTCCGCAGTCCATAGGTGAGTAGAAATACGCTCAAGAATGTCTGACTTCCAACCCTCCCTTTCAGGTTCTGGTATACCAGAAATGAAAACGATACTGAGAGGTGTGGCGCTGAAGGAGTACTTGACCTTCCGTACTCTAATCGCGAAAGTTATCGGTTTGACCGCCACCCTGGGCAGCGGCATGCCCTTAGGCAAAGAAGGTCCGTTCGTCCACATCGCTAGCATAGTAGCAACTTTGCTCAGTAAACTAGTTACTGGATTTCAGGGTATTTACGAGAACGAGAGCCGAACCACGGAGATGCTGGCGGCGGCCTGCGCGGTCGGTGTGGCCAGCTGCTTCGCCGCTCCCGTCGGAGGTGAGTGAATATTGACTTCGACTGTTATAGTTAATAGTTAGGAAAGCGACCTCAAGGTATATTGTGCCCCCCAACAGAGCCGTATTCGCAAATGCGCTAGCTACAGCTCGCCCTCCAGCTCCAGAGCTCCAAAGAACTCCGGTATCTGAGAGGGTTTGAAGGAGGTTAGATCCTCATTCCTCCTATAATTCTCTTGTCCAAGACATTTTTTGCGCTGGTTTGCAATGGCGAGGCATTCTGTAACCAGGTGAACAGGAGTCTCCTCCTCTTCACCTCAGAATCTACACTCGTCAGTTTCTGTTAAGCCCATTCTCATCATATGCTTCCTAAGGCGACAATGTAACTTATTCTTACTGAGATCCAAATACTTCTCGGATCTTGAACTTTCAAAGTTCCGAATGAACTTTTTGGAGTGATCCATTCCTGGAAGATACCTCCAGAGTGCTTCTCTTTCAGTCTCTTCCTTCTCCAGAAACTCTTTCTTATAGGTGCATTTACCTATGCCACAGAAAGGTTCTGGGTCAGTAAGTGGCGTTTGTGCTACCTTTCTGGCAAGTGTATTGGCCTCTGAGTTTCCTTTGATTCCTGAGTGACCAGGAAACCCAGACTAAAGAGACCTTATTGTTCTTACCTACTTCATTAAGTTTCCTCTGGCACTCCCATATCAGCTTTGAGACGATGATATAGGAGTTCAGTGCTTTGATAGCAGCTTGGCTATCAGAATGGTTCGAAATGTCACACCCTTGATAGTTTCTTTCAGGTTTATATCTATGCATCTTTCGATTGCAAGTATTTCTGCCTGAAAAACACTCGAGTATGAGCCTAACGATAGTGTACTCTTGGTTCTTGCTTCTTAATGGTATTCACTTCGAAGGTTTGGGTAGTGTACTCCTTTTCCCATTCTTCCTTTTTACATAGCATAGTGTTGAAGTTCTTCTCAATGATTACTTTTTCAATCATAACATCACTAGGCAGGTTCGCTGATGAGATGTACTTGTCCAGAGAGGACCAGGCTCCCTGACTCTTAATTCTCTCATTCCCTGTACCTTCTCTAGATATTCTAAGGATAGCCTCATGGGCTACCCTATTGATCACTAGATGAAGGGGAGTGAGATCTGTGATAACCTCAAGTGCTCTTGTCGGGCACGTTCTCATAGCTCCAGTGATGCAAACACACTTCGACTGTATCTCCACCAGAGTACTTGATGTTTTTTGTAGGTGTGCTCTTCAGCATCGAAGTAACCACGGTTTACTTCGCCGTAAGGAACTATTGGAGGGGGTTCTTCACGGCTGTGTGCGGCGCCACGGTGTTTAGACTGTTGGCCGTATGGTTCCAAGGCGCCGACACGGTGACGGCCGTGTTCAAGACCAATTTCTTCATGGATTTCCCGTTCGATCCACAGGAACTGTTCGTGTTCGCCTTGATTGGGTGAGAATTTTCCTATCGCTCTTTCACCAATTTCTTCTAAACACCTCGTTCCAGTGCTGTGTGCGGCATAGGCGGGGCTTTCTACGTCTGGGTCCACCGCCAATACGTGATGTTCATGCGTAACAGCCAGACGATCAACAACTTCCTGAAGAAAAAGTGAGTGATCGAACTTCCCGCGAAGCTCCCCCTCCCAACAAATCAAAATAGTTGGTCGCCTGTTACAGCCGCTTCCTCTACCCCGCCATCGTCGCCCTGCTGGTCTCGACCATATCCTTCCCCCTGGGCTCCGGCCAGTTCCTGGCCGGCGACCTGACGACCCACGACCAGGTGGCGAACCTCTTCAGCAACTTCTCTTGGACGAACGAGAACCTGACCGTGAAGGAACAGGACGTCGTGAAGAAATGGAAGACCGACAGCACCGGCGTGTTCTTCCACCTGTCTTGCTACATTGCGTACACCGTGAGTTGGGGTTGGGGACGTTAAGGGGGCGGTGTTGATGAAGATTTTTTTGCAGTTCCTCGCCTCCATCATCTGCTCAACGATTCCTGTGCCGAGCGGTAGCTTCATTCCAGTGTTTAAGATAGGAGCGGCGTTTGGGAGGATAGTGGGGGAACTGATGCACATGTGGTTCCCAACAGGTAGGACTCTGGATGAAAAGGGAATCTCAATATTTTGAAGCATTTTTCAGGGATGAGATACGGCGGAAAGCTGGCCGAGATCATCCCCGGAGGCTACGCCACCGTCGGCGCCGCCGCGTTCAGCGGGTCGGTGACCCACACGATCTCAGTATCTGTGATAGTTTTCGAGATGACCGGACAAATAACCCACATAATACCCATAATGATAGCCGTGTTGATCTCCAACGCCATAGCCAGCCTCCTTGCACCCAGCATATACGACAGCATCATCCTAATCAAGAAACTTCCATACCTTCCGGATCTTCTACCCGGCAGCACGGGTGAGTAACCTTCGAAACTCCCCCCACATCAACTGATACACCTCCATTTCCTCCCCCAGGCATGTACGACAGCTACGTCGAGGACTTCATGGTCCGCGACGTCAAGTACATCTTCCACGGCATGTCCTACGACCAGCTCAAGTCGGTCCTGAAGGAGAACCGGAGGCTGCAGAGCTTCCCGCTGGTGGACAACCCCGCGAGCATGATTCTGCTCGGTTCGATCCAGAGGATCCAGCTGATCCAGCTCATCGAGAAGCAGATCGGGAAGGAGATGAGGTTGCAGGTGGCCGCGATCAGGATGAGGGAGGCGGAGGAGAAGGCGAAGGAGGAGGCGATGAGGAGGGCGGAAGAGAGGAGGAGGAGGCCGTCGCGGTTCCAGGTGGTGCCGGCGCCGGACGTGCTGGGGTTGAGGCAGATGTCGGAGAATCAGCTCGACATCGATAGGGTGAGGAGTTTTTTTAGGTGACTAGGACTAGGGGTCAGTATTAGAGAGGGTTGGCACTTGGACGTTTATCGTCGCTCTTTACAGAATACCCATGTGGTTCTCTTGACGAGATTTATATGTTTATCAGACTTTTTAATTAGATAATTAGATCTGACTTTTGTGGAATCTTCATCTGGGAGTATTCTGAAGTATTTCTGAAAGAAGACAATCCTTAACTCAATGTAACATCAATTTCTTACCTCTTTGCTGTTTTTCTAAACGTATTTCCTCCAAATCCATTTGGTCAATCAAATGACAAGATGATTTCCTATCGGTATGAGATGAGATTCTTCCTCTCCATCGAATCCTCATCATTCTTCGATTGTCGCTGAATCTCGTAGTTTTCAATTTGGAATCTTCACTTCCAAGAAAAAACAAACTTCCTCTTTAGCTCCTTGGGGCTCTTCACCTGAGACATTTTCAGGCATGAGAGTCGTGGAGGTGTGTTGTACTCTGAACGATGCCCTGAAGAAGCCAGACTCTTCTTCTCGAGTTGAGGAATTTGAATTTTCTGGAATCTTCATCAATTCTGGGAGTATTCTGAAGTATTTCTGAAAGAAGACAATCCTTAACTCAATGTTACATTAATTTCTTAATTCTTTGCTGTCCTTCTAGACGTATTTCCTCCAAATCCATTTGGTCAGTCAAATGACAAGATGATTTCCTATCGGTATGAGATGAGATTCTTCCTCTCCATCGAATCCTCATCATTCTTCGATTGTCGCTGAATATCCTAGTTTTCAATTTGGAATCTTCACTTCCAAGAAAAAACAAACTTCCTCTTTAGCTCCTGGGGGCTCTTCACATGAGACATTTTCAGACATGAGACTCGTGGAGGTGTGTTGTACTCTGAACGATGCCCTAAAGAAGCCAGACTCTTCTTCTCGTGTTGAGGATTTTGACTTTTGGAGAATCTCCATTAATTCTGGGAGTATTCTGAAGTATTTCTGAAAGAAGACAATCCTTGACTTATTGTTATATTAATTTCTTACCGCCTTGCTCTTCTTCTAGACGTTCTTCCTCTCAATCCATTTGGTCATTCAAAGACAAGGTGATTTCCTATTGGTATGAGATGAGATTCTTCCTCTCCATCCAATCTTCATTCATTCTTCGATTCTCGCTAAATATTCTAGTTTTTAATTTGGAATCTTCACTCCCAAGAAAAAATCAACTTCCTCCTTTGTTCTTGGGGGCTTTTAACCTGATATATTTTCAGGCAAGAGAGTCGTGGAGTTGTTTTTTACTCTTAACGATGCCCTGAAAAAGCCAGACTCTTCTTCTCGAGTTGAGAAATTTGGGAGCCTATCCAAGAGGTTTCCCTATTGATGGAAAAACAGATTTATACATGTTCGTCAAACATATTGGTCACTTCATATATCTGCTTCAAGCAGTCGTTAACATTTCGTTGACCTTCCTGCAAGAAGTATTTCCTCTGAATTAATTTCGTTTTTCGAACGACAGGTTCTTTCAATTGGTATGAAAGGAAGAGGATTTCCAATAAAAATATAACTGCAGATCTTTGCCTTTCGGAGAAGTTCTGAATATTCCATTCAAGTGCCACACTTGCAGCTTCTCGAGAAATTCTTCGTCTCCATTCAATCCTCATTCATTCTATAATTGCTGCTGAATATTTTAGTTTCCAATTCGGGATCTTCACTTCCATGAACCAACAAACTTCCTACTCACTTCTTGAAGGCCTTTCACGACGTAACCTGAGAGATTTTCACGCAAGAGAGTCGTGAGTTCAAATAGATTGAATATTCCCATAAGAAAATTAATCGAAGGGTATTTTCATCATTTGAGTAGTTCATCTTTTAGGCGCTAAATGTAAATGGTTCCTTCATGTTTCAGCCTCACTACACACCGATGGGTGGTCAACCGAAAAAGTCCATCCTGAAAAAGACTAACTCCTTTACTCTGAAAGGCTTCAGCCCTTTCCTCTCCACCAGCCCAGGATCAACGCCCTACACGACCGTAACAGGAGCGGAGAGTAGGATAAGATCGGCGTTCGAGGCAATCTTCAGGTAGGTACATGAAGAATCAAAGAGAATCAACTATCTTCATCGTTCCCTCTTATTGTAGAAAATCCGCCCAACTACAAGACGTAGACAGGGGAAGCAGCAGTCAAGTCCTCAGCAGCTCACCATCAGGGGATCCGCAGATAATACCAACGTCACCTATAACTTCGAAGAAGGTGCAGCTTGTAAGTAGACTCCTCCAACGACACGAGGTGACGACTGGATCTGGCTTGGGAGACATCTCATCTCTGCTTGCTTTTTTCCTTGGATCTGCCTTCGAAAACCTCCTTCAGGTGGACGGAACAAACTAACCCTTTCACATTAACCACAATTTTCTTTCGTTTTTGCATGGGTCGAATAAAATCATCCTTGCCTAACCTCTCCAACTTTTCTGTCCACAGCCCAGGGAGAGAGTCTGCGACATGTCCCCGGAAGAACAGCAAGCGTGGGAGCACGAGCAGATGCAGATGCCCGTGGACTTCACCATATGCCACGTGGACCCTGCCCCCTTCCAGCTGGTGGAACGCACCTCCCTCCTCAAGGTCCACTCGATCTTCTCCATGGTCGGGGTGAACCACGCCTACGTCACGGCGATAGGCAAGCTGGTGGGGGTGGTGGGCCTGAAGGAGCTGAGGAAGGCCATCGAGGACATAAACTGCGGCAACCTGCCCACCCACGCCGACGCCAATTCCATGGGTACCAACAGCGATTTCAAGGAGACGCCTCTGAACGAGGCCGACGTGGAGGCTTCGGCGGCTTTGATGTCGGAGAAGGATTGAATCGTGCGGTTCTTTATATGATGTTACTGTGATTACAACGAGGTTGATTTGAAGACTGGAGCAAGCGAGTTATTATGGATAGAGGAATCATTCGAGGAGTGATTGAAGTCAAGGGGTGCTTGAAGGGTAATAAGAAGTTAAAGTGTAATAAACAAAGAAAGCATAAGCTTCTCAGTGTGTTTGAAAAAGAGAACCTCAGCCTGTTACAATGGACATCCTTTTTTTTCGACCTGATTTTATCCAATCGTTGAAGAATCCCTTGACTTCAATACTCGAGTTTTATGCAACGAAATAAGAAAGTTTTTAATTCCCAATCCTGATTAAGGCATTTTAAAGAATGATATTATAGAAACATGATAGATAGCACCTTCAGTCAAAACATTGTTATAATCTTCGGATATCTATTCCAAATTTGTATATTATACTAATAACTGTGGTAAGCTAACTATTGTTGAATTTGATGTGTATAAAGTTAATGTTGAGGAAAAATAGACAAAAACTTCTCTCCTTATTATTGTGAATTTATTTATGTCTTCTGGACAAAGACGTTGTTGACGTCCGTTTATTGCGATTGATTTTGGTTGTTCCATAATGTTGCTCATGATTTCGTTGAATGTATATTTTGTATGTAACTGTTAATGTTTAAGTAGCTAGGTTATTTTGAATTTTTTATTCGATTGATTTTATTGAATTTTATGCCAAACGAGTACGATTGTATATTTCGGAATATATAGCTATGTTATTGATATTTTCGAATAAATTCATTTTGTTGAATTATAAGCAGTTGTTTAATTTATTATAATCCCAGCAGGGAAAACGAATATTCAACTTCGAATACCTATTGAATAAGTCCTGGGAAAGAATTAATATTTTCGAGACAGAGGACCTAAGTTTCACCAGGCATATATTGTATTAATCAACAGATCGTTAAGAGTTCAAGTTATACCGGGCACGTTGTACTGTATTGGTACTAGAACTAGAACTGTAACCTAAATAAGTTCTAATTGACGTGAAAATATTACTCAAGACAATCTTTGGCCAAGATCGTGATCGTATATTGGTTTGAGGACTCTACGTTGTTTATGCAACCCAAATTACGCTTGATTCAATAGAAGAGATTGACGGGAAAGTGGGAAATTCAAAACACATATTTTCAACACTCAAAACAAGAAAATTGCAAGTTTATTTCAAAGTGTCAAAAAGGAGGAAACAAAAACCACCTCTTTATCTCGTCATCGTTTAGATACCGTTGATCCACAAGTAAAGGATATCCATAGACGACAACAGGTCGACTGTTGGGAATTGTCTCATATGATGTTTAAAGATGGTTGAGTTAGTTAAATGATACACTAATAACTCCTTAACCTTAACAGGTGATAATGTGAGAATCCAGTGATCTGAGTTACTTTACAGGAATACAATTATCATCAGACGATGATTTATTTCCCACGGAGGATGATAGTTAGCGCAATGTTGCGTCTACGATAGCTGTCTCTATGGGCAGTAATCCCATCGAGGATTATGTATAGCTGGTAATGATGAGTGCAGAGTAAGAACAATTTCAAGTTCTCAACCAGGTGATCAATGATAATTAAAGATGATGAACATAATGACGACACTGAAGCTGCCTATGGATAGCCGTAATAATAGCTGAAAGCTACGACGATTACATATAGAGAAGAGTTATTCGACTAGTGTTATTCAAAGAGTATTGCATAAATCCATATATGATTAGAAAAGGTGATGTTCAAACAATTTTTGTTAATACAAGAAGTATCATCATAGGAGAAAGGTTTTGAAAGGGGGAAGACTCCACGGTTGAGGAGCTCAGAAAAAGTCGAGGAAGTTGCTGGCTAGATCCCGGGGATAGTAGTTCGTGGTTTTTCGTTGGGTACGCAACTTTTAGATATCGGTTCGTTTTGAGAGTCCGGGACAAACGGAGATAGCTCGTGGCAGGAAAGTGGCGTCTCTATTTTTTGTTTGAGTAAATTTTAGAGTCGCACGAAGCATATTACTATCACAACGTCTTTTTCAAAATGAACTCAATAAAAATCTTGTCGGATTTCATGGCCTTCGATCGACGTTGCATATGGCAATTCCAAACAAAATACACTAGTCATACACCATTCACAATATCAAAAATTGCGAAAAGCACTGCCGCGAAGTCAGGAGCTTTTGAGCGCTCGTACATCCACCTTGTAGGTAGATTCGCATTTTCCAGTTTTAGAAATCGATAGAAAGAATTTTAGACAGCTGTCAAAAAAATTCTGAAACTCAGGCGAAACTCCAGACTTCATGCCAGTGTTTCAGCTGACCAATTTTTTTTTTCGATAATTCGCTTTAGATAATTCGCACGTAGTTTGAATACATTATTCCTCAGCTAGGTGCAAAATTTCATCCCAATCCAATCAGTAGTTTCGAAATTATCAGGAAAAAAATATTTTGAACAGCCATATTTACGGAACCCCTAGTCTAATTTGCTCATTGATGAACGTGACCGCGATAGTCGCGATCCAAACCCACCCTGAAAATTTCAAGTTCCTAGGCCTTTCTGTTCAAAAGTTACAATTTTCTATGGTTTCTATGGTTCTGGTCATGCGATCTGGACAAAATATTGATTTTATATATCATTCTCGATTAAAATACAAAATTTCATCCCGATCGAATCCGTAGTTTCGAAATTACCGAGAAAACAGAATTTCAAACGACCGTATTCACGGAACCCCTAGTATAATTCTGCTCATTGATAAACGTGAACACGACATTCGAGATCCACACCTATCCTGAAAATTTCAGGTCCCTAGGCCTTTCCGTTCGAAAGTTATGATTTTTTATGGTTCTGGTCATGTGATCTGGAGAAATGTAGCTTGAATATATCATTCTCCATTAGTATACAAAATTTCGTCACGATCGAATCTGTAGTTTTGAAATTATCAATAAAACTAAATTTCAAACGACCATATTTACGGAACCCCTTGTATAATTTTGCTCATAGATGAACGTGATCACGACATTCGAGATCCACACCTATCCTGAAAATTTCAAGTCCCTAGGCGTTTCCGTTCAAAAGTTAAAATTTTCTATGGTTGCTATGGTTCTGGTCATGCGATCTGGACAAAATTTCACGTGTAGCTTGAAAACCTCATTCTCCATTCGAGTGCAAAGTTTTATCTCGATCGAATCTGTAGTTTCGAAGTAATCAGGAGAACAAAATTTTGAACGGCCATACTTACGGAACCCCTGGTGGAATTCTGAACTGAACCCACACTGAAAATTTCAAGTCTCTAGGTTGTTCCGTTCGAGAGTTATCGTGCTTACGGACGGACGGCCGGACGGACAGACTCAAATTTTCCGACGTATTCGTCATCAGTGAGTCGAACATAGTCGATTGAGACCATTTTCGGCTCAAAATTCGAAAAATACAGACATCGTGACGAAATGATATAGCCCTCGTGTAAGTAGTACGAGCGCTCAAAAAACATCATAAAAAGTCCTAAAACACACACGATTCACGTCTCCCCCCTCAACTTATTACAGTTTATTCTGGAGTCTGTCAGATTCCACGGCCTTCGAGCGACGTTGCATATTTGTCGTGTATCTGGCTTTCATTCACGAAGTGACGTGTAGTGCTTTGGTCTGTGTTGGCGGGAGGTTATCGAAGCGATTATAAGGTGCTTTCTTCTGATTAAGTTCTGAGAATCATCGAAAATATTAAACCATTGTGTGGCTTTCAAGTTCTTCTATTTCAGTGTTGATATCATATCATTATTTTCTTGAATTGTTACTTCCCAAGTTTGTACCTAATTTGGTTGATGTTAAATTGTCGGTGGGAGATGAATTGTTTCATCTCCTCCCTTCGCCCCTTGGTGAGGGGCGAAGATACTTCAGATCTGGGAATACAAATAATATTCAATCTTAAATTCGGTTACCTATCTCGGAAAAGAGTCTGTTTATTCGAAGTCGGGCAAACATTGTATTACTTTGTATAATAAACGGATGTCGTTAATTTTGGAGCCGTGTGATTGGGAATTGATACCTAAGCCATAGATAAGGAATAAGTATATTCCAGGCATACATCGATCACTTTGTATCCATCGATGTTGAGGACGGATGTTATGGCTAGACCTTGTCGAATGTGCTAAGCGGGCAAAGATAAGGCCACTAAGGGGAAAAGAAGCAACGTCGGTTGACCATGAGAAAATTTGGCAAAAAGAATTTAAGAGCGTGGGTGTCTCCAAGCCATGGAAGTGAGAGGCACTACGAAAAATGTCAACTCAGGAATTAGGTTTATGAAGGGGGAAAAAGTTTACCTTTTGGGGACTTTTTTCCAGTCGTGGACGGTGTTGTTAGTTGTTTGCCAACATTAAAATCTTCATATCCACCTGGTTTCCACCGGTACCTGTGAAACGTAGAGGAATTGACGAATCGTTGATGAAAATGAAGGAATAAAATCTGTAGACTGTATAACAATGTGACGATTAACGACCTTATAAGAGTTAGTCTCTCATGAACATGGTAACTCTCAGGAAGAAGGATAACCATCAGACGGCAGCTGCAGACCAGTTTCGTTTTCATTTCAGATCGTTATGACCCTCAGAAATGTTCCTTCAACGAGATGTTATTTTAGTATGTAACATAAAAACAAATATTTCTATACAAAAGTGCGAAAAAGAAACTTCTGTTAGTAGATGGATGAATGCTACTTTCTCTTGTACCACCAAATACTGATCTTACCAGCCTTGAAAATCTGTAACACCTTGTGTACCTACACCGGTACATCAAAGAAAAAACAACACCTCTACAAAGCACATATTTATTTTTCCGTACTCAGCTTCTGAATTTTCGTCACCACAACCCACTAACCCGAATAAATACCCAACATCTTCATTACCATTGTCTCTCGATCGAAACGGGGCCTAATAAACGCTGTAAATATTATCTTAGGACCTCCACGCACAAATATTATAAAATTATAATTAGCGAATGTTTAACCGCAATAATTGATGGGACGAATTACAGATCATCACGGGTTCTGGGTGACTTCAGCTTTTCCGATCATATGATCCGGGTGGTACTGGTAGAGCTATTAGTAGCGCGTTTCTTGTTGATATGTGGTGAGACCTGAAGAACGTCAGTTGAAACGGCGGGCGGGATGTTGACCACCAGGAGGATCGTCAATTTGCCTTCGGATCAGGTTTACGAGTCCCAATATCTGCCGGTTCAGGTAAATCTGTTTTTATGTTGTGGTTAAGTGGAACGGTTCTCGAAATTAATCGACGACGGCTATAAAATTGTTAGTGGCCGAAACGTGCTGGTCGTTCGTTAATCTTTAAGTATGCGTGAGAAAAAGCTGATTGTAACATTTCACGAATGCATATTTCCCGGCGTCAGAGAAAGGAACAGGTGGTTCCAGGGGCGGCTCGTGACAGTGAGGCACATCAGAAACAATATCATTAATAATTCAAGTTATTATATTACAAAAAAATTAATATATCTTATTTTGCGTATTGGGGCACTGCTTCATAGAACAAACCGCCACTGGATGGTTACTGTAATGAAGCCACAAATAATCTACAAAAAATTAATTTAGCCACATTAACTGCCCAAATTGCAAAATAGTTCTCACATTGAACAGTTTCCCTTATTCTGATGAATACATTTTCTTCCACGATTTTTTTCGATTTTCAGACAGATGATGATTACGAGAAGACCTATATCAAACAACTGAAAAAGTTTGCGAAGCAGGAAATAAAACAAGCCAAATTAGAACAAAAGACCGAAGGAAAATCTAGAAGAAAAGAACTCAATCTTTACGAGGGTAAGAATCATCCAGGCTTTTCTCTCATTTGATGATATCTGAAAGGTCCTTCAATACAGAGAAAAAATTTGAAAAAAACTTTTGCGCGCTTTTATCTGTGTATCAAAACGGCCTTCGATCATCATTGTCAGTATGACAAGTGCTGTCACTTAATTTTCATAAACTTCAAAAGATAGAATCATCGAATTATATCGAATATATCAGAAAACTCAATTTTTATTTTTTGTACCAAAACAGACTTCAGTGTTCATTGTCAGTATGACAAGTGCTGTCATTTTATTTCCGTAACGTTCAAAAGATGGAATCAAGGGCGGATCCAGGATTTCTTTCTGGGGGGGCACAGGATTCTTTCTGGTGGGGCACAAGGGGCGGAAGGCAAAAAAATTTTCTGAGTAGGTATGTACTGTGATGGAATCTCCACAGTACAGAAAAATTCCGTCTTGGGGGGGGGCACGTGCTTCAAAAGATGGAACCACTGAATAATATATTTTATATATCAGAAAAACTCAATTTCTTTTCTGTTTACCAAAAAAGAATTCATTGTTCATTGTCAGTATGACAAATACTATCATTTTATTTGTATAAACTTCAAAAGATGGAACCACCAAATTATATTAAATAAATAATATTCATCAGAAAAACACAATTTCTTTTTTGTGTACCAACACCGACTTCAGTATCCATTGTCAATATGACAAATACTGTCATTTTATTTTTATGAACTTCAAAAGATGGAACCAACAAATTATATTCAATATATCAGAAAAAATCAATTTCTTTTCTGTGTACCAGAAAAGAATTCATTGTTCATTTTTAGTATGGCTAATACTGTCATTTTATTCTTGTGAACGTCAAAAGATGGAACCACCAAATCATATATTGAATATACAAAACTCAATTTCTTTTCTGTGTATCAAAACGAACTTCAGTTTACATGACGAATACACTGTCATTTTATTTTTATAAACTTCAAAGAATGGAATCACCGAATTAAATACATATATTGAATTTATCACAAAAACTCATTCTGGTTTCTGAATACCAAAATGTCCTTCAGTGATTATTGTCAATATGACAAATACTGTAATATTTTTTTCATAAACTTCAATAGATGGAAACACCAAACTATATCATTTCGTCACGATGTCTGTATTTTTCGAATTTTGAGCCGAAAATGGTCTCAATCGACTACGTTCGACTCACTGATGACGAATACGTCGGAAAATTTGAGTCTGTCCGTCCGGCCGTCCGTCCGTAAGCACGATAACTCTCGAACGGAACAACCTAGAGACTTGAAATTTTCAGTGTGGGTTCATGTCCCGAATTCCTCGGTTAAGTTCGTTAATGGGCCAAATTCCACCAGGGGTTCCGTAAATATGGCCGTTCAAAGTTTTGTTCCCCTGATTACTTGAAAACTACAGATTTGATTGAGATGAAATTTTGCACTCAAATGGAGAATGAGGTGTTCAAGCTACATGTGAAATTTTGTCCAGATCGCATTACCAGAACCATAGAAACCATAGAAAATTGTAACTTTTAAACGGATACGCCTAGGGACTTGGAATTTTCAGGATAGGTGTGGATCTCGAATGTCGTGATCACGTTCATCTATGAGCAAAATTATACTAGAGGTTCCGTAAATATGGTCGTTTGAAATTTAGTTTTATTGATAATTTCAAAACTACAGATCCGATCGTGACGAAATTTTGTATACTAATGCAGAATGATATATTCAAGCTACATTTCTCCAGATCACATGACCAGAACCATAGAAACCATAGAAAATCATAACTTTCGAACGGAAAGGCCTAGGGACTCAAAATTTTCAGGATAGGTGTGGATCTGAAATGTCGCGTTCAAGTTCATCAATGAGCAGATTTATACTAGGGGTTCCGTAAATACGGTCGTTTGAAATTTTGGTTTCTCGATAATTTCGAAACTTTTGATTCGATCGAGATGAAATTTTGTATTTTAATCGAGAATGATATATTAAAACAAAATTTTATCCAGATCGCATGACCAGAACCATAGAAAATTGTAACTTGTGAACGGAAAGGCCTAGGAACTTGAAATTTTCAGGGTGGGTTTGGATCGCGAATATAGCGGCCACGTTCATCAATGAGCAAAATTAGACTAGGGGTTCCGTAAATATGGCTGTTCAAAATATTTTTTTCCTGATAATTTCGAAACTACTGATTGGATTGGGATGAAATTTTGCACCTAGCTTAGGAATAATGTATTCAAACTACGTGCCAAATTATGTCCAGATCGCATCAACAAGACCATAGATACCGTAGAAAATTCTAGCGAATTATCGAAAAAAAATTGGTCACCTAAAGCACTGACATGAAGTCTGGAGTTTCGCCTAAGTTTCAGAATTTTCGTGACAGCTGTCGAAAATTCCTTCAATTGATTTCTGAAACTGGAAAATGCGAATCTACCTTCAAGGTGTATGTACGAGCGCTCAAAAGCTCCTGCCTTCACAGCAGTGCTTTTCTAAATTTTTCAAAATCCTATCCGACAGGAATCATAACTCCGTCAAAGTTCGAAATTATTATCGAGAGAAACATCAAAGAATATATTTCATCTTCGAATTTTCAAAAAATTCTACACAAAATTTCAGCAGAATATGGCGAATTGTTTCAGCGGAACCAAAGTTCAAAAAAAAATTCAAAATAATCTTTTTCTAAAGAAAATAGGGAGTGAAAGAATAACAAAGATTTCTACTATTTCACATTTTAATTCTGTAACGGACTGTTCAATATGTTTTTTGCTGAACACAAAAGTTTAATTCATTCAACTTTTCACAAAATGAGTCCCAGATGGGTTTAAACATATATTGTAACGAATTTATGCCGGACCTGTCGCTCGACATTCTCGGCAGACTTCGACGTTCCAGACTCTTCGAGAACTATGAAGCGGATATAAATATACATCGGCCCAAACGAGAGTAGTAGTACAGTATAGGACTTAATAGCCCGTGCAGATAAATTATTGAGTGGTGTAAATAAATGAGTATTAGTGAACTGTAAATAAATTATTTAAGAAGAATTTGGACTATATTCACTACAATATGTTTAGACATGGAATACATGAAACCAAAACTAGCCTCGAACAAACCTCCTAAACAATTAAAAACACGACAAATTTCAATGGCCCATAGCTCTTTTATCCGAATGTTCGATAGGGGGCGCATCCCTATTGAAAGACACTTCACATACCTATTAAAACAATTTTTTTTCAATTTGTGTCTTCCGTTTTTGTCAAGGAAAATGGTTGAGAAGGATGTCCTTCCTATGGAAGCACACCGTTGGTCGCTTAGGCGAGGACTGGGTCTTTCTAGCCTTCCTGGGGTTCATCATGGCTCTCATCAGTTATGGAATCGACAAACTAGTCCTCTTGTTCTCCAGCTGTAAGTCCCCATCATTGCAAATTGATAAAATATTTAGATCGTGGTTTTCAGCAAGGATGTATCTTTACAAACTCGGCTTCAACATGAGTTCCAGATACTTTGGATGGGTGTTATTGCCGTTCTGCCTTATAATGTTCAACGTCGGTTTCGTCTACATGGTGGGGCCCCAAAGTGCAGGTCGGTATTTTAGATCTTTGCTAAAAAAAAATCACATTGGGGTTGTTCCAGGTTCCGGATTACCAGAGCTCAAAACAATTCTGAGAGGAGTGGTACTGAAAGAATACCTAACATTTCGAGTACTTGTAGCCAAAGTATTCGGCATAGCCTGCACCATAGGCTCTGGTATGCCCTTAGGCAAAGAAGGCCCCTTGGTACACATGTCGAGTATAGTCACCACCCTATACTCAAAATTCCTAACGAAGATGAGACACTTCAAGGGGGAAGAGATCAGGAAGACTGAAATGTTAGCCGCCGCTTGCGCTGTAGGAGTAGCCACCACATTCGCCGCACCTATTGGAGGTAGATTTAAGTAGTATTCCCATAAATGTGGTCTAATAGAGCCAACATTCCTCAGGTGTTCTCTTCAGCATCGAAGTAACCACGTCGTATTTCGCGGTTAGAAACTACTTCAGAGGGTTCTTCGCGGCAGTTTGCGGTGCCATCACCTACAGGTTGCTATCTGTTTGGATAGATGGCTTTAAGACCTACACGCCAGTGTTCAAAACGAACTTTCTGGTTGAGTTGCCGTTTGATCCGCAAGAACTCATCGCGTTCGCGCTCATGGGGTAAGTTGGGAACCATATCGAACCTTCATCAAGGGGACGTAGTGTATTTCCATTTTTAGGGTAGTCTGCGGTTTTGGCGGAGCTCTATATTGTTGGTGCCACAGGAACTATGTCCTATGGACCAAAAGGAATAAATTCTTGATATGGCTCAATGGTTTCTGGTGAGTCCCCTACATCAACCTCATTACCAACCTGCAAATGATGTGTTTTTGCAGTCGCTTCGTTTATCCAGGTTTCGTCGTACTGGCTGTATCTTCCATGACTTTCCCTCCAGGCATAGGAAGGTATCTCGCCGGCCAGCTTGCACCAAAGGGTCACGTGGACAATTTGTTCGCCAATTTCACATGGATGACGGGGAATTTAAGCGATTCCCAAGAGGTGGTACTCAACAATTGGAGAACCAACAGGACAGGGCCATATCTTCATCTTCTAAGCTTCATGGGTTTCATGGTAAGAAGAATTTATTGGTATTGGAAGAATTTATTGGTATATGACGTAAACCAATTACGATTATAGTTCCTCATGTCGATCTTCGCTTCAACCATGCCAGTGCCAAATGGGACCTTCATACCAACCTTCAGGTTTGGAGCAGCTTTTGGGAGAATAATTGGAGAGATCATGGCTAGATGGTATCCTGATGGTGAATAACGTCTCTCCAAAAGATAATCTTGGTTCGAAATGCCTTCATTTGTCCCCAGGTTTCTTTTATGGCGGTCGAAACGTGCACGTCATACCAGGAGGTTACGCCACCGTAGGAGCCGCAGCTTTCACAGGTGCAGTGACCCAAACTGTTTCTGTAGCTGTTATTGTTTTCGAAATGACGGGTCAAATCTGCCACGCTATTCCAATCTTGATAGCTGTCCTTATAGCCGTTGGAATATCCACCAAACTTGGTCCAAGCTGCTACAACAACGTCATCATCATCAAGAAGCTACCCTACCTCCCAGATCTCATACCCAGCGTTTCAAGTAATGATCAAGAACAACAGTTTAAGAATTTTTTTATCCTTGCTTTTTCCAGAGATGTACACCGTTTGTGTTGAAGACTTCATGGTGACCGATGTGAAATACGTCCATTTCGAAATGACCTACGCAGAACTGGAGAACGTACTTAAGGAGAATCCAAAGTTGAAGACTTTTCCCATAGTGGAAAACGCGGATAATATGATACTCTTGGGTTCGGCGAAGAGAAACGAACTGATCAAATTGCTTGAAGAGCAGACTGGAAGGAAGAGGAGATTGGAACACATCTTCAAGAAGGTATTCAAAGAATCGGAGGAAAGTCTTGCAACTGACGACAAAAGTTTTGGAACAACCGTAGAAACGAATAATAGATTGTCCACTTACGACAACCAGGCTCTTCGGCATTCTGTGGTGAGTGTTCGGTTCTTGAAATATAGGTGGAAACTTTAAACGTCTCTTATAGTCGACTCCAGGTATATTCGGAGGAGAAAGTTATGTTACTGTTGATGGTACCATGATGGAAGATGAAGATCGGTGCGAAAAACGGAAGGAGAAAGCTTTTAGATCTATATTCAGGTAAGACTCTCGGTGAAGGTGTAGAATATGGTTTCGACTTTGTTACCTTTTTAGGAGAATACCAAAGAACCAAGGGAGTTTCAGATCACTTCTAGGTGGTTCAAAAGGGTCCAGTATTATACCTGCCAAAGGAAAAACGTTGATGGTATGAATGTTGAATAGTCCTTTCATTTACGCGACATTTCAAGATATGGCTTTACATATTTTTGAGTTAACCCGTCCAAATTTTTTGCAGTTGCGGAATCCTATAAGGGACATGACCAAGACCGAACGCAGGAAGTGGGAAGAAGTCCAAATGGCTTGTTTGGTCGACTTTTCCACCTGCTGCGTAGATCCGGCCCCTTTTCAACTGGTAGAACGTACCTCCCTCCTGAAAGTTCACTCTTTGTTCTCCTTGATGGGACTCAATCAAGCGTACGTTACAGCCATCGGAAGCCTGGTTGGTGTTGTCGGTCTCAAGGAGTTGAGGAAAGCGATCGAAGATGCCAACAGCGGTATATTGAGACCCAGTGAGATGGCATCGCATGATTCGTACCTTTGGACGAAAGATTCCAGTTTCCAAGCTTATGTGTGATCTTTTTTTATAGAAAATAATGATATTTATGAAATAAGGAAAGAATAATAAACGAAGAAAACATAAAGCATGTATTTTCATTTCATTAGAAAGTAATTTTACATTGTTGATCGGAATATCACAGTATCATTAAGAAGCAGAGGAAAACATCTGGCATCAATAACAGAACAGGCTCTAATTACAATTTGACTAAATTGAATGAAAATTTGAGTTAAACTTCAGTAATGAAGTTTCATAAAATAGTCAATGAAAATGTGGAGTGAAACTATCTGTACAAGTAGAAGAATCTATAATAAAGCATTATTATGCAGTAATATCTTAATTCGATAAATAAAACGATTTATTCGGATACTGTACATCTCGACAAATAAATAAAAGCATCAATTATCTTCATCAACAAAATATACACAACATATCGGCTGTATAAAATTATACATTGAAAAATACTTCACCGCTTAGGAATTGAAGTTGGCCCTTTCGTTTTTTTTTCCCTAAATGATTGCGTCGACTTCATTCCTCAACACTTGTAGTCTTTCTATGACGCTATCTATGAATGGACGTTCCGAAGGATTAACTTGTAGCATGAACTTGATGAAATCATGAACATTCTGGAATTAAACAAATATTGACTGAAATAAGTATAATGTCCAATCTTAGATTCTATCGGCGAAACTTCTGAATTGAGAGTTTGGTTTTTTTGAGTTGCATTGAATATTTGACACAAGTATCATATATATCTGACAGTTGGAAGTAAGGTTCACCAATATACTGCATCATTACTACCAACATATTGCTTCGGAAAACCCTAATTGATTCCAAATATTTCAAATCGAAATTGTTAAAAATACTCAAGGGGGTTAGGTTAGGTTAAGTTGAGTCAGGCTTCTGAATCAGGACTTTGGTTTTTTTGAGATGCATTGGAAATGGAAAATTTGACAAAAGTATCATAAATCTGACAGTTGACAGTAAGGTTTACCAATATACTTTATCATTACTACCAACATATTGCTTTGAAAAAACTTAATTTATTTCATATATTTTGAATCGAAATTGTTGTAAATACTGTAGGGGGTTAGGTTAGCTCAAGAAAGGTACTTATATAATGTAATAACCTTATATTCTCTAAGATTGAGATAAAGAGAAACTATCAATTTTCATTATCAAATTAATACAAAACCCAGAAGAAATAGTATAGATTGTAGTAAGTATAGATTGATATTCATCAAGAGTTTGATTTTTTTGAGTTGCATCGAATATTTGACACAAGTATCATATATCTGACAGTTGGCAGTAAGGTTCACCAATATCATTACTACCAACATATTTCATCGGAAAACCCTAATTGATATCAAATATTTCATCGAAATTGTTAAAAATACTCCAGGGGGTTAGGTCAGGTTGAGTTGAGTCTGGCTTCTAAATCAGGAGTTTGCTTTTTTTGAGATGCATTGGAAATGGAAAATTTGACACAAGTATCATAAATCTGACAGTTGACAGTAAGGTTTACCAATATACTTTATCATTACTACAAACATATTGCTTTGAAAAAAACTAATTCATTTCATATATTTTGAATCGAAATGGTTAAAAATACTCCAGAGGGTTAGATTAGCTCAAGAAATGTCCTTATATAAGGTAATAGCCTCAGATTCTCTAAGATTGAGATAAAGAGAAACTATCAATTTTCATTATTAAATTAATACAAAACCCAGAAGAAATTTATAGATTCGTTGTTTTGAGTTGCATTGAATATTTGACACAAGTATCATATATCTGACAGTTGGCAGTAAGGTTTACCAATATACTTTATCATTACTGTCAACATATTGTTTCGAAACACCCTAATTGATTTCAAATATTCCAAATCGAAATTGTTAAAAATACTCCAAGGGGTTAGGTTAGGTTAAGTTGAGTAAGGATTCTAAATCAGGAGTTTGTTTTTTTTGAGATGCTTTGGAAATGGAAAATTTGACACAAGTATCATAAATCTGACAGATGACAGTAAGGTTTACCAATATACTTTATTATTAATACCAACATATTGCTTTGAAAAAACTAATCTATTTCATATATTTTAAATCGAAATGGTTATAAATACTCCAGAGGGTTAGATTAGCTAAAGAAAGGTCCTCATATAAGGTAATAACCTTATATTCTCTAATTTTCATGATTAAATGAATACAAAACCCAAAAGAAATGTATAGATTCTTATTTATCAAGAGTTTGATTTTTTGAGTTGCATTGACTATTTGACACAATTATCATATATCTGACAGTTGGCAGTATGGTTCACAAATATACTTTATCATTACTACCAACATATTGCTTCGAATAACCCTAATTGATTTCAAATATTTCAAATCAAAATTGTTAAAAATACTCCAGGGGGTTTAGGTTAGGTTAAGTTGAGTCAGGCTTCTAAATCAGGATTTTGGTTTTTTTGAGATGCATTGGAAATAAAAAATTTGACAAAAGTATCATATATCTGACAGTTGACAGTAAGGTTCACCAATATACTTTATCACGACTACCAACATATTGCTTTGAAAAAAACGTAATTTATTTCATATATTTTAAATGGAAATTGTTATGAATAAGGTAAGAACCTTATATTTTCTAAGATTGAGATGAAGAAGAATTTAACTAATTCTCATTATTAAATTAATACAAAACCCAGAAACATTATAGATTTTTATTGCAAGTTTCAGTATGTTTCTGAACTTGTTTATTTCTGAAAAGTCTTGAATTGCCCACCGATAAAAATAATCAAGAGAAGAATTGAAACATGAAAAAAGCACTCGTTAAAAATATAGTACTCACCTCGTTAAATGGCGCATCCTCCAGCAGAGGTAACGTCCCAGAAATCACCGCCAAATTGACAGAATCTCCTCTTTCGTGAACGACATCGAACGGCGACTTAAAATAGCACAATGCGAACATAACACAACCCAAACTCTAAAAAATCAAAGGTAAACAAAACGCCCAGTTTTCACACTAAAAATCCTACCCATATATCCGTCCTTTGATCTATAACGCAATAACTTTCAACGTGGAAGAGTTCTGGGGCTCTGTAAGTCATCGAACACCTCTCTGCGGCCAGATCCTGCAACTTCTGGGCGTCCTGAGCGCCGCAGATCTGGACTTTGGCTGGCGCGCAAGAACCTGAATAAAGAGAGAATTTTTATTTATTATTCAAAGGAAAAAAAATTGAACTCACCTAAATCCATGAGGACTGGTACCATTCCTTGGGATAAACAAACATTGGCAGTCTTAAGATCCCTGTGAGCCAATGGTTCGGGACTGAAATTATGTAAATATTTGACACCTTGGCATATTTCACTGAAAAGCCTCAGTATATCCTTAATATCTAAATAGTTCTTCGTGAAAGATCTCACAGCAAGATAATCATGTAACGTTCCCAGGGAAAAATACGGTAAAACCAGAAACGCCTCTGAAGTTGCATTCGTTACGATATCTGCAGATCCTGAAAAAAAAGTTCGAAATCAGTGGATCATAAAAATAAAGAATCACCAAAAGATTTTCTTACCCTTGAAAGAGGAATCTATGAGTCCTATAATATTCGGATGCTTAATTTTTTTGTAATAGTTTATTTCTTGCATGGCCACCTTCTGGTCGTCCACGCTGTGACATTTTATCCTTTTCAGTGCATAATATTTCCTCGTCGATGCATTCTCCACCAAATGAACAGTAGAAAAACCTCTGAAAACCAATTAAATTCTTTAAAGTGGTCCATTCAAGGGATCTGGCCCTACAGGAAAAATTGTGGGAATTATGATAGATCCCTGGGGGACACCGTTAGCGAAGGGAAATTTTATAGAATTCCATGAATATTTGTCGATCGGAATTTATTAAGAGGATAAAGACAACCTTCTGATTAAGTTCCAGGTGAGGTTTTATTCTCATTTAAAGTAATGATTTCCTCACATTCGATCATCAATTTTTGATTGAATGTTGAAATGACGATAACGTTCGAATGCGTAAACAATTTCACCGAATAATTTGGACTAATTTTCCTCAAATGACATAATTTTAACTACATTCAATACCATATATTGGTGAAATAGCATCATTTTTCAGACAGTCCTATTGACCCCTTCAAATATGACTCAAATAAAATTGATATGGTTCCTAACAACTATTTCTTCAGTCTACATAAGTTGCACAACCCCAAACGTCCTAGAAAGAATATTCGAAGTATTCTTCGATAATGACTACGAAAATTGTTATATCTCAATTGGAAGAGAATTTAACTCGAACTTCAAAGTTATATCCAAAGAAAAAGTCAGCGAAATATGGATATCGGATCGAACAACGAACAACACATGTTTCAAATACAAAAACTACGTTATTTTCACGAACAACAAAAACTTATCGAAAACGATGAATGATTTGAGGATTTTCATCCCTTCACAGTCCAAGATCCTCATAGTATCAAACCACCAAAACACAAGATTCAAGGAGCTACAATTGATGGTTTCTGAAAGAAACTGGGACCTTATAGTTTACCAAGAAGAAAAAATAGATCTTCCACCTCTTCACCTGACGACAACCCCAACAAGATACTCCTTGTGTTTACTGTTGCCTTACCCACAATGCAAGAAAGATACATCCGACATCCTTCAATTCGTCAAAACTCGCACCTACTGGAGTCTAAAGGGAATGCTGGAGATCCAAAATAGAACCCTGACGGTCGCCACCATACAAAACCCGCCCTACACTATAGTAACAAACGATACTCACGTTACAGGCGTCGAGATAGAACTACTAAGGGTCGTATTTCCTTTCCCTATACGCTTCAAGGTGTTAAGCAGAAAAAGTCTTTCGAAGATTCCCGTATCCCAGAACCCTTGGAAAAACATCAGCGAGGAACTTACGAAGAAAATCGGCGGTGCAGACATTGCCGTTAGTTCTTTGTGGATGAGGAGGTATCCACATGATATAAGCTACCCTTTGGACCAGCAATGCATAACTTTTATCGTCAAGAGACCCACGCTTCATTCGGAGGCTTCGTTTCTGTTCCAGACCCTCCCATTCGAACTGTGGGGCCTCCATATCTTGGTTTTATTCTTAATTGTCGCCGTATTGACGACCCTTCAGTCAGGTTTGTCACCTGGGGATTTTTTTCCAATATACAATTGGGACAGTGTCCTCCTGGACGTTGTCAGAACTTTCGCAGGTTCTTCCACGCCAAGGAGTCTTTCTGGGAGGTACCAACTTTTACGCTTCGTCTTCCTCCTATGGCTGCTCTTCTGTTTGATCATGGTGACCTGTTACAACGCAGGACTCACGACGTCCTTGAAATACCCGAAACTAACGAAAGATATAAGGAGCTTCAGGGATATGATGGACCATAAGATACCTTGGATGGACGAGACTGACGGCGTGGCACATTTCATATCATCCTCCAACGACACCACCTCCAAATCGCTGGTAAAGCTGTACGATAGCGAACCTAACAAGACCCACAAAAACTACAAGCTGAAGACTTACAACTACGGGTTCAGAGTCGACAATCTACCAGGGGGATACATCAGGAACCTGGAAGGGATAGACGACTCCACCTTGGAACAATTCCAGATCGTGCGCGGCTGCTACGCTGACGTCCATATGGTGTACGGTCTGAAGCCGAACTCGCCTCTGAAGAAGGCCTCCGACGTCTGCGTCCTGAGGATGACACAGTTCGGTTTCGTCAATCGTTGGTACCGTAAGTTCGCTGTGATGAAGAGGTCCGAGGCCATGTTTCGACTTTTCACCCCGAATTCTGGAGAAAGACTACTGACTTTGGATTTTGGGAAAATGCGGGGTGCCTTTTTGCTTCTACTTGTTGGGTTAGGTTTAGGCTTGGTAGCGTTCACTTGCGAGAAACGATCGGGAAAAAATTATTGATGTAGTGGTGGTAGTATTTGATTCAACGCACGCTTTGATAGGAGATCAAGCACAATCTTATGCGACCTTAGTAAATGGTGTCCCTCAGGGATCAGTGTTAGCCCCGCTATTTTTTACTCCACATGTCCAACTTACTATTTTGAGTTTTTTCGTTTTTTTCAAGCTCTACCTTGATATATAAATGAAATTTCACTCAATAAGCTCTTAAGATATAGGTGTATAGGTGCTCATTGTGATCTCACTCAACCAAATTTCTCAAGGTTCTCAAGAGTAGCAATATGAACAACCAGTAGTATGACGAATGAGTATTGAATAAAAGAAATTGAAAAAATATATATTGAAAACGTTTTATTCCCATTCTTGAGGAAGTAAAAACAATGAGCATAAATGAGTTTGAAGTTTATTTTCCTTTATTTACTTAATAATACCAACAATTCTGAATGAAAATATGTGGAAATATAAAGACAATCCTCATTTCTTTCACTAACCCTTCTTACATTTAAATATTAGGGCATTAGCAGAACATAAGAACTTTCATTCACTTCTAACGAAAAATAGGATGAATAAGGTTTGTAGTGAAGTTTTTGAAATATGTGATTTTCCTGTTTAACGCTATTACTAAGGAACTCTCCAATTTTTTTAATCAATGTTTTGATTCCGGAAGTTTTCTCGATATTTTATCTCAATAAAATATAATAATAGTACTGGAATGAATCAGGAACGAGCAATTTGATATCTCTAAATCACACCAGGAAATTCTTATCACTAAGTCAATTTCTAATTTCAACTAAATCTTGTACTCCTTCAAAAAATATAAATTGCAGATTGGGATAATTTCATGTTTTCCAGATTGAATTGAGTGGTCGAATTCAATCAGGTCAGAATACAAGAAATTTGAATGTAAAGACAGATCTTGTTCTAAACTGAGAAAACTGATCTAATTGAACTCAAGTGGTTAAAAATATTATAACAATACAATAACAATAGATAAAACCCCACAATAACAACACAGCTGGTAATTGCTCCTCAACATTACTTACCCATCTCCAAGATGTTCCTTGACAACGTACCTCACACCGTTTATGTTAATAACTTCTTTGGAACATATACAACCCATTTTCATAATAATACTTAAACCTAACGTGTTCATTCTAAAATCTTCTCGCTAATTGCTAAAACATATTTTAAAATTGTCCACTTAACCTATACCCGATACTTGACAGCTGTTCCTGTCAGAATGACTTCTTTGGCCTTTGGGGGATAAAGCTTGGTTTATGCCACGCTAGATGGACGAAACGTAGAAATAAAGGGGGACATACACCACAAGATTGCTCAGCAGAAGAATGGCGATAGGACATGCCTTCAATCATGGTGAAACTTGGGAATTGTTTTGAAGAATTCGACCAAAGCACTGAGAAGTTCTCAACACCAGATCAGAAAAACTCAATTTTATTTTGACGTAGTATTTCAATATAACTCATTGTATGAATGCCCTTTATGTAGACACAGAATTCCAGCAGGATATGGCGAATAGTTTCTGAGATACTGAAGTTAAAGAAAAAATAATTCTTCTGGTAGTACTATCCTCACGAAATTTCACATGAACCTTCGTGTCGTGTCAAAGAATTTTTTTAGTTATATAAAAGATGAACTCACCGTACTGCAAGTTTTATAGTGCAGCGCCACCTTCATACTTCCGATCGATTGCTTCAATTTTCCAAGATACAGAGGGTTAAATTTGAAAACGCTTGTTTCTATGTACCAAAAAGGTGTTAAGTATTTATTCTCATTAAGACAAATACTGTCATTTCATTTTTATAAACTTCAAAAGAAGGAATCATCGAATTATGTTTATTGAATATATCTCCTATCAGAAAAATCAATTTTCCCTCTGTGTAGCAAAAGAGACTTCAGTACTCGCGTTCCGAAATTACTGACCAGTACTGGCAACAGCCAGTAATTACGGAACGCTTGTCAGTAAATTTTGAAACGTCAAAACTGACGTTTAGTCGCGGCTAAAATTGACGAGCTGAAATTTTAGCGACTAGCGAGAGTTTCGAAGGAAATATGGAGAATTTTATAGGAGCGTTGGTGGACGATTTATTTGATTCTTCAACTAAGGAATCGATCAGTAGCAGTAGCAATGGGGAAGACCAAGATTTCGTAATTTGTTCAGCAGAAATTTATTTCTACTATAAAAACATGCGAGGTCAGATTATCCCTCTTCCAAGGATTCAAAATCATCTAGGTTTAGTGCAAAATTATTCACCTAGTTTATTTAAATCTCATTTCAGTTAGTATTGCATAAAGCTTATTTATATCTGTCCTGTCCTATATAAAGAGCAATGAAACTTTTCGAGTATAAATTATGAATTACCTTTTAGACACATTCTGAAATTTGTAGTGTCTTACCTGATAGGTACATTTAATTATGTATTTGGTAACAATTTTGAAAACTGAGCTACACGAGGAAGTAGATTCAGCTGGTAGACCAGAATAACCTTTACCAATTGCTTATTGCCCAGTGGTAGAAATTATTAAATGGCCAAAAGGTGAAGAAGTCAATTCAATCTGGAATGGCTTCAGAAGTAAATGGCCAATAAGCCAAATTCTAGTTGCGATAGACGAATGTCCCATTGAAATTAGAAAACCTTCCGAAGATGGCGATTCATTCATGAATAGACATCATAAGTATTCTATACAGTTACAGTTAAAATCATTACCTCGAAAGGTTATGGTATTGCATATTCCATTCTTATTGTAGTCGATTCACCCATGTGTATTTGGGTAATTGTGGATCAGTGAATGATCAAAGAGTTTTCAGACTTTCTGAGTTAAATGGGTTTTTATTGAATCCAGAGAGGTATTTTCCACAGAATTCAAATTTTATAGGAGTCGGTGCCTAAAATATTCATGAACACGTAATGGTTCCCTATGGGGATAATGGGCATTTAACTTCACAGCAAATCTACTTCAACCAACATCTTTCGTCTATTAGTACCGAGATTAGTACTATCATTGAAAGAACTCTCGGATTATTGAAAAATAGATTTCAGAGTTTACTCTATTGCTGTCCACTAACAGATATCCAATTTATTCCAAAATTTATAATGGCTTGTTGTGTTATTCATAATGTTTGTGAAATGGGAGGTGATTTTATAGATCTAGAATTAAATAATCCAGAACATCATACAGAGGAAAGTAATGTCGAACGAAATATACAGAATAATCCACATACAGTTAATGGGATAAACGAAAGGCTTCAAATAACCCGAGATATCAGGCCAGGTGAAATATAAAGATTGTATTAATTTGTTACTAGGTTTTCTTTCAAACAATTCTTCTATGAAAATGATTCAAATCAAAATATTTACGTAACCTCACTTTTTTGACGTACTGGCGCTCACACATCCTTTTTCTGGCAGTAGCCAACAGTAGATTTTTAGCCTCGCACAAGGTACATTGAAAGATGGCGGGAAAACGATGCCAGTTAAAAACTGTAATTTCGGAATGCGAAGTAGCCAATAGCAGAATTTTAGCCTCGCACAGGGTACATTGACAGATGGCGGGAAAACGATGCCAGTAAAATTCAGTAATTTCGGAACGAGTATCAGTACTGGCCAGTACTGGTCAGTAATTTCGGAACGCGAGTAGTGTCTATTGTCGTTATGACAAGTACTGTCATTTTATTTTCCTTCAGAAGATGGAATCATCGAATTATATTGAATATATCAGAGAACTCAATTTTTCTTTTATGTACCGAAAAGGACTTCAGTGTTCATTGTCAGTATGACAAGTCTAGTTATTTTTTTTAACCTTCAAAAGATGGAATCATCGAATTACATATATTGAATATATCAGAAAAACTTTTTTTTCCGTGTACCAAAACGGACTCCTGTGTTCATTGTCAGTATGACAAATTTTGTCATTTTATTCTTATCAACTTCGAAAGATGGAATCACCGAATTATATTGAATAGGTATATCACAAAAACTCAATTTCTTTCTGTGTACCAAAACGGCCTTCAGTGTTTATTGTCATTTTATTTCATAAACTTCAGAAGATGGAATAACAGAATTATACAGAATATTTTGGAAAACTCAACTTTTTTTTCACTTGAAACAGCTAGAAAGCTTAATTTCCTCATAGCTCATTCAATCGATGTCCCATATGTAGACACAAATTTCAGCAGGGTATGGCGAACAGTTTCTGAGACACCGAAGTTTAAAAAAAGATTTTTTTGAATTTTTCTTATGCTGCTATCCTAACATGAACCTTCGTGTAATAAACATAACGAAAATTACAAAACCATTTCGGTAGTTATATGAAGACGAACTCGCCGTACGACAAGTTCTAGAGTGCAGCGCCCCCTTTATACTTGCGATCGATTGCTTTTTGACAATCAACAGCTGAGACCGGAGTCTTCAACAATCCACAAAGATGAAAACAAACAAAACAAAGGTTATGACTTCCGAAAATTGCTCTTTTGTAAAAACTTAATTCAGGTTGATACTCCTGTTCTGGAAGAAGTCTGAAATATAGGATATTTTCGACAGCAGCTTTGTGAGGGTCCAACTCTTCAGCTTCCTCGTCCGCTTCTAACAATCTAACACCATATGCGAATTTTTTCTGGTGGGAATACGCCTTTCTATCGATTATTTTCGCGACCTGTTGCTTCGGCGGTCTCATGAGTTCAGAATCGGACAGTTTGTTGGGTGAAGAGGAAGAGGAACAGTCCACTGGTTTGTTAAGGTAAGAACTTTGTATTCCTTGTCAAATTTTTTTCACAACCTGCTTGTCTAGGAGTTGGTGGTTTTCCTCCATTCGGGCATCGATATAGTCGACGATAACGTATGCGAATTAATTCAGAATAAATTACCTCAATGCTCGTTTTTCCCAGTAAAAACTGATATTTTGACACGCATATTGACCTGTTGATTTAGTGACACATACTTTTTTTATTGGCCCGAATTGAATTTTTCTTTGCATCATTTTAGTTGGTAAGTTGCATTTGGAAAAATTCGAAAATGTTCACTTATGTCGGTCCACGCACAGTGGAGGGTTCCGCAGTAAGTTCTGAATTTTTTTCGATTCGATACACGTTTGGAATTTTATGTTTATGTGTTTTTCCGCAATGAAATTTTTGTTAATTTTTACTTCTCTCTAGTCAAAATTTTTTCTACCGAAAATTTGACTGTTCCAAAATTTCTAATTTCAGTTGAATTGAAATGAATCAATATTTCCAGAATTATATTATATGTAGGTATCTAATTCTTATTTGTATTACACTAATTGAAAATAATAAAACTTCGAAAATTCTTGTCTGTCTGATTAATTTGGAGACTGAATTTAGATCAGAGTTCATTTACCCCAAAAAGATATTGCATTTTGCATCGTTTGAGAAATTCATTGTTTGTGAAGTACCTAATCACAATGTTCAACAAAGCGTGACTCTCATTCTATTTTTAATTAAGGCCAGGCTTCTGCAATTGTTATCAGAATTTACAATGATTATTCCTCTGAAATAACATGAATATTCACTTTACACTTTCTGATATTTTTGTTCATATTGGAAACTCTCAAATATGTTACCTAGCTTGTAATCAAAATTTCCTGAGAAGCATCACAAATCTATGTTATTTTTTTAACACACAGGCTTCAAATAATTATCTGATTTTCCAATAATAATTGCATGGAGGTTATCAAAATATTCTTTTACTGATACAGTACATAACATTCAAATATGTCACAATTATTTTGAATTGATGTCCTTTAGATAAACGTGTAAATTCAATCAATATTGTTGAATGAAGTCCGGTTGTTTATTATATTCGTTTGATATTGAAGCCGATTTACATCTTATTACTATATATTAGGTACTTTGAGAAGTATCAAAGAACCGAATATACTCAGTGACCTTACAAGTGTTACACCCAGCAAGAATAATTTATTCGACTTGATTTTTTGGTAACATATTATTTACTAATTTAACCTAACCTAAATATTCATTAATTTTGAGCATTACATCTACCATATCGAAGAAACTCAAATTTATTGGGATTTATTATTTAACCCGAGTCTTGGAGCAATTCTACCTCAATAATCACTTTGTCCAAATTTGATAGTTTTTATATATAATGGCCGGATAGTATGAATAATATCCACATTAATCACTTCGGCTGTAACTGTTACAGATAATCTAATTGAATAGCAATTTAATTTCATTTCTGAATGTTATATTGACTAAATGGAGTACATAAAATGATAAATCAATTTATTGTGTTTTATTACTTTATCCGAGTCTATCTAGATATTGTGAAAATGGTATAATTTTTTGATTAATTTTACCTCAATAATCACTCTGATTCAATTGAATAGAATTTATTATTAATCACTTCGACTGTAACTGTCAAACTGTAATAGCGATTATAGTTAATCGCTGGATGTTTTGTATATTGACTCAATGGAGTAGATGATGTGATGAATTAATTATTGTGTTTTATCACTTTCTCCGAGTCTAACCATATATTTCGAAAAATGCTAGATTTTCTTGATTAATTTCACTTCAATAATCACTCTGACTAAATTGAATAGACTTTATTATTAATCATTTCGAATGTAACTGTTAGAGACAGTTAATGTGATTAAATAGCAATAATACTTAATTGCTGGAAGTTTTGTATATTGGCTTAATGAAGTAGATAATGTGATGAATTAATTATTGTGTGTTATCTCTTTCTCCGAGTCTAACTAGATACTTGAAAAAAGGCTAGATTTTCTTGATTAATTTTACTTTGATAATCACTCTGACTAAATCGAATAGATTTTATTATTAATCAATTCGACTGTAACTGTTACAGACAGTTAATGTGATTAAATAGCAATTATAATTAATTGCAGGATTTTATGTATATTGACTTAATGAAGTAGATAATGTGATGAATTAATTTATTTTGTTTTATCACTGTCGCCGAGTCTAACTGGATATTTAAAAAATGCTACACTTGTTTAATTTTTCTTCAATAATCACTCTGACTAAATTGAATAGATTTTATTATTAATCACTTCGACTGTAACGGTTACAGACAATGTGATTGAATAGCAATTACACTTGATTGTTGAATGTTATGTATATTGACTGAATGAAGTAAAAAATAGGATATACATATTAGTTTATTGTCATTGGGTTGGTTATTATCACTTTATCCGAGACTAACCAGATATTTCAAAAATTAGCTAGATTTCTTCGATTAATTCCCAAATAACCACTCTGTCTTAATTGGATGGTTTTATTAGTTTTTATATATAAGAGCTGGATGGTATGAATAATATCCACATTAATCACTTCAGGAATATTCTGCAATATTTTTCCCAACGATGTACCCTGATTACAATCGACTCTATTTATACAAATCGGCCATCGACCACAAAATTGATTAGAAGCGACTTATTCCGCTTTCCTCAATTTCTGAAAACCGAATTCCAAAATCATTCCAACCACATATAACTAACGATTTTGAACGATTAAGAAGTTTCGTTGTATAGAGTTCGTTTTAATCATGTTCGCTAGATTCACATCATCTGAATCTGTACCTTTTCTGTAAGTTAAATTACTTTCCTTCAAGTCCTATGAGTGTATTAAAAAAAAAATTCAAATCGTGGATTAACGTAGTTATATTCTTCAATTTAAATTTGATGAATGTGTTCGAAAAAAAATAAACAACAATATGATCTGTATTCCAAATTATTTAAGAAAAATTTCGTGCATTACACTGGATGTTAACAGAAAATTGGAAGTTTTTTGATGAATAAAAAAACTTTTAGTTTTCTAATTTATACACACTGTACCTCTACCTACAAGAAAGCAGTGTTTTTTTTCAGCATTTCTAGTTATAGTTTGAAACAGTAGTTGATATTCCAAAAAAACAATCGAAATCTCTGGTTTTTTTTCCAGAAACACGCACATGGAGGCCCAAGCTGAACATGCCAAAATCAAACGATACAACACCCTGTACATCATAACGACCTGTCTAGGGGCGAGTTTGGTCGTTTTAACATTCATATGGCTGAACCATTACGTCGGAGGCTTCTCCATCGCCCAAGCCAACACTGAATTCAACTGGCACCCCCTCCTGATGGTCACAGGGATGTTGTTCCTGTATTCCCAATGTGAGTATTGCCGTTTTCCAGAAGTGAATTCAATTGGAATTAACTTTGTCGTTCCGCAGCTATAATGGTGTATAGGACCGGGAGGAACACGAAGAAATTCACCCTGAAGTGTGTCCATGCTGGTCTTCACATAACTATATTAATCATGGTATCTTTGGGTTTGAAAGCTGTTTACGATTCGCACAATTACGCTTCGCCTCCTATAGCCAATTTGTACTCGCTCCATTCCTGGCTGGGTGCACTGACCGTCGCTCTTTTTGTTGGACAAGTAAGTACATACATTATACTCATCTGGGTCATTCAAAAATCACACACAGTATACAACAAATCTTCTTAGTTTCACTAAGTATTCAAAAACGCTTGATCCATCGTGCCCAATGGTCGCAACACAATTGATTATCACTAACGATCCCATTTTACCCATCTTTGGAAGTGCTCAATAACTTTAACAATGTTTTATTCATTTTTCAGCTAGTAATTGGTTTCACCTCTTTCCTGTATCCTGGGGCAGGCAAAGATTTCAGAGCGGCGGTCTTACCATACCACGTGACCTTAGGGTCTGCGGGATTCCTCATGGCAATAGTCACAGCGGTCCTGGGTTACACCGAAAAAGTTATGTTCTTCTTGTAAGTAAAGAATAATGCGAGGTAATTTTTGAGAATGGAAAATAAAAATTCAATTGATTTTTTTAGGGGGGGCAACTATCAAAAAAGCCCGTTATCTGGAATCATCCTGAATTTGATTGGAATCGTAACCGTTTTATTTGGAATCCTCACTTTACATCTTGTAAACGACGTCCAATACGCCAGAGAAGAGGCGATTGAAGACGAGGTACCATTATCGGGAGAATGAGAACGATGCTGAGAGAAGACTGTTGAAGCAACGAGTACTTAATGCTGCAAAGTCGAGGACAATACGTTATTGAGTTTGTTGTATATGTTATTATACTGTTTATTTGTTCTGGTGCTACAATGAGAGTGATTTTAAGAAATGAAACCAAATATTTTGGTGCTATATATTATATTTTGTTGATGTGTATATCGTTTTAATAAAGTATTGTGCAAAGAGAACATCTTGGTAGATTTTAATGCGAAGAACAGATGAGGAAGTAACTGTCCTATTATGCCCTACAAAATTAATCTAGTTCGGAAAAATATTCTGTCTTGCAAAAAGTGCAGCGATTCATCGAAGAGAGATCAAAATGGAGCATTCACAAAAACATTCTTTTTCGATAATAAATAAGTGAAATAATTCAAGGCCTTGTGTCCCATCGAGTGAAATAAACCCATGAAATAATGTATCTTGAACACTTTCTCAAACCGTTAAATTAAGTTATTGAACGAAATCCGCCGAGGGTTGCGTAGATAAAGCAATCCGGTTTTTTTTTGTCGAAAAAAAATCAGATTGCTTTATCTATCATTAAAATAAATACCGATCCCATCGAATTGAAACTCTGTTTTGTTGTTAGTTGTAGGATAACCGCACGATGATTTATGTAAAATTTCTTAAGGATCATACTTTGATATCGCAGAAATTATTAGCCATATCCTGCTGAAAATTCGTGTCTACATAAGGAGCATTTATTAAAGAAGTTAGGTGCAAGTTTGCTGCAAAGTTTCTCTCGATAATTATTTCAAACTTTGTCAGAGTCAGGATTCCTCTTAAAATTTGGGCCGGCTTTTGAAAATAATAGACCGACTTGAGGGCTGAAACGAATCATTATACGTTTCTTCCAACCGCTAACGTGTTACTTTCCAGGAATTTCCGATCAATTTTGGTAAGTTGAAGGTTATTTCAATTTTCTCATTCCATCTAGAATGCGGTCGAAATTGATAATATCGCAATGCAGGGATGTGAATTGCAGTAAGGAATAGGAGTAAGTAATGATTTTTAACGATTTTATACACTCATAATCTTTGTTTCGTTTTATATTCTCAGATTTTTAGAACAAAAAATTACGAAAAGCACTGCCGTGAAGGCAGGAGCTTTTGAGCGCTCGTACATGCACCTGGTAGGTAGATTCGCATTTTCCAGTTTTAGAAATCAATTGAAGGAATTTTCGACAGCTGTCAAAAAAATTCTGAAACTTAGGCGAAACTCCAGACTTCATGTCAGTGCTTTAGGTGATCAATCAATTTTTCGATAATTCGCTAGAATTTTCTACGGTATCTATGGTCTTGGTGATGCGATCTGGACAAAATTTCGCACGTAGTTTGAATACATTATTCCTCAGCTAGATGCAAAATTTCATTCCAATCAAATCGGTAGTTTCGAAATTATCAGGAACAGAATATTTTGAACGGCCATATTTACAGAACCCCTAGTCTAATTTTGCTCATTGATGAACGTGACCGTGATATTCGCGATCCAAACCCACCCTGAAAATTTCAAGTTCCTAGGCCTTTCCGTTCAAAAGTTACAATTTTCTATGGTTCTATGATCTGGACAAAATATTGCTTAAAATATCATTCTCGATTGAAATAAAAAATTTTATCTCGATCGAATCCGTAGTTTCGAAATTATCGAGAAACCAGAAAATTTCAAACGACCTTATTTACGGAACCCCTAGTTAATTCTGCTCATTGATAAACGTGAACGCGACATTTCAGATCCACACCTATCCTGAAAATTTCAAGTCCCTAGGCCTTTCCGTTCGAAAGTTATGATTTTCTATGGTTCTGGTCATGTGATCTGGAGAAGTGTAGCTTGAATATATCATTCTTCATTAGTATACAAAATTCCATCTCTTGAGGTTTATAAGAATGAAATGACAATATTTGTCATACTGACAATGAACACATAAGTTCGTTTTGGTACACAGAAAAAATTGAGTTTTTCTGATATATTCGATTCAATTCGGTGGTTCCATCTTCCATTTTTTGAGGTTTATAAAAATGAAATGACAATGTTTGTCATATTGACAATGAACGCACAAGTTTGTTTTGGTACACAGAAAAAAATTGAGTTTTTCTGATATATTCAATATAATATTCGGTGGTTCCATCTTTTGAAGTTTATAAAAATAAATTGACAGTACTTGTCATACTAACAATGAACACTGAAGGACGTTTTGGTACACAGAAACGAAACAGGCAGGCAAAAGCTTCTGACTTTTGTTATGCTTTTATCAACAACAGAAAAACATTGAAAAATAAGAAATGGACCTCATTGCTGACGGATGAAAATAAATGTCATTGCACATCAGCGTTTTCGGCATTGTTGGATATAGGTCTTCAAACATGAAATAAAAAGTTTGAGATAACTTTTTAGATAATTCAATAGTTTGTGAGAAGTGAAAAAAAGACAAGTAGAACATAAGAAACACTTTCAACGAAAAATGTTCAGTAGATGGCCACTTTTTTCGAAAGGTTACCAAACGTTTCTAATCGAAAATAATAATCCCATTCCAACCATATCAGAATTATCAGAATGACCTCTGCCTGCTACCGAAAGTATCTCACTCGCTATTTCATCATCAACCACCACACAACAAATAAGTTCGTTGTTATGCCAATATATTCCCCCTATCAGAAACATATCAACAATGTTCTCAAGAAGACCCATATCGGCCCTCTACTCAATACGCCGCTTATCCAACCGGCAAAACCAGGGTGAGAAAACAGCCTTGTACGATTTCCACGTGGAAAATGGCGGAAAAATCGTCAACTTCGGGGGTTTCCTCCTGCCCGTCCAATACTCCGACTTGGGCATCGCCGCCTCCCACGTTCACACGAGGAACAACGCGTCGATATTCGACGTTTCGCACATGTTACAGACGGAAATAAGAGGTAAGGAAGCATGGGCGTAGACATGGATCGGCGAAGGGGGTTTTATCACTGTTATTTCCCGCAGGTAAGGGATGCTTGGATTACTTCGAATCTATGTGTACGGCAGACCTGAAAAACTTACCGGAAAATTCGTCGGTCCTGACGGTTTTCACCAACGAGAATGGCGGAATTTTGGACGATCTCATTGTGACGAAAATCAACGATGAGCATTTGTACGTTGTTTCGAACGCTGCGATGAAGAATCAGGACCAACTAATCATGTCGAACGCTTTGGTGAGTACGAGAAGATATTTCAGCCACTTATTAGTTCCCATTCGTAAGCTAAATCTGGCAACAAATCGTTCGGGGTATATTCCTGAGAACAGTCCCTTCTCCCACGTTGAGGCAGCGCCAATGAGAATTGTCCCCTTCGAAGCGTAATTAGGGTAATAGAGTCAAGTCGACGATAGCTTTTTATAGTATAACTTAATATGATGAATAAACCGATTTTAACTTTTCAAGAAAAGCTACAAACAAAAATCGATCACGGACGTAAACCTGAAATTCCACGAACCGAAGGAGCGAGGACTGATAGCTCTACAAGGACCAAAAGCGGCGAGTGCACTTCAGAAACTGACGGATATCGACGTTTCCAAACTCTTCTTCATGACGTCCACCGTCGGAAAAGTTGGCTATACAGAAAACTGCAGAGTAACCAGGTGCGGGTACACCGGCGAGGATGGCTTCGAGATAAGTATTCCGGCTGAGAAACAAGTAGAGGTAACCAGGACTTTATTGGAGCAGGAAGGCGTCAAACTGGCTGGCCTAGGAGCGAGGGACTCTCTGAGGTGAGAACCATTTGGTTGGGTTAGGAAAGGTCTTTAGGGTTAGGCGTATATCCTAAAGTAAGGATCTTTTCCAGTTTTCTATAAGAAGTGTGGAGAGACAGCACGACCTTGTCTCTTACGAGTTTTTGGTGGTCCCTTCTACTGTTGGAATCTTTCTGGTTTACTCTTGCAATCCTGACAACGGCTCTTCCACATAGCTCTCTTGGTCTGAATATGCCAGGTCTTTCAGTGAAAATCTAACAGAAGGTTTCCTCTGGCAATACCTATATATAAAGCTTGCTCAGCAAAATATATATAATCTTCACTTACGTCCCATCCTTACTCTGTAGGTCTGTCATAAACTTGGACAGTGATCTTTCGAGGAATCTTTTGGCATGTCTCTGCCTTAGAATTTCTGCCCACCAGTAGTGAGCTTCTTTACCCATTTTTTCTGCCTGGCTGTAACTTTTGCTATACTTGATGGCAGTACTGGGCCATATAAAGCCAACTATGGGCCTTGTTAGACCAGTTCTTCATCCCTCTGTGCCCTGGAACCGACTCCAAGGCCACTTTGCTGTGCTTGGCCTGTTCCTTCAAAGGTCCCTTTCTGTTATAACTTCGGTTCCTAGGATAAGGTACGCATAGTATCCTTTTTAGAGGATCTCCTCCAGTTTCCTATGAGAAGGTTGGTAGAGACAGCACGACCTTGTCTCTTACGAGTCTTTGATGGTCCCCTTCTACGGTTGAAATCTTTTTGGTTTACTCTTGCAATCCTAACAACGGCTCTTCCACATAGCTCTCTTGGTCTGGATATGCCAGGTCTTTCAGTGAAAATCTAACAGAAGGTTTCCTCTGGCAATACCTATATAAAACTTGCTCAGCAAAATCTATATAATCTTCACTTACGTCCCATCCTTACTTTGTAGGTCTGTCATAAACTTGGCCAGTGATTCTTCAAGGAATCTTTTGGCTTTACTCTACCTCAGAATTTCTTCCCACCAGTAGCGAGCTTCTTCGCCCATTTTTTCTGCCTGGCTGCAACTTTCGCTATACTTGATGGCAGTACTGGGCCATATGAAGCCATATATGGGCCTTGTTAGACCAGTTCGTCATCCCTCTGTGCCCTGGAACCCACTCCAAGGCCACTTTGCTGTGCTTGGCCTGTTCCTTCAAAGGTCCCTTTCTGTTATAACTTCGGTTCCTAGGATAAGGTACGCATGGTATCCTTTTTATAGGATCTCCTCCAGTTTCCTATGAGAAGTGTGGTGGAGACAGCACGACCTTGTCTCTTACGAATCTTTGATGGTCCCCTTCTACGGTTGGAATCTTTTTGGTTTACTCTTGCAATCCTGACAACGGCTCTTCCACATAGCTCTCTTGGTCTGGATATGCCAGGTCTTTCAGTGAAAATCTAACAGAAGGTTTCCTCTGGCAATACCTATATAAAGCTTGCTCAGCAAAATATATATAATCTTCACTTACGTCCCATCCTTACTCTGTAGGTCTGTCATAAACTTGGACAGTGGTCTTTTGAGGAATCTTTTGGCATGTCTCTGCCTTAGAATTTCTTCCCACCAGTAGTGAGCTTTTTTACCCATTTTTTCTGCCTGGCTGCAACTTTCGCTATACTTGATGGCAGTACTGGGCCATATAATGCCAACTATGGGCCTTGTTAGACCAGTTCGTTATCCCTCTGTGCCCTAGAACCCACTCCAAGACCACGTTGCTGTGCTTGGCCTGTTCCTTCAAAGGTCCCTTTCTGTTATAAATTCAGTTCCTATGGATTAGGAACGCATGGCATCCTTGTTATAGGATCTCTTCCAGTTTTCTATAAAAAGTGTGGTAGAGACAGCACGATCTTGTCTCTTACGAGTCTTTGATGGTCCCCTTCTACTGTTGGAATCTATTTGGTTAACTCTTCCAATTCCGACAACGGCTCTTCCACAAAGCTCTCTTGCTCTGGATATGCCAGGCCTTTCAGTGGAAATCTAAAAGAAGGTTTCCTATGGCAATACCTATATAAAGCTTGTTCAGCAAAATATATATAATCTTCACTTACGTCCCATCCTTACTCTGTAGGTCTGTCATAAACTTGGACAGTGATCTTTTGAGGAATCTTTTGGCATGTCTCTGCCTTAGAATTTCTTCCCACCAGTAGTGAGCTTTTTTACCCATTTTTTCTGCCTGGCTGCAACTTTCGCTATACTTGATGGCAGTACTGGGCCATATAATGCCAACTATGGGCCTTGTTAGACCAGTTCGTTATCCCTCTGTGCCCTAGAACCCACTCCAAGACCACGTTGCTGTGCTTGGCCTGTTCCTTCAAAGGTCCCTTTCTGTTATAAATTCAGTTCCTATGGATTAGGAACGCATGGCATCCTTGTTATAGGATCTCTTCCAGTTTTCTATAAAAAGTGTGGTAGAGACAGCACGATCTTGTCTCTTACGAGTCTTTGATGGCCCCCTTCTACTGTTGGAATCTATTTGGTTAACTCTTCCAATTCTAACAACGGCTCTTCCACATAGCTCTCTTGGTCTGGATATGCCAGGTCTTTCAGTGAAAATCTAACAGAAGGTTTCCTCTGGCAATACCTATATAAAACTTGCTCAGCAAAATCTATATAATCTTCACTTACGTCCCATCCTTACTTTGTAGGTCTGTCATAAACTTGGCCAGTGATTCTTCAAGGAATCTTTTGGCTTTACTCTACCTCAGAATTTCTTCCCACCAGTAGCGAGCTTCTTCGCCCATTTTTTCTGCCTGGCTGCAACTTTCGCTATACTTGATGGCAGTACTGGGCCATATAAAGCCAACTACGGGCCTTGTTAGACCAGTTCTTCATCCCTCTGTGCCCTGGAACCCACTCCAAGGCCACTTTGCTGTGCTTGGCCTATTCCTTCAAAGGTCCCTTTCTGTTATGACTCCAGTTCCTTTGGATAAGGTACTCATGGCATCTCATGGCATATAGGAGCTCTTCCAGTTCTATACAAAAAGTGTGGTTGAGACAGCAAGACCTTGTCTCTTACGAGTCTTGTGTGCTCCCCTTCTACGGTTGGAATCTTTTTGGTTTACTCTTGTAATCCTGAAAACGGCTCTTCCACATAGCTCTCTTGGCCTGGATATGTCAGACCTTTATGTGAAAATCTAACAGAAGGTTTCCTCTGGCAATACCTATATAAAGCTTGCTCAGCAAAATCTGTATAATCTTTACTTACGTCCCATCCTTACTTTTTAGGTCTGTCATAAACTTGGACAGTGATCCTTTAAGGAAATTTTTTGGCTTGACGTTCTCAGAAGTTCTTCCCACCAGTAGTGAGCTTCTGAGCTCTGCTAAGGCCACTTTGCTGTGCTTGGCCTGTTCCTTCAAAGGTCCCTTTCTGTTATAAGTTAAGTTCATATGGATAAGGTATGCATGGCATCCTTGTTATAGGATCTCTTTCAGTTTTCTATAAGAAGTGTGGTAGAGACATCACGACCTATTTTGCTGCCAGAGGCATCCCTTGTGGGTTATTAACGCATCAATCTAGCTAGCCTAGATCATATTAAACTCCTCATATTTTCCAGACTAGAGGCTGGGCTCTGCCTCTACGGCAGCGATATCGACCAAAACACAACTCCAGTTGAAGCCGCCCTCACTTGGCTTGTTTCCAAGGCGAGAAGAGAAGCAGGCAACTTTCCAGGCGCCCGCATAATCCTGGACCAAATCAAAGGAGGCTCCTCAAGGAAGAGGATAGGCGTAGTATCCATCTCTGGACCACCAGCCCGCCATTCTACCAAGATTCTAGACGAGGACCAAAAGGAAATAGGCGAGGTTACCTCTGGATGTCCAGCCCCAAGCTTGGGGAAGAACGTCTCCATGGCATACGTTCCTACCGAGAAGAGCAAAGCCGGCACCAAGGTGCTGTTGAAAATCAGGGATAAGGTCTACGATGGGGTTGTGTCGAAAATGCCTTTTGTGCCAAGTCGTTATTATGTCAAACCAAAAGGAAATAAATAAACTTAATTCATTCATACCCTCTGTTTTTCCAAAACCTCTCAAGTTCAGCGAGACTAATGGAAAATGTAAATTCGAAGGGATTTATCACGTCGAAAAAAATAAACCATCCAATTATTCTGGATTTGGTGTAGGTGGAAGACCCCGAATTGAACCCAGCTCCCACAAAATGTCAAGAGTCGTCTCCATGGTTACGGATAAACGTAACAACAGGGGCAACAGCAAGGGAAACCGAATATCGGGTTTCTTCCAGGGGAAACCCCGGCTCAGCTCTGTGCTTCGACTGAGATGATGACGGTAAATTCCAAATCTGCGTGTCTTCTGTGCATCTTCAACGTTCTGGGGAGACACAGAGCTCGAACTGAACGTTGTGATTCAAGCCACGACTCGACCACAGAACCGAAAACGTCGTCCTGCTCTATTTATTCATTAACAAAACACATCGCCACTGACCTACGTCAAATTCGTATCCTTCTCTGTGTCCTGCGCCTGCCTGATACGGCATTGTGACGTCACGCACATCAATACGGGAGTATCAGCCATAGTTCGTTTTGTGGACGGCGATATTAGTTAAAAACACATTTTCGAAGATGTAAGTACGAATTTTCCAAGCAATTTTCGATATGGTAGACGTGTAGTTCGGAGATACAGTGGGGATTTTCGAGAATACGGGATAACGCGGTCGATTCGGGGCGATTTATCGGGGTGGCTATTGTCGAAGGGAGGTTTTTCCGAAGGGGGTGAATTTTCGGCGTATCTAGGTGGTGATCTGGGAAATTCCACGCCCGCTTTGCTTGCTCTTGGGGGTGATAGTTGGATATCGGAAATTTAAAACTTTTCTCATTCAGGTTTATCAAAATTCAGTGTATTTATGGGGGATTTACGCGACTTTTTTTGAACGGAGTTAGTAGAGGATGCCGGGGGATAAATTTCCCGAAAATCAGTGAAGTGATTTTTTTTCTTAATGAATGAAAGGAAAATTCCTTAATTCGAATTAATTTCTTAAAAATATAAAATTGATTTTTAATTCTGCGCAAGCGCTATACCCATAGAATCTTAGAAATGTCTCATTCGAAGATAAAATATTTTTTTTTAAATGAGGAAGGGTTGATTTCAAGTAAATTATACATTTGTATGTTTTTTCTCATACCTTTCACAAAGTAGAATTAACATCACAAATAACTGAAACTTATCTAGGGTGTCCACCAAGGGTGTGTTTCAATACGAAAGAAATATATCCCTTAATTTTCATGTTGATAGATCTTTTTTCAACTTTTTGGATTGGTGAACAAAATTCGTCCAAAAAGAATATTTTATTGCAATATTTTCCTTGTTATTCTCCTATTCTCCATGTTCCCTCACAGCACCAGATATTTCTGGAATACTCATTTCGGAATATAAGAATACTACCTGAGTGTTCTACTTGCTACCTAGAATATTGCATGAGCAATATTCCCTGTATATTCTCATAATGTCCCAAGAATATTTTATTGGGAATATTCCTGGAATTTTCCATATATACATTTGGAATACAAGAATCAGGGTGTGTTTCAACATGAAAAATTATTCCCATCTCATCCATTTCCATGAAAATATTGGGAATAGATATCATTTCTCCACTTTTTGGGTTCATGAAGGATATTCGTGAAAACTGAAAAAAAAAATTTTATTGTCGTTTTCTTGTAATATTTTCTTGTTTACATTCTAGAATATTCCTCGAATGTTCTGTTTGGTGCTAATTAAAACACTTCCAAAATATTGCTCAAGAAATATTCCCTGTATATTTGGAATATTCTCTAAGAGAATATTTCTATAATTTTCCATGATTATTTCAATTTGAACGTTGTAGGAATATTTCATACTGAATATTCTCAAGGAAATTTCCATTTATATTTGGTGCAAATTCGGAATATTCTCATAATTACACAAAATTTAGAATATTCCTGAAATTTGTACATATATGTATATTCGAGAAACCCCCGTTCTTAGAATATTTTATTTTGATTATTGCTGAAAATCTCCCTAAGATAAGGAATTTTCCATTTATTTCGATTATTCCTAAAAAACTCCCCGAGAAATGTTCATTTATATATTATATTCCTACAATATTCCAAGAATATTTTATTTTGAATATTCCTATGTATTCCTGGACTATTTCAATTAGAACGTTCCAGCAATATTTTATTTAGAATATTCCTAGAACAGTCCCTTAGCAAATGTATATTTGATGCAAATTGTAACATGTCTAGAATATTCACCATGCATTCGGAATATTCTCATAAAATATATATTCATATACTCAAAAAATTCCTGGAATACACTAAATAAAAATTTTCAAGTATTTTTGGCAAATTCCTATAATATTCCTAGATTATGTCACTTAGACTGTTCCAGCCATATTTTATTAAGAATATTCCAAGAAAAGTCCCTTAGGAAATTTCCATTTATATTTGGTGCAAATTGGAAAATGCCTAGAATATTCACTATATATTCGAAATATTCTAATAAAATAACACTTAAAAAATTCCAGGAATATTCTGAATGGAATTTTTCAAGTATATTTGAAAATTTCTTCAATATTCCTGGATAACTTTCTTTTGAACGTTCCAGGAATTCATTTTGAATATTCCTATAATACTCCTGGATTATTTCAATTAGAACGTTCCAGCAATTCTTTATTTAGAATATTCCTATTGAATTCCCTCAGGAAATTTCCATTTATATTTGGTGCAAATTGGAACATGTCTGGAATATTCACTATATATTCGGAATATTCTCATGAAATATTACTAAAAATTCCAGGAATACTCTGAATGGAATTTTTCAAGTATATTAGGGAAATTCCTTCAATATTCCTGGATTATTTCCTTTTGAACGTTCCAGGAATATTTCATTTTGAATATTCCTGGATTATTTCAATTAGAATGTTCCAGCAATATTTTATTTAGAATATTCCTAGAAAAATCCCTCAGGAAATTTCCATTTATATTTGGTGCAAATTGGAAAATGCCTAGAATATTCACTATAAATATATTCGGAATATTCTAATAAAATAACACTTGAAAAATTCCAGGAATATTCTGAATGGAATTTTTCAAGTATATTTGGGAAATTTCTTCAATATTCCTGGATTACTTTCTTTTGAACGTTCCAGGAATTCATTTTGAATATTCCTATAATACTCCTGGATTATTTCAATTAGAACGTTCCAGCAATATTTTATTTAGAATATTCCTACTGAATTCCCTCAGGAAATTTCCATTTATATTTGGTGCAAATTGGAACATGTTTGGAATATTCACTATATATTCGGAATATTCTCATGAAATATTACTTAAAAAATTCCAGGAATACTCTGAATGGAATTTTTCAAGTATATTAGGGAAATTCCTTCAATATTCCTGGATTATTTCCTTTTGAACGTTCCAGCAATATTTCATTCAGAATATTCCTAGAAAAGTCCCTTAGGAAATTTCCATTTATATTTGGTGCAAATTGGAACAGGTCTAGAATATTCAATGTATATTCGGAATTTTCTCATAAAATAACACTTAAAAAATTCCCGGAATATTCTGAATAGAATTTTTCGAGTAATTTGGAAAATTCCTTCGATATTCCTGGATTATTTCCTTCTGAACGTTGCGGGAATATTTCATTTTGAATATTCCTGGATGATTCCAATTAGAACGTTCCAGCAATATTTCATTCAGAATATTCCTAGATAAGTCCCTAAGGAAATTTTCATTTATATTGGGTGCAAAATGGAACATGTCGAGAATATTCACTCTATATTCGGAATATTCTCATAATATACAGGGTGTTCCTAAATCGAAGAAACAAACGAAAAGGGGAGATTCCTCGAGTTATTTCAAGAAAAAAAAGTCTCATAAACATGGGATCGCAAACGTTTCGTTTTCGAGATAAAGGGTGTTAAAGTTTGAATTTTCTTCAAGCTTTTTTCTCATAGTATCTGCAATTCACAAGATATTCAACAGAATTCTAACTTCAACACCCTGTATCTCGAAAACTTTTGTGATCCCATGTTTATGGGACTTTTTTTCTTAAAATTACATAAGAAATCTCCCCTCTTCGTTTGTACCTCCAATTTATGAACACCCTGTATAGGTAATATGGTATACGTACTTAAAAAAATTGCAGGAATACCCTAAATCGAAATTTTCAAGTATTTTTGGAAAATTTCTGCAATATTCCTGGATTATTTTCTTTTGAACGTCTCAGAAATATTTCATTTCGAATATTCCCATAATATTCCTGGACTATTCAATTCGAATATTCGTAAAGGAAAATCTCGAAAATAGGTAGGTACTCTCATCACGTTCCAGGAATATTCCATTTTGAATATTCTGTCCATACCTATTTAACCTCGATGAAATTGAATTCGAAATGAAATTTTAATTCATTTCGATTGTCAATAAAATGGAGATTTATTGCAATTCCTTCTGTAATCTAGTGTTGAAATAAGAGTTAATTATAAATTTCCTTGATTACTTATCTTTTATCGCATTGTCATTAGGTATGTTACATTTATCGTTATCCTTGCCATAATTATTCTCAGTATGAAAATGTTAATTTCATACATGAACACTTATATTTATCTGCTGAAAATAGGAAAATGAGACACCGAAAGCACAAACCTTATCTCTGCATAAAAATGAGCTTCTTTACTCCAGTTCCAAGCGTTTTCCAACTTACTAATGTCCATTTCCAGTCCCTAATATGCATATTGCTAACAAAATTATTTTCTTAAGGTCCACGGGGGACGCGTTAGGAGCCCCAGCTGTTGGTGCTGGCGAAGATGGGATCGTCGGGGGCCCCAGGACGCCGCAACAAGTCGCGGCCCAACGAAGGCTTCAACAGACCCAGGCCCAAGTCGACGAAGTGGTCGACATAATGAAAACCAACGTAGAAAAGGTCCTGGAAAGGGATCAGAAGCTATCGGAACTCGATGATAGGGCAGGTAAGCAGTAGAAAAAGTGATAGCATCGAATCGTTTGCACAAATTATAACTTGAATCCATAGAGAAAGGCATGAGGATAAACGTGATTTCTCAACCTCGTAACAGTGAACGTGATTTTCAATTCGCACATTCGCAGTGACGCTCGAAACTGTCGGTAATCACTAGTCGCAAACGTTATTTTTCCTTCTTTGGTCACCCCTAGATCAACGCAAACGGTAATTTCGAATATTCTATGACCGCTTCATCCCGCCGGCCCGTTCAAATTTTGAAGGTTAGAAAATAATCAATAACGCCTGACAGCGTTTTCGCAAGAAGGTGTAGTAAAATTCATGTTTTCCCAATTATTATCCTGAGTTATCATCGCAGTTTCAATTCGTTCAATTTTCACGATAAATCGTATGAAATGGCAGTAAATATAGATGACCTAGCCACCGTCTTATCTTTGACCAAAGTGAGCGAGTCTGGTGTGAGCTTCGCAGGTAAATCGTTGAAACTGAACACGGAAGATGACGCCAAACAGGTTACCGACGAAATCGACAGATGTAAATCTTTACAATACTTGAATATGGAAGGAAACACTTTGGGGGTGGATGCAGCTAAAGCCATAGGAAAATCACTGGAAAACCACCCCGAATTCAAGAGAGCACTGTGGAAAGACATGTTCACTGGTAGGATGAAGACGGAAATCCCCAAAGCCCTAGAGTTCCTTGGTGATGGTCTAGTCAAAGCAGGAAGTCGTTTGACGGAGTTAGACATGAGTGACAACGCTTTCGGTCCTATCGGAGTTGAAGGTTTGGCTTCGTTACTACGAAGCGCTTCTTGTTTCGCCCTGGAAGAACTTAGGTTAAACAACAACGGTTTAGGAATAACCGGTGGAAAATTATTAGCAACCGCCTTAACAGACTGTTATAATCGAAGTAAAAGCGAGGGTAAACCTCTCAAACTACGCGTGTTCATCGCTGGTAGGAACAGATTAGAAAATGAAGGAGCCATAGCCCTCGCTGAAGTTTTCAAAATGATCGGGACTTTAGAAGAGATAGCAATGCCTCAAAACGGCATTTATCACCCAGGAATCACCGCTTTATCCTCCGCCTTCAACAACAACAAAAATTTGAAAATACTGAATCTCAACGATAACACAATCGGTCCTAAAGGGGCCGAAGCACTGGCTAAATGCCTACCGAACCTGCAAAACTTGAAGGAGATCAATTTCGGGGACTGTCTACTCAAAACAAACGGAGCTACAGTGTTAGCCGAAGCCTTGAAAGATAAACACCATAACCTAGAACAATTGACGTTGGAATGCAATGAGATTCAAAAACCGGGAGGAATTGCTGTTGCCCAAGCGTTAGCCAACAAACCCAAACTCAAAAGTGTGATACTTGACGGAAATCAATTCGGCGATGAAGGTTGTGATGAGGTTAAAGAAACGTTCAGGAAAATTGGAAAATACGACGTGTTGGAAAGTTTGGATGAGGACGAAGGAGACGATGCCGAAGACGAGGAAGAAGAGGAAGTAAACGAAGATACTGAATCGGAAGAAGAAACAGAAAACGTAACCTTCGACCAATTCCTGCAAGACCCCAGTGATGATAAATTCTTGAATTTGGGACACGAGAGGAAAAATTTGATCTTGAAAGAATCGAGAAGAGCTGGAGATATAATTTTGAAAGATTACATCAACGTTCTTATGAAAGTGTCATCTTTGTACGGTAGCAAAAGGGAAATGGTACGGAATTATGCATTGGACGTAACCGAAAGCTTATATAAGGAACTATTCACGTGGGCTGCGACGAAACAGAATTCGCCCTATGTCTTCAATGCAATCTTTGTGAATTTGGGGCTAATCAAATGTGAAGACAAGAGTTTCACTCCGACCTGGGACTGTAAATCTTGCCAAAACGCTTTGAAAGCGCTCAAAAACAACAACTGTGTGCCGCAGACTGTCAAGAACATATTGGATGTATTTTTTGCACACACAGAAAACGGAGTGTGAATTGGTTTTCAACTTGATTAATTTTTGTTGATCTAAAAATACTTGTAACGAGATTTGTTAATTGTTTTATTGGGGACTTTTATTAATCACATTTGCCGAAACTGAAGGGACTTGTGAGTGTTAAATTTCGAGCTTAATATTGTCACGAAAATTCATGTATGAATGTAACAATTCCATCAGGAATATAAATATATGAATATTCACACCAATTTTGTTTATATGACCCATTATTGTATTCCGTCAGAGTTTTATTGAATTATTGATGAAGATATTGAGAGAAAGTTAAAACAAAAACTCAGGAAATGAAAAAATTTATTTGACGACCTCTAATTTGGATGATTTTTTTTGTGCGCTTGTTTTTTTGAAGAGAAAGTTATCATTCTGTCCAAAAAGGTCATCATTTTCAAATTTTGAGCCACTAGTTCAGTTTCAAACAATCAGGTTAGATTTCTCTCGATAAATATTTCAAACTTTGTCGGAGTCGTGATTCCAAGGGCTGAAACTACTCAATTTCAGAAAATTCTATTTGACATAATGAAGTACTTCTTTCAGATCGAAAACAAAAAATTATCATTTACATGTTGCTGTTGCATTACTTAAATGAGTAAATTGAGGCACAAATAAAAAAAATAGTTTTTCTGATGTACTCAATATAATTTGGTGATTTCATTTTTCGAAGTTTGTAAATTTAAAATGACATTACTTGTCATATTAACAATGAAAACTATAAAGTCCGTTTTGGTACACAGAAAAAAAAATTTAATACTTTCGTTTACTTTGGCCAGTGAAACGAGTTTGAAATATTTTCGCTTGAAAATGGGAGCAAGTGAGGATTCTTCAAAGACTTCCCAGCTCCAAGATACGTTTTTTCCAGGTTTCGAAAAATTTCTGAATATTTTATTCGACATAATATAGTACTTCTGTAGGATCAATAATCAGAAAATTATCATTTACATGTTGCTTTCGCATTACTTAAATAAGTAAATTGAGGCACCAATGAAAAAAATTAGTTTTTCTGATATATTCAATATAATTTGGTTATTTCATTTATTGAAGTTTGTAAATTTAAAATGACAGTAATACTATAAAGTCCGTTTTGGTACACAGAAAAAAAAATTTAATACTTTCGTTTACTTTGGCCAGTGAAACGGATTTGAAGAGAAAATAGGGATACTTGAAAATGGGAGAAAGTTAGGATTTTTCAAAGATTTCCCAGCTCCACGATACGTTTTTTCCAGTTTCGAAAAATTTCTGAATATTTTATTCGACATAATAAAGTACTTCTGTCGAATCAATAATAAAAAAATTATCATTTACATGTTGCTTTTGCATTACTTGAATAGGTAAATTGAGGCATCAATAAAAAAATCAGTTTTTCTGATATATTCAATATAATTTGGTTATTCCATTTATTGAAGTTCATAAATTTAAAATGACAGTACTTGTCATACTGACAATGAATACTATAAAGTCCGTTTGGGCACACAGAAAAAAAATTTAATACTTTCGTTTATTCTGGCCAGCGTAACGGATTTGAAGAAAAAAAAAGGATATTTTCACTTGAAAGTGGTGATTTGTCAAAAATTTCCCAGCTCCACGATACGTTTTTTCCAGGTTTCGAAAATTTTCTGAATATTTTATTTGACATAATAAAGTACTTCTGTTCTGTCAGATCAATAATCAAAAAATTATCATTTACATGTTGCTTTGGCATTACTTCAATAAGTAAATTGAGGAACCAATAAAAAAAGAAGTTTTTCTGATATTGAATATAATTCTGTGATTCCATCTCTTGAAGTTTATAAAAATAAATTGATTTTATGTCAGTGCTTTTCGATTTTTTTTTATTAAAATCGAATGGTAGTTATTCAAATCTTTGAAACCTTTTTTCAGTTCAATATGAAATATTGGATTTACCGAACCATTATTTCAGTTGTCGAAATTTTTTGGTTATGTTAGGTTAGGTTCAATAAATTCATTGAATATTGAGTATTCTCATAGACTTAATAATCTATTATTTGGGCTAGGAAAGAAATCTAATAGGTTGGAATATTATCAACAAACTGATCTATGTATATACTATTGTTTTTCTCGCCAAATTGCGGTACATAGAGAATAAATCTTTTACAACTCTTAGTAAACTCCATTAATTCGCAAAAATTAGAGCCAAGACTAACCCAGATATTCTCATAGATGCCCTACAACAAGGAGCATCGCAATTTGAACAGCAAGCAGGCAGACTGAAAAGAAAATTCTGGCTACAAAATCTAAAGGTAGGATCTCATCAGAATGGAAAGGGCTGATTTTAACAATTCCCTTCTTTCTAAATTACAGATGATGATCATCATGGGGCTTATCGGTTTGGTGATCTTAGCTATTATTGTCAGTAAGTAATGAAAAAAAAACTGATGTATACCAGTTTCTTATGACCTACAGAAGTGTTTGAAAATATTGATTGTTTATTCTAAAATAACCACAATTCATGAAAAATTTCATATTTTCCTGTATAGTGAACTTCTAAGGGGTGTTAAGCTACTAATCTCGACGTAATTGGGTAACTAATAAAAAGAATACTTATTGGTGTTAAATCGCTTCCTTGTCTGTCTTTCCTGTTTAGATTTCTCCATTTTATCTACTGTATAGTTATCATAAATTGAAGAATTTTGTGAGATGAAGTGGAATAAAATCTTTATTTTTGAAGTTATTCCAATTTCTTCTGGGATTTTAATCCACTTCGTTGAAATATTATCATTTTTCTACCTCTTCATAAGCATGTTTTTTCAAATTTTATGCATGGTTTACCTACTTCAAACCTAACCTATTTTCTGGTGATTTGAGCAGAGCATGTTCCCACTGCATGTTGTGTGGCCCCCTCTATTTACGTTTTTAATTCTGAAGTCGTCTGAACTTTCTTACAGCTGAGTTCGACTGGAAAAAACCGGTAAAATTGGAAAATTGTTGGTATATCACTTAGATACTATGTGTGACAAACCGACAAAAAAAGAATGGTAGCACTAGATCGTTCAAATATATTTGTATCATATATCTGTATTTAACGAATTTGTATCTGATTAATTATTTGTACATGCGACAATTTCGAAGTCGTATCTCGAATATCTTCAAATCATCAGTATTGTACATATTTAGAGAAAATTGCATTCAGTAGATGGTGCGAAAGTTAGAAAACTAGAACAGCAGGAAGGATCGAAATAAAATTATCAAGATAATATGTTTTTTACATTAATCACAAGACCCCACGGTTCGATCTGCATCCAGAGGTAAAGCGTTTAATTTTTTGCATGATGATAGTTTGATATTATACTTATTGTGTAGATAGGAAATCACAAAATGTTCCTCATCATCCCATATTGACTAGTGTCCCCATCAAATCAAAAAGCTTCACACCCACAAAAAAACTCCACCCCTGAAATTAATTATATCAACTCCAAGGATAAATTTGAAAAAAAACTTTTCTCAAAACTGAAAGGATCATAATTACATTACTTTTTTATTCTACAATGATAAGTTGGAATTCTTAGGGACCTGCAATATACTAATAAACTTCCCAAACTCCTGGTTAAGGTTAGTTATCCATATTTCTACATTTTCATTCGTTTTTGCATGTTTCTTTCAAATTTACTTATACTCTATGCATTGTTATACTTTACAATAATTACTTCCATTTCTCCACTTCAACTGAAAGACAGACAGGAATCATATCACTCATACTTTCTCAGTAAAAACCCTTTTGTACCCATTAATATATAGACAACACATTATTTAAGAACTTTCCCTGAAATGTCACCAAGTAATATTTCACCCAAGGACCTAAGTATAGTTCCAATATATGTATATTTATTCTATAGGTAAAGTAATTAATCTAGCTATTATGTATAAGAATTGTCCAGTCATTGCGTACATAATAACTCACCATATTAAGATAAAGTGATTGAAGAGGAATTCATCACTTCATCTAGATTTTATGCATAATATCTACTTCACTTCTTGGTTTAAGGAAAAAAGGGCAGTAAATGAGTTAATATGATAATCTTCGATCATTGTACGAAATAACTTACCATATTAAGGCAAAGTGATTGAAACGAAATTAATCAATTTATCTAGATAGTATTCATAATATCTACATCACTTCTTGGTTGAAGTAAAAAAGGCAGTAAATGAGTTAACATGACAATCTCCAATCATTTTACATAATAACTTACCACATCGAGACGAAGTAATGAAACGAAATTAATCAATTTTTCCAGATATGTATTATGCATAGTATGTATCTACCTCACTACTCGGTTAAAGTAAAGAAGCATAACTTATCATATTAAGACGGAGTGATTGAAAAGAAATTAATCAATGTATTGAGATATTATGCATAATATCTACTTGCCTACTACGGTTAAAGTAAGAAAAAAAGGCAGTAAATATGTTAACATGACAATTTATATAGATATTATGCATAATATCTACTTCGCTAGTTGGTTAAAGTAAAAAAAGTAAATGAGTTAACATGATAATATTCAATCAATGAACAAAATGACTTACCAAATTAAGACAAAGTGATTGAAACGAAATTAATCAATTTATCTGGATATTATGCATAATATCTAGTTCACTATGTATTGGGTAAAATTTGGAAATATCTTGAAAATTAGAATGAGGGTAAATTGTTCTCTCAAATAATCGCTAATGACATACGCAGTTTCTTGAAGATATTCAATAATGATACTGTTTCAATTATGTAACTGCATCATAGTAACCCTATCGCAAAACACAGCTTCCTAATAATAATAATAATATAGTAGTTGTGTAGCAAATGCTTATTATCCAATATTCATTCTGAAATGTTAGTCAGGGATTTATAGTTGGTAATAAGGGAAGCAAATTATTTTTTTCCGAAATGCAGAGAGAAGTAATATTTCAGGGTGAATTGTAGTAGGTACCCTCAAATATAGAAAAGGTGAATATCTAGTTAGTGGAAAACAAGATAACAAAGATTTCGATATGAACTTATCCCATTTCCGTATACTGGGTGTCCAAAGTTTCCCCTTATTTAGAAAAATATTAGACCTTACCCCCTTTTTTACATTTTTACTTTGTTAGTTATTCTTTTTCGATATTAATGGACACTCCCTATTCAGTTCATAAAGTTGAAATTTGATGATATAAAACTTGTAAAGAGAATTTTGGGAGCGACGAATGAACTTGGGACACCCTGTACAACGAAATTTTTTTTTTCTGTTCAGATCGTGAAAAAAGTTTTGGTGCTGTCGACCAACTAGATATTCCAACAAAAAAAAAAGTTTGGAACCGCTCATTGATATTTTTGATTTCAGTGAGATTCATGCCGGAGGAGAAGCCTCCAAATCCGTACGGCCAGTACTACCCCCCACCCCCACCACCGCCACAGCAGCCATTACCAGCGCAGACTGCGCAAGCGGCAGGCACAGCCGCCCCACAAACTGGTTAAAACTGGTCATTTTCATATCACAATCACCCAAAAGAAAATTCGTTTTCCTCTTGATCACAATAATTTTATTAGATATTTCGACTGGAGAGAATGTTGGGCGAAAAATGAATTCATCGAAAAATATTTAAGAATGTTTTTGACAATATTAAGAAATATCAAAGAGGTAACATAAATATTCCATTATTAAATTTTGGTTTCTTTATGCATATTGTTTTTCATAGTGGAGGTATACTAATTATGGTATCTCTACTCATAAAAAACTGGCATAATTCGTCGAAAATAGAAGTTTTGCAGCAACTGAAAATTGCATTAGAAGCCAGTTTTTTTTCTATTTTGAAGTGGTTGCGTTTCTTCCGAGTAACTCAATATTTTCTCCAGGATTCAACATTTTTTTCGGAAACAGAGACCAATAACGAAAAAAGAAGGAAGTTGAGCAATGAACTTCAGTAACCTCCAAAATAAAAGTGCAATAATGCATCTAAATTTTGGGGGCAATAGACATGCTTTCTCTGGTATCCACTCCTTTAGAAAAATAGACATAATTCAATCTAGTCGAAATTTCCATTTTCAACAATACAATAAAAGAGAGAACCCCATGTTAATATCGATTATTGAGTGATTTAATTTTTTTTTAATAATAATAAACGAAAATTTTGATGTTAGGAATAAATCTAATGAATAGTTCTCCTAAATAACCATCTATTCACTACTGTTTTTTCCAAATTCCACGGATTCTACCTTTGATTTTCTACATTTCTAAATTCTACCGTGAAACATTTACTCGTTACGCCTCAAGAGATAAACCACGTCAACTTGTAAAAAAAAATATTTGTGTGAATACATTTGTGTAAAATAATTCAATATGTAAATAAAATTGACAGGTTTTCAGAGCATACAATAATATTATGAAGATCTTATTTAGATTAGGAGATGAAATCACATTTGTTAAAGCTCCATATACAAAGCAAGAATAGATTAAATATTGGTAGTTGAAAAGTAACAAAACACCAAAATTTACGAAGTAGTTGACTGAATAATATTCGTATTATTGCTTTGTATATGTAGCAGGAGATATTTGATGTCTTATTGCGGTTAAAATATAATATATCTAATGAAAAAGGAACCTCCAACCAACTTCAACAAGCTTTATGGTAAAAAATTCTCTACGAAGCACCTATCTGTCTATAAAGCTTGACTAAAATGAACACTGTAAAAGATGGATTTAGAAGAGGTAAATAGTGGTTAGAACTAGAAATTGGTGGAATGAAATAGGAAAATCTAGCTAATATAAGAGGAATGGTGAACAGTTCTTCGAAGCGATTATAGCAAAAATCTATATATTTGATTCAATTGAAAGGTTATTTGTCGTTGCTCTATATTTTATCAGTTGCAATTTAGTAACCGGAGTTTGTAACGTAGATTTCGCAAACTATATTCAATGTAAAAGATACTCAATTTATTATTTCAAATGCATATTTGTTTATTACGAGGAGTATATCGAAATTGAATAAAAATGTTGAAAGTCTTAACGAGTATTTTTCCATCAGAAAAATTTCACCTTACCTTTGATTAATGAGAAATCCAATGTTACCAGTCTCAATCCTAGGAAATTCATGGTTCAGGAGATTTTTTGAAAATTGTGTGGAAAATTATGAAAATCTGTCATTTCAGTGTCAGTTCGATTCAAAATTGATAGCTTTAACAAGCCTACCAACCTAATTCCGTCAATATTTCATCCAAATCACAGGTCAATACAGTAGACAAAAGCCCATTTGTGAAATAAAACGATAAATGCAAGAAAATGTCCTCAAAAACATCTTTTATGAAATGGGACACAGAGGACTCTGATCTAAAAAGGCTTACTCGATTTTTGTCCTTGAAAATACGAATAACCATCTCAAACCATTTCTTATCAGAATATAGTTTCATAAGCCTTCAAGAAGTCATACGAATGCAGTTAATTCACCATTGATAACGAGAAGATCAATCTTCTGACGTAAATCTACCTAATACTTATGAAAATAAAGAAGTCCAGTTTTTTTAGTGACCCAATCATCGAATAAAAGATAGGTACGGTAAAGAAAAAGTACAGTTCCGAACTGCGACGCGAACAAACCTACTGTTCAATTTCACCATAGAAATAAAACATAAATATAACCTAGAAAAGTGTTTGGCAAATTACTTGAGAGTTTTTTAGCATGCTAAAAATGTTTTTAAATCTCGCATACGATTACGATGGTATAAACCTGTATACCAACAGTATTTTAATTTGATCATTGTTGTATTGACGAATTATCGAACTCAATTGTAGAGGAATAGCTAATGCCGGAATATTCAAGTGCAGTTCAAACATGGGAATTCGTGTTTGAAAACGCAAAAACATCATGGAATTTCACGGAAGGCCAATGTTGAGATATCATTTATTTGAAGATCATTAGAATATTCATTCCGTTCACCATATAAGTAAGTGACTGAATGAATCGTATTTTATGAGAAGAATGCTGGAATTTCCCAAGAATTGTTTTCTCAATCTGATACTCATTTTAATTTTCTTTATTCTTCTGTTGTTAGTTCACCTCTGCAGTCAGTGAACTGCTGATTGTCAAGAAGAAATTCAACTATGATATAGACGACTAGAATGAGCATAACAGAAGAGTGGAGACAGGCCGATTTAATCACAGAAAGTTATATTCGGTACAGAGAATACTGACCTTAGGAATTAGTTAGGAGGTATTTTATTTTTTATTTGAAGTGGGGTTGTTATGGCTCGGTTAGCCTTCCTGGAAGTTAGGAGGTAGTGTTCCAATTTTGGAACATAAAGAAAAGTAGTGCTGATATGGAAAAAAAATTTTCTTTGCAGAATATAATACAAATATTATCAGAAAATGGATAACTCTGAAAAGTGAAATCAGTTCCTGCGGAAAATGAATACAAGGTGATAAAAAAATACTCACCTTTTGGAAGCCATTTTCATATCAGAATATTTATGAACTCACGAATCACAGAAAGATTATTTGAAGCGATCAAACCTAGTCTAAACATGCAAAAATAGATACTGATCACATCTGCAAACTTATGGCCATATGTGACCGGTTGTTGAAAAGTAAGGGGAGAAAAGGGGGTTTGTCAATTATTGGAATACTGGGAACAAGTCGGCGATTTCCAATATCGGAACACCGGGTAAAAATGGGTTAATGAGGCCGGCGATGTTCCCACTTTCCCAGATTTTCACACATATTCGAACATTCTCAAAGTAAATGTTATTCCAACAGAGAAAACCACTTGAGCGCTGCATGTAAATATTGAACTTGTTCTTGTATGGGTATATTAATGCCGTGATATTGATAACAATACAATTTTTCAGATTCGAAGGCGTTCTATTTGTGCCATCATGCTTGAGGATTCCTTTCACAAAACAATAATGTTGTGTGCCAACACAATAAGGACTATACATTTTGAAGGAAATCTAGGTTACTGAAGGTATGATTTAACATTTTCCTTAACTTTCATTTGCATTGTAATCATCATTGTTAGATATCAATAATAAAAGCAATTTCTGTATGTCTTCCAAGTCCTCTGTGGACAAGTGAAACAGAGATTATTACATACTTTCATTCAATGAAAGAGAATATCTTTTTTATTTATCTTTACTATAATTCGTGTATATGTTCACTCATTTCTATTCCCAGAATCCTTCTTAACATTAACCAATTTTTACTTGAATTTGAAATGATCATCGTTATCGTTCATATTATGGTCAAATATCTAACAAAATTATACCTTGTAAGTTTGGTGTTCATAGTCAATACTACTTTTACTTTTATCAAATGAAACTTGAGGGCCCCATGCATTATTAGTCTTAGTTGACAATTTTAATTGCACAACTAAAGTTGTGCACTTGAGATTGTAATGTTTGTGGCACATTCTGGATGTCAATTTTCATTTGAAGAAAGCTTGAATATCGAACGTTTAGTTATTAAATTTCTTTTCAAATCGATGAAGATAGGTCGCTCCTCTCCTCAGATTGAAAAAACATTGATATCGGGTTTTTAATAAGGGCTGGAATTAACTTTTCTTCGCCTTCAGTCTCATTTTGCCACTTTTCTTCTGTTATTTACTTAGAAAAGTCCTCCCTCATATCGATACCTTTTTGCCAAATTATCGTAAGCCTCAACGTACTACGTTGAGGCTTACGATAGTTTGGCAAAAAGGTATCGATATTTAAAATTCTTTATTGTGGTGCTTTCCATAGCTCTTCGAAGTAAGAATCTGCCCATAAATGACACATGGTTGGATTTTTTTTATTATTTTTTCAATCTTCAATTAACTTTCTTCAATATCCAATTAATTCTAGCTATCCAATATATGAAAATTTCATATTTGAGTTAACTTGGGCGCCATCTGTACTCGAATGCAAAAAAATCGTACCAGACTTACAAAGTACTTTTCATTTCTTAGGGCCGGTTTCACAATGTCTGGTTACCATTACTTAACCTGAAGTTAAGACTTTAATCATAGGAAAGTGTTTCACAATTGCTGGTTTGGCACTAACCAATGGCTAATGTACCGTTAATCTTCTTCCTAACCGAAACTTTAACCCGAATAGTGTTTGGTCAAGTTACCTGAAGAATAACCAGACCAGCCCTTAGTTGCAGAAGATATACTCTTGCCACTTGCGTATAGATGGTCTATTGGTGATCCTGGAGCAGTTCCAAGTTGTTCCGGTTCAGTTTCGAAGGAATGACAGTTCTACGAAACTGTTCCACGCCATCTATGATCATACCTCTATTGGTTATCCTGGAGCAGTTCCGAGTTGTTCCGGTTCAGTTCCAAAGGAATGGCAGTTCTACGAAACTGTTCCATCTATGATCAAACCATATACCTAATGTTCAATGGTCTATGGGTGATCCTGGAGCAGTTCCGAAGGAATGACAGTTCTACGAAAATGTTTTACACCATCTATGATCAAACTATAGACCTAATGTTCTATGGACTACAGAGATAATGAAATTACGCAATCAATTTTCAAATAAATAAAAGAAGTGTGTAGTATTATTGAATAAGAATTGTTGAAAAACGTCCGTAACAGCCGTTATAAACAATAATCTAAATCTAAAGGAAATACAATGTACTTATACTCCGTTCAAGAATTGACATCTCGGGAGGCTGTGAAAAATCTGATTTCAGTTTCGAAAACTACGTGCACGAATTTACTTTCAATCAGGCCGGCCATGTTTCTACTTTCTCAGATTTTCACCGGAATAATTAAACATTTTCAATGAAAGTGTTTTTCCAACAGGAGAACTACTTGAGCCATGCATGTAAATTTTGAACCTATTCTTTAATGGTTATCTAAATATTGATGATAATACGACTTTTCAGATTCAAAGGAGTTCTATTTGTGCCATCATGCTCGAGGATTCCTTTCCCAAAACAAAGATGTTGTTTGCCAACACAATAAGGACTATACAGTTTGAAGGTAATCTAAGTATGTAAGGCTGAGAATACGGAGGTTACTGAAGGTACGATTTCATATTTTCCTTGAGTTTTATTTGCATTGTAATCATCGTTGTAAGATATTGATAATCAAAGCAATTTCTGTATGTCTTCCAAGTCCTCTGCGGACAAGTGACAAAAAGATTATTAAATACTTTCATTCAATGAAAGAGAATATCTTTTATAGAGTGATTGGATTCTAAAAGAAATCGATACCTACTATAATTTGTGAATATTCCCAGAGTCCTTTTTAACATCAACAAATTTTCACTTGAAATTGACATGATCATCATTATCTTTTATATAATGATCAAATATCTATCGAAATTATACCTTGTAAGGTTTTATTTACGTTTGGTGGTCATAGACAAGGCTTCTTTTACATTGGTTCATATGCAAGTATCAAATGACACTACAGGGCCCGATGCATTATCAGTCTTAGTTGACAATTTTAATTACACAATTATAATTGTGCACTTGAGGTTGTAATGTTTAGGGCACATTCGAGATGTCAATTTTCATTTGAAGAATGCTTGAATATCGAACGTTTAGTTATCAGATTTCTTTTTTAATCGATAAAGATAGGTCGCTCCTATCCTCAGATTCGAAAAACATTGATGGTCTATTGGTGATCCTGGAGCAGTTCCGAGTTGTCCCGGTTCAGTTTCAAAGGAATATCCGTTCCACACATCTCAGGAGGCTGTGGAAAATTGAGTAGGTAATATACTATTCAGTAATATTTTGGGTTGGTGATTTTATCAAACAAATTCGGTGATCATTTTAGAAAAATATACCTATATCATCGCTTAAAAATTGTCTCAAGTTTTCAACTGATTTCAGTTTCGATAACTTCGTCCTCGAATTTACCTTTTCAGACCGGCCATGTTCCCACTTTCTCAGATTCTCACCGAAATAATTGAACATTTTCAAAGTGAACGTTTTTCCAACATAGAAAACTACTTGAGCGCTGAATGTAACATTGAACTTGTTTTTTTATGGGGATCTAATGATGATAACACGATTTTTCAGATTTTAAGGCGTTTTATTTGTGCCATCATGCTTGAGGATTCCTCTCCAAAGCAATGCTGTTTTCTGCCAACACAATAAGGACTATGCATTTTGAAGGAAATCTTGATATGCGAGGCTGAGAATACCGAGGTTACTGAAGGTATGATATAATATTTTCGTTAAGGTTTATTTGGAATGTAATCATTGTTGTTAGATATTGATAATTAAAGCAGACTGTGTGTCTTCCAAGTTTTCTGGGGACAAGTGACACATAGATTATTACAAATTTTTATTCAATGAAAGAAAAAACCTTTCATAGAGTGGTTGGATCCTGAAAGAAACCAATAGGAAGTTATTACTATACTACTATAACTCGTGAATATGTTCACTCATTTTTATTCCCAGAATCCTTCTCAACATTAACATCAACAAATTTTAACTTGAAATTGAAGTGATCATCGTTATCTTTCATATAATGGTCAAATATCTATCAAAATGAGTCGAAATTATACCTTGTAAGTTTCTATTCACGTTTGGTGTCCATAGTCATTGCTACTTCTACATTGGTTCATGTGAAATTATTGAAAGACACTTGAGTCTTAGTTGACAATTTCAATTGTACAACTAAAGTTGTGCACTTGAGATTGTAATGTTTGGGGCAAATTCAGGATGTCAATTTTCATTTGAAGAATGCTTGAATATCGAAAGTTTTGTTATTAGATTTCTTTTCTTATCGTTAAAGATAGGTCCCTCCTCTCCTCAGATTCAAAAAACATTGATATCGGGTTTTTAATAAGGGCAGGAATTAACTTTTCTTCGCCTTTAGTCTCATTTTGCCATTTTTCTTCTGTTATTTACTCAGAAAAGTCCTCTCTCATATTCAAAATTCTTTATTGTGGTACTTTCCATAGCTCTTCGAAGATGGAATCTGCCCATAAGTGACACATAGTTGGTTGGTTCTTCGATCTCCAATTAACTATTTTCATTTTTTCAATCTCCAATTAACTACAGCTATCCAATCTATGAAAATTTCATATTTGAGTTAACTTAGCGCCATCTGTACTCGAATGCCAAAAATGTCGTATCGGCCTTACAGAGTACTTTCATTTTTGACCTGCTGAAGATAAACTCTTGCAACTCGCGTATAGATGGCGCTAGCGGTATCGGATCTGGGATCTTGCTAAAACGCTAAAATATCATCTCGAGTTTTTTAACTGATTTCGAAAACTACGTCCTCGAATTTACCTTTAATCAGTTCGGCCATATTCCCACTTTCCCACATTTTCACCGAAATAATTAAACATTTTCAAAGTAAATGTTTTTCCAACAGAGAAAACTACTTGAGCCCAGCATGTGAATATTGATCTTGTTCTATTATGGATATATAAATGACGTGATATTGATGATAATACGATTTTCAGATTCGAAAATGTTCTATTTGTGCCATCATGCTTGAGGGTTCCTTTCACAAAACAATGATGTTGTTTGCCAACACAATAAGGAATAAACATTTTGAAGGAAATCTAGATTTGCGAGGCCGAGAACACCGAGGTTACTGAAGGTATGATTTCATATTTTCCTCAAGTTTTATTTGCATTGTAATCATCTTTGTTAGATATCGATAATCAAAGCAATTTCTGTATGTTTCCCAAGTCCTCCAAGAAAAGTGACAAATAGATTATTACATACTTTCATTCAATGAGAGAGAATATCTTTTATAGAGTGGTAACCTAATATAATTCGTGTTTATGTTCAATAATTCCTATTCCCAGAATCCTTTTTAACATTAACATTAACAAATTTCTACTTGAAATTGAAATGATCATCTTTATTTTTCATATAATGGTCAAATATCTATCGAAATGAATCGAAATTATACCTTGTAAGTTTCTATTTATGTTTGGTGTCCATAGTCATATTCAATGCTACTTTTACATTGGATCATATGCAAGTATCAACTGACACTTCAGGGCCCCATGCATTATCAGTCTTAGTTTGTCAATTGCACAACTAAAGTTGTGCACCTGAGATTGTAATGTTTGGGGCAGATTACGGATGTCAATATTCATTTGAAGAATACTTGAATATCGAACGTTTAGTTATTAGTTTTCTTTTCTAATCAATAAAGATAGGTCGTTCCTCTCCTCATATTCGAAAAACATTGAGGGTCTATTGGTGATCCTGGAGCAGTTCCGAGTTGTTCCGGTTCAGTTCCAAAGGAATAAGAGTTCTACAAAACAGTTCCACACATCTCAGGAGGCTGTAGAAAATTAAGTTGGTAATAGACTATTCAGTAATATTTTGTGTTGGTGATTTTATCAAACAAATTCGGGGATCATTTTAGAAAAATATACCTATATGTATATCATCGCTTTAAAATTGTCTCAAGTTTTTAACTGATTTCAGTTTCGATAACTTCGTCCTCGAATTTACCTTTTCACTCTTCTCAGGCCGGCCATGTTCCCACTTTCTCAGATTTTCACCGAAATAATTAATCATTTCCAAAGTGAATGTTTTTCCAACAGAGAAAACTACTTGAGCGCTGAATTTAACATTGAACTTATTCTTTTATGGGTATCTAAATGAGGTGATATTGATGATAATACGATTTTTCAGATTCGAAGGCGTTTTATTTGTGCCATCATGCTTGAGGATCCTTTCCAATACAATGATGATGTTTGCCAACACAATAAGGACTATACATTTTGAAGGGAAATCAAGGTATGTTATATTGAGTAACTGTTCAATTTCATCATAGAAATAAAACATAAATATAACCTAGAAGAGTGTTTGGCAAATAACTTGAGAGTTTTTGAGCTTGCAAAAAATGTTTTTTAATCTCGCATACGATTACGATGGTATAAACTTGTATACCAATAGTATTTCAATTTGATCATTGTTGTATTGACGAATTATCGAATCCTAGATCAATTTTAGAGGCATAGGTATTGCCGGAATGTTCAAGTGCAGTTCAAACATGGGAATTCGTGTTTGAAAACGCAAAAACATTGTGGAATTTCACGGAAGGCCAATGTTGAGATATCATTCATTCATTCATGTTCCGTTCCTAAGGGAAAACTGTTCTTTTGGTAACCTGTTGTTCATATCTAGAACACTCGTCGTGTAGGAACGGGCTCGTTTTCCGTTCTTGTTTCTATTCCTTCCTAATGCAAAATTAAAATTACACCTCATAAGTCTCTATTTACATTTGGTGTCCATGATCAATGCAACTTCTACATTTGTTCATGTGCACAAATGACACTGAATTCGAAAACTACGTCCTCGAATTTACCTTTAATCAGGCCGGCGATTTTCTCAGATTTTCACCGAAATAATTAATCATTTTCAAAGTGAATGTTTTTCCAACATAGAAAACTACTTGAGCTCTGAATGTAACATTGAACTTGTTCTTTTATGGGTATCTAAATGAGGTGATATTGATGATAATACGATTTTTCAGATTCAAAGGCGTTTTATTTGTGCCACCATGCTTGAGGATCCTTTCCAAAACAATGATGATGTTTGCCAACACAATAAGGACTATACATTTTGAAGGAAATCTAGGTTACTGAAGGTATGATTTCACATTTTCCTTAACTTTTATTTGCATTATAATCATCATTGTTAGATATCGATGATTACAGCAATTTCTGTATGTCTTCCAAGTCTTCTGCGGACAAGTGATACATACTTCCATTCAATGAAAGAGAATACCTTTTTTGGCGTGGTTAGATCCTGAAAGAAATCGATAGGAAATTATTATTAACCTACTATAATTCGTGTATACGTTCACTCATTTCTATTCCCAGAATCCTTCTTAACATTAACATTGACAAATTTTTACTTGAAATTGAAATGATCATCGTTATCTTTCAAATCATGGTAAAATATCCAACGAAATTGTACCTTGTAAGTTTGGTGTTTATAGTCATAGTCAATACTACTTTTACTTTTATCAAATGATACTTGAGGGCCCCATGCATTATTAGTCTTAGTTGACAATTTTAAATGCACAACTAAAGTTGTGCACTTGAGATTGTAATGTTTGTGGCACATTCGGGATGACAATTTTCATTTGAAGAATGCTTGAATATCGAACGTTTAGTTATTAAATTTCTTTTCAAATCGATGAAGATAGGTCGGTCCTCTCCTCAGATTGAAAAAACATTGATACCGGGTTTTTAATAAGGGCTGGAATTAACTTTTCTTCGCCTTCAGTCTCATTTTGCCACTTCTCTTCTGTTATTCACTTAGAGAAGTCCTCCCTCATATTTAAAATTCTTTATTGTGGTGCTTTCCATAGCTCTTCGAAGTTAGAATCTGCCCATAAATGACACATGGATGGATTTTTACTATTTTTTCAATCTTCAATTAACTTTCTTCAATCTCCAATTAATTCTAGCTATCCAATATATGAAAATTTCATATTTGAGTTAACTTGGCCGCCATCTGTACTCGAATGCAAAAAAATCGTACCCGATTTACAGAGTGATTTTATTTTCTTAGGGCCGGTTTCACAATGTCTGGTTACCAATACTTAACCTGAAGTTACTGCTGCTACTGGCACTAACCAATGGCTAATGTACTGTTAATATTCTTCCTAACCAAAACTTTAACCCGAATAGTGTTTGGTCAAGTTACCTGAAGAATAACCAGACATTATGAAACCGGCCCTTAGTTGCAGAAGATATACTCTTGCCACTTGCGTATAGATGGTCTATCGGTGATCCTGGAGCAGTTCCAAGTTGTTCCGGTTCAGTTTCGAAGGAATGACAGTTCTACGAAACTGTTCCACGCCATCTATGATCATACCTCTATAGGTTATCCTGGAGCAGTTCCGAGTTGTTCCGGTTCAGTTCCAAAGGAAAGGCAGTTCTACCAAACTGTTCCATCTATGATCAAACCATATAACTTATGTTCAATGGTCTATGGATGATCCTGGAGCAGTTCCGAAGGAATGACAGTTCTACGAAAATGTTTTACACCATCTATGATCAAACTATAGATCTAATAATAATCTATGGACTACAGAGTTAATGAAATTACGCAATCAATTTTTAAATAAATAAAAGAAGTGTGAAGTGTTATTGAATAAGAATTGTTGAAAAACGTCCGTAACAGCCGTTATGAACAATAATCTAAATCTAAAGGAAATACAATGTACTTATACTCCGTTCAAGAATTGACATCTCGGGAGGCTGTGAAAAATCTGATTTCAGTTTCGAAAACTACGTGCACGAATTTACTTTCAATCAGGTCGGCCATGTTTCCACTTTCTCAGATTTTCACCGGAATAATTAAACATTTTCAATGAAAGTGTTTTTCCAACAGGAGAACTACTTGAGCCATGCATGTAAATTTTGAACCTATTCTTTAATGGTTATCTAAATATTGAAGATAATACGACTTTTCAGATTCAAAGGAGTTCTATTTGTGCCATCATGCTCGAGGATTCCTTTCTCAAAACAAAGATGTTGTTTGCCAACACAATAAGGACTATACAGTTTGAAGGGAATCTAAGTATGTAAGGCTGAGAATACGGAGGTTACTGAAGATATGATTTCATATTTTCCTTGAGTTTTATTTGCATTGTAATCATCGTTGTAAGATATTGATAATCGAAGCAATTTCTGTATGTCTTCCAAGTCCTCTGCGGACAAGTGACAAAAAGATTATTAAATACTTTCATTCAATGAAAGAGAATATCTTTTATAGAGTGATTGGATTCTAAAAGAAATCGATACCAACTATAATTTGTGAATATTCCCAGAGTCCTTTTTAACATTAACGAATTTTCACGTGAAATTGAAATGATCATCATTATCTTTTATATAATGATCAAATATCTATCGAAATTATACCTTGTAAGGTTTTATTTACGTTTGATGGTCATAGACAAGGCTTTTACATTGGTTCATATGCAAGTATCGAAAGACACTTCAGGGCCCGATGCATTATCAGTCTTAGTTGACAATTTTAATTACACAATTATAATTGTGCACTTGAGGTTGTAATTTTTGGGCACATTCGAGATGTCAATTTTCATTTGAAGAATGCTTGATTATCGAACGTTTAGTTATTAGATTTCTTTTTTAATCGATAAAGATAGGTCGCTCCTATCCTCAGATTCGAAAAACATTGATAGTCTATTGGTGATCTCGGAGCAGTTCCGAGGTCTCCTAGTTCAGTTTCAAAGGAATAACAGTTCCACACATCTCAGGAGGCTGTGGAAAATTGAGTTGGTAATAGACTATTCAGTAATATTTTTGGTTGGTGATTTTATCAAACAAAATCGGTGATCATTTTAGAAAAATATACCTATATCATCGCTTAAAAATTGTCTCAAGTTTTCAACTGATTTCAGTTTCGATAACTTCGTCCTCGAATTTACCTTTTCAGACCGGCCATGTTCCCACTTTCTCAGATTCTCACCGAAATAATTGAACATTTTCAAAGTGAACGTTTTTCCAACATAGAAAACTACTTGAGCGCTGAATGTAACATTGAACTTATTCTTTTATGGGTATCTAAATGAGGTGATATTGATGATAATACGATTTTTCAGATTCGAAGGCGTTTTATTTGTGCCATCATGCTTGAGGATTCCTCTCCAAAGCAATGCTGTTTTCTGCCAACACAATAAGGACTTTTTGAAGGAAATCTTGATATGCGAGGCTGAGAATACCGAGGTTACTGAAGGTATGATATAATATTTTCGTTAAGGTTTATTTGGAATGTAATCATTGTTGTTAGATATTGATAATTAAAGCAATTTCTGTATGTCTTCCAAGTCTTCTGGGGACAAGTGACACATAGATTATTACAAATTTTTATTCAATGAAAGAAAAAACCTTTTATAGAGTGGTTGGATCCTGAAAGAAATCGATAGGAAGTTATTACTATACTACTATAACTCGTGAATATGTTCACTCATTTTTATTCCCAGAATCCTTCTCAACATTAACATTAACAAATTTTAACTTGAAATTGAAATGATCATCGTTATCTTTCGTATAATGGTCAAATATCTATCAAAATGAATCGAAATTATACCTTGTAAGTTTCTATTCACGTTTGGTGTCCATAGTCATTGCTACTTCTACATTGGTTCATGTGAAATTATTAAAAGACACTTGAGTCTTAGTTGACAATTTCAATTGTACAACTAAAGTTGTGCACTTGAGATTGTAATGTTTGGGGCAAATTCAGGATGTCAATTTTCATTTGAAGAATGCTTGAATATCGAAAGTTTTGTTATTAGATTTCTTTTCTTATCGTTAAAGATAGGTCCCTCCTCTCCTCAGATTGAAAAAACATTGATATCGGGTTTTTAATAAGGGCAGGAATTAACTTTTCTTCGCCTTTAGTCTCATTTTGCCATTTTTCTTCTGTTATTTACTCAGAAAAGTCCTCTCTCATATTCAAAATTCTTTATTGTGGTACTTTCCATAGCTCTTCGAAGATGGAATCTGCCCATAAGTGACACATGGTTGGTTGGTTCTTCGATCTCCAATTAACTATTTTCATTTATTCAATCTCCAATTAACTACAGCTTTCCAATCTATGAAAATTTCATATTTGAGTTAACTTGGGCGCCATCTGTACTCGAATACCAAAAATGTCGTATCGGCCTTACAGAGTACTTTCATTTTTGACCTGCTGAAGATAAACTCTTGCAACTCGCGTAGAGATGGCGCTAGCGGTATCGGTTCTGGGATCTTGCTGAAACGCTAAAATATCATCTCGAGTTTTTTAACTGATTTCGAAAACTGCGTCCTCGAATTTACCTTTAATCAGTTCGGCCATATTCCCTCTTTCCCACATTTTCTCCGAAATAATTAAACATTTTCAAAGTAAATGTTTTTCCAACAGAGAAAACTACTTGAGCCCAGCATGTGAATATTGAACTTATTCTATTATGGATATATAAATGACGTGATATTGATGATAATACGATTTTCAGATTCGAAAATGTTCCATTTGTGCCATCATGTTTGAGGGTTCCTTCCACAAAACAATGATGTTGTTTGCCAACACAATAAGGAATATACATTTCGAAGGAAATCTAGATTTGTGAGGCCGAGAACACCGAGGTTACTGAAGGTATGATTTCATATTTTCCTCAAGTTTTATTTGCATTGTAATCATCATTGTTGGATATCGATAATCAAAGCAATTTCTGTATGTCTCCCAAGTCCTACAAGAAAAGTGACACATAGATTATTACATACTTTCATTCAATGAGAGAGAATATCTTTTATAGAGTGGTAACCTAATATAATTCGTGTTTATGTTCAATCATTCCTATTCCCAGAATCCTTTTAAACATTAACATTAACAAATTTCTACTTGAAATTGAAATGATCATCTTTATCTTTCATATAATGGTCAAATATCTATCGAAATGAATCGAAATTATACCTTGTAAGTTTCTATTTATGTTTGGTGTCCATAGTCATATTCAATGCTACTTTTACATTGGATCATATGCAAGTATCAACTGACAGTTCAGGGCCCCATGCATTATCAATCTTTGTTTTCAATTGTAATTGCACAACTAAAATTGTGCACTTGAGAATGTAATGTATGGGGCAGATTATGGATGTCAATATTCATTTGAAGAGTACTTGAATAGCGAACGTTTAGTTATTAGATTTCTTTTCTAATCGTTAAAGATAGGTCCCTCCTCACCTCAGATTCAAGTCTTATTTTGCCATTTTTCTACTGTTATTTACTAAGAAAAGTCCTCTCTCATATTTAAAATTTCATATTGTGTTACTTTCCATAGGTCTTCGAAGTTAGAATCTGCCCAGAAGTGACACATGGTTGGATCCTTATTTAAATCGATAACTATCATTATTTCTTCGATTTCCAATTAACTATCTTCACTTATTCAATCTCCAATTAACTACAGCTATCCAATCTATGAAAATTTCATATTTGAGTTAACTTGGGCGCCATCTGTACTCGAATGCCAAAAATGTCGTATCGGCCTTACAGAGTACTTTCATTTTTGACCTGCTGAAGATAAACTCTTGCAACTCGCGTATAGATGGCGCTAGCGGTATCGGATCTGGGATCTTGCTAAAACGCTAAAATATCATTTCGAGTTTTTTAACAGATTTCGAAAACTACGTCCTCGAATTTACCTTTAATCAGTTCGGCCATATTCCCACATTTTCACCGAAATAATTAAACATTTTCAAAGTAAATGTTTTTCCAACAGGGAAAACTACTTAAGCCCAGCATGTGAATATTGAATTTGTTTTATTATGGATATATAAATGACGTGATATTGATGATAATACGATTTTCAGATTCGAAAATGTTCTATTTGTGCCATCATGCTTGAGGGTTCCTTTCACAAAACAATGATGTTGTTTGCCAACACACTAAGGAATATACATTTTGAAGGAAATCTAGATTTGCGAGGCCGAGAACACCGAGGTTACTGAAGGTATGATTTCATATTTTCCTCAAGTTTTATTTGCATTGTAATCATCATTGTTAGATATCGATAATCAAAGCAATTTCTGTATGTCTCCCAAGTCCTCCAAGAAAAGTGACACATAGATTATTACATACTTTCATTCAATGAGAGAGAATATCTTTTATAGAGTGGTAACCTACTATAATTCGTGTTTATGTTCTATCATTCCTATTCCCAGAATCCTTTTTAACATTAACATTAACAAATTTCTACTTGAAATTGAAATGATCATCTTTATCTTTCATATAATGGTCAAATATCTATCGAAATGAATCGAAATTATACCTTGTAAGTTTCTATTTATGTTTGGTGTCCATAGTCATATTCAATGCTACTTTTACATTGGTTCATATGCAAGTATCGAAAGACACTTCAGGGCCCCATGCATTATCAGTCTTAGTTCACAATTTTAATTGTAAATCTAAATGAAGTGATATTGATGATGATACGATTTTTCAGATTCGAAGGCGTTTTATTTGTGCCATCATGCTTGAGGATTCTTTTCACAAAACAAAGATGTTGTTTGCCAACACAATAAGGACTAAACATTTTGAAGGAAATCTAGATATGTGATGCTGAGAAAAGGGATACTAAAGGTATGATTTCATATTTTCCTCAAGTTTTCTTTGCATTTCAATCATCGTTGTTAGATATTGATAATCAAAGCAATTTCTGTATGTCTTCCAAGTGCTCTGCGGATAATTGACTATCTTTTATAGAGTGATTGGATTCTGAAAGAAATCGACAGGGAATTATTACTCACCTACTATAATTTGTGAATATGTTCACTCATTTCTATTCCCAGAGTCCTTTTTAACATTAACAAATTTTCACTTGAAATTGACATGATCATCATTATCTTTTATATAATGATCAAATATCTATCGAAATTATACCTTGTAAGGTTTTATTTACGTTTGGTGTCCATAGTGGTAGACAAGGCTACTTTTACATTGGTTCATATGCAAGTATCGAAAGACACTTCAGGGCCCCATTACCAGTCTTAGTTGACAATTTTAATTGCACAACTATAATTGTGCACTTGAGGTTGTAATGTTTAGGGCACATTCGAGATGTCAATTTTCATTTGAAGAATGCTTGAATATCGAATGTTTAGTTATTAGATTTCTTTTCTAATCAATAAAGAGTTTCTCCATTTCTCGCGAAACGAACGATTTCAGGCATTAGCTGAATATGGAAAAATTCGTTTGGCTGAGATGTTGAAACTTTTTCACTACACCTGAATCGATCGCATTCGCCGAATCCGAGATATTGGAAGTCGACGAAAAACTTTCTCCATTTCTCGCGAAACATACGATTTCAGGCATTAGCTGAATATGGAAAAATTCGTTTGGCTGAGATGTTGAAACTTTTTCACTACACCTGAATCGATCGCATTCGCCGAATCCGAGATATTGGAAGTCGACGAAAAAGTTTCTCCATTATCTCGCGAAACGAACGATTCCAGGCATTAGCTGAATATGGAAAAATTCGTTTGGCTGAGATGTTGAAACTTTTTCACTACACCTGAATCGATCGCATTCGCCGATTCCGAGATATTGGAAGTCGACGAAAAAGTTTCTCCATTTCTCGCGAAACGAACGATTTCAGGCATTAGCTGTCGTTCCCCTCCTCAGATTCGAAAAATATTGATGGTCTATTGGTGATCCTGGAGCAGTTTCGAGTTGTTCCGGTTCAGTTCCAAAGGAATGAGAGTTCTACAAAACAGTTCCACACATCTCGGGAGGCTCAGGAGGAAGTAGGGTGAGGCTGCGACAAGAATCTAACCGAAAAATGTATTTTTTCTCTCTCGAAATAGATCAAATTCGAACCTCCGATTTTTCAAAGTTACAGACCGGAAAATTTTAAATTCGCGAGCTGGAAAATTGCGCGATTAAATATTTTCGGGTGATATAACGAGTTGTAATTTCCAAGAAAAATTTTCTCATAGTTTTAGAGATTTATCCTCATTATTGAAAATTTTACTGTATTCTTAAAATTGTGCATGATCAGTCTCAATCGAACCATTCGGTGTTTCAGGAAGATGGAGGACTACTCTTCATGCCTTCAGCCTCCATGCAAGAGTCTCTAGACATCGACAGCTGGATAAGTTTTGTTACCAATAAATAAAGTTATATGATATCAAGCGTTTATATTATTGACTATTGAAAAAAAAAATATTCTGGTTCAATCCTAAAAACTTCTTTCGACGCAGCATTTACTTTCAACATACATGTGCTGCCCTCTAGTGGCAAAAGCGGTAAGTTTCCTTGAGCGGTGTTGCCCTCTGGCGGTAGAAGCTCGAAGTTCTTTATTTCAGTGCTGCCGTCTAGTGGCAAAAGCGTGAAGTTTCCTTGAGCGGTGCTGCCCTCTGGCGGTAGAAGCTCGAAGTTCGTTATTTCAGTGCTGCCCTCTAGTGGCAAAAGCGTGAAGTTTCCTTGAGCGGTGCTGCCCTCTGGCGGCAGAAGCTCGAAGTTCGTTATTTCAGTGCTGCCCTCTGGCGGCAGACACTCGAAGCTATTCGTTGAATCGGTCACGGTCCAATTTTTTGAAAAGCTTCGAGCTTCTCCCGCCAGAGGGCACCACTGATTTCACGCAGATAGGGTCTGCCCCCTGGCGGCAGAGGCTCGAAGCTTTTCAAAAAATTGGACCGTGACCTTGACTTATTTTTCAAGGCCAAGTTAGTACGTTACACATCCGCTAGATGGCAGCACGTATGATTTAACGAATAGCTTCGAGCGTCTGCCGCCAGAGGGCAGCACTGAAACAACGAACTTCGAGCGTCAACCGCCAGAGGGCAGCACCTGTCTGGTCAGAGCTTCGAGCGTCAACCGCCAGAGGGCAGCACCTGTCGGGTCAGACCTTCGAGCGTCAACCGCCAGAGGGCAACTCCAGTCTGATCAGTGCTGTCCTCTGACGGTTGACGCTCGAACTTGGTGATTTAAGTGCAAATGCTGCGTCAAAAGAAGTTTTTAGGATTGAACCAGAATTTTTTTCTTCAATAGTCAATAATATAAACGCTTGATATCATATAACTTTAATTATTGGTAACAAAACTTATCCAGCTGTCGATGTCTAGAGACTCTTGCATGGAGGCTGAAGGCATGAAGAGTAGTCCTCCATCTTCCTGAAACACCGAATGGTTCGATTGAGACACAATTTTAAGAATACAGTAAAATTTTCAATAATGAAGATAAATCTCTAAAACTATGAGAAAATTTTTCTTAGAAATTACAACTCGTTATATCACCCGAAAATATTTAATAACGCAATTTTTCAACTCGCGAATTTAAAATTTTCTGGTCTGTAACTTTGAGAAATCGGAGGTTCGAATTTGATCTATTTCAAGTGAGAAAAATACATTTTTCGGTTAGATTCTTGTCGCAACCTCACCCTACTTCCTCCTGAGCCTCCCGAGATGTGTGGAACTGTTTTGTAGAACTCTCATTCCTTTGGAACTGAACCGGAACAACTCGAAACTGCTGCAGGATCACCAATAGACCATCAATGTTTTTCGAATCTGAGGAGAGGAACGACCTATCTTTATTGATTAGAAAAGAAAACTAATAACTAAACGTTCGATATTCAAGTATTCTTCAAATGAATATTGACATCGGTAATCTGCCCCAAACATTACAATCTCAGGTGCACAACTTTAGTTGTGCAATTGACAAACTAAGACTGATAATGCATGGGGCCCTGAAATGTCAGTTGATACTTTCATATGATACAATGTAAAAGTAGCATTGAATATGACTATGGACACCAAACATAAATAGAAACTTACAAGGTATAATTTCGATTCATTTCGATAGATATTTGACCATTATATGAAAGATAAAGATGATCATTTCAATTTCAAGTAGAAATTTGTTAATGTTAATGTTAAAAAGGATACTGGGAATAGGAATGATAGAACATAAACACGAATTATAGTAGATTACCACTCTATAAAAGATATTCTGTCATTGAATGAAAGTATGTAATAATCTATGTGTCACTTTTCTTGGAGGACTTGGGAGACATACAGAAATTGCTTTGATTATCGATATCTAACAATGATGATTACAAATGCAAATAAAACTTGAGGAAAATATGAAATCATACCTTCAGTAACCTCGGTGTTCTCGGCCTCACAAATCTAGATTTCCTTCAAAATGTATATTCCTTATTGTGTTGGCAAACAACATCATTGTTTTGTGAAAGGAACCCTCAAGCATGATGGCACAAATAAAACATTTTCGAATCTGAAAATCGTATTATCATCAATATCACGTCATTTATATATCCATAATAGAACAAGTTCAATATTTACATGCTGGGCTCAAGTAGTTTTCTCTGTTGGAAAAACATTTACTTTGAAAATGTTCAATTATTTCGGTGGAAAGTGGAAATATGGCCGAACTGATTGAAGGTTGAACCAATGTAGAAGTAGCAATGACTATGGACACCAAACGTAAATAGAAACTTACAAGGTATAATTTAGGTTCATTTTGATAGATATTTGTGTATATGTGTCACCTGTCCCCAGAAGACTTGGAAGACATACAGAAATTGCTTTGATCATCAATATCTTACAACGATGATTACAATGCAAATAATACTCAAGGAAAATATGAAATCATACCTTCAGTAACCTCCGTATTCTCAGCCTTACATACTTAGATTCCCTTCAAACTGTATAGTCCTTATTGTGTTGGCAAACAACATCTTTGTTTTGAGAAAGGAATCCTCGAGCATGATGGCACAAATAGAACTCCTTTGAATCTGAAAAGTAGTATTATCATCAATATTTAGATAACCATAAAAGAATAGGTTCAATATTTACATGCATGGCTCAAGTAGTTTTCCTGTTGGAAAAACACTTTCATTGAAAATGTTTAATTATTCCGGTGAAAATCTGAGAAAGTGGAAACATGGCCGGCCTAATTGAAAGTAAATTCGTGCACGTAGTTTTAGAAACTGAAATCAGATTTTTCACAGCCTCCCAAATGTCAATTCTTGAACGAAGTATAAGTACATTGTATTTCCTTTAGATTTAGATTATTGTTCATAACGGCTGTTACGGACGTTTTTCAACAATTCTTATTCAATAACACTTCACACTTCTTTTATTTATTTAAAAATTGATTGCGTAATTTCATTAACTCTGTAGTCCATAGATTATTATTGGATCTATAGTTTGATCATAGATGGTGTAAAACATTTTCGTAGAACTGTCATTCCTTCGGAACTGCTCCAGGATCATCCATAGACCATTGAACATTAGGTATATGGTTTGATCATAGATGGAACAGTTTCGTAGAACTGCCATTCCTTTGGAACTGAACCGGAACAACTCGGAACTGCTCCAGGATAACCTATAGAGGTATGATCATAGATGGCGTGGAACAGTTTCGTAGAACTGTCATTCCTTCGAAACTGAACCGGAACAACTTGGAACTGCTCCAGGATCACCGATAGACCATCTATACGCAAGTGGCAAGAGTATATCTTCTGCAACTAAGGACCGGTTTCATAATGTGTGATTATTATTCAGGTAACTTGACCAAACACTATTCGGGTTAAAGTTTCGGTTAGGAAGAATATTAACGGTACATTAGCCATTGGTTAGTGCCAGTAGCAGCAGTAACTTCAGGTTAAGTATTGGCAACCAGACATTGTGAAACCGGCCCTTAGAAAATAAAATCACTCTGTAAGTCGGGTACGATTTTTTTGCATTCGAGTACAGATGGCGGCCAAGTTAACTCTAATATGAAATTTTCATATATTGGATAGCTAGAATTAATTGGAGATTGAAGAAAGTTAATTGAAGATTGAAAAAATAGTAAAAATCCATCCATGTGTCATTTATGGGTAGATTCTAACTTCGAAGAGCTATGGAAAGCACCACAATAAAGAATTTTAAATATGAGGGAGGACTTCTCTAAGTGAATAACAGCAGAAAAGTGGCAAAATAAGACTGAAGGCGAAGAAAAGTTAATTCCAGCCCTTATTAAAAACCCGGTATCAATGTTTTTTCAATCTGCGGAGAGGACCGACCTATCTTTATCGATTTGAAAAGAAATTTAATAACTAAACGTTCGATATTCAAGCATTCTTCAAATGAAAATTGTCATCCCGAATGTGCCACAAACATTACAATCTCAAGTGCACAACTTTAGTTGTGCATTTAAAATTGTCAACTAAGACTAATAATGCATGGGGCCCTCAAGTATCATTTGATAAAAGTAAAAGTAGTATTGACTATGACTATAAACACCAAACTTACAAGGTACAATTTCGTTAGATATTTTACCATGATTTGAAAGATAACGATGATCATTTCAATTTCAAGTAAAAATTTGTCAATGTTAATGTTTAGAAGGATTCTGGGAATAGAAATGAGTGAACGTATACACGAATTATAGTAGGTTAGTAATAATTTCCTATCGATTTCTTTCAGGATCTAACCACTCCAAAAAAGGTATTCTCTTTCATTGAATGGAAGTATGTATCACTTGTCCGCAGAAGACTTGGAAGACATACAGAAATTGCTGTGATCATCGATATCTAACAATGATGATTATAATGCAAATAAAAGTTAAGGAAAATGTGAAATCATACCTTCAGTAACCTAGATTTCCTTCAAAATGTATAGTCCTTATTGTGTTGGCAAACATCATCATTGTATTGGAAAGGATCCTCAAGCATGATGGCACAAATAAAACGCCTTCGAATCTGAAAAATCGTATTATCATCAATATCACCTCATTTAGATACCCATAAAAGAATAAGTTCAATGTTACATTCAGCGCTCAAGTAGTTTTCTCTGTTGGAAAAACATTCACTTTGGAAATGATTAATTATTTCGGTGAAAATCTGAGAAAGTGGGAACATGGCCGGCCTGAGAAGAGTGAAAAGGTAAATTCGAGGACGAAGTTATCGAAACTGAAATCAGTTAAAAACTTGAGACAATTTTAAAGCGATGATATACATATAGGTATATTTTTCTAAAATGATCCCCGAATTTGTTTGATAAAATCACCAACACAAAATATTACTGAATAGTCTATTACCAACTTAATTTTCTACAGCCTCCTGAGATGTGTGGAACTGTTTTGTAGAACTCTTATTCCTTTGGAACTGAACCGGAACAACTCGGAACTGCTCCAGGATCACCAATAGACCCTCAATGTTTTTCGAATATGAGGAGAGGAACGACCTATCTTTATTGATTAGAAAAGAAAACTAATAACTAAACGTTCGATATTCAAGTATTCTTCAAATGAATATTGACATCCGTAATCTGCCCCAAACATTACAATCTCAGGTGCACAACTTTAGTTGTGCAATTGACAAACTAAGACTGATAATGCATGGGGCCCTGAAGTGTCAGTTGATACTTGCATATGATCCAATGTAAAAGTAGCATTGAATATGACTATGGACACCAAACATAAATAGAAACTTACAAGGTATAATTTCGATAGATATTTGACCATTATATGAAAGATAAAGATGATCATTTCAATTTCAAGTAGAAATTTGTTAATGTTAATGTTAAAAAGGATTCTGGGAATAGGCATGATTGAACATAAACACGAATTATATTAGGTTACCACTCTATAAAAGATATTCTCTCTCATTGAATGAAAGTATGTAATAATCTATTTGTCACTTTTCTTGGAGGACTTGGGAAACATACAGAAATTGCTTTGATTATCGATATCTAACAAAGATGATTACAATGCAAATAAAACTTGAGGAAAATATGAAATCATACCTTCAGTAACCTCGGTGTTCTCGGCCTCGCAAATCTAGATTTCCTTCAAAATGTTTATTCCTTATTGTGTTGGCCAACAACATCATTGTTTTTTGAAAGGAACCCTCAAGCATGATGGCACAAATAGAACATTTTCGAATCTGAAAATCGTATTATCATCAATTTCACGTCATTTATATATCCATAATAGAACAAGATCAATATTCACATGCTGGGCTCAAGTAGTTTTCTCTGTTGGAAAAACATTTACTTTGAAAATGTTTAATTATTTCGGTGAAAATGTGGGAAAGTGGGAATATGGCCGAACTGATTAAAGGTAAATTCGAGGACGTAGTTTTCGAAATCAGTTAAAAAACTCGAGATGATATTTTAGCGTTTTAGCAAGATCCCAGATCCGATACCGCTAGCGCCATCTATACGCGAGTTGCAAGAGTTTATCTTCAGCAGGTCAAAAATGAAAGTACTCTGTAAGGCCGATACGACATTTTTGGCATTCGAGTACAGATGGCGCCAAGTTAACTCAAATATGAAATTTTCATAGATTGGATAGCTGTAGTTAATTGGAGATTGAATAAATGAAAATAGTTAATTGGAGATCGAAGAACCAACCAACCATGTGTCACTTATGGGCAGATTCCATCTTCGAAGAGCTATGGAAAGTACCACAATAAAGAATTTTGAATATGAGAGAGGACTTTTCTGAGTAAATAACAGAAGAAAAATGGCAAAATGAGACTAAAGGCGAAGAAAAGTTAATTCCTGCCCTTATTAAAAACCCGATATCAATGTTTTTTGAATCTGAGGAGAGGAGGGACCTATCTTTAACGATAAGAAAAGTAATCTAATAACAAAACTTTCTTCAAATGCAAATTTAATTCCTGAATGTGCCCCAAACATTACAATCTCAAGTGCACAACTTTAGTTGTACAATTGAAATTGTCAACTAAGACTCAAGTGTCTTTTAATAATTTCACATGAACCAATGTAGAAGTAGCAATGACTATGGACACCAAACGTAAATAGAAACTTACAAGGTATAATTTCGATTCATTTTGATAGATATTTGACCATTATATGAAAGATAATGATGATCATTTCAATTTCAAGTTAAAATTTGTTAATGTAAATGTTGAGAAGGATTCTGGGAATAAAAATGAGTGAACATATTCACGAGTTATAGTAGTATAGTAATAACTTCCTATCGATTTCTTTCAGGATCCAACCACTCTATAAAAGGTTTTTTCTTTCATTGAATAAAAATTTGTAATGATCTATGTGTCACTTGTCCCCAGAAGACTTGGAAGACATACAGAAATTGCTTTAATTATCAATATCTAAATATCTAACAACAATGATTACATTCCAAATAAACCTTAACCATATTATATCATACCTTCAGTAACCTCGGTATTCTCAGCCTCGCATATCAAGATTTCCTTCAAAATGTATAGTCCTTATTGTGTTGGCAGAAAACAGCATTGCTTTGGAGAGGAATCCTCAAGCATGATGGCACAAATAAAACGCCTTAAAATCTGAAAAATCGTATTATCATCATTAGATCCCCATAAAAGAACAAGTTCAATGTTACATTCAGCGCTCAAGTAGTTTTCTATGTTGGAAAAACATTCACTTTGAGAATGTTTAATTATTTCGGTGAGAATCTGAGAAAGTGGGAACATGGCCGGTCTGAAAAGGTAAATTCGAGGACGAAGTTATCGAAACTGAAATCAGTTGAAAACTTGAGACAATTTTTAAGCGATGATATAGGTATATTTTACTAAAATGATCACCGAATTTGTTTGATAAAATCACCAACCCAAAATATTACTGAATAGTCTATTACCAACTCAATTTTCCACAGCCTCCTGAGATGTGTGGAATTGTTATTCCTTTGAAACTGAACCGGGACACCTCGGAACTGCTCCAGGATCACCAATAGACCATCAATGTTTTTCGAATCTGAGGATAGGAGCGACCTATCTTTATCGATTAAAAAAGAAATCTAATAACTAAACGTTCGATAATCAAGCATTCTTCAAATGAAAATCGACATCTCGAATGTGCCCGAAACATTACAACCTCAAGTGCACAATTTTAATTGTGCAATTAAAATTGTCAACTAAGACTGATAATGCATCGGACCCTGAAGTGTCATTTGATACTTGCATATGAACCAATGTAAAAGTAGCCTTGTCTATGACCACCATCTTACAACGATGATTACAATGCAAATAAAACTCAAGGAAAATATGAAATCATACCTTCAGTAACCTCCGTATTCTCAGCCTTACATACTTAGATTCCCTTCAAACTGTTTAGTCCTTATTGTGTTGGCAAACAACATCTTTGTTTTGAGAAAGGAATCCTCGAGCATGATGGCACAAATAGAACTCCTTTGAATCTGAAAAATCGTATTATCGTCAATATTTAGATAACCATAAATAAACAAGTTCAATATTTACATGCATGGCTCAAGTAGTTTTCCTGTTGGAAAAACACTTTCTTTGAAGATATTCAATTATTTTGGTGAAAATCTGAGTGGAAACATGGCCGGCCTGATTGAAAGTAGGGATGGGTCGGAACAGGTAAATTCAGGGAACAGTTCCAACCTGTTCCGTTCCTGAGCGGGAACCTGTTCCTCGTACCTGTTCTTTTGGTAACCTGTTATTCATATTATCTAGAACCATAGACTTATAATAATATTTTATTATTAGTCTATGTCTAGAACGCTAAACGCGTAGGAACGGTCTCGATTCCGTTCCTTTTCCTATTCCCCCAAACTCGTTCAAGCTCTGAGCTTCTGAGGGGTCTCACAGAGACCTAGGAGAGTCGGGATAAAAAAAAAAAAAAATAGTCTGCCTCGTCTGAGAGAACAGTGACGTAGGTTACGTACAGGATCGATCTGCAGCATGGATGTCGGCTGCTGGTTTATTTTAAGTTTTAACAGATGCTTATTCTTATTTGTTGTTTTATTTTTATGATTCAAGAATAATGAGGACTGAGTGCATTTTTTGCGCTTTCGATCGAGTTTGGGGCATGTACACGAATAGGAACTAGGAAGATTAGGGTGTATTTTACTTTTTACTATTTCATTTTATTTTGTCGAGCGTTGAGAGTTGTTGTCGGAAGAAGATCGCAATTTTAAAAAAGTTTTTTGTTTTCTATTTTTGTCCTTTGTCGAACTAATTATAAAAATAAAATCAGTAGGAGATCTAGTCCGGTTTGGAATTTTTTCACAAACTCGTTATCATATAATTTGTCTAATTATTCATAACTCTCAATTTCTGTTAAATCCGATTACTCGGACCGAAACGTTGGATAGACTAAATCCAAAAAACCATGGAAGATGCCCAAATAATTCAATAACAAGTTATTCTTTTGGCATCGCATCTCTGAAATCCGATATAGTCTTATAACAACCAATAATAGCGAAATGAACATTTATCAGCTGAATTCAAAACAACCACCAAAATTCGAAATTTTAAATATCGCAAATTATTCGACGCGTACAAGTCGTTCCTCTCTGCGAATGCCACTGTAGAAAAAAGTATCCAAGTTAACTTTTCGGAGTTCAAACTATTCGTTCAATATTGAATCAATCATTCCAATATTATCTAGACCGTCTACCCATTCACCGCTTCCCGTTCCTGTTACCAAACCAAATGCCAGATGTGAAAGAATAGGTACATTAGGAACAGGCAACGTGAACACGAAAACAATAACACATTCATAATATTCATACTGGAACAGTTACGTGAATTTCGAACGAGGGACGCCGTGGCCGCGCCGCATGGATATTAGTTTCTGTTCTGCGGAACAGGTTCCGTTCTTTGTAAATAACAGGTTCCTGGAACAGTTTGGTGATACCTATTCCCAATAACCTGTTCCGTTCTTTTCGTGCCATCCCTAATTGAAAGTAAATTCGTGCACGTAGTTTTCGAAACTGAAATCAGATTTTTCACAGCCTCCTGAGATGTCAATTCTTGAACGGAGTATAAGTACATTGTATTTCCTTTAGATTTAGATTATTGTTTATAACGGCTGTTACGGACGTTTTTCAACAATTCTTATTCAATAACACTACACACTTCTTTTATTTATTTGAAAATTGATTGCGTAATTTCATTAACTCTGTAGTCAAAAAAAACAAAGAACATTAGGTCTATAGTTTGATCATAGATGGTGTAAAACATTTTCGTAGAACTGTCATTCCTTCGGAACTGCTCCAGGATCAGCCATAGACCATTGGGACTATGGTTTGATCATAGATGGAACAGTTTCGTAGAACTGCCATTCCTTTGGAACTGAACCGGAACAACTCGGAACTGCTCCAGGATAACCAATAGAGGTATGATCATAGATGGCGTGGAACAGTTTCGTAGAACTGTCATTCCTTCGAAACTGAACCGGAACAACTTGGAACTGCTCCAGGATCACCAATAGACCATCTATAGGCAAGTGGCAAGAGTATATCTTCTGCAACTAAGGGCCGGTTTCACAATGTCTGGTTATTCTTCAGGTAACTTGACCAAACACTATTCGGGTTAAAGTTTCGGTTAGAAAGAAGATTAACGGTACATTAGCCATTGGTTAGTGCCAAACCAGCAATTGTGACACACTTTCCTATGATTAAAGTCTTAACTTCAGGTTAAGTAATGGTAACTAGACATTGTGAAACCGGCCCTAAGAAAATTAAAGTACTCTGTAAGTCTGGTACGATTTTTTTGCATTCGAGTACAGATGGCGCCCAAGTTAACTCAAATATGAAATTTTCATATATTGGATAGCTAGAATTAATGGGAGATTGAAGAAAGTTAATTGAAGATTGAAAAAATAATAAAAAAAAATCCAACCATGTGTCATTTATGGGCAGATTCTTACTTCGAAGAGCTATGGAAAGCACCACAATAAAGAATTTTAAATATGAGGGAGGACTTTTCTAAGTAAATAACAGAAGAAAAGTGGCAAAATGAGACTGAAGGTGAAGAAAAGTTAATTCCAGCCCTTATTAAAAACCCGATATCAATGTTTTTTCAATCTGAGGAGAGGACCGACCTATCTTCATCGATTTGAAAAGAAATTTAATAACTTAACGTTCGATATTCAAGCTTTCTTCAAATGAAAATTGACATCCTGAATGTGCCCCAAACATTACAATCTCAAGTGCACAACTTTAGTTGTGCAATTAAAATTGTCAACTAAGACTAATAATGCATAGGGCCCTCAAGTTTCATTTGATAAAAGTAAAAGTAGTATTGACTATGACTAGGAACACCAAACTTACAAGGTATAATTTTGTTAGATATTTGACCATAATATGAAAGATAACGATGATCATTTCAATTTCAAGTCTTCTTCTTCTTCTTCTATCAACCTGTATTTGTCCACTCCTGAACATAGGTCTCTCTCAACCGCTTCCATGTCTCCCTGTCCTGTGCAACATTTAGCCATTGTCTACCAGCCACCTTTTTGATATCGTCCACCCATCGTTTCTGTGGACGTCCTACACTTCTTTTGGTTTGTCTGGGTCTCCATACGGTTGTTCGGTAAGCCCATCTATCCTCAGACATTCTAGCCACATGACCAGCCCAGTTCCACTTAATCTCAGCCACCTCCTGAATTATGTCAGTGACTTTGGTCTGCTCTCTTATGTGTTCATTTCTGACCCTGTCACGGAGCGAGACTCCCAACATGCGACGTTCCATGGCTCTTTGAGTTGTTTCAAGCTTATTTGCGAAGGCTCTGGTCAAACTGATCGTTTCCAACCCATAAGTCTGCACAGGTAATATGCACATGTTGTATACCTTCCTCTTCAAATTTATTGGAATCATATTGTTTTTAAGGATGTATCCCAATTTACCGAAAGCTACCCATGCCAACCTTATTCTTCTTGTTATTTCCGCATGTCGGTTGTCCTTTCCTAGCTTGATAGTATGGCCAAGGTATATATATTCGTTAACGCATTCAACGGTCTTATTCTGAACGGATATGGTAGTGTTCTCAGGGCTCATAATTTTTTTTTTTGCTGAAATCCATTTGAAGTCCTATGTTTGTCGCTGCAAGGTTCAGTTCATTCAACATTTCTTCCAGTTCCGTGATGTTGTTACCTATAAGTATTATATCATCAGCAAACCTGAGGAGATTAAGTCTGATGCCATCTATGAGAATACCTTTGGTGTCCCACCTCAATTGCTTAAAAATGTCTTCCAGAACCAGCATGAACAACTTAGGCGAAATGGTGTCTCCCTGACGTACACCTCTGCCCAATGGTATCCGGCCAGTTTCAGCGGATTTCAAGTAAAAATTGGTTAATGTTAATGTTAAGGAGTGAATTCAAAACAACCACCATAATTCGAAATTTTAAATATCGCAAATTATTCGACGCATACAAGTCGTTCCTCTCTGCGAATGCCACTGTCATAGATAAATCTATCTATGGCCACTGTTGACTCAGTTGACTCGTTGACTGTAGAAAAAAGTCTCCAAGTTAACTATTCGTGGAAGAATAGGTACATTAAGAACAGGCAACATGAACACGAAAACAATAACAATACCGGAACAGTACGTGAATTTCGAACGAGGAACGCCGCGCCGCATGAATATTAGTTTCTGTTCTGCGGAACAGGTCCCGTTCTTTGTAAATAACAGGTTCCTGGAACAGTTTGGTCATACCTATTCCCAATAACCTGTTCCGTTCTTTTTGTGCCATCCCTAACGGTAAATGACAGACTGTCAGAGCCAACCAGAGAAGGTGACAATATTTTCGAAGATTTCGAGTACGTAGGTTAATTCAGTGTCTAATGTCTACAATATTCTTTTCATAATTTATTCAACAACAATTACAAGAAAACAAATAATCTCGAAAGCGGACACAAAAATCAAGGAACAACCACGAAGTGAATAACAGTTGAATCCCAAAGTTTTAATGAAAATTTTTGGTATTGAAGTCAAGGCCAATTTTCCCAAAAATTGCGAACCTAAAATCCAAATGTGAGTGCAAAGACTATTTTTAACGTATACAGGTTGGGTATAATACGTTTCTGATGGCGCTCGATTATCAGTGTTTTTATTTTTAGATTTTGCAGTGTCACTAGGAGTTAGGTGAAATTTAAAATGTCACTGAAACCGAGAAAAGTAGATTTTGCAGCTACTTGGGAAGCAATCAGGGAGACAATTAAAGGGGTAATCAGTCTGAAACATGTTCCAAGAAGTGTTTGGAATGATAGATTCTCGTAAGTATTGTGTTGGATACCATCTTTCAAATTAGAAACTTAGTTGATAAATACAATACAACATTATTCTTTAATGAAAACATTATCCATAGCATAACAATCTTATAAGAAAATGTGATCACACAAAGCCTTATTTTGGCCACAATTTGTGGAAAATAAAGATAATATGATTGTTAAGGAATGCTATCTTGATAAATACTGTACATAATCATTATAAATAAATCTGAAGAAGAAATAATGGAACTAGATAAGTTTTTTGCATTATATGAAAACAAACAAGATTTTCTATATTTGGCACACACTGACTAAAACATGAGTTTGGAACAATGCTACTTAACTTAACCTTCAGAAGGTATTGTTAATCCATATCCATAAATACTGAGCGAATTGAATTGAGGTTCAACCTTGCCTTTTTTCTTTGTAACAGTGAATAATTGAATGAATGAAGTAATTACTAATCGCTAGTCAATTCAGAAAAATGTACTCATTCACTAGATGATGAGATTTTAACTGTATTTAATTTTAAATAACAAAAGAAAATTGAGAAACACGTCTTTTACACTCTCCTTCGATAGAATAATCTGGGAATTACGTCAAGTCTGATCACTTAGGTCTCTCAATAATTTCACTTTTACCACAAGATCACTTTACATTTCACTTATATTGGGTTTGCCTAACAGTAAATTAGGTTAAGTGAGGTTATAGCTTTGATTGAATTGTTACGTTAGTGTCAGATGGGGAGGATAACAATTTGAATAAGTAAGCGAACTGGTCAACTGTAAATTGGTTAGATAATTTCTGAGAGAATATATAAAATCAGAACTTTTCAGTTCTCAATATAGAGAATTTGTGAAAAGATTATGGAAATTACTGAAATATTCTCTGTTTTAATCGCAAGTTTTTGATGCCTGGAAATAAATATTGCTTCAAATTCAATTCTATGTTAATAAAAACAATGATTTCGGTTTATTTTTTAACTCACCCCGATTAACTCGCATCACAAAACACTATAAAAAATATTTCCACGATTTGAAAACTACGAAAACATCCTAAATTCCGTTACAAGACATTTTATGTTTGTTTTTCATTTCATAGAACTGAAATTCCATCGTGTTATTTAATTGGCTGAAATAGTCACGTTTTAAATTGTATCATTTCTGATTGGATGCGACGTCTAAAGCGCGCGAATTACGAAATTTCGAATTTGAATCATTGCATTCGATCCATTTGAGTATTCTATGACCAAACTTCACAATTTCAAGAAAAAGAATTGAGAAAATTAATATTTTGAGTTCTATTTGATGAATATGAAAAACTTGGATATTTATAAGAATAAAATTTATTATAAAAGTAGATTTGTTGATTTTTGAGCGCTCGTTCTACTTAAACGAGGGCTATATCATTTCGTCGCGATGTCTGTATTTTTCGAATTTCGACTCACTCATTCAAGTCCGTCCGGCCGAAAGCACGATTACTTTCGAACGGAACGACCTAGAGACTTGAAGTTTTCAGTGTGGGTTCAGTTCCCGAATGCGGCGGTTAAATTCGTTAATGGGCAAGATTCGACCCGGGGTTCCGTAAATATGGCCGTTCGAAATTTTGTTCTCCTGATTTCTTCGAAACTACTGTCTCGATCAAGATGAAATTTTACACTCAGATGGGGAATGGCGTGTTAAAGCTACATGCAAATTTTGTCTAGATCGCATGACCAGAATCTCAGAAACCATAGAAAATTATAACTTTCGAATGGAAAGGCCTAGGGACTTGAAATTTTCAGGATAGGATCTCAAATATCGCGGTCAAGTTCATCAATGAGCATAATTAATCTAGGGGTTCCGTAAATATGGCCGTTCAAAATATTTTTTTCCTGATAATTTCGAAACTACTGATTGGATTGGAATGAAATTTTGCACATAGATAAAGAATAATGTATTCAAACTACGTGCGAAATTTTGTCCAGATCGCATCACCAAGACCATAGAAACCGAAGAAGATTCTAGCTAATCATCGAAAAAAAATCCTTATATTTCTGTAACAGCTGTCATTTTTTTAACAGCTGCATGAATTAGCTCTTGAAGCTCCAGACTACATGTAAGAGCTTTTTTAGAAAATTAATATTTGAAGTTCTATTTGATGAATATGAAAAAATCACATATTTCTAGGAATAAAATTTATTATAAAATTATATTTGTTGATTTTGTTGTGTAAAAGATTTTTTAACTTTATAACTTTATTTGGTTTTGTGGGCATTGAGTGTTCTGATAATGTTAATTTTCTTCAAAAAGTATCATTTAAATACTCAAAAAGGTACATAGATGTGCAGGTCTTATTTTCCTGATCTTATGATGATTCTCTTTGCAGAGATGTGTATGCACTGTGTGTGGCCCATCCGGAGCCCATGGCCGACAGACTATATCAAGAAACGAAAAGATACCTGATAGATCATGTATCGTTACTGCTCCAGAAGGTCCAGAACGACGGGGAGGAGAATTTGATCAAGAATTATCACCATTATTGGTCGCATTACTCGGTGGGCAGCCAATATCTGCACAGTTTGTATTTATATTTGAACCAGCAGCATATTCGTACCCACAAAATGTCGGACGCCGAGATAATATATGGCAGCTCTGATTCTTCAGGAGGTAAATATAATGGTTATGAAGGACGAAAACTTTTTTGAGATATAAAGAATGAATTTGGCAGGTTTTTAAAATACTTTTTTCACAAATAAATTGTGGAGTTCGAAAGTTGCAGGCGAATTTATATTAGAAATTGACTATTCTTTTCTTCATATACCAACTTTCATATCATACGAATTCTTTTTCAACATCTATTACAGCATATTTTCGCTTTTTTCATACATATCATATCCTTCTCTGATGAAAAAAATCCAAAATTATAATCAAACTTGCTCAACATAGAAAAAGTTGACGAAAAATGGAGTAAGGTGAATAATTTTTCAAAAAACACACAAACTCACGTCGAAGTTGGAATCATCATGTATTAATTAAAAAAAAAACAATTTGTGTAATCATGTAAAAATTATTTCAAACGTAATTTGTGTACAGGAGAACAGATGGAGATAGGCGAGCTAGCTCTGGAAATATGGCAGTCCCGCATGATCATACCCATAGGCCAAAGACTCGTCGACTTGCTACTGGAAGCCATAGACGCCGATAGGGCTCAAAAGACGCTTCCAGTCACCATAGAAGCCATCAGAGGAACCATATTGAGTTTTGTCGAGGTGAGATTAAACAGCGAACGATTCCGGCAAAGTTGAGAACCGAATTGAAACTTGCAGGTGCAGGCTTACAAGAAAAAGGCCCCTCTTCAGTTGTACCAGGAATTGTTCGAAGAACTGTTCCTAACCGCCAGCGGTGAACATTTCAAACAGGATGCCTCGAGGCTGCTGCAGGAACGGGACGTCAGTTTGTACATGGAGAAGGTCAAGCTTAAACTCGAAGAGGAGATGTTTAGGGCTAGGAGATTCTTACATAGCAGTTCTCTACCTAAAGTGAGTCGGTTTAAAATTTCGTTCCAAGACGTTGAGTGTCGGTGTTTTTATAGGTTGCCCACACTTGTGAGGCTCATATGGTCGAGGAACATTTCGAGTTCATATACAGCGAATGTAAGAACATGGTGCAAGCGGAACGGAAGAAAGATCTCTCAAACATGTACGATTTGTTGAAGAGCGTTCAGGATGCCATTCAAGTTCCTGTCGAGACTGTTTTGGAACATATAAAGACTCAAGGATTAAACGTAGGTAAAAAAGTAGAGTTCACAAGGCATGGGAAGAGCTCTAAAACAGACTTTTGTGTGCACTTCATTGTTAAAATGTATGAACCACTTAGTATCATTGTCTACATCCTAACAATGCAAAATTAACTTGTTGTCAAAAAATCGTCGTATGAAGGAAGTGGTGGGGGGCATTTTTTCAAAAATTGTCAAAATGGCTAATATTCCTACCAATTTTCATCAAAATATACGATACAGAAATATTTAACTTTAATTATCGAAGAAGTCGGATACAATGCGCTTATATGGAGTTCCTTAAGATATAATCGCTTGCCCTGAAAAGGCATATTCACCATTATGTTCGTTTTAATTTTACTCGAAAACTGTTGCGAAAATCGAAAAACTTCTTTATACAGGGTGTTTCCTGCTTGGTTGGCCATACTCTATTGGTGAATGCAGGTCATCCAGGCCTTTCAGAAAAGTTGCTTGTTTTGTGTCCTAAGGCTATTAGTTTAGGACATACAGGGTGATTTATTGATTTTGGCAAGAATTTTCGATAGCCATAACTTTGGAATCTGTGGATTTCAATCAAATTTCATGGGTTTGTTCACTTCAGAATATCCTTTCGAATGGCTCACAAAATATCAATATTTTCAGGGTAGTACTCAGAATATCGGGGTTTATCTTTCAAGCCTCAAAATGTATATTTTTTACATCACTTTAAGAAATGTCGTTGTTGCCATTCAAAAATACATAATTTAATCTGAAGAATTCAATTTTCAGTTTGGATGGACAAGCGAGTAGCAAACAAACTAATTCATATTTTATGTCATTTTTTTTGAATGGCAGTCCTGATTTCTGGCCGTTTCGTGATAATTTTTCTTGTCTTTTGCTGAAATTTTTAATTTTATAACTCCCTGTGCAACTCCTTTGTTTTCTCAACCCCCAGCACCCATTTAGTGTCGTAACAAGCTGCGTGAAGAAGTAATTAAAAGTATGAATGGCCAAGCTCTGAATTCTTTTGAAAAAACATTCAATTTAGGTACAAATGACGTAAACCCTCTTGAAACATGTGATCAATGCGTGCATATTCTTTAAAACAAAATATTGACTTGTATTCTTCAGGAAAATCGCTTGATATCTCTTTCTTTACACATTGAATATTTGTGTTACATGAATTCAAGGAATGATATTCTTAGTTACTCCAATTTTCATTACCTGAACCTTGCAAAAAACACTTTTTTTAAAAAACTTATTGTATAAAAGAACCAAAAATATCAACCATTTTAAAATGGAAACACAACTTATATCGCTATAAAACAACAAAAAATAAAAATTTTTATTGGTACTTTCGAAGGAATTCGCGTGAGAAGTCGAATGTTCTAATTCTAAAGGCTCGTTCATAGATTTTAGTATGTTTGGATTGCAAATGCCTCTTTAGTGTAGATGTTCCACAATTTTTTAGTAAGGTGGGTTTCGTTGTGCAAAGCATGCATTTCCCTTGCTTATCTGTCTTTTCCGCACTCTTCGGATCTTGTTCAACAGTGAAATAATACGTGATATTTTTCTTTCCATTACTCCTATTTTTTTCTGTGTGTTGGCTCTTGCGCAAGTGCACGATTTTCGGATTGAGAATTATTTTCCTGTAACACACATTCTGGCCCGCTGGTTTCTAATTCTATTATTTCTGATGAATTACTAATTTTTTTTCTGCAGGGCACAGATTTAGACAATTGTGTAATTATATGATGTAACCAGTCACACACTTGGACAAAATTACCTTCTATTGACCTAGAATAGAATACGAGAAACTGCGCGATCGCTTCAGTCAGTTCGGATATCGGGGAACCCCCTTATTTTGTCTAAGCGCGCACGAGCTCGCAGAAAAAAATGCCGTGCGACTCGTACGTATCAAGATCAAGTAATATCAAATAGCTTGATATCAAGACAAGTAATGAATATCTCAAATCAAGTCAAGAGTCAAGTATGTAATTTGTCACGAGCTTGATTTCAAATCAAGTAGTTTGTTGAAAAATCAAGCTACTTGACTTGATGAATCCCTAGAAAAGAGTTACTTTTCTTGGCATGCTTAGATTTGTATGTGGAAATATTTTTCGAACTGGTATAAGATTTATAGCAGTTTATATGCCATTTCGAATAATCCTGAGCTATAAAAACTTTGGAGTTTGAAAAAATATGGTACCTTTCAGCATCTTTTGGACAAATATCACTACTGAGCTTTGTACATTCAATAAATTTCTCTTTAGATTATGGTTTCGATATTTCAATTGTCCACCTTGACAAATCAAAAATTAACGTTCCAAATTGCTCAAAGTATTCCTCTTGCAAGTTTCAAGCTTGATTTTCGACTCAAGTTCTATCTCAGAACTAGTGTTGCTTGGAATGTTCATTTCTGGAAAGACACAGGAAAAGATGGAAATAAATATAATCTCACACTGGAATGTTGAAAACCCACTTAATAATTTCTTCTTGTCCCACTGTAAATATTGCACTTGCTTTTTGCAAAAAATTGGAAAGGTAGAAAATATTACATCCTCAAATGGCAGCAAATACGCATGACATTAGAAAATAATAAAATGATTGCAGCACACATACATGAAATTACAGGAGCGTAAAGTTGCCCAGACTCAAAAGGAATCTTATGAACGAATTGATCCATACGGTCATTTATTTCTGTCCCGACAAGCGTTTATTTTCCCATTTTTTGAGGAAATTATTTGACCAATTGAAATTTGCAAAAAACCTTCTGAATCGTCGGTTTCTGAGGGGGACCCTTTATATAAAGCACTTTTTCGATTTTCGCAACAGTTTTCGAGTAAAATTGAAACGAACATAATGGTGATTACGCCTTTTCAGGGCAAGCGATTATATCACAAGGAACTCCATATAAGCGCATTGTATCCGGCTTCTTCGATAATTACAGTAAAATATTTCTGAATCGTATAGTTTGATGAAAATTGGTAGGAATATTACCCACTTGATGTAGATGATTATAAACGAAAAAAATTATTTAATCAATTTTTGGAAAAATACTCCACACGACGATTTTTTGACGACAAATTGATTTTGCATTGTTTGTGTGTAGGGAATCTTACTAATTGGTTCATACATTCAAGCAATTTAAGCATACTAAAATGGAAATAATTTTTCTCTCAATGATCCACAGGCAATCGGCAACCTTCAGGGAGAGAACATTCACATCAATTTCGTCGAGAATTTGTTGAACGTTCACAGCCGATTCAAGTTGCTCATTCAGGAAGTTTTCAAATCAGATCAGAATTTCATGGGTGCTCTGGATAAGGCTTGTAGTTACGTTATAAACCACAGGCCTAACGGTGGGAAGAGCCCCTGTCGTAGCCCGGAATTGCTGGCTAAGTATTGTGATACCCTGTTAAAAAAATCTAGTAAAGGTGTTAGTGAATTCGAGGTTAGTACATTGAATGAGGTTATGTTCTCAATTCAACGGAATTCTGTTTTAGGTTGAAGAAAAACTATCTCAGAGCATAATTATATTTAAATATATCGACGATAAGGACGTGTTCCAAAAGTTTTATTCCCGGATGTTGGCCAAACGGCTCATCCACCAACAAACGCAAAGTATGGACGCCGAAGAGACGATGATAAACAGGTTGAAACAGGCCTGCGGGTACGAGTTCACGAGTAAACTGCACAGGATGTTCACCGATATGTCGGTCAGTGCCGATTTGAACAATAAGTTCCAGGTCTACCTGAAAGAGGATAATATCGATCTAGGCATTAATTTCAGTATTTACGTTCTGCAAGCCGGCGCGTGGCCGTTGGGCCAGGCGGTAGTCACGCCTTTCGCTGTGCCGCAGCAACTTGAGAAAAGTGTGCAGATGGTGAGTCGATTCGATCAGAAAATTAAGAGATATTTGATCGTTACCATTTTCAGTTTGAAGCTTTTTATCATAATCGGTTTAACGGAAGGAAGTTGACTTGGCTTCATCATCTATGTCAGGCCGAATTAAGACTGGGTTATCTGAAGAAATCTTACGTCGTCACTGTGCAAACTTTCCAAATGGCTATTTTATTGCTTTTCGAGAACACCAACGCCCTAACCTGCAAAGAGATTAGAAATACATTACAACTGAATGCGGAGCATTTTCAAAGACACGCAATAAGTCTCGTAGAATCGAAGTTACTGCTGGCAGACACAGAGGTTAGTCTTGTTAACGATGATAATCGCTTTTTGGGCGCTTGTTTCTATGAACAAGAGCGTTTTCATTTCGCCAAAACGTCTGTGATTCACTGACAATGAACACTGATTTTGGTGCACAGAAGTAAAAATAGAATTTTTCTGATATATTCTGACAATGAACACTGATTTTGGTGCACAGAAGTAAAAATAGAATTTTCTGACATATTCTGACAATCAACACTGATTTTGGTGCACAGAAGTAAAAATAGAATTTTTCTGATATATTCTGACATTGAACACTGAAGGCCGTTTTGGTACATAGAAACAAGCGCGCAAAAGCTCCTGACTTTACGTCAGTGCTTCTTCTTAAATTTTTCTTCGAAGGAGCTGACGGAGGCTACTGTTTTACGTTTGAATATGGATTATTCGAATAAGAGGACGAAATTTAGGATAACCGCTGCGGTTCAGAAGGAATCTCCGCAGGAAGTGGAACAAACTCTAAATTCGGTCGAGGAGGATCGGAAAATGTACCTACAAGCTGCCATTGTTAGGATAATGAAAGCTAGGAAAGTTTTGAAACACAACGCTTTAATACAGGAAGTAAGTGCAAATTATTTCATAATGATAATGTAGGATTTGAAACTAAGTCTCCTGTAACTCCGAGCCGTGCACAAGGAATTGGCAACGCTGCACTCGGCAAACATCTTTCAGAATGACAAGATGTTTGTAGATTTCATAAGAAAACATAATGTAATTACTCTTCCGAAAATATTTGACAAAGATCATTTAAATACATATTAGAGTGTGAAAATTATTACTTCAAAAAATAGATAAGAAAAAAAAAAATTGCCAAATGACAACACTTGATATTAAATTTATGTTCTGTTTTGAATTATAAGAAACTTTTCACCTGAGCATTAAAATTGAGGGCATAATGGACAAATGAGAATCTTTGTTTGAAGATATATTCGTATTTGTCTCATTTATAGGAAGTTTTCACAAATATCGTTATTCCTTGCTGAAACTTCAAAAATTGGTTGGGAATTTGATAGAAATCGTTGCTCACCTTTGATTTTCACTTGAATCGCCTCGTTTTCATCTTTCAGAATGACAAGATGTTTGTAGATTTCGTAAGAAAACATAATGTAATTACTCTTCCGAAAATATTTGACAAAGATCTTTTAAACACATATTAGAGTGTGTGAATTATTACTTCAAAAAAATAGATCAGAAAAATAAAAAAATTGCCAAATGATAACACTTGATATTAAATTTATGTTCTGTTTTGAATTATAAGAAACTTTTCACCTGAGCATTAAAATTGAGGGCATAATGGACAAATGAGAATCTTTGTTTGAAGATATATTCGTATTTGTCTCATTCACAGGAAGTTTTCACAAATATCGTTATTCCTTGCTGAAACTGTAAAAATTAGTTGGGAATTCGTTAGAAATCGTTGCTCACCTTTGATTTTACTTGAATCGCATCGTTTTCGCTGAATTTTAAGTATCTGCCATATGTAGCTTTCGTTTTAGCTATCTGAGCTCCTCCAGTGCACGAAATTATGAAATTTGCGCATTCGATTTGCCTCGAAAAGCGTGCGCAAAACAACAAAAACTGTGCACGAAACCCTCAAAACGAAAGCGCCTATTGTATTATATCAATGACATAGCTGTCAAAATGAAAACATTGAAAACTGACGAATGACAGATGACCGATGACTGAAGACCGCCTTCAAGGCGGACCTACCATGAAGTTTGACGTTCCAAGTCCATGGCTTGCGAAAATGTTGAAAGGTGTGAAAACGTCACATAGATGCTGTAAACTTGTGGTTCTTCGAGAATCGATCATAATTTGCTTCATCCCTCAAGATGGGGCGGAAGAAAAACCCATTCCATTCCTAAAGAACACCTCATAAAATACTTCCAGACGGGCTGGACATCGTCAGAAAGCCGGCTCTAAACGACCGCTACGCGGTCGTATTTTTCAGTATCCCAACATGCCCGTTTCGATATCAAACGGTGGGTTAGATTCTATGCTTCTTATAACTTATAAATGTATGTAATAATGATACATTCAAAATATTTTGTGCACGGCTCGTAGTTACAGGAACCTGCGATATTTGTCATGCATGATAACCTCAACAATGACTATGACAGTAGTAGATTTTAACCTTGAATTACAATTGATTTTTTTATTCTTAAAGGTTTACTCGCAGTCGAAAACATCTTTCGCTCCAAGTGTTCAACTCATAAAGAAATGTATCGAATCTCTAATCGACAAGCAATATATCGAAAGAACTGCACACTCCAGCGAAGAGTATAGTTATGTAGCATAATTTCTGGACGATCTGTCTGTGAGTAAATATAGTTATTTTTTATGAACGATTTCGATTAATTTATTTTTGTACTGCATTTCTCGTGAAACTGATGGAACAACATGAGTACTTTGTAGTTATATATCTTTGGGTTTCCCCCGAAATTGTTTAGATTATATGATTTTGTTATTTATTGTTTTACTAATAAATCAAATAAATGACGTTGTAGTTTCATCGTTGAATGTTTCGAGGATGGATGATTCAGGGAAATAAATGAAATGTGTTAACGAGATTTATTTTTTATGTTCGTGGAGGAACAGCATCAGGTACAAAAAAATTAGACCTGTTTGAAAGACCCGAAATATATAAGGAAATACACAAGAGCACAGCGGAATAAGTAGAACTATTATAATTGAATAAATATGTCGATCAACTAATGTAAAAATATCCAGTTCTGAAATTGATGACGATCCTGAACGATTCAACTTAACATCAAGGTTTATTGTCGTTTCTCATCAATAACAACAGTTTTCGAAGAGATGTGAGAATTAATACTTTTGTAAATAAATATGAATATTAAATCTTGATTATTTTATTAGTGCCTAATGATTATTTGCCATCCCTAATTTTCGTCGTTCCGCATATGTCTAGGAGGTTTCAACGTTAACAGCTCGGGGTCTATGGAAATATCACAATGAGTATCTGCCATAACTCCCAAGTTTTCCATACGTTGGTCCAAGTCGTCTTGTAACAGCATCGTGTCTTCCATTATTTCCCCATGATGTAAAGAGTTGGTTATTCTGTCTGCGATCAGCATGGTTTCCTGTAATCTATCCTGAAGTTGCGGCTCAATCTGACAATTTTCGTTGGAAACATGATGGTCGTCCATAGGTATCGAAGAATTGTTGGAGAAAGACAAAGGTGGCATAACATGTGGCCAGTCGAGACCTAGGAACATGTTCGAAGAAGTTGGCTGATCGCAGAAATTCAGGAGAGGGCTTCCCACTGGAGAAGAAGCTGCGGAAGACTCAAAATTATCCTCAATTTTATGAGACTTCTTTCACTTACGTATATTTAAATTTTGTTGCATGTCAACGCCTTTACTGATTATTTTCTCATTTTTTCTCCATTTCGCTCTTCTATTTTGGAACCACACCTGTACTCTAGCTTCAGTCAAATCGATCCTCATGGCCAGTTCTTCGCGAAAAAATACGTCGGGATAATGGGTTTTGTGGAAGGCTCTTTCCAGTTCTTCCAACTGGAAATTGGTGAAAGTCGTCCTAAAAAACATTTTGAGAGGATGCGGTAACTATAAATAGTAATTTTACGTACCTGTAGCGTCTTTGCTTTCTCTTAGAGGTAGAGGAGATACTTGGAGGTGAGTTGGTTTCATCGTTTGAGTTGTAGCTTTGGAGGTGGTCTCCAAAACCTAAAAATTTGGGAGAAAGAATTATGTTTAAACTTTTTCAAGAATATTCAGTATCATATTATCCGGTCGACATTTAATCTTTCAAGTAAGGGTCAATAAATCTAATTACTGGAAAGAAGGGATCTTTCCAATTTGATTATAAATTTTAATTCAATAGCCGGAGATGGTAATTGAATTTGAGTTTTAATTCAATTTGAAAGTTTGATCCTTTAATTTTGCAGTTTGTTTATCAGTCGTCGAGTTTAACTTCAGGTGCGCGATCTACATGTCTTTATTTTGAGTGTTCAGTATAACAATAAAATTTTCAAGATATCTGGTGGTGCTACATTCGGCCGGCCCAATGAAAACTACAAGTGGAGTTCTTAGGTTGTAATGCCATAGATTTAAAAAAAATGTTCCCGTTTCCAAAAAAAAATCAGACAGTGAGTGCAAGAAATGTACACTCTGTACACTCTTTGTCCAAGGTCCAAAATAGTTCTTTTCTTTTCCCTAACTATGCACTAAAATCCATATAGATCTGCCGCCACCAGTTCGTGAGCATTTAGGGATCGCAAATTTAAATAAATTATCAGAGGGGTCCGAAGGTCCCATAGGAAAAGGAAAATTTGTAATTTTTTTTTTTAGAATGTACTCTGTGCATAAAGGAGGCGTTGTGGATTTGTGTAGTTTTTTCACCTTTTTCATTCAAATAATATACTTACCGTATTTATCCTGCGTGCTAGCATCTTTCTCACCAGAAGTCAAACTGTTCAGTAAACCGTGAATAGAATACGACGTAGAGTCCTGAATGCTATCGATAGCATCGTTCAAATCTCTTGTACTGGCTTCATCAACATCATTGTCCATTCCGAAAGATATACAAGAAAAAAAAACACTTCAACTAGTTTTTCAGCGTGAAACCTCGAAAGAGTTATTGAGAATGACGACTTTGTGTTTCTATTTTTTGATGGCGCTGTGAAATAGAGAAACCTCTGAACAGTACGTGTTTCTAAATAAACTAGGTAATCTGTTGTAGGGCTTCTAAGATGTGTGGATAATTCATAGCTTTCCTGTGGGAACATCAATAAATCAATTTATTTGGTGCGTAGATATACAGTGCGTCCGTTTTTGAACAAGAAAGTTTCCAAAAATTATTCTAGGAGAAAATGGGATATTTTAAACGTTAGCTCGAAAAACGCTGCGAATTTCAGACGAGTGTTGACTTGTTTCATCAAATAACTGCATCGTAAAACAATTTTTGGAATTACTGGTTCCCTCAAAATTGAAACAAATCGGGAACCCCATCGGTTGAATTCAAGAAAGCGTTGAAATAGAGGACCGTTTACTTTCGGGGTGTTTATAAATATTAATTCAACAAACTCATTTGTATTTTCTAAAATTAATCGACAAAGAGCTAAATAGGTTTTTTTTTCAGTCCCGTTCGATTGGATTGAATTCCAGAAATTTATTCGGCATTTTCGTCATCTGTTAGGAAAAATAGCATTGTTTTCCAAAAGTAATGAAAATAAAAATTAGTTCGGTGTCCTATACATAGATGGTACGTCGAATGGATGTCCACAGCGTCATCTATACACTAGTTTCCGAAAAAATAATTAAGTTGGGAAACCCGCCCATAGGTGGCTCTAATTATTTTATTTTTATCATCTGAATAGACACCGAGGAAATTCAGTGTGGATTATGTAAATGATTAGCAAATGTCAAAATTATGTGTACCCAACAAAAAAATTAAATGAATAATTCTGTTCACAAGTGATTTATTGTTCTCGAGTTATCTAAACTCCCATCTTGAGAATTGTCTTTGAATTTTTACTGAATAGAATTCTAAACTTTCGGTACCTGTGAATTTTTTTCCCACCAGCCCCATTTTCAGTAGAGTAGCATATTGACTTCGAAAAATTGCATTCTCAGCGATTCAAGAGGACGTTTGATGGCCGTTAAAGCATCCTGAAGTTTTCGCCCTATGCAACACAGCATACATCTTTTGTGTTTTACAGGTTGCCTAACTATTTGGCGAAAAAGGCGCAGCTCCAGGTATCTCCTCTACCTTCCTATGTTCCTCTTACCTTTTACCCTACTCAGTTTTACCATACCCAAAACACGAGAATTCGATACATAACCTTATACCTCCAAATATACACGAACATTTTCATTTTCAGTAGCGTTTCGTCTTGTATTTTAAACGAATGGGGTAACAGGCACATATGAGGGTCGAGGAGGTATCCGGAGTGTCGGAAATGTTTTGGCTAGGCAACACACTATACACTTCTTATATTTTAAGGGTTGCTGATTTATTGGTAGGACTGAACGTTTACCTCCTCGGACATCGTATGTATATACCTGCTATTCCACTCGGTTTTACTACACTCACTCCAAACATTCGCTAAGCACACCCAAATTTTTTCGTAGTATTGATTTCGCAAAATTGAAACAGATAAGCTCGAAGAGGTACTCGGCATATCGGAAATTTTATCGCTAGGCAACACACCATACAAGACTTGTGTTTTATGGGTTTCCGACTGATTGCCGAAAAAAACGCGCAACTGTTCATACTTCCTAACTAAAGTACCTGATTTCTTCAACAATAGAAATTTCAGGAAAAGAAGCCAATGGAAAAAGGTAAAGAAAATACTCGTGTAATGAACAATTTATTCCATTTAAAAAGAATCAATTACAAATGCTCTAATAAAAATCATATCTGCATAGATCCAGTGGATAGATCCTCATACCTCAAAATCTGCAATGACAAATTGAAGAAAGTACCGGAACTCAAATTTTTTCAGCTTCGCCTGGAATGATTTCGCTAAGCGAGTATAGATGGCCCTGACGGTTTCGAAAGGATTCTGTTACTTTCAAACCCGTTGCTTGGTTACATTCAGTTACTCACATATAGGGAAAAATCACGGAGTGGGCGACATCTACATTTAATCGTTTGAACTACCCGAGTGACGAACAACAAACTAACGTTTGTGTGTTTATATGGGAGAAGTGTGAAATATTTGTATGATTTTAAGTAATTTATGTATCGAAAGTGATATTTTTAGGTGATAATTTATGAACAATTATTTCAATTGAACTGTAAACTAGCTGGAAATGCAGCGGATTGTACATAGTTTTTCTGAAATTTCTTTGCATAAATTCCCGTTGAATCCCAAGGCAGTTAAGTGGTCATTTGCTATCACATTCTCGTTCACCCACATAATCAAAAATGTCTGAAGTGGTGACCTTCCCAGGCATTATTATTAATTCCGAAATCTTATAAAGAATACTTGATTCACTTCTTATGAAGAACAGAAATGACAGAATATTTTGATCATCACTCGGCCCGACATTATGTAATTTTCAGCGCCATCTCGCGGATCGTGATTTTTCCCTATAGATGGCGCAAATCAAATATTGTCGAATCAAAATCATCGTTATTTATTGTCAAAAATTTTTGAAAATTGAATAGATTTGTTCAATTTTATTCATTTTAGGTAGGTATGGCTCAGATTATTTCACCGAAAAATTATTTGAAGGTTCCTTCGGCGCAACGTTTTTCTATGGACTATCGTTCTATGCAGAATAATATTCTTTGGTTTCGTTTGTTTATCATTTTTCAAAAACATTAAAAATGCCGTTGGAAATTGAAGTGAAAATTACCAAACAATTCCACAAATCCTCAATTTAAGAAGAGCCTATAAAATTCACTCACATACAAAGAAAAAAATCAATGTATGATCATCCCCAGATCTCGAAATATGGAAGAAAAAACACCCAACGAAGGTAGCGACTCCCCAGAATCACAAAATAATGATATCGAAGAGTACAAAAAGCTTGTAAATGATGAAATAGCCAAGTACGAAGCTGCAGTCAAGGAAGCAGAGAGTGAATATAAGAATCTAAAAAATATGAAACTACCTTCGGTTAAACTTTTGGAAAGCCAGCAGAAATTCCTCGATGAACAGCCCGACTATGCGGAATACCTGAATACTTTCAAGGAATACCATAATATGGTTCGTTCCAGAAAAATGAAGGAATATCGAGAAATCGAAGCTGCCGTGCTTATTGGACATGAACTCGTGAGGAATTCCATCAAACAACCATCCAATTCATGAGAAAAATTGTTATTGTAAATCATTTGTGTGAAATTAATTGTGAAAAATTATTGTAAATATAGTTTGTAGATTTTTTGTATGATTGTAAAGCCAGGGGAAGGTCGAGAAATAAATTTTTTATATAGAATCTTACCGTTAACTAGTTGACGCTTTGCCTAAGGTTAGGTAAGGACACAGCAATATCCATATATTCTGAGGGATTTTTTTACAATATTCGAAGTCGTTAATTCGGGAATAATTCAGTCCACAATATGAAAATGAAGGACAAGGTTCAATAATATTTTGCATCGAGAACTTTTTATCTCTTTGCATCGTCTGAACCATCGCAGTAAACAAACAGGAAAGTCCAAAAAATAATTCAGTTGAATCAATATCAAAATTTGTGGCAACGATCAAACCTATCCATATCATCTTGCGTGATAGATTAGATATTAAACGGATAGTGGAAGTGGAAGATATAAAGAATAAAACAACATGACTATTCGGAAATTCCTTTCACTTGGTGTCATAACTAGAAATTACGTTCAATCACGGAATTTCCAAACTAATGTGTTAAAAACATTTGTATTCAAACATTCATCGGTCAAAAAAATAACTCCCATCTTCAAACACCATACGATGGGTTGTAAGACCTCCAAACCCCCAACAAAAGGTGAGAAAAAATCAAAAATTAGGGTAATATTTGATTTGATCAGGTAGTCCAAATTACATGACAGCTGCTCAGCTCCACTTAACCTCAAATAAATAGGCCAAGGTTGTTAAGTAAATGTTTGAAATTAGTAATCGACGAAATTGCTTTCGAACAAGCGACTAATTTTTTAGGATCATGGGTATTTGCTTTTCTTTCGATGTTTTATCTTTTAACTGTCCATATTATTATGCAATATACAGCAAAAATCGATATTGGATTAGTCGAGTTTGCGAAATAAGCTGTGTCAATGTTCACCTTTATTACTCTTTTGAATTATGAAATTAATGTTAGAGAAGGTGAGTTAACTTTCATGATTTTGATAAATTCTTTTATTTCCAAAGATATATAAGTTCAAACTGCGGGAAGTTAGTTCACCTATTCATTTTCCGAATTAATTCGACAATATGCATCAAATTTTGTTCCTGATAAACCAATCAAAAATTTGACCCAATTTTTTTGCAGCCAGTTTACCAGAAGAGGAAGCACCAAAACCTGAAGATGAATACGTCGAGGATGTTGTTTGTTGCGAATCAGAAATCGCTGAGAACGAAATGAAAGTTTTCGACCTCAAGGATGCGGGTAAGGTCCTATTGGTTCGGCAGAGGGGAAAAGTTCACGCGTTGGGAACGAAATGCACCCACTATGGAGCACCGTTGGTCAACGGAGCCCTCGGAGATGGAAGGATCAGATGCCAGTGGCACGGAGCATGTTTCAATATAGAAACAGGAGATATTGAAGACTTTCCTGGTAAGAATGCGAATTTCTGTGATTCTACGATTCTAGTCGTACTTTTCAGGATTGGATAGTTTACCGTGCCATCAAGTCACCATAGAAGACTGCAAAATAAAGGTACGAGCCAAACGATCTGCGCTTGAAAACCCCAAACGTGTCAGGTCGATGTGCAAGAAGCTGAAAAGCGATAGCGAACACTATGTCGTGATCGGAGGAGGTCCAGCCGGTGCGGTTTGCGTGGAGACTCTACGACAGGAGAATTTCACCGGAGCGATCACTATGATATGCAAAGAGAAACATCTGCCTTACGACAGGGTTAAAGTGAGCAAAATTGGAGATTTCGACATCGAGAAGAATGAGTTTAGGACGCAAGAGTTCTATAGGGAGAATGATATCGAGGTTAAACTTGGCGTTTCCGCTGAAAGGGTGGATGTTGAGGAGAAGAAAGTTCATTTGGAAAACGGGGAGGTGATAAGTTTCGGCAAGTTGTTCATCGCTACGGGATCCAAACCAGCTATAATTGATGTTCCAGGTCAGTACACTAAAAATTTTAATCTGTCTTACCCTGAAATAAAGGGTCTTTATAAATTATTGTAACAACACAGCTGGATTTAATTTTCTGTTTCCAAAACTGTAAAAATTATTGAAATCTGCAATGACTTATGATTTGGAACAAAACACATTTATTGTGATGTCCTATTATCGTGACGGTACATTCACCAATACTCAATGGATTAATTCTATAGAGGAGGGTAAAAATAAACATCTGGCAAAATATCTGGATGTTCAGATTCAAGAATCCTCTCTGAAAGCTCACATCGAAGCGGTTATAAAAAAATTTATTCAGACTGGGAATGTCGACAAGGAAAAATCGACAGGAAGACCTCAGGTTTCTGAAGATCTTGGAACTCGAGTTGACCAAAATCCTCAAATGTCTCTTAAAAAATTATCTCTGCAGTCTGGTTCCCTCGAGTACTTGCCACAAAGTGTTGAAGAAAAAATTAAATTTGTACCCTTGCAAAATCACTATTGTACAGCAATTTCAACCAATAAATATTCTGTCGTGTAGAGTACCGCCATTGGTAATCTCTGCGAGGAAAAATTGTTGGACCTGACTTTTTTTTAGTAATGAGGCGTGTTTTCATTTGTCAGGGTACGTGAATTCTCAAAAATACAGATTTTAGAGACCTGAGAATCCCCACAATTTCATCGAGACTCCACTATATTCACAAAAAATTGGTGTGTGGTTAGCAGGTTCTCGTTTAGACCAGTTTTCTTTCAAGATACCGTCAATGGTGAAAGGCACAGAAGAATAATGCCAGAAACATTTATAAATCAACTAGATGATGAAGAAATACAGTTGGGATATTTTCAACAAGATGGGGCAACAGCCAACACTACTCATGCAAATTCAAGCTATTTGCAGAAATTTTATGACAACCCTGTTATAAGTTAAGGATTCCGGCCTTATTTTCCAACACGGTCTCCAGACTTGGATTTTTTCCACAGTACAAAAAAACCACTTTTAGACCAGGCAATAGAGATTTTTTCGTGACAAAAATCGTAGAAGAAAACCGGGATGGATGTTCAGTGATATGTTTTCGACTCGCAAATATAATTACTTTTCTTGTAATTTCGAAAAAACGGTGTTTTTTTAGTTTTTGAGCGCTCGTACTACTTACACGAGGGCTATATCATTTCGTCACGATGTCTGTATTTTTCGAATTTTGAGCCGAAAATGGTCTCAATCGACTATGTTCGACTCACTGATGACGAATCCGTCGGAAAATTCGAGTCTGTCCGTCCGTCCGGCCGTCCGGCCGTCCGTCCGGCCGTAAGCACGATAACTCTCGAACGGATCAACCTAGAGACTTGCAATTTTCAGTGCAGGTTCAGATCCCAAATGCCTCGGTTAAGTTCGTTAATGGGCCAAATTCCACCAGGGGTTCCGTAAATATGGCCGTTCAAAGTTTTGTTTCCCTGATTACTTGAAAACTACAGATTCGATCGAGATGAAATTTTGCACTCAAATGGAAAATGAGGTGTTTTAGCTACATGCGAAATTTTGTCCAGATCGCATGACCAGAACCATAGAAACCATAGAAAATTGTAACTTTTGAACGGAAATGCCTAGGGACTTGAAATTTTCGGGATAGGTGTGGATCTCGAATGTCGTGATCACGTTCATCTATGAGCAACATTATACAAGGGGTTCCGTAAGTACGGTCGTTTGAAATTTCGTTTTCTCGATATATTCGAAACTACGGATTCGATCGAGATGAAATTTTGTATTTTAATCGAGAATGATATATTGAAGCAAATTTTTTGTCCACATTGCATGACCAGAACCATAGAAACCATAGAAAATTGTAACTTTTGAACGGAAAGGCCTAGGAACTTGAAATTTTCAGGGTTGGTTTGGATCGCGAATATCGCGGTCACGTTCATCAATGAGCAAAATGAGACTAGGGGTTCCGTAAATATGGCCGTTCAAAATATTTTTTTCCAGATAGTTTCGGAACTACTGATCGGATTGGAATGAAATTATGCACCTAGCTGAGGAATAATGTATTCAAACTACGTGCAAAATTTTGTCCAGACCGCATTACCAAGACCATAGATACCGTAGAAAATTCTAGCGAATTATCGCAACAAAATTGATCAGCTGAAGCACTGACATGAAGTCTGGAGTCTCGCCTAAGTTTCAGAATTTTTTTGACAGCTGTCAAAAATTCCTTCAATTGGTTTCTAAAACTGGAAGATGCGAATCTACCTACAAGGTGCATGTACGAGCGCTCAAAAGCTCCTGCCTTCACGGCAGTGCTTTTCGTAATTTTTTTCTCGTAAAATCTGAACCAATGGAGCGATGCTGACACTTTCGAAATCAGAATTGTAGAAAAGGAAAAGACGAAGAAAATGAGTGCTACTGCAACTCAATCAAGTCATTATTACCGAAGAAAAGCCGAAAAAAACGTAAAAAGCAGCTTTTCATAACTCTGCCATTTTAAAAGTTGTAGCGGTGGTTTTCCGGATGAAAGTAGTGGTTAATAGGTTCTTTCAGTGTGCTCGAACCAGATGTTGTCGGATAAATAGTTTTTGCGTAATTGCGATTTGAATTATTTTATGCACTATTTGGCCGATTTTGGTCATGTTTCCACGTATTTTTCACCTATTTTGCAACTCTTAAACGAAAAATCAAGATTGAAGTTTTATAGTACTATACTTTTACTTTCAATATTCGTTTTGTAAATGAAAATCGGACAACTTCCGACGCATCCGGGCTTTCTGGAAAATAGTGCCTAAAATAATTCAAATCGCAATTTCGCAAAACTATTCTTCCGACATCTTCTTGGTTGTGCACACTCAAAGTACCTATCAACCACAACTTGTTGTGCCTCCAAACCAATAGAACACTTACAGTTTTTGAGCGCTCGTACAACTTACACGAGGGCTATATCATTTCGTCACGATGTCTGTATTATTCGATTTTTGAGCCGAAAATGGTCTCAATCGACTATGTTTGACTCACTGATGACGAATCCGTCGGAAAATTTGAGTCTGTCCGTCCGGCCGTATGCACGATAACTCTCGAACGGAACAACCTAGAGACTTGAAATTTTTAGTGTGGGTTCAGTTCCCGAATGCCTCGGTTAAGTTCGTTAATGGGCCAAATTCCACCAGGGGTTCCGTAAATATGGCCGTTCAAAGTTTTTTTCCCTGATTACTTGAAAACTACAGATTTGATTGGGATGAAATTTTGCACTCAAATGGAGGGGTTCAAGCTACATGTGAAATTTTGTCCAGATCGCATGACCAGAACCATAGAAAATTGTAACTTTTGAACGGAAACGCCTAGGGACTTGAAATTTTCAGGATAGGTGTGGATCTCGAATGTCGTGATCACGTTCATCTATGAGCAAAATTATACTAGGAGTTCCGTAAATATGGTCGTTTGAAATTTAGTTTTCTTGATAATTTCAAACTACAGATTCGATCGTGACGAAATTTTGTATTCTAATGGAGAATGATATATTCGAGCTACATTTCTCCAGATCACATGACCAGAACCATAGAAACCATAGAAAATCATAACTTTCGAACGGAAAGGCCTAGGGACTTGAAATTTTCAGGATAGGTGTGGATCTGAAATGTCGGGTTCACGTTCATCAATGAGCAGAATTATACTAGGGGTTCCGTGAATACGGTCGTTTGAAATTTTGGTTTCTCGATAATTTCGAAACAACGGATTCGATCGAGATGGAATTTTGTATTTTAATATTCTTTTAAACCATAGAAAATTGTAACTTTTGAACGAAAAGGCCTAGGAACTTGAAATTTTCAGGGTGGGTTTGGATCGCGAATATCGCGGCCACGTTCATTAATGAGCAAAATTAGACTAGGGGTTCCGTGAATATGGCTGTTCAAAATATTTTTTTCCTGATAATTTCGAAACTACTGATTGGATTGGGATGAAATTTTGCACCTAGCTTAGGAATAATGTATTCAAACTACGTGCCAAATTTTGTCCAGATCGCACCACCCAGACCATAGATACCGTAGAAAATTCTAGCGAATTATCGAAAAAAAATTGGTCACCTAAAGCACTGGCATGAAATCTGGAGTTTCGCCTAAGTTTCAGAATTTTTGTGACAGCTGTCGAAAATTCCTTCAATTGATTTTTAAAACTGGAAAATGCGAATCTACCTACAAGGTGCATGTACGAGCGCTCAAAAGCTCCTGCCTTCACGGCAGTGCTTTTCTAAATTTTTTTATATGGTTTTATCGTAATATATGATGAAAATTTGGGAAATGGAAAACACTGATACTGACGCATTGGGAGAACAATCTTGACTGAATTTTACAAGTTATAATACATATCGATACCTCAGTTCAATAATGTCCAAAAATTCAAATTTGTGTTATTACTATTTCGTATCTACTAAGGTATTGAATAGGAATGGTTCAGTATCGAAATTGATAGAACGTTGTATTCTTTTATTCATTAAATAATTTATATTATTTATTATTATTATATATATATTAAATAATTGGCCGTATTTAAATTATCAATATAAGTTATTTTATTGATTTAATGATTATCTTGTCTAATTCAAATAATTTCGTGTAATAATCGTTTTTCGAAATTTGTTTCAACACCGTTGAAAGAGTGAAGATCTTTGTAAACATGCTCGGCCAGTGCTGTTTTATTATCTTTTTCTTTTCAAGGGATTGAGTATATTTTGGAAGAAAATTCATTGAAAAAGTTTTGAATGGAAACATTACTCGTGATGATCTTAATCACAGAAGATCTGAAATTAACCAACCAAAACAAATTCTTTAAGCTAACATATATCGAAAACTCATCGGAAAATATCAAGGATAAACTTTCTAGATTGAATTTAGAAATAGCTCCCAAATCTAATTATACTGTTCGAAGGTTTTTCACAACGATTAAAAGTGACATAAACATAAAAAACACAAGAAGAATTGCTAAGTCGTGTGCTTTATAAAATTGTTTGCAAGACAGACAAGTAGATACATAAAAGACCGAATAAATCAACATAATAGAGATTGCCAAAATTGTATACTTAATCCCTTGAAAATAAAAAATTATAAAAAGCACTGCCGTGAAGTAAGGAGCTTTTGAGCGCTCGTTCATCCACCTTGTAGGTACATTCGCATTTTCTATTTTCAGAAACCAATTGAAGAAATTTTTGACAGCTGTCAATAAAATGACAGCAGCTCTTTGTCAATTATGCCGAATCAGCTGTTAAAGGAATAACGAATTTTAAGTTTCTAGGTCGTTCCGTTCGAGAGTTATCGTGAATACGGACGGACAGACTTGAATTTTTCGACGGATTCGTCATCAGTGCGTGGAACCTTGTCGATTGAGACCATTTTCGGCTCAAAATTCGAAAAATACAGACATCGTGACGAAATGATATAGACCTCGTGTAAGGAGAACAAGCGCTCAAAAGTTAGTTCAATACAGTTATGAACACATAAACAATACCTCTTCAAAATTCTAGATAGGACTTAAAAAACTCTTCTATTTGAGCAAAAGGGGGCAGATTATGAAGAAACGTCATTTATTATTGCTAATGTAAATGAACAATGAAGTGGGGTTATGTTGGTCATGCGCGCAGAAAACAAATTCTGTGGCTGACATTGCAATATAGAAATATTTCCCAGCCCACTGCGATGTTACAATCATTTATAAAGACCCTGTACCATGGTCAGTTATTGGAGGAATCTCCAAAGTAATTCCACCTTCAATACTCATAAATACTCACCAACTCATTTTCATTTCAGGGAACGACTTGAGAAACATAATAACTCTCCGCGAATATGAAGATGGTAAGAACCTTTGTTCTCTCCTCACACCCGAAACGAACGTGGTTATAAACGGCAGCAGCTTCATAGCGATGGAGGCGGCAGCGATGTGCGCCGAGAAAGTTAAGAGCGTGACAGTTGTGGCCCGCTCTAAGGCACCCTTCAAACTCGCCCTGGGCGAAGAAGTTGGATATGCGTTCTTGAAATTATTCAAAGCTAAAGGGATCAACTTCCGAACGAACGCCAACATCAAGACCATAAGGGACGACGGAACGGGTCAAGTTGGAGGTGTTGAATTGGAGGACGGCACAACGCTCGACGCCAACATTTTGGTGCTCGGTGTCGGAAGTACGCTCCACACGAAATTCCTGAAAGACTCCGGGATTGCTTTGAAAACTGATGGTTCCATCGAAGTCGACAAATATCTCCAGTCTAACATTAACGGTATATTCGCCGGCGGTGACATAGCTTACGCTCCGGTTTACTCACACGATAACAAGAAAGCGACGATTGGACATTTTCCATTGGCCCACTATCACGGAAGGATTGCGGCCCTCAACATGCTCGAAAAGAAGAAGGAACTTAGAGTTGTGCCGTATTTCTGGACAGCCTTGTTCGGGAAAAACGTCAGGTACGCTGGAAGCGGCAGCTTCGAAGATGTCATCTACGTTGGCAACATTGAGGAGTTGAAATTCGTCGCATTTTACGTGAATAAGTCGGATCAGGTGGTCGCTGCCAGCAGTTGCGGGATGGACCCTATAGTTTCGCAGTTTGCGGAGCTGCTTTATCAGGGGAAGAAATTACATAGGAAGGATATCGACAAGCAACCTTTGGAATGGTTGTCGAGCATACTCCCCAAACCGGTTTTACCACTTGATCAGAGAACGGGTGAAGATGATAACTGAGTTTTCTCGTTGAGAAATCATAAAATTTTTATTAGTTTCGTAATGTGCTATCCGTTTCCCAGTTTATGTGTTGAAAAATTTTATAATAACCTTTAGGACGTCATTTTTGTTATTAATGAGAGATATAAAAAATACCTTAGTATTTTCACGTTAACTAAGTTTTTTAGATTAAAAATACTCGCTTGTTAGATGTATATTTGTTACAGTATTATTATTATCTTACTGTTACTTTTATTTTAATAAATGTTGAAATTTTGATAAAAACCTTGTTTTCCTGTCTCAATAATATGAATATTATTTCAGAAGGTTAATTTTCGTCCAAGAAAAAGCGAAAAAATTAGAGGCTGAACATATAAGGATACATTAAAAGTAAAATTGGCACAAGAGTTACAGTATGCCGATGTAAAGCAAAAACCTGACCTGCGCGCTAGTAGGCTTCTCTTGGTAGCGCCAACATCTGATTTTGACACTTTGAACACTCCACTGTTTTCTGTGGCCGGTCAGAAATAGAGTTCGAAACGTAAACTTACCAATAGAAATCAATTAATTTCTCATTAAAATATTTCCACATGTATTATCAAAACTATAATAAACAATAGAAAGTTTTGTGTCTGCCGTGAGTGAATTAATTGAAAAGAAATTTTTTTCCATTTTATACCAAGAAAAATGTAGTGGTTATCAGATGAAATCATCACCCTATTCATTTTCAGCTCTAACGTTATAAACCTTTAGTATAATAGTTCAAATTTTTCTTAATGTGGAAACCTACAACTGAGAAACATTCCTCGAAATATTATTTGCTCTTTTCATGTAGAAATTATAATTTCAACTAAAAGAAATTTGACTTGTATTATCTACCCAATTATCATATTTCCCATGTTTATTTAGCAATTGAAGAGATTAAGAATTTCTTCATCAAATAGTAAGGTGTATTGGCTACCCATTTATAATTTTTTTTCAATTCATTTCGCAATAGAAGAAATTAATATGATTTTGTTCCATTTTAAGCCCCGAGATTGGGATTTCATTGTAGAATTCAAAATAAAAATGTTTCATTACTTTTATTGTAATACAAAATCAAACAAAAAGTGTTAGCTGAGGTTGGTGCAATGGGGTACTATACAATTCTGCCTATAATACAAGAGCTCAGGGAAAAACCTCAGCAGAAAAAACCCTGCCTCCTTGTAGTCCTTGTGAGTGTTTACAAAATTTAATAGACGCTGAATAAGACTAAGCAGAAAATCGAATTAGTACATATTCTCGTTACAATGATTTTACTCTGTTGTTGTATGGGTCTCTTGAAAAATAATTATCTGGTCATCATGCTTGTTTAAAGATTTCCTGAAAGAAGATTTGAAATGATATGCTCGATAAAAATCTGAAAATATTCTACCACTTCAGTTGAAGAAATTAAAACACTTCATTCAACACATATTCAATTTTTCCTAGGATAATAGGTTTGTTTTTCTATTCCCCTTTTTTGGCATATCTCTCTTTGGCTTTCTGTGCATGCCTTCAGCCATCTGTTCAATTCCTTTCTTTTTTCCTGGTCCAACAATTGAATTTTCTTCAGTAATTCCTCATCAGAAGGCTATAAAAGCACCATCAAAATATTCAAGAGAAAATATCAAAACACAGCTTGAGCTACATTACATTTTCATCGTAACGATTGAATGATGTTGAACTTTCTGGTTTGGATGCCGATTCTTCCATGAAATATTTAACATCATCCTGGTATGCCATTCGACTGGTTGTAGGTTCATTTATATGTAAGCTTGTAGCTTCATCAGAATCTCCATCTGAAACAGAATCGCTTCTCCGACCAAACATAAATGCAGCATGTATATGCTTACACAATATGGTTTTTATACTGTTACTAGAACAGTCACATTTATATTGGTGTAAGCATATTTTACATTCTGCACAATATCCCATTCGGCAATCTTCATCACAAGAAGTGATGATCGAAACATTATAATATTTATCTTCGTATTGAGATTTCACTCTAAAACAATTCTTACCAACATTCTCCACATTTTCTTTCATCATGAGGGATTTACAATGTGCTTCCACAGTAACCCTATGATAGTAGTTGTTAGCATTTGGTCTTTCCCTGAGAAGAATTTGTTTCCACATCTTCTCATCCACTATTTGGTCAAAAAAATCCAATAGCTTTTCTACCCTGGAATAAAGTTAAATTTAATGAGGATTTCAAATAATAACTAGATAAATACCTTATATTCTTTTTTCCTTCCATTTTATTGTATTTCAAATATTTATTCAGACTTTCTATTGCCATATTGGTATTTATTCCAGCCCCTTTTCTATAGCAATAGGCCCACATCATAATTCTCTCCTTATTCTGGAAATAATAGCTGAAAAAACACAATCAGTTAAAGCAGGCTAAAATCAATCCAACAGTAATTGAACTTGATCTTCGATTTGTAAGGCAAGATTTCTATATTAAGTGAATAATCAAACCTGCACAAGCCTATGGAATAAGAATTGAATTTCTTATGTAGCTTCTAAGAGTTTTTTGTCGAAGGAGAATATACAGGATATGAATGGAAAGAGCATTGCACTCACGTTTTCAAATAACTCAAAAAACCATTTTCATGATTCTCTTCCAAGCGTCCAAAATAGTTGTTTACTAGACTTTCAAATTTAGTTTCATCTAATTCTTGATGGATTTTCCTCAATTCCATCTTCATTTCCTTCCTCATTTTGGGGTCCTGAAGCTTTCTGCGGCCTTGGATGTTCCAATTTTTGACTATATGCCAGCTGCATAGAAGTCTTCTCAATGGCTTTTCGGGTTGCATTACTTTGATCCATGCATTATAGTATTTGGGATCATCATCGCTCATAAGGAAATCAGCCTCTATGGATCTACCTAGCCTAGATTTAAATGCTGTAAAAAAAATTTCTTGAATTATTTGATCTTTTCTATTACTAATGAAGAATGCTACTGGGAATCCAGTGTTGCTTTCACCCTTCACCAATACTATAGTTAATTCCCAATTTCTCTGATTGGTGCCATGTGTGCCATCTATACATATAATGCTTCCATGTTCTTTCAATTTCTTTTCCATCACCCCATTCATAAAGCCAACAGCGAAATCTTCTTCCAACAAACCAGGATAACTATCCCCTGGAATTAAATAAGCACTATTTTATCCTAACTAACATGCACCCAATACACGATGATCAAGTCAAAAATATTAAGATAATGAATCGAGTCGATCCATATCTCTACCTAATACCAACTAATAGTTAATAGTTTGAAAAGGGGGTTATATTTCACTGCGACCGCAAGGTCTTATGATATCTAATGGTATCTGGTATCTAATACCAGCTATCTAAATATTCTTAAAATCTACACTACGTTACGACTTGAAAACAAACCCTCACCAATATTTTTAAATAAAAATGCCTGATTTCGACCTTGTTGATTCCACTCTTGAATTTTCAATGAAGTTGCTACCATGTCATCTTTATGCCTTCGATTATCTATATTAAATTTCAATCTGATGTTTATCAAGTCCTGTGGTGTCAATACATTCATTCTTGTTAAATTCTCATCTGCTATTTTTCTTGCATCTTGGAGAATTCTGTTGTTGGGAACACCTTCTTTCAACTTCTCCACAATCTGCAATTCCTCTGTTTTTTTCAATCGCTTGGTACGGAGCTCATCCTCATGTCCTATATGGGTTTCTATAAAATCAGTGGTAACCTGCCCTATAAAGTGAAAATGATCAAACGGTTAAAATTAGATCCCGCATTTTCAAATATTCACCATTAATCAGAATTCTAGCTTCGATTCTTGATGGACACACTCCTTTAATCTTTATAGTACCCCCAATTTTACGCTTACGATCTTTGCTATTGGAAATAAATCCTTAAAAAAATTCATCATATATATAAGATTCTCCCACATTGTGAATGCAAAAATTATACCTTTTGTGTCACTTCTATTACAATTATAAATAATTATTTTCTCTCCTTTCTTATCTTTTCTGGTTGTCTGGCAAGCATAATCCACTTCCCTGTTTCCTAGGTTTCTCCAGACTGTGAATTCTTCGAAATTCGAAAATTGCTGACTGGATCGAGTTATCTCAACTTCGTGAAAATCTTTTAAATGTTTCAAGAGTAATCTATGGAACGAAAATCCTTGCACATTCGTACACAAAGGGCAGATGATGCGCTGTGCCGAAATTTTTCTTGATGAAGATTCTGCTACCCTACAGATTTCATATTTTCTGTACATACACTTAAAACTTAAAGTGGATGTTAAAAGATTTATATTTCACTGAGTACTTACATTTCTTGTTCTGCCATTTTCCTCTAAATTACTCGATAAATTTGAGAATAATAATAAGCACAAATGAGATTTTATTCAACTTCAAAAAGTTCAATAATTCGTTCATTCACCGAAAAATGTAATAGCAGCTAGGACAATGGACAATGTTTACATAAACAATGTGCGCCGCAGAGCCCGCAGATCGAAGTTACGGAATTTCCAACTCGGAGATCGGAGATCCACGAACCGGTACGAACCTTGCCGAAACAAATCTACTTTTAATGTATCCTTGAACATATATAGTCAAGCCGGAAAATATAACGAAACAACTTTTATTTCTACTAATATATAATTAATATTTTCTAAAAAAGGAACTCTCACAAGAATAGGCTCAATCCCAGCATTCCTTATGCCTTAGATGTCCCAATCTAGATTCAATAGTAACGTTATCTTTGAATTCTTTCTTCTCTTTCATAATTCGTTCCATTCGTAGTTCTTGTTTCCGGAGATCCAGAGCATGACCACTGGATTGTTCCTGCAGTAACAACGAAAATTAAAAAACAATGAAATGACTAAAACGAATATACTTACGGGAGTTAGGTAAGAATGTCTCAAATAGAACATATTCTCCTCTTCGATTGCCAATTTATTCTTTAAATCTTGAAGGTCTCTCATTGTTGGCTCCTTGATCAGTTTCTGTTTTCCACGATGTATGTGACCATTTGGCATGTAGTACCGTCGAAATAATACTTGAAATAATTTCATTTTTCCTATAAGAAATTATGTATTTCTCTTTCAATTTTGAAAGGGGGTTATGAAATAAATTAGTATTCTATGCTCAAAATTAAAGTCATTTTTTCGCGCGACGATTTTTCAAAACTATTTCATCCGTTTTGAAATATTCGTATTTTCGCGTCGAACGTCGAACTGGTGACGTTGCGCACCGAATAGTTTGAAATAATTTAGTCCAGTTTGAAAACAAGTTTTGGGGATAGTTCGAACTGTGAAATTGAATTGACAACATTGACATTTCTATGATGTCACCGTTTTTAAATTATGGCATTTTAGCGATTCGCGATTCCAACTACCGATGAGGGCGCTGCGAAATGTAAACAAACATGGAGGAAAACGAGTACCTTTTCGGGATATATCGTGGTGAAACGGATTATTTTAGGTGTTGTTCAGGTCTTTTCTTCGGTTTTGTGAGTTTTATGTGAAGACTTTTTCGTGAAAGATCGGATTATTCATAGTGTAGTGTCAAGTTTATGGATTTCAGGTGACAAATTGGTTTTTTCAATTTTAAGTATATCGAAATTGATAATAGTTCAACAGAAAAATGGAGCACTATTTGAGTTTGACGAAAGTGTTCAATTATTTGAAAGCTACACCTGATAGTCGATCATTGGTGCTTTTCTTCGGTCCATTTTTTTCACTCTGCCAAGGGCATTAGTGACATCTTTCTTATGAAATTATGGACATGTATAGCCCTGTTTTGATTTTCTTCGAGGAGCAATTGAAGACTTAACAATTATAATTGTAAACTGTTTTTTTTAGTACTAGAACTTTGTTCACTAATTGTTATATAATAGATAAGATAACACTCTTGTTGATAATTCTGAATTACCCTTCTAAATCACCACACAAACCTGCCCCAGAAAATTGGATACAAACTTGTAACCTAAAATTCTATAACTTCGTGAACGTATTTCAACTGAATAACACTGATATAAATAACTTACCGACTATTTCTTTCAATACCAATCACTCTGCTCAGAAAACGATGAAAATTTCTGATACACCTCACGAATACCTGGTTTCTGGATATAAAATAAAATTATCTGGCTTAGAAGACACAAATATTAAAACAATACTCGTTTTCTAGGTTCGGGATTTGGATTATACTTTTGGAATCACCAATAAACGAACAGGTGACGTCCACTACGAAATGTTTTCGGAATAGTTACTGGGATCCACGCGAAAAATGACCTTAATGTTTATTAGCATTCTGTGATTGATACTTCATACTTCAACTTGACAGTCTTGACACATGTCAGAGTTTGTGTTATGAAAACTAAAAAATAAACATTATAGTTGCTCCGGAAAATAAGTGTTATTTTAACGTTTTCAAATATGGCATCTCACTTGCAGGGACGCAAAGTGGATATTTCATTAATCCAAACCATTGCCAGAAACAATTTGATAAATTTATTGGAGAAATGCCCTGGTACGAAAGCAATTGTTTGGGACTCCAGCCTAGCAGGACCTGTGGGATTAGTGGCACAATATTCTATATTAAGTGAACATCAAGTAATCAAAATGTTTCCTCTTCGATCTTTACCACTTCCCGAAAATGATGTATCCCACGTTATATTCATAACAAGGCCGAAGCTTGAATTGATGGATTATATTAGTCAGAACGTTCACGCAGATTGTCGAACAAAAAGTGGCCAAAAAAAGCAGTATCATTTGTTTTTTGTACCAAAGAAGAGTTTACTATGTTTAGAACGATTGAAGCATAGTGGTGTCCTAGGTAATGTGATGTTAATTGAAGAATTCGTATGTGACTTGTTTCCATTCGATTCCGACTTGGTTTCGATGGAAATTCCTGAGGTATTTAGGTAAAATTGACCTCAATGAACGATTTGAAAGTGAGTAGTAACATATCTACTGTTTTTAGGGAATATACTTTGGAAAACGACCCAACATATTTATACCAAACAGCCCAAGCTATTGTTTTTCTCCAGAAGCTTTACGGTCCTATTCCTAGAGTCTGGGGCAAGGGTGCTGCAGCGAAACAAGTTTGGGATCTAGTCCTTCGTTTGCAACGGGAACAAAGCAATTCGGAAACACTCAAAACCAACCAGAAATCTTGTATTGATAAAATATTGTTGATAGATCGTTCTGTCGATCTCATAACCCCGTTAGCAACACAATTGACGTACGAAGGATTAATCGATGAGATATTCGGGATAAACAATTCGACGGCAAACTTTCCTATTCACAATTTTCTCACTAACGAAGAGAAAAATTCGAACACACTTTCTGAAGATAAGAAACAGATTATTCTGAACTCTGGGGAGATGCTTTTTGCCGATATCAGAGATAAAAACTTCAATGCTGTATGTTATTCCGCAACCTTCAATTTTGTAGGTTTGGTCATAGTCGAATATCTTTTATAGGTTGGAGCATATTTATCGCAGCAAGCCAAAGCGATAAGTGTACAGATGGAAAATATCCAAGAAAAATCTGTAGAAGAAATGAAATTATATGTGCAAAAGTTACCGCAACTATTGAATAAGAAAAAAGCCTTAGCTCATCATACAGCCATAGCTGAATGTATCAAAGATGTTACAGATAGTTATGAGTTTTTAGATGTATTACAAGTACGTATTGAATATGTTTTATCTATCATCAAATTATTTTTTTTTGCATTTTAGACAGAACAAGAGTTCTTGAATTGCATCGAAGTAGACAAATCTAACACTTTCATTGAGGATTCCATATACAAACAAAAGCCTTTGTCGAAAGTTTTGAGGATGATTTGTCTTCAATCGTTGACTGCCTCAGGCCTGAAACCTAAAGTTTTGGAAAATTATAAGCGAGAATTAGTACAGGTAAGTTAGAACTTGGACCTCGTCAATACATAATTAAGTGTATAACTTCGAAGTTTTCGTTCCTAGACTTACGGACTCAAAGCCTTACTAGCTGTGACGAAACTAGAGAAAGTAGGACTGTTGAAATTACAAGCTAGTACTAGGCAATATACAGTACTGAGGAAGGTAGGTGGAAAATCATATTTATAAAAACTCTCGAGTGAAATCGTCTTTTTAAAGACCCTAAGGTTAACGATGGAAGATACCTCGGAAATGAATCCTACAGACATAAGTTACGTTCATAGCGTGTACGCACCACTCAGTATAAGACTTGCAGAACAAGTAACGAAACACGGCGGTTGGAAGCAGCTCCAAGACGTTTTGGGACTCTTGCCAGGTAAGCTTCGACTGGGATAATTGGAAACTTAAGTTCACAAGTTTAATTCTAGGACCAACTATAGACGAGTCACCAGCAATTCCTAACAATATAAATACAGAATCAAACGATGGAACTAGTGTAGTATTGGTTTTCTTCATTGGCGGTTGTACATTTGCTGAGGTAAGTTCGATCCTCAAATATCCTGTTTTTTTTTCAAAGGATTATCATAAAAGTATTCTACGGAACTCAAAGTGGGTTTGAGAACATGGACTTATCAAGGTTATGGTGACATAACCTATAATGATCTTAACTCCTAGAACACAACCATAGAAATAATCCATCCGAGTCTTAGAATATAGAACTATATTCTAAGATCCGAGTAAAACCTACATAAAAAACATAGCTCTACTTTCAAAAGTTGACAGATTTCCATAGAACTCTTGACTCCAATTTTTTTTACTCGCTTATTAGGTCTTAACAATCTAACTGAATTGAAAATTCAAAAGCCTATAAATTACTTTTCATTTCATTTCAGATCTCTGCCTTGAGGTTCTTGTCACAATTAGAAGATTCTAATGTTGAATTTGTAATAGCAACGACCAAACTAATAAATGGCACAAGTTTTATTAATTCCATAATCGACTCGTATTGATTACGAGGTATTTCCAATAATATGTTATATAATTCATATTTTATTTGATTAATTATTTATGTACAATGTATATCAAGAACTTTATTTTTATTGTATAATTAAGTTTATATCCATATATGTATACAACAAATAAAATTCTAAAAATAATAACTCAACAAAATAACAACAACAATTAAGTCCATTATCATAAAAAATATATATCAAATGACTATGATATAGCTCAATATCTTCAGAATATTTTGTCACATGTGCGATGCTTCAAGATGAAGCTGAGAAGACTTGGCCCTTTCCGAAGTAACAAAACGGTCAACGTAATGGATTATTTCGAAAACAACCTCGACCAAAATGAGTAAGATTATTATCCATTCTAGTCTCGTGCTGTGCTTATCGCTTAGATGAGTAGATAACAATTCAACGAGTTCAACACAGTGATTGATTTTCTCATTCATAACCTGCAATTAGGGAAGTATTAACATTTAATGTTTTCTGATATAACCAAATCCCGTAAAAAATAGCGGGGGACAGAATTACTTCTAGGTGATATTTCAATTTCTTTTTTTATTTGTATACTTTTTCCAGTTTTTCAAATTATCTAATTACCTTGGTTCTTTTGCTGATGCCAAAATAGTTGCAGACTTGCAGATACAAATTCTCCAGTTGTTCATTGTCCCAATAAAAATCCGGTGTATCGAGAAGATCGGAACTTAAATTTATCAAATGCCTCAATGCGAACAGTTCTCCGTGCTTTCTCAGAACTTGCTCTCTACTCATTTTAATCTTCTTTCCCATTTTCAGATCTTCCGTAACATATTCGATTGAATCGATATATTTCTCGAGAGATGCTTCCCAAACTGCCAATTTCACAGATAATGCCAGCGCATTTGAAAAGGTATATTTGTCTAGGAGCACCGAATCTTCGTCTGTATTTATACGGAAATATCCATTTTTTTCTACCCCACTGGGTTGACTGGAAATAACAAAATTAACTGGTGAATCAATCCTTTAGTTTCTTCAATTCCTACCCTTCTTCTTGAAGCTTATAGGTCATTATCTCATTTTCTCCTTGAATAAGCTGATTGGAATAGCTGTCACTTTCAAATTTTCTCAAAAAGGACAAAACATTACTGCTTTCCATATCATTCACATTCCACATTACAACGCTGCCTTCACGAAAGAAGAATATATCTCTTGGTTCGTCCCCTACTTGATATTTTGCTGTTGCAACAACAACATCGGAGCTGTTGTCTATAAACTTCGATTCATACAGATCTTGCTTTTCTAAACCTTTGATTAATTCATCCAGATCATATTCTTCTGCGGTTGCGAATGCCGATACGTTAAATAAACCAGGAGCTTTAATTTCATCCTCCACCAATTTCTTTTTTCTTACTAGCCTTTTTTTCAATTGTAATGATGAGATGTTATCGTGAACGCCTTTTACCTTCGATTCTTTGATGAATATGGTGGAAGTAGTAGAAAAATTGGAAATTTTCAAACTTGTTATTCTAAAATTTTTGGGTATAATAGAAAAAAATGAGGAGGAAGGGAATTGGGTATTTATTTTCAATAGGTGAATACATCTTAGGGTCTTTTGTAGAATAAAAGGCATTATCATTCACTCTGAAACGTAGAAAAATTCTTAAATTATCCTAAAAACTCTAACCGCATATCGGAATATTTTGTTGAATAACCTTCTATCTTCATATACCATAGAATATAGTATACCCATAGAATATAGTATACCCATAGAATATAGTATAACCATAGAATATAGTAAGAATTTAAGTCATTTTTTCGCGTGGGTCCCGTTTCAAAACTATTCGCGATTCTAAAAGTCTGAACGCCCTCTGCCGGCCCGAACCTAGAAAACGAATATTGGTTTCATATTTGACGTGCTTTTAAGACAGATATCTTTATTTTATGAGGTATATTTAGGTATTTTATCGTTTTCTGAGTAGATAAAAAAAATAGTCGGTAAGGTATTTATATCAGTATTATTCAGTTTGAATACGTTCACGAAGTTATTGAATTTTAGGTTACAAGTTTACAATTTTCTGGGGCAGGTTTGAATAATGATTTAGAAAGGTAATTCAATAATTGTCAACAAGAGTGTTATGAAATCTTTCTTCGTATTTGCTATGACTGTGACTTAATCTTTCTGTAAGAAAGAAATTATAGGATCATTTAGGTGGAGTTTGATTGAAACGATTTTATGTTTTAATTATATATGTACATGAATTTTAGGACATTTCATTATATAACAATTAGTAAACAATGTTCTAGTACTAGAAAAAAATCAGTTTACAATTGTAATTGTTGATTTCAAAACTCAAATAGTGCTCCATTTTTCCTGTTGAATTATTCTCAATTTCGATATAATTAAAATTGAAGAAAACCAATTTGTTCACTTAAAATCAATGAACTTCACCCTACATTATAAATAATCCAATCACTCACTAACAAGACTTCACATAAAACTCACAAAATCGAAGAAAAACCTGAAAAACACCAAAAATAATCCGTTTCACCACAATAAATCCCGAAAAGGCACTCGTTCTCCTCCACGTTTCTTTACATTTCGCAGCGCCCTCATCGGTACTTGGAACTTGGAATCGCTAAAATGCCATAATGTCAATGTTGTCAATTCAATTTCGCAGTTTGGACTATCCCAAAACTAGTTTTCAAACCGGACTGAATTATTTCAAACTATTTGGTGCGTGACGTCACTTGTTCGACGCGAAAATACGAATATTTCAAAATGGACGACATAGTTTTGAAAAATCGTCGCGCGAAAAAATGACTTAAAAATGACAGAAATAAGGTTAACTGGTCTGTGGTTTTGGATTGCCAAACAACAAACAAAACTGTTAGGAATAGGTGTTTTGATAATAAGAGAAGATCAGGTTATTTATTAATTACTCAATTCAAATATACAAGAATAACCAAACAATGTCTTTGCGAACATATGGAGATAAACCAGCCAGTTTTCAACTGGAAGAAAATGGAGAATATTATTCCGTTGGATCCGAGGTAAGTTGCCGGTGTTTCCTTGTTTTCTTCAAATAAAACCTTTATTTTTTAGGTCGGGAATTACCTGAGACTCTTCAGGGGATCCCTGTATAAGAAATACCCTGGTATGTACAGAAGATGTTTGACGAATGAAGAAAGAAAAAGGTTGATTGATTTGGGGCTCAGTCAACATGTTTTGGCAAGTAGTGTATCTTTGTTGAGGGCTACTGAAGTTGAGGATATTATCGAGGGAAATGATGAAAAGTAAGTAAAAATAATTAGAAGGCTATGAGAAGTAATAAGTGAAACATTCGTTTTTTATATTTCAAATTGTTGAATGTTTGCTAATCATTAAGAATGGGTAAATATTGTAGTTGTTGTCAATGTTAATTCTTTAGGAAAAAGATCCAGGTTTGCCTCGATATGTATAAGTACTTCGAGGAATTATTGGAATTTTTTGTTTTTTCGTAGATATAAAGCAGTATCTGTACATACAACCGATCCTCCCCTTCCGAGAGAAGGAAAATCTAAGAAAAATATGCAATGGGTTCCTTCACTACCCAACTCCAGTCACTTAGATGCCGTACCACAAGCTACACCAATAAACAGAAATCGTGTTGCTTTGAAGAAGGTTGAATTGAATTTCTTGAGTAATTCAATACTATCCAGCATTTTTTTTTAGGTGAGGACATTCCCGTTATGTTTTGACGATACCGATCCACAGATAAATATGGAAAACGCAACTCTGAATGAGGTTTTGGTGCCGATTAGATTAGATATGGAAATAGAGGGGCAAAAACTGAGAGATACATTCACATGGAATAAAAATGGTAATATGACGTTCAAACCATCGATTTAACGATAATAACCTATATTTTTCATGTATAGAGAGCCTCATAACTCCCGAACAATTCGCTGAAGTCCTATGCGATGATCTCGACCTGAATCCGTTAGTTTTCGTTCCTGCAATCGCACAAGCGATCCGCCAACAATTGGACGCCTTCCCAGCCGAGCCACCGACGATTCTAGAAGAAAGTACAGATCAACGAGTCATTGTGAAGTTAAACATACACGTTGGAAATACTTCTTTAGTTGATCAGGTAAGTTTTGATTTTTTCAGAGCCAAAATGAAATTACATTAATTTTTTCGAGGTCGAATGGGATATGGCTGAGAAACAGAACAACCCGGAAGAATTCGCCCTGAAACTTTGCGCCGAGCTGGGTCTCGGGGGCGAGTTCGTCACAGCCATCGCCTATTCGATAAGGGGTCAGTTGTCGTGGTATCAAAGGACCTACTACAGTTTCACCGAGGCGCCCTTACCGACGGTGGAGGTACCGTTCAGGCCCCCGAGTGAGAGCGATCAATGGGCGCCGTTCTTGGAGACGCTCACGGATGCCGAGATGGAGAAGAAGATAAGAGATCAGGATAGGAACACGAGAAGGATTAGACGGTTGGCTAATACCACACCTGGTAAATTTTCATTTTGAATTTTAGTGCATGAATGTAGACAAAGGTAAATAATTGTTGTTTAGTCAAGGTCACCACTTAAATCATGGCAGAAGAAAGATTTTCTCTCATTGGATTATCGAGACTTAATTCGATGTCTGTCTTCCTTAAGATGTCTGAAATATTTGTGATCAAGAGAATTTTCAAATGTAATTGTAAAGGGTTTTCCAATAGAAATGATACAATTTAAAATGGTTGTAATGGCAACACTGCGTATCATTTATATATACGCTTCAACAATGTTTAAAAATTGCTGAATTATTATTCAATCAAAATCACTGCTCATTTGTGAATACTGAGATAATTTAAGAATAAGTCATGGACGACATTATTTTGTTAACCGACTCGCTATTCATCGTATTGTGGACAAATTTGAAAGTGAATTTTCTTTAAACGATACAAGAGTACCAGTCTGACAAAGAACTGCACGCACACTAGAAAATATTGATTTGGTAGCAGCAAGTGTAAGAGAAAATTCAAATTTATGGGTTCCATGACATTCTCAACAATTGACTCTTTCTCATACAACAACATGGAGAATTTTATGAAAATATTTGGGTTTACATCCTTACAAAATTCAACTGGTTCAAGAACTGAAGCCATTAGACCACCGTAAACGTCGTTTATTTTCACGTAACAACTTGAAAATGAACATTTTTATCGAAAAATTTTATTCAGCGATGAAGCTCATTTTTGGTTAAACGGTTCTGTAAACAAATAGAATTGCCGAATTTGGAGAGATGAAAATCCACAAGAAACTGTTCAAACACCATTACATCCAGAAAAAGTCACTGTGTGGTGTGCGATTCATGCTGGCGGAGTGATTGGTCCATATTTTTTCAAAAAAAAACGGTCGAAGAGTAACAGTTAATGGAGACCGCAACAGAGCTATGTTAAATTAATTTTCTTTCCTGCTGTTGTTGAGAATAATCTTGAGGATATGTGGTTTCAACAAGATGGTGCCACCTGCCACACAGCCACCTCAACAATCGATTTATTGAAAACAAAATTTGATGATGAAATTATCTCAAGAAATGGTCCAGTTAATTATCCCCCAGGTCGTGTGATTTAACACCTTGTGATTTCTTTCTTTGGGGGACATGTTAAGTCACAAATTTTTGCGGATAATCCAAGAACAACTGAGCAATTAAAAATCAAGATTGATGAAATACAGCCAAATTTATGTAAAATGAAAATGTTTGAGTCTCACTGAATAATTTGTGTTTTTCTTAATGTTTGAATCGTATCATTCCTATTGGAGAACTCTTTATAGGTCATTGTATCAGTATTTAAGACATCTTTGGCTTTGTCGTAGAACTGTAGAAAATTGAGATTTTTGACTATGTGGCCATAATTTTTGTGTATTTTATTCTTCTACTATTCCCTATTGGTCGGAGGTCCAAGTCTGAGTTTGTTTTCTTTTTCAGCGAAATCTGGAAGGGTTTCAGTAAAACCGCACGCTTGATTTGGTGCAAATATTTACGAGTTTTATGGTTTTTAAGTTTATTAATGTATTTCTCTGTATGTAGAATAAAACCTAAAATATTTATTCTAGTTTTAATATGATCCCGAAGTTCTGGAGCTAGTTAAACCTAAAGTCCTTGAGAATGATGTTAGCACTGAAAATAGAGCTTAAATTTCCGAATAATAGAGCGTTTGATCGAAACAGGACCAAAAATTGAAACTGAAACAGAAATAAAAACACTCTATAGATGATTATATCCGTTAAATGGCAACCCACCGAACTTATACAGGTATTTCATAATATATGCGCAGGATTTCAGGATGTGATGGCTCGTCCAAAAATATGAAAAAATTTTTCCATTAAGTTACCCTCTAAAATGCACCATTTCGAGATACAAATTTTATTTCAATAGTAAGAAAAAAATGTTATTTCAAAAAATTGACCATGTTTTCCAACATAAAAGTTGTTTCTTCTCGAAAACGGTCGACTTTAGAGCGTATGACCAAGAGTACTTTTTATGTGTAGAAAACATTGGCGGTTCAAATGAGCGTCTCAAAAACCGTATTTTTTCCATAAGCGTAGATATTGGGGAAAAAAACACCCACTACCCCTTCAAAACCTTCACCAATAAAGACTCAAAAAAGAAAATTCCACACAAAACATAGCTTATTATTATGATTAGAAAATGCTTATGAAAGCTGTTTTCTGTACGATAAAAGCTTCCGGAGATATTGGCAAAAAACGATTTTTTTTCTCAATTTCAACAACCTGTATCTCGAAAATGGTGAATTTTAGAGGGTAAATTAATAGAAACTTTTTTTTATATTTTATACGAGATAACACATCTTGAAATCCTGCGCATATATTATGAAACACCCTGTAGATGAAATTTGAAAGTGAATAATATAGTTTCTGTATTTTTTGTGCAAAAGCGTATTTATAAAAAAAAAAATGTATGAAAAGCAATACCGTGAAGTCAGGAGTTTTTGAGCGCTCGTTCATCCACCTTATAGAAAGATTCGCATTTTCCAGTTTTCGAACCTAATTGAATACATTTTTGCAGCTGCCAAAAAAGTGACGGCAGCTCTTCGTCAATTATGCCGAATCAGCTGTTACAGAAATATAAGGATTTTTTTTTTCAATAATTCGTTGGAATTTGAAATGGTTCGGGTTATGCGATCTGGAAAGAAAGTAGCTTGAATATATCATTCTCCATCAAAATACAAAATTTCGTCACGGTCAAATCCGTAGTTTTGAAAGTATCAAGAAAACCAAATTTCAAAGGACCATATTTACGGAACCCTTGGTCGAATTTTGCCCAATAAAAAACTCAACCGCGGCATTCGAGATTTGAAACTACCCTGAAAATTTCGAGTTTCTAGGTTGTTCCGTTCGAGAGTTATCTTTTATACGGACGGCCGGAAGGACGGACAGACTCGAATTTTTCTACGGCTTCGTCGAAAAATACAGACATTGTGACGAAATGTTATAGCCCTCGTGTAAGTAGAACGAGCGCTCAAAAAGAAAATCGTCCAGATCTGAGGTCGTTAGTAAAGTAAACACCAGCCGAAAATTTCAAAAATGTATTTGTCGCAAAAACGCAGAACGCATAAAAATATAATAAATCTAAAACAGTTATACGAAATTAAAACCAGCAATTAAAATATGAAACAGCCAAAAAAAATTCATGCCATTTCGACTTTAAACTTAAAATAGGGCTAATCTACTCTTCTTCCTCCTCTTCTTCAGCTTCTCCATACTCGCCATCGTCTATTGTAGCTTCTTGATACTGTTGGTATTCCGTAATCAGATCGTTCATGTTGGATTCGGCTTCCGTGAATTCTATCTCGTCCATTCCCTCCGCAGTGTACCAATGCAAGAAAGCTTTCCGTCTAAACATCGTGGTGAATTGTTGGGATATCCTCTTGAACAGTTCTTGTATAGCCGTGGTGTTTCCCATGAAAGTCGCGGATAGCTTCAGTCCTCTTGGTGGGATGTCACACACAGCTATCTTCACATTGTGAGGTATCCAATCAACGAAGTAACAGCTGTTCTTGATCTGTATATTCACCATTTGCTCGTCTATTTCCTTCATCGATACCCTGCCCCTGAAGATTGTAGCGGCAGTGAGGTACCTTCCATGTCTTGGATCGCAACCTGCCATCATGTTCTTGGCGTCGAACATCTGTTGGGTGAGATCTGGGACTGACAAAGCTCGGTAGTGTACACCACCACGAGATGTTAACGGGGCAAAACCGCACATGAAGAAGTGCAGCCTGGGGAAAGGGACGGTGTTAACTGCCAGCTTTCTCAGATCTGCGTTCAGTTGTCCCGGGAACCTGAAGCAAGTCGTCACTCCCGCCATGGTGACCGAAACTAGGTGGTTCAGGTCGCTGAGGGTCGGTTGCGACAGCTTCAACGTCCTGAAACAAATATCGTACAACGCCTCGTTGTCGATGCAAAAGGTTTCATCAGCATTCTCAATCAGCTGGTTGATGGAGAGGGTCGCGTTGTAAGGTTCCACCAGCGCATCGGAGACCACGGCTGATGGACAAACCGAATACGTGTAGATCATCCTGTCAGGGTACTCCTCGCGGATTTTCGCCGCCACCAGCGTGCCCAAACCTGACCCGGTTCCTCCACCTAGGGAGTGCGACATTTGGAAGCCTTGCAGAAGGTCGCAGCTCTCGCACTCTTTGCGGACGACGTCCAGGATGGAATCCACAATTTCCGCACCGTTGGTGTAGTGGCCTTTGGCCCAGTTGTTGCCGGCGCCCCCGACGGCCCAGACGAAATTGTCGGGACGGAAGAGCTGGCCGTAGGGACCGGCTCGGACGACGTCGAGGTTCATGGAATCCAGGTCTATCAGGACGCACCTGGGGACGAAGTTGCCGCCCGAGGCTTCGTTGTAGTAGACGTTGATGCGTTCCAACTGGAGGTCGCTGGTGCCGTGGTAGTTGCCGCAAGGGTCCACTCCGTGCTCGTCTGAGATCACTTCCCAGAACTGTGGAAGCAAAAAACTGTACAAGGTTCAGTGAATTAGGTAGGTAATTTTTAGCCTTTCTGGTTGAGAAGTTTAGAAATGTACAGACATCATAAGGTGTTATATTTTTCAAAACCACTCGAACATAGCTCAAGATGTGTTCCTTTTGAGGCTTATTAAGTGGATGTAAAATTGTCTTGTGTTTACTTCAGTGACCACCTAAGATGTTGTCGACGATTTTTGCTTAGATGCAATTCCGAAAGAAAAAACGAATAGTACCAGTCTCTACTTCAGGAAACTTATAGTTTAGGAGACATGATTTATAGAAGTTGCATTAAAATAAAAAATATTGACATTTCTTACCATATTTCAGAGTTGATGGCCCAATATTACGAAGGAGAAAAAGAAATTTCATGAAATACTCGAATATATTACGGAATTATGTTGGTAGTTCCTTTAAACTGTCAATTTTATATCAAACTGTTACTGAAATGTCAAAATTTCATAGTTTTCCAAGCAATTTTCAAAAAATCATATCTCCTCAACCATAAGTTTCCTGAGATTAAGACTGGTACCATTGAATTCGTCATGAAAAAGCGTTTCCATAAAAAAATCACCAAAATCAGCACTTACGTAAACTAGTCGGTAAACTATAACCAAATTCATAAAATTGAATATCTAGTTTCTCTTGATGTAAATTATTTGTAATATTTGACTATGTAATTTATCCAACAATAAAATATCCAATGTTTGGTTTGCTCCCATTCAATTAACAATGAATCCATTTAGATGACATTAAAAACGTTGTAAACAGCGTGAATGGATTCGGAGATTGAAATTGCTTCATTTTATTCACATTGCAATTCTCTTTTACGTTTATTTTGCCTGTCGGAATTTTAATGGATTGACTTATGAGTCTATTGAACTCTGAAGGATACTAGTTCGAAATATCCTGTAGTTTTAATTCAATTCATGGACCATTAAAATGTGACCAAAAATAAGTTAATTAATAAAATTTTTAACTCACTTTTGCTCCTATAGCATTTCCACATTGCCCAGCTTGGATATGCACAATTTCCCTCATTTTCGCGCCTTTTTTTCGATAAAATAATAGCGAAGAAAACTTCGAAATTAGCGAGACTTTTCTCAAAATTTTTTGTTTATGATGTTTCCATGAGAACCAGAGCACTCTTCGAAGTATCTTGGTGAACCTTCAATGATTCAAGCTCAAGCAATCGAGCAACAATCATAATACAAGAAGTTGTTGAATGGTATTGAAATTAATCTTTTTCATTCTGATCAAAATAATTGGACCAGAAAATACCTTCAATTTGATGAATATGGTGGTAAAAGAATACTTCCATTTGGATGAAGCAAATTTACCATGACATAAAGTTGATCATATAATAAAAGAGTAACTCAAACAGTTTATTCAAACGGTCACAAATAAAATACAAGCAAGCAAAAAACAGTAACAATAAAATGAATCCCAAGACAACCAATTGAGCAACAGTCATTATAAAAGAAGTTGTTGAATGTTGATGAATGGTAATAAAATAAATCTTTTTTATTCAGATCAATATAATTGCACCAGAAAATACCTCCATTTCCTCAACACTTCAACACCACTTGCACTCTTAAATTCAATGAATATGGTGGTAGAAGAATATTTCCATGTGGATGAAGCAAATTTTCCATGAGATAAAGTTGAACATATAATAAAAGAGTCATTCAAACAATTTATTCAAAGGTTCACAAATAAAATACAAGCAATCAAAATTTAAACAGTAACAATAAAACGAATCACAAAAAAACCAAAGAAGTGAAGAAACTGAAAAATTTCCTAGGACTTTGGCACGTTTAACTTTACACTTATTGAATTGAAGACATTCTTATTCTTCTTCCTCTTCTCCGCCTTCCCCATACTCCCCTTCATCAGCTGTGGCTTCTTGATACTGTTGGTACTCAGTTATCAGGTCGTTGAGGTTAGATTCTGCTTCAGTAAACTCCATCTCATCCATACCTTCTGCAGTGTACCAATGCAAGAACGCCTTCCTTCTGAACATGGAAGTAAACTGCTTGGATAGCCTCCTGAACAACTCCTGGATCGCTGTTGTGTTACCCATGAAAGTAGCCGATATCTTGAGACCTCTTGGTGGTATGTCGCAAACTGCAGTCTTCACATTGTGGGGGATCCACTCTACGAAGTAGCTGCTGTTCTTGTTTTGGATGTTGATCATCTGCTCGTCGATTTCTTTCATGGACATGCGTCCTCGGAATACTGTTGCAACGGTGAGGTACCTTCCATGTCTCGGATCGCAACCTACCATCATATTCTTGGCGTCGAACATCTGTTGGGTTAAATCAGGAACAGTTAGGGCTCGATAGTGTTGACTTCCTCTGGAGGTTAAAGGTACAAATCCGCACATGAAGAAATGAAGCCTTGGAAAGGGAACAGTGTTAACCGCCAGCTTCCTCAGATCTGCATTCAGTTGTCCTGGGAACCTGAAGCAAGTCGTCACACCAGACATAGCAACTGAAACCAGATGGTTCAAATCCCCATAAGTCGGCATGGTGAGCCTCAGGGTCCTGAAGCAGATGTCATACAAAGCCTCGTTGTCAATACAAACGGTTTCGTCGGCGTTCTCAATGAGTTGGTTGATGGACAACACAGCATTGTAAGGTTCTACCAACGTTACCGACACCTTCGGCGATGGACAAATGGAGTAGGTGTAGATCATTCTATCTGGGTATTCCTCCCTTACTTTGTTCATGATCAAGGTGCCCATACCAGAGCCTGTGCCACCCCCAAGGGAGTGGGTGAGTTGGAAGCCTTGAAGACAGTCGCAACCTTCACATTCCTTCCTTATGATATCCATAACTGCATCGACGATTTCTGCTCCGTTGGTGTAGTGGCCTTTAGCCCAGTTGTTTCCAGCTCCGCCAATGGACCAGATGAAGTTGTCAGGTCTGAAGAGCTGACCGAATGGTCCGGATCTTACAGCGTCCAAGTTCATAGGTTCCAGATCCACCAAGACACATCTAGGGACGAAATTCCCTCCGGTGGCTTCGTTGTAGTAGACGTTGACGCGCTCCAGTTGGAGGTCGCTGTTTCCGTGGTAGTTCCCGCAGGGGTCTATCCCGTGCTCGTCGGAAATCACCTCCCAGAACTAGAAGAAACAGTATTCGAAGTTTTAGTATTGGAAAAAAAATTAGTGTATTTTCCTCACTTTAGCTCCCACTTGGTTTCCGCATTGTCCTGCTTGAATGTGCACTATTTCTCTCATGTTTTTTATTTCTTTTTGGAAGGTTTTGAACCGGTACCAGCAACGACGAAACGAAACACCCTTCGAACGAATTTGTCTGAGTTTTTGTTCTTTATGTTACCATGCGAACAAAAAATTTTTTTTTACCAGGTATCTTATTTTTTTTCGGAAAAAAACTCATAACATTTTCTATGAATTCTGATTTGGCCTCACCATATTTCTTTATTCAACCTCTTCAAAGGTTGATGTTTGAGGTTATGAACATGCATGGGACAAGGAGAAGGGTGGTATATTGAAAATTTCTATTTTATTAGAAAAATTATTTAATGCTATAGAACTCCAGAGAAAATAACTCATACATTTGGTCTTAACTATTGATTTAATCTACTGATCCACTCTTACTCTTCTTCTTCTTCCTCACCATCCATCTCACCAAAATCACCATCAGCAGAAGCTTCTTGGTACTGCTGATATTCCGTTAGTTGGATTCTGCTTCAATAAACTCCATCTCATCCATACCTTCGGCTGTGTACCAATGCAAGAAGGCTTTTCTTCTGAACATCGCGTTGAACTGCAGTGACACTCGCTTGAATAACTCTTGGATCGCTGTGGTGTTGCCCAGGAAAGTAGCCGATATCTTAAGACCTCTTGGTGGTATGTCACAAACTGCAGTCTTCACATTGTTAGGGATCCACTCGACGAAATAATTGCTGTTTTTGTTCTGGATTTCCTTCATTTGTTCAGTGACTTCATTCATGGATATTCGACCACGAAACACTGTAGCTACAGTGAGGTACCTTCTATGTCTTGGATTGCAACCTACCATCATATTCTTGGCGTCGAACATCTGCTGGGTTAGATCAGAGACTGTCAGGGAACGGTTGTGTTGACTCCCCCTAAAAGTGAGCGGTGCAAATCCACACATGAAGAAGTGGAGCCTCGGGAAAGGCACCATGTTCACAGCAAGTTTCCCCAGATCGGCGTTCAGTTGACCTGGAAATCTCAGACAGGTCGTCACTACCAACATACACATCGAAACCAGGTGTATCAAATTCCCGAACGTCGGGTTGCTCAGCCTCAAAGTCCTCAAGCAGATGACGTAAAGAGTCTCGTGGTCTATGCAGAAGGTTTGGTCGGCGTTCTCGATGAGTTGGTTGATTGACAACGTAGCGTTGTGAGGTTCAACCAAAATGTCTGATGCTTTGGACGAAGGACTCCGAGAAGGTATTCATCATCTTCTGTACCACCCCATGGGAGTGGTTGTGCTGGAAGCCTTGAAGATAGTCACACCCTTCACATTTCTTCAATATTATGGATATAAACTGATGTGCTATTTGTTGCACGTTTTTTGTCCTGGGTCTTGCTGAATACAAGACATTTCCAATCTCAATCTTTCAGGACACCTGTATTGGATTAGGATAATCTGTATGGGGCTAGGAGAAATTATTGTATAGTTTTGGTACTGTGAAAACCCTTTTTTATTCGAATAATTATTTAATGGTAGAGGGAGGATATACTTTTTCTGTCTGCAATATGAAATGAAACATACAAAATCCCATTCAGAAATCATTTTATTGACAACAATATAACAATCATAGAACTCCAGCTAAATAACGAATACATTTTAGGCCTACGTATTAATCTAATCCACTCATCCACCCTTACTCTTCTTCTTCTTCCTCACCATCCAACTCACCAAACTCCCCATCAGCAGAAGCTTCTTGGTACTGCTGATACTCCGTTATGAGGTCGTTGAGGTTGGATTCTGCTTCAGTAAACTCCATCTCATCCATACCTTCGGCTGTGTACCAATGCAAGAAGGCCTTTCTTCTGAACATCGCGTTGAACTGCAGTGACACTCGCTTGAATAACTCTCGGATCGCTGTGGTGTTGCCCAGGAAAGTAGCCGATATCTTAAGAGCTCTTAGTGGTATGTCACAAACTGCAGTCTTCACATTGTTAGGGATCCACTCGACGAAATAACTGCTGTTTTTGTTCTAGATGTTCACCATTCGTTCATCCACTTCCTTCATGGATATTCGACCACGAAACACTGTAGCTACCGAGAGGTACCTTCCATGTCTCGGATTGCAACCTACCATCATATTCTTGGCGTCGAACTGCTGGGTTAGATAAGGGACAGTCAGTGAACGGTAGTGTTGACTGCCCCTAGAAGTGAGCGGTGCAAATCCACACATGAAGAAGTGGAGCCTCGGGAAAGGCACCATGTTCACAGCAAGTTTCCTCAGATCGGCGTTCAATTGACCAGGGAACCTCAGACAGGTCGTCACCCCCGACATACACACCGAAACCAGGTGGTTTAAATCCCCGAACGTTGGGTTGCTCAGCCTCAAAGTCCTCGAGCAGATGTCGTAAAGAGCCTCGTGGTCTATGCAGAAGGTTTGGTCGGCGTTCTCGATGAGTTGGTTGATGGACAACACAGTGTTGTAAGGATCACCAAAGTGTCTGACGTTTTGGACGAAGGACACACCGAGAAAGTATTCATCATTCTATCTGGGATTTTACTCATGATGAGGGCACCCAATCCCGACCCTGTTCCACCCCTAAGGAAGTGGGTGAGTTGAAAGCCTTGAAGGCAGTCACATCCCTCACATTTCTTCTTTATTATGGATATAACCTGATGTGCTATTTGTTGCACGTTTTTTGTCCCGGATCTTACAAGATATCAGACATTTTCAATCACAATCCTTCAGGATACCTGTATTGGTTTAGGATAATCTGTATGGAGTTATGAATATGTATGGGGCTAGAAGAAGTTATTCTATAGTTTTGGTACTGTAAAACCAAAAACCCTCTTTATGTGATTGATTATTCAATAGTAGAGGAAGATATACTTTTTTCTGTCTGCAATATGAAGTGAAACATACAAAACCACATTCAGAAATCATTTTATTGACAACAATATAACAATTATAGAACTCCAGCTAAATAACGAATACATTTTAGGCCTACGTATTAATCTAATCCACTCATCCACTCTTACTCTTCTTCTTCTTCCTCACCATCCAACTCACCAAACTCCCCATCAGCAGAAGCTTCTTGGTACTGCTGATACTCCGTTATGAGGTCGTTGAGGTTGGATTCTGATTCAGTAAACTCCATCTCATCCATACCTTCGGCTGTGTACCAATGCAAGAAGGCTTTTCTTCTGAACATCGCGTTAAACTGCAGTGACACTCGCTTGAATAATTCTTGGATCGCTGTGGTGTTACCCAGGAAAGTAGCTGATATCTTAAGACCTCTTGGTGGTATGTCACAAACTGCAGTCTTCACGTTGTTGGGGATCCACTCGACGAAATAACTGCTGTTTTTGTTCTGGATGTTCACCATTTGTTCATCGACTTCCTTCATGGATATTCGACCACGAAACACTGTAGCTACCGCGAAGTACCTTCCATGTCTCGGGTTGCAACCTACCATCATATTCTTGGCGTCGAACTGCTGGGTTAGATCAGGGACAGTCAGTGAACGGTAGTGTTGACTGCCCCTAGAAGTGAGCGGTGCAAATCCACACATGAAGAAGTGGAGCCTCGGGAAAGGCACCATGTTCACAGCAAGTTTCCTCAGATCGGCGTTCAATTGACCAGGGAACCTCAGACAGGTCGTCACTCCCGACATACAAACCGAAACCAGGTGGTTCAAATCCCCGAACGTTGGGTTGCTCAGCCTCAAAGTCCTCGAGCAGATGTCGTAAAGAGCCTCGTGGTCTATGCAGAAGGTTTGGTCGGCGTTCTCGATGAGTTGGTTGATGGACAACACAGTGTTGTAAGGATCACCAAAGTGTCTGACGTTTTGGACGAAGGACACACCGAGAAGGTATTCATTATTCTATCTGGGATTTTACTCATGACGAGGGCACCCAATCCCGACCCTGTTCCACCCCTAAGGAAGTGGGTGAGTTGGAAGCCTTGAAGGCAGTCACATCCCTCACATTTCTTCTTTATTATGGATATAACCTGATGTGCTATTTGTTGCACGTTTTTTGTCCCGGATCTTACAAGATATCAGACATTTTCAATCACAATCCTTCAGGATACCTGTATTGGTTTAGGATAATCTGTATGGAGTTATGAATATGTATGGGGCTAGAAGAAGTTATTCTATAGTTTTGGTACTGTAAAACCAAAAACCCTTTTTATGTGAATGATTATTCAATAGTAGAGGAAGATATACTTTTTTCTGTCTGCAATATGAAGTGAAACATACAAAACCACATTCAGAAATCATTTTATTGACAACAATATAACAATTATAGAACTCCAGCTAAATAACGAATACATTTTAGGCCTACGTATTAATCTAATCCACTCATCCACTCTTACTCTTCTTCTTCTTCCTCACCATCCAACTCACCAAACTCCCCATCAGCAGAAGCTTCTTGGTACTGCTGATACTCCGTTATGAGGTCGTTGAGGTTGGATTCTGCTTCAGTAAACTCCATCTCATCCATACCTTCGGCTGTGTACCAATGCAAGAAGGCTTTTCTTCTGAACATCGCGTTAAACTGCAGTGACACTCGCTTGAATAATTCTTGGATCGCTGTGGTGTTACCCAGGAAAGTAGCTGATATCTTAAGACCTCTTGGTGGTATGTCACAAACTGCAGTCTTCACGTTGTTGGGTATCCACTCGACGAAATAACTGCTGTTTTTGTTCTGGATGTTCACCATTTGTTCATCGACTTCCTTCATGGATATTCGACCACGAAACACTGTAGCTACCGTGAGGTACCTTCCATGTCTCGGATTGCAACCTACCATCATATTCTTGGCGTCGAACATCTGCTGGGTTAGATCAGGGACAGTCAGTGAACGGTAGTGTTGACTGCCCCTAGAAGTGAGCGGTGCAAATCCACACATGAAGAAGTGGAGCCTCGGGAATGGCACCATGTTCACTGCAAGTTTCCTCAGATCAGCGTTCAGTTGACCAGGGAACCTCAGACAGGTCGTCACTCCCGACATACAAACCGAAACCAGGTGGTTCAAATCCCCGAACGTTGGGTTGCTCAGCCTCAAAGTCCTCAAGCAGATGTCGTAAAGAGCCTCGTTGTCTATGCAGAAGGTTTGATCGGCGTTCTCGATGAGTTGGTTGACTGACAACACAGCGTTGTAAGGTTCCACCAAAGTGTCTGACGCTTTGGACGAAGGACACACTGAGAAGGTATTCATCATCCTATCTGGGTATTCTTCGCGGATCTTACTCATGATGAGGGTACCCAATCCCGAACCTGTACCACCCCCAAGGGAGTGGGTGAGTTGGAAGCCTTGAAGACAGTCGCAACCTTCACATTCCTTCCTGATTATGTCCATGACGGCGTCAATAATCTCCGCACCATGGGTGTAATGACCTTTCGCCCAGTTGTTCCCAGCGCCTCCAAGTGCCCAGATGAAGTTGTCGGGTCTGAAGAGTTGGCCGAAAGAACCTGATCTTACAGCGTCCAAATTCATAGGTTCCAAGTCGACCAACACGCATCTAGGCACGAAGTTTCCACCTGTAGCTTCGTTGAAGTACACGTTGACCCGTTCCAGTTGCAGATCGCTGTTTCCGTGGTAGGTCCCGCAGGGGTCTATTCCGTGCTCGTCGGAAATCACTTCCCAAAACTGAAAATATTCGGGAGGGGGATAAAAACAGTTCACCGATGAATAAATATAATGGAATACCTTTGAGCCAATCTGGTTTCCGCATTGTCCAGCTTGAATATGCACGATTTCCCTCATTTTCAACGTTAAATTATGAAGAATGTATTACCAGCAATAAACGACGCTTTGTTCACTTTTTCGATTGTTGGAATATGCGGTTTCCCCGACAACCAGGAGTTTTTGTTCCGCGGCCAACTAATTTTGAATTTAAGGGATCCGGCCATAGAGAATAATTAAAATTTTTGTTAGTTGTCAAGCTTCAATATAATTAATATTTCAGAGTTCTGCAATTGGAGGCGCCATCTGGCTGCGAGTCACGAACTAATCGAACCCACTCAGATTAACCGTTATTTCGGGATTGTAAGTGGAAAAAGAGTGCACCTTGTGTAAACTGGTGTCTGAACCATCCAGCCAAAATCAATATTTCAGCTTGCACATCAATTGTACCCACTGAAAATCTTGAGTCGAAGCGAATGGAGGATTTATATTTATATATCGGACTCTATTTTGGTTGATTCGTTCTCGCGGTCTTTAGCGCGGTAAGGCAGTCTGGTTTCGAAATGAGAGCCAAGAAATGGTTTTGCGTTAAGGATCATTAGGTAGTTTGTTTTATATCACGTGGCGAATAGGTGAGTTGATTGAAGCTTGTTTGCCAGGTTTTTTTCGAAGAATGTTGAGAGATTCGGGCTCACCGAGAATTTAAATCTACAACTAACAGTAATGAAAAATGTTGAAAAAATCCGAGAATTCCCTCCCATTCAACTAAAAATATGATTGTTTAGTTCTCTAAATAGTTTAAAAATATTCTGAAGAGGTTTTTTTTTCATTTTTTGCTTCTTAAGAAATTTGAGAAGCACTGACGTGAAGTGAGGGGCTTTTGCGCGCTTTTTCAAATCCATCGCCAAAGCGGCCACCCATCCACGTACTGAACCCGTACAATGCTGCTTTGCTTTAAGTCTTATCAAACTCAGCCCCGTTTTATGGAAAACTGATCAAACCGTAGTTCAACTGACACATCATTCAACTTGACAGCGATGTCAAATCATGAACTGTAGCGAGACTATCGAAACAAAGATTATGAAAAGAACCACAGATTCTGTGAACCAAACCGGCCGTCAGTGTGACAGTTAATGTGATTTTATAATATTGACACTCAAAAAGATTAAATATATCAAATTTCTCCATGCCAAATTCGAGAAAACGACCCCGAACTCATGATAGGATATTTCAGATAATTCTCCATATCAATTGGTATTTGGAACAAGAATTGGGAAATTTTCGCGACCAAGTTTTATGTTTTTTATTCATTTCATAGCATATTGTAGCCCCTGTCAAAAATTATCGAAAGCCAAGAGGTGACCATATTCTACACCTTTTTCATTCCTCGTTTTATAAGGATAATAACAAAAAGGAAAACAAAAAAGTGTTTTCCAGTCAATTTTTCATTTCTCCTACAATATTGTTAGGTAGACACTACACACCGCATTGAAATATAGTATATTTTAATAATTGCATAGTACAACGAAGGAGAAAAAATAAAAATTTCGAAAGAATTTCTGGTACAAACATGAAGCCATTCGTCTGAACTCTCTTGCATTGTACTAAAGGGGAGGACCTGCAATCGTCGCGATTATTCAATTCAGTAGTCTGTTGTGCAGTTGGTAGAAATTGCTTGTTATTTCAGTAATTTTTCCGCCTTTTATCGTTTTCCGAATCAAATTAAGTTAAATTTTATGCATTCGTGTTCAGCTGAAAATTTGTTTTTTTTTTGTGTGGTAAAAGTGAAATCAATATGGTAAAATGTGTGAAACAATTCACAGTTTGTCCCAGAGTGAGTAAAGTCAAACATTTCTCCATGGAAAAATTGGGAAATTTTCGCGACCAAGTTTTATGTTTTTTATTCATTTCATAGCATATTGTAGCCCCTGTCAAAAATTATCCAAAGCCAAGAGGTGACCATATTCTACACCTTTTCCATTCCTCGTTTTATAAGGATAATAACAAAAAGGAAAAAAAAAAAGTGTTTTCCAGTCAATTTTTCATTTCTCCTACAATATTGTTAGGTAGACACTACGCACCGCATTGAAATATAGTTTATTTTGATACTTGCATATTACAAAGACGGAGAAAAAATAAAAATGTCGAATGAATTTCTGGAACAAACATGAAGCCATTCGTCTAAACTCTCTTGAAATTAACTAAAGGGGGGTGACTTGCAATCTTCGCGATTATTCAATTCATTTTTGATCATCTGACAAATCGTTTTTTTTTGTGGTAAATTGAAATCTATATGGTAGAATATGTTGAACAATCCACAATGTGTCCCGAAGTGTGTAGAATCGTACATTTTTTTCATGAAAAAACTGGGACATTTTCGCGGCTCAGTTTCATGTTTTTATTCATTTCATAGAATATCGTAGTTCCTGTCACATATTATCAAAATCCAAGAGGTGACTATATTCTACACCTTTCCCATTTCTCGTCTTATAAGGATAATAACAAAAAGGAAAGGAAGAAAAGTGTCTCCTACAATATTGTAAAGTACACACTACACACCGGATTAAAATATAGTATATTTTAATACTAACATATTACCACTGAGTACTTTCGTGCAAAATTCTGTCACCTATTGTTTCAGGAGTTTCTATTGATGTATTCTCACAATGAAGAAACGAACACAATCAAATAACTTACAGAATTAATTTCTCCCAGACAAAATTATAACATATAACTGTGCCAGAAGACGTCCTTAATCCCAATGTTGTACCGAGATCTGACGTCACAAGTTCATGGCCCAGCGTTTGAGCGCGAAATTCAAAATATGTTCGAGAGAGGGTATATTTAGTACTCTTTTGTATTTTCTTGTAAAATACATAGATACGATAAAATATCTAAGAATTTGCCCCTGAATACACCACTGTTTCTTCAACTGAATACGAATAACGACCAGCCAAAAAAACAAGCGAGTTCAGAAATATGTGCGGCAGTAAAACCGAATCGCCACACTCCAATAGCGGACACCGACAGGGAGGAGAAGAAGAAGGAGAAATATTCACCCCATAATCGGAAAATCGCTCACATCTTTCCCCCCTTCCAGATGAGCCGATTTCCAGCGGAAAAAGCGGCAGCCGACGGGCGATGAGAAACGGTCCAGAATCCCGAGATGAATCATACCCGGTGAGATGGAAAGAAAACGTTCGGTCAGGAGGCAGAAGAGGTCCGAGAGGTCGTTCGGCAAGCGATTCAAGGAATTCTGCAGGTCGCTGGTCGCGTTCCTGTTCAGCAACGTCGGCATCATCGGGTTGGTGGTGAGTTTTTCGATGGGGGTAAGGCATTGTTGGTTCCTTATTGTTTTCTTGTTCCAGATAGGCTACACGATGGGGGGCGCCTTGATGTTCAGAGCCCTGGAGAAAGATTACCACCTGAAGGTGAAAACGGACGTGACGACCGCGGAGAAGGTCGCGCTGGTGGAAATCTGGAACCGTACTCTTTCCATGAACCCCTTCAGCGAGTCAGAGTACAGGGAGATGTTGGAGAGCGAGCTGATGAGGTTCCAGAAGAGCATCGTGCTTTCGGTTCGCAGAGGGTACGACGGCTCGAAGTTGTCTTACTCGGAGCAGTGGAGTATAGCTGGGGCCTTCTTGTACTCCCTCACTGTTATAACCACCATAGGTAGGGTTTTTTGTAGTCCTCGACCATCAATCGATGCCTCAAACAATCTGCATTCGCGAACGAATTCAATGCACCGAGCAATTCAGGATAATCAGAATGTGTCTGAAAGCAAGCTGGCGAGGATATCCATCCTCGGCATTGTTTCAACTTCCCGAAATCCATCCTAAGCCCAGAAATTTCATCGTTTTGACGCGGCGTTTATAGCTAACTCCGGTTATCCACTTCCTGATAGACATGAGGCAGTTTATCCCTCCAACCCTCCACCTCCACCAAATCCCCCGTGATGTAGGAGCGTCAGTGTCAGAGGCTGATTTATTATCGCCCCGAACCCTGTAACCCCAAAAGGCCGCCTCGTCCCTCCCCGTCTGTCGCTTACGTTTTTAACCTGCTTTGTCCTAATTAAAATTCATTAAAATGACACGTAATTTATCATTCGGGCTGCGACGAAACGAGGAAGAAGAATTCGCGGGATCGGTGTTCAGAGGGGATCATCGAACAATCGCCGACGTTTGACACTTGCAGTGGTTAAAATGTGACATAACCTCAATGTCTTTTTCTTTTGTCTTGGACTAAGCTGATGTTACCTTTTGACGTAAAATTTCATAAATTCTCATCATTTTCTCCTGGAAGTTGTGGCGCTAGAGTATTTCTGTTCAAGCTCGAAGCAAAATTTTTCATGAAAGAAATAAACAAAAAAAAAACCGAGGGATCGGTGTTCAAAGGGGATCATCGAACAATCGTCAACGTTTGACACTTGCACTGGTTAAAATGGGACATATACTCAATGTCTTTTTCTTCTGTCCTTGGACCAAACTGATGTCAACTATTGTCGAAAAATCTTATAAATTCCCATCATTTTCTCCTGGAAGTTGTGGAGATAGAGGAGTTCTGTTCAAGTTCGAAACAAATTTTTCCATGACAGCAGCAATACCAAAAAAAAAAGAGAGATCGGTGTTCGAAGGGGATCATCGAACAATCGTCGACGTTTGACACTTACACTGGTTAAAATGTGACATAACCTCAATGTCTTCTTCTTTAGTCCTTGGACCAAACTGATGTCAACTATTGTCGAAAAATTTTATAAATTCTCATCATTTTCTCCTGGAAGATGTGAAGCTAGAGGAGTTCTGTTCAAGTTCGAAACAAAATTTTCCATGAAAGCAGCAATACCAAAAAAAAACAGAGAGACCGGTGTTCGAAGGGGATCATCGAACAATCGTCGACGTTTGACACTTACACTGGTTAAAATGTGACATAACCTCAATGTCTTCTTCTTTTGTCCTTGGACCAAACTGATGTCAACTATTGTCGAAAAATTTTATAAATTCTCATCCTTTTCTCCTGGAAGATGTGAAGCTAGAGGAGTTCTGTTCAAGTTCGAAACAAAATTTTCCATGAAATCAGCAATATAAAAAAAAACAGAGAGACCGGTGTTCGAAGGGGATCATCGAACAATTGTCGACGTTTGACACTTACACTGGTTAAAATGTGACATAACCTCAATGTCTTCTTCTTTTGTCCTTGGACCAAACTGATGTCAACTATTGTCGAAAAATTTTATAAATTCTCATCATTTTCTCCTAGAAGTTGTGAAGCTAGAGGAGTTCTGTTCAAGTTCGAAACAAAATTTTCCATGACAGCAGCAATACCAAAAAAACAGAGAGATCGGTGTTCGAAGGGGATCATCGAACAATCGTCGACGTTTGACACTTACACTGGTTAAAATGTGACATAACCTCAATGTCTTCTTCTTTTGTCCTTGGACCAAACTGATGTCAACTATTGTCGAAAAATTTTATAAGTTCTCATCATTTTCTCCTAGAAGATGTGAAGCTAGAGGAGTTCTGTTCAAGTTCGAAACAAAATTTTCCATGAAAGCAGCAATACCAAAAAAAACAGAGAGACCGGTGTTCGAAAGGGATCATCGAACAATCGTCGACGTTTGACACTTACACTGGTTGGAATGTGACATAACCTCAATATCTTCTTCTTTTGTCCTTGGACCAAACTGATGTCAACTATTGTCGAAAAATTTTATAAGTTCTCATCATTTTCTCCTGGAAGATGTGAAGCTAGAGGAGTTCTGTTCAAGTTCGAAACAAAATTTTCCATGAAAGCAGCAATACCAAAAAAAACAGAGAGACCGGTGTTCGAAGGGGATCATCGAACAATCGTCGACGTTTGACACTTACACTGGTTAAAATGTGACATAACCTCAATATCTTCTTCTTTTGTCCTTGGACCAAACTGATGTCAACTATTGTCGAAAAATTTTATAAATTCTCATCATTTTCTCCTAGAAGTTGTGAAGCTAGAGGAGTTCTGTTCAAGTTCGAAACAAAATTTTCCATGAAAGCAGCAATACCAAAAAAAAACAGAGAGACCGGTGTTCGAAGGGGATCATCGAACAATCGTCGACGTTTGACACTTACACTGGTTAAAATGTGACATAACCTCAATGTCTTCTTCTTTTGTCCTTGGACCAAACTGATGTCAACTATTGTCGAAAAATTTCATAAATTCTCATCATTTTCTCCTGGAAGGTGTCAAGCTAGAGCAGTTCTGTTCAAGTTCGAAACAAAATTTTCCATGACAGCAGCAATACCAAAAAAAACAGAGAGATCGGTGTTCGAAGGGGATCATCGAACAATCGTCGACGTTTGACACTTACACTGGTTAAAATGTGACATAACCCCAATGTCTTTTTCTTTTGTCCAAGCTGATGTCACCCATTGTCGCAAAATTTTATAAATTCTCATCATTTTCTCCTGGAATTTGTGACGCAAAAGGAGATCTGTTCAAGCTCGAAGCAAAATTATCCATAAAAGAATCAATACAAAAAAAGCCATACGAATATCATCCCCTTTACAGTCTCAGAAGATTGCAATAGAATTTCGTGCACATTCAATGTAAGGCAATATTCAAATCCGTTTGAAATGCACCCAGTTGCAGTCCCATATTCTCGCGAAACTCGTAAAATCTTCCTTGAAAGCTTCATGAGCTCAAATCCACTGAGAATGGAAGATCCTGCGAGAATTTTCACTATTCGAATTGAATATTTACCGCAAGGGCGTCGACAACTTTTGGGGGTTATCACAAATAATAAGAGTCATGCTGATCACTTAAATACTTAATTCATTTGAAGAAGGGTGTAGATATTCGGAAAAATGTACTTATTTTCATTTTCAAAGAAGGATTGATCAGATAATTTCTGATATAAAAATCAAAATAAACCAATCCGCCATGTTCCGAACTACGTCATATTTCTGTAAACGTCAAACTATCAGATTCTGTGTTTGTTCTTCTTTTCTATCAGTGATGAAGTTTTCAGGCTACGGAAATATAACGCCGCACACGATGGGTGGCCAGATCATGACAATATTTTATGCCATCATTGGAATGCCCTTGTTTCTCCTCTACCTCTCCAACATCGGTGACATAATGGCGAAGTCTTTCAAATGGATCTACGCCAATGTGTGCCTATGCAGATGGTGTCCAGGTGTGGCCACTAGGAGGGCGGAAAGGAAGAAGAGAGCGAATAGGATGATGTTCTATTCTTCCGACGACGAGGAATCGTTCGGTTCAGATCAGGTGAGGAGTCGATCACAGATTTTAATTCTATAAAGCCTAGACCACCATAGACCTTCTTATTCTTCTTCACGTTTCAACGAATGGCCCAAGCGCATTATATTCCTCAGTAAAAATATACAATTCAATTCCGAAAGCTAATTATATCCTGTATTATGCAGTTTTCATTGTTTGGACCCCAATCTCTCTCGACGGCTTTTCATCTGAAAAATGAATGTAGTACGGCGGAGTCTTTGGAATCTTGATTATGATGAATGCCGTTTGCTTCATTAATTTACACGTTGAAATAAGACTTCCCTCCGGCTAATTACCCGGCGTTCAGCGAACTGCAGGTTTTCTCAATTAACGAGCGTTTTTAACGCCGGGAAAGTTGGCCAAGTTTTCATCAATATCCATTTTATTCTTTATTGCTCGTGATGAAAACAGATTCGATTCGGAAATTCTCGTAGAAGGAATTTCAATGGGAAAACGGTTGATTGAGATTGGTTGGAATTAAATGGCGAATTCGACTGCTTCCTTTTCCTCTGCAATTGTTGGTAGAAAAACAGGAATTTATCACGAAGACCGGAAAATGGTTTTATGTTGGATAGTATTCCCGCAATGAATTCATTCCTCGAATTGTATGCTTTTGAAATTGATGGATCGGATTCTTGAGCTAGAAGAATGAATTCCGGAGAGCGAGTGATTTCTGAACCAAATTTAGATCAGATACTCTATGACGCTACACTTTAGAGAAGATACTGGATACTATAAAAGAGCCCCTAAATTCTCTAGAGAGGACACTGAATACTCTAGACAAGACACTCATACAGTCTCATACTCTAGAGAAAATATTCGAAACCTAAGAGAAGACACTGGATATTTTAGAGAAGATACTGTATACTCTAGAGAAGACACGGATACTCTGAAGAAATACTCGAAACCTACGAGGAGACCCTAGATTCTTCAAAGAAGACACTCTTGACTGAATGTTCTAGAGAAGACACTGGATACTTCAGTGAAGACATTTGATACCCTAGAGAAGATACTCTAGAATACTTGATACACTAGCGAAGACACTGGATACTCTAGGGAAGATAAGCGATTCTGTGGACAAGATAATTCATACACAAGAGAAGAAAGTGGATAATTTTGAGAAGACACTGAATATTCTAGAGGAGATATTTGAAACTTCAGAGAAGACATTGGATACTCTAGAGGAGATACTGTATACTCTAGAAAACACATTTTATATTCTAGAGAAGATACTGGATACTCTAGAGAAAATACTTGATACTCTAGACAAAATACTCGATACTCTAGAGAAGACGATGGCTACTCTAGAGGAGAAAATCGATACACTAGACAAGATAATCCATACTCTAGAGAAGACACTGGACACTTTTGAAAAGACATTATATACTCTTTGAGAGACACCGGGTACTTTAGAAAAGACACTGGTACTCTGAAGAAGATACTGCATACTTTAGAGAAGTTACTGCATACTCTAGAGAAAATATTCGAAACTTCAGAGAAGACACTGGATATTTTAAAGAAGATACTGTATACTATAGAGAAGACACTGAATACTCTAGAAAAAATATTCGAAACCTCAGAGAAGACTCTGGATATTTTAAAGAAGATACTGTATCCTCTAGAGAAGACACTGAATACTCTAGAAAAGGCACTGGATACTCTACAGAAAATACTCGAAACATACGAGAATACCCTAGATTCTTCGAAGAAAACACTGAATACTCTTGAGGAATCACTGGATGCTCTAGAGAAGATACTGAATACTTCAGTGAAGACATTTGATACTCCAGAGAAGATACTGAATCCTCTAGATAAAATACTTGTTACTCTAAGGAAGACACTGGTTACTCTAGGGAAAATAATCAATTCTGTAGACAAGATAATTCATACTCTAGAGTAGAGAATATACTGGATACTTTTGAGAAGACACATGATACACTTGAGGAGAAACTGGAAAATCTTGAGAAGACACTAGATATTCTAGAGGAGATATTTGAAACTTCAGAGAAGACATTGGATACTCTAGAGGAGATACTGTATACTCTAGAAAACACATTTTATATTCTAGAAAAGATACTGGATACTCTAGAGAAAATACTTGATACTCTATAGAAGACGATGGCTACTCTAGAGGAGAAAATCGATACTCTAGACAAGATAATCCATACTCTTGAGAAGACACTGGACACTTTTGAAAAGACATTAGATACTCTTGGAAAGACACTAGATACTTTTGAGAAGACATTAGATACTCTTGAAGAGGCACCGGGTACTTTAGAAAAGACACTAGATACTCTGAAGAAGACACTGAATACTTTAGAGAAGTCACTGGATACTCTAGATTAGACACTGGATACTCTAGAGAAAATATTCGAAACTTCAAAGAAGACACTGGATATTTTAAAGAAGATACTGTATACTGTAGAGAAGACACTGAATACTCTAGAGAAGACACTGTATATTCTAGAAAAAATATTCGAAACCTCAGGGAAGACACATATTTTAAAGAAGATACTGTATACTCTAGAGAAGACACTGAATACTCTAGAAAAGGCACTAGATACTCTACAGAAAATACTCGAAACTTACGAGAAACGTTTTGTGACTTAGTTGAGTAGGGGAAAAAAAGGTTGCTAGAGCAGCATTAATTTTTCTTGGCCACCTTGTAAATGTTCGCCCTATCCACGCAGTATATAATACATTACTAATGACAAATCCCCGCGTGGTAATCAAAACATTTCCGAGGCAAAACCGATAAAAACCCTTGACTCGAGTGTCGTTCTCGCATTTTGCGTATTTCCCCCACGTTCTCATCCATCCTCCGGAACGTACTCCCATCCCTCTGGTTATATAATATAATTTTTTCCGGTCTGGGGGATTTTGTTTCCATTATTGTCCCCCGCATAGCCCACTTAGTGTTTCACCTCGTAAAATGCGACATTATCCTTTCAGCATACGCAAATGGAAGACGCGAAGTCTCAAAGGGAGGTTTCCCACGCGCTCAGCGAGACAACCGAAACCGGAGACGACGAAGAAAGCGAAACGTCATCCGACGTGCAATCTGTTACCGTTCCCATAACAGTTTGTTTGATGATCATGGTGGGGTAAGTTTCGACTGGGAATAATAACAAATAACGGGTAATTACAGGTGCCTAGGCTAGACGCCAGTCGCCAGAGGGCGTTAATCTGTTATCTTGACAGATATGCTGTCTTACGTCAAACGTATTCGATACCCAAAAGGCGGGGCAGGGTTTATTGAACTGTTAGTTCTTTATGTTTCAGTTATATTTGCTTCGGAGGTTTCCTCTTCTGCAAATGGGAGGACTGGAGATTCCTGGAGGCTGCCTACTTCTGTTTCATATCACTGAGTACCATCGGTTTTGGGGACTTTGTTCCTGGAGATAAGATAATAGGGCATAGCGACGTGGACGAGGTGCTCGTCGATGAGGTCTTCGAGCTCCGATTCGTTTTTTGTGCTGCCTATCTCATGCTGGGTATGGCGCTGATCGCCATGTGCTTCAACCTAATGCAGGTAATGAAGGAGAAGTCTATACAATGAAAAAATATTTCCCTGAGGAAACGAAAATACGCTTGTCGCATTGTTCTCATCATAAATCCCCTTTCTCTTTTGCAGGAGGAAGTCATCCACAAAATACGAACGGCTGTCAAAACATTCAAATACATATTTCGTTGTAACAGGTAACGAATGTCCCGAAGGCCTCTGGACCATGAAGCTAATTTAACATTTCTTCTCGGGGCGAGCGGAGGGTGAACTACCCCTCCGGGGTGAGCGGATTATACGTCATGATAACTGGCAGATCGGCATGAAAAATGGAGGGAAGAAATGGGAGGGAAGGAGAGCGCTCCTAATTGAAGGGGTTTCAATAAAAAACTGGGCGAAGCAAGACCGAATTGGCGGGGGGTTGTAATATTTTATTTTGATGGCGAAGGGAGATTTGTGTTTTTTTGTTACTTTGTTCGTAATATACCTTTATTAATTTTGTGCGTTGTTTTATTCGGTTCTGGAGAATTTGGGTTTTTAGGAGTTGTAAGGGACAGACTGTGCTTCATACCTCTGTACTGGGGGCAAAGTTCCCCTTTCTTTACGAGATAAACCCGACTCAATTATTCCTCCATAGCTTTCACCCCACGAAGTGATTGTATTTCAAAGTCGCTACGGGGACAGAAACACAATCCCAAAAATCCGATAAAACGAACTTGACCCGGTCTCCGAATTCCACAGTGAAATACCTTCCTCCACCCCTATTACAGCACATTTCACCCTCCACCACAGGCTGGAGCATACCGCAAGCCCCCGAAACGTCTTGAGGGGGTTGCGGATGCAACAAGTTTTCGAATTGCAGTGCCAACGGGGTTAAAATGGGGCAACAATGATACGGGGATATAAATATTAAGGGAGAAATGCAGCGGAGAATTGGTTTTGGAAGTGTGTCGAAGTCTGAGATGCGATCGCGTAGAGGCGGTTGTTGGGGGTGGGTGAACGCGAGATCTTCGCAGCACAGGAATTCAAATCAAATTTCATGTTAAAAAAATATTCATGCATTTGGAAAAAAAATCGCAAGGAAATATTTAATTATTTCGAAATCAGTTCTCTCAGAAAAAAAAAAACTCTGAAGAAAAATTAATTCATGAAAAGATATCCAGTTATATATTTCGAAATCGTTTTATTCTTGGAAAAAATGTTGTTGAGAAAATATTATTTATTTCGAAATAAGTTCATTCTCCCGAAAGGAATTATTATTGAAAAAAAATTTATTAATATTGGAAAAAAATTCACTCTTAAAAACATTTCATTATTTCGAAATCAATTCCCTCGAAATAAATATTCATCCATGGAAAAATATTCAATTACATACTCCCAAATCGTTTAATTTTATCTGAGATAATATTATATTGAAAATGTATTAATTGGAAAAAGAAATTTCGTCGAAAAAAATATCAGCTTATTTCCTTGGAATCAAATATTGTTGAAAAAATTTTCCTTCATTCGGTAAATAAGATATTTACTCATAAAAAAATATTCCGAATTTCATACATTTATTTGAACGAAACTATTGTTGGAAAAATATTAGTTATTGATGAAATATTCACTTAAAAATATTCAATTATTTGAAAATCTTTTCATTCTCCGTCAAGAAATTCATGTTGAAGAAATATTCATTTATATGAAAAAAAAATTCACTCTTGAAAACATTCCACTATTCCCTCGAAATGAATATTCATCCATGGAAAAATATTCAATTACATACTCTCAAATCGTTCTATTTTATCTGAGATAATATTATATTGAAAATGTATTGATTGGAAAAAAAATTCGTCGAAAAAATTATCAGCTTATTCCCTTGGAATCAGATGTTGTTGAAAAAATTTTTCTTCATTCGGTAAACAAGATATTTACACATAAAGAAATATTCCGAAATTAATACATTTATTTGAACGAAACAATTGTTGGAAAAATATTAGTTATTGATGAAATATTCACTTGAAAATATTCAATTATTTGAAAATCATTTCATTCTCCGTAAAGAAATTATTGTTGAAAACATATTTATTTATATGGAAAAAAATTCACTCTTGAAAACATTCCACTATTCCCTCGAAATAAATATTCATCCATGGAAAAATATTCAATTACATACTCTCAAATCGTTCTATTTTATCTGAGATAATATAATATTGAAAATGTATTGGTTGGAAAAAAGTTTCGTCGAAAAAATATCAGCTTATTCCCTTGGTATCAAATATTGTTGAAAAAATGGTTCTTCATTCGGAAATAAGATATTTACTCATAAAAAAATATTCCGTAATTAATACATTTATGTAAACGAAACAATTGTTGTAAAAATATTAGTTATTGATAAAATATTCACTTAAAGATATTCAATAATTCGAAAATCATTTTATTCTACGTAAAGAAATTATTGTTGAAAACATATTTATTTACATGGAAAAAAATTCACTCTTGAAAACATTCCACTATTCCCTCGAAATAAATATTCATCCATGGAAAAATATTCAATTACATAATCTCAAATCGTTCTATTTTATCTGAGATAATATAATATTGAAAATGTATTGATTGGAAACAAGTTTCGTCGAAAAAATATCAGCTTATTCCCTTGGAATCAAATATTGTTGAAAAAATTGTTCTTCATTCGGTAATAAGATATTTACACATAAAAAAATATTTCGTAATTAATACATTCATTTAAACGAAACAATTGTTGAAAAATATTAGTTATTGATGAAATATTCACTTAAAGATATTCAATAATTCGAAAATCATTTTATTCTCCGTAAAGAAATTATTGTTGAAAACATATTTATTCACATGGAGAAAAATTCACTCTTGAAAACATTCCACTATTCCCTCGAAATAAATATTCATCCATGGAAAAATATTCAATTACATAATCTCAAATCGTTCTATTTTATCTGAGATAATATAATATTGAAAATGTATTGATTGGAAACAAGTTTCGTCGAAAAAATATCAGCTTATTCCCTTGGAATCAAATATTGTTGAAAAAATTGTTCTTCATTCGGTAATAAGATATTTACACTTAAAAAAATATTTCGTAATTAATACATTCATTTAAACGAAACAATTGTTGGAAAAATATTAGTTATTGATGAAATATTCACTTAAAGATATTCAATAATTCGAAAATCATTTTATTCTCCGTAAAGAAATTATTGTTGAAAACATATTTATTTACATGGAGAAAAATTCACTCTTGAAAACATTCCACTATTCCCTCGAAATAAATATTCATCCATGGAAAAATATTCAATTACATACTCTCAAATCGTTCTATTTTATCTGAGATAATATAATATTGAAAATGTATTGATTGGAAACAAGTTTCGTCGAAAAAATATCAGCTTATTCCCTTGGAATCAAATATTGTTGAAAAAATTGTTCTTCATTCAGTAATAAGATATTTACACTTAAAAAAATATTTCGTAATTAATACATTCATTTAAACGAAACAATTGTTGGAAAAATATTAGTTATTGATGAAATATTCACTTAAAGATATTCAATAATTCGAAAATCATTTTATTCTCCGTAAAGAAATTATTGTTGAAAACATATTTATTTATAAGGAAAAAAATTCACTCTTGAAAACATTCCAATTTTTTCGGAATCAATTCCCTCCAAACAAATATTCATCCATGGAAAAATATTCAATTACATACTCCCAAATCGTTTTATATCCTCTACTAAAATATTCAAAAATGTATTCATTTGGAAAAAAAATTTCGTCGAAAGAAATATCAGTTTATTGGAATGAAATATTGTAGACAAAATATTTCTCCATTCGATAAAATAAAATATTTACTCAAAAACAATATTCAAATATTTCAAAATCGTTGGAAAAATATTATTTATTGATGAAATAATTGGCGAAGAAATATTCATTTATTTGGAAAAAATTTTTAACCTTGAAAACATTCAATTATTTCGAAATATGTAAATTCCCCTGAATAAAATATCAACCGATGAAAAAATATTCAATAACATATTCTATTTTATTCCGCCAGTGAAATTTCATTTCGAAAATTTATGCACTCGAAATCAAAAAATTCATCCGTTTATAAAAAATATAAGTTAGTTATTCCGAAACAAAATATTGTTGAAAAAATATTCACTAATAAAAAAATATTCAATTATTTCGAAATCAAATCATTCCCTCGAAAGGAATAATGGTCGAAAAATTTTTATTCATGAAGAAAATTATGAAATATTCAATTATGTATATCGAAATCAATTCATTTAAGAGAATATTCAATTACATATTTGCTGATCGTTCAATTCTCTCAGAGAAAATATTGTTAAAAAAATTTATTTATTCGGGAAAAAATATTGAACTACTCATAAAAATTATTCAGTTATTCCGAATACGGTTTATTATCTTGCAACAAATATAATCAAAGAAAAAATTTATTTATATGAAAAAAAAAATTTTACTCATAAAAAGATATTCAATTGTTTCAAAACCTGTTTATTTTTGTTGTAAAAAAAATATTTCTAAAAATACTCATATGCAGGACCGAAATTTTTCCGTTCAACCCCAGATTCCGAGTTGCAGATCTCGGATTTTCATCTCGGGACGTCGGACATCCGAGAGATCCGATCCCATTTTCCAGACTTCAGTAGCAAGTTGACCCTTTTCCCGACGCGATTTCCCGAACGGAGCGGCGCGACGCGCACCCCGCGTTTCAGTCGCCGTCACTCGAGATCGGAGCGCACCCATGGAAATTTTTTCGCAAGTGGATTTTTCGGAAATTTCGGGTTTCTCAGAAGACTAGTTAGTGTCAGTGCAGCGGTTGGATTTAGTGTAGAAGTGTAACGAGAATTATTGGTGCTGACTTTTTGGAGCACCAATTGAGGACGCATTCGGTAAGAAAAAAAAATAAGTTTATGAATTTCATTATACAGGGTGTCCCAATGGTCACCTCCAGAATTGACGAGAGAAATACAAGATTTTAGGAACTGCAAAATGGTGCAGATTTTATTTAAATGAATAAAAATGAATGAATAAAATTTTTATAATAACCAGATTGAAGAAACTGCAAATGGTGAATTAACCAAATGAATTAAAATAAATACCCAAATGAAATTTTTATTTAATTTCTATAATAACCAAATTCAAGTAAGTGCAAAATAAATTGAAAAATTATTAAATTTAACAAATGAATGAAACTAAACAAATGGAATTCGATTCAATTTTTTATAATACCCTCATTTTACGACTTGCAAAAGAACGAATTTAGCTGATCGAAAATTTATCAAAATACGAATCAAAAACAAAATATATAAAATTTTTTATGAGAACTGATTGCAAACATGAAATATCTTCTCTTCTTCAAATTTGATTCGATGAAACAAATTGTGGAAAAACTGAGCTACATCTTTGAATTAAAACTAGATGAATGTGTCTGAAAAAATATAACCATCAAAGACTCCAAAAAAAACTGTGAGGTATTCGAAATGGTGCAAAAAAATTGATCATAAATATTTTTTAAAATGTAGACTGCATAAGAGAATCGAAGTTGAACAAATTCAAAGAAAGGTACATAAAAATTCAGATAAACATTAGGGATATTTTTTAGATTAATCTAGAAGAGTTACCAAGAAAGAAAATCAAAAATAATTATTAGAGAATAAACATAGAAAATTTCATCGCACAGATAGTCATAGATGATTCTGTATAGAAATAAAAAACCTTTCTTCTTTTTCTTGCTATAATATCGTAGTTGTCCATGATAATCGTTTGATACTGATCGAAGATCTATCCCAAACGTTCGAGTCCTGCAAAAAACGACGAGAGGACAAAAACCTCATGGGGGTTCAGAAACCCCATCGAAACGAAAAAAACAAGTTGCTCCAAATCCTGCAAAAAGGATTCAATAGAATTCCGGAGATAACCGAATCCCGTTTATTAAGCGAAATAATTTGTCTTGCGTAATCTCTCTGGGGAAGCTGACGGTCCGCAGCGACCTCTGGCGGGATTTTCGGGACTCAGCTCACGCCACATGTGGAATTCGATGGAATTCAATATCTGTCCCCGATAGTCGTCGGCAATTTCCTACTGAATTGAAAATAGTATATCGAAGCTCGTTCAATCGGGGCTTAAGGCGATGCCTGCCACTATCCCATATTGGGGTTTCCCGGAGTATTTTGAAAGGAACGAGACCAGGGGTTTAAGCAATCGTACATTACGTTATTCGATGTTGAAAATTTTGGAGGTTATCAAATATTATTGTTAGGTTAGTGTTGAATATGTCATTTGTCAATGAATTGTCAAATAATTCATTGACAGATTTACAGGTTTCTTCATTTATCATACTCCATCCTTTTCGTCGGGAGAATACTGAACGGAGCGTCATCTCCAGTTGGAAAAATAGCCCGTGTTTTTCTTTCTAATTAATCATTCATAAGATAATGTTCCATCATAGGATGGATGAGAGACTGCTTTGTTAATTTGGCGCTGCGTTCGAATCCGACAGCGCAATTATTCTCGTTTGAGCGGCGAAAAATTTCGCGAGATAATTCATCGCGGACCTCGCTTCTGGTGATTAAAATTCATATAAAGCTTTTCGTTTCTGTCGTCTACATTTAGAGGACAGTTTTGCGAGAAAGCAATCAAATCGGACGCTTACAGATTTTCCATTATTGTTTCCTTCAATGCGAGACCTAGGAGAGTCGGGATATAAACAATATACAATAGAAAAAAAAAATACAATTCAATGTGGATTAAATTGCTCTGAATTTTTTTATAATAAATATATCATTGAAAATATTCATGGAGTTTTGAGATAAGAATATTCTAAATATATTTTGAATATTCTTATAATATTTCTGGATTATTTCAATATGGGAATATTTTATGTATTCATGAAGAAATATTCAAAATAGGAATATTTTTGTTATATTCATCTGAAATATTTCATGAATATTCTTTAATTCTTTATGGTGGAATATTCCTGTTATACAGTTCGTGGTTGACTTCTGGAGTTGTTGTGGAAGATATTTCAGAATTGCATGTCTTATTTGGTCTATAATTCAAACATTCCTTGAATATATAGATATTTTGTAATGAATATTTTTTTCAGAATATTCATGAGTGTTGAAATTTAAATATTCTATGTGTATTCAGAATATTCTAATAATAGTCCTGGATCCTTTCAGTTTGAGAATATTCCTAGAATATTCTTATGATGTACCAGAATAATTTGATTTAGATTATTCTCTGAGGAATAATTCGTACATATTGAGTATACTCATAACATTCCAGGACTACCCAATCAAAGAAATATTACATCCAAGTAAAACCTTGAATAAGATTCACCAATATAGAGTTTTATTTCTGATGTATATGTAGGGACATTCCAGAAATATTCTCGTAAAAATATTCGATGAAGTCATATTCCAAATAGGAATATTCATGTTATTTTCATTTGGCATACTTCATGGATATTCTTGTGTGAGAATATTCTATCAGTATTTATGGAGGAGTATTCCTGGTATTCATCATGGGATATTCCAGAAATATTCCGGCAATAATATTCGATGGGTAGCTATTCATGAAGTCTTAAATATTTATGGGGGAGTATTCCTGGTATTTATTCATCATGGGATATTTCAGAAATATTCTCACAAAAAAATTTTATGGGTAGCTGTAAATTCAAGAAGTCATGTTCCAAATAGGATTATTTATGTTATATTCATTTGGCATATTCCATGAAAATTCATGTGAAAATATTCTATCAGTATTTATGGTGGAGTATTCCTGGTGTTCATCATGGGATATTCCAGAAATATTTTCCTGTAAATATTCCTCACATTCCTTCATTTTGGGGGTACTGAGTGAATATTTCGGCTATATTCCTCCATGAATATTTATAGAATATTCTCGCAAGCATATTTCTGGAATATTTCAGATGAATAACAGGAATATTCTTTCATGAATACTGATTCTTTTATGAATATTTCAGAAAAATTCGGGATGAATATACCAGAAATATTTCTCCATAAAAACTAATAGAATATTTTCACATGAATATCCCAGATGAAAATGAAAGAAATATTGTTATTTGCAATATCCTCTCATCGGTATTCATAGAATATTCCAGAAATATTCTCCTTCAAATATTCCGCACATTTCTTCATTTTGGGGATATGCAGTGAATATTTCGGGTATACTTCATCGTAAATATATAAGAATATTCTCGCATGCATATTTCTGGAATATTTCAGATGAATACCAGAAATATTCTTTCATAATTTCGAATATTTTTGTATGAATATTTAAGACATAGGTATCCGAGATGAATATACCAGAAAAATTTCTTCATAACTACTTATAGAATATTTCTACATTAATATTCCATATGAATATAAAAGGAATATTCTAATTTACAATATTCTCGCATGAGAACTTATAGAATATTTCAGAAATATTCTCCTGTGAGTATTCCGCACATTTCTTTATTTTGGGGATATTGAGTGAATATTTTGGGTATACTGCATCATGAATATCCAAAGAATATTTTCGCATGCATATTTCTGGAACATTTCAGATGAATAACAGAAATATTCTCTCATAATTTCGAATATTTTTATATGAATATTTGATGAGATGAATATACCAGAAATATTTCTTCATAGAATATTTCTACAGGAATTTCCCGGATGAATAAAGAAGAAATATTCTTATTTGCAATATTCTCTCATGAGTACTCATAGAATATTCCAGAAATATTCTCCTGTGGATATTCCGCACATTTCTTCATTTTTGGGATATTGAGTGAATATTTCGGGTATACTCTAACATGAATATGCAAAGAATATTCTCGTATGCACATTTCTGGAATATTTCAGATGAATAACAGAAATATTCTTTCATGATTTCGAATATTTTTGTATGAATATTCGAGACATATCGGAGATGAATACACCAGAAATATTCCTTCATAAATACTTATAGAATATTCCTACATGAATATCCCAGATGAATATAAAAGAAATATTCTTATTTGCAATATTCTCTCATGTGTACTCATAGAATATTCCAGAAATATTCTACTGTGGATATTTCGCACATTTCTTCATTTTTGGGATATTGAGTGAATATTTCGGGTATACTTCAACATGAATATGCAAAAAATATTCTCGCATGCCTATTTCTGGAATATTTCAGATGAATAACAGAAATATTCTTTTATGATTTCGAATATTTTTGTATGAATATTCGAGACATATCGGAGATGAATACACCAGAAGTATTTTTTCATAAATACTTATAGAATATTTCTACATGAATATCCCAGATGAATATAAAAGAAATATTCTCATTTGCAATATTCTCTCATGAGTACTCATAGAAAATTCCAGAAATATTCTCCTGTGGATATTCCGCACGTTTCTTCATTTTTGGGATATTGAGTGAATATTTCGGGTATACTCTAACATGAATATGCAAAGAATATTCTCGTATGCATATTTCTGGAATATTTCAGATGAATAACAGAAATATTCTTTCATGATTTCGAATATTTTGTATGAATATTGGAGACATATCGGAGATGAATACACCAGAAATATTCCTTCATAAATAGTTATAGAATATTCCTACATGAATATCCCAGATGAATATAAAAGAAATATTCTTATTTGCAATATTCTCTTATGTGTACTCATAGAATATTCCAGAAATATTCTCCTGTGGATATTCCGCACATTTCTTCATTTTTGGGATATTGAGTGAATATTTCGGGTATACTCTAACATGAATATGCAAAGAATATTCTCGCGTCTATATTTCTGGAATATTTCAGATGAATAACAGAAATATTCTTTCATGATTTCGAATATTTTCGTATGAATATTTGAGACATATCCGAGATGAATATATCAGGAATATTTCTTCATAACTTCTTCTTCTTGATAGTGCCAATCCATTATCGGATATTGGAGACCATTCTGGCTATTGTGACCTTATTTACTGCTGCCCGAAACAGTCATTACTACTTATAGAATATTTTTACATAAATATCCCAGATGAATATAAAAGAAATATTCTAATTTGAAATATTCTCTCACATTCCTTCGTTTTGGGGATACTGAGAGCTTATTTCGGAAATATCCGACGCTCCCCGGAGTGTGGCAAATTATTGGCAGCTATACCGCTGGAGTCGAAAAACGCATACAAAATAAATACATCATAGTTCACATCGGGATGAAAAAACTTCCGAACTTTCGTGCAACATGACCTCTCATATTCCCATCGCGGAAAACCGAAACTGTCGACGTTTTCCATTTGAAAATTTTATGGTTGAACTTCCCCAAAAGTCCCAACGTGTCCAAACGAAAAACTCGCATACATAGGGAAGGAATATATTCCCATTGGAAATTTGAGACAGATAAATGGACTACGGGGTTCTTGATTACAGGCGCCACAGCCAATTTCGCGGTCTAGAACACCAGGATCGATACCCCGTACGATATAGTTTGTGCTGACATTATGCATACAAAGTGGCAATATCCGTTAACCTGGATTGATCAAGTCGACACAGGTTCCTACATTTGCTACCCTATTAATCATCCATTGAGGACCGACAAATTTGCAGATCTGTCCACAGCGCTAGATGTTATTGGAGATGTTACATGCAGTTCAGGTGGTCCAACAGAAGGGTATTTGTGTCCAGGATGAAGAGGACACCGATTTGGAAGGCTCGGTTTGAAGGATATAGCAGTTACACGATAAATACAGGGTGGTTTCGAAGGTCACCTTTCAGAACGTAAAACACGAACTTGTCGGTTGTTGTGTTGTTTTTACTTCGTCATTGCAATTTGAATGTTAGACGAGTATCTAAATACAGCAACTTCATTATCAAACCCGGGTTCGACTCCTCTCGGACAGATTAGCAGGAACATAACCTTAAAAAGACCCCTAATTGATAATCCCTAAAGCGACAGGATGTCCGATCGAAAATCTTAATTGCAATTTGCACCTTTTCCTCGCCGCATTTTTAAGCGAAGTTCACCGGTCCCAATGAGTTTTCGACGAAGAGAGACGTTGTAATTGAAAAGTATCCGTGGCGATTCAATTCCAGGATAAAAACGGGGTGAAGACTCTTTATCGGGGGTGGAATTGAAAGAACCGTTCATTGGAAGGTTCAGGTGAATTGTCACGTTTTTTCAACTGGAGTTCGACGAACGCTGAAGACGTTTAATCTGACGATGTCAGAACCATGAACGGGTCGTAAACGAAACTTTTTTCGAAGGGGGTATGGTTCTCCGAGCACGGTACCGAACAGTGGCGCTTCGAACAGAAACAGAAGAACTGTTTTATCAGCATTGTAAAATACTGGATTGTCGGCAGTTCCTGAATTACCCATCCTGTACATCCCCAACTATTCTAACAATCCGGAAACTTCCCTAATCCAGGTAATGGAACATTACACGAACCAGCAAAAAAATTTCCCGAGCATGTTCGCATGTCTTCCACCGACTTGCCTTCGCGCGTTTCGGCTACGCGTTTCAGCGCGCACGATAAATCCCAGTTTCCACGTTTCGGGTTACGTTCCATGCGTGTGGATGCGCCATGATCGGAATTTGGGTATCTCAGTCCAGGTGATTTGCAGAGTTACAACCGACAGGAATGGCTTAATGAGGCATTACATCCTCTGAATTGCCTAATGTTGCAGGTCGGCCGAACTCAACAATCGAACTGCATGGTGGTATCTTGGTTACAGTTCCGAAAGAATAATTGGAATATGCTTGTTTTAGGTAGAATATACATGACCTAGAGCTTGAGTTTGAGTGAGGTGTAGGGCAAAGGCCTCAATTTCCTTTTTCCCTCATATCTTCGAAACTGTGCGTTGCACGGTGAAACTTAATTGCAACAGAATGAAAGCCCTTTGAATTCCCTACAAGATGATTTCAATGAAGTGTTCTGTAACTGAAACAGTTCATCAGATATACGCACCCGAATGTCACTAATTAACAGCAAGTGCATTTTCAACTCACGCCTCAGCGTTATACTTTTCTGCCACACATCGTACAGTTCAATTTAATATAAACAGAATGAAAGCTTCTCAAATTCTCTACAAGATTGTTGGAATTACTTTTTTTGTAATTTTAATATTTTCTGAGATATTTGCACTCGAAAGTCACTACTTAACGACAAGTGCATTTTCACTTCACGTCTCAGCCTTTTACTTTTTTGCCATACGTCGTACAGTACGGATGACTATACACAGAATGAAAGCTTCTTGAATTCCCTACAAGATGGTTGATATTACTTCTTTTGTGACTTGAATATTTTCTGAGATATTTGCACTCGAAAGTCACTACTTAACGACAAGTTCATTTGCATCTAACGCCTTAGCCTTTTACTCTTCTGACATACGTCGAACAGTTCGAATAACTTTATACAGAATGGAAGCTTTTTGAATTCCCTACAAGATTGTTGAGATTACTTATTTTGTGACTCGAATATTTTCTGAGATATTTGCACTCGAAAGTCACTACTCAACGACAAGTTCATTTTAACCTAACGCCTTAGCCTTTTACTTTTCTGCCATACGTCGAACAGTACGAACAACTTTATACAAAATGGAAGCTTCTTGAATTCCCAACAAGATTGTTGAAATCACTTCTTTTGTGACTTGAATATTTTCTGAGATATTTGCACTCGAAAGTCACTATTTAACGACAAGTTCACTTTCATCTTACGTCTTAGCCTTTTACTTTTCTGCCATACGTCGAACAGTACGAATAACTTTTGAAGAATGGAAGCTTCTTGAATTCCCTACAATATTGTTGAGATTACTTCTTTTGTCACTGGAATATTTTCTGAGATATTTGCACTCGAAAGTCATTACTTAACGACAAGTTCATTTTCATCTAACGCCTCAGACTTTTACTTTTCTGCCATACGTCCAACAGTCGAATAACTTTATACAGAATGAAAGCTTTTTGAATTCTCTACAAGAACTTACTTTCTTTGTAACTCGAACATTTTCTCGAATATTTGCACCCGGAAGTTACTACTTAACGACAAGTGCATTTTCACTTCACGTCTCAGCCTTTTACTTTTTTGCCATACGTCGTACAGTACGGATGACTATACACAGAATGAAAGCTTCTTGAATTCCCTACAAGATGGTTGATATTACTCCTTTTGTGACTTGAATATTTTCTGAGATATTTGCACTCGAAAGTCACTACTTAACGACAAGTTCATTTGCATCTAACGCCTTAGCCTTTTACTCTTCTGACATACGTCGAACAGTTCGAATAACTTCATACAGAATGGAAGCTTTTTGAATTCCCTACAAGATTGTTGAGATTACTTATTTTGTGACTCGAATATTTTCTGAGATATTTGCACTCGAAAGTCACTACTTAACGACAAGTTCATTTTAACCTAACGCCTTAGCCTTTTACTTTTCTGCCATACGTCGAACAGTACGAACAACTTTATACAAAATGGAAGCTTCTTGAATTCCCAACAAGATTGTTGAAATCACTTCTTTTGTGACTTGAATATTTTCTGAGATATTTGCACTCGAAAGTCACTATTTAACGACAAGTTCACTTTCATCTTACGTCTTAGCCTTTTACTTTTCTGCCATACGTCGAACAGTACGAATAACTTTTAAAGAATGGAAGCTTCTTGAATTCCCTACAAGATTGTTGAGATTACTTCTTTTGTCACTGGAATATTTTCTGAGATATTTGTACTCGAAAGTCATTACTTAACGACAAGTTCATTTTCATCTAACGCCTCAGACTTTTACTTTTCTGCCATACGTCCAACAGTCGAATAACTTTATACAGAATGGAAGCTTTTTGAATTCTCTACAAGAACTTACTTTCTTTGTAACTCGAACATTTTCTCGAATATTTGCACCCGGAAGTTACTACTTAACGACAAGTGCATTTTCACTTCACGTCTCAGCCTTTTACTTTTTTGCCATACGTCGTACAGTACGGATGACTATACACAGAATGAAAGCTTCTTGAATTCCCTACAAGATGGTTGATATTACTTCTTTTGTGACTTGAATATTTTCTGAGATATTTGCACTCGAAAGTCACTACTTAACGACAAGTTCATTTTAACCTAACGCCTTAGCCTTTTACTTTTCTGCCATACGTCGAACAGTACGAACAACTTCATACAAAATGGAAGCTTCTTGAATTCCCAACAAGATTGTTGAAATCACTTCTTTTGTGACTTGAATATTTTCTGAGATATTTGCCCTCGAAAGTCACTACTTAACGACAAGTTCATTTTCATCTAACGCCTTAGCCTTTTACTTTTCTGCCATACATCGAACAGTTCGAATAACTTTATACAGAATGGAAGCTTCTTGAATTCCCTACAAGATGGTTGATATTACTTCTTTTGTGACTTGAATATTTTCTGAGATATTTGCACTCGAAAGTCACTACTTAACGAAAAGTTCATTTGCATCTAACGCCTTAGCCTTTTACTCTTCTGACATACGTCGAACAGTTCGAATAACTTTATACAGAATGGAAGCTTTTTGAATTCCCTACAAGATTGTTGAGATTACTTATTTTGTGACTCGAATATTTTCTGAGATATTTGCACTCGAAAGTCACTACTTAACGACAAGTTCATTTGCATCTAACGCCTTAGCCTTTTACACTTCTTCCATACGTCGAACAGTTCGAATAACTTTTTACAGAATGGAAGCTTCTTGAATGCCCTACAAGATTGTTGAAATTACTTCTTTTGTGACTTGAATATTTTCTGAGATATTTGCATTCGAAAGTCACTATTTAACGACAAGTTCATTTTCATCTAACGCCTTAGCCTTTCACTTTTCTGCCATACGTCGAACAGTTCGAATAACTTTATACAGAATGGAAGCTTCTTGAATTCCCTACAAGTTTGTTGAGATAACTCATTTTGTGACTTGAATATTTACTTTCGAGTGCAAATACACTCGAAAGTCACTTCTCAACGACAAGTTCATTTTCATCTAACGTCTTACCCTTTCACTTTTCTGCCATACGTTGTACGGTACCAATAACTATATACAGAATGAAAGCTCTTTGAATTCCCTACAAGATTTTCCTCTTTATTTTGTTTTTTAACTCGAACAGTCTGTTCTTCATGAAAATTGCCTTTTCACCCTATGATTTTCGAAAAACATCCCCTTCTAGCGCCTCAGCCTTCCTCTTTTTTGCCATATCCTTCAGAAAATAAGTTGAAGAGTATTTAATTTCCTCTCCGATGAGATCTCTTTCATTTTTGTATCATCAACGGATCTGAACCTACTTAATGTTTCCTACCACCCCACACTTGCTAAGTGTGGTGCATCTGTCGAAAAATTCTATTTTCAACATTAGCTGAAAACTAAAAGATTTTTTTTGCCCGGTGTGTTGAAACAATAAAAACTTCAAAATCAACATTTAGCGCCTATAACGTATCTACCCCTTCCTGAAACTGGCATTTCTGAAAACTCTGAACCCCCGAATTGCCTACACAATTCCTTCGTCTAATCTCAACAAACAAATCACAATTAGGGAACTTTCAGTTGCCAGTTCATACTTCCTCGCCCCATTGTAGAACGGGAGTCGTGAAAAGTACACTCGGGAAAACGTAAACTTCCGATCGGTAAAGGGGATGTGTCTGAAAAGGTAAATAACTTTCAGCAGAACTGGAGGCATCATCATAACTTGAGACGAGTATTAGTTTTGGTGGTTTTCCGGAAGAGAAAAGAGCATCCGCGATAAATAAAGACGAGTTTTCCAGGAGTGCATCGAACGTACTTGATGGTTACGGATGGATCCGATATAATTTAACGGTTTGCCTCGAGATAATGTGGTGGTTTGGGGGTAGGTTTATTCTTTCAGTTTTTGTTGGGCGTTTTTGAGATTCTTGGAAGTAATTTCGACGTTTAAAATATATTAGTTTTCCTCTGGGAAATTTTCAGTTATTCATCCGTTTTTGCGGAGCCCTCATTGAATTTTATGACCTCAGGCTGATCCAGCATTTTCTTGAATATATTACATTTTTTAATGAATATTCAGGTTGATTGAAAGTTTTCCCTCCCAATTTATAATGGGCTTTTTAATAGATCATTTACCTAGCCACATTCAACCGTTGAGTTTGAACAGTGTTGAAACACTTCTTGAAATGAATCAATATTTAGGTAAGGTTAGGTTAAGTTAGGACAATGTTGAAACAATTTTTAAAACGAATCAATATTTAGGTAAGGTTAGGTTATGTTAGAACAGTGTTGAAACAATTCTCGAAATGAATCAATATTTAGGTTAGGTTAGGTTAAGTTAGGACAGTGATGAAACAATTCTCAAAATGAATCAATATTTAGGTTAGGATAGGTTATGTTTAGTCAGGACAGCGTTGAAAGAATTCTCGATTTAAATTAATATTTCATTCATAAGGACATCTATAGATCCTTTCGATCAAACTTATCCGCTGAAGTTCGATAATAACGTCTAACTTGAATTGTTGAAAAAGGATGCTATAAAATCGGTTAGTTGTATTACACTTTTCATTTTCAATGAAGGTATACAACGTGGCAACGTTATGCGCGCCGATAACCCAGATGCGAGACTAACATCTGGAAATTAAATGCGTCGTTGTTTATTTCTCTGTATTGAAAGATCCTCTACGTTGTGTTATTACTTTTATTAGTGTGCAGTTTGATTTTGAGGAAGTGTAGTAAATTCGAATGTAAGAAACTAACGCAACTTATCTATCATAATTTAAATTTTTGAATATTTTCCATTGAAATTCTAGAATGATTCTTGATGGTTTTCAATGATGGCAAACTAGTTTTTATGCAGATTTTTTTGTAGGGGATCGGGAATGAACAAGGTTGCTGGGTGGGTGAGAATTTGAAAAAACGTTACGAAAATAGTGACGTCAAAGCATCTGATTGTTGATCATTATTTCACCAATTACAATAGGAACATTTACCGATACAGGCATTTATGTACGTGTGAATTGAATTCAGTCCCGGCTTCAGGTTCGCCCATCTTAATCAACTGCGATCATTTTTTCGATTTTTTTAATTTTTTTTTACTTCCATACTGATACACGGGTGTGAAGTTAGGTTAGGTTAGCTACGATTTGAAATTCTGTTGAGATTTTTTTTCAACACAAAAAAATTTTTTTTTAATGATCCTCTATGGTTTTCAATGATGGAAAATTATTTTTCATGCAGATTTTCACGACTTTTTTTCAAATAAAAAAAATTTTTTTAAATTGTTTTTGAGAGTGATATCATCGATCTTTATATTTTCGACATGGCATAAATACTAGTTTGCCATCATTGAAAACCATCGAGAATCATTTTAGAATGCTCATTTTCGATGAAAATTATTTAGAAATTGAAAAATACGAGTGAGCGTTAAAGTAAGAATTTACCCTTTTCTCTATTTGTTATTGTTTTAGTTTTTTGTATCAGGTAGCAATGATTTTTGGAATAATGGGATCATGTCGAAGGTATGAACTACATGACCTAAATTGTGAAAATTTCGAAGATATGAATGGAATCTTAATTGTTGACGCGGTAGAGACTCAAACAAAACTAGAACGCAACTCTCATGTAATGGATATTAATACACTCGCATAAACCATACGAAACTCGCTTTCGGCTCGTTTCACATCTCGGTTAGTGCTCGTGTATTACATGATCGTTGTATAATATACAATTTTGCCATTCGATGCTCCTTTGAGATTTTTTATGATCTTTACTCTTCGGTTTATTGAGGAACGAACCACGAGTGTACAACGGTCGTTTTGTGAAGAGACCCCGCAAATAATCCAGGAAAAACCTGCATTAGACACCGATTCAAGGGATTGGATCCTCGAATATCTACAAGCTTCGTATCGCTTGTAATTAATTGTTATTAGGATGCCCATTTAACCCACTTTATTTGTTTGCGCGAAGCTCTTTTAGCGTTGGCTTTTTCTCTATCCCCGCGCTGTTTTCTCCCCGATTCAATGGACTTAATGAAAAACGAGTCGACAAATAAATTATGTAGCGAAAAGCCTTTGGGGGATGGAAATTCCTTCGTTTCATTCCATACAATTGGATGGTTTTGTTTACGAGAAAATAATCTTCGATTGAACCGAGACCCTGCTTCAAATGGGGGAAATGGTGGAATATTGAGTAAATTCAGAGCATTTTCAACGAATCTGATGCAGTGCTGATTTTTGCTTTGATCGAATTCTGAAAGATAAAACGAATCGTACTACTCTCTACTTCAGGAAGCTTCTAGTTTAGAAGATATGATTTTTTGAGTTCCTCAAGATACGTAAATCCTGCCCTTGTCGAAATCCTGTTGTTCACACTTCATAAAGCCGAGAGTTCACTGCGACACAGAATACCACTGCCTTTCTCGGATCTTTTATTTGTCTCAATAAAATTTTCAACCCTACCATTCTAGGTGGTTCCTAATTACGTTTTCGTTTTCGTTAAACCAATCACCCCCTTCTATTATTTTTTTAAAGTGGTTCGTGAACCAAGCATTGGCAATTATTGGTCTGAAACCAATCACCTCTCACATTTCCGACAGTGGTAGTAGGATGCAAAATGTTTCATCAAAACACTTAATTCGTGAAATTAAAAATCTCACAACGCTTCATTTTTTTGGTCATCAAACGCGCGTTAGGCACTATATTTATGGGTCCTTCAAAACTCTTGAGTTTGGGTTATCAATATTTCATTGCTGGATAGGTAGACTGAACGAATACTTAAATTAATACATTAATTCTTCACATTTCTAAGCGTTCCCACTACTCCGATTTTTTCTTGTATCGATCAGACCAAAAGAAATAATCTCTATTCCCGACTATTTAAATTAATTTTGCATGTACCGAAATGTGATTAAGTCTTCCAATTTATAACACTCTAATCGCCAAATATCGAAGTCCTCCTTCACTCATAATATCATAAAAATTCCATCCACGTAACGTACAAAAAACTCGTTACACCCCGTCCTCAAAGTATCCGAAGAATTTTTCATTACAAATAAATTGGGACCACATTTCCCCCCGGTCCCCGAGAACTCATCATCCACCCCCTTGTTACCAACTTTCCACTTCAAAAATTCGAAATAAGATGTGGGTTTCCCCCGAAACAGTCGTTATATTCTTGTGAATGAACTTGAGGGCTAAATTGCCCTTCGAATCGTTCGAGAGCTTCGGCCGAGGAGACGCTATCAACCCCACCGACTCCGTCGGCCCCGATTGCCCCGAGTAGGTAGTAGATATGAAATTTTCATAACGTCTAAATTGTTTTCGCTTATTAAGGTCGGATCAGGGAGACGAGGGCATCATGAGAAGGTGAAGATAGGGTGGAAAAAGAAGGAGACGCGGTGTTTTGATGAATATATTATCCGCGTTGTTTGACGGGGGTGGTGGTCTTAAATATTCAGTGGGTAATTTTAGTATGCCCTATCTGGCGGTGTGTACTTTGAGGATCCTGCTGATTCGATGAGCCTAGATGGAGGATGGGGGTTTGCAGATTTCAGGAATATAATTTGACTATTTCTTGAGTTAACTTTACATTCAGAATGGATATTGTAACTAGCTTCTCTATTACAATTGGCATGTTGTTATTTTACCAGAATATCTTATTGACTGTACACTTCGGAGAAATGTTGTAAATATCTTCTTCGATCACAGTTGGTTCGTTGATATTTTACCAAGATATCGTGTTTAACTGATTTCAATAAAACAAAAATGTTAAAATGTTAGGAAGGTAAACTATTTCTTCAATTAACCTTCCATTTAGAAGAGATATTGTAATTATCTTTTCTATTACAATTATTGGTACGTTGTTATTTAACCAGTGACCAATATCTGATTAACTGTACACTTCGAACAGAAGTTGTAAATATCTTCTTCGATTAGCGTAGGTTCGTTGTTATTTTACCAAGATATCGTGTTTACCTGAATTCACTAAAACAAATTTGTTGGGAAGGTGAACTATTTCTAAAGTTTACTTTCCATTCAGAAAACATATTGTAATTATCTTCTTTATTATAATTGGTACGTTGTTATTTTACCAGAATATCTTATTAACTGTACACTTCAAAAAGATGTTGTGAATATCTTCTTCGATTGCAGTTGGTTCGTTGTTATTTTGCCAAGATATCGTGTTTAACTGATTTCACTAAAATACATTTTTGTGGAAGGTAAACTATTTCTTAAGTTAACTTTCTATTTAGAAACGATATTGTTATTATCTTTTCTATTACAATCGGTACGTTGTTATTTTACCAGAATATCTCATTAACTGTACACTTCAGGAAGATGTTGTGAATATCTTCTTCGATTACAGTTGGTTTGTTGTTATTTCACCAAGATATCGTGTTTAACTGATTTTAGTAGAACAAATTTGTGTGGAAGATAAACTATTCCTCAAGTTAACTTTCCATTTGGAAGAGATATTGTAATTATTTTTTCTATTACAATTGATACGTTGTTATTTTGCCAGAATATCTTATTAACTGTACACTTCAAAGAGATCTTGTGAATATTTTCTTCGGTTACAGTTGGTTCGTTGTTATTTTACCAAGATATCGTGTTTAACTAATTTCACTAAAACAAATTTGAGTGGAAGGTGAACTATTTCTCAAGTTAACTTTCTATTTAGAAAAGATATTGTTATTATATTTTCTATTACAATCGATACGTTGTTATTTTACCAGAATATCTAATTAACTGTACACTTCAAAAAGATGTGGTGAATATCTTCTTCGATTACAGTTGTTCTGTTGTTATTTCACCAAGATATCGTGTTTAACTGATTTCACAAAAACAAATTTGTGTGGAAGGTAAACTATTCCTCAAGTTAACTTTCCATTTGGAAGAGATATTGTAATTATTTTTTCTATTACAATTGATACGTTGTTATTTTGCCAGAATATCTCATTAACTGTACACTTCAAAGAGATGTTGTGAATATTTTCTTCGGTTACAGTTGGTTCGTTGTTATTTTACCAAGATATCGTGTTTAACTAATTTCACTAAAACAAATTTGTGTGGAAGGTGAACTATTTTTCAAGTTAACTTTCTATTTAGAAACGATATTGTTATTATCTTTTCTATTACAATCGGTACGTTGTTATTTTACCAGAATATCTTATTAACTGTACACTTCAAGAAGATGTGGTGAATATCTTCTTCGATTACAGTTGTTTTGTTGTTATTTCACCAAGATATCGTGTTTAACTGATTTCACAAAAACAAATTTGTGTGGAAGGTAAACTATTCCTCAAGTTAACTTTCCATTTGGAAGAGATATTGTAATTATTTTTTCTATTACAATTGGTACGTTGTTATTTTACCAGAATATCTTATTAACTGTACACTTCAAAAAGATGTTGTGAATATTTTCTTCGGTTACAGTTGGTTCGTTGTTATTTTACCAATATATCGTGTTTAACTAATTTCACTGAAATAAATTTGTGTGGAGGGTGAACTATTTCTTAAGTTAACTTTCTATTTAGAAAAGATATTGTTATTATCTTTTCTATTACAATCGGTACGTTGTTATTTCACCAGAATATGTTATTAACTGTACACTTCAAAAAGATGTTGTGAATATCTTCTTCGATTGCAGTTGGTTTGTTGTTATTTTACCAAGATATCGTGTTTAACTTATTTCACTAGAACAAATTTGTGTGGAAGGTAAACTATTCCTCAAGTTAACTTTACATTTGGAAGAGATATTGTAATTATTTTTTCTATTACAATCGGTACTTTGTTATTTTACCAGATTATCCCATTAACTGTACACTTCAGAAAGATGTTGTGAATATCTTCTTCGATTACAGTTGGTTTGTTGATATTTCACCAAGATACCGTGTTTAACTGATTTCACTAGAACAAATTTGTGTGGAAGGTAAACTATTCCTCAAGTTAACTTTCCATTTGGATTAGATATTGTAATTATTTTTTCTAATACAATTGATACGTTGTTATTTTGCCAGAATATCTTATTAACTGTACACTTCAAAAAGATGAGGTGATTATTTTCTTCGGTTACAGTTGGTTCGTTGTTATTTTACCAAGATATCGTGTTTAACTAATTTCACTAAAACAAATTTGTGTGGAAGGTAAACTATTTCTCAAGTTAACTTTCCATGTTTCCATGTTTCCATGTTGTCATGTTCAGAATACGGACATTTTCTTATTGGTCTTCAAGTCTATACCAAGACATTGTCATGAGTTTTCTGGAAACCGAGGGGTTCTCCCAAGTTACATTGGCATATTTATATTCTCGGACTCTTAGCATATTAAATTTGAATATCCCTAAATGATGGTCATTCTTGATGTAGGACAACCACAATGCCAAAAAATCAAGTTGAAGAAATTATTCGTTCTGAGTGTAACAGTGACACTTCTGGTATCAAAGAAATGAGAATTGGTGCGAATCATAATCACGGACTGAGAGTACCCTCTGTTTTAAATTTGGACCGTTTTTCAGACGAAAAGATTTCATTACGGAACTCAGTTACCTAAACACATAGGACTATTTCTACATGCGACATGTGAATTAAAAGGGGACGTTAAAAGACTGTTCACAAAGTCCTAACGACCTCCGCCCGTGCGTCCAATAATGGCGATCCATTTCGGACATGTGGACCCACGTCGGAAGGACCGAAGACTAATGAGTAACATTAAATAAAATTCGTCGTCCAATTAGAATTTTTTGTGACGTCGTCGTAACTGGACAGAGCCCGTTTCACTTTGCGCTAATGTTAATGTATCCAGAAAAAAGTATGGAATGTCCGGATCAAAGGTTATGGTGCGGGACCAAAAAGGGGGAGTATGAAGTGGATATATTGGAGAGCGTAATTGGAGTAATTGGCGACTATCGGATAAAGAGCGATTTCGATCGCGACAGTTTCAGTCTATTGGGATTTTCACATAATCTGGCTAAAGTGGTGCTTTTTCGTTTCTGATGGAGTGGGTTAAGGGTGATTTTGGTGGGTTTTTATCAGAATCCTCTGTCGAGAGTCATGGAAGAGATCTTATGTAGCTTATGTTCCATCTGGATTTGATTAAATTAGTTTACACATGGGCGGAGCATCCGAAGCGACTTTTAAAGCTTTTCAGTTGGCGAAGAACTGGTCACACGAGGCTTATCGTTGGCCAACGAAGGAACTGAAGATCTTGCTCGAGATTTCGAATGGGATTGTTTGGTTCCTCGCAGAAGTCGCAGAAGAATCATTTGTGATCTTCTGGTTGAAAAGCGAAGTCGTTATATTCATGTTAATCTGTATTTGATCAGATTAGTTCAACACAAAGGTGGAGCATCCACAGCGACTTTTAAAGCTTTACAGTAGGCAAAGAACTGACCGCACAAGGCTCATCGTTGGCAATTGAAGGAACTGACAATCTTGATCGAGATCTCGAATGAAATTGTTTGGTCAGTTCCAAGCCGCAGAAGAATCATTTGTGATCTTCTGGATGAAAAGCGAAGTCGTTATATTCATGTTGATCTGGATTTGATTAGATTGGTTTAGCTCAAAGGCGGAGCATCCAAAGCGACTTTTAAAGCTCTACAGTAGGCGAAGAACTGGTCACACAAGGCTCATCGTTGGCAATTGAAGGAACTGACAATCTTGATCGAGATCTCGAATGAAATTGTTTGGTCAGTTCCAAGCCGCAGAAGAATCATTTGTGATCTTCTGGATGAAAAGCGAAGTCGTTATATTCATGTTAATCTGTATTTGATCAGATTAGTTCAACACAAAGGTGGAGCATCCACAGCGACTTTTAAAGCTTTACAGTAGGCAAAGAACTGACCGCACAAGGCTCATCGTTGGCAATTGAAGGAATTGACAATCTTGCCCGAGATCTCGAATGAAATTGTTTGGTCAGTTCCAAGCCGCAGAAGAATCATTTGTGATCTTCTGGATGAAAAGCGGAGTCGTTATATTCATGTTGATCTGGATTTAATTAGATTGGTTTAGCACAAAGGCGGAGCATCCAAAGCGACTTTTGAAGCTTTACAGTAGGCGAAGAACTGGTCACACAAGGCTCATCGTTGGCAATTGAAGGAACTGACAATCTTGATCGAGATTTCGAATGGGATTGTTTGGTTCCTCGCAGAAGTCGCAGAAGAATCATTTGTGATCTTCTGGATGAAAAGCGAAGTCGTTATATTCATGTTAATCTGTATTTGATCAGATTAGTTCAACACAAAGGTGGAGCATCCACAGCGACTTTTAAAGCTTTACAGTAGACAAAGAACTGACCGCACAAGGCTCATCGTTGGCAATAGAAGGAACTGAAAATCTTGCTCGAGATCTCGAATGAAATTGTTGGGTTAGTTCCAAGCCGCAGAAGAATCATTTGTGATCTTCTGGATGAAAAGCGGAGTCGTTATATTCATGTTGATCTGGATTGGATTAGATTGGTTTAGCACAAAGGCGGAGCATCCAAAGCGACTCTTAAAGCTTTACAGTAGGCGAAGAACTGGTCACACAAGGCTCATCGTTGGCAATTGAAGGAACTGACAATCTTGATCGAGATCTCGAATGAAATTGTTTGGTCAGTTCCAAGCCGCAGAAGAATCATTTGTGATCTTCTGGTTGAAAAGCGAAGTCGTTATATTCATGTTAATCTGTATTTGATCAGATTAGTTCAACACAAAGGTGGAGCATCCACAGCGACTTTTAAAGCTTTACAGTAGGCAAAGAACTGACCGCACAAGGCTCATCGTTGGCAATTGAAGGAACTGAAAATCTTGCTCGAGATCTCGAATGAAATTGTTGGGTTAGTTCCAAGCCGCAGAAGAATCATTTGTGATCTTCTGGATGAAAAGCGGAGTCGTTATATTCATGTTGATCTGGATTTGATTAGATTGGTTTAGCACAAAGGCGGAGCATCCAAAGCGACTCTTAAAGCTTTACAGTAGGCGAAGAACTGGTCACACAAGGCTCATCGTTGGCAATTGAAGGAACTGACAATCTTGATCGAGATCTCGAATGAAATTGTTTGGTCTGTTCCAAGCCGCAGAAGAATCATTTGTGATCTTCTGGTTGAAAAGCGAAGTCGTTATATTCATGTTAATCTGTATTTGATCAGATTAGTTCAACACAAAGGTGGAGCATCCACAGCGACTTTTAAAGCTTTACAGAAGGCAAAGAACTGACCGCACAAGGCTCATCGTTGGCAATTGAAGGAACTGAAAAACTTGCTAGAGATCTCGAATGAAATTGTGGGGTTAGTTCCAAGCCGCAGAAGAATCATTTGTGATCTTCTGGATGAAAAGCGGAGTCGTTATATTCATGTTGATCTGGATTTGATTAGATTGGTTTAGCTCAAAGGCGGAGCATCCAAAGCGACTTTTAAAGCTTTACAGTAGGCGAAGAACTGGTCACACAAGGCTCATCGTTGGCAATTGAAGGAACTGACAATCTTGATCGAGATCTCGAATGAAATTGTTTGGTCAGTTCCAAGCCGCAGAAGAATCATTTGTGATCTTCTGGATGAAAAGCGGAGTCGTTATATTCATGTTGATCTGGATTTGATCAGATTAGTTCAACACAAAGGTGGAGCATCCACAGCGACTCTTAAAGCTTTACAGTAGGCAAAGAACTGACCGCACAAGGCTCATCGTTGGCAATTGAAGGAACTGAAAATCTTGCTCGAGATCTCGAATGAAATTGTTGGGTTAGTTCCAAGCCGCAGAAGAATCATTTGTGATCTTCTGGATGAAAAGCGGAGTCTTTATATTCATGTTGATCTGGATTTGATCAGATTAGTTCAACACAAAGGTGGAGCATCCAAAGCGACTTTTAAAGCTGTACAGAGGGCAAAGAACTGACCGCACATGGCTCATTGTTGGCAATTGAAGGAACTGGAGATCTTGCTCGAGATCTCAAATGAGATTGATGGTTCGTTCTAAGTCGCAGAAGCATCATTTGAGGTCTTCTTGATGAAGAGCGGAGTTGCTATGTAACCCCCTCACCCATAACTCCCCTACTGTATAATATTATGTAACGAGGTTTGATCTAGTAAAGTTCGCATTTACTACAAATGTTATTTTAATATCCACTAATGAGATTTGAATCAATATCAACCCCCCATAAATCACAGAACTTTGTATTTCCATCATAAATATCTCCAGTTAGGTACCTCCCCAAGTTCCAAATGAGAAGTAGCAATTAGTGCGAAGAAACCACCACATGATTGAGTTATATTTCATTGGGAGCCCAGACATGAGGAACAAATCAGCTGGTCCTTGATTACAGATTCACAGTACGCATTCTGGTGATAACTTTCTAAGCAATTCACTTCGTTCCTCGTATCAACTTGTTCAGCGAATTAACTGCTTAGAGTTGCCGGCATAACGAAGCGAATGTAATTGTAACGAAACAATATTAACTGCACAGGGGTGGAGCGCCGCATTTCGTATGAGCGAGCTCAATTTTCACGAAATACAACCATACCTGCAATTCTCTGATCTTCTGAGTGTAGCTTCATCGGCTAACAGTCGTCATAACCACAAACTGAATCATTATTTTCAATCTGCAAACGTTCCCCTGGCGTGATTCAATCCATTGTGACAAACCGGACTAACCATAAAGCAACTGTCAGCTGTCAAACTGGCTGTCAGTGACAAAAGTGGTGCCAACTTTGAGTTCTATACCCCTGAACTTCTTAGGATTACCCATAGGGTGTTTTCCAATTATATAACTGCGATCAGAGGTTCCCTGAATCTTGAATCGCGAATTTCGAGTATTGCCGCATCCCCAACCCATGCCCCATTCGGGGGATTCCCCAAGGTATTGCATCTCGAAAATCACGAAGAATCCTCCCGACCTTATTAGATTCTTCCGGAATAATTTTCCGTTCAATATTCCGTTAAATCGAATGCGAAATTCCATTATGCCCCAACGAGACCCGAAAAAAATCGCCCGCATATAAATGGAATGACTCAAATTCTAAGGGCGTCTAAGTTCGTTGGAATCCGAGGGGAATGCGGTTGAAAAAATGGTCTCACTCCGCATCGGATTGCGGGGTCGAACAGGCGGATCCGGTTTTGATTCGGCGCCGCGGTATGAACATTTCTCGGAATCCGTGCGGAGGGGTGGATGGCCCTCAAGAATCCGAGGAATTTTTTATTGTCTTCTCTGATTTTCTGGTCTCCGCTTTTTTCCGGAGATAATCGTTGCTAACATCTCGGATATTCTCCTCGCTTCTTTCCACCCCCATGAAAATTATGACTTATTCGATATGAGAGATTGAGATTCAAACAATAAAATAATCACTGCCTCTTTACATTGAAACGTTACTGTGACATTATTCTTTGTTGTCTATCCCCTGTGTTGATGAATATTTAGGTACCACGTGTTATGAGTTCTTTTTAGGTTCATTCATTTTTTGGATTCTTGATACTCGGTTAGAACGATATGTGCCAGCTCAACATAATAACTCGGTGCGGAAGCTCCCCATAGGAGTAAAAGAATTGTGTCCCTTTTTGCGGTAGGTAGTATTCAGGTAGTTCCTTCCTGCCTGTAGACAGGACTCTGGACAAATTCCACTGGGATTACAGACTGTCGAGATGGTTCTGGTCCCTTCTATTTGCCACATGTCCACATTTTTAGTTTAAGGGAATAGGGACTTTCTCCTGACTGCAATTTAGGGAGGATATTGTAATAGTTCGGTCCTGGATTATCATCCAGCGAATGAGGAAGTTTCCTATAATACCGATTTCAGAGTAGATTACAAGTTGATGTACTGACTAGAAGAACACCAGAGGAAGAATATGCTGAACTCCGTCATTTTTATTGTTCGATGTTCGGTTTTTTTCTAAAGGTTAGCTTGGCGGTAGTTCAGAAAAATTACGAAAAGAAAATCATGGTGTTAGGGTAAATATTAAATAAATCGACATTGTTGAAAGAGTCGTAGAAGCGAGAATTCAAAGAATTAACGAAACAAAGGGTTTCCAGTATCCTGGTATAATATTACAGTTTTATTTGGGAATCTTTTTCACGTGAGTCCACTGTTACTTTTTCTTTATATTTGAATGTTACTGTGAGATCATTCTTTGTTGTCTATCCCATGTTTTGATGATTATTTAGGTACCACGTGTTATAAGTTCTTTTCAGGTTTCTCAGTCCAATTATTACTATTACCTTGATGTCAGATGCTTGCTGTTCTTAGGTATAATCCCCATGTTCAAAGGAAATGATATTTATAATGTTTCAGGTACCTCTTCACCAAGGATTACGATTTCGTACCTAAATTGGTAGATAGTTCATCAATATTTTGGATTCTTGATACTTTGTAAGAATGATATGTGCCAACTACCTAATAACTCGGTGCAGAAGCTCCCTTCCTGCAGAGCTAGTTATTACCGTTCAAGTGCAGGATATTCCGGATTTATTCCACTGGGATAACGCACTTGGGAGGCAGTATTTAGGTAGTTCCTTCCTGCCTGTAGATAGGATTCCGGACAAATTCCACTGGGATTACAGACTGTTGAGATGCTTCTGGTCCCTTTTATTGGCCACATGTCCACATTTTTAGTTTAAGGGGATAGGGACTTTCTCCTGGGGGGCCCTACGTACCATTAAAGTTGTGAATGTTGACGACCTATCATTCTGAACGAATGAATCTAACTCTTTTCTGCATAACCTGTTTTTCCCTCACCATATACCATGCCTGTTGATCGCCTGTGCTTTCACTGTTCTTCCATTTAATATGAAATACTTTCGCATCTACCATTTTAACCCTCCTATGGAGCATAACTGGAGTATTTATCTTTGCTTGTGATAATCATTTTCCTATTATTTCTATTCATAGTAGGTACATAACGAGTTTTCTCGCAGGTCTTTCCCGATTCATATTATTTGAGCTGAAGTTGGGAACCGGCCCAACAGAACCAATAAATTATTGTTCTTTCGGTTCTCAACCATTTTGTTCGAATTCCTTACGACTTCCCCACGATTTTCATAAGTACGACTGGGAGAATTCTGTACTTCCTACTAGACCGATCATTGCGCTGGCCAAATATAGTTAGGATTAGTATGCAATCCCGCGTGTTCGTATATTTTGAGTGTTTCGAGCTCTCGTTCGAATAATAGAATCGGTATCTAAAACTGCAAAACTTTCCAACCCTCCGAGGCGTTATCTGCAACGGACAGAATTTCGACTGGGAAAGAGCGGAGCCTGTCATGGAAAAGCCGGTGCGTGAATTGAAGAATTCGAAATGCGGAGTGGAGCTTCCATTTGTTGACGCATCGAATTAGCCGCTTTTTCCAGACAGGCGTCCGCCGGCAGTTAGCGGATACGTGATTTCCAATTTTTTTTTAAAACGATATCAGGACGGTAACATATGCGGTATTGGGGGAATTACGGCGGTGAAAATGTTGGGCGACAACTTCGAAATCGGCTTTTTTTATTCAGCGACATGGAAATAAGGGTGGATCTGCGAAATTACCATTTTTGCCTGATGACGGAACATCTGTCCGAACTCAGGGAATTTTTCGACGTATTCGTTGATAAACCTTAGTGAATGGACCCTCATGCAGGAAAATTCGAATTCCGCAACTTTCATTTCGATTCCGGAAGCAAGTCGTTTATGATGCACTATTTGGAAAAATTACACCTAGGCAAAATATCCAGCAAAGATCATTTTTCATAGTTAAGACCTGTCGCCAACCCCTAGAAAACATTAAGCATAGCTAGTCTAATGAAAATAACGCATAAGAGAATGCTGCTAACGGCATGATAACTGAGAGAGGTCATTTGAAAATGTGAACGAACTGACGACAGGGATGAACATTTGGGAGATGTTTTTCAGTGAGAATTAAAGTTCATAATCCTCTGTGCCCTGAGCTCAACTTTCATCTTTCACTCGCAAACCACCACGTGACATGACCGATGAATGTTATTTTCGTTGGATGGAGTGGGATATACTTGAACTAATTACAAAATGTTAGGCGCGAAGAATGCCTTGGGGTAAAATCTTAAACCTTTTGCATCCATCTGAAACTTTGAATGCTATCAGTGAGGCGTCCAAATATTGGTCGGCGGACGCGTGACTCAAGACGAGTTCGTAATGATCGAGACAATGAGCCTGAAGGAGAACGTAGGCAGTGAGTGGAGGCGAACAGAATGAGAGGTTCTCAATAAAGACCTTCGCCAGCTCCGGAAAAATCGATAGACCGAGTGTTGAACGGTTTCTATTTTCATTACACGAATGATATCAAAACGTTTTGCATCTACTGTCAGTCCTTTAATCGAAGCAGAACGTTTCTTCCGTTGAAGAGTCTAGGCTCTTCCAGAACCGACGCTACCAGAATGAGACACAGCGCTGTTCATCCGCCGTGAAACGGAAAGGGCGGAAGAGATTGATTTATACACGGAACCTGCGGCAGTTTTGGCACGGTGATGCCAGGATAATAATATAATGCTGCCCATTCTACGACTACGCTAATACACACATTCGGCACTAACGAGGCCATCCAGAAATGACATTTCATGAATTACAACTACTGAATAGGGAACGCGTTCCCCTCCCTACGGAGCAGCCCGTTGCCGAGATTTATTGAAACGCGCTCGCTGATAATATGTTAATGTATTGTTGTGTTTCATATTGATATTGCGTATTGGGAAGTTGGTCGAGGGAATCGCTGTCCAGGGCAGAATGCCGCATGGTCAGATGGACATGAATAGTTATAAATAATTCAGGCATACGTTCGCAGTAACGTTATGCTTATTTTGTCTGAACGCTAACGCACTATTGTAAAGTTTTGCAGTTTTAGATACCTTTCTGTTATCCGTACGAGAGCTCGGAACACTTACAATACACGAACACGCATACTAATCCTAACAATTTTTTGACCAGCGCAATGATCGATCTAGTAGGAAGAACTCTACGTTTCGTAGAAACCACAGAATTCTCTCAGTCGTACTTATGAAAATCGTGGGGAAGTCGTAAGGAATAAAAAAAAATGGTTAAAACCGAAAGAATAAGAATTTATTGGTTCCTTCGGGGACGGTTCCCCCACTTCAGGTGAAATAATAAGAATCGGGAAAGACCTGCGAGAAAGCCCGTTCTGTACAATGAATAGCAATAATAGGAAAATGATTATCACAAGCAAAGATAAATACTCCAGTTATGCTCCATAGGAGGGTTAAAATGGTAGATGCGAAAGTATTGCATATTAAATGGAAGAACAGTGAAAGCACAGGCGATCAACAGGCATGGTGGATAGTGAGGGAAAAACAGGTTATGCAGAAAAGAGTTAGATTCAAAAGGGACATTCGTTCAGAATGATAGGTCGTCAACATTCGCAACTTTAATGGTACGTAGGCCCCCCAGGAGAAAGTCCCTATCCTCTTAAACTAAAAATGTGGACATGTGGCAAATAGAAGGGACCAGAACCATCTCGACAGTCTGTAATCCCAGTGGAATTTGTCCGGAGTGCTATCTACAGGATCTACCTAAATACTGCCTACCCAAGTGCGTTATCCCAGTGGAATAAATCCGGAATATCCTGCACTTGAACGGTAATAACTGGCTCTGCCTTGGTGAAAAGGTACCTGAAACATTATAAATACCATTTCCCTTGAACAGGGGGATTATACCTAAAAACAGCAAGCATCTGACATCAAGGTAATAGTAATAATTGGACTGAGAAACCTGAAAAGAACTTATCACACGTGGTACCTAAATAATTATCAAAACATGGGATAGACAACAAAGAATGATCTCACAGTAACATTCAAAAGAAAAAGTAACAGTGGACTCACGTGAAAAAGATTCTCAAATAAAATTGTAATATTAAACCAGGATATTGGAAACCCTTTGTTTCGTTAATTCTCTGAATTCTCGCTTCAACGACTTTTTCAACAATGTCGATTTATTTAATATTTACCCTAACACCATGATTCTCTTTTCGTAATTTTTCTGAACTACCGCCAAGCTAACCTTTAGAAAAAAAACCGACCATCGAACAATAAAAATGACGGAGTTCAGCATATTCTTCTTCTGGTGTTCTTCTAGTCAGTACATCAACTTGTAATCTACTCTGAAATCGGTATTATAGGAAACTTCCTCATTCGCTGGATGATAATCCAGGACCGAACTATTACAGTATCCACCCTAAATTGCAGTCAAAGAGAGGAATGAGGATAGAACACGAAAAGTTTATTTACCCCAAGAGAAAAGAACTGCGTTGAAATGTACAATTCTTCCCACATAATATCGTCAAATAAGTCTCCCGATTTGAATAAATGCCTTATTCATCAAGTAATGAAGTACAGCCAATTAAGGGATTGATCCCGGAGATTTCCATTATTTCCAATTTATATCAACTTCATGATAACAGTCGTAAATGATCGCAAAGGGTTTGCGATCAATTTCAAATGACTTGATCATGAATATTGAACACCTGAACTGGTGAATATGCAATTACTTACCCCAATGGGCTGATGAAGAAATCTAGGCGAATCACCACTGGTCTGGTAGCAGAAAGAGGGCTCTCAAGGAAAGGGAGACAGGGAATTAACCTTCCTTCTGTACAATTCTCTTGACTATCACCAGGTTGAGGGAAAATTACAAAAGGCTGTTCACTCAAAGTTGCTCAATATCACTCTGCTTTAATTTAAACAATACGATAGAAAAAATGGTGCGATAACCCACCATATATCAGAAGAGAAAACGTACGACGATGATTGATCATTAGAAAATGGCGACCGACAGTCGAAAGGTTTGTTGGTGTTTTATACGCCACAGGGCGCCACCGGCAATAGGGACAAAAACCACCTAACGAACTCGAGTAAGGCAACCCAACATTCACGACTTAACAAGTGGTTTTTATTCGTGAAGTGGATCATACAGTTTCATTGCAAGGAAGGGAGTTGAATAATTCGAAAAAAATTCCCTTATCCAAGGTGAGTTATAGCGAGGGTTGAAAATGCATCGTATGTATTCTATTAATTATGATATTCAAAAACTTTAGTTTCCCTATTCGGGATTCAATTCTGACTTCCCTCAGATTGTCCCCAAATTGAGATAAATAGCCGCCCACAAAGCCGCATTCAGAACTTCAAAGCCCCGTCCAATGCACAAAAAGCCCCGATGAAGGTTTCCTCCTATCTATGATATTAATATTGCGACACTCCTTGAAATTCATTTGGAGTTCCATACGCAGACCCGCATTATTCCTCGAACTCCGACAAGCCAGCGTCCATCCCGAACCACTTTCATGTCTCTGAGCCCTGTGCGGTCAGGATTACCAAATACCCTGCACTTTCCCATCCGGGGCGAGAGAGTTTTTAAAACCTCGGAGTTGTAGAACTCCTGTGACGTTAATTGGGGGTCGGGGGAGCTTCGCGAAAGCCTTCGGGGTCGCTTTATGGAAATTGGCGCAGAAAGAGGAACAGGAAGCGCGTATGAAGGAGGGTTGTTTGTGATATTGTCGCTCTGGGGCACTGGAACGTGTGACGTGATGTGTTTCTTTCGAGGGTGGTTTCGTTCACGAATTGGCTTCCTGAGGCATAGTTTATTCCTTTCTGGAGCGTACGGGATGTCTAGTGGTGGATGGTGGAAACCACTAACGAGTCTGACGCCTATCGCAGACGTTAGTTGGTCTTGGAAGTAGCATTATTACTTTAACGCCAAACGACCACTTTCGAGCAATCAATGAAGAGAGTTGATACTTCAGTCCTGGGGAGTTCTTCGACTTTATTTGTAACGCAACCTGCACATTCATCAGGAGCACAAAACTTCCTCTGGGACAGGGACGAACGTCCACTTTCTAAACAGACAAATCCAATCAGTTTTATGTAATAATTTGCATCTGAGGGGAGTTTATATTCCCATCCTTGGGAGATCTTCGATTCTATATAAAACCCAAAATGTAGATTCATCAGAAGCAGAAAAAAATCTCCTGGGACAGGACGAAGTCCCCTTTCTCAACAGAGGAATCTAATCAGCTCAATGTTTTATGCATCCAAAGAGGAGTTTGTGCTTCCGTCGTGAGGAGATCTTCGACTCTATATATAAGGCAATATGAAAATTCATCAGGAGCACAAAACGTCCTCTGGGACAGGAACGAAGTCCACTGCCTCAACAGAGGAATCCAATCAGTTCAATGTTATATGCATCCAAAGGGGAGTTTGTGCTTCCGTCGTGGGGAGATCTTCGACTCTATATGCAAGATTTATCAGGAACATAAAACGGCCTCTGGGATTTTCTCAACCGAGGAATCCTATCAGATCTATGTAATATGCATCCAGGGGGGAGTTTGTGCTCCATTCCTGGAGAGATCTGCGACTCTATATGCAACGCAACATCCAGATTCATCAGGAGCACAAAACATCCTCTGGGACTTTCTCAACAGATCAATCCAATCAGCTCTATGTGATATGCATCCAAAGGGGAATTTATGCCCCTGTCCTTGGGAGATCTTCGACTCTATATGAAACGCAATATGTAGATTCATCAGGAACACAAAACGTCCTCTGGGACAGGAACGAAGTCCACTTTCACAACAGAGGAACTCGATCAGATCGATGTAATATGCATCCAGAAGGAGTTTGTGCTTCCTCTCCTGGGAAGATCTGCGACTCTATATGCAACGCAACATCCAGATTCATCAGGAGCACAAAACATCCTCTGGGACTTTCTCAACAGATCAATCCAATCAGCTCTATGTGATATGCGTCCAAAGGGGAATTTGTGCCCCTGTCCTTGGGAGATCTTCGACTCTATATGCCACGCATCATGCAGATTCACCAGGAGCACAAAACGGCTTCTGGGCAAGAAAGAAGTTCACTTTCTCAACAAAGGAATCCAATCAGCTCTATGTAATTTGCCTCCAAAGGGTAGTTTATGCTCCCACCCTGGAAAGATCTTCGACTCTATATTATGCAACGCAACATGCAGATTCATCAGGAGCTCAAAACGTCCTCTGGGACTTTCTCAACAGAGTAATCCAATCAGCTATATGTAATATGCATCCAAAGGGGAATTTGTGCTCCCGTCCTTGGGAGATCTTCGACTCTATATGCCACGCATCATGCAGATTCACCAGGAGCACAAAACGGCCTCTGGGCAAGGAAGAAGTCCACTTTCTCAACAAAGGAATCCAATCAGCTCTATGTAATATGCATCCAAAGGGCAGTTTATGCTCCCACCCTGGAAAGATCTTCGACTCTATATTATGCAACGCAACATGCAGATTCATCAGGAGCACAAAACGTCCTCTGGAACTTTCTCAACAGAGGAATCCAATCAGCTCTATGTAATATGCATCCAAAGGGGAATTTGTGCTCCCGTCCTGGGGAGATCTTCGACTCTATATGCCACGCACCATGCAGATTCACCAGGAGCACAAAACGGCCTCTGGGCAAGAAAGAAGTCCACTTTCTCAACAAAGGAATCCAATCAGCTCTATGTAATATGCATCCAAAGGGTAGTTTATGCTCCCACCCTGGAAAGATCTTCGACTCTATATTATGCAACAAAACATGCAGATTCATCAGGAGCTTGTAACGAAGTGAATTTCGTTACTAGATCATCCGGTATCAATCACGTAAATTTTTGAAAGAAATTTGTAGAAATTATTCAAGATTTCTGACTACGAGGACATATGGGCCACCCTGTATGTTTTACGGCGATTTCTGGAGATTTTACTCAGATAAATCCTCATTCCCCGTCAGGAAGTTTCATAAGTCACCCGGTATAATCGGCCGGGATTTTGAGAAAATTTGTCGGAATAATTTTCATGTCGCATATGAGGCGAATTTAACGCGATCATTTAAAATCCGAGCCTATGTAGAAAAACTCTAGGATTTCATCGCGGAAGAGATAACGCTTGCAGAAGCGAGTTTTGGTATGTTGACTGGGAGTTTTTTTTGGAAAACGACGCCGTTTTCGAAGGTCCGAATTACCCCCATCAAACCGACCTTATAAAAGGAGGAATGGGACGGAATTGAGGGAATTCCGAATTAGCCGCCGTGTTTGACTATTAGAGATTTGTATTGAAATGCCGATTTATCCGCCGTGTTTAACACTGTTAAAAAGTTGTGTTAGAAAATTCCGAATAAGTCGCCGTGTTTGAGACTGTTAGAAAGTCGTAGTAGAGAATTCCAATTTAGCCGGCGAGACTAATATTGGTGAAAAGCGTTATTATCAGAATTATTCGTCGTGAGAAACTTCGTTATAAATTGCTGATAGAACAAGTGAATAATTTTCTCGACTAGAAAAGCCGCTCGAGATCGTGTTGCGCTTGGGATAATTACCGACTTTCGTTCGGGGTTATCGTAAAATCGAGAAATTGACTCTAAGCCGTTTTGTGCTGTTGGAAGTGTGTCAACGCTTGTGCAGTGTGTGCTGCCCGTACAGGAAAGTCCTAGAGCTGGTGAGCTGTATTTCCGTATTAACCTGAGTTCATTTTTAACCGTAGATTATTCTTCCTGTGTTCCGTGATCGTTACTTGTAAATTCTGTAACTTTTATTTTTTTTATCATCAGTCCCAAGAGACAATTTAGCTAAGTCATTATCACCTTAGATTATCCGAGATTTGGTCCGACGGGGAATTCGGAGCTGTTACAATTTTTGTAGATAATCAAGCCCCTTGATAGACTTCGTTTGCATTCATTCTGGCTTTAGTTCCAGTAAGTGGAATCTTAACCCCACCGAATAAGTAGTATACCCTGGCAGCGTGAAGTACCGCGTCGGTGCTTCAATGCCCCTCGAGTGAAGTTCTGACGTCCATTGCTCATTGCGGTGTTATCTTATGAGTAATGCCTGAGGAACTTTATACTTCGAGGAAAGGGGTCGATATCCTTCAGTAAGTCACCACAAGTCCAAGTTTCATTGCGGTGGCAACCCTCGTCCAAGTTTTAAATTTTTCCACCATCGGTGGTCTGGCCTTTTTCTTTCTCTGATTAAAGTTTCTTTTGGGTGAATATTTCACCACCTGTCCAGATCGATCCACGATAGGTGGTAGACGTCCTGTAATTGAAATCTTAACCCCACCGAATAAGTAGTATACCCTGGCAGCGTGAAGTACCGCGTCGGTGCTTCAATGCCCCTCGAGTGAAGTTCTGACGTCCATTGCTCATTGCGGTGTTATCTTATGAGTAATGCCTGAGGAACTTTATACTTCGAGGAAAGGGGTTTATATCCCTTGTTAAGTTGTCCCAACTCCGAATCTCCGAGAAGTGACAACCATATTTCAAGTTTCTTTTTCTCCACCGTTGGTGGCCTTGCTTATAGTTCCCCGAACAAGGTTTAAGTTTTGTCAATATCCCACTCCACAGTAATATTGTGGTGGATACACCCCTTGCTTGTTTCAGCTTCCTCTCCGTGGACCCCTTTGTATAAAATTCCCCGACCAAGAATTGTTTTGAGTAGATGCGCTATTTAAACTTCGAGTTTACTTATTGATTACATGATAATATACTTCGTCTGGACTTGGTTTCAGTCTTGACTTACATCAACCCCGTTTGGTTCAGATACGATTTAGGCAGCGCCGTGCTGGCACTGATCAAAGTTGTTTTGGTGGATGCGCCAATTGAGCTCCGAGTTTACTGATTGATTACACGGCAGTATACTTTGTCTTGACTTGGTTTCAGTCTTGACTTACTTCAACACCGGGTTGTTTAGCCGTTGCTTGGGCAGCGCCGTGCTGTCACTGAACTTAAGTAATCCCGATTTCGCGGAACACAGGTTAGGGTATCATCTCGCCGAAACTCTGGACTGTGAACTGTTGTTTTATTACCATTTTGTATGCTTTCACACTTGTTCGCATTTTGACCACGCTTATCATCGCTTTCTACATTTGCTCTGCTTATTGCCTGCTAATATAATAACTGCTGATCACTCGCCTCACTCATACCTCGTCCGCTTGCCGCCAACCCATTGTATATATTTTGATATTGAGAGTTATATTTTTTTTTGATCTTTAAACTGAGAATTATTTGTTTTGTTGATCATAAGACTGCGTCGAAACGATTATTATTGTTGTCTTTCGTACTGGTTGCGACATTTGGGGTGTAACAAGTTGACAAATTAGATATTATAGTGTCCATAATCGGACATACTATCAGAGTGAATTTCATTTATTACCTCAATAGCCTCCTCCTTCTCGCCGGCCTAAGAAATCGACACTTGCCAATCGCTACCACCCCAGATTGGGTCGAACTCTGTCTCCAACTGTATCAAAGCTACCCGAGTTTGGACTCAGTAAGTGTCATAAGGTATTGCGACCTTATAAAACCTATCGCAATTGGCGCCCGAGTTCCTTCGTAAATCAGGTTGAAGGTGAATTTTCTCAACCGGAGAAAAACGCCGTTACAAATTGGCGCCCGAGCAGGGACCGATTTTCCCGTAAAGAATATAGGTCAAAAAGGCCTTCCGGTATTATAGATTATTGAGAGAGAGGAGTATGGAGGTTAACCGATTGAGAGCGGACGAGCTGATATGGGAGTTGGAAGCTCGCGGCCGTCCGGCCGGCAGGACCGTCCAGGAGAACCGTATGGAGCTGCGGAAGGTTTTAGCGCAGAACGTGCGGTTCTGTCCGAGAGAGAGGGACATGGAAGAGGAATTAGGTGAGGCTGGTCGAATCCTGAGGAGTTTGGTGGAACAGGTCCAGGATTTCGATGAGGATAACGCCATAAACGAAGAATCGCGTATCAGTAGCCGACTCACCCACCTCAAGCACCGTCTCGGTCAAATGCGACCAACTACCGTGGAAGAACAGGATAAAACCGACGAACTGTCCGAATTATGGAAGCAGACAGAAGAGATGCTGAAGGACGCCGTGATCCTGGCCGGAGCGAAGTCGGAGTTGAACGCTCCGTTGGAGGATGTTGCCGAAGACGCAGGACGCCTTCAGAGGAGGGAAACCTCCCAACCCGAGGGAGATTGGCCGTTGATCTCTTTTGAGGATTCTTCACCGGGGAGCCAACAAGTCTCGCATCCCGAAGGGACCCACACCGTCGCAGGCGATATGGAAGGAACTCCTAACGTCTCCAGGGAGCCAATAATGTCCAGGAGCCGCACACTACTGAACCAGACACACCTCAACCGAACCCAGAGGAACCAAACCCGGGTTCTGCAACCAGAGATCCCTGCAGGAGGTTTTACTTTAAGTTTCTTCCAGAGGTTGCATAACCGGGTCTGTGAAGCCGTCCGCCAACGACTAAACTTCACAGTGCCGTGGGGTACAAGTAGAAATGGATCATACGAGTCTCCTACACCAAGAAGTCGTCCGGCAGTGGCAGAGTCCACTCGAAGAATCGCGTTCCCACTTTTAGAACCAAAGGAGTCAAGAGCGAACAGGCAGAATACGATTTTCACAGGTGACCAAGCTGGCTCAAGTGGATTGAGTGAGGTCGATCAGGGTCAAACTGGACCAGTCAACTGGACCCGGACCGATAGATCGTTCAACCATCCGCCGTCCGTACCAGTATACAAATGGAACGTTTGTTTCGACGGAGCGACCAGCGTCGATGCTTTCCTGCAAGAGGTGGAACAACTAGCAGACACTCGGAGGATTACTCGTCAGTACCTCTTCGATTCGATCTTCGAATTGTTGCGAAAGGACGCTAGAGATTGGTACATCCCTAGAAGAGGTTCGTTCAGGGATTGGGAGGACTTCAAAGAACAGCTTCGTGAAGCTTTCCTTCCCCTGGATTACGAGGAAACCCTCCTAGAAGAAATAAGGAAACGAACTCAAGGAGAAGGCGAAAAGCTGCTGCTCTTCGTCACCAGGATGCAAAACCTCTTCCTGAAGCTGACCACCAAAAGACCTCCTGAGGAAGAGCAGGTGAACATGATCAGGAAGCGACTGTTACCAGCCCTGCAGAAAGCTCTGGCGTTCCAGGAGACCAGATGTTACGCCGAGCTTTTGGCCCGAGGAAAGAGGTTTGAGTTGGTCCAGTGGCACGTGGACCAATACACTCCACCTCCAACAAACAAAGGTTTGATCGACGACCCTCATTTGGTGTACGAAAATTCCCGCCGGAAAACCCAGACTATGACCGTCCAGTATTCGCCACCAAAGGTGCCGGAAGTCATCAAACCGACCGTGAATATGCCGAGACCGCCGCCCCTGGTTCAGACCGGTACGACAAACCGAAAACCGAACCCAGCGCCAGCTAAAGTGGAGGAGTCACCACCACGCGATACGAGGGCCGTTCGTTTCGAGGATACCAGGTTGGGCGGCATCCAGTGCTGGCGTTGTGGGAAGACCGGACACTTCAGGAGAGAGTGCCAATCAGCGCCGAGGTTGTTTTGCTCTCGATGCGGGAGACAAGACGTGATGTCCCGAGATTGTCGTTGTTCGGAAAACTAGAAAGGAGCCGTCTCATGGGGAAGAGACAGTTCCGCTCAACCGCATCCCCAATTAAACAACCAACCTGCACACAGGATAACCGGCCAATCATCACCGTCTGGATTGGAGAACGACCCACAAAAGCCCTGCTGGATACCGGAGCGTCGAAGTCATTTCTGAGCAACAACGCAGCCGAGGCTTGCCGGAGAATGAAGGTGTATCCGGCCGAAATAGCTGACATGACAGCCACAGTGGCCGATGGAAGTTCAGTCACCGTAGGAGAGGTGTACGAGCCCATGATACAGTTCGGGAGGGAGAAGATCAAGCCCCGACTGTACCTGGTACCCCGTTTACCAGTCGATTTGATCCTGGGAATGGACCTGTTGGCTTCCCACGATTTCAGGATTGACCTCCGTACCTCTCAATGTTTCCTGAGAGGAGAGTTGTTGGAGAGATCCGTGTCACCACCCGTTACGCCGCACAACTCATCAATCAGTTCCTCGGACCGAGACAAAGAACGAGTACTCCAAAGGTTTCTGAAGGAGGAACTGGCAGACTTTGAAGAGGTAAGAGGTCTGACCGATATGACTCAGCACGAGATTAGGGTCAAACCTGGAACCATACCGATCAAACAAAGATACCGTCCGTGTAACCCGAAGATGCAGGAAATTATGGATCAAGAGGTGGACCGAATGCTGAAAGAGGGTATTATCGAACCTTCGAGGTCACCGTGGAGTTCTTGCGTCGTAATTGTGAAGAAGGCGAACGGAAAACCCCGGTTTTGCATCGATTTTCGGGCGGTTAATGAAGTCTCCGTGAAAGATGCGTACCCTTTGCCGTATATTGCCGGGATATTAGACAAGTTGAGACGAGCAAAATATATTTCTACGTTGGACTTGAGGCAAGGATATTGGCAGATTCCCCTCACCGAAGAGAGTAAACCGGTTACCGCTTTTGCCGTGTCTGGAAGGGGTTTGTTCCAGTTTAAAGTTATGCCGTTTGGCCTTCATTCCGCCGGGGCCACATTCCAGAGGCTCTTGGACCGTGTCATAGGTCCTGAGTTGGACCCAATCGCCTTTGCCTACCTAGATGACATAGTGGTCCTGGGAGAAACTTTCGAGGAACATCTGGAAAACCTAAGGGTAGTATTCCGTCGACTCCGGAAGGCGAACCTGAAGATCAATCCGGATAAATGCGAGTTCGTCCGGAGTTCCCTCAAATATTTGGGTCATGTGATCACCCAAGACGGGATTGCGACCGACCCAGACAAAATTGAGGCCGTCAATTCCATGCAACCGCCGAAGAACGTCCGCGAAGTTCGCCGATTCTTAGGAGTAGCAAGTTGGTACCGTAGATTTGTGGAAGATTTTACAAAGATAGTCACCCCACTTACAGGACTGTTGAAGAAGAAGCAGAGGTGGAAATGGGAAGGGGAACAGCAACAGGCGTTTGAGGCACTGAAGAGGAAACTCACTGAGTCACCAGTGCTGGCCTGTCCGGACTTTTCCCAGCCGTTTACCCTCCAGACCGACGCCTCCGAGCACGGCCTCGGAGCAGCCCTGACGCAGGCCCTGGATGGACGCGAAAGAGTAATCGCTTACGCCAGTCGTACCTTGAATGGTGCCGAGAAGAATTACTCGGTGACCGAGAAGGAGTGTTTGGCGATCGTATGGGCCATCAATAAGATGAGACCGTATCTGGAAGGGTACCGTTTTACCGTGATAACCGACCACATGAGCTTGCGCTGGTTGCAATCCATTAAATCCCCATCGGGACGGATTGCAAGATGGAGCGTCTTCCTGCAACAGTATGATTTCGAGATCAAATACAGGAAGGGCGCTTTGAACCGAGTGGCAGACGCCTTGTCCCGAGATCCGCTACCGTCCGAAGAACAGGTCTGTGTGACCGAAAATCCGATCCTATGCCCGTGGTACGTCAAGAAATACCAGGAAGTCTCGAAGGAACCCGTTGACTTCCCTGATTACCGAATACAGGAGGGAAGGTTGTACAGGCACTTCTGGAGCGCTGACGACTTCACCGAACCCGAGATGGGAACACCGTGGAAATTGTGCGTTCCAACCGAGGATCGACAGTCAATTCTGCGAGAAAACCACGACGAGCCATTGGCTGGTCACTTAGGAGTCGCAAAGACCATATCCCGAGTGGCCCAAAGCTATTACTGGCCAGGGATGTTTCGTGAAGCGGCTCAATATGTACGCAGGTGCCCGCGATGTCAGAGGTATAAAGTTTCCCAACAGAAGCCCCCGGGAAAGATGCAACCGTACCAGATCAGTGAACCGTGGAATACCGTCAGCACAGACCTGATCGGCCCGTTACCCCGTTCGAAGAAAGGTAATACGTTCCTGGTGATGTTTCAAGATCGCTTTTCGAAATGGATCGAGTGTAAACCCCTTCGTACCGCAACGGGTAAGGGAGTATTCCAGGCATTTTACGATTTAGTAGTGCTGAAGTTTGGATGTCCGAAGACCGTGATCAGTGACAATGGTTCACAATATGATGGCCGTCTGTTTAAAGGAAACCTGAAGAGTTTGGGTATCCGTCATAGATTTGCTCCGGTCTACTCACCGCAGTGCAATCCAGTAGAAAGAGCCAACAGAACTATAAAGACAATGATCGCGCAGTTTTGCGAGCAAGACCATCGCTCCTGGGATGAGCGCATAGGAGAATTGGCTTTCGCGGCGAACTCAGCCAAACATGAATCTACCGGGTTCACCCCGGCATTCCTGAATTTCGGCCGGGAGGTCCACTCCCCAGAAACTAGCAGTCGGCTGACAGGTACAGAAGAGGGCTCAGAAGAGCAAACCGAAGAACCACCCGTCCCAGAGGTAGACCACTACGCAAACCGTATTCAGCGACTCAAGGAGACGCGGGAGTTTGTAAGACTCCAGTTGGCCCGAGCTTTCAACCAACAGAGTCGGTATTATAACCTCCGTAGGAGAGCATGGTCATGCCGGATAGGGGATAAAGTCTTGCGCCGGGAACATCCGCTGTCATCGGCGGCAGACGGTTTCGCGTCTAAGTTAGCGCCCAAATATTCAGGACCTTATACCATTACCAAGGTAATATCTCCCGTGGTGTATGATTTGCGAGACGCGTCGGGTAAATACCTTCGCCATATCCACGTGAAAGATTTGAAACCCTTTCACGAGAGTGAATCGAGCAGTGAGCAGCCCATAGTCGCGGAAAATTCGCGAGGGTCAGGTGAAAAGCATACATAATCCGTTGGTATATCCGTATTAACCGTCCGTGTTACCCCGTGGATAAGGCCGTCCGTCCGCCAGTTTGCTCCTGGAGCAGGTCATCGTTGGTCTCAGAAAAGTCAATGCGAACGATTGCTAATTCGGTTGATTTCAGAGTAGGAATGTCTAGAGAAGAATGGGATCTCATCGATGCCGGGCTGATAGAGTCCATACCGGCCAGCTTCGACGAGTTGGTGGAAGAAGAGTTCGACTACTGGAAGGAAGGACGTCGAGAAGTAGCAGTCAAGGAACCGTCTACATCCACACCGAGCCGTTCAGGACCAGCCGAGAGACCCCAACCTAAGGAAGTGCCTAGCAACCCTACTAGGAAGCGCCCACGACGTGGAGGACTCTCACGCGTAGGGAGAACCGGGACCAGCCAACCCCAAGGACCAAGTGGAACTCCGCCCCCAGTACGACCCGAACCACTCAAGAGGACGAAGAACACCCAACGGAAGCGGACCCGGAAGGGAACTACCGGGATGCCGAAGAGGAAGGCCCCTCAATACATACAATTGGTAGAAGGAGCCTGCTGGAGATGCGGCCTGTCAGGCCACCCCAGGAAAGACTGCAAGAACGTCGCCCGCTTGTTCTGTTCACGTTGCGGTCGCTTGGGCGTCATGTCTAGAGAATGCCCGTGTCCGAAAAGGGCCCCCCATGGGACCAGAATAGGAACCAGTTTATCGCAAGGAGCCTCACCAGACGGGGTAGCCACCGTCCAGGAAATCCGGAGCAACCGACCCAAGGTCAGATCACTGGGAATCCAATGCGAGCTTCTGCGGCCGGGGGCGAATGCCCAACCTTGGCCATTCGAACTCCGTCAGGGAATGATCCTGGCGGTGTGCCCATAGAAATGTTGTAAATAACGCGGCGGCAGGCGGAGGTGAGAGAAAAAAAAAAAAAAACTTTCGTTTTTTTTTTGGGAAAGTAGAGGGGGTGTGTAACGAAGTGAATTTCGTTACTAGATCATCCGGTATCAATCACGTAAATTTTTGAAAGAAATTTGTAGAAATTATTCAAGATTTCTGACTACGAGGACATATGGGCCACCCTGTATGTTTTACGGCGATTTCTGGAGATTTTACTCAGATAAATCCTCATTCCCCGTCAGGAAGTTTCATAAGTCACCCGGTATAATCGGCCGGGATTTTGAGAAAATTTGTCGGAATAATTTTCATGTCGCATATGAGGCGAATTTAACGCGATCATTTAAAATCCGAGCCTATGTAGAAAAACTCTAGGATTTCATCGCGGAAGAGATAACGCTTGCAGAAGCGAGTTTTGGTATGTTGACTGGGAGTTTTTTTTGGAAAACGACGCCGTTTTCGAAGGTCCGAATTACCCCCATCAAACCGACCTTATAAAAGGAGGAATGGGACGGAATTGAGGGAATTCCGAATTAGCCGCCGTGTTTGACTATTAGAGATTTGTATTGAAATGCCGATTTATCCGCCGTGTTTAACACTGTTAAAAAGTTGTGTTAGAAAATTCCGAATAAGTCGCCGTGTTTGAGACTGTTAGAAAGTCGTAGTAGAGAATTCCAATTTAGCCGGCGAGACTAATATTGGTGAAAAGCGTTATTATCAGAATTATTCGTCGTGAGAAACTTCGTTATAAATTGCTGATAGAACAAGTGAATAATTTTCTCGACTAGAAAAGCCGCTCGAGATCGTGTTGCGCTTGGGATAATTACCGACTTTCGTTCGGGGTTATCGTAAAATCGAGAAATTGACTCTAAGCCGTTTTGTGCTGTTGGAAGTGTGTCAACGCTTGTGCAGTGTGTGCTGCCCGTACAGGAAAGTCCTAGAGCTGGTGAGCTGTATTTCCGTATTAACCTGAGTTCATTTTTAACCGTAGATTATTCTTCCTGTGTTCCGTGATCGTTACTTGTAAATTCTGTAACTTTTATTTTTTTTATCATCAGTCCCAAGAGACAATTTAGCTAAGTCATTATCACCTTAGATTATCCGAGATTTGGTCCGACGGGGAATTCGGAGCTGTTACAATTTTTGTAGATAATCAAGCCCCTTGATAGACTTCGTTTGCATTCATTCTGGCTTTAGTTCCAGTAAGTGGAATCTTAACCCCACCGAATAAGTAGTATACCCTGGCAGCGTGAAGTACCGCGTCGGTGCTTCAATGCCCCTCGAGTGAAGTTCTGACGTCCATTGCTCATTGCGGTGTTATCTTATGAGTAATGCCTGAGGAACTTTATACTTCGAGGAAAGGGGTCGATATCCTTCAGTAAGTCACCACAAGTCCAAGTTTCATTGCGGTGGCAACCCTCGTCCAAGTTTTAAATTTTTCCACCATCGGTGGTCTGGCCTTTTTCTTTCTCTGATTAAAGTTTCTTTTGGGTGAATATTTCACCACCTGTCCAGATCGATCCACGATAGGTGGTAGACGTCCTGTAATTGAAATCTTAACCCCACCGAATAAGTAGTATACCCTGGCAGCGTGAAGTACCGCGTCGGTGCTTCAATGCCCCTCGAGTGAAGTTCTGACGTCCATTGCTCATTGCGGTGTTATCTTATGAGTAATGCCTGAGGAACTTTATACTTCGAGGAAAGGGGTTTATATCCCTTGTTAAGTTGTCCCAACTCCGAATCTCCGAGAAGTGACAACCATATTTCAAGTTTCTTTTTCTCCACCGTTGGTGGCCTTGCTTATAGTTCCCCGAACAAGGTTTAAGTTTTGTCAATATCCCACTCCACAGTAATATTGTGGTGGATACACCCCTTGCTTGTTTCAGCTTCCTCTCCGTGGACCCCTTTGTATAAAATTCCCCGACCAAGAATTGTTTTGAGTAGATGCGCTATTTAAACTTCGAGTTTACTTATTGATTACATGATAATATACTTCGTCTGGACTTGGTTTCAGTCTTGACTTACATCAACCCCGTTTGGTTCAGATACGATTTAGGCAGCGCCGTGCTGGCACTGATCAAAGTTGTTTTGGTGGATGCGCCAATTGAGCTCCGAGTTTACTGATTGATTACACGGCAGTATACTTTGTCTTGACTTGGTTTCAGTCTTGACTTACTTCAACACCGGGTTGTTTAGCCGTTGCTTGGGCAGCGCCGTGCTGTCACTGAACTTAAGTAATCCCGATTTCGCGGAACACAGGTTAGGGTATCATCTCGCCGAAACTCTGGACTGTGAACTGTTGTTTTATTACCATTTTGTATGCTTTCACACTTGTTCGCATTTTGACCACGCTTATCATCGCTTTCTACATTTGCTCTGCTTATTGCCTGCTAATATAATAACTGCTGATCACTCGCCTCACTCATACCTCGTCCGCTTGCCGCCAACCCATTGTATATATTTTGATATTGAGAGTTATATTTTTTTTTGATCTTTAAACTGAGAATTATTTGTTTTGTTGATCATAAGACTGCGTCGAAACGATTATTATTGTTGTCTTTCGTACTGGTTGCGACATTTGGGGTGTAACAAGTTGACAAATTAGATATTATAGTGTCCATAATCGGACATACTATCAGAGTGAATTTCATTTATTACCTCAATAGCCTCCTCCTTCTCGCCGGCCTAAGAAATCGACACTTGCCAATCGCTACCACCCCAGATTGGGTCGAACTCTGTCTCCAACTGTATCAAAGCTACCCGAGTTTGGACTCAGTAAGTGTCATAAGGTATTGCGACCTTATAAAACCTATCGCAATTGGCGCCCGAGTTCCTTCGTAAATCAGGTTGAAGGTGAATTTTCTCAACCGGAGAAAAACGCCGTTACAAGCTCAAAACGTCCTCTGGGACTTTCTCAACAGAGGAATCCAATCAGCTCTATGTAATATGCATCCAAAGGGGAATTTGTGCTCCCGTCCTTGGGAGATCTTCGACTCTATATGCCACGCATCATGCAGATTCACCAGGAGCACAAAACGGCCTCTGGGCAAGGAAGAAGTCCACTATCTCAACGAAGGAATCCAATCAGCTCTATGTAATATGCATCCAAAGGGCAGTTTATGCTCCCACCCTGGAAAGATCTTCGACTTTATATTATGCAACGCAACATGCAGATTCATCAGGAGCACAAAACGTCCTCTGGGACTTTCTCAACAGAGGTATCCAATCAGTTCTATGTAATATGCATCCAAAGGAGGATTTGTGCTCCTGTCTTTGGGAGATCTTCGACTCTGTATGCCACGCATCATGCAGATTCACCAAGAGCCCAAAACGGCCTCTGGGCAAGGAAGAAGTCCACTTTCTCAACAATGGAATCCAATCAGCTCTATGTTATATGCATCCAAAGGGCAGTTTATGCTCCCACCCTAGAAAGATCTTCGACTCTATATTATGCAACGCAACATGCAGATTCATCAGGAGCACAAAACGTCCTCTGGGACGTTCTCAACAGAGGAATACAATCAGCTCTATGTAATATGCATGCAAAAGGAAATTTGTGCTCCCGTCCTTGGGAGATCTTCGACTCTATATGCCACGCATCATGCAGATTCACCAGGAGCACAAAACGGCCTCTGGGAAAGAAAGAAGTCCACTTTCTCAACAAAGGAATCCGATCAGCTCTATGTAATATGCATCCAAAGGGCAGTTTATGCTCCCACCCTGGAAAGATCTTCGACTCTATATGCAACGCAACATGCAGATTCATCAGGAGCACTAAACGTCCTCTGGGATTTTCTCAACAGAGGAATCCAATCAGCTGTATGTAATATGCATCCAAAGGAGAATTTGTGCTCCCGTCCTTGGGAGATCTTCGACTCTATATGCCACGCATCATGCAGATTCACCAGGAGCACAAAACGGCCTCTGGGCAAGGAAGAAGTCCACTATCCCAACAAAGGAGTCCAATCAGTTCTATGTAATATGCATCCAAAGGGCAGTTTATGCTTCCATCCTGGAGAGTTCTTCGACTTGATCTATAACGCAACATGCAGCTTTATTAGTAGCACAAAACATCCTCTGGGATAGGGACCAACGTCCACTTTCTAAACAGCTAAATCCAATCAGCTCCATGTAATATGCACCTAATTTGTTCGGATGATGGAAGATGAAACAATCGCCTATTAAACGTAGCCTCGGCGGTTCATCTGTTTGCGATTCATCGGCGAAATTCCGAAAGCTATTCATCTCCTTGATGGACAATGGCTATAAGTTATGAAAGGGACGCAGTAAGGCCTCGATGATAATAAATCACAACGATCAAATATAACCGTCAATTATGGGTCCAATGTTCAAACCCGATAACGACGCTATTTTGGCTTGAGGATAAAGGGGGTTTGATGGTCTTATTTAACGTCCGTTTTACTTACCCGAATGATTTTTATTGTTCCCTACTTTGACGCCAAGAACTATGTTGTTTACAAACCTCCTTTCACCAATAACTTTAACATCTCTCCCTCCTCAGCAGCTTCACGCCGACGTCGTCGGCAGTCTCTCGAATATAAATATAGAAGAATTTTCCATTTTCCACCCTCTGAAACTGAACAATCGAAAAATCCTGTAACCGACTCATTCCTACGTTTTCCCGCATCTCCAGAGTCGGATTGTTATTTATCGTTTTCTATTTCAGCTATATAGGTCGCGTTTGTGCCAGTATTTAGCCGGCAAACGGCGTAAGGACTCCTTTGTGACGTTAAATATTAAACAAGGCACTTTTTCCGTCGAGTTCTTTCGTAACGCGCCTTCATCTTGTGCGAACGGGAGAAGTGGAGGTTGAGGCTGAGCCTGGGTTATCTCAACATCCCTTGCGGAAACGGATGCTTGAATACGGCGGCTGGTTTTTAGGGCAACTACGATAATGGGTGCGCTGATAGGGGATGTTTATGGGATTCGGGATTGGATGAGAAATTGTTATCCCCCTTATATTTGTGGACTTTTTCAGGATATGTCAGTGAATTTTGTTGAAACTGTGACTGGATTCGTGAAAAAACAGAATGCCCTTGTTACGTCCCCGATTGTTTCGACCCAAGGCCGAAGAAGTTGGAAACACGACCTGACAACGCAGCATGGAGGGCCACGAATAACAAATTTGTATCTGATCTGACCGATGGTGCTGCCCTCAAGACGGGTCCTACCATAAAGTTTGACGTTTCATGTCCTTTGTTTACAAATTTGAAGGTTATTCGTCGTGCAGGGAATCGCATGACGGATAAACGCCGTTCATCTCCGATTAACGAACTATCAAATCCGTCCGTTATGTCGGTTGTACGGAAAGGTCGACGGAGCAGGAAATGCGGGGTTTTGTACGTCGTTTGCCGTCTGGATGTTGCAACTGATTGATATCCGGGGCGAAACGTGATGGATGATGTGCACGAGAGGTTCGTTCGGGATATTGATTAACAAACTCATCATCATCATCAAGCGATGCACTTAGTCGGTCGCATGAATTATCACGATTAATCGAGCTTAGTGGTATAATTTTGATTCACAAGCCAATTGGGAACGATCTCTTCCCTTTTTCGGCTTGTTTGATCAATGAAAGAGTAGGAGAATAGAATTTTGTTCATTGTTGGAGCAATTTTCTTCGACAGCCCAATATTTTAAGTTTCTGATCATATCCTCCAAACAACAGAGATCAAGAAGAGTACCATTTCAATCGCCATGAAAGATTGTGTGGAAAAAAAATATCATCAAAATAAGAGGAAGACACCAAAAAAAAATTATAATATGAATGAACAATAAAGACTCACCTAAACTACAGAAAAGCCTCAAGATAACATCAATTTCAATTTATTCGATTGCGTTCAACTGAATCATATCCTAATAATGGCAATGTTGTTGAAGATAACATGTGTTTAGATTGGTACGAGCCAATAATTGATGTAACGCTCGAAGTAAATATTGATATCTGTTGGTTTATGCACATTACACTGCAAATTCTGTACCGCTTCATCGAGCCAGTACGACAGAATATCTAATAATTCGAACTAGTTTGTTTGTTCGAACTGGAATTTCCTGCAAATGATGGTTCGTTGAAATTAACACAAATATTTATATCGAGTAGATGTTTCTGAACGTTTCCTGATGGATTCAATCCATATTTCTCATTTGAAAAAATTTCTTATTTTAAATCAAGGAGGAAAGTCGGGATTCTAGAAAATACGACCGCGTAGCGGTCGTTATATTGTGCCAAGCCTCACCGCGGTTTTTACGAGAAGAAACGTGCTTTCCGGTGGTATAAACACGGTTATTTTAGTCCGTCTGGAAGTATTTAAAAATTTCACAGTAGTAGAGACATCAAAATGTGCATTACATAAATATTTAGAAATCATAAACCGTATTTCCTAGCATACAAATTTTCCAGGCTACCCTTTTTTTGAATCTAACTATTTTTTGTTGTTTTTTACTGGAATTTTGTCTTTAGTTATATATTTTATTACATTAGTAATTCTGAGTTTTTCGTTCAATTTTTCTATGTGGAATTATTATTTATGATTTTTTTCATCTCGAGGGTTTCTTGTTTGTAGTACTTATATTGTTGTATATATTCTTCTTTGTTATTTTTTCATTGTAGACGTGATGTTTTTCCTCTGGTATATTTACTTCGGAAATATATTTTTCTGTGAATCATTCTTTGTTCTGGGATGTCGTTTATTCTTGTTGGGATTATTCTGATGAATAAATAAATTTTCTCATTATTCGAAAGAAAAGATTTCACCTTCTTTATGTACAATTAAAATTATAAAAGGCATAGAATCAAAGCACTGATAAGTCCCGCCCACTTTTTAAATCAAAGAGGAAAGTCAGGATTCTAGAAAATACGACCGCGTAGCGGTCGTTATATTGTGCCAAGCCTCACCGCGGTTTTTACGAGAAGAAACGTGCTTTCCGGTGGTATCAACACGGTTATTTTAGTCCGTCTGGAAGTATTTGAAAATTTCACAGTAGTAGAGACATCAAAATGTGCATTACATAAATATTTAGAAATCATAAACCGTATTTCCTAGCATACAAATTTTCCACGCTACCCTTCTTTTGAATCTAACTATTTTTTGTTGGTTTTAACTGGAATTTTGTTTTAGTTATATATTTTATTAAATTAGTAATTCTGCGTTTTTCGTTCAATTTGGGGAATTATTATTTATAATTTTTTTCATCTCGAGGGTTTCTTGTTTGTAGTACTTATATTGTAGTATATATTCTTCCTTGTTATTTTTTCATTGTAGACGTGATGTTTATCCTCTGGTATATTTACTTCGGAAATATATTTGTCTGTGAATCATTCTTTGTTCTGTGATGTCGTTTATTCTTGTTGGGATTATTTTGATGAATAAATAAATTTTCTCATTAGTCGAAAGAAAAAATTTCACCTTGTTTTCAGACATAAAAATTTAAATAGATACATCTTGATGTATGTCTTCTTCATTTTTATTACGGCTATTATTATCTCTTTTATTCTCATTCTTACAGTACAATATACAATATACAATATATAAGTTACCTTACAATTAAAATTAAAATAGGCATAGAATCAAAGCACTGATAAGTTCCGCCCACCACTTGAAATCAAAGAGGCAAGTTGGGAAATCTGAAAAATACGACCGCGTAGCGGTCGTTATAGGGTTCCAAGCCCTACCGCGTTTTTTACGAGAAGAAACGTGCTCTGATAGTATCAACACGGTCATTTCAGTCCGTCTGGAAGTATTTGAAAATGCTGTGCGGAAATGGCCCAAATTGATAAGAGATGACCAAAATCGATGAGAGGTGTCCTCGAAGGAGTGGACAAAATGTGCGACAAAAGGCCAACCCACATTCATATACCCCCAAAGGCAATGATCGCGATAAGAACAAAGCACAGAATGATTTAAATCCAATTCCACGTGAATTACGAGACCGAAAATATATATCATCTAGTCCAATTACGGAACCCAAAAGACAGCCAGGCAGTAACTCATGTTATTTCTGCTCTGGAGTGCTGGCAGCGGAGAGAAGTTAATATATCAGTTCATTCGACAGCGGTTTGGTGGCCGTCATTGTTTTTCGAAAGTTCATTATATCCGTAGCCGAAACGAAATTTCGGACCTCCCGGAATTTCATATTGTGCGAAAAACTTTCCTCGATTCGCACTGGCTATTCCGGCTTTGAATATAATCATTGTGTTGCCAAATATTCAAATTGAAGACATTATTCCTCAAGATCGGTTTCTGACAGTGTCCACTCGTAGAGAGCTTTCGAGTACTTTCGTTTTGTACCGTTGTCATTCCCTTACAAGCTCTGGGTTAAGGTCCCAGGGCTCTTAGTATGATTACCTCCAAACGAATATGAATACTCTCCTGAAGAAAAAGCCACAAAAAACTCATTCGCTCATCCTTTCACGAAGGAACGAGATCAATTTCTAAGAATATCAAACCTTTAATGGCATAATGTACAAATCCGCTTCATCCCCAAAGGATTCTATTTCTACTCAGATTAAGTAACCTCCACCAATCAGAAAAACGTAGTGAAGTGAAACTGGAAAGAATTTCTACATAATCTGCATAAATATCCCCCGAGGCGAAACTCTCGGGGTCCATTCCAAGTTTCGTTAATGCCAGAGTTGATCGGGAAAATTAAATTTCTCGTCTCGCTAAAGATCTCGGGTGAAATATGCCCATTTCTCGAACTACTCACTTGCAAAACTCCAATCCGTTCATTCAGACGCGGATTTTTGCGCCGGAATCAGTAACAACGTTGCCTTTTCAACTCCCAACTCGAATTATAACTTCGCTTCATCTACCCATTTCCCCGTTGACGGGTATAATTCGAGTTCTACCTGATGAAAACTGGAAGAAGGATATTCAGAGAACACAATTCGAAGTTTTCACTAATTGGTTTAACTGAAAAAGTCGAGAAAAGCACTGACGTGGAGTAAGTAACTTTTGCACGCTTGTTTGAATTTATCGTTGGTGAAAAATGCCGCACGTATTTTCGAATATTGAACTTCTTGATATGATTTTGATTCATGGTGAATCTAAACAGAATGCCAGTGCGGCGTGCCGGTTGTACAGAAGAAGATTTCCGTTAAGAAATCACCTAACATCGCGAATGTTCACAAACTTGGTGCAGAGATGCAGAGATACTGGTTGTTTGAAAGAATCCCGGGAAGCACATGATAAGAGGCCTGTAACATACCAAATGACAGAAATCGTGGAAATAGTTGAGGAACAACCAACAGTTAGTACAAGATCCATAGCCAGAGTCGTCCAAGTGAGCCACAGTAAAGTTTGGAAGACAAGAGTAATTATGTCCCTACCACTTCCAGAGAGTTCAAGCACTCTAACCAGAAGATCATCCTCCAAGAAAAGAATTCTACCTGTGGCTTTTAAATGACCAACATGTAACAACATCTATTATGTTTGCTGACGAAGCCACTCACACTTCACGATACTTATGTCTGGTCAACAAAAAACCTTCTTGCTTTCAAAAGAATATATTGTCTGGATGGGACTCGTGTTTTATGCTTATTGGGGCATTTTTCCTACCACTACGCGAGGTGGAGACTTTCTCTTCTTCTCCAGTTACATTAGCCAGGTTCATTAGAAAAGGTTTCTCTAAATATCGACAAAGAATGTTTTTGATACTGGATAGAGCATCTTCCCACCATCGACAAAATATTCAAAATTATTTATAATGTGTTTCCAAATAGATAGGACGTGGTGGGTCAATTTTGTGGCCTGCATGCTCCCCGGATCTCAACTCCTGTGATTTCTTCCTTTGAGGCCATTTGAAAACATTAGTGTATAGTGACTGTGAGACGAAAAGTTCGGAAGAACTAAGACAACGCATTGAAAAAGCTTGTGACATTATTCGTGAGCAAACTGATGTGATATTTGCTGCAGGTAACCATTCGGTATTACACCAGGCAAGACTTGGTGCACATCAAACGAACGGTGACCATTTCGAACAATTCCTGTGAATGATTTGGATCAATTTCATCGGTGGTTTTGTGAACTTCCTAATTTTTTTAATAGGACCTTTTCAATCAGTATTTTGGACTCTGGAGAATTATATCGTTCAGGAAAAATCTCCTGATAAAATTTGAAAGAGAATATACAAATTCCTGCACTTTATTAACTCGCATTATGAGAGAATGCATATGAGTGATTCATCACAGGACTCCTAACAGAAAATAACACCATGCAGATTCGTATTAAGGTATTGATGTCCAAGATTTGTTGCACTTTTTTCAAATTCAAATTGAATGTGAATGTTTTAATGATTGATGTAATATTTTATATAATATTCTTCCAGCGGAATGATTTCTCTTGATGAGTTTCAGCCCCTTTAAAAAAAAAGCCTCACCTTGAAAAACACCCTATATATCACGATATTAGCATACGAAATTCGAGATGTCAGAATTCGATGAATTTCACGTGAAATTCTAGGAACCTAGAAAAAAGTATCGTGAGGCTGGGGGGAAATCTTTGAAAATCATCATTCACTCCCATTTCCAACTGTGAATAACTTCATTTTTCCTTCGAATTCCTATCACTCAACGGGGACTTTTACCTTCATTATAAACGTTTGTCCCCAGAAGTTCCAGAAAGCTGTTAAATTTTGACGAATTTTGTAACTACATCTTGAATGCCTAGGAATAAAAAAATTAGGCTGGAAAGTCGTAAGAAATCGTCACTTTCCTCAATTTTTTACTGCAATTCACTTTTTCTATTCATTTCCATCTCATAACCTCAATGTCTTGAAGTTGAACCTTGCTCATAACTTCCTTTAAAACGTCGAAAACCCATCATAGTGGTATGGAAAAGTTGCAGGGAGATCTTTTTGATCGTATTTACCTCATATCAGACTATATGAATTTTCTGAATTTATGTCGTACGTAGAGTCAAATTCATAAAATCTGTTATAAAACAATAACCTGTGTTCATAGAAGATAAATTATCCCAATAATTCCCTAGGAACACAGATTATTGTAAAAAACAGATTTTATGAATTTGTCTCTACGGACGACATGAATTCAGAAAATCCTTAGTTACTCAGGAATTATTTATTTTATGAGCATAAACATCTTTGAACACTATGATTATTTTTATTCGCAGAATCCAACGCAATCATAAAATTAAGGTTCTAATTTAAAAAACTCCAAGTTATGAGAAAATTCTGATCACAATTTTGAAAATAGGAATAACGAACATAATACTGACTACGCATATCTCCCTTTTTTTTCCAGTTTTTTTTTCAATATTTCGAATTCGAATAGAAATATATTCAAAATTGAATAATCGATCATATAAAAAACGAAAAAATGCAAAAAAAAATTTCCGAGAAATTTATGTGAAATTTTGTCCAGATCGCATGACCGGAACCATGGAAACCATAGAAAAATGTAACTTTTGAACGGAAACGCCTAGGGACGTGAAATTTTCAGGATAGGTGTGGATCTCGAATGTCGTGATCACGTTCATCTATGAGCAAAATTATACCAGAGTTCCGTAAATATGGTCGTTTGAAATTTAGTTTTCTTGACAATTTCAAAACTACAGATTCGATCGTGACGAAATTTTGTATACTAATGGAGAATGATATATTCAAGCTCCATTTCTCCAGATCACATGACCAGAACCATAGAAACCATAGAAAATCATAACTTTCGAACGGAAAGGCCTAGGGACTTTAAATTTTCAGGATAGGTGTGGATCTGAAATGTCGCGTTCACGTTCATCAATGAGCAGAATTATACTAGGGGTTCCGTAAATACGGTCGTTTGAAATTTTGGTTTCTCGATCATTTCGAAACTACGGATTCGATCGAGATGAAATTTTGTATTTCAATCGAGAATGATATATTAAAACAATATTTTGTCCAGATCGCATGATCAGAACCATAGAAACCATAGAAAATTGTAACTTTTGAACGGAAAGGCCTAGGAACTTGAAATTTTCAGGGTGGGTTTGGATCGCGACTATCGCAGTCACGTTCATCAATGAGCAAAATTAGACTAGGGTTTCCGTAAATATGGCTGTTCGAAATATTTTTTTCCTGATAATTTCGAAACTACTGATTGGATTGGGATGAAATTTCGCACCTAGCTTAGGAATAATGAATTCAAACTACGTGCCAAATTTTGTCCAGATCGCACCACCAAGACCATAGATACCGTAGAAAATTCTAGCGAATTATCGAAAAAAAATTGGTCACCTAAAGCACTGACATGAAGTCTGGAGTTTCGCCCAAGTTTCAGAATTTTTGTGACAGCTGTCGAAAATTCCTTCAATTGATTTCTGAAACTGGAAAATGCGAATCTACCTACAAGGTGCATGTACGAGCGTAATTTTTTACCCCTTGGGTCGGTCTATTTTCGCAAAATCCAGAGGAAATGGGATCCAAATATTCCCAACGACCGATCAGAAAACTCCCGATTTTCTTTTAACGTGGAACAGAGAATAGTTTCTGGAATACGGAAGTTTTTGAAACTATTTTTTTTTTCATTTTTTCTGGGGGCGCCGGCACAGATTGGGGCACCCAGTATATCTACAAGCTGGCCCGTTCTGTGCAACTTTTTTCAATTCCTGAAAAAGGATTAATCCGAGATTCCGTATCAATTTTAATTAAAGTTCGAATTCCTTATGAAAATCATAAAACGAGGGAGCCGCGACGAAAACCTTCGGGAATACCGCGAGGCACGATTTCCATTGTTATCGAAAATTGAGGACAAAAGGGTCCTCCTTATCGATTCTCGATTTGAGTCGGAATGGAAATGTTGATTTTGTTCAGTTTTCGGCTGTGGCTATCCCCCTGCGCCTACGACGCCGCTGCCGCGCAAGCTGTGACGGATGGGGAAGATCGCATATTGGATTTGTCTGCCGATGGAGAATTCATTGAAAAATGTGCCCGTTCGGATCCGAAGAGGTTTTCCTGAGGATCTTCGGAATTGAATTCGGGAACAGTTTTGGAACGCTCGGAAATTGTATTTATTTATTTCTTCCGTTCTGAGTGGGTACCTCTCATGGTAATCACGATGATGGCTTATTCGGGCGGGATCAGACGCAGCCTCGAGTTTCTTACGGAATGTTACGAGCACTGAAAAACACGAATCCCGGGAAATTCCGGTTAAATGAATTCCTGTTGTTTAAACGCAACTATTTTCATCACAACGAAAAAAGAACGTCCTGAGAACAATCTGTACTTGCAATCTAACATGCCGATTCCGGTTTGAGTGACTTGAGTCCTATGAACAGGAAGAACGGTAAGTATAGCAGTGATCAGGTACTTTCATTTTGAAAGGAATATTTCCGTGAATGATACAGGAATATCTAGTAAAATATAATAATTTTGTAAGTATATCCAAATAATATTCGTACGACTAACAGTATGGACACATTAAATTCAACAGAAAAGTTTGTTACTTCTCACAGAAATTCTGATTATTCTACCGCAATAAATCTTGTTAAGGTAACAGTATTTCAATCTATGTTGTTCCATATGGTTGAAGTTGTTTGGAATAAAATATCGGTTCCAAACGAAGGAACGAACACGATGGAACAGCGATTCGATCATTTTCACCAGTTTTTGGCCTCCTACCTAGAATTGAATATTTAAGATCTACGATTGATACTAACTCTTGAATAACTTTTCCTAGGAAATAAAAATTACGAAAAGCACTGCCGTGAAGTCAGGAGCTTTTGAGCGCTCGTACATCCACCTTGTAGGTAGATTCGCATTTTCCAGTTTTAGAAATCAATTGAAGGAATTTTCGACAGCTGTCAAAAAAATTCTCAAACTTAGGCGAAACTCCAGACTTCATGTCAGTGCTTTAGGTGACCAATTTTTTTTCGATAATTCGCTAGAATTTTCTACGGTATCTATGGTCTTGGTGGTGCGATCTGGACAAAATTTGGCACGTAGTTTGAATTCATTATTCCTAAGCTAGGTGCAAAATTTCATCCCAATCCAATCAGCAGTTCCGAAATTATCAGGAAAAGATATTTTGAACGGCCATATTTACGGAACCCCTGGTTTCATTTTGCTCATTGATGAACGTGACCGCGATATTCGCGATCCAAACCCACTCTGAAAATTTCAAGTTCCTAGGCCTTTCCGTTCAAAAGTTACAATTTTCTATGGTTTCTATGGTTCTGGTCATGCGATCTGGACAAAATGTTGCTTTAATATATCATTCTCGATTAAAATACAAAATTTCATCTCGATCGGATCCGTAGCTTCGAAATTATCGAGAAAACACAATTTCAAACGACCGTATTTACGGAACCCCTAGTATAATTCTGCTCATTAATAAACGAGAACGCGAAATCTCAGATCCACACCTATTCTGAAAATTTCAAGTCCCTAGGCCTTTCCGTTCGAAAGTTAGGATTTTCTATGGTTTCTATGGTTCTGGTCATGTGATCTAGAGAAATGTAGCTTGAATATATATTTCTCCATTAGTATACAAAACTTCGTCATGATCGAATCTGTAATTTTGAAATTATTAAGACTACTAAATTTCAAACGACCATATTTACGGAACCCCTTGTATAATTTTGCTCATAGATGAACGTGATCACAATAATCGAGATCCACACCTATCCTGAATATCTTAAGTCTCTAGGCGTTTCCGTTCAAAAGTTACAATTTTCTATGGTTTCTATGGTTCTGGTCATGCGATCTGGACAAAATTTCACATATAGCTTGAACACCTCATTCTCCATTCGAGTGCAAAATTTCATCTCGATCGAGTTTCGAAGTAATCAGGTGAACAAACTTTTAACGGCCATATTTACGGAACCCCTAGTGGAATTCTGCCCATTAACGAACTCAACCGAGGCATTTGGGATCTGAACCTACACTGAAAATTTCAAGTCTCTAGGTTGTTCCGTTCGAGAGTTATCGTGCTTACGGACGGCCGGACGGACAGACTCGAATTTTCCGACGGATTCGTTATCAGTGAGTCGAACATAGTCGATTGAGACCATTTTCGGCTCAAAATTCGAAAAATACAGACATCGTGACGAAATGATATAGCCCTCGTGTAAGTAGTACGAGCGCTCAAAAAGGAAAGAGGGTTAGTATATGATTGAGAAACATAGTGTAGGAAGGAACAAGGAATTAGGGGTTCAACAGGAAAACAGAGGTTGAAGTCAGGTTAGATCAGATCAGAGAAAGAAAGAAAGATTAGATTTTCAGTGATCTGCACCGACAGCCCAACATTTACCGTACCGCCCAACAGAGGGCGCCATTGAATAGACAAAACTCGAAAGATACTACCCAAAGGATTGAAAAGCGACAGAAAAGGTATATATAATTACATAATGCCAACCCTGTATACCTTAGATGAATTGCTTATCTGTATTGCATTCCATTTGAATATGAACATGTTACATTTTGATTACTAAGCATTAAGATCACACCACTGTGTGCATGACGTGGGTGTTGTTTGTCGCGTGTTATTCATTACAGATAAGATATGTTATAAATACCTTCCAAGACGAAAGGTTCGTCAATTAATTCAGTGCATTTCTTCCTAGCTTATTGTTAGAATAGGATAATCTTCCGTTGTACATAAATAAATTCTTTTTTAAAAGATCGGCTTTCGCTCCAAAAACGTAATTGGCGACGAGGGTATGGGATTGTGCCGGTTTTCGTGAAGAACTGTGTTTCGAAACTTCGAGCGTGAAATCGTAGTTATCGCCGCGCTAAGAACTTCCAAAAACTTTCAGTTTCAACTGTTAAGGTGCAAAATCCAGCAACAACGAGGAGAAAAGCCGTTTGGAGCCTGATTGTTTGGGTAGCGTCTACAACGACTCCAGAAAAACAACGTGGTGAGAATCCTATCTAGAAACACTTTTTTAATTCCCAGTCACTGACCCTGGTCCAAAGTCTTCAATCTTTTCCCACGGTTTTGAGCGTAAAACTTGTGTGAGTTTTCTCTAGGTTTCTTATAAAAAAACCGATTACCAGAGTTTTTCCTAGGTTTCTTATAAAATAAAAAAACCGAATATAATTATTTTCTAAGTACAATATAATTTTTCAAGATTACTTCCGTAAAGCATTTCAAAGGCCGGAAGAATACGAATAAAATGGCAGTCGCACCAGAACCAAATATGTTCGATAGATTAAAATTAATTGATTTATTTTCAAAGTCAATTGTACCATTTGATGGTAATCCTGCAAATCTCGCAAGATTTTTAAATCACTGCGAAAGATTTTATAATAGGTTCCAATCTGCCGACGCGTTATTAAATGAAGCAATTATCGATATAATAAAAAGTAAATTGGTAGGAAATGCCAGTGAAATAGTAAGTTCTAATGAAAGAATCACAGATAACTGGTTTAACTTGAAGGAATTCTTAAAGTTAAGATTTGAGGAAAAAATAAGCCTCACAGTTTTGTTTTGGGATCTCCAGAATGCCCAAAGAATACGTAATGAGAATGATTTAGATTTTCTCGAAAGAATAGTAGATTTAAAAAATAAATACGATTCGCAAGTCGAATTGTCTAATTTACCGATTCTTGAAAAGGATCAAGAAAAAAATATTGCGTCACGAGTAGCAACTAGAGTTCTGCTCTATAATATTAACCCCGAATTAAGAACAGCCCTTAGAGGACACGGAATCATGAACTATGACGATATAGTAAATTTTATTCGTCAAGATTATTATTTTTATCAACAACCCTATATGCACTATAAAAATCAGAATAATCAGAGGAATTTTCCTCAACAAAATCAGAAAACTTTTAATCAAACTAATAAAGATAATTTCCCAAATAATAATCGAGCAAACTTCTCAACTAATAATTATAGAAGTTTTCCTCATAATAATCAATCAAATTTTCCCCAATCTAGTCAAAATAATCAAAGAAATTTTTATCCAAATAATTCCCAACCGAGATTTCCATCTCAACCGATTAATTTCCAACAAAAACAAGTGAAAACTTATTTCCCGACAAATCGTCAAGTCTTCGGTAATAATGAACGTAAAAATGAAAATGTTTTCAAACCTCATCCTAATCAAAGAATACAATCTCCCCCTGAAAAAATGTCGATTCAGACAAGGAATTATCCCCAGAAGAGATCTAATTATTCTACCCAATATCAACAAAGTCCTCAGAGACAATATTTTAATAATCAACCCAATCCAAATATAATGATTGAAGAATTAACTAATATTGCGTCTACTTCGAAAGACCCGAGATTCGAAAAACGTGATTTTAACGAACGTTCATATCCAGAACGTAGTAATTCCAGTAAATATTTAAATGAAAATTCCACACATGTGATTTTTAACCAATCAGAACGTGTAATTCTGACAGATCACCATCGCAACGGATGAATTTTAGTGGAAATTTTTTCACGGTACCCAACAGCGAATTATACTGGAAATTTTTTTGACGTTTATAATGACAGAATATTATACTTGATGAAGACAAAAATCGATGTTATTGGAAATTAACGCATTTGGTGTGGAATTTTCTTACCGAATACCACACGAGGTCAAATTAAATCCGGAAATTTTTTCTCACTCATGAATATTTTTAGAAAATTATCCCTCGTCTTCGACTCGGGATAATTTTCAAAATATTCATGAGCTCGAAAAAATTTCCGGCAATAATTTGACCTCTAGTGGTATTACTAGTGAAAATTTTCGAGATCGTGCCATGAACGACTCATTGACTTAAATAATACGTTAGATAACACAAACCAACTCCCCTATATTCAATTCCAAAATCCTAAATGTAAACTTTTAATTGATAGTGGATGTTCAGTTTGTCTTATTGATCCAAAATTCGTATACAAGTTCCATAAGAATAATGATGGTCTTATAGGAGCAGATTTTTTGAATAAATATGGACTTAATTTAGATTTTAAAAATCAATTATTGACTAATAATTATTGTCAAATCCCCTTTTACTATCAGCAAGTATGCCAAAAACCTCAAAATATCCCAATTGACCATGAGTTTTCAAATGTAATAAAACATAAAATTGATACGATCAACCAACACTTAGCAGATATCCAAAATATTTTAGAAGCATTAAAAGCGGATAATCTGAAAATTCAATCAGATAAATGTCAATCTCTTAAAAATGAAATTAAAACAAATGATAATAATATTCCTGAAGGAATCGTACCTAATTCAAAAATATTGAAAGCAATTGCTGAATTTCCAATTCCTAAAACTCCTAAAGAAATAAAATCATTTCTTGGACTCGTAGGATATTATAAAAAATGTATCCCTAATTTCGCAAATATAACGAAACCATTAACTTCATGTTTGAAGAAAGATTCTAAAATTAATATTGATGATCCGAAATATATCGAAGCGTTCGAAATATGTAAAAGAACTTTATTGAATCACCCTGTATTGAGATACCCCGATTTCGATAAGCCATTCGTTCCTACAACTGATGCGTCAGGTTTCGCGATAGGCTCTGTTTTATCTCAAGGTGAAGTTCCGAAAGAATTTGATTACGGAATACGTTATAAGAAAGGCTCAACTAATAATGCTGATGCTCTCAGTCGAATTGTAATAGAGTCAGATAATAAATTGACTTATAAAGATTTTGAAAAAAATTATGAATTGAAAAATATTAAAGATTCCCCTAAGATAATTGAAAAAACAGGTGATTTATTTAAAGCCCCAAAGAATTATGCGTTAGCACATTGCGTTTCCCGTGATTTTCACATGGACCGAGGAATAGCGCTCCAATTTAAAAATAAATTTGGTCAAATAGATAATTTAAAATCTCAAAATAAGCTACTAGGAGAAGTAGCAATGATCCAAATAAATGATCGAAACATTTATTATTTAATCACGAAAGATTCGTATTTTCATAAACCGGAATATGAAACCGTTTTTCAATCAATATTATATCTCAGAGAATTGTGTCAATATAATAATGACAAATACTTAGCTTTACCCAGAATTGCATGCGGTCTAGATAAATTAGACTGGCATATTATTTCAAATATGATAAAATATATTTTTGCGGAATCTAATATAAAGATAATTGTATATTCCTTACCGAATCGGAATATCGGAGGAAATACTAATGAATTAAAAAATGATCGAATGATAAAAATGAATAAATTCGATACGAACAGGATCGATAATGATCCAATGTTAAAAATAAATAAATTCGCAATGACGAATAGGATCGATAATGATCAGATGTTAAAAATAAATAAATTCGCAAATACGAATAGAATCAAAAATGATTCAATGGCGACAAATGCCAGTAATGCCACAGGTGCAAATTATTCCGAAAATACGGAAATGAATAGAATCGAAAATGATTCAAATATAAATAACTATGAAAATGTTGAAATAAATAGAATCGAAAAAGATTCATCGTCGATTAGAAATCGAATAAATAAAGAAAAATACGAAGCATGTTTGAAATGGTTAAATTCAAACGATGGAATAAAAATAAATTCAAATGAGACAGAATATTTTACTGTCCAGAGTAATGTTAAGAATCCTATAATAAAAATCCCATATACGAAGAAACGGTTAAAGTCACCATCTTCGAAAGAAATTTCCGAAAATATCCCATATTATAAAGTACGGAAAAAAGTCATAAATATTTAATTACGTAATATATCTCATCTATGTACCTGAGGTCTAACTACCTACCTACATAGATAATTTTTATTCAGACAATATCAGTCTTACGAAATACATTTTCGAATTAATTAATAGGATTGCACAAAAGCGATATTTCTTAAAAATATTATTTGAGATAAATCTCATTTCCATTTGCTTATTAGTAGCATAAAACATTAGAAGGATTAATGTATTCTCCTTCAGACATTCTTTGAACATTCAATTGATTTGAAGCGCGATTTTCTGAATTATCGCGCGCGATCTTTGCTCGTTTTGAAGCATTTTAGACAGAATTACTTGACTGGCTATCGGAAACTGCGTCGTGCACATTTCCATCGCCGAAAAGGACCCTTGTTTCATATTATTGATAATCATCATTTTTATTGCCTTCGTAATTACATGAAGAATTAGAAAGATTATAGTATTTTCCTTGAGACATGTTTTAAACAATGTTACTTCATACACTATATTCCTCAAATATGGAAAATGAATTTAAAATCCCCTGATCTAAATATTGAAATAAATATTCGAATTTAAAAATGGAGTTGTAATGTCACTAGAGCCAGCCCTGCTCAATAACGCGATTATATTAATCTCCAAAAGAAAGAATGTACTACTACGTAAGGAAAAGCTTACGTCTCAAATAACAATCGAAAGTAATGTATTATGAATTACGATAGGAAAAACCTACGTCATACATATTACTCTTCAAAGTGAAATTGTAGATAAATTATTGATGTATTTTAGTCATTACGGCATTCCCAATAAAATAACTTGTGACAATGGATTAGAATTTAAAAATGGCATAGTCCAAGATTTTTGTAAAATCCATAAAATTGAAATTCATTTTACGAATTATAATCCCAACTCAAATGCAAAGAACCCTTAAAAATAATTATCATGTTATGATTGGATATTATTCCAATAGAGGACGATATGTACCAATATGTACCAGTTGAATTAAATAAAATATGAGAATTAATTTCGAATTATCAAAGAGAAATAAATAAAGTCAAAATCTAATTTTGCTGTTTGAGCACGTATCCAATTTTAAGTATCTACAGCATACTAATGAAATTAATATCAATACCATGGAAGAATTGTTGAATGAAAGAATTAGAGTTAAAAGAGGACTCATTAACTTAGGAGGAAAGATTTCAAAGATTTTATTCGGAACGTTAGATTCCGATGACGAAGAATTATAAAAAAACTATTTTGATAGTATTCAAAAGAATGAAAAAGTTTTGATAAGAAATCAAAAACAGATCGCAACAGTCGTAAATGACCTTAAAAATAAGTATATTGAAAAATTTCAGAAAATGTCAGAAAACCTTAAATTGCTTCAAGTTATACCAGCAATACAAGAGATTCAACACATGCATCTCCTGACATTTGAACTCAAAGATATCAAAAATATTCTAGATGAAATCGCAACCGCAATGAGTTTTGCAAGATTACATCTTTTACATGAATCAATATTACCTTATTCAAAATTCCTTGAATTAATAAAAAATGTGACGATAATACCTTTACATCATCTGAAAGATTATTATCAGATATGTCATACGAAAGTAATTTTCAAAAAGAAAGCATTACTATTTTTAATATCAATCCCAACGGTATACGAAGAAAGTTATGATTTATACAAGTTTTACTATCTACCGCAAAACAATTTATCCCTTCCATATACCGATCCCTATTTACTCTCACAAGAAGAAACCCTGAAATGGTCAACGAAATTTTGCCATCCAGTGGAGGATGATTATCTATGCGATCAAGACACCTTAGCTGAATCACCAGCATGCCTTCAAAATATTTTGAAAAACCACACCGAAAACTGTCCAAGAGCGACAACGGTACTTTCCCCTGATTTAAAGTTATTAGAAGATGGAAATATCCTATCCATCGAAAACAAAAATGTTTTAGAAAAATGTCTTCAGCAAACAAGACATTATTTTGTGCCTCCTATGACAATTCTACGAACCAAATGTGCTGTGAGCAACACGAGAAAAGAAATTGTCCCAACTACTACATTTAATGAAGAAAAATACGTGATTTTACCCAAGATGACTTTATTCAACCCAAATTCCACAAATGAAGAATCCCGGAAAGATGAAGACATCCCGGATATCAAGATAGAAGACCTGGACCAATGGAATCTCCAGCCTTCAAGATCTATATTTTTGCTTATTTTTATAATAATCATTTTGTTGATAATTACTTATTCTATTTTGAAATATTTAAGAAAAGATATTTTTTGTAAAGCTACACCTACTACAGGTGATACCTTTATTCAAGGTGGGGAGGAATTACATAATGCCAACCCTGTATACCTTAGATGAATTGCTTATCTGTATTGCATTCCATTTGAATATGAACATGTTACATTTTGATTACTAAGCATTAAGATCACACCACTGTGTGCATGACGTGGGTGTTGTTTGTCGCGTGTTATTCATTACAGATAAGATATGTTATAAATACCTTCCAAGACGAAAGGTTCGTCAATTAATTCAGTGCATTTCTTCCTAGCTTATTGTTAGAATAGGATAATCTTCCGTTGTACATAAATAAATTCTTTTTTAAAAGATCGGCTTTCGCTCCAAAAACGTAATTATATATAAATATATATATCCTGGAAAATTTCTTTGTGTGTGAGACACAATGGAAATAATGGTAAATGGTAAATTCGTTCCTCAAAGCGAATCAGCAACAAAACTATCAATCCACTCGAGACGATGAACGTCCTTCTTTCATTGTTGATTATTTCGTATAAATTTCTGCGTTCTCGGATTCCATCCCCGGGTTCGTTCGGAGGGTTTGAATCATTAGGGATCAGTTCGTCGGTTGCTTTGACATCGTTGTGACAGACGTTCCATCCGTCCAAAGGCTTGGGGAACAAATGTCAGCGTTTCTGGTGTTTTGTTTCCAGATTTATAACTAATTGGATGAATCGATGAAACTCCTGGAGGGCTACAATCCGAGACGGATCCGGGGGGCGTTTTGTCAGGGTTCCTAGGGGAAGACGCCAAGATTCAAGGTCGTCGAACCGATACAAATTGAACAGATAATGAACAGATATATATTATAACAATGGTAATTGGAGATGAGGTTACGCTTCTAAAGTTCAGAAATGAAACTGACAAAGATAAAATGAAAGAATATAAGAGATTCGAATTACTTCACACTTTAACCCCAGTTTTTCTGATATGTTCAATATAATTCGGTGATATGTTGAAAATAATTTTCGAAATGAATTAACATTTGAGTAAGGTTAGGTTACTTTGAGTTAGCACAGTGTTAAATATGATTCTTGAATTTGATTGATATTTAGGTTAGATAAAATTAGGCTAGCGTTAGGAAAGCGTCGAAAATAATTTTCGAAATGAATTGATATTTGTGTTAGCCTAGGTTAAGACAGTATCAGATACAATTCTTGAAATGAATTTATATTTGGCTTAGGTTAACCTTACTTAGGACAGTGTTGAAAATAATCTGAAATTGTTGAAACTCATTCTTGAAATGAATTATTATTTAGGTTAGGTTAGATCAAGTTGGGACAGTGTTGAAACTTTGAAACCATTCTTTGAATACATTATTATTTAGGTTAGGTTAGCTCAAGTTGGGAAAGTATTGAAACAATTCCCGAAACGAATAAATATTTAGGTAAGGTTAGCTCAAGTCAGGTCAGTGTTGAAACAATTCTTAAAATGAATTAATTTTTAGGTTAGATTAGCTCAAGTTGGGAGAGTGTTGAAACAATTCTCAAAATGAATTGATATTAAGGTTATGTTAGCTCAAGTTGGGATAGTGTTCAAACAATTCTCAAAATGAATTAATATTTGGGTTAGGTTAGTTTAGCTGTTCCATGTGAGAAGAAATTTTAGTTTTTCTGATATATTCAATATGATTCCATGTATTGAAAGTTATAAAATACAATGACATTATTTGTCATACTGACACTGATCCCTGAAGTCCGTTTTAGTACACAGAAAAATGAAGAGAATTTTTGATATATGCAATATGATTTATCGATTTAATCTTATGGAGTTTATAAAAATTGAATGATGGTATTTGTCATACTGACAATGGACACTGAGGGCTGTTTTGTTACACAAAAAAAAAAGGGTTTTTCTGATATATTCAATATAATTCGGTGATAGTGTCGAAAATAATTCTCAAAATGAATAAACATTTAGGTAAGGTTAGGTTACTTTGAGTTAGGACAGTGATAAATATGATTCTTGAATTTAATAAATATTTAGGTTAGGCTGGCATTAGGAAAGCGTTGAAAATAATTTTCGGAATGAATCGATATTTATGTTAGCTTAGGTTAAGACAGTGTCAAATAGAATTCTTGAAATTAATTAGTATTTAGGTTAGGTTAGCCTAAGTTGGGACAGTGTTGAAAATAATCTGAAATAGTTGAGACTCATTCTTGAAATGAATTATTATTTAGGTAAGGTTAGATCTGGTTTGAACAGTGTTGAAAAAATTCCCTTAATAGATTATAATTTTTGTAAGGTTAGCTCAAGTTGGGACAGTTTTGAAAAAATTCTCAAAATGAATTAATATTTAGGTAAGGTTAACTCAAGTCGGAGCAGTGTTGAAACAATTCTTGAAATGAATTAATATTTAGGTTAGCCTTAGTTAGCACAGTGTTTAAAATGATCATTAGAATGAATTTATAATAAGGTTACGATAGGATAGCCTGAGTTACGAAATTGTTGAAAATTATTCTTGAAATGAATTATTATTTAGGTTGGGTAAGGTAAGCTCAAGTTGGGCAGTGTTGAAACAATACTTAAAATAAATTAATATTTAGGTAAGGTTAGCTCAAGTTGGGTTGGTGTTGAAACAATTCTTAAAATGAATTAATTTTTATGTAAGGTTAGCTCAAGTTGGGTGAGTGATGAAACAATTCTCAAAATGAATTGATATTTAGGTTGGGTTAGCACAAGTTGGGACAGTGTTGAAATAATTCTCAAACTAAATAAATATTTAGGTTAGGTTAGTTTAGCTTAAGTTAGGACAGTGTTGAAAATCATTCTTGAAATTAATTAATATTCAGGTAAGGTTAGCCTCAGTTAGCACAGTGTTAATTATATTTCTCGAAATGAATTGATAGTTAGTTTACGTTAGGTTAGCCTAAGTTAGGACATCGTCGAAAATCATTCTTGAAATGTTTTTGGAATTTGGAGACAGTTTTTTGTGTATATTCGCTTGAATGTCCGACTCAGGGGTGTTTAAGATCGTTACTTTGACCGATTATTGAAAAAACATTCCCTATAATGCCTATAGGTACATGTTGTTCACTAAGTTGTTGCTAGGTATAAGTACGACACTTCTTTCAGCTGGTCAAGAATCCCTTTTTGAAGGCGATCCTGAACTAGTTTGACCATTCAAGAAGACGATGTCGTATGTCTTCTATCTCTGTCTACCTAGTGTCCGAAATTAAACCACCCTTAGCAACCCCTCAATGTCCTTATTTGTAGAGACCGTCGAAACTCCATTTCCGAATCTGACGACGCGACACTTTCAATCGACGTCTTGTCTCAACCTAACCATCCAGACATGCTGCGACTCCACCAACCGGTGCTGATCCCATCGTTTCAGACGCGTCCGAAGGCGATCTCTGGTCTCGGGGGACCGGGAGGTGGGTGGGAGGTGGAGGAATCGACAACTACGATGACGAGAAACGTCACCGCGATCTGCACGGACCGTCGGACTTGGATACGGCGGATATCGAATTGTGGCGGACCCATCTCAAAGGCAGGGGTTGGTGAGGGAGAAGGTGAGGGTTTGGGGTATTTGATGATTGGACCTCCAGGGTATTTAAATAAGGAGAAGCTGACGTGGATGGGATGTTTCCGGGAGGCGGGGAGTGGGGTCTATTGAATTTGAGGGTGATTGTTGGAACTTTGAAACGTTATCCTACATGGGTGTATGAATGAAGTTGGAGCATATCAACCCTAACGGTGAATATTGCATACGTTTCGGGAAATTCCGAAATGGTGGTATTTATATGCGTTCATATAATTGATGATCTAACTTTTAAGGGATTTGCGTTTGGACACAATGAACGGGGAAATGAAAAACTGAAACCGTTCTGCTGAAAATGCCTCCGCGCCGATAAATGCCCAATACTCTCGGGATATCCCATGTTTGTGGTTTGGAAATAAACATTTGCAAATCCGTGACAGCGGAAACAACTCAGTATGGCAGTATTTTCAATTATCCACGAAAAAATATCGGACAGCTTTCAATCCTATCGAAAAAAAAATACGAAAAGCACTGCCGTGAAGGCAGGAGCTTTTGAGCGCTCGTACATGCACCTTGTAAGTAGATTCGCATTTTCCAGTTTTAGAAATCAATTGAAGGAATTTTTGACTGCTGTAAAAAAAATTCTGAAACTCAGGCAAAACTCCAGACTTCATGTCGGTGCTTCAGCTGATCAATTTTTTTCCGATAATTCGCTAGAATTTTCCACGGTATCTATGGTCTTGGTGATGCGATCTGGACAAAATTTTGCACGTAGTTTGAATACATTATTCCTGAGCTAGGTGCATAATTTCATTCCAATCCGATCAGTAGTTTCGAAACTATCAGGAAAAAAATATTTTGAACGGCCATATTTACGGAACCCCTAGTCTAATTTTGCTCATTGATGAACGTGACCGTGAAATTTGCGATCCAAACCCACCCTGAAAATTTCAAGTTCCTAGGCCTTTCCGTTCAAAAGTTAGAATTTTCTATGGTTTCTATGGTTCTGGTCATGCAATATGGACAAAATATTGCTTCAATATATCATTCTCGATTAAAATACAAAATTTCATCTCGATCGAATCCGTAGTTTCGAATTTATCGAGAAAACAAAATTTCAAACGACCGTATTTACGGAACCCCTTGTATAATGTTGCTCATAGATGAACGTGATCACGACATTCAAGATCCACACCTATCCTGAAAATTTCAAGTCCCTAGGCCTTTCCGTTCGAAAGTTATGATTTTCTATGGTTTCTATGGTTCTGGTCATGTGATCTAGACAAAATTCCACATGTAGCTTGAACACCTCATTTTCCATTTGAGTGCAAAATTTCATCTCGATCAAATCTGTAGTTTTCAAGTAATCAAGGAAACAAAACTTTGAACTGCCATATTTACGGAACCCCTGGTGGAATTTGGCCCATTAACGAACTCAACCGAGCCATTCGGGAACTGAACCCACACTGAAAATTTCAAGTCTCTAGGTTGTTCCGTTCGAGAGTTATCGTGCTTACGGCCGGACGGCCGGACGGACAGACTCGAATTTTCCGACGGATTCGTCATCAGTGAGTCGAACATAGTCGATTGAGACCATTTTCGGCTCAAAATTCGAAAAATACAGACATCGTGACGAAATGATATAGCCCTCGTGTAAGTAGTACGAGCGCTCAAAAATGGCGCACTTTGGTTCAAATATGTATCTGTTTCGTTTCTATCGCTGTTTTATAACAGTCGCCTACATAATCAGAAATGACTGAGTAATTTATGGAAATACAAACAATTGAATTCGAAACGGAATGAGAAATTCATAAACTCTGAAATTTTCAATGTTTCTATATACGTTTTGACCAACCGATTTTTCGTGAGTCATAAAAATTCAAGTTCCAAAAGATAAAATGAAAAAAAATATATTTTTCTTCTACCTCATTTTTCAATTGTCATCTAAGCTAGGATGTTATATAATATTTGAATACTTGATGACATTTGTACAAAGAATTGAAGATGTATACATTGACCGCTGTTCTATCAGGTTTAATTTCGAAGTTTTACAGTAGCAAGAACATCAAAGTACTTGCAATACAAATAAAAAAAATTAATAAACCAAATTTATCTGCATATACATTTTCCAGGAGTTTTTTTTTTCAATCTGAATATTGGTTGTTGTATTTTACTGTGATGGTTTGGAGTACTTTTACATTTTTCTCTGTGCAATATTTTTGTTGTAGTCATATCCATATTTTTTCTGTGAATAATTCATTTTTCTGTAATCCTGTTGATTTTTGTCACAGTAATAAGAACATCAAAATAATTCCATATAAATGTACATACATTTCCCACGAGTTCCTTTTTTTCGATCTCAATATTTTTTGTTGATTTTCACTGTGCGTGTGATTTCTTTTGTTCTGTGTTGTATATGATTCTGTTCAATTTATCTATGTGATTGTTTATATATCATTTCTTTTTTCTCTGGGATTGGTCTATTTTTTGAAGTTTTTATATCGTATATGTTCTTCTTTTTGCAATAGTTCTGCTGATATTTATATTTGTGCGAGAGTTTTTCTGTTGTGAACGTTATGTTTTCCTTCTGATAAACATCAGAAATATATTTATTCGTGAATAATTCTTTTTTCTTTCTGATTCTATTAATTTTTTTTCACATAAGTGAAAACATCAAAATACTTCCATATTATTATAAATATTGAAAATTAATAAACCAAATTTATCTGCACAAACATGTTCCAGGAGTTATTTTTTTTCAATAATAATATTTTTTTTTTCGTGATTTGTCTTCAGTTATATGCGAAAATATGATTTCATTTGTTAATAGTTCTGTGTTCTTTGATTCTGTTTATTTTTTTCATGTGGTTTTTTATATATAATTTCTTTCTCCTCCTCATAATTAATAATTATTCGTGAATTCTTTTTATTTGATTCTATTTTTTTTTCACAGAAGTGAAGCATCAAAATACTTTCATATAAATATGTATTGAAAATGAATAAACCAAATTCACCTGCCTTCTTTTCAATCTTAAAATTTTTTGTTGTTTTTTACTGTGGTTGTGATTTGTATTCTGTTATATTCGGAAATATGATTTCATTTGTTAATAGTTCTGTGTTCTATGATTCTGCTCATTTTTTCTATGTGGTTTTTTATATATTATTTCTTTCTTCTCTGGGGTTGGTATATTTTTTATAGTTTGTATATCGTATATGTATATTCTTCTTTGTGCAATAGTTTTGTTGCAGTCATATTTATATTTATGCGAAAGTTTTTCTGTTGTGAAAGTTATGTTCTCCTTCAAAAATACTCCAGGAATATATTTAATCGTGAATAATTCTTTTTTATTTGATTCTCTTAATTTTTTTCACAGAAGTAACAGCATTAAAAGACATTACTACAAATATTGGGAATTAATAAACCGAATACATGTTCCAGGAAATACTTTTTTTTACTTAATATTTTTGGTTGTTTTTTACTGTGCTTGTGGTTTGTCTTCTGTTACATTCGGAAATATGATTTCATTTGTTGATAGTTCTGTGTTCTATGATTCTGTTCAGTTTTTCTGAGTGGTTTTTTCATATATTATTTCTTTCTTCCCCGGGGTTGGTCTATTTCATGTAGTTTGTATATCGTATATATTCTTCTTTGTGCAATTGTTTTGTTGCAGTAATATTTATATTTGTGCGGAAGTTTTTTTGTTGTGGACGTTGTTTTCCTCCTTACATACCCCAGAAATATATTTATTCGTGAATAGTTCTTTTTTCCTTGATTCTATTATTTTTTCTTCACAGAAGTCGAAGCATCAAAATACTTCCATATAAATAATGAAAATGAATAAACCAAATTCACCTGCCTTCTTTTCAATCTTAATATTTTTTGTTGTTTTTTACTGTGGTTGTGATTTATTTTCTGTTATATTTGGAAATATGATTTCATTTGTTAATAGTTCTGTGTTCTATGATTCTGCTCATTTTTTCTATGTGGTTTCTTATATATTATTTTTTTCTTCTCTGGGGTTGGTCTATTTTTTATAGTTTGTATATTGTATATGTATATTCTTCTTTGTGCAATAGTTTTGTTGCAGTCATATTTATATTTATGCGAAAGTTTTTCTGTTGTGAAAGTTATGTTCTCCTTCAAATATACTCCAGGAATATATTTAATCGCGAATAATTATTTTTATTTGATTCTCTTAATTTTTTTCACAGAAGTAACAGCATTAAAAGACATTACTATAAATATTGGGAATTAATAAACCAAATACATGTTCCAGGAAATATTTTTTTTTACTTAATATTTTTGGTTGTTTTTTACTGTGCTTGTGGTTTGTCTTCTGTTACATTCGGAAATATGATTTCATTTTTTGATAGTTCTGTGTTCTATGATTCTCTTCAGTTTTTCTAAGTGGATTTTTCATATATTATTTCTTTCTTCTCCGGGGTTGGTCTATTTCATGTAGTTTGTATATCGTATATATTCTTCTTTGTGCAATTGTTTTGTTGCAGTCATATTTATATTTGTGCGGAAGTTTTTTTGTTGTGGACGTTGTTTTCCTCCTTATATACTACAGAAATATATTTATTCGTTCTTTTTTCCTTGATTCTATTGATTTTTTTCACAGAAGTGAAGCATCAAAATACTATCATATAAATATGTATTGAAAATGAATAAACCAAATTCACCTGCCTTCTTTTCAATCTTGAAAGTTTTTGTTGTTTTTTACTGTGGTTGTGATTTGTCTTCTGTTATATTCGGAAATATGATTTCATTTGTTAATAGTTCTGTGTTCTATGATTCTGCTCATTTTTTCTATGTGGTTATTTATATATTATTTCTTTCTTCTCTGAGGTTGGTCTATTTTTTATAATTTGTATATCGTATATGTATATTCTTCTTTGTGCAATAGTTTTGTTGCAGTCATATTTATATTTATGCGAAAGTTTTTCTGTTGTGAAAGTTATGTTCTCCTTCTAATATACTCCAGGAATATATTCAATCGTGAATAATACTTTTTTATTTGATTCTCTTAATTTTTTTCACAGAAGTAACAGCATTAAAAGACATTACTATAAATATTGGGAATTAATAAACCAAATACATGTTCCAGGAAATACTTTTTTTCACTTTTTCATATTTTTGGTTGTTTTTTACTGTGCTTGTGGTTTGTCTTCTGTTACATTCGGAAATATGATTTCATTTGTTGATAGTTCTGTGTTCTATGATTCTGTTCAGTTTTTTTATATATTATTTCTTTCTTCTCCGAGTTTGGTCTATTTCATGTAGTTTGTATATCATATATATTCTTCTTTGTGCAATTGTTTTGTTGCAGTCATATTTATATTTCTGCGGAAGTTTTTTTGTTGTGAACGTTGTTTTCCTCCTTATATACTTCAGAAATATATTTATTCTTGAATAGTTCTTTTTTCCTTGATTCTATTAATTTTTTTTTCACAGAAGTCGAAGCATCAAAATACTTTCATATAAATACATATACATTCTCCAGGAGTTACTTTTTTCAATCTTATTATTTTTTGTTGGTTTTTACTGTGCTTGTGATTTTTCTTCTGTTATATTCGGAAATATGATTTAATTCGTTAATCGTTCTGTGTTCTATAATTCTGTTTTTTCTGTGATTGTTTATATATTATTTTTTCCTTCTCTGGGGTTTGTCTTTTTTTTGTAGTTTGTACATCGTATCTATTCTTCTTTGTGCAACTGTTTTGTTGCAGTCTTATTTATATTTGTGCGAAATTTTGTTGATGTGGACGTTATGTTTTTCTTCCGATATACTTCAGAAACATATTTATTTGTGAATAATTTTTTTTCTTCGATTCTATTGATTTCATTTCACAGAAGTGAGGACATCGAAATACTTTTATATAAATATTGGAGATAAATAAAACAAATTCATTTGCACTCACATTCTCCAGGAGTTACTTTTTCGTCAATCTCAATATTTTTTGTTAGTTTGTAATTTGTCTTCTATTATATTCGGAATCATGATCTATGTGGTTTCTTCTTCTATATTATTCCTCACTTCTCTGGGGTTGAAAAATTCGTAGTAGTTCTATATTTTTCTTTCTGCCATATTTTTGTTGCAGTCATACTATGCGGATTTTTTTTATTGTGAACCTTATGTTTTTCTTCTGGTATACTTCGAAAATATTTATTTTGTGAATAATTCTTTTTCTGTGATTCTGTTAATTTTTTTTGGAATTATTTTTATGAATAAATGAATTAATAAATTTTTTTATTATTCGAATGAAATAATTGGGTGCTAGTGCCCCCTCTCGGTATGCGCATGCGATAAGAAATATTCACACATCTCCATGGACAAATAAGCAAAACCATATTCGCTAAATGTGTCGTGCTTGGTCACAACAAAACCGCAGGAAGCTCTCCCAACGCTAAAGACCCTCAAACACGCCCTAATCACCCCCTATCGGGGCGACGTTCACGCCGACGACCTTTTCAGGGCAACGGAGTCGGGATGCAGGTTGCATCCGGCCAATATTTGTGTTGCCGGAATGCTAAATGCGACGAAAATGCCGTTTTGTTCCTGGCCGACGTGATCGGCTTACCGCGGTCCGAAAGTGTCGCGACGATTTTGTTAATTCAGCCCCCAATACACAGCCAGGACGACACGCGGAATAAAATGTTGATTTCGGAATTTTGATTATCGCAGTTCGGTTGGAATGGTCAGATGCTGTGTACATACGAATGGAAGTGGACTGTATTTTTATTCAAGGTTCGCACCAGGGACAAAGCAGACAAAACGCATTGAGCCAATTCGAAGAAGTGTGATTTTTAACATAAAATGATATTTTTGAAATCGAAAGCCTTGTTAAAAAAAAAACAATCTTTATTTACAACGGACGATTATCCGACCTATCTAGCATACAGTTAGAAAGAGACTTCTTTTTGAGCGCTCGTACTACTTACACGAGGGCTATATCATTTCGTCACAATGTCTGTATTTTTCGAATTTTGAGCTGAAAATGGTCTCAATCGACTATGTTCGACTCACTGATGACGAATCCGTCGGAAAATTCGAGTCTGTCCGTCCGTCCGTAAGCACGATAACTCTCGAACGGATCAACCTAGAGACTTGAAATTTTCAGTGTAGGTTCAAATCCCAAATGCCTCGGTTGAGTTCGTTAATGGGCAGAATTCCACCAGGGGTTCCGTGAATATGGACGTTCAAAGTTTTGTTCCCCTGATTTCTTGAAAACTACAGATTTGATTGAGATGAAATTTTGCACTCAAATGGAGAATGAGGTGTTCAAGCTACATGTGAAATTTTGCCCAGATCGCATGACCAGAACCATAGGAACTATAGAAAATTGTAACTTTTGAACGGAAACGCCTAGGGACGTGAAATTTTCAGGATAGGTGTGGATCTCGAATGTCGTGATCACGTTCATCTATGAGCAAAATTATTCTAGGGGTTCCGTAAATATGGTCGTTTGAAATTTAGTTTTCTTAATAATTTCAAAACTACAGATTCGATCGTCACGAAATTTTGTATTTAAATGGAGAATGATATATTCAAGCTACATTTCTCCAGATCACATCACCAGAACCATAGAAACCATAGAACATTGTAACTTCTGAACGAAAAGGCCTAGGAACTTGAAATTTTCAGGGTGGGTTTGAATCGCGAATATCGCAGTCACGTTCATCAATGAGCAAAATTAGACTAGGGGTTCCGTAAATATGGCCGTTCAAAATATTTTTTTCCTGATAGTTTCAAAACTACTGATCGGGTTGGAATGAAATTTTGCACCTAGCTGAGGAATAATGTATTCAAACTACGTGAATTTTGTTCAGATCGCAGTACCAAGACCATAGATACCGTAGAAAATTCTAGCGAATTATCGAAAAAAAATTGATCAGCTGAAGCACTGACATGAAGTCTGGTGTTTCGCCTAAGTTTCAGAATATTTTTGACAGCTGTCGAAAATTCCTTCAATTGATTTCTAAAACTGGAAAATGCGAATCCATCTACAAGGTGCATGTACGAGCGCTCAAAAGCTCCTGCCTTCACAACAGTGCTTTTCGTAATTTTAATTATTGACGTCTTCAGAGGTATTTATAACATAATCTTATCTGAAACTTCAAGAAGGAAAACAACAAACAATGAACACCTGCACTTGTGCGTCATTGGTAAATTCAAAGCTCATCAAAATTATACATAGTTATAGTTATATTAAATGAATAGTAGATCAAAGGTTCATCTGAGATATACAGGGTTGGCATTATGTAATTATATACACAAAAGAATGACCCTCTGTGAGCTTCTCGCAATTATTTTCGAAAAAAAAAAAATTTAGAGCCTCAGTTTACGCTCACTGCTATGTATTCGAATCAGTCATATTCGGGAGGTCACCCAAACCTCGAATTATTTGCACAGCATTTCACGAAGCTGCATTGCAGTCGTACGAAATCTCGGAATACGTAATTCCGAAGTCTGAATTATGCACAACGCGATGGGAAGCGGTAGTTTTCTTCAATCGGTAAATCTGCGAAAGGCGAGAAGTTCAAAGCAACTCCTCCATTTTTCTTGCTGTGATTACGGAAAGCCTCCGCCTGAGGCGGGTACAGGGCTTGAATTGAAGAATTTCCGATTGGATTGAGTGTTCGGGATGAAGGGGGCTCGTGGAACAACTGATTGGTTTTTAGGAAGGGATTTGCGATTAATTTGGTCTACATTGTTGGATTTCGGAAAAATTACGGTCGATCTGGCAGAGTTTAGCATAGAAAAAGAAGTTGTCGTGGTCGCGAAATCTGAAAATCGCCACTTTAAATATTTTCACTCTCGAAATAGAAATTTTTGGTTTTCAATCATTTATATTTTTTCGACAGGTCAGTTGGGAGTCTCGTAGAAAATCAGCGATCACCTACTCGAAATCAAATTCCCTCACTCCGAAAGTGACCTTTTTCGCACTCCCGTAACGAACCCGCGCGTAATCTCCGTACCCTGGCTGGCAAACAACTAACTCTCACTCTTTAAATTACATGTTCGTATTCCCAGATATTACACAAATTCGAAGGATTAGAGCCCCCGCATCGAATATCGAAAAAATAAAAAGTGTAAATTTCCTTATTTCTCATCATTATTTCCACCCCAACATAAAACGTCTGAACCAAATAAATAACAAGAGAAACTCGGAATGTTTTTTTGTTCCTAAATCAAACTCCAAATCCATTTTATCTGTCTCTCCTCCTAACGAGCCAACCCCACATGGCAAAATTCCAAGGGCGCAAAAAACCTCTCCTCCACGCTAACACAATATCAAATATATATATTTTCGTCTCGAACTGAAGAAGCAATCCCTTCAATAAATAGGACAAACCCTATGCCCCTAAAAAGGAAATCTCGTGATCCTCGAATGCTTGCACAGCGACGATCGAAGAGACAAAAGTTCACATTGAAACACCCTGAAGTGTCATTTCACATGAAGTCTATCAGAAATAACAGACGATTTCCCTTTCACTAACCTTTCTTCTAGGATTATTGAAATATAATTCATACTGTAATGAATTTAGTTCAACTTCTAAACTAATTCATTTACAGTTCACTAACACAATAATTTATTTACAAACTATATAATGTATCTTGACGCTATCTTGTACTGCAGTGCCTGCACTTCGGGCCGATGTCGATTTATATACCGCTTCATAGTTTCTCGAACGCTCTGGAATGTCTCGGTCTTTCCAGAACGGCGTGGTCGCGTCTAGAACGTTACAATATTCTTTTTTGAGCGCTCGTACTACTTACACGAGGGCTATATCATTTCGTCACGATGTCTATATTTTTCGAATTTTGAGCAGAAAATGGTCTCAATCGACCAGGTTCGACTCACTGAAGACGAATCCGTCGGAAAATTCGAGTCTGTCCGTCCGGCCGTCCGTAAGCACGATAACTCTCGAACGGAAAAACCTAGAGACTTGAAATTTCCAGTGTGGGTTAAGTTCCCGAATACCTCGGTTAAGTTCGTTAATGGGCCAAATTCCACCAGGGGTTCCGTAAATATGGCCGTTCGAAGTTTTGTTCCCCTGATTACTTGAAAACTACAGATTCGATCGGGATGAAATTTTGCAACCAAATGAAGAATGAGGTGTTCAAGCTACATGTGAAATTTTGTCCAGATCACATCACCAAAACCATAGAAACCATAGATAATTGTAACTTTTGAACGGAAACGCCTAGGGACTTGAAATTTTCAGGATAGGTGTGGATCTCGAATGTCGTGATCACGTTTATCTATGAGCAAAATTATACCAGGGGTTCCGTAAATATGGTCGTTTGAAATTTCCAAACTACAGATTCGATCGTGAGGAAATTTTGTATACTAATGGAGAATGATATATTCAAGCTACATTTCTCCAGATCGTATGATCAGAACCATAGAAACCATAGGAAATCATAACTTTCGAACGGAAAGGCCAAAGGACTTGAAATTTTCAGGATAAGTGTGAATCTGAAATGTCGCGTTCACGTTCATCAATGAGCAGTATTATACTAGGGGTTCCGTAAATACGGTCGTTAGAAATTCTGTTAAGCGATAATTTCGAAACTACGAATTCGATCGAGATAAAATTTTGTATTTTAATCGAGAATGATATATTAAAGCTACATTTTGTCCAGATCGCATGACCAGAACCATAGAAACCATAGAAAATTATAACTTCCGAAGGGAAAGGCCTAGGAACTTGAAATTTTCAGGGTAGATTTGGATCGCGAATGTCGCGGTCACATTCATCAATGAGCAAAATTAGACTAGGGGTTCCGTAAATATGGACTTCTAAAATATTCTTTTCCTGATAATTTCGAAACTACTGATTGGATTGGAATGAAATTCTACAACTAGCTGAAGAACAATGTATTCAAACTACGTGCGAAATTTTGTCAAGCTCACCAAGAACATGAATAATGTGGAAAAGTTTGAGAATTTTTTTGACAGCGGTCGAAAATTTCTTCAATTGATTTATAAAACTGGAAAAAGCGAATCTACCTACAAGGTGGACGAACGAGCGCTCAAAAGCTCCTGATTTCACGGCAGTGCCTTTCGTAATTTTTCATGACTGGATTGGGTAACATCGAATACAACCACGAAATTTCGTCAAGAATATTGTTATCCAAAAAAAAAACATCCATCAAATTCGCTCTAAAGTTCTTGGTTATCCCCCTTCAGCCACACAATCAAGAATAATGAAAACGTATCTAACACCTTCTCAAAGTGGCGCTTCCTCCGCAACCCTCCCAGATGGGGGTGAAACTCTTTATCCCCTCACCGACTATATAACATCTCATAAGGATTCGAGCGGGCTCACTTGATGATATTGCCGTTGGCGTTAATAGAATTTATCGGCCATCATTTAAGCTTTATGCGCCTTTCTGAACGTCAACATCTAACGGTATGGCTTTCGAAGAAACACTCTTGTAGCCCGAAGTGACGGATGATTTTTTCGCGGCGCAGAGGCCATTGAATTTTTTACGAGGAGATTGATTGGCCGGCTTGATTGATTTTCCCCGACTATTGGGGGACAAAGAGGGTGCTGGGGGTGGAGGGGGAGGTTATTGGTGCAGGTGGATTCGGAAGTGATAGATTGGGGCTTTTTTCCTTTCGTTATATTGGGACGGTGGTAGCTGCAACTTATAATGTGAACAAGGCTTTATATTGGTGTTTGAATATTACATTTATTTGTACTGTCAATTTATTTTTATAAACTTCTGCAGATGGAATTAACAAATTATATTGAATATATCAAAAAAACCCAAATATAATTATTATTAAAGTTATGCCTTGGCAACATCGACAACTCATTTTCAAGTGTAAATATCCCTATTTTTCCAACAAATCCGTTTCACTGGCCAGGAAAAACGGAATTATTCATTCATAACCTCCATGGTATCCGGAAGGAAGTTTTGGTTCTGAAAAATATCATTGAATTCATTCGGTTATAAAGAAAAAAATTCCAACACATAAAATGGGAAAAAAATGTTTTTATTTTTTATTCTTCATCAGAGCTAACAGGTATTTATCGTTTTCTGAACAATTATTGAAAAGTTTGAAACAATAAATGTTTTTCCTTCTTATATATTCAATCAGAAATTTATTTTTATGTGAATCATTCTTTGTTAGTGATTTTGTTCATTTCTGTTTATAAGTTTCACAGTAGTAATAACATCAGAATACTCTGTGAAAATTGGAGATTAATAAACCATATTTATTATCATAAATGATTTCCAGGAGTTCCTTTGTATTCATCTCACTTTTTTTTGTTGTTTTTCACTGTGATTATGATTCGCCCTTTGTACCTTTGTGGTACTTATATATTCTTCTTTGTGCAATATTTTTGATGTAGTTATATTCATTAGTGTGACATATCATTCCTTTATGGTGCTTCAAAATATATTATTTGTGGATCATTTTTGTAACCATATTTATAAGAATAACCAATTTTCAGGTTTTTTTTTAATCTCACGATTTTTTATTGTTTTTTCACTGTGATTATGATTCATCTTCTATTTTCTTCAGTTAATAAATTCAGTCATTGATTTGGTGATAATTTTGTGTTGTCTGATTTGTTTATTATTTCTATGTGGTTTTATTATACCTATAATTTTTTCTATCTGGGGATAGGTCTATTGTTTTGTAGTTTGTAGTACTTATATATTCTTCTTTGTGCAATAATTTGGGGTTCATATTCATATGTGCGAAAAATGTTATTCATTGTAAATGTTTTTTTCCTTCTGGTATATTCCATATTCAAAATCATAAATAATTCCTAGGAGGAGGAGTATCCATCTGACAATTTTTTGTTGTTTTTCACTGTGATTACGATTCATCTTTTGATACCTTCAAAAATATATTTTATTTTGTTAATAATTATTTGTGGTAGTTTATATATTCTTCTTCGTGCAATATTTTTGTTGTAGTCATATCTATATGTGTGAAATATAGTTCCCTTTTGGTATATTTACTTCAGAATTATATTTTTTGTGGATCACTTTCATAACCATATTTATTAGTAGAAACAATTTTCAGGATTTTTTTATCTGACTATTTTTTATTGTTTCCTTACTGTGATCATAATTCATCTTCTGTTATATTCAGAAATAAATTTCGAATTGGTGATAATTTTGTGTTCTATGATTTGTTTATTATTTCTATGTGGTTTTATTATACCTATAATTTTTTCTATCTGGGGATAGGTCTATTGTTTTGTAGTTTGTAGTACTTATATATTCTTCTTTGTGCAATAATTTGGGGTTCATATTCATATGTGTGAAAAATGTTATTCATTGTAAATGTTTTTTTCCTTCTGGTATATTCCATATTCAAAATCATAAATAATTCCTAGGAGGAGGAGTATCCATCTGACTATTTTTTGTTGTTTATCACTGTGATTACGATTCATCTTTTGATATCTTCAAAAATATATTTTATTTTGTTAATAATTATTTGTGGTAGTTTATATATTCTTCTTCGTGCAATATTTTTGTTGTAGTCATATCTATATGTGTGAAATATAGTCCCCTTTTGGTATATTTACTTCAGAATTATATGTTTTGTGGATCACTTTCATAACCATATTTATTAGTAGAAACAATTTTCAGGATTTTTTTATCTGACTATTTTTTATTGTTTCCTTACTGTGATCATAATCCATCTTCTGTTATATTCAGAAATAAATTTTGAATTGGTGATAATTTTGTGTTCTATGATTTGTTTATTATTTCTATGTGGTTTTATTATACTTATACTTTTTTCTATATGGGGTTAGGTCTATTTTTTTGTAGTTTGTGATACTGATATATTCTTATTTGTGTAATATTTTTGTGTTTATATTCATAGGTATGTGTGAAATTTTGTTATATTGTGAATGTTTTTCTCCTCCTGGTATATTTAATCAGAAAAAAATTTTTTTCGAGCCATTCTTTGTTTGTGATTTTGATTATTTCTGTTTATAAGTTTCATCTGAATATTCTTCGAAAATTGGAGTTTAATATACAATATTCATCATCATAAATAATCCCCAGGAGTTCCTTTCTATTCATGTGACTATTTTTTGTTGTTTTTCACTGTGATTATGATTCCACTTCTGTTATCTTCAGATATATATTTCAATATTATTTTAATATAAGTATTCTTCTTCTTTCTCTGTGGGTCTTTTTTTGTAGTTGTTCTTACATATTTTTCTTCGTGCAATATTTCGGTTGTGGTCATATTCGTATGAATGAAATTCTTCTTAATGTAAACTTTAAGTTTTTCTTCTTGTATGTTCACTTCAGTGAATAATTCTTTATTTGTGATTTTGTTTTCTCATTATTCGAATAGTATCAAAACTGTCAAATTATATTTGTTGTTTTCGAATGATTATGGGGATTTCAGCTGTGACGTTGATATTAAGAAATATCTTATCCAATTTTTGTGAGTTTAACAAAAGTAAAGAAATCGAAATACGATTTACATGAATATTAAACAATTATAAACCATGTTCATTGGCACAAACATTCTCCTGGAGTTTTTTTTTTAATTTGATGTTTTTTCACTTAATCTCAGGGTTCTTGAGAGAATTAATAACTCCCTTCAGGTTTTACAGTTATAATAAAATTCAAGTGCACAATTGTTTACAACAAGTTGAGATCGACCTCAGAACAGATGAATTTATACAATATTAGTATTACTTATCTTGAACATTTCTCCCAGATCTTCAGGGTTATTTCCTCCAAAAAATGTTGTCTACTCAAAATATGTCCAGCTCCAAGGGTGTTAAACAACCAGAACCAGTGATTTGCAGGTACGGTACAATTTTCCAACAATCCAATTCCAGGGAAATGTCTCCCTCTCGGAAATATTCAATGATTGGAAGTCTTGAGGAAGCGGTGCTAAATGTCCCAATCTCAGGGGAACAACATTTCGATTTGTCTTTATTTTGTTGATAGTTTTGTATTTTATGATTTTGTTGATTTCTTCTATCTGGTTTTATAATTTAGTCTCTTTCCTCTTGGGGTTGATCCATTTTTTGTAGTTTGTAGTAGTTAGAATACTCTCTTTTAGACCGAGAAAAAGATATGACTCCGTAGAAATTCAGCGGCATCTTCTCTAATCTTCCATCAAAAGAGAAATCACCCCGACCGTTCTTTGCAGACATTGCAAACAGCCACCTATCACAGGCAATATCCTTCCTCCCTTCGGATCCCTCCGCATATTTACCGTTCCTGGGAAAATCGACGCTGAAATGACATAGGTTCGCTCAGTCGGGACGCCGAATAGAAGGAGCTGCTAAGATGTTTACCAGATGGGACAATCCTTTGAGTCGATGGCGAGCGAGAGTAAACGTCGGGAATCATTCAATCTTGTCAGCGAGGGAGAGTTTCTCCTCGAAAGAGCTCTTTTTTATTGTTCGGGGCTTTGATGGAGTCTCTGAAAGAATTAGGGGCTCTTCAACGTTGTCATGTTTAATGAACTGATAATATCTCGGCGATGCTGGAGGCATCATTCAACCATCGAAGGAGCTGGGGGAGAGTTGGTCCTTTTTTGGTTGGTTTTATTTTCTCTGAAAGCGACAATCTCCGTTTTGGAGAACTATTCCAAACCAGTCTGGAAAATCTGGAACGGCGGTTTAGAATCTCATTGTTCCAGCATCAGCTCGAATCATCATTACCTACTCCATTTCCTGCTGGCGCGAATCTTCCTCGATCCTCATTACCATACATAATGAGACACGATTCGTCTAATCGATACCTCCAGCACGGTTGCAGATTCCGCACCACATCTGAAGTGGGCCCTCGAGGTGAGTGCACCGGAAAATTTCCACTCGAAGTTACTGGTTGATATGGATATTACGATGGAGGATCGTCTTCTAACCGCTTCAACTTGAATTTTGTACTGGTACTCGAAGGAGATACAACGCATGATGGGACAAGTGTTTTCTCGAAAATTCTCATTCTTTTTTTCATCTGGGGATAGGTTTATTTTTCTGTAGTTTGTAGTATGTACTTATATATTCTTCTTTGTGCAATAATTTTGTGTTCAAATTCATGTGTGTTAAAATTTTTTTTCCATTGTAAATGATTTTCCTCCTGGTATATTTAATCAGAAATTCATTTTTTTGTGAATCATTCTTTGTTTATGATTATGTTCATTTCTGTTTATAAGTATCACAGTAGTAATAACATCAAACTACTCTTCGAAAATTGGAGATTGATAAACCATATTTATTATCATAAATGATTTCCAGGAGTTTTTTTGTATTCATCTGACTATTTTTTTTTCATTTTTCACTGAGATTATGACTCGTCCTTTGTACCTTTGTGGTACTTATTTATTCTTCTTTGTGCATTATTTTTGTTGTAGTCATATTCATTAGTGTGAAATATCATTCCCTTCTGGTGCTTCAAAATATTTTATTTGTGGATCATTTTTGTAACCATATTTATGAGAATAACCAATTTTCAGGTTTTTTTTAAATCTCACGATTTTTTATTGTTTTTTCACTGTGATTATGATTAATCTTCTATTTTCTTCAGTTAATAAATTCAGTAATTGATTTGGTGATCATTTTGTGTTCTATGATTTGTTTATTATTTCTATGTGGTTTTATTATACCTATAATTTTTTCTATCTGGGGATAGGTCTTTTGTTTTGTAGTTTGTAGTACTTATATATCCTTTTTTGTGCAATAATTTGGGGTTCATATTCATATGTGTGAAATATGTTTTTCATTGTAAATGTTTTTTTCCGTCTGGTATATTTCATATTCAAAATCATAAATCATTCCTAGGAGTTCATTTGTATCCATCCGACTATTTTTGTTGTTTTTCACTGTGATTACGATTCATCTTTTGATATCTTCAAAAATATATTTTATTTTGTTAATAATTATTTGTGGTAGTCTATATATTCTTCTTCGGGCAATATTTTTGTTGTAGTCATATTTATATGTGTGAAATATTATTCCCTTTTGGTATATTCACTTCAGAAATATACTTTTTGTGGATCACTTTCATAACCATATTTATTAGCAGAAACAATTCTCAGGATTTTTTTATCTGACTATTTTTTATTGTTTTCTTACTGTGATTATGATTCATCTTCTGTTATATTCAGAAATGAATTTTGAATTGGTGATAATTTTGTGTTCTATGATTTTTTTATATTTTTATGTGGTTTTATTATACTTATACTTTTTTCTATATGGGGTTAGGTCTATTTTTTTGGAGTTTGTGATACTTATATATTCTTATTTGTGTTCATATTCATAGGTATGTGTGAAATTTTTTTTTATTGTGAATGTTTTTTTCCTCCTGGTATATTTAATCAGACAAAAATTTTTTTCGAACCATTCTTTGTTTGTGATTTTGTTTATTTCTGTTTATAAGTTTCATCAGAATATTCTTTGAGATTTGGAGTTTAATATACAATATTCATTATTATAAATAATCCCTAGGAGTTCATTTGTATCCATCTGACTATTTTTTGTTGTTTTTTACTGTGATTAAGATTCGTCTTTTGTTATCTTGAAAAATATATTTCAATTTGTTAATAATTCTTTGTGGTACTCGATATATATTTCTTCGTGCAATATTTTTGTTGTAGTCATATTCAAATGTGTGAAATATTATTCTCTTTTGGTATATTCACCTCAGAAATATATTTTTTGTGGATCATTTTTGTAACCATATTTATAAGCACAAACAATTTTCAGGATTTTTTTATCTTTCTATTCTTTATTGTTTTTACCGTGATTATGATTCATTTTTTGTTATCTTCAGAAATGAATTTCGATTTGGTGATTATTTTGTGTTCTTCGATTTGTTTATTATTTCTATGTGGTTTTATTATACATATACTTTTTTCTATCTGGGAAAAGGTCTATTTTTTTGTAGCTTGTAGTACTTATATATTCTTCTTTGTGCAATAATTTTGTGTTCATATTCATACGTGTGAAATTTTTTTTCATTGTTAATGTTTTTTTTCTTTCTGGTATATTTGATCAGAAATTTTTCTTTTGAACTTTTTTTTTTGTGATTTTGTTCATTTCTGTTCATGAGTTTCACAGTAGTAATAACATAAAAACACTAATTCTGGTCGAAACACTTCTTCAGTCAGATGACTCGTGTTCACTTCAGGACCCGACTCAGATCTAAACGTTAGTGAAAATAGTGATTTCAAAGCACGTTCACTCGTGCAAATGTCAAAAATATAAAGATCGATGATGTCACTCTCAAAAACAATTGAAAAAAATTTGCTTCTTGGAAAAAAAACCTGGAAAACTGCATAAAAAATAATTTGCCATCATTGAAAGCCATAGAGAAACATTCAAGAATATTTTTTTCAATAAACTGTAATCATTTTTTCGAATTTTTTTATTTTTCATTTCTGCTCCCATGATACACAGGTGTGAAGGTTAGGATAATTATAATTTGAAATTTTGTTGAAAAAATTTTTTTTATTAAGATGCTTCTAAAATCACTATTTTCCTAAGGTTTTTTTCAAATTCTCTCTCCGTTTGAAAAATCTGCATAAAACTAGTTTGCCATCATTGGAAACCATCAAGAATCATTCTAGAATTTCAATGAAAAATATTCAAAAATTGAAATTATGATAGATAAGTTGCGTAAGTTACTCACATTCGAATTTACTACACTTTCTTCTGATCAAACTGCACACTAAAAACAGTAACGTAGAGGATCTTTCTATCCTGAGCGCATTTAATTTCCAGATCTCGAATATGGGTTATTACCGCGCATAACGTTGCCACGTTGTTTACCTTCATTAAAAATGAAAAGTGTAGTACGAATAACCGATGTTATAAAATTCTTTTTGTACAATTCCAAGACAGATGTTATTATTGAACTTTAGCGGATAGGGACCTAACCTAAATATTGATTCATTTTAAGAATTGTTTCAACACTGTCCTAACTTGACCTAACCTAAATATTGATTCATTTCAAGAATTGTTTCAACATTGTCCTAACTTTACCCAACCTAAATATTGATTCATTTTAAGAAGAGACACTGTCCAAACTTGACCTAACATAACCTATTATATATATTTTCTTCATTATAGGCGGTGAGTTTATTTCGATTCGTTAACTGTTTCATTGCCCCAGGTTTCCTGGATGAATTATTGGCCTAGAAAGTGGTTTAAATTGAATAAATCATCGAGCAAAACAAACAAACGAAATAGCAAATATCAAACCGCTATCGACGAATAATAGTGAATAACTAAACTTGCCCCTTTCAATCCCGAACATGGTTCGAATCCAATCAATTACTACTGAAACTAATCCGATGTTTCAATTTCCCGATAGTTTTCTCCATTCGTCAATACTCAATGAGGGATCATTACCGTATTGAAATACTTGTTAATAATTCAACCCCAAAGGGAGTGTGTACCGATATAATTAGCGTTGTTATTCAACACGAGCACAACGGTTTTATGAAGCTCGATGGATCTGCCTCATTTACATATGATTGATCAGAATGAGGTATAGGAAATATAATTACGATATTTTCTCTAATTTCTGTTCAGATCCATTCAATTTTCGGAAATAATCGTAGACGAAATGTGAACGATGAATCGAATTATGAGACTGTTCGAGTTACATATAAAAGTTATGATAACAATCTTGTAGGGAATTTGAGAAGCTTTTATTGAGTGTATAATAATTTTCATCGTATGATGCAGAGTTTGGAATATATGTTTATCATTTAAGCTCAAGAATAACCCTTGATGGAATCACTTCACAAGGAGATTCTTAACTCTTCAACGCCACTCTTTCAGTCACCGTTTAACAATAACTCTCCGAGGGGGGCAGTTCTCATTGGCTCCCCTCCATCGTGGGAAAGGGGACTGTTCTCTGGAATGATTGAATTCTTCGAAGGGGATATGTACTTTGGGCTTTCCTCCACCGCTGGAAAGGGATTGTTCTCTCACAGCAAAAATCAGCGCTTTGAAATATGTATAGAAGGATTAATTGAGCTTGTTATCGAATGGTTGAATGAAATTCTTCGCGCAACACATAACGAACGATCCATCCAACAGTTGCTCATATTGGAGCCAGATTCATCTTTTCCGCGGAGTGAAAAGCTATTTCCCCCAAGGAAACTGGCTGCTGTTATCGCGTTTTCCGTTTGAAAAATGAAGTTGGTCGTCATTCTGTCTACTTGCTACAATAGATGTCGTTAAAATTGCACCCTATTTTTCGAAGCGACAACTGGAACGTATTAATGGGTTTTCATTTAGAAGAAAATATATCTTGTGGTGGAAAGCGTGAAATAAGCTTGTTTTCACGTGAGGATTGGCGGAAAAGCACCAGTTGGGGATTCCTCACTGGGTGTTTTCACGGGGAAATTTCTGGAATGGGGGACAGTAAACACATACTTCAATCCATTTCCTCTTAATTCCACGCCTCAGCTGGCTTATAAATCTTTGTTTTTCCTCTAGGAGCTGGCTAGGAGGATCTTACTAGAAACTTGAGAGATGTTTTCCTTTTCGCAACATCTAACTAATTAATGCACCAGCATACCCTTCAGCTAGTATCCTTAATTATATCAGCTCCTAGGAGAACATAAAATGATTGTTTGCTGTCTCGAATCAAACTTTTATCAACTTCCATTTCTATAGGTGCATGCTACACAAATTGATCTAACATGGGTTATACATCCAGTTAAGGTGCTGTAAGAAACTTTTAATTCGAAATGCAACTAACTTAGTGTAGGGAATTAGAAGTCTAACTACTTCTCCAGTTAACTCTTCGTATTCTACGATAGAGTGGTCTAGAAAGTTTCGCACAAATTACCCTAATAAATTTCAAATTGTTATTTTCGACTCTTCTTGTAGTCGGAAAAGTTTCGAGCGTTCGAAAACTGCTGTCGAGTGACCCAGAGAAAGAGTTATTGTAATACTCACACTCATATACTCGAAGAGATTAGAAGGGGTAACTAACGAGGTCTCGAAGAAGCTGTATGGTAATCACCACCTACTACAAGGTTATCCAAGTCCTGAATGACGAATGATGCATGGCATCTCTCATAAGTGAAATATATCGAATTTAACACTCTAGCAAGTGAATGCAGAAGAATAGGAAGGAGAAAAAAATGTAGAACCACTTCTTGATCGAAATATTTCAGATTCCCTGAGGCTCTCAAGTACAAACTTCCAGTTTCTGAAGTCAAAGCCACATCTCGAAACATTCATACAATTAGCAAGTACTCAAGTTTCCTCCTCAACCAACCACTAGTCGAAGTAACTCCATCACATGGCTCCAACTTAATCATAACTGCATACATACCTCCCAAACTATTGGAATCGAATTTGCATATACTCTTGCTACGTGGCATATCGACATCTGAAGTGGACTGCAAGTCTCTTCCTCTACACCCTACACCTCACCTCTGAAATTAATTCAAGACTAATTCTCATCTGATACCCCTAAATCAGCTGCCGGAAGACACGAAGGCGAACAAAAACAATCAAGTTACCATATATATCCCACACATTCCAGGACGTGCTCCCATTCATCCTGTTCCCTGTCGATTCCAGAGACAGAGAATGATATAATTCAAGGAGGCAATTAAGGTATTTGCATCGGGGGGGGACAAGGGGAGGCTCCGTCCTCCGTCTTAATCGATATCTTACCTCGTTCCTGTCCTGGAATTCCTGGTGGTGCGGTTGGAGGAGTTTGGAACTACGGTGGCTTAACGATGGCAGTTTAATGACTGCTGTGTGTCATATTAATGGATTGTCGTTTGGAAAGGATTGGCAATGAGTTGGAGTGGAGAATAAGGGGACCCATCGAGAAAAGGATACAGATGGTTGTAGTGCAACTCGAACTCCTTTATATTTGGGAAAAATAAAATTGTATGTATCGTTCGACAGTTATAACAATAATCATTCAGATTTCGCATTTTCCTAGATCTAACATACGCCCTTTTCAAACACGATTCCAAAACATAAAACTAATTTCAAGGGATCCAAAACCATCTCTGCTGAAAAAACACTCATAAGTAGTATTATTCGTGAAGCCCTTGAAATCGAAAAACCCAACTGTCTCAATAAACGTGATGATGGTCAAGAATTACCCAATTCCTGGAAACCAGCAAATTGTCCAAATTCCTTTCGTAGGATATCCAACCATTGTTCGCACCCTTAAAAAAGCACCCCTTGACGTTCTCCTTGGTGTGAGCGAGCCCGAACCCAAAGTGTATTCAATTTCTGAGGAATTTAATTCGACTGAAATTCCCCAGCATCATCATAAGCCTTTTGTAGCATCCTATTTGTTCTGACGGGCATCGCTATTGGAGCAGGCAATACCTTTTTTCCTGTCCTTCTCGCCCCTCCATCGGTTTATTCACTAATTGGTTGCCCTGAGTGAAGATTCCTTGTCGTTAATGAACATCAAAGTGGTTCAAGGCGGAGGTTTCGCCTTTAAGCCGCTTTCGTCTGTCTGTCCCGCTCCCGAAAAAACTACCCTGGGGAATGTTCTTGCTGGAATAATAGAAAGTGTGATGATTAACAGGAGATTTTGCGGGTTAGGCGAAAGGGACAGGGTGGCCAGGCCGTGAATTAACTTGACGGTTTGACTTTCTTACAATAATAAACGTAATGCGACCCTTTTGGAAGGTTGGGAAATCAGAATTTCGTTCGGAAAGTCGAACAGAGGGAGTAATCCTACGGAGTTAATGGAAAGTAATCCCTTTAAACCCTTTTTAGGGGGTGGAAATGATCGTCCTGAGAAATATCGTACATCATCAGCGAGCAGGCAAGTCTGCCAAAATGAACAATTCCCTGCCAGCGGTGGAGGAAAGCCCTGAGTACATGCCCCCTTCGAACATTTATTTCCAACGGTGGACGATAGCTGAACAAGTAATTAGCGTTATAGAATTTAACGAGATGAAGTGCGTCCACGATAGCTGTCTCCCTGTGAAATCATCCCATCAAGGATTATTCATAATCTATAATGATGAACGAAGAGTACGATCAATCGAAGAACTCAATGATACAGTTGATCAATGATAATTAATAATGCACAAAATCTCGACGGTGATCTTTACCCTTTGAATACAGTAATATTTGCCAGAACAATTGCATATAATATAGAGTTTTTCAACTAGTATTATTGGGCGCTTTTTTTTTGTTGGGAGAACAACCTTTTTTCAACGTTGGAGGAAAGCCCAGAGCACATTCTCCATTTGAAGAATTGAATATTTGGGGTTATATTTATTCCAGGAAACATTACCTTCTCCCACGATGGGGGAGAACCAATGAGAACTGTCCCCTTCGAAGAATTATTTCCGACGGTGGACGATAGCTCTCAATCTGAATCTCGGTTTCAAATTCAAAATACGAACTTCCACGAATCTTCACCGAGTCAGAAATGAAGTTATAACTCCATTAATCTCCTGTATCCAAAATTTTCAACTAAGAGCTCTCGAATCCGATTTTTCCCCGATAGTTTGGCGAAGTTGAACGACGACTAGCAATTTCTGCCGGAATTCGATTAGGCAACTTGTCACTTTGTGATATTAGCTGCCGTCTAATTTGCATCTTCCAAAATTAAGAACGGCGGTTTTTGCCTTACATCTTATCCAATCGACGGATTTTGAACTTCGGAAATGCACTCGGGAGATAATTCGACTAATTGAGTTTTAGTTCTGGTCCATGCTGTGTAATTAGTTCGTAACTTTGCCGGACTAGCCTTGGGAAAATCTGAAATCCATCAAGGATAATTTCTTCATTGACTTTGGTTCATGACTTCATGAAGATGGTTGTCTGAGCTAGATTTCTTCTCAGATTTTGAATCTAATCATTAGAAAATTGTTCTAATAAAATGATCCGTTTTCCATTTCTTCGAGATTACGTCAGAGTGGATGATCTGAGGAGTCAAGTGTTGAATTCTTATCAGCAGAGATATGAGCAGGGTCCTTTGACCGAAGGCCCTTCCAGATACTAATTATACAGCTTCACTGGCTAGACCGAGATGAAACTTAATTAGTCCAATTATCTCCTGAGTGCATTCCCCAACTTCTCTCTGGGAAATTCAACCAGCACGAAATTTTATCTCATCCTTAGGAATGCGAATAAGACCTAGATTTCTTCCTTGGTGTGAAGATTTGAGTTAGTTTGAATGGAGAGAACTATTTTGTTTTCAGGTTATGCTCATTCTCATATACCTTCTCATAAGTGGGCTTCCTTGAGGGAAAAAGAGACTCCCCCCTTCTGGAGAGATGAGACATTTTTTGTATACTCCCATTGGATCAGATAGCTGGTCTGTTATGCAAGTATGGCATGCTGGATCACGCAAACTCGTCAGAACAAGACCGAATAACGTGCGTCTTACCGTGGATAATCAAGGGGCTCGAAGAAAGGGGTAGGAAGGTGACAATAAATGGATTCCGCGCTCTTTGTAAGGGCTGTCTGCAGTGACAGCTAATTAATCATTCTATTTCGTAATTGAATAAAGCTGGAGTAGAGATAGATGTGCCTTACTGACTATGGGAGCCATATTCGATTATATCCAAAGGATTCGAATTAAAACGAAGAAAAAACGTCCCACTTTGGAGACGATGAAACATGCGCCTGGCTCCAATCAAAAGGAGGTTGTGATTCAACATGTGAATTTCATCAAAATCAGTGAGAGCATTCTTGTTAATTCATGAAAAACCCATTTGTCGGACTTTCCCCTCATGCCTCGAAGTTATGACCAATGAACCACCCTCCAGAGCATTCGATTCCTAATTAAATCAATTATAACATTCCATAACTCAATGGAAATAAATAATGACCCCTTATCCAAACTTGGCTGGTTAGGCTGTCAAACTTTGAATAACCCCTCCTCTAATCCCCCATTCGAAGCCAACAAGTGTTTCCTCCCTTCTAAGCGAAAAATAATACCTTAGACTTCATCCCCAAACTTCACCAACTCCACTCACCGAGTCTACCCCCATTATTTTCACCTCTTCGTCTTCGAGTAAAGGCGATATTCGAATTTTCAAACATGTCAAGGCCCTGTAGATACCGGATAGCGTCTCAATTAAGGACATCGGTTATGTTATAGCCGGGCGGGGGGAAAAGGGCCTGCAGCGTCAGAGGCTACGCGGGATGCTCGTTTACAGACGGACAGACATTGTTTGCGGATCCGGTGCACATAGCCTGGGGGTGGATAGAATTCAGGGGAATTTCCTCGAACCCTCGACCTTTATCGAACACCTTGGGAAAGAGTGAAATTGGAATTCGAGGAGGCGGAGTGTTCGATGATGCGTTCGTTCTTTGTCAATTGAGGCGTCGGGTTCCTGTTGGAGGGAAGGTGGTTGCCGGTGTCCTTCCTCTAGGGATATTTCTTCGATACCGCACAAGCGGAGAAATCAATGAGGGCGAGATGATAATAATATGCTCCAGCACACATTTCGTGTTACACCCCCGATTACCAGCTTGTCCCGATAATGTCCAAACCCCAGTAGCAAATCCATTGGGACAAATATTGTTCAACATCGGTTTACGAAACGGACATATGTCTTCCATACCAGGCATGTTTAGAGATAATCAATCTCTGGTGTAACCGTCATCCATCTATGTCTCCGAGATCTCCGGTATTATGGATTTAAGGAAGTGAAGCTGTGAATGCGTTATGCAGACACGTATCTCGAAAGTTAGCATACTGACGCCCGGTCCAGAAATGAGGATAACAACTTCTAGTTGTTGTTCCACACATTCATCAACTAGTATTTCGGGAAATTGTCACTGGAGTGAATATAATGATGAAGATTCACAGGAGAACTGTAACGTTTTGCAGTTTTAAATACCGACTATTTTATCTGAACGAGAGTTAAGAACACTTTAAATATACGATCACGAATCAGCGCAGTGATCAATCTAGGAAGAACTCTACGTTCTGTAGAAACCATAGAATCTTCTCATCGTACTAGGGAAATTCATGGGGAAGTCTAGGGAATTCAAACAAAATGGTTAGAACCAAGCAACAAGAGTTCATTGGTTCTGTCGGGGCGGTTCCCCAACTTCAGAATTTAAGAATCAGGCAAAAAGACCCGCGAGAAAAACCTGTTCTGGCGCAATGAATATCAATAAGAGGAAACTAATATATCATAAGCAGAGGCAAATACTAAAATGGTAAAATACGAAAGTCATACATATTAAATAGAAAACAGTCAAAGCATAGGTGATCAGTAGGCATGGTATATGGTGAAGAAGTAACACTTTCTGCAGAAAAAGAGTTAGATTCAAAAGAGACCTTCGTTCAGAATGATAGGTGCGACAACGTCAACATTCACAACTTTAATGGTATGGACTGCGTCCCAGAATAAAGGGGCGCAATTGTATCGTATATCCCCTTAAACTAGTCATGTGGACATGTGACAGCTAAAAGGGACCAGGACCATCTCATACCAAGTCTGTAATCCCAGTGGAATGAATCCGGAATATCCTGCAATTGACTGGCTCTGCAGGGGGAAGGTACTAAACTACTACTACCCCAAACAAAGGTACACAAATCCTTTTAATCCTATGGGGAGCTTTCATACCTAGTTATTATGTCTAGCTGGCACATACCATTCTCACGAAGTATCAAGAATCATAAATATTAACAAACCTATAAAAAGAACTTATAACACGTGTAACCTTATTATTCATCAACACACATCGGCAACAAAAAAATCATATCACACTAACGTTACAAAATAAGAGAGAATTTCAGTTAATAAATCAGAAAGTCAACAATGAACAGTGAACGACTTACGTGCATGAGATTATCAAATAAAACCATAATATTATAGTAGGTATATCGAAACACTTTGTTTCGTGAATTCTACGACTGAAACGTTGGCTTTTTCAACAATGGCGATATCAACGTGAATACTATCGTACTTGCATTTTACCCAAAACGGTTTGCTATCTAAAAGTAACTAACAACCTATATCTTAACCTTATTGAGCATAGAAAATAACCATTCAACCTAAATGACAGAGTACAGACTCCTGTTCTTCTTGTGTTCGTCTAGTCAGTATATAAACTGTAATCTATTCTGAAAATCGGTATTATATGAAGCTTAATCATTTTGAGGATGATGATCTAGGTTCGATCTATTACAGAACAATGAGAAGGGTGTAGAATATGGTAACCCCTTGAATTTCGATTGAATTTTCACCAGGTTTTATCGTGGAGAATGTATGATGTTATTCACTTCGCGACAAATTTTCAGTACGGAATGTTTCACATATTTATCTACTCCGATTGAATAATATAGTCATTACTCAACTACTTTCGATGGAGTAATGATATATGTAAACAAACACCGTGAGTGTTCTCCCACTCACTCACTCCTATAACTCCCCTGTGTGATTGGCCGTAAGGGAACAGTCCATTATTAGTATTGAGGGGAGGTCACTTGAATAATTTTGACGTTTAATCAAATTGAGTTGATACCTAATTATTATTGTGGATATTTCGCTGAAAAAGAATAATTCAGATAGTGAAGATGAATCATTATGTACATCTTCAGAAATAAGACAATCAGCTAATGTTACCATACAGAATTTATTGCCCGAAAAATACCAAAACAAATATAAAGGTGTATACAACAATTTTCAAGATTGGCGTAGCAGTAAGAATATCAAGTCATTGTTTACAGAGAATGTTCTTTTGGCATATTTTAGTCAACTTAGCACTAAATATGAAGCATCGCCCCTATAGACTTTCTACTCCATGCTAAGAAGCACAATCAACATAAATAATGTATGGTTATATGTAACTATTAAGATTTTTAAATAAAGTTCTTTCTCTGTACTTGTATCTTAGTATTCATTGTTACAATCGTAGATAAAGTATAGTATTCAACTTGCGGTAATGGTCATAACTCACTTGATGAATTACAGCACTCGCCTCCGGCTCGTGCTGCAAACTTCATCTGCGTGAGTTATGACCTACATTACCGCTCGTTAAATAATATACTATTATACCATTCGAATGGACTGTATCAATTTCACTTATAACATATAATTATATTTTTGTGATTGAAAGCCAAGTTTCAAAAAACACTTTATTATTTACAACGGACGATTATCCGACTAATCTATGTAGCATACAGTTAGAAGGAAACTACTTTTGATTATTGACGCTCAATCATCTTCAGAGGTATTTATAGCTTAATCTTATCTAGAGCTTCTAGAAGGAAGATAACATACAATGAACACTTGCAATGTGCGTCATCAGAAATTGAAAGCTAACCAAAATAATACATGGTCATATTAATCCCAAATGAATAATAGATAAATGGTTCATCTGAAGGGTACAGGGTTGGGATTATGTAATTATATATATTCGGAATATATGGCGAAAAAATAACTAGTCATTACCACCAACTGCTCAACAGACGACTGAATTGAAGAATTGCGACGTTTCCAGGTGCACCCTTATCGTTCATGTTGAGCCAGATTTAGACAAATGACTCGATTTTTTCGTATTTCCTTTTTTTAATTGTTTATTTGAAACTGTCCCAACTTAACCTAACATAACCTAAAAACGGATGGATTGAAAGGAAAATGAACGAATGAAGTAAGAAAGTAATTCTGGTTATCTTGATTGCCAGGTTTGGCGTCCTTGAATACCTCAAAATGTTTCCTTTATGTATCTTTCACTCAATCCTTCGGATATTTCTTCGATCTGCTGAAAGCACGCCGAATACTCCCGAACTTTCCGAATCGAACTTTCGCATTGTCGAAGGGTGGTTTTCAATCCGCCAAGCGGAGCGAATCTCATCCTCATCCTGACTTATGACAGCCGACTACTTGTGCAATCCGATTGATTGGTCGAGGAAGCACAGTAGACATCCAAAATCGATCAATCCGTCTTGCAGTTGTTCGTGTTCGTAGGAGACGGAGTATGGATTCCTGCAGCATCTTCTCGTTCTTTTGAGCCGGGATGTATTCCATTAGAGGAAATATCACGTACATCGTACCTGATCTGAAACGTCGAGGAGACGTTGGTGGTTTTTGGATGTTTTTTTTCTAGCGGAACTGTAGGGTTAGGAGCGTGTCATGTTTCAGGGGTGGAATACAGAAGGAGGATACGTTATTGATATAGGGGGTATAATGATGTGAAAACAACGTTGAGTTATTGTCGCTTTTAATGAAATTAATTTGTGTTGCACCTTTGGGAGTGTGTATGCTTGCCACATACAGAATTATTTCATTCTTCAGAAGACATTCACCGACTATATTAATTTATTGAGACAAATTTATGGACATTTTTCGTCTTTAAAAACAAGGTATAATTTTTTTCATTCGAATAATAAGAAAATATATTCATTAATTGTAATAATCCCAACGAAAATAAATGAAATAACATAAAAGAAAACGATTCACATAAAAATATATTTCTGCCAAAAGGAAATCATAACGTTTACAATGAAAAAAATGTTGCACAAATACGAATATGACCACAACAAAAATATTGAAAAAAGAAGAATATATGAGTACTACAAACAACAAAAGCATAGACCAAGAGAAAAAAAGAATTATATACTGGATGTTTTCAAAGGTGAGGCTTTTTTTGACAAGCAATGAAACTCATCGAAATACGCCAATATACCAAAAATCGTTTATATAAAATATTCACCAGGGACGAGTATTTCGAAATCAATGTTGCCCGCGAATCTGAGAATTTCCCAGCCCGGCTCTGAGTAACGTTCGTATTGAGATCTTAATGTGTGTTTTTATGAGTTAACGAAAAATCATCTGAGGAAGCGTTTGATTTTTGTTTTTCGAATGTTCGAAATTATTCAAATAATGTGTTTCCGAATAGGTGGATAGGATGTGGTGTGTCAATTTCTTGACTTGCCTGAGGTCATTTGAAAACATTTGTGTATAGTAACGGTGAGGTGAACGCATTGAAAATGCTTGTGACATTATTCGTGGGCAAACTGATGTGAAAGTTGCTGCATGTAAACATTCGTTATTACGCCGGGCAAGACTTAGTGCCAAACGAATGGTGACCATTCCGAACAATTTCTCTAATAAATGTTGAAAGAGAATATACAAATTTTGCGATAAATTCTAGTGCTTGAAAAAGATCGCATGCATATGGCATAGTCTCCTTACAGAGAGATAACAAGATCCAGGGTCGTATTAGAATATTGATGCCCAAGATTTTTGTATTTTTTTCATATTGAATATGAAACTTCTGGCGAAATCTATTTCGATGAGTTCTAGCACCAGTCAAAAAAAGGCTCACTTCTATAACAAAATCACATAGAAAAATTAACACAATCATAGAACACAGAATTACCAACAAGATGAAAAGAATTTTCGAAAATAACAAAAGACAAGCAGCGAAATTAAAGAAAAATTGGGGTAGATTCAAGATTGCTTTGTTAAAAAAAATTTAGGGCAGATTTCCCGCTAATATTCAAGTTTCTGCCATCCTTGGATATATCCTAGTCAAGTCATGAGAAATGAATCAAGGGACCGAGCTCTTCATGAGGACATAAACTGTGAAAGACATCTGTTTATTCGAATTCCGAATATAAAAAAAATTACGAAAAGCACTGCCGTGAAGGCAGGAGCTTTTGAGCGCTCGTACATGCACCTTGTAGGTAGATTCGCATTTTCCAGTTTTGGAAACCAATTGGGGAAATTTTTGAAAGCTGTCGAACAAATTTTCAAACTAAGGCGATAATCCAGACTTCAAGTCAGTGCTTTAGGTGACCAATTTTTTTTTCGATAATTCGCTAAAATTTTCTACGGTATCTATGGTCTTGGTGATGCGATCTGGACAAAATTTCGCACGTAGTTGCGGAAGGAACAGAATATTTTGAACGGCCATATTTACAGAACCCCTAGTCTAATTTTGCTCATTGATGAACGTGACCGCGACATTCGCGATCCAAACCCACCCTGAAAATTTCAAGTTCTAGGCCTTTTCCTTCGGAAGTTATAATTTTCTATGGTTTCTATGGTGCTGGTCATGCGATCTGGACAAAATGTTGTTTTAATATATCATTCTAGATTAAAATACAAAATTTCATCTCGATCGAATCCGTAGTTTCGAAATTATCAAGAAAACAAAATTTCAAACGACCGTATTTACGGAACCCCTAGTATGATTCTGCTCATTGTTAAACGTGAACGCGACATTTCAGATCCACACCTTTCCTGAAAATTTCAAGTCCTTAGGCCTTTCCGTTCGAAAGTTATGATTTTCTATGGTTCTGGTCATGTGATCTGGAGGAATGTAGCTTGAATATAAATTTCTCCATTAGTATACAAAATTTCGTCACGATCGAATCTGTAGTTTTGAAATTATCAAGAAAACTAAATTTCAAACGACCATATTTACGGAACCCCTAGAATAATGTTGCTCATAGATGAACGTGATCACGACATTCGAGATCCACACCTATCCTGAAAATTTCAAGTCCCTAGGCGTTTCCGTTCAAAAGTTACAATTTTCTATGGTTTCTATGGTTCTGGTCATGCGATCTGGACAAAATTTCACATGTAGCTTAAACACCTCATTCTCCATTTGAGTGCAAAATTTCATTTCAATCAAATTTGTAGTTTTAAAGTAATCAGGGGAACAAAACTTTGAACGGCCATATTTACGGAACCCCTGGTGGAATTCGGCCCATTAACGAACTTAACCGAGGCATTCGGGAACTGAACCCAAACTGAAAATTTCAAGTCTCTAGGTTGTTCCGTTCGAGAGTTATCGTGCTTACGGCCGGACGGACAGACTCGAATTTTTCGACGGATTTGTCATCAGTGAGTCGAACATAGTCGATTGAGACCATTTTCGGCTCAAAATTCGAAAAATACAGACATCGTGACGAAATGATATAGCCCTCGTGTAAGTTGTACGAGCGCTCAAAAAAAGTTATTTATTTACAACGGACGATTGTCCACCCTAATATAACATCAGCTAAAGACGTGTACTTAATTATTATTGACGATGAATTCGTCTTCAAGGTATTTATAACATTATCTTATCTGCAACTGGGAACAATGGTCACCCACGTCATCCACACAAAGTGGTATGTATGATCAAATTGATGATTAATCAAAATATAACTTGTTCATATTCAATATGGAATGCAATGCAGATAAACGATTCATCTAAGGTATACAGGGTTGGCATTATGTAATTATATATAAAATACCCACCCATTTCGATTCTTTACCTGCCCCATCAATTTGAATCGGAAGGCGATATAGATCGTCAATCGTTCGATTTTACAATAAAGTCGAATTATCGTTTCTATTATGCACTCGACGTTTCCACGTTTACGCTCGAAATATATAACGTACCTACCCCACCCAACAAGGGATTCGAACCGTGGCCACACGGTACGACAATACGTCGTAATTCAAAACCCGACATCCCAACGAAAAATTGTACTGTTTTCGTCTGTCGCAAATCCGGGCGGTTTGCGTTACACGATATCGGAAACGGAACATATCCGTTTCGCCGGTGTATATTTCACAGTTATGGCCTGTACCAACTGCAAGGCACCACCGTAAATCACGGTTTCGGGGCTGGGCTGACGTAGCCGAGAAATGATGTATGTTGGCATGTACACGGATCGTCATGCAGATGCTGTATCCGCCGATGTTGAGGTAGATGGCGAATATACCCAGAGCCGCGGAAAGCGTAACACGAAGTTCCGCCATTTTGGGAGGTTCGAGTCCGGTGAAAGCGATTTTCGATTCAACACGACAAAAATGCAACGTCGCTCGAAGGCCGTGAAATCCGAGGATAACCTATAATACGTTGACGTGTGATACGTGAACCATGTGTGGTTTTTCGTTATTTAATAACGTGAATGGTGTATAGGGAAAAATCACGAACCGTGAGATGGCGCTGAAAAAATTACAAAATGTCGGACCGAGTGATGATAAAAATATTCTGTTTTTCATAAGAAGTGAATCGAGTATTTTTTATAAGATTCCGGAATTAATAATAATGCCTGTGAAAATCGAGATAACCACTTTTTGATTATGTGGGTGAACGGAAATGTGATAGTAAATGACCACTATATCATGGAAAATTATTGAACTTACGATAAGAAAATCTTTAAGGAAGTGCTTGCTGCAAAGTAACATATTCTTTGAGATACGTTTCCCAATTTTCTAGATTGTCTGCCATTTTTTAACTGACTTGGGATTCAACGGGAATTTGTGCAAAGAAATTTCAGAAGAACTATGTGATGAGCATTGAGGAACAGAGCACATTTTCAGCTCGTTTACAGTTTATTTGACACAATTGTTTATAAATAATTACCTAAATATATCACTTTCGATGGATAAATGACTCGAAATCATACGAATATTTCACACTTTTCCCATATAAACACACACACACGTTAGTTTGTTGTTCATCACTCGGGTAGTTCAAACGAATCAAAGTAGATGTCGCCCACTCCGTGATTTTTCCCTATAAATGATGTACTCTACCCGAATAGTATTTGGCCTTTTTTCGAGATATATTCAACAAGGCGGATTCATCCAACAGCATCCCCTTGAGAGTGGTGAACCACAAGAAATTGGTCCTAGATTATCATCCTGCAAATGAGGAAGCTTCACATAATACCGATTTCAGAGTAGATTACCCTAAATTTATATACTAACTGAACGAACACAAGAAGAACAGGAGTCTCGACTCCGTCATTTTGGTTCGATGGTTATTTTCCATGCCCAATAAGGTTGAGAAGGATGTTGTTAGTTTTTTTTTTGGAGATGGCAAGCCGTTTGGGTAAGATAGTATTCACGTTGATATAGCCATTGTTGAAAAAGCCAACGTTTTAGTCGTAGAATTCACGAAGCAAAGTGTTTCGATATACCTACTATAGTCCATTTAAGAAATATTGACATCGAAGCAGGCCATGAACGTCAAGTCGAGGCTTTATTTCTGGTTACAAAAAGTAACCAAATTTCATCATAAAAATTAAACATAAATATAACCTAGAAAAGTGTTGAGTATACGAATTATCGGAATTATCGAATAACTAAGCCGGAATATTTCGATTGCAGTTTCTACATGGGAGTTCAAGTTTGAAAGCGCAAAAATATCGTGGAATGCTTTAATATGAAATTATCTCATATAAAAGTCAACCATGGAAAATTGAGGATCATTCAAATAAATATTTATTTTCACTAAGGACCATGCAATATTTATTGGTATTGGAAATCTTGCAAAATTCTAACCATATAATTATAAGAGTACCATTTTATGTCAGGATTCAAGAAGGATAATTAATGGAATTCTAGCAGGTAGCTAGTGGTGCAACAGAAAAATTTTTTGGATACTTCGCAAGCACAGGGCCAAAAGAATGGATTAGATAAAACGTTATAATGTATTAAGAAATAAGAGAGAAACAAAAATTAAGAATCTATGTAGTACATGAAGAATTTTGACATGAAATTTGTACCGAACTATCAATATATGAACCAATTTGTGAATTATTTATTGCTCGGTATTAAATACTTCAAGAAAGTCATTTTTTATTTTCATTCATTAAAACTGTCCATAGTTATAGTTATAGTTAGGAAGGGGTTACGTTCCACTGCGACCTCAAGGTCTATTGTGCCCCCCATCAGAGCCGTATTCGCAAATGCGCTACCTACAGCTCTGTCCATGAATTATCGAAAATATTATAATTGATGAGCAATTTTGCAATTATTCAGTATACTTTTGAATTGGGAACAATATAGAATGTGTATTAGCAGAGGGAATGTGAACAGTGTACCATACAGTATGAGTATAATAAATAAACTTAAAATATCTATGAATGATACAAGATAAAAATATTGAAAACTTTGTTTCCACGTAGTGTTGTGATTTCGATGTGTTCATTGAATAAGCTGACATAATCCTATTGATGGGCATCCTTTTGCAGGGAAGGTTTCAATATTTCAATAACCCATTTATGAAATAATTCACCATTCATAGTAATCCTTATCATTAATACCACTGTCAAGAATCGGATCACATTCAGGTAAAAATCCATCAATTGTTCCAGCATTCAAAATAAGGCACCTTCTGCCTTTACCCTTGAATATACTCGGCATACCTTTTGGATTATTTTCTAGGGTCCACTGACAAATTTGAATACCGTTTTTGAATATCCAAATTTCATCTAGATGAATGAATTTTGAGTTTTGTTCCATGTATTCTCGTTATTTATCACAATATCGTACTATTTTTATTATATTTTTCTATTTATCAGTAAGAATTTTCCTTCGATCAACTTTTTTGTATTTGTATCCAATTTTTTTATGATATAATATAATGTTGACTTCGATCAATTGAAATCTCGGTGCTCTTTGGCCAGTTCGAAAAGGATATCTAAACTATTCATTGTTTTTAATTCTAGCAAAAACAAAGTCATTTAATGTCTCTTTGAAGGAATAATCGTATCGCACGGGTTTTCTTCCACTGCTAATTCCAGGCTATAATAACATGCTAATATTCTACGGATAGGGCTTGGTGAAATCTGAAAATTTAAGAGACATCGATCAATCAGAATACACTTTGAGTCGGTGAATAACAGTTCACCGGAATCACTAGCGGAAATATATGCCAAATCTTTGAAAAACTCGAAGTAACACCGACAAACTGCCTGGCGTTCTCTTGTTAGGCGCGATGTATCCTGGTCAATTCCAGCCATTTTAATAGCATAAGATAAAAAATACTCAAATTCAGAGCAAATTTTTATAATTACATATTCACCAATATCTTCGATAAAATCATCAAAGCAAGATTTCTATGGGTAATGTTAGTGTTATTCCTATACCAACCTGAATTCAGCAACCCAAAATATTACTGAATAGTCTATTACCAACTTAAATTCGATTTTTCACAGCCAACCGAGATGTCAATAATTCTCAAACGGAGTATAAATGATGTACTCTACCCGAAAAGGATTTGGCCTTCTTTCGAGATATATTCAAGAAGGCGGATCCATCCAACAGCATCCCCTTGAGAGTGGTGAACCACATTGACCATGTAAGAAATTGGTCCTAGATTATCATCCTGCAAATGAGGAAGCTTCATATAATACCGATTTCAGAGTAGATTACTCTGAATTTATATACTGACTAGACGAACACAAGAAGAACAGGAGTCTCGAGTCCGTCATTTTGGTTCGATGGTTATTTTCTATGCAATAAGGTTAAGGAGGATGTTGTTAGTTTTTTTTTTTTGGAGATGGCAGGCCGTTTGGGTAAGATAGTATTCACGTTGATATCGCCATTGTTGAAAAAGCCAACGTTTTAGTCGTAGAACTCACGAAACAAAGTGTTTCGATACACCTACTATAATATGATGATTTTATCTGATAATCTCATGCACGTAAGGCGTTCATTGCTAATTGTTGAATTTCTGCTTTATTAACTGAAACTCTCTTTCATATTGTAATGTTAGTGTGATATGATTCTCCGTTGTCGATGTGTGTTGATGAATATTTAGGTTCCACGTGTTATGAGTTCTTTTTATAGGTTCATTAATATTTTGGATTCTTGACACTTCGTAAGAATGGTATGTGCCAGCTGGACATAATAACTAGGTATGGAAGCTCCCTATAGGATTAAAAGGAATTGTGTACTTTTGCTTGGGGTAGTAGTAGTTTAGTACCTTCCTTTGCAGAGCCAGTTTCAATATCCGTTCAATTGCAGGATATTCCGGATTTATTCCACTGGGATTACAGACTTGGTATGAGATGGTCCTGGTCCCTTTTAGCTGTCCCATGTGCACATGCCTAGTTTAAGGAGATATAGGATACAATTGCGCCACTTTATTCTGGGACGTAATCCATACCATTAAAGTTGTGAATGTTGACGTTGTCGCCCCTATCATTCTGAACGAAGTTCTCTTTTGAATCTAACTCTTTTTCTGCATAAACTGTTGCTTCTTCACCATGTACCATGCCTACTGATCACCTATGCTTTTACTGTTTTCCATTCAATGTGTATAACTTCCGTATTTTACCATTTCAGTATCCACCTCTGCTTATGATATATTATTTTCCTCTTATTGATATTCATTGCATCAGAACAGGATTTCTCGAGGGTCTTTTGCCTGATTTTCAAATTCTTTTTCCTGATTCTCAGATTCTCATCTTTTGCGCCGACCCGAAGTTGGGGAACCGCCCCGACAGAACCAATAAACTCTTGTTACTTGGTTCTAACTATTGTGTTTGAGTTGCCTAGACTTCCCCATGAATTTCCCTAGTACGATGAGAAGATTCTGTGGTTTCTACGAAACGTAGAGTCCTTCCTAGATTGATCACAGCGCTGGCCCAGAATAGTTAAGATTAGTTTGCGATCCCGCATGTTCGTATATTGTAAGTGTTCTGAGCTCTTGTTCAGATAAAATAGTAGGTATTTAAAACTGCAAAACTTTACAACCAACAATTCAAATTTCCACTCCCATCAAAGTTTCGGGTTAGTTCGAAAGGATTGAGTGGATTCATTGATTCCATCTTCTAGTATTCACGCCGAAATCCTACTGAAGAAGCAAGTTACACGAACTCCCAGAGTGTCCAACATAACAGCCCGTCCCAAATCTCCAAATTCAATCTTGACATGTGGGGAAAGTTTTCTTGTCCCTCCAAGTAGGCACATGTTCACTGAAACTTTACGGCTAAACAGAAACGAGTAAACTTTACGCATTGGATACAATCGGCGTATTTTGGCACTTTGGAACCCGATATTCTTAACCAGTTTCCACTCGCGCTTTGTTTTCACGGCTGGATGGCAGTCTGCTCCCTATAATATTCCCAATAGCGACAAGATTGAAATAGATTCTTCTGGATTTTCAGGACAAGATATTTATTGAGAATATTTCATATTATCCTTTTCTTGGTAGTATTTACTTCATGATCTCAAATTTTCTAAACATTTTTTTGCTTTATCTTGCGACTATCAAGAAAACAGAATTTCAAACGACCATATTCAAGAATTACCTCTCTCAAAATATTCCAATCGAATTATTCCACTGCAAGTTCGATTCATTGGAATTTCCAGTCCGATGGAGTAGAAAACGGAAACTTTCAATGCATCCAGAGCAAGTTGCCGAAGAGAAAAGAATCTAATCGATCAAGTGCAACTATCGGCGATTTCTGTTTTGGAACTTTTCTGGCTCTGTTTCCACGGCTACATCTCGAACTTGAAAGCTTTCAACCGCAATTTTTCGGTAGAGCTCTCGCATTAACGCGAACGAAGCTTGGGGCAACGTAAGAGAACCCAACTGCAGCGCTGAAAGATTAAATTTTGGAGGGTCAGGGTTGGGAGGTGGCGCGCCTTTGAGTTTCGACAACTTTTTCGTATTCGTCTGTGTTAAATCAGATTGAAATGAATGGCTGAATAAGTTCCCTAAACGTTTCATCTCGTATTCGTTGAATAATTCTTCAAAAAATAATAATTATGATTGCATCTATTAATGGTATGAAGTATTCCATACTGATCTACTGGCTCACTAACGATTCTGCGCATCCCAGCAACTCTGATGAACTAACCGTCGTCACACACTGGAGTCTGCGCGCTTCTTCTTGAATCCTTACTATGTTGCCATTTACTCTTCTTTTTATTCGTGCATTGGTTACATACATTCAATATGGTTATCTTACATTAGAATCGTTTCGACTCGGAGAGCAACATCATGAATTCGAATGTTCCCGAGATTCGAACAGCCATTAGGAATAAAACGACACACACACAGAGCAATCCCTAATTATTATTGCACTCTGGCGCTAGGATCCTCGTAACATAATACTCATTTCGAGACTACAAGAAAGCAAACACCATCCGAAACTCGTACGATTCGGGAAATACGACGCGAAATTACTCCAAGATAACAAGCTGATCGCAATCTACGGACGGTAAGCGAAAAGGCAAACTTGCAGGAGTACTAATTTGATTCCGAATGCGTCTGCAATAAAAATGGATGGGGTCGCGTTTTGGATTCACGAGTCGAGTCTTCCTCTGTAACGATAATATTTCGGCGATTATACGGAATTGGCTGAGATAGTTCGATGGGCGATCTGATCCTGCGACTCTGTGATGCGGTTTTTTCGAAATCGTCTGTCTTGACTTGACTTTCAATATGCTGCGACAATCACCAGAGGAGAGGGCTTTAGTCAGTAAAAGTATTAACACAAAAAAAAAGTTGCTGCATCAGCCCTACTGATGAGTCCACCAGGAACCGTTTCCCCACCAAGGAGCGCTGTAAAAATAAAATTTGTTATGTTGGAGTTGGAGTATTATTTTATATTTTTAATCACTGTCGCCATTTGATTCACTATCATGCTCCCTGCACGAAGAGGAATGTAATGTTTTGCAGTTATTAAATACCGATTATATTACAATTCACGCGGGATCGTATACTAATCTCAACTATTTTTGGCCAGCGCAATGATCGATCTAGCAGGAAGAACTCGTTCCGTAGAAACCACAGAATTCTCTCGTCGTACATATGAAAATCGTGGGGAAGTCGTGAGGTTTGAAATGTTGGATACGAAAGTCATGCTGTTAAATGGAAAAACAGTAAACATAGGTTATCAGCAGGCATGGTATATGGTGAAGAAGTAACATTTTATGCAGGGAAGAAGTTAGATTCAAAAGGGACCTTCGTTCGGGATGATAGGTGCTACAACATCAACATTCAAAACTTTAATAGTACAAAGTGCGTCCCAGGATAAAAGTACCGTAATTGTAGTCCCTATTCCCGTAAACTAGAAATGTGGACATGTGGCAACTAGAAGGGACCGGGAGCATCTGATACCAAGGCTGTAATCCCAGTGGAATAAGTCTGGATTATCCTGCAATTGAACGGTAATAACTGGCTCTGCAGGGAGGAAGGTACTAAACTACTCAAACCCCATAAAAGAGACCCAATTTTTTTTTACTCCTATGGGGAGTTTCTGCACCGAGTTATTATGTTGCGCTGGCACATATCATTCTATACAATTAACGACAAGTAATATGATTTATGTCTTGACTTCAAATATACAGATTCTTTCACGAGATTTTTTCAATAGGTAACCAAAATTGAGATTCGTATTCCCAGATATTACAAACGACCGAATTTTTTTTTGTGAGTATACCCCGAAGATTTGTTATATATACTCAAGATCAACTTAGTTCGTCCTGCCAACTGAACAATAATATCTCCACGACTAAACCCATTAAACTTCTTCGATTTTAATTTTCAGTTCTCTAGGTTGGAGGCAATGCGTCGCCGTTTCCGCCTCCATTTTAATGAGTTACAAACCTCATTTCCAACGACGTCCCTTCCAACCTCCTGCCAAACATTAACTCAATCACCCGTAACACTTCGGGAACTCCGGGCGGGAACTTGTTGCAGGGCGAATTGCTCGAATTTCATCCTGTTCATTTATTCCAATGGGTTGACAAGAAATGCCCCCCGCCCCTGTCGATTGACCTGTCTTTTTTGGTGCAAACCACACAGGTGTCCACGCAATTTAATTTCGAATACTCTCATCGAAGCAACTGACAAAATGACAACAATTTCATATTCACAATTGATTTAATTTCAAAAACAATATGGTGGATTTGTTTGTTTCGTTCGATCAGATTGGAAAGAAAACAAACACAAAATGAAACGTCGATAATTTATACTTAAACAAATCGAACTGGTGCATTTCCAATGGAAAATATGGAATAAATATTAAATGTTTTACAGTGGCTACGTTGACGTCTAAAATGTGTATATTTACGCTCGTTGCGTTTTGTGAAACTCGAAATTCAATGAATTTTTATATGGGGTGGATAATGATGTTTCCACATCATAGGCGAGCGGTTATGGAATTTCGTTATTGGCATAAATATGAACAGCCATGAATATTTAACGAGAAATGTTTTGGGGTAAAATAAATGTTTCGGGTATCACTGCGATTCATTAGCCCAAAATTAACCATCAATTCATTTTCAACGCTGTCCTAACTTAACCTAACCTAACCTAAATATTGATTCATTTTAAAAATTGTTTCAACACTAATCTATGGTTCAATTCGATAGCCTCAGCATTCCACTTTGTGTACCATGAATTCTTCTATAGAAAACTAGGTCAGACATTGTAAGTCTTTGATTCCAACAGTAAGATAGCAAGAAAACTCGAGCCTCGAAGTTTTTATTTCCGGTTGCAACGTTCCGCTCAACGATTTCATAAACCTCATATACGATGTGTTATTATGTGACCCGAATACACTGTCTCCACTTCTGAGGATATAAAATTTCAAGTCCATAAACCGATAAATATACATTGTTCCATATAGCTTGCGGAGTTTTCCCCGAAAAACTTCAACCAGAATGAATGATCAGGAAATTGAAGGACTAACTCAGACCTTCCACAGGGAGGATTGAAAATACCCGTATAAATCATGCTCGAAAATATGTACATCGTTTCCATTATTTAATATTAGCCAAATACGGTACTTGAATAGACTGGAGTGTATGAAAGAGAAATTCGGGCCTCACCTCCCTTAAGCCCCGCATAAATCATCGCAACCCCGGGAGGGTTCAATATTGGCCCATAACCATAACAATGTCTCCATAAATATTTTCGAAAGTGTAGTTATCGAAAAGGGGTGGGGCAGTTCCGATGATTTATTTTTGGCGCTGTGGGAAAGTTGCCTGACTTGGTTTAATGAGTCTTTTCTCGTTATTTCCCACCAACATTTTTGTAAACTGGTTTTAAATTAATTCAATGTGAACCTTTCGAATGGATCTTCTGATGATCGACACATATTCTGCTTGATACCTTTCTCAGCTGTCCCACGTGACGAGGGAATTGAGTTTTTCCCATTTGATTCGAAAAATTGAGGAATTTGATATATTCCATATTGTTATGTGATTACCACTTCAAGGCTTCACACGAGGCATAGCGCACAGCCTGTACATTTCTACTTTAAGGAACTACTCATGGAGCTTAGCTTCTCATGAAGCTCAGCACATTTCTAGATACACTAAGAATGACCGTCTAACCACCGAAACAGTGGGAAGAAGTGCAATTTCGCGTTTCCCATGAGACTCGTGCCTAAAGTGCAAGTTCGAGAGTTGAGTACATGGGAACCGTAGTTTAGTTTTCAAGAAAGACGTTGTTTTGAGGTACATTAGTTCGTATTATAGGCTTTCAACATCTATTTGTAATCAACTCATGTTTTTCTGTATTTTAATCTGTAGATCTAGTAATCCTTCATCTCATAGTTGTGATCATTTCGGGAATAAATGAAGTTTCTTTTCAAAAACACACTTTTGAAGGAAAAACATAATTAGTTTTTCGAGAGAAATTATTCCGATGGGGTCCAGATTCATTCCGAAATTCGAGTGGATTTCGGGAAAAATTGACCGATTCGAGGGATGAAACGAATGGAAAAGGAATCCTCATACGCTCCTTCAACAATCGCGTGCTCTTTTCAAGAATTTCCGAACGATTTCGTTAAGTTGTGAACATAATTCGAATGACATCTCAGTGCATTCATTTTTATCGCGAACGAGAATGTAGTCGAAATTGATTGGGTCGAAAATCGTCGAAAGATGTGATTCGACATAAATATGTTTTTTTATATTTTCAACGATTCATAAAGTAATTTAAGCTACCAGAAAGCTCTGAAAATGTACGTTCGTGATTTGAAGAAAAAAATGTTACTTTTTCACACCACTTCCATAGTTTTTCGACGTTTCCGAGGAAGTAATCAGTAAAGCTCTACCTCAATATTTGTAGATTATGAGATAGGAATGAATAGAAACATACTTATTTATTGCGTTCATAATTCGTTTAAATGAGTGAATTGGAATGAAAAATAGAGATGAGGTGATGATTTCTTACCTTTTCCTAGCCTAATAATATGCATTTTTCTATATTTCCAAAAATTTGAGATGTCATTCTATAATTTTTGAAAATTTGACAGCTACCTGGAACTTTCAGAAACATATGAACATAAACGAAATACCGGAACTGAAATGAAATGTCTTTCAACTTTAACACCCCACTTTTATAGGTTTTCAAGGATCTTGAATAAGTTATGAACGTAATTTTATGATTTTTCTGATATTTTTCATTGGTTGTTTCATATAGAATGTGGAAGAAAAATAGGGTTATTAACAGTTGAAAAAGAGGGACAATGATTTTCTTCAAAAATTGCCTAGCGTCTATACTTTTTTTTTCATATTTCCTGAATTCACATGAAATTTGCCAGAACCTAACATCTCCAGTTCTGATGAAAATATCGTGAAATATACCGATCAAGACGGATTAAAAAAATTTTTTTTCCAAAAACTTCGGTGTATCAGAGAAATTTTATTTATTCCATATAATAATGTGACTCCATATCTTGAAGTGTCGATTTTATAAAATGACTAGTATTCAACACTGTCCTGACTAAATCTAACCCGACCTTACCTAAATATAGATGCATTTTGAGAATGATTTTCGAAACTGTCCTAATTCAAGCTAACCTAACCTAAATCCATTTTGAGAATGATTTTCAACACTGTCCTCACTCAATCTAACCTAACTTAACCTCAATATAAATTCATTTCAAGAATGATTTTTAACACTGTCCTAAATGAAATATAAATTCATTTTACGAACTCAACCTAACCTATACTAACCGAACCTAACCTGAATATAAATTCATTTTAAGAATGATTTTCAACACTGTCCTTAATCAATTTAACCTTACTCAACCTAAATATAAATTCATTTTGGGAATTGTTTTCGAAAATGTCCTTACTTGTGCTGAAGTTACTTAACGTAATTATAAATTAATTTCAAGAATGATTTTCAACACTGTCCTCACTAAATCTAACCGAACCTAAATATAAATTCATTTTGAGAAAGATTTTCGACGCTGTCCTAACTCAAGCCAACCTAACCTGAATATAAATCTATTTTAAGAATGATTTTTAACACTGTCCTAACTTGAGCTAACCTAACCGAAATATAAATTCAATTTGAGAATGATTTTCAACATTGCCAAATCAAGCTAACCTAACCTGAATATAAATTCATTTTAAGAAAAGTATTCAACATTGTCTTCACTGAATCTAACATTGCCTAAACTGAATATTTAAGATTTTCGACACTATTCAAACTCAGTTCAACCTAACCTAACCTCAATATAAATTCATTTCAAAAATGATTTTCAACACTCTCCTAACTTAAGCTCACCTCACCTTACCTAAATATAAATTCATTTCAAGAATGATTGTATGGGTTGAGTATCTGGATGGGTGACCGCTCTGGCGATGAATTCGTTATCTTTTTCGAAACCAAAAATATATTTTATCCTCGAAAAATTCCCAAGAATGTTGCCCCTTCCCTTGTTCGTATAATTTCATCCAAATTCCAATTTTCCTCTGGACACTTTGCTTCGCGTTGGACAACGTATTTAGAGAATTCCTAGAAAATGCAACTAATACATAAGGTTCATTGAAGGTCGAAGAAAGCCATCAGAAATCTATCCAATTCGCGACCGCTTCAATTGCATGGAAAATATACTAAGTAGTTCTTCCAGAATTGAAGTTGGAGTATTGTTCCAGTGTTTTCAGGTTATATATCAATTAAAAGGAAAACATTCAAACTGTCGAGCTGTTCCAAGCCCCGCAGTTCGAGAAGCAATTTTCCAACTACTGCAACGAAAACTATTCCGAAACTCATTTCGAAAACTCCCTCTCTAATTTGACAACTTCCAATTCATCCCTATACTCCGGTGCTTTGAAGAAAACACTCTGCAACCCGACGAAATCTTATTCGGGAAAATGTCCGGTTGCCTTTATGACGGCCTGGTTTTACTGATATGGCGTTTCGATATTTTTTACCGTCCGGGTGTCTGGAGATGCCTAAATGATCTTTTTATTATAGGGGGAGAAGCTATTGTTCCTCGGGGGTGACGTTGATGTCTTTCTAGCCTTTTCAATGGGATAAGTTGGCAGGGAGTATTTTCTTCCCCTTTTTTCATGGTTCGGTTCTATTCTCGATTATACAGGGAGTGACTTGAACTTGTATTAATATTCGACTGGTTAATATGCTACATATACCAGTGGATGTCTGTCCTTGGTAGACCGATAGTTCTCAAGTAAACCAACGAAGATATCAATAAGAATAAACATCGTACAATACTATACCCACGTGGTCAAACAATCCACAAAATCTTCCACCACAGAAAACCAGAATTGAATGAAATAATCCATGGCCTCAGCATTTCACTTTGTGTCCCATGAAATCTTCTTTAGAAAACGTCTCACTAGAGGACCAGGTTAGGAATCATTACAAAGTGTGATGGAGAGGTTGTTGTCAATTATTTATTGAATTATGATTTTTTTTCATCTTTGGGGAAGAAGTAATGGTTTCTCAGGGGTGACGTCCATCACTTTTCAGATTTTTCGATGGGTTCAGTGGACAGAAAGTTTTTTCCTTCGCTTTTCTATGATTTTTTTTCTATTCTCGATTATAGAGTGTGCTTCGAGATTGTATAGATATTCTACTGAATAAATATGCTACATATTATAACAGTGCATGTCTGCCATTGGTAACCTGACAGTGCTCAAATGAACCAACAAATATAACAATAAGAATAAACTACGTACAATACTATAACCACGTGGTCAAACAATCCACAAAATTTTCCACCACAGAAAACCAGAATTGAATGAAATAATCCATGGCCTCAGCATTTCACTTTGTGTCCCATGAAATCTTCTTTAGAAAACGTCTCACTAGAGAGCCAGGTTAGGAATAATTACAGAGTGTGATGGAGAGGTTGTTGTCAATTATTTATTGAATTATGATTTTTTTTATTATTGGGGAAGAAGTTATGGTTTCTCAGGGGTGACGTCCATCACTTTTCAGATTTTTCGATGGGTTCAGTGGACAGAAAGTTTTTTCCTTCGCTTTTTTATGATTTTTTTTCTATTCTCGATTATAGAGTGTGCCTCGAGATTGTATAGATATTCTACTGAATAAATATGCTACATATTATAACAGTGCATGTCTGCCATTGGTAACCTGACAGTGCTCAAATAAACCAACAAATATTACAATAAGAATAAACTACGTACAATACTATACCCACGTGGTCAAACAATCCACAAAATCTTCCACCACAGAAAACCAGAATTGAATTACATAATCCATGGCCTCAGCATTTCACTTTGTGCCCCATGAAATCTTCTTTAGAAAACGTCTCACTAGAGAGCCAGGTTAGGAATAATTACAGAGTGTGATGGAGAGGTTGTTGTCAATTATTTATTGAATTATGATTTTTTTTATTATTGGGGAAGAAGTTATGGTTTCTCAGGGGTGACGTCCATCACTTTTCAGATTTTTTGATGGGTTCAGTGGACAGAAAGTTTCTTCCTTCGCTTTTTTATGATTTCTTTTCTATTCTCGATTAAAGAGTGTGCCTCGAGATTGTATTGATATTCTACTGAATAAATATGCTACATATTATAACAGTGCATGTCTGCCATTGGTAACCTGACAGTGCTCAAATAAACCAACAAATATAACAATAAGAATAAACTACGTACAATACTATACCCACGTGGTCAAACAATCCACAAAATCTTCCACCACAGAAAACCAGAATTGAATGAAATAATCCATGGCCTCAGCATTTCACTTTGTGTCCCATGAAATCTTCTTTAGAAAACGTCTCACTAGAGGACCAGGTTAGGAATCATTACAGAGTGTGATGGAGAGGTTGTTGTCAATTATTTATTGAATTATGATTTTTTTTTTATAGGGGAAGAAGTTATGGTTTCTCAGGGGTGACGTCCATCACTTTTCAGATTTTTTGATGGGTTCAGTGGACAGAAAGTTTTTTCCTTCGCTTTTTCATGATTTTTTTTCCATTCTCGATCATAGAGTGTGCCTCGAGATTGTATTGATATTCTACTGAATAAATATGCTACATATTATAACAGTGCATGTCTGCCATTGTTAACCTGACAGTGCTCAAATAAACCAACAAATATAACAATAAGAATAAACTACGTACAATACTATACCCACGTGGTCAAACAATCCACAAAATCTTTCACCACAGAAAACCAGAATTGGATGAAATAATCCATGGCCTCAGCATTTCACTTTGTGTCCCATGAAATCTTCTTTAGAAAACGTCTCACTAGAGAGCCAGGTTAGGAATAATTACAGAGTGTGATGGAGAGGTTGTTGTCAATTATTTATTGAATTATGATTTTTTTTATTATTGGGGAAGAAGTTATGGTTTCTCAGGGGTGACGTCCATCACTTTTCAGATTTTTCGATGGGTTCAGTGGACAGAAAGTTTTTTCCTTCGCTTTTTTATGATTTTTTTTCTATTCTCGATTATAGAGTGTGCCTCGAGATTGTATAGATATTCTACTGAATAAATATGCTACATATTATAACAGTGCATGTCTGCCATTGGTAACCTGACAGTGCTCAAATAAACCAACAAATATTACAATAAGAATAAACTACGTACAATACTATACCCACGTGGTCAAACAATCCACAAAATCTTCCACCACAGAAAACCAGAATTGAATTACATAATCCATGGCCTCAGCATTTCACTTTGTGCCCCATGAAATCTTCTTTAGAAAACGTCTCACTAGAGAGCCAGGTTAGGAATAATTACAGAGTGTGATGGAGAGGTTGTTGTCAATTATTTATTGAATTATGATTTTTTTTATTATTGGCGAAGAAGTTATGGTTTCTCAGGGGTAACGTCCATCACTTTTCAGATTTTTTGATGGGTTCAGTGGACAGAAAGTTTCTTCCTTCGCTTTTTTATGATTTCTTTTCTATTCTCGATTATAGAGTGTGCCTCGAGATTGTATTGATATTCTACTGAATAAATATGCTACATATTATAACAGTGCATGTCTGCCATTGGTAACCTGACAGTGCTTAAATAAACCAACAAATATAACAATAAGAATAAACTACGTACAATACTATACCCACGTGGTCAAACAATCCACAAAATCTTCCACCACAGAAAACCAGAATTGAATGAAATAATCCATGGCCTCAGCATTTCACTTTGTGTCCCATGAAATCTTCTTTAGAAAACGTCTCACTAGAGGACCAGGTTAGGAATCATTACAGAGTGTGATGGAGAGGTTGTTGTCAATTATTTATTGAATTATGATTTTTTTTTTATAGGGGAAGAAGTTATGGTTTCTCAGGGGTGACGTCCATCACTTTTCAGATTTTTTGATGGGTTCAGTGGACAGAAAGTTTTTCCCTTCGCTTTTTCATGATTTTTTTTCCATTCTCGATCATAGAGTGTGCCTCGAGATTGTATTGATATTCTACTGAATAAATATGCTACATATTATAACAGTGCATGTCTGCCATTGTTAACCTGACAGTGCTCAAATAAACCAACAAATATAACAATAAGAATAAACTACGTACAATACTATACCCACGTGGTCAAACAATCCACAAAATCTTTCACCACAGAAAACCAGAATTGGATGAAATAATCCATGGCCTCAGCATTTCACTTCGTGTCCCATGAAATCTAGTTAGGAATTATTACAGAGTGTTATGGAGAAGTGGTTGTCAATTATTTATTGAATTATGATCACCACAGAAGACTGACATTGACTGAAATAATCAATGGCCTCAGCTCTTCACTGTGTCTTAAATGGAATCTCCTTCAGTGTAGTGTAGATCAACATATCCGAATATTTTGCATTTCCGTCGCCGCAAACTGAAACATAGTTGAACCCACCAAGAAATTTCGACGTAATAATCCTATGAATTGTTCGACGTCTATGGAAATTCGAAAGAGCAGAAGAGCGTCGTTTGGAATCCTACATCTTAACATCATGACCAACGACTTCGCCAACTATTCAGTGGCGGTGGCTCGAAGATACCATTCAGACGGTTCCTTTGTGAAGTTTTCGTGAAGTTCAGAACTATGAAGGAGACTTAAGGGATGATATGACGATCTGATCTTGATACTTCCAGAATGTTGGCAGTTATTCGGTTATGAGGATGAGGAGCGTTGAAGAGGTCTTGGGGTCAACGAGAGATGTTGAGTGAAGGGTCAAAGAAATGAATTCAAAAGGTTCTTACCTACTGGATTAAACCTTGGTGGTGGATCGATGAATAGATGATGTTATGATTCCATGGTAGGTCAGAAGCAAATGGGGTTTTTTTCGGTTCCTCCAGGTTAATGATGGAGTTCTCATTACTTAGAATATTGGAAAAAATTCGAGAACTTTGTGTTGAAATGATCGACGAGAAACTTTCGCCAAGAAGATAAAAAACGAAGAATCCTATCTATATACAACATCAAACGGAATAACTCTTTGTATTATTTGTGCTGTTTTTCCGATCTCTAATTTTCAACAGAGACCCGAAGAAAATCCCTCGGTAATATGCCAAGAAATCCCAGTTTCCTCAAGATTTAAGTCAATTTATTCAATTAGCGAACCCGAGTATTCAAAGAGGAAATAACACAAAAATCCATGCATTTTCCTCAAAGGAAATTCCTCACAGAACCTGTAATTACTCTCAGACCTCATGCATTGTAAGTGGAAAGCCTTGAGAAAAACCAGACGGGAACTGCTGAAACGGGTCGCATTTAACGCCCCCCGCCCACCACAAAGAATTTTCCCGGATGGAAAGAAGAATTTTCCGACACCACAATGAATTAGCGTCATTCGGAATGAATTCCAAAAGTATTCAGATTGGTACTTATCGGGCTAAAAGCTTTAATTCGGTACAAGGAAACTCACTCCGGTCGCGTTTCCCGAAAGTTGCTGACGAAGTGGCGAGGTTCATATCTTGGACGGGGCTCGTTTCAACTCGGATCCATGTGAAATAGAGGAAATAACTCTTAGATGTCGACATAACAGGAGGAACTTTCACCGACGTCGAGAGGGATATATTGTTATCCCCTAATTTTACTCACTCTCGAGGTTTGCTGAATGGAATATCTTGAAGTTTTCACAGAACAGTTCCGCCAGTCAAGGTTGAGCCCGACTTTTCATCTTTCCATTTATCTCGAACATTTTATTAAACCAAATGTACTGTACTGATACGTTCGAAATTATTTGTGTCCCTCTGCAATGAAAAAATTACGAAAAGCACTGCCGTGAAGGCAGGAGCTTTTGAGCGCTCGTACATGCACCTTGTAGGTAGATTCGCCTTTTCCAGTTTTAAAAATCAATTGAAGGAATTTTCGACAGCTGTCACAACAATTCTGAAACTTAGGCGAAACTCCAGACTTCATGTCAGTGCTTTAGGTGACCAATTTTTTTTCGATAATTCGCTAGAATTTTCTACGGTATCTATGGTCTTGGTGGTGCGATCTGGACAAAATTTGGCACGTGATTTGAATACATTATTCCTAAGCTAGGTGCAAAATTTCATCCCAATTCAATCAGTAGTTTCGAAATTATCAGGAAAAAAATATTTTGAACAGCCATATTTACGGAACCCCTAGTCTAATTTCGCTCATTGATGAACGTGGCCGCGATATTCGCGATCCAAACATACCCTGAAAATTTCAAGTCCCTAGGCGTTTCCGTTCAAAAGTTACAATTTTCTATGGTTTCTATGGTTCTGGTCATGCGATCTGGACAAAATTTCACATGTAGCTTGAACACCTAATTCCCCATTTGAGTGCAAAATTTCATCTCAATCAAATCTGTAGTTTTCAAGTTATCAGGGGAACAAAACTTTGAACGGCCATATTTACGGAACCCCTGGTGGAATTTGGCCCATTAACGAACTTAACCGAGGCATTCGGGAACTGAACCCACACTGAAAATTTCAAGTCTCTAGGTTGATCCGTTCGAGAGTTATCGTGCTTACGGACGGCCGGACGGACGGACAGACTCAAATTTTCCGACGGATTCCTCATCAGTGAGTCGAACATAGTCGTTTGAGACCATTTTCGGCTCAAAATTCGAAAAATACAGACATCGTGACGAAATGATATAGCCCTCGTGTAAGTAGTACGAGCGCTCAAAAAAAGAATACCGGAAATTTGAGGTTGAATGAATTCCTGTTGTTTAAACGCAACTATTGTTATTACAAAAAGAAGAGACCGTTTTGTGAACAATCTGTACTTGCAATCTAACATGCCGATTCCGGTTTGAGTGACTTGAGTCCTATGAACAGAAAAAACAGTAGATATAGCAGTGATCAGGTGCTTTTATTTAAAAAGGAATATTTCCGTGAATGTTGCAGGAATATCAAGTAAAATATAATAATTTTATAAGTATAACCCAACAATATTTGTATTGTAATGTTTGGTATTTCTCTCAGAAATTCAGATTATTTTACCGGAATGAATCTTGTTCGGCTTGAAGCAGCTTGAAAAATTATATTTTTTAGATTTGAAATGATGGTTAGGAGATTTATATTTGAAACAATAGAAGATAGATATGATTTTATGTGATTTTGAGACAAAGGAAACCATTGTATATTTACGATCCCACTCGCTAATCCGCTTTTATTCTATATCCGTGTGTGTGTTAATAAATTCAATTTGAGAATTTCATTTAACCATGCCTCAATCTAACCTAATCAACCTGAATATTAATTCATTTCAAGAATTATTTTCCACTCATGCTAACCTTACCTAACCTAATAATTAATTCAATTCAACAATTACTTCCAACACTGTCCTACCCAAACCTAACCTGAATATAAATTCATTTTAAGAATCGTTTCCACGCTGTCCCAACTCAAGCTAACTCAACCTAAATATCAATTAATTTTAGGACTCGTTTCAAAGCTGTCCTAACTTAAGCCAACCTAACCTTAATATTAATTCATTTTAAGAATCGTTTCAACGCTGTCCTAACACGAGCTAACCTAAATATCATTTCATTTTGGCAATCATTTCAACAATGTCTTCACTTGAGCGAACCTTATTATTAATACATTCTAAGAATTGTTTCAACACTGTCCTAATTCAACCTAACCTAATCTAAATATTCATTCATTTTAAGAATTGTTTCAACACTGTCCTGACTTGAGCTGACTACAATATATATTTATGTTAAGAATGGTGTTCTTACTTAACCTGAATATTAATTCATTACAAGAATTATTGCAACACTGACCTAACTTAACCATTTTCAACTTATACTAACCTTACCTAATCTAACTATCGATTAATTTCAAAAATTACTTTCAACACTGTCCTAACCCAACCTAACCTGAATATGAATTCATTTTAAGAATCGTTTCAACGCTGACCTAGTTTGAGCTGACTTAACCTAAAGTTTAATTCATCTTAATATTCGTTTCAACGCTTTTCTAACTCAAGCTGAACAAAAAAAAATTGATTCATTTTAAGAATCGTTTCAAAGCTGTCCTAATTTAAGCCAACCTAATCTAAATATTAATTCATTTCAAGAAACGTTTCAACGCTGTCCTAACTTGAGCTAACCTAAATATCAATTCATTTTGAGAATCATTACAACACTGTCCTAACTTGAGCTAACCTAATTATTAATCCATTCTAAGAATCGTTTCAACACTGTCCTAACTTAACCTAACCTTATCTAAATATTAATTAATTTTAAGAATTGTTTCAACACTGTCCTAACTCAAGCTAACCTTACCTCACCTCAATATCAATTAATCTCCCACAGTCGGGATTATATCGATATCATTCCCTATTATTGTATCTTTAAAAAAAAAAAGATGAGTCATTAAATTTTAATACTAATGAAATTTCATGTTTCTGAATCATAATTGTCATATTTGGCCGACGTTTCCTGATATAATTTATCCTTAGTTGAGTATATATGTTAGGTCAATTTGTTGCAAAACGAAAAAAAATGGTGAGTTGAACGTTGAACGAATTTTTGATTTTAGCACTGAAAAAAATTAGAGGAATTTAATCCTTATAGTCTCGAATATGTTCAATTACATACTTGCTGCATATTTTATCTTGGTTAGTTTGAAAGAATCAAATTCAACCAGTTATGTCTTTGGAATTCTCTTCTTATCTTCCTGAAATATTATCGAAATCATATAAAAGCAGTGGAGAAGTATCGGAAGACTACCCATTTAATAGTATTTATTTCATTTGTTTTTGTTTGTACGAATATCACAAATATCGTTAATCTTTCATGAAATTGCTGATACTGTAAAAAATAGGTATCCTGAGATGGGAATTCGATAGAAATCTCTACTTACCTTTGATTTTTCACTTGAATCGCTTAGTTTTCGCCTATTTTATGATATTTGCAATTGTAGGAATGTCACTGACTGATGCGGACGGATGATCAATGACGGAGCCACCCTCAAGGCGGGCCTAGCATGAAGTTAGACGTTTCAAGTCCTTCCTTTATAATATGTATGATATTCGAAATGAAATATTGCAAATATGGTGAAAGGTGTGAAAAAGCCACATAGCCGCTGTAAACCTGTGGTTCTTCGAGAATCGATCCGAACATTATTTCAAAATATTTACAGACGAAAGAATAATAATAGCTGTTTATCTGAATTGATCGAATTCAAGAATGAAAATTGAAAAATTTCACTAGATGAACTAATAAGCAAGCCAACAAGACAATTCATGTATCCCAGATAGCAACAAAATTTATCATTCAGATATTTGAGACAGTTGACTTTGGAACAGACAGGTGGCGTGATTTGGGAAATTTTCTCAGTACCACGTTACCTTATGTTTTAAGATCTTTTGTTTCATTCATCGAGTTTATCATATTGCATAGTCGTACTGATGAGATCTGACATGGATCGAAACCGATCTACGATTGCAAATGATAAATTTCGTTGGTATCTGGGATACATGAATTGTCTTGTTGGCTTGCTTATTAGTTTACCTAGTGAAATTTTTCAATTTTCATTCTTGAATTATTTACAGACGCCCTAGACGGCCCCTTACTTCTTGTAAAAACCTCGTGGGAGCATGGTCTTCTCAACGACCGCTACGCGGTCGCATTTTTCCGACTCGCGACCTTCCGATTAGGAATTATCCAGTTCATCATTCGAACAGTTACGGTATTTTCATCCCCCTACCCTCAATCGGTTCCCTAATCCGGATAAATAGCTCCAGGGATCCGAACAGAACATCCGATACAATCTCGGGATCATTCAGCGAGAATCAATCATCCCATTTGGGCGAATCAGATCGTCTAACACGTTGGAACGCGTGATAGATAAAGGCAGGAAGCAGTGCCAGCCCAGTTTATATCGCCGTTTAGGATTTACGCTGACTAAAGCCTACATAATAATGTTTAATGGCATAACAAGGGCGTGATTCCGTTCAGATATTTAAGTTATGGAGCTTGGCGTCGATGAGGCATACACTGGTGAGTCGTGCAGACAGATTGCGCACGGTGCAATTTCGGATTTTAGTATTTATGGATGGATGTGCGGATGTTCAGTGCCCACCCACTTCAAAATACTATTAGTTCGAATCGAAATCGATTTTGAGTTTCCATCATTATTTTATACAATTCCACATGACCGTAATTCGGAAAAAAAAAATATATGTAATTACCGGTGTGATCCACAATGCCATTACTCGAAATCGTTAACCTAAATTTCGATGCTGCGTCCCCAAAAATCTATCCGGATAATAAACCGGATAATTCCGAGCGGGACAATATCGAACAAGCGACCGGAACTTTCGGATGTCACGAGAAAAAAAGATAAAACTGCTGATGAAGAGCATCGTTCCAGCCCTAACAGCATCTGGTTGTATACGTGGCGTTAAGTGCAGGTGAAACATTATTAAACAGCAGGAAATGTACGTACTCCGCAGGAGTAACGACCGTAAACAATGTACGTTCCAACAGATAAATAAAGATGGGGAGAGCATGTGCTGGTTTATGGGGTTCCCGACGTGGAGCTTCCACATGATTTTCTTGGAAAACCCCTGGTCCACGTAACTTTAAGAAACTGAACCTAAACATAAATGTTCTTAGGATTTCGTTTACTCAAATCAAATGGCATAGACTAACTTCAAGAGCCAAATTTTTGTTATTGCTAGGAGCGTCCACGAAAAGCGAGAACTTCAGGCTTCAGGAAAATTATTGTGACCAGAAGGAAGAATGTCGCGCCTTATGACCTGTCCCGTCTTCAGAGCTAGCTAGGGGTACAATTAAATAAAAATTCTCACAGAAGATCGTGACAAGACCAACCTCAAAAAACCCTGTATCAAAAATAATCATCTAGCAACCCCTAATCGAACACTTTATAGAACAAATGTGTTAAACAACGAACGTGCTGCAAGGGCAATCCAATATATTTCCTAGTTTCGATAAATAAGCCGGCTAACAATTCATCTCAGCCTGTTCCTATCCGCAAACTCCGGTCCTATATTTCAGGTTGAGCCATTACAGCTCAGGGCTGGTAAGAAGAACGATAAATCAGAAGGAATACCGCATACCTATATGCTAATCGGATCGAACAACGGCGATACTCAGCGGAAATCCTGAGTTGTTTGTTCAACTTCCGTCAGATTCTTTGTCCTTGAAGTTTGCGTTTAGGAGATAAGAGTTTTTTCACTTGCAACCCCAGAAGGGGAGAAATAAATTGTTCTTCTTGGATTAACCCTGGTCCATGTAAATCTAGGAAAATGCACCTTAGATATATAAGTTGACGAGAATATATGGCGAAAAATATATTGAATTTTATTAGCATAGTCTTTCCATCGTGATAACGAGTTACCATAATTAATCCTTCGTTTTCGAACAACTTCACAAGCGAAATATCTATTAGAACAAGGAGCGTCTTCTAGCAGCGAGAACTCCGCGAAATATCCGTTAGAACTAGGAGCGTCCTCCAGCAGCGAGAACTCCAGGCTTCAGGAAAATTGTGATGATTGAGTACTAAGCGAAAATCCTGAGTTGTTTGTTCAACTTCTGTCAGATTCTTTGTTCTTGAAGTTTGCGTCTAGTAGATTAGGGTTTCTTCACCTGCAACTTCAGAAGATTAGAAATTAATTGCTCTTCTTGGATCAACCCTGGTCCAAGTAACTCTAGGAAAATGCACTTTAACTATATTAGTTGACGGGAATCAAATGGCAGAAAATTCATTGAATTCATCAGCCTAGTCTTTCTATCGTGATAACGAGTAACAATAATTATCTCTTGGTTTTCGAACAACTTCACAAGCGAAATATCCGTTAGAACTAGGAGCGTCTTCTAGCAGCGAGAACTCCGTGAAATATCCGTCAGAACATGGAGCGTCCTCCAGCAGCGAGAACTCCAGGCTTTAGGAACATTGTGATATTTGAGTACTAAGCGAAAATCCTGAGTTGTTTGTTCAACTTCTGTCAGATTCTTTGTCCTTGAAGTTTGCGTCTAGTAGATTAGGGTTTCTTCACCTGCAACTTCAGAAGATTAGAAATTAATTGCTCTTCTTGGATCAACCCTGGTCCAAGTAACTCTAGGAAAATGCACCTTAACTATATTAGTTGACGGGAATCAAATGGCAGAAAATTCATTGAATTCATCAGCCTAGTCTTTCTATCGTGATAACGAGTAACAATAATTATCTCTTGGTTTTAGAACAACTTCACAAGCGAAATATCCGTTAGAACTAGGAGCGTCTTCCAGCAGCGAGAACTCCTTGAAATATCCGTCAGAACATGGAGCGTCCTCCAGCAGCGAGAACTCCAGGCTTCAGGAACATTGTGAAAATTGAGTACTAAGCGAAAATCCTGAGTTGTTTGTTCAACTTCTGTCAGATTCTTTGTTCTTGAAGTTTGCGTCTAGTAGATTAGGGTTTCTTCACCTGCAACTTGAGAAGATTAGAAATCAATTGCTCTTCTTGGATCAACCCTGGTCCAAGTAACTCTAGGAAAATGCACCTCAACTATATTAGTTGACGTGAATCAAATAGCAAAAAATTCATTGAATTCATCAGCCTAGTCTTTATATCGTGATAACGAGTAACAATAATTATCTCTTGGTTTTCGAACAACTTCACAAGCGAAATATTCGTTAGAACTAGGAGCGTCTTTTAGCAGCGAGAACTCCGCGAAATATCCGTCAGAACATGGAGCGTCCTCGAGCAGTGAGAACTCCAGGCTTCAGGAAAATTGTGATAATTAAGTACTAAGCGAAAATCCTGAGTTGTTTGTTCAACTTCTGTCAGATTCTTTGTCCTTGAAGTTTGCGTCTAGTAGATTAAGGTTTCTCCACCTGCAACTCCAGAAGATTAGAAATCAATTGCTCTTCTTGGATCAACCCTGGTCCAAGTAACTCTAGGAAAATGCACCTTAACTATATTAGTTGACGGGAATCAAATGGCAAAAAATTCATTGAATTTATCAGCCTAGTCTCTCTATCGTGATAACGAGTTACAATAATTATCCCTTGGTTTTCGAACAACTTCACAAGCGAAATATCCGTTAGAACTAGGAGCGTCCTCTAGCAGCGAGAACTCCGCGAAATATCCGTCAGAACATGGAGCGTCCTCGAGCAGCGAGAACTCCAGGCTTCAGGAAAATTGTGATAATTGAGTACTAAGCGAAAATCCTGAGTTGTTTGTTCAACTTCTGTCAGATTCTTTGTCCTTGAAGTTTGCGTCTAGTAGATTAAGGTTTCTCCACCTGCAACTCCAGAAGATTAGAAATCAATTGCTCTTCTTGGATCAACCCTGGTCCAAGTAACTCTAGGAAAATGCACCTCAACTATATTAGTTGACGTGAATCAAATAGCAAAAAATTCATTGAATTCATCAGCCTAGTCTTTATATCGTGATAACGAGTAACAATAATTATCTCTTGGTTTTCGAACAACTTCACAAGCGAAATATTCGTTAGAACTAGGAGCGTCTTTTAGCAGCGAGAACTCCGCGAAATATCCGTCAGAACATGGAGCGTCCTCCAGCAGCGAGAACTCCAGGCTTCAGGAACATTGAGATAATTGAGTAATAACCGAAAATCCTGAGTTGTTTGTTCAACTTCTGTCAGATTCTTTGTTCTTGAAGTTTGCGTCTAGTAGATTAGAGTATCTTCACCTGCAACTTCAATAGATTCGTAATTAATTGCTCTTCTTGGATCAACCCTCGTCCAAGTAACTCTAGGAAAATGCACCTTAATTATAGTAGTTGACGGGAATCAAATGGCGAAAAATTCATTGAATTTATCAGCCTAGTCTCTCTATCGTGATAACGAGTTACAATAATTATCCCTTGGTTTTCGAACAACTTCACAAGCGAAATATCCGTTAGAACTAGGAGCGTCCTCTAGCAGCGAGAACTCCAGGCTTCAGGAACATTGTGATAATTGAGTAATAACCGAAAATCCTGAGTTGTTTGTTCAACTTCTGTCAGATTCTTTGTTCTTGAAGTTTGCGTCTAGTAGATTAGAGTTTCTTCACCTGCAACTTCAATAAATTCGTAATTAATTGCTCTTCTTGGATCAACCCTCGTCCAAGTAACTCTAGGAAAATGCACCTCAACTATATTAGTTGACGGGAATCAAATGGCAAAAAATTCATTGAATTTATCAGCCTAGTCTTTCTATCGTGATAAGGAGTAACAATAATTATCTCTTGGTTTTCGAACAACTTCACAAGCGAAATATCCGTTAGAACTAGGAGCGTCTTCTAGCAGCGAGAACTCCGCGAAATATCCGTCAAAACATGGAGCGTCCTCCAGCAGCGAGAACTCCAGGCTTCAGGAAAATTGTGATAATTGAGTACTAAGCGAACATCCTGAGTTGTTTGTTCAACTTCTGTCAGATTCTTTGTTCTTGAAGTTTGCGTCTAGTAGATTAGGGTTTCTTCACCTGCAACTTCAATAGATTAGTAATTAATTGCTCTTCTTGGATCAACCCTCGTCCAAGTAACTCTAGGAAAATGCACCTTAACTATATTAGTTGACGGGAATCAAATGGCAAAAAATTCATTGAATTTATCAGCCTAGTCTTTCTATCGTGATAACGAGTAACAATAATTATCTCTTGGTTTTCGAACAACTTCACAAGCGAAATATCCGTTAGAACTAGGAGCGTCCTCTAGCAGCGAGAACTCCGCGAAATATCCGTCAGAACATGGAGCGTCCTCCAGCAGCGAGAACTCCAGGCTTCAGGCAAATTGTGATAATTGAGTACTAAGCGGCGAAAATCCTGAGTTGTTTGTTCAACTTCTGTCAGATTCTCTGTTCTTGAAGTTTGCGTCTAGTAGATTAGGGTTTCTTCACTTGCAACTTCAGACGATAAGAAATTGATTGCTCTTCTTGGATTAACCCTGGTCCACGTAACTCTAGGAAAATGCTATACTATATTAGTTGAAGAGAATCAAATGGCGAAAAATGTATTGAACTTCATCAGCATAGTCTTTCCATCATGATAACAAGTTACAATAATGATCCCTCCGTTTTCGAACAGCTTCACAAGCGAAATATCCGTTCGAACTAGGGGCGTCCTCTAGCAGCGAGAACTCCGCAAAATATAAGTCGGAACTAGGAGCGTCCACCAGCAGCGAGAACTCCAGGGTTTAGGAAAATTGTTACTTACTCAGCGAAAATCCTGAATTGTGTGTTCACCTTCTGTTAGATTTTTTGTTCTTGAAGTTTGCGCCAGTTCAACTTCTACTCAAAGCTGTTTATCGTTGGTTCTATATAATTCTAATATTTGTTTCAGGCCTTCAAGGAAGATGACGAAAATATCGTGACAGACCCAAATCTACCAGACGAGATGATCAGAGGAACCCAATCAACCCCCCTTTACTCGGGCTACCTCCCACATTCGCCATACCTAAAACGACCATCTCCAACCGGAAGCCCTGTGACTAAACGAAGATGCTACGACCACGAGGAATACCAGAGGGATTCAGTCTTCTGCTGCTGCTACACCTGCCCCGATAAGAACAAAAGCACCTCTCTCCTAGTAACCTTCGGCGTCTGCTGCCTCGTCCTGATCTACACCCTCTTCGGCGCGGTCGTCTTCATGGCGCTCGAAGGTGGGTTCCGACAAGAGACGGCTCTTGGCTCCTCCAAATCCGCGCAGAACGAGGACAGTTTGGTGGGGGTGTTGAGGACTCAGACGGTGGAACGTTTGTGGAGCATCACGGAGAATTTGAACATTCTGTATAAGGAGAATTGGACTAGGTTGGCCGCGGAGGAAGTGATGATGTTTCAGGAGTCTTTGTTTAAAGTGTTGAACGACTACGAGGGGAACATCAACCATCTGGGGCATCCGCAAGGGCACAAGTGGAGTTTCAGTTCTTCGTTCCTGTATTCCCTCACTCTGATCACGACAATAGGTGAGTTTGTTGTTACATACCTGTGAAGATCGTTTTCTTTAGGAAGACGAAGCTGATGCGAGTCAGTGTTGAATGGGGCTGCAATAAACCTGTGGTGGGCTCTGAATCTTACCCTAACAAATATCCTATTATGGAGCGATGAAATTGGCTCCACGATACGTGGAGGCCTTTGTAGAAAGTATAATTCGCTCCAATCTCCATTTCCGGAGTCAGAATAATAAGAGTGAGTATTGTTATACTGTTGGTAATTATATTACATACAGTCTGTGAATTCAAAGTGCACGAACTGTAGCTTCGTTATGTTGTGTTAATACCATGAAAAGCTTCCAGTTTCCATTAAGTAATGGCAAATGTTGGAGGATTCTGATATGAGGGGTTGTCTGATGGAATTCTCCTTCATTGCAATTTATATTTCGTATAAACATACGACCCATACATTTCAATTCATGAACAAACATAAATATCCTCGAGAAGCCAATGGAGGGAACATAGCTGACTTAATATACCAGAGGAGGAATAATGGTCTTTTATTCACTACCAGAGGAGGGCTAGGAAAAAAATTCTTCTCTGAAGCCCTCAAAGTAACGAAACATTTTCTTAAGCGAAGAACTGATTTTCATTTGATCCAATATCTTCGAGCTGTTGTGGTGAGCCATGTCATGTGTACATCTCGACGACACCAGCAGTGCATTGAGTCTAATTCCGTCCTGATTGAATCCTCTCCTCCATTGTAACATTCCGGAGGTGGAACTCCCAACGGACACCCCGTATAATCTCGTCCCTTTCTGAATCTAAATGGAACATAATTCTGCTTTGATGAAATTTACCGTTTCCGTTGTAGCGCCACGTAGGTAGATACAGAGAACGGGAACTCCCTATGGCACTATAATGACATTAGGACACGTTTTGGGGGGCAAGTTGTCAGAAGGGATTTTCATGAGCCAATTGTGAGTGTATTGGAGTAAATTGAATTCCACTATAACATTAGACAAATATTGGAGTTCGTCGTGTTCGCGATTTTCTTTAACGAGGTTGTGAAGAAGGGTTAACTTTAGGTTGTAACGTGTTGAGGGTTTGGGGGGCTTAATTGATGTCGTTATCGAAGATTATTTCTCTCGTACTGATAGAACTGACTGGGAAGTTTAGGTAAGATGAAAGAAACTTTTTTGAACCCATCCGTTGGTTAATGAAAAACGGTTATTGTTTGGGTTCGAGGGTGGAAAATAAATCACCAATGGGTATTGAAGATCCTCTCTCTCGTACTGATAGAGCTGGATGGGAAGTTAAGGTAGAATAAAATAATATTTTTCAAACTAAACCGCCAATAAGTAGAAATGTTTATTGTCTGGATTGGAGGAAGCACAATGAATCATTAATGGGCATTTAAGATTATTTTTCTCGTACTGATGGAACTGACTGGGATGTTTATGAAAAATGAAACAACTTATTTTTGAACCTATCCTAATTTTTTGTATCTATTTGGAAACAAATCCACCCACACGCGATATTGGCTTATTTTTATTCGCACTCAAAACTCAAAATAAGGCTTTCAACTCTACTCAAAATAAAACTACTTAAACACTTATTTCCACGCTCTATAACAATTATTCCCTTAATCCGAAATCTAATAGAATCCTCGACTGAAAATTACAACACTCTTTTCCTCTAACCGAAACCGTCGTCCGATTTTTCCCTTCATTGTGATGAGTCACCTTTTTCCGAGCAACTGCCTCTAATTTTTCCTTCTTCTCCAAAGGTAAACTCTACCCCCCTTTCAAAAAAATCCACAACTCCTGAGTAGGTGTCCAGACGCTTACACAGCAACATTCTTGCTTCAAAATTTTTCCGTGAGACCGACCACTGTAATCTACAGTAGACATAAACAATTTCAACGACTACAAATTTTAGACGTGAGTTATTGTGACTATGGGTGGTCTTTTTCGACCTTATCACGCCGATTAAAACTAACGACATCCTTTTTGATACCTACAGACTAATTCCATGTATATACGAAGGTCTAGCAATGCATTTGAATTTAAGTTATCCATATAATTTTGAATAAGTATTCCCCAATTATTACATGGTAAGTTTAAGTGAAATGAAACAACCCAATTTTGAATCCATCCCTCGAATAATAAATAACGTTTATTGTTTGGGTTCGAGGGAGAAAAATAAATTCCCAATAGAAATTGAGGATTCTTTTTCTCGTACTTATGGAACTAGCTGGGAAGTTCACGAAAAATGAAACATCCCATTTTTGAACCCATCCGTCGAATAATAAGAAACGTTGATTGTTTGAGTTCGAGAAAGGAAAATAATCACCAATGTCTATCGAAGATTTTTTCTCTTGTACTAATACAACTGGCTGGAAAGTTTAGGTAAAACGAAACAACAGGTGGCTACCTAAGGCCTGAACCAGATCAATCCAGAAATCCCAAACACTCCATATAATAAATGATAAATAGGCATGCCTAGCGATGATTTTAATAATTTCAATTCCAAGAATTAGTACAACAGCTGTCGCATGTTTGATTATACATAATTCATGGTCACAACCCGAATTCAATTTCGCAAATGCCTATATCCAGTGCATATTGAAAAGGTTTCCGAGGCGAATTCCTCTATCGAATATTTCAAGCTGAAAATGGAACATCTGGCATCGAAACATAAACTGAATACGTTATCGTTTATGTATTCACAGTCCGGGGAAAAATAAAGCGAGGCACATTGGAAAAATTGGAATCAGCGCGCGATAAGTATTTCCCGCCTCGTTTCACATTCATAATGAAATGGAATGAACGCTTTGCGCCACTTCAGTACGCTACTGTTTCCCCATTCTCAATCATAAGAAACGTGTTGCGAGTAAAATTCATTATTACTCTCCTACCCTCCTAAAAAGATGTGAGGGAGAGTCTCAATCATAATAGTATCGAATATTTGTAAGGATATGAACCCCTTTAAGAGTATGAAGTGCTGCGGTATGAATTCGACTATACTGACTATGTAATTGACTATGGTCTGTTGAATGAAGAGTTATTTGAGTTATCGCCTATGGAATCCCCTAAAAAACTGAAACGGTCCCTTAAAATCCTCGAGGACGAGATCAACGACGACCTATTAATCTTCCACTTAAGTCTATGCACCCCGGGCGATATCCCAGATTAGATCGGATCCCGACCGCTGTCGAACCCTATTCAACGAAATCTCCGGGAGGGTTCCGACATGATCAACTTCATCAGAACAGGTGTTGCCGGAGTGTGGCCGCTGACGAGGGGTGGGGATGGCGACGGGCGCAAACGAGCTGTTACACTGCATTTTTGTCTTCATTAGAACCGTATATGACGCTTCAATGCTGGATGAGTCGGGAATCGCGCGACGTGCCAGTTTGCACATGCATAATGCTACGTTGCCAGTTGTATGAGCTGCCACTCGTGTGGAAATAATGAGTGGAGTGGACGTAACGAATGCTGGAGGGGGTTCTCGATGGTATCTTTCCTTTTTAACTGACTTCTCACGTCGTATTCCCACTGTAGAGCCACATTGGAAGGATTTACTGCCAACTAGAGGAAAATCGAGGTTATGAGCATTATATCTTCGACATTCCTGTCACACTATAGATCTGATCTGTCGTGACTAGAGGAATTTTGATAAATTGGAAGACTGAATTGTAATAATACGACATGTTCCCTTAGTAATAGTACAAGTTAGATTAAGATGGGATTTCAGTATTATTTTGTATTTCTACCCGCTGTCACCATTTATAATCAATTGTCCGAAAAGAAGAAGAGGAAGTCTTTTGTTCTACCTTTTCTGAGGAACCATGTATTCCGGAAAGAAAACCCAGAAATTCAATAGAACATATTATATTTACGAAAAATTACGAAAAGCACTGCCGTGAAGTCAGGAGCTTTTGAGCGCTCGTACATCCACCTTGTAGGTAGATTCGCATTTTCCAGTTTAAGAAATCAATTGAAGGAATTTTCGACAGCTGTCACAAACATTCTGAAACTTAGGCGAAACTCCAGACTTAATGTCAGTGCTTCAGCTTACCAATTTTTTCTCGATAATTCGCTAGAATTTTCTACCGTATCTATGTAAGGTTTTGGTGATGCGATCTGGACAAAATTTTGCACGTAGTTCGAATACATTATTCCTCAGCTAGGTGGAATTTCATTCCAATCCAATCAGTAGTTTCGAAACTATCAGGAAAAAAATATTTTGAAGGACCATATTTACGGAACCCCTAGTCTAATTTTGCTCATTGATGAACGTGACCGCGAATTTAGCGATCCAAACCCACCCTGAAAATTTCAAGTTCCCAGGACTTTCCCTTCGGAAGTTATAATTTTCTGTTTTCTATGGTTCTGGTCATGCGATCTGGACAAAATGATCCTTCAATATATCATTCTCGATTGAAATACAAACTTTTATCTCGATAGTCTGGATCAATTAAAATATAAAATTTTATCTCGATCTAATCCGTAGTTTCGAAATGATCGAGAAAACAAAATTTCAAACGACCGTATTTACAGAACCCCTAGTTTAATTCTGCTCATTGATAAACGTGAACGCGACATTTCAGATCCACACCTATCCTGAAAATTTCAAGTCCCTAGGCCATTTCGTTCGAAAGTTATGATTTTCTATGGTTTCTATGGTTCTGGTCATGTGATCTAGAGAAATGTAGCTTGAATATATCATTCTCCATCAGTATACAAATTTTCGTCACGATCGAATCTGTAGTTTTGAAATTATCAAGAAAACTGAATTTCAAACGACCGTATTTACGAAACCCCTAGTATAATTTTGCTCATAGATAAACGTGATCACGACATTCGAGATCTACACCTATCCTGAAAATTTCAAGTCCCTAGGCGTTTCAGTTCAAAAGTAACAATTTTCTATGGTTTCTATGGTTCTGGTCATGGGATCTGGACAAAATTTCACATGTAGCTTGAGCACCTAATTCCTAACCTAATTCCATTTGAGTGCAAAATTTCATTTCGATCAAATCCGTAGTTTTCAAGTAATCAGGGGTACAAAACTTTGAGCGGCCATATTCACGGAACCCCTTGTCGAATTTGGCTCATTAACGAACTTAACTGACTCATTCGGGAACTGAACCCACACTGAAAATTTCAAGTCTCTAGGTTGTTCCGTTCGAGAGTTATTGTGCTTACGGACAGCCGGACGGACGGACAGACTCGAATTTTCCGACGGATTCGTCATCAGTTAGTTGTACATAGTCGATGGAGAACATTTTCGGCTCAAAATTCGAAAAATATAGACATCGTGACGAAATGATATAGCCCTCGTGTAAGTAGTACGAGCGCTCAAAAATGATAGTAAAATGCGTATATAAAATCGAGCTTTTCACAAACAACAAAAAAATCAAAATAAAAACATCCATCGTTCAGTTTCGCACAATCATGATTAAATCAGACAATTGAACTCCTATGTTCCCTATAATCCGAGTGTACGAGGGGGTCAATGAACTCGATACAAAATAAATACAATTATTTTTTTATTCCTTACATTGAAACACATAATATAACAATAACACAATTTACATGTAAAGGCGTTGAAACCACCTAATCCCTTTTTGTCCCTACTTGAAAAAAAAATTCACCCACTCCGAAAGTGACCTTAACTTTTTTTGATTCGCACTCCCGTACCGAATACGACTTCTAACTTCACTCAAAATGCAACTTCTTCGACTTTCCACGATCTATCACAGATTTTTCCCTAATCCGGACTCTAAAAATTCTCGATTGAAAATACATAAGCTATTTTCCTACAACGGACTACTACCTCAATTTAGTCCCTACACCGGCCTCCAACCAAAACTTACAATTCTCTATCAATCTTGGTATCTCCTTGACTTTCATCTGAGCACTCAGCACCTGAGTCTCACAAGACTTGGGAGGCTGAATGTAATGGCCATTTAATTCCATATATCTGTCTATTTACAATTGTAAAATATATTTGTAACATATTGGAATTAATAAACCTTATTATTATCTACACCGGCCTCTGAATGGAAACCGACCCTCGTACAACTAACTCCGAGTTCTCTACATCTATTACTACTAAATCGAAAAGTGAACCTAAAATCCTGTACCTTCTTGGTACCTTCCCGACTTTCAATTACTGCCCTTATGCGATCCACGACTCAAAACGACTAACTATCCCGAGTTCTCCACATCCGCACAACTCACTATCAGTCCCAGACTGACTCTTTCCTGGCCCCACCGACCCTCGGTCCCCGACCGACAACAACTGCCCTCGGTCCCCGACCGGTCACCACTGCCCCTCACACTTTTAGAATCCCTCAAAGGTAAACTTTTTCCCCCTTCAAAAACCTAATTGACATTTTTCTTAGTGCTTCTCACTTCCATTGCTTGAAGACACCCAAGCTCTCAAATTCTTCTTCAACCTACGTTGCGTCTTTTCCTCTTATCGAGGACTCCTTCAATCGCCAATACAAAGTTTATTAGTCGTCTACCTCCGTTTGTCAAAACGAAGCTTCGTTTGAAGCCAAAGCTTTCCTTATCTATGGTTTACGTATCAAATCTCAGTCACACAGCTCCAAAATTAACGGCATCCGTTTATTATTCAAAGTAATACAATTCATGCCTGACTTCGAATATACAGACTCTTTTCCGAGGTAGGTAACCGAATTTGAAATTGAGCGCCTAGAAATGTGAAGAATTAATATATTAATTTAAGTATCTGTTTAGTCTACTCGCCCAGCGTTGAAATATTGATAACCCAAACTCAAGAGTTTTATAGAACCCATAATATAGTGCCTAACGCGAGTTTAATGACCAAAAAATGAAGCGTTGTGGTGGTTAGTTGTATTTATGGAAATATAATTGAAATTATTTTTTGCTCTTTGATTGACGTCACAGCCACATATAAGTCCAACTGTTTCAAATTAAAATATTAGCACATCCCCGATCCTCCAAGAACTGAAATGGCCATTCACGTTTCGCAACCACCACAAAACCTAGTGTACGTTACTCGGAGAAACATACGCCCTCCTCCAGACAAAGCCGAACAGTTTCGCGTTATTCAAACACGAAACATATAAACTGGCGTCTGTATGAAGACCGAAATCTCCGCCGCAATGAAAGCGCCAAATCCTGCGGTTTCGCCGGAACCCTCGCTAATACGGAATAAGCGGTCCAATTCATTACTGGCAGTGAGACCCGTTCGGTCTAAAAACGGGAATTATATCATTCGACGTAGCTTGTACATATTTTATTGCCCTCTTGTGTGCGGGGATTAGGAGGGAGGTGAAAAAGGGGTGTTTGGTGTGCTTGGGAGCGATTAAAACTTGTTTATGAACGTGGGACGTTAATGAATAATGTTCGGGGAATATGGAAGTATGGGAGTGTTAGCGTTTTGAGTTTTTAGGTTTCATTACTTTTATAGACCTCTTCTCTTTATTAAAAACCGACCTTGTGTTTTAATCAGAAGGGAAAGAACTTTCTGTTCAATGAGCTGTACGACAATTGATTCGAAAAAAAACTAGAGATAAATGGTTTATAAATCATCACTCTTGATGGTTGGTGAAGAATAATTCATTTCCTCGAACATAAACGTAATATTTAGGAAATTGAATTTTCATATTACCCCTGCACATCCACTCTGATCCAAACGCCATGGAGGTGTCAACCTCCGACAAGAATTGAAAATCTAACCCCTCACCTGCGCCATCCTTCTCGCGAATGGGTATTACCTAGGTGCTTAGCTCTAGGCCGCGACCCTCAAGACGGGGCACCAATTCCGATATCAAAAAGATTCCACTTTCTTTCCAGTTATTTAATAAAGGAGACCGTCACGCTCTTCTCACTTTCTACCCTTAACGAAATTCCGCCCCCTCACGCCCTAGGACGACGCCTCGCTAAAACGTTTCAATTTTTGTCTCGCTAGAAATTTCGCTTTTTACACGCGAGATGTCTTTGTTCATTGCAACCACGTTTTCGCGATCGTTCCGAGATGAAAGAGGGGGATACTGAAGGGTTTTTTGGGAGGGGTGGGCATTAAGATGATGGTATCGCTTGAATTTTTATGGATCGATGAGCAGGTAGGGTGAAAGAAAAAGTTCTCATTGACGCCACTTCTGAACTAGCCAGGGACGGAATTCTCAAGGGGTGATATGCAATAAAGTAATAAAAATAGAATGTCGATGTTTTTGATCTGTGTTATTAATTGGAAGAAATTTTGATGGATAGAATCATGTTGTATGGTTCAAAAGGTAGTTTCATAATTTTTCTTCTTCCTGTCCGGAGCCCCTCTGGCCGGATTACCCGGAGCTTTTCCTCATATTAGCCTTTGTTGACAAACAGAATAGATTTATCACGATCGCTATTACAATTTCCACGTTTTTCCAAGCACCATTCAGAATGGCGTCCGGACGGAATGAATATTTCGACTCCGTTTTATAGCCCCCGGTTCATTTTTATTACTAGCTGAAATTTCTGCCCAATTCTCTTCGCGACCCCCGCGATTTTAATTGAAATAGTGCTATCCAGGAGCTGCTTCGTACCGACAAAATGCGATAAAAAAACTTCGTTTCGATCCAATTTCCGCTGTACGTTTTCTACGTATAAAAAGCGATAACTTTGGAGTGTATACGACTCGAATAACTAGCAAGGGGAGTGTTAGGTTTGATGAATATTTCATCGCTTTTCACCCGTTTTCGATATCACAATTTATCATCGGGTATTCTCCTCCAAGATTGATTTTTTGAATAGGGGTAGATATGGTTCATTCGCATATTTTGCTTTTGAAGCTTTCTGAAGTTCCTCAAGAGAATTGTCTCTTTAAATTAGTGGTATCTTTAATCAAAGATAACCATGGTTCTGACATGCAGGGAATCTCCGAGAAAAAGATGCCGCCGATAAGTGGGGTTAAGGCGTTCCAAACGAAAGAAACCATATTCAACTAGTTGTGAAATGTAGAACGGGTTAAATCCCCGATCGAAATCGTAAGGGGCAGGTAAGGATATTGAAAAATACGACCGCGTAGCGGTCCCACCCCCCCGCGTTTTTTACAAGAAGACGCAGGCTTTTTGAAATGAATTAATATTTAGGTGAGGTTGGCTTAAGTTAGGACAGTGTTGAAACAATTTTCGGAATCAATCAATATTCAGGACAGTATTGAAACAATTCTTAAAATGAATGAATATCAAGGTTAGGTCAAGTTGAAACAGTGTTGAAACAATTCTTGAAATTAATTAATATTTTGGTAAGGTAAGCTTAAATTAGGGCAGTGTTGAAACAATTCTCTAAATGAATCAATATTCAGGTTAGGTCAAGTAAGCTCAAGTTATGAGGGTGTTGAAAATAATTCTTGAATTAATAAATAACTAGGTTAGGTTCGCATTAGTTCTTAGTCTTAAAATGATTCGATAATTAGGTTGGGTTAGGTTAGATTGAGTCAGGACAGCGTCAAATACAATTTTCATAATGAATTCATAAACACACTATTACGAGAACCACGCGAACGCTGATGAAGAAAAAATTACGAAAAGCACTGCCGTGAAGGCAGGAACTTTCGAGCGCTCGTACATGCACCTTGTAGGTAGATACGCATTTTCCAGTTTTAGAAAGCGATTGAAGGAATTTTCGACTGCTGTCGAAAAAATTCTGAAACTTAGGCGAAACTCCAGACTTCATGTCAGTGCTTCAGCTGATCAATTTTTTTTCGATAATTCGCTAGAATTTTCTACTGTACCTATGGTCTTGGTGATGCGATCTGGACAAAATTTTGCACGTAGTCTGAATACATTATTCCTCAGCGAAGTGCATAATTTCATTCCAATCCGATCAGTAGTTTCGAAACTATCAGGAAAATCATATTTTGAACGGCCATATTTACGGAACCCCTAGTCTAATTTTGCTCATTGATGAACGTGACCGCGATATTCGCGATCCGAACCCACCCTAAAATTTTCAAGTTCCTAGGCCTTTCGGTTCAAAAGTTACGATTTTCTATGGTTTCTATGGTTCTGGTCATGAGATCTGGACAAAATATCGCTTTAATATATCATTCTCGATTAAAATACAAAATTTCATCTCGATCGAATCCGTAGCTTTGAAATTATCGAGAAAACAAAATTTCAAACGACCGTATTTACGGAACCACTAGTATAATTCTGTTCATTCATAAACGTGAACGCGACATTTCAGATCCCCACCTATCCTGAAAATTTCAAGTCCCTAGGCCATTTCGTTCGAAAGTTATGATTTTCTATGGTTTCTATGGTTCTCGTCATGCGATCTGGACAAAATGATGCTTCAATATATCATTCTCGATTGAAATACAAACTTTTATCTCGATGGTCTCGATCAATTAAAATATAAAATTTTATCTCGATCTAATCCGTATTTTCGAAATGATCGAAAAAACAAAATTTCAAACGACCGTATTTACAGAACCCCTAGTTTAATTCTGCTCATTGATAAATGTGAACGCGACATTTCAGATCCACACCTATCCTGCAAATTTCAAGTCCCTAGGCCATTTCGTTCGAAAGTTATGATTTTCTATGGTTTCTATGGTTCTGATCATGTGATCTGGGGAAATGAAGCTTGGATATAAATTTCTCCATTAGTATACAAAATTTCGTCACGATCGAATCTGTAGTTTTGTAATTATCAAGAAAACTAAATTTCAAACGACCATATTTACCCTAGAATAATGTTGCTCATAGATGAACGGGATCACGACATTCAAGATCCACACCTATCCTGAAAATTTCAAGTCCCTAGGCGTTTCCGTTCGAAAGTTACAATTTTCTATGGTTTTCATGGTTCTGGTCATGCGATCTGGACAAAATTTCACATGTAGCTTAAACACCTCATTTTCCATTTGAGTGCAAAATTTAATTTCGATCAAATCTGTAGTTTTCAAGTAATCAGGGAAACTTTGAACGGCCATATTTACGGAACTACTGGTGGAATTTTGGCCATTAACGAACTCAACCGAGCCATTCGGGAACTGAACCCACACTGAAAATGTCAAGTCTCTAGGTTGTTCCGTTCGAGAGTTATCGTGCTTACGGACGGACGGACGGCCGGACGGACAGACTCGAATTTTCCGACGGATTCGTCATCAGTGAGTCGAACATAGTCGATTTAGACCATTTTCGGCTTAAAATTCGAAAAATACAGACATCGTGACGAAATGATATAGCCCTCGTGCAAGTAGTACGAGCGCTCAAAAAGGCGGAATAGCGAGTGGCACCGTTCGAAAACGATGGTTTTCTTTCTCTCTAAATAACATAAAATCATATCTATCTTCAATTGTTTCAAATATAACCGATCAATCTGCCAACCTTTCATTTTAAATCTAAAAAAAATAATATGATTTCCCCATGCTACCGATAACTGAATATAAATATTTTTTCAAGAAATTATTGTTTCTGTATCAACATCACAGCATAAAAGTTCACCTTTTTCAATTTTCCTCATTATGACAGCATTATAATACTTTCTATTCAAATAAAACAATACAATATCCCAATAAATATGACCAATTTCCATAATATAAATAAAAAAATAATAATACTTTCAATGTGATTCTATTAATATTTACCTCTCTGTGGATTCATTTATTGTGTAGATCTACTTTTTTGTGGATCCACATGTTTGTGGATCTATTTATCAGGTGGATCCACCTACTATGTTGATCTATTGGTTTACTACTGTCTTTCTCAAAATGTAAACCAGGAAAGCGCCCTGCTTCGTATGAAGTTCCTCGAAGTAGGTATTGCGTAACAATATATATTGTATTCATTCGAAACGTACAATATTGGGAAAATTAATAGAGCTGAATCATGGATGTATTATATTCATGGAAATATCTTCGTTCTTATTAGACAGCTTCTGTGATTTCAATTCACTCAATCTCAATTTTGGAAAACCATTATTACATTATAATTGTTCCCAGTTGCAGATAAGATAATGTTATAAATACCTTGAAGACGAATTCATCGTCAATAATAATTAAGTACACTTTAGCTGATGTTATATTAGGGTGGACAATCGTCCGTTGTAAATAAATAACGTCTTTTGAGCGCTCGTACTACTTACACGAGGGCTATATCATTTCGTCACGATGTCTGTATTTTTCGAATTTTGAGCCGAAAATGGTCTCAATCGACTATGTTCGACTCACTGATGACGAATCCGTCGGAAAATTCGAGTCTGTCTGTCCGTCCGGCCGTCCGTAAGCACGATAACTCTCGAACGGATCAACCTAGAGACTTGAAATTTTCAGTGTAGGTTCAGATCCCGAATGCCTCGGTTAAGTTCGTTAATGGGCCAAATTCCACCAGGGGTTCCGTAAATATGGCCGTTCAAAGTTTTGTTTCCCTGATTACTTGAAAACTACAGATTCGATCGAGATGAAATTTTGCACTCAGATGAAAAATGAGGTGTTTAAGCTACATGCGAAATTTTGTCCAGATCGCATGACCAGAACCATAGAAACCATAGAAAATTGTAACTTTTGAACGGAAATGCCTAGGGACTTGAAATTTTCAGGATAGATGTGGATCTCGAATGTCGTGATCACGTTCATCTATGAGCAACATTATAGAAGGGGTTCCGTAAATACGGTCGTTTGAAATTTTGTTTTCTCGATAAATTCGAAACTTCGGATTCGATCGAGATGAAATTTTGTATTTTAATCGAGAATGATATATTGAAGCAATATTTTGTCCAGATCGCATGACCAGAACCATAGAAACCATAGAAAATTGTAACTTTTGAACGGAAAGGCCTAGGAACTTGAAATTTTCAGGGTGGGTTTGGATCGCGAATATCGCGGTCACGTTCATCAATAAGCAAAAATAGACTAGGGGTTCCGTAAATATGGCCGTTCAAAATATTTTTTTCCAGATAGTTTCGGAACTACTGATCGGATTGGAATGAAATTATGCATCTAGCTGAGGAATAATGTATTCAAACTACGTGCAAAATTTTGTCCAGACCGCATCACCAAGACCATAGATACCGTAGAAAACTCTAGCGAATTATCGAAACAAAATTGATCAGCTGAAGCAGCGACATGAAGTCTGGAGTTTCGCCTAAGTTTCAGAATTTTTTTGACAGCTGTCAAAAATTCCTTCAATTGGTTTCTAAAACTGGAAAATGCGAATCTACCTACAAGGTGCATGTACGAGCGCTCAAAAGCTCCTGCCTTCACGGCAGTGCTTTTCGAAATTTTTTTTCACTTATTTGCAAATATCGTCGTTACTTCCTATCCGTTATCGCCCACTTATTGAAATTCGACCACAACTGAAATTATTGAAATCTGAGATCCCCATCAAGGACTCATCCCTTCATTACATCCTCCAGAGGTTTGCGTTACAGGAATATGCTAACCGTACAGAGTGTAGCACTGGGAAGGTCAACGACGTCAGTTGTTAATATTAAGGGAGAGGTTGGATAAGGGTTAGATTAGACCTTCTTGGTCGCTTATGGCAGGTTTATTCAGACGGTATTGGCTGTTTCGTAACTGATACAGAAACTGTGTAGAAAGGATGGAAAACTAGAGTTGAATATGGATGAAGAATATACACCAAATAACATTTGGAAGCTTCGTATTGGGGTTGTGAACTCTCGAAACGGTCGGAGTCACCTGCTACGGAGAATAAAACACTTCAGAGGTCCGCAACCTTCAGAATCGACTCGCAATAAAAAAACCCTGAATTCCTCCAAGGAAAATCCCCGAAGCCAAACGTGTCCTATTCGAACATTGTCGAGGGTTCCTCAAAAATTCCAACCCACATCCTCGTAATTTCTTGATGTGAAAAGAGTTAGGTTCACCTTTTTCCCCGCGGCTATTCACGCTCACCAATGAGGACGTCTGAAGACATCGACATTGCACAAAGCAGAGGATTTAAGTCCCAATTCCCATCAATAACTGAAAGGGAGGGCAGGCTTAATCTCGCCTAAACCTTTTATATTTACTGTTGTGGATGGATTCTAGTACCAACGTGGATCCTTATATTTCCTATCTCAGATGAGGACTTCAGATGGTTTTATCTTCGTTGAAGACACCCCTGTACGACATCCAGAACCATAACTTATTCAAAACTCCGACAATGCCGAGATACACGAGCCAAGCCCCGTTTTCTCATTCCGAGCCGGTGGTAATCCCGCAGGTTATCGAGATTGAATCATGAAACACACCGCCGAATGCCTCGGGGATCTCTTCAATGAAATTGAAAATATTTGGCTTTGACACTAACCGTAATATACGGCTTCGATCCGACCGAAGATGGACGGTTCACAAAAGGGCCGAAGTTGTTAATAGCCCCGCTAGGTCCGGAACAGGGATATGGAGGATTAACAGCCCAGATTTCCTGTGATTGATTGAAATGGGTATGGCGACAGACAAAGCTGCTGCTACGAGAGGAAAAAATTTTTCCGGATGTTCCGGAGATCATATAGGGGCTGGAGAGATTTAGTGGGTCGAGTGGATGTTGGACGTATGTCGGATATTTATTTTGAGCGAAGGGGTAAATATGGTTTCTGTATTTATTGAATGTTATCAAAAAGTAGGCCTTTTTACATCGAAGATGGGAATGACTGTCGGTGTGGTTGTTTTTTATCAAAAGTTGATTTGTAATAACACGATTTGTTATGTTGAAATTTTATTTTGTATTTTTATCCACTGTCACCATTTAATTTACTGTCCGAAAAGAATAAGGTTCATGCTCCCTGCACGAAGAGGAATTTTTTGTTTTAATATTTCTGAGGAACAGGTATAAAGGAAAGAAAACCCGAAAAATTCAAAAGAACATATTATATTTGCGAAAAAATGATGGTAGAATGCATGAACAAAATTGAGCTTTTCACAAAACCCACCTTCCTACCTTGATCTACAAGACACCTAATCCCCTTATGTACCTACTTGAAACCAAATTCTCTCACTCCGAAAGTGACCTTAGCCTTTTTCGCAATCCGCGCTTAATCTCCGTACGATTTCTAACCTTACTCAAAACGTTATTTCTTCGACACCTTTTTCTACCCCGAGCTATCACAAAATTTGTCCCTAACTCTAAAACTTCTCGACCGAAAATACTAGATACTACACCTGACTAAAAATCGAACCTACAAGTTCTATACCTTCTTGGTACGGCCAAATAACTCCAGCTGCCATCCCTGGCTGGCAAGCAACTAACAACTTCGTCCCCGACTGGTAAAAAACTACCTCTTACCCTTTCTGAGTCCCCCAAAGGTAAACTTCTTTCCCCTTCAAAAACCTAATTCCTGAGTTGACATTTTTCTTAGTGCCTCTCACTTCCATGGCTTGGGGACACCCACGCTCCTAAATTCTTTTAGCCAAATTTTCTCATGGTCAACCCCGTCGTTGCTTCTTTTTCCCTCATTGGCCTTATCTTGGCCTGCTTAGCACATTCGACACGGTCTAGACATAACATCCGTCCTCAACGACGGGTACAAAGTAATGGATGTATGCCTCGCATATACTTATTCCTTATCTGTGGCTTAGGTATCAATCATCAATCGCACGGCTCCAAAATTAACGGCATCCGTTGATTATACCAAGTAATTCAATGTACTCCCGACTTTGAATATACAAACTCTTTTCCGAGATAGGTAACCGAATTTAAGATTGAATAGAGAATTCGTTTTCACAGATATTACAGATTGTGGCAGTTGAAGATGTGATAGGTTGCATCGAAAAATAAAAAAAATATTTATATGTTAAAGGAAAACCATTCTTCGAATACAAAAAAAATCCCAACTTCCTAGAAGCCAAAAGAGAAATATTAACCCGAGTTTTATAAAATTTAATGAATTTTTCGTTGTTACTATTGGGTTTGTTGATTGTGACAGTAAAATATGTGGTAGCTTGCGATGCAAAATGAGAATGTATCTACATGTAGAAAATGATGAACTACCCTTTGAATAATGGAGATAGTCTGAAGATAAGAAATTTTTTTATGACAACTGTCGTATATGTCCATTTCTTCCAGGTTCTCGTAGGTAGAACGATTTAAAACCAAATTCCAAACTTTCTCGGAGTTAAGGGAAGAAATTTAAGTTAAATTCAAATCTCATGAAATTGAATGAAAATAATCAAAAATACACAGTATATCTCGAACGTGAATGTGGAAACGTCTTATAGAGTCCCAAGAACCTTTTTCTACCTACTCCCCCAAAACCACTGCCTTTCTCCGGTCTTGATTTCGTCTCAAGAAAATTTTAAACCCTACCATTCTAGGTGATTCCAAATGATGTTTTCGTTTTCGTTAAACCAATCACCCCCTTCTATTATCTTCTCAAGGCGGTTCGTGAACCAAACATCGGCAATTATTGGTCTGAAACTAATCACCTCTCAAATTTGCGGCAGTGGTGGTAGGATGTGAAATTTTCCATCTGAACACTTAAGTGCCTAATTCGTGAAATCGACGAAGGGAAATTATGAATCTCACAACGCTTCATTTTTGAGCGCTCGTACAACTTACACGAGGGCTATATCATTTCGTCACGATGTCTGTATTTTTCGAATTTTGAGCCAAAAATGGTCTCAATCGACTATGTCGACTCACTGATGACGAATCCGTCGGAAAATTCGAGTCTGTCCGTCCGGCCGTCCGGCCGTAAGCACGATAACTCTCGAACGGAACAACCTAGAGACTTGAAATTTTCAGTGTGGGTTCAGTTCCCGAATGGCTCGGTTAAGTTCGTTAATGGGCCAAATTCCACCAGGGGTTCCGTGAATATGGCCGTTCAAAGTTTTTTCCACTGATTACTTGAAAACTACAGATTTGATCGAGATGAAATTTTGCACTCAAATGGAAAATGAGGTGTTCAAGCTACATGTGAAATTTTGTCCAGATCGCATGACCAGAACCATAGAAACCATAGAAAATTGTAACTTTTGAACGGAAACGCCTAGGGACTTGAAATTTTCAGGATAGGTGTGGATCTCGAATGTCGTGATCACGTTCATCTATGAGCAACATTATACAAGGGGTTCCGTAAATATGGTCGTTTGAAATTTTGTTTTCTCGATAAATTCGAAACTGCGGATTCGATCGAGATGAAATTTTGTATTTTAATCGAGAATGATATATTGAAGCAATAGTTTGTCCAGATCGCATGACCTGAACCATAGAAACCATAGAAAATTCTAACTTTTGAACGGAAAGGCCTAGGAACTTGAAATTTTCAGGGTGGGTTTGGATCGCAAATTTCACGGTCACGTTCATCAATGAGCAAAATTAGACTAGGGGTTCCGTAAATATGGCCGTTCAAAATATTTTTTTCCTGATAGTCTCGAAACTACCGATCGGATTGGAATGAAATTATACACCTAGCTCAGGAATAATGTATTCAAACTACGTGCAAAATTTTGTCCAGATCGCATCACCAAGACCATAGATACCGTGGAAAATTCTAGCAAATTATCGGAAAAAAATTGATCAGCTGAAGCACCGACATGAAGTCTGGAGTTTCGCCTAAGTTTCAGAATTTTTTTGACAGCAGTCAAAAATTCCTTCAATTGATTTCTAAAACTGTAAAATGCGAATCTGCCTACAAGGTGCATGTACGAGCGCTCAAAAGCTCCTGCCTTCACGGCAGTGCTTTTCGTAATTTTTCGATTATCAATCGCGCGTTAGGCACTATATTTATGGGTCCTTCGAAACTCTTGAGTTCGGGTTATCAACATTCCAACGCTGGGCAAGTAGACTGAACAAATGCTGCAATTAATAATGAATTCTTCACATTTCAAGGCTTTCTCACGACTTCGATTTTTTCTTGTATCTACTAGTCCAAAAGAAATAATTTCTATTCTCAATTATTCGATTATTCGCCAGTTCTATGATGCAAAGTTGTCACGTTTCGTCCAAAACCCTGAATTTCGATAGCAGTAACCTGAACGGTAAATCTTCCTCCCTATTTTCTGGCGAAGACACAGTGAAAACCATGCCAGGTCCTTCGCATATCCGTCGTTTATCTTCCTTAAAAGACACCAGTAATTTATTTCCGTATGCGTCCAACCCAAATATGTTTGGTCTGATTGCTGGGGAAGGAAATTTATTCTACGTTGTATCCTTTGAATTGAGAGGATGGATGTCCAGATTTTCTTCGGTCGTAATGACAAAAAATTCTAAGGATTTGGGGTTCCTTGGAGATGTCATCCAGTTGGCGTTTGGGTTATTTGAGGGAAATATGGAAGGAATATTATACCTTCAATGACAATATTACAATAATCGGCGACATCGGTTTTATAAACCCTGGTTGAGCCCCGCGATCCGAAACTTCCGTAATTTTCCGGCACGTCGCTAATCGGAAAAATTCCTGGGCGATTTGTCATTAAAATTTTTATATCCGATTCCATTAAACGCGAGGCGAGCTGTCTTCGCCAGACGTGGCGGCCGCGCTCACGGAGTTGTGCCTTTGTGGATCCCGACGGATTTTCCGATGGAAAAACGGAAAACTACGGTCGGACGGGCCTGGGAAATCGTGACGAGTTTCGGGCGGAGAGATAAGCGGGAATTTCGGAGTTTCTTGTTCTGGGCGTCAGTGCCAGATGAGCCGAAATTTTAATTATTCGGGGATGTTGTTTTGGCTTGGATGATGGACCGATCGTTTTGGGGTTAGAAGGTGGGAGAGGTTAGTGAATGAATATTGGCAATCGGCAGGTCTTTGAAAGAGGAATCAGATCCTGAGAATATCTTCTGGATTAACATAGCTAGGCTTAGCTGAGCCGAGCCAATTTTCTTTTTGGGGTTTTTGTGGTGTCATTCTCATTCAGCATAGTAAATCAATATTCTTGGAGGCCTCATATTTTACCACCACAAAAGTCGGATAATTGTTCCTATTACACATTCGACGTTTGCACGTTTACGTTCAAAATATTCCATCCACCCATTTTGACTTATCAAAACAACATCGATTGTATCGGAATTCGATAGATTAATGTGATTTAATCATGAAGTCTGATTATAGTTTCAATTATGCATTCGACTTTTGCACTTTTACGTTCGAAATATATACAGGGTCTTTCACGAGGAACCTCACCCATATTTATACGGGAAACTACTGAACGTATTTTCATGAAATTCAGCACTAATAAGTATTTCACGATGCTGATGAAATCTAAAATATTTTCAAGGCATGAGCACCTCCGGTTTTTCCGGAAATGACGTCAACTTCCGTTTTTCAAATTAGAACACCATTTTTTTATTGCAGAAATAGATTCCTTAGAAAATTTCAAGTTATTTTGATGTAACATTTTTCAGTTTTGGTTGGAAAATTCTCTCTGAGCGGGAAAATTCGAAAAAAAAATCGAAAATAGAGCTCCGCTGAAACAAGAATAACTTCGAGGTTTTTGGATGGAAAATTTTCATTTTTGGGATTTTTCAAGATGTAAGATTGATGTATCCACTTTAAAAATCGAAATCGCGATTCATGATTCAGGGGGTGAAAAAATCGCTTTCAAAGTTAGGGATGACAAAATCGTGAAAAATCAATTTTTTCAAATTAGAACCCCATTTTTTTATGGCAGATATTGAATCTACGTTAAAAAATAATGTGAGTGTATGCATCACACCCTTGCCCTAAAATGGATATTTTCTGAGTTATTCACAAAAAACTGTTTTTCGTCTTGAATTTTCAGCTATTTCTTTTCCCTTCACGCCAAAAAGATGAAATTTTCAGGAACTGTTATTTGAACCATGCTGTAGATTTTTCACCCCTTCTTGAAACCGACTTCAAGTTACTATTAGGAGAACCATGGCAAACTCTCGCAGTTATAACTAGAGAAGATGCTCAAAGTTTTGACCGTTAATTTCTAGACATTTATTTATACGTCTCAGGAATGAAGGGGTGAAAAATCTACAGCATGGTTCAAATAACAGTTCCTGAAAATTTCATCTTTTTGGCGTGAAGGGAAAAGAAATAGCTGAAAATTCAAGACGAAAAACAGTTTTTTGTGAATAACTCAGAAAATATCCATTTTAGGGCAAGGGTGTGATGCATACACTCACATTATTTTTTAACGTAGATTCAATATCTGCCATAAAAAAATGGGGTTCTAATTTGAAAAAATTGATTTTTCACGATTTTGTCATCCCTAACTTTGAAAGCGATTTTTTCACCCCCTGAATCATGAATCGCGATTTCGATTTTTAAAGTGGATACATCAATCTTACATCTTGAAAAATCCCAAAAATGAAAATTTTCCATCCAAAAACCTCGAAGTTATTCTTGTTTCAGCGGAGCTCTATTTTCGATTTTTTTTTCCAATTTTCCCGCTCAGAGAGAATTTTCCAACCAAAACTAAAAATGTTACATCAAAATAACTTGAAATTTTCTAAGGAATCTATTTCTGCAATAAAAAAATGGTGTTCTAATTTGAAAAACGGAAATTGACGTCATTTCCGGAAAAACCGGAGGTGCTCATGCCTTGAAAATATTTTAGATTTCATCAGCATCGTGAAATACTTATAAGTGCTGAATTTCATGAAAATACGTTCAGTAGTTTCCCGTATAAATATGGGTGAGGTTCCTCGTGAAAGACCCTGTATAGTACCTACTCCTTTTGAGGTAAATTTTCACCTTAACGCCCACTCGTGTTTTTCAATTCGGAAATATTTTTCATTGAAAATGGGCATTCGAGAAATTATTACTGATGGTTTTCAATGATGGTAAACTAGTATTTAGCAGATTCTTCTAAAACAACGTTAGGAAAATAGTGATTTCAAAGCACATTCACTCGTGGTAATGTCAAAAATATAAAGATCGATAAGGTCACTCTGAAAACATTTTTTGGAAATTTTTTAAAAAACACCTGGAAATCAGCACAAAAATTAATTTGCCATCATTGAAAACCATAGATAATCATTCAAAAATGGTTTTTTTTTTGGTAAAAAAAAATGTCAACAAAATTTCGAACTGTAACAAGCCTAACCTAACTTCACACCTGTATATCAGCATGGGAGCAGAAAAAAAATAAAGAAACTCGAAAAAATGATCACAGTTGATTAAGATGGGCGAACCTGAAGCCGGGACTGAATTCAATTTACACGTACATAGTTGCCTATGTCGGTACATGCTCATATTGTAATCGGTGTAATGATGATCAACAATCAGATTTAAAATCACAATTTTCCTAATTTTTTTTCAAATTCTCACCCATCCAACACCCCTGTTCGTTCCCGATCCCGTTTAAAAAATCTACATGAAAACTAGTTTTCCATCATTGAAAACCATCAAGAATCATTTTTAAATTTCAATGAAAAATATTTAAAAACTGAAATTATGATAGATAGGTTGCGTTAGTTACTTACATTCGAATTTACTACACTTTCTTCAAATCAAACTGCACACTAATAACAGTTATGACACAACGTAGAGGATCTTCCTTAACTGAGCGACGATGCATTTAATTTCCAGATGTTAGTCTGGAGTCTGGGTTATAGTCGCGCATAACGTTGCCACGTTGGTTACCTTCATTGAAAATGAATAACCAATATTATAAAATTCTTTTTGAACAATTGCAAGACAGACGTTATTATTGATTTTTAGCGGATAGGTTTGATCGCAAGGAACGACAGATGTCTTAAAAACACGTGTCGCATAGTTTGTGCCCTTTGAAAGCATGAGATATTAATTCATTTTAAGAATTGTCCCAACACTGTCCAAAATAAACCTAACCTAAATATTGATTCATTTTAAGAATTTTTTCAACACTGTCCTAACTCAACCTAACCTTAATATTGATTCATTTCAAGAATTGTTCCAACACTGTCCCAACTCAACCTAACCTAACCCAAATATTGATTCATTTTAAGAATTGTTTCAACATTGTCCTAACTTGACCTAGTCGTACCTAACCTAAATATTGATTCATTTTAAGAATTGTTCCAACACTGTCCTAACCTAACCTAACCGAATACTGAAGATATTCAATATTTCTCTAGCAACTGATGAATTGGTCTCGTATCTTCCTGGTTCCTATATCGATCTACAAGTAGGCTACCTCCACCACAGGAAGCTCATTAAACAACATACAAATTTCCGAGCCGCGAAGTGAGCACGAACCTCCACCTAAACAAACACCCACCAACCTTCATCCCTACAAAATTCCGAACGTCAGTCGGAACGAAAACAGACCTGCAGGAATCCGACGACGTATCAAAACCGAGAACCTACCAATTTCCGAACTTCAGCAACCTATAAATCAAGAAATACTTGCGGCATGTCCGAGATTACGCGGCGTTCTTCGTTTACCTGTTCTGCAAAGTTAAATTACCCAGATTTACGGCGCTGGGCCTCCGCCAAGGCCCCGGCAATCCTTGGGAGACCGTCGCGACGCTTCGGCGAAACAAAAAAAGGAAGGGTTCGAGCGGCGCAACCGGGCGAAAGAAGGATATAGTTGAGGCAATTTTCTGGGAGAAAGTTGCGTGGTGAGTTTTTTTTCCGAGTATTGAAAGAAGGGGGTGGAGTCGGTGCTTAACAGGTTTTTCGATGCCATCGAAATCCTTTCTCGTGGTATTCTATCTGAATAATATATAATTTTTCTTTGAGTAAGTGCAATACAAATTTTCAAATATCAAACAATATAGAAAAGAAAGAAAAATTAAAATAAAATAAATAAAGTTAAGCGAATATAACAATATAATCAAAAGTAGACTGATTGAATCGATTGGCGCTCCAAGTAAGGCATCGATCTTCGCGGATATAACCTTTTTCAGGGCAGGAAAAAAATCCCCCCTGAAAATTTCACGAGCATTAAAGTCAATTATTCCGACAAATTGAATTGTCCCCCCCCCTGGAATGATCCTGGAGGTGTCACGGAGCACTTGGGCTCCTCGAATTCCGGTCGTTAGGAGATGAATTCATTAAGGCCATTTCACCTTGTAATTGCAAGGATGCCTTGATGGAACGGCTACATGGAAGGGAAGCCGACCATGAGGGGATCGACAAGCTCTGCCTTTTAAAAGCGAAAGGAAAGGTTAACTGATATAAAGTCGCCATTTACCTCGATTGTGTTTAATTAACAGGGGACAATAACTGAGGGTTCAAGTGGTCCTCAAGTTCTTCTTGATACCTTTTAGTACCGATTTTGACTTTTGATTTTGCGTTCTCTCTCGGCAAAGAAGTCGGATTATCATTCCTATTATGCATTCGACGTTTGCACGTTTACGTTCGAAATATATAAAGTACCCGCCTATTTTGACTTATAACCTGCATCATCAATTCGAATCGGAAAGCGATAGCTCGCACATCATGTGATTTTACAATACGATACTTAGGTTAGTTTAGGTTGAGTAAGGACAGTATTGGAACAATTCTTGAAATGAATCAATATTTAGGTTAGGTTAGGACAGTGTTGGAACAATTCTTGAAATAAATCGATATTAAGGTTAGGTTGGGTTAAGTTAGGACAGTGTTGAAACAATTCCTAAAATGAATTAATATTTCATGCTTTCGAGGGGCCCAAAATATGCGACATGTGTTTAGTACATCTATAGTTCATTTCGATCAAACCTATCCGCTGAATTCATTAATAACGTCTGTCTTTGAATTGTTTGAAAAGAATTTCATTATATCGGTTATTCGTACTACACTTCTCATTTTCAATGAAGGTGAACAACGGGGCAACGTTATGCGCGGTGATAACCCATTATTCGAGACTTACATCTGGAAATTAAATGCGTCGTGTTTATTGCTCAGTATATAAAGATCCACTACGTTGTGTTATTACTGTTATTAGTTTGCAGTTTGATTTGAAGAAAGTGTAGTAAATTCGAATGTTAGGAACTAACGCAACTTATCTATCATAATTTTCAGATATTGTTCATTGAAATTCTAGAATGATTCTTGATGGTTTTCAATAATAGCAAACCAGTTTTTATGCAAACAGGATCAGGAGTGAACAGGGATGCTGGGTCGGTGAGAATTGAAAAAAACGTAGGAAAGTAAAATTTTTTTCAAATTTTTTTCAGAGTGACATCATCGATCTTATATTTTTGACATTTTATGGCGGTTTTCTTGATTTAGAGTGTTCTATTTCGAAAAAGCGGTAAGTTACATCACCAATGTTGATTATTTTCGCCAGAAAAAGAGATTCCATGGGAGTTCGGGTTAAACACGTTGAAGATTTACTTTTTCATTTCAATGACAAATTATTATGCAATTGATTAGTTTTCGAGCGCTCGTACTACTTACACGAGGGCTATATCATTTCCTCACGATGTCTGTATTTTTCTAATTTTGAGCCGAAAATGGTCTCAGTCGACTATGTTCGACTCATTGATGAAGAATCCGTCGAAAAATTCGAGTCTCTCCGTCCAGCCGTCCGTCCGGCCGTCCGTAAGCACGATAACTCTCGAACGGAACAACCTAGAGACTTGAAATTTTCAGTGTGGGTTCAGTTCCCGAATGCCTCGGTTGAGTTCGTTAATGGGCCAAATTCTACCAGGGGTTCCGTAAATATGGCCGTTCAAAGTTTTGTTCCACTGATTACTTGAAAACTACAGATTCGCTCGAGATGAAATTTTGCACTCAAATGGAGAATGAGGTGTTCAAGCTGCATGTGAAATATTGTCCAGATCACATGACCAGAACCATAGAAACCATAGAAAATTTTAACTTTCGAGCAGAAATGCCTAGGGACTTGGAATTTTCAGGATAGGTGTGGATCTCGAATGTTGTGATCACGTTCATCTATGAGCGAAATTATACTAGGGGTTTCGTATATATGGTCATTTGAAATTTAGTTTTCTTGATAATTTCAAAACTACATATTCGATCGTGACGAAATTTTGTATACTAATGGACAATGATATATTCAAGCTACTTTTCTCCAGATCACATGACCAGAACCATCGAAACCATAGAAAAACATAACTTTTGAACGGAAAGGCCTAGGGACTTGAAATTCTCAGGATAGGTGTGGATCTGAAATTTCGCGTTCACGTTTATCAATGAGCAGAATTATACTAGGGGTTCCGTGAATACAGTCGTTTGAAATATTGGTTTCTCGATAATTTCTAAACTACGGATTCGATCGAGATGAAATTCTGTAATTTAATCGAGAATGATATATTAAAACAATATTTTATCCAGATCGCATGATCAGAACCATAGAAACCATAGAAAATTGTAACTTTTGAACGGAAAGGCCTAGGAACTTGAAATTTTCAGGATGGGTTTGGATTGCGAATATCGCGGCCACGTTCATCAATGAGCAAAATTAGACCAGGGGTTCCATAAATATGGCTGTTCAAAATATTTTTTTCCTGATAATTTCGAAACTACTGATTGGATTGGGATGAAATTTTGCACCTAGCATAGGAATAATGTATTCAAACTACGTGCCAAATTCGCACCAGATCGCACCACCAAGACCATAGATACCGTAGAAAATTCTAGCGAATTATCGCAAAAAAATTGGTCACCTAAAGCACTGACATGAAGTCTGGAGTTTCGCCTAAGTTTCAGAATTTTTGTGACAGCTGTCAAAAATTCCTTCAATTGATTTCTCAAACTGGAAAATGCGAATCTACCGACAAGGTGCATGTACGAGCGCTCAAAAGCTCCTGCCTTCACGGCAGTGCTTTTTATAATTTTCAGTTGATAATTTCGATTTGTTTACTGCTTCTTGGAATGCTGCACGTTGATGTACCTTTGAGTGCTTCAAAGAATAAGATCAGTAAGTTCAACACGAACGTGTGGGGTTCCAAGATTCGTCCTGTTAAGGCACGCCTTATTCGGATGATAATTTTAACTATTCTCCTAGGATCTAGAAACCAGAGAAAGAAAGCCTGTTCTGGGACCTTACCCCAGAGACAGTGTCATTTGCTGTTCGCATCGAGCGTCGCCGAGAATTTTAATTTGAGAGGACTTCATATAATTGATAAATCTCCCAACCGAGATTTCATTTAGTTGGTACCTAAATGATTGCAATACTTTCAGTTGAGCTAGAGTCTATACCTTTGGGAGAGTTTTTCTATATCAGGTTCAAGATACTAATGAAGCCTTTCGTAAATGTTATACAGGCTCAAGGGTACATCAACATTATATTTCATTTGAATCACCTCTGCGTCTTCCCACCAGGAATAGTTCCTCACCCTGTTGTTTTATCGAGCAAGCATATAAAGATGCTCATCAAGATCTCCTTATCAAATTCTGATAAGCGTACCATACACGACAATTCCCATTTATATAATTACATAATGTCAACCCTGTATACCTTAGATGAATCGCTTATCTGCATTGCATTGAATATTGAATATAATTCTATATTGTTATGATTACTCATCATTCTCGATCACGCCACATTGTGTGGGTGTATGTTGTCGCATTTTCAGTTGCAGATAAGATAATATTATAAATACCTCTGAAGACGAATTAGTCGTCAATAATTAAATGCATTTCTTACTAGCTGAATGTTAGAATAGGTTGGACAATCGTCCGTTGTAAATAGATAACTTTTTTTTTAAGTTGGCTTTCGATTTCAATAACATAATTATATATATCATTCACAGATGGAATCCAAAGCCTACATATCGTGAACCACCCAAGCACCAGCAGCGTACGGTAAAAATCGCTAATCTCCCCGTGGGGACTCGAGACCCTTGTAACCCCATCTCTTGTAACGGTTTCCGCCCCGAGGCCCTTCCGCAATGACACTGACGCCGTTTTTGACGCCGTTTACCCTCGAATTCCCATAGGGGGTAGCTGTAAACAGTAATTATCGGGGCCATCGGATTCCCCCGTTTCAATTCCAGGAATTACGCGGCGAACCTGCAGCAGCAGCAGCAGCCGTACGTGCGCTCGTCCGCCGTCGCTAATTAAGTCGTTTCAGAAGGGGAAGGCGACACGTTACGGTCTCGCGTTAAATTCACGTCATCAGGGAGGTTGGCGCGCTAAGAGCATTAGGCGGCCATTCTGGACCGTTCTGTTGGACGCGGGACGGTTCGATTGATCTCGAATCGATGGTGCTTCAGTCCTTTCAGGTTGTGGGTGGGGGGGAGTTGAGGTTGGGGTAGGAATGTAGAAGCTGGGACTCTCCCAAACTCGCCTCGACAAAAAATCATCTGTAATATTTGGGAATATGAATATTTCATTTCAAATTCGTTTTCCTACCTCGGGAAAGAGTCTGTATATTCGAAATTCGGGCATGGGATGTCGTTAATTTTGGAGGTGTGTGACTGAGATTTGATACGTAAACCATAGATAAGGAAAGCTTTGGCTTCAAGGTAGACTTCGAGGTAGACAACAAATAAACTTTGTATTGGCGATTGAAGGAGTCCCCGATAAGAAGAAAAGACGCAACGTAGGTTGACCATGAGAAAATTTCGGAGGAAGAATTCAAGAGCGTGGGTGTCCCCAAGCAATGGAAGTGGGAGAGCACTATGAAAAATATTAACTCAGGAATAAGGTTTCTGAAGGGGAAAAAAGTTTACCTTTGAGGGACTCTAAAAGGTCGTTCTGGGACAGGGGGTGAGTTGTGCGGAATGAGAGAAGTCGAGAGAGTTATTTTTTCGGAAATAAAAAACTCGGAGAGTTAGTTGTTTTGAGTCGGGGACTCGCATCAGGGCAGTTATTGAAAGACGGGAAGGTGCCACGATAGGTACAGAATTTAAGGTTCACTTTTCGATTTAGAAGTAGTTGCTCGCGTGTATAGAACTCACTGAGAGTAAGTTGTACGGGGTCGGTTTTCCGGTTAGAGGCCGGTGTAGTTGAAAGTCTGGGAGGTACCAAGATAGGTACAGAATTGTAAGTTTCGGTTCGAGGCCGGTGTAGGAACTAAAATTGAGGTGGTAGTCCATTGTAGGAAAATAGCTTTAGTATTTTCAGTCGAGAATTTCTAGAGTCCGGAAGTAAGTGTTGAAGAAGTTACGTTTTGAGTAAAGTTAGAAGTCGTATTCGTTACGGGAGTGCGAACAAAAAGGTTAAGGGTCACTTTCAGAGTGAGCGAATTTGCTTTCAAGTATGCGTATCTGGATTCTCTTGCCAGCACACGCATCTCCCACTCTTTATTATAACAAATATCAACGAATCCATCAAAAGTTTGAAGGTAATTTCACTGTTACCCTTTGTCTCCATGAATGCTCATAATGTACGAAACTGGGAATTCGAGAACTCCCTTTGAACTTCTAACGTTCCCGAAGAAAACGACAGCAGTCATAAAAAAAATTCATAAATAAACATAGCCCATAACATGTCGAAAGTTCCACCGGCAGCCATTGCATTCAAGTTGAGTTACGACGGCCAAATTCGGTTCATGCCACCAAGAAATAGGATGTTATTGAAAAGAATGCAATATGTACATGTTCGCAAGTGGTTCCCTCTGTATTTCGACTTCCAAAAAGGCATGTTTGTTATTCCGCATACGTTCAATAACTAGGATACGATTCTGAAGAAGGAACCGGAATTTCCGTATATCTTTCCATCTCGGATGAAAGGAATCGCAATGTTTGCTGAAAAATTCTGTCGCAAAGTGGTTTTTATCTCATCTCGAGTTTGGCATTCAATTTACTATAAAAACGTTTTCGGATATCAAAACCATGACGTCCTTCTGACATTCGATATGCCTCTTTCGCTAAACTAGGTTAGGTGAGGTTATGTTCTCACTTCTCGTTTCGAACTGTCGAAACTAAATCGTTCTAAATTTCTGCATTCATAAATTTGATTTCCATTCCGATTCGAGTTGGTGATCGAAATCGATGTTGCAGTGGAGAGAAACTCCACAACTAACCACCTACAGATGTAATCATTGTACGAACCAATTCATGTCAGTTTCAAGTTATACGAACGTAATGGCCATGGTTTTACTGCCAAGTGGACTTTACGCTTTATGTCCCTACGTATTATGAGAGCAATTGGGAGGCAGAAATGTTCATGTTTATCAAGTTGATTTCGCTATATTTTTGATTGCCCGAATATCAGAAGAATATCTTGAGATTTTATTAGTTTTCCATTTCGGTTCGAGTTATTTCCTCTCTCCTTACTTAACATAGCCTTACCTCAAATATGAATGCATTTTAAGGAGGATTTTCAAGATTGTCCCAACTTGAGCTAACCTAACCTAAATATGAATTTATTTCAAGAATGATTCTCAACACTGTCCTAACTCAATCCAACCTTACCTACATATATATTCATTTCAAGAATGATTTTCAACACTGTTCCTAATTAAGCCAACCTAACCTTAATATAAATTAATTTGAGGATTTATTTTCAACAATGTCCTTATTGAATCTAACCTAACCTAAATATTAATTCACTTCAACAATGATTTTCAGCACTGTCCTAGCTTTAGCTAACCTTACCTGACCTAAATATAAATCCATTTTAAGAATGATTTTCAACACTGTCCCCACTCAAGCTCACCTAACCTAACCTAACCTGAATTAATTTTTTACAATGATTTTCAACACTTGCTCAATCTAACCAAACCTAACCTAACTTAATCTGACCTGGCCTAACCTTACCTTCCAGTGGAAATGTTATGAAAACCAAAAAAATTTCTATCTTCTTCACCTTTTCCAAGGTATATAAATATAACAAACTGAAAACGAAAAAGATCAAGCTCAAGAGAAAAAAAAATCTGATAAAACCAAATAAACAAAATCATAGAACACATAATTATTAATGAAAAAAAAAATATTTATGAAGATAGCAGGAGATCTCAATCACAATAAATGGCTACATTGGTAATCCAGAAACAACAAAATACTTTTAGCACATGACTCAACAAAAAATACAGAGATGGTTACTTCTAAACTAAACTTACTGATTTAACCTAAATATTGATTCATTTTAAGAATGATTTTCAACACCATCCTTACTAAATATAAACTAACCTTACTCACTCCCTTACCTAACCTAAATATGAATTCGTTTCAAGAATGATTTTCAACACTGCTTCAGTTCAATCTAACCTAACCTTTCTCAACCTACAGATGAATTCATTTTAAGAATGATTTTCAACACTGTCCTAACTTGAGCTAACCTAATCTAACCTGAATATAAATTCATTTCAAGAAGGATTTTCAACACTTTCCTATTCTTGACCTCTATGAATCTCATGCTCTCAGACCCTATTCTGTTGTAATTTGTTGACTTTTTTTTTGAGATCCTATTCTTGAAGGGGATCTCAGACGAGGAGAAAAAATGATTTCAAAATTCTTGTTGGGAAACAATTCAGACATCAGTTCAGAGTTCCAGTGAAAATGTTGTGAAAATCAAAAATTATGACTATATGCTTCACCTTTTTCAAGGTATATAATTATTACGAACTAAAAAAACCAAGCCCAAGGGGAAAAAAATGATAAAATCTCATAAAACCAAATAAACGAAATCATAGAACACAGAATTATTAACGAAATGAAAAATATTTGTGGAGATAACAGAGGACAAATCCCAATCACTATAAATGGTTATGTTGGTCATCCAGAAACAACAAAAACTGATACTTTCAGCTCATGACACAACAGAAAATACAGAGATGGTTACTCATAACTTAAGCTAACCTTACCTTACCTAACTTAAATATCAATTCATTTAAAAAATAATTTTCACCACTGTCCTTACTCAATATAACCTAACCTTACTCAATCTGACCCGACCTAACCTAACCTAGCCTAAATATGAACTCGTTTCAAGAATGAATTTCAACACTGTTTCAACTCAGTCTAACTTAATCTAAATATAATTTCATTTTTAGAATAATTTTCAACCCTAACCTAACCTAACCTACAGATGAATTCATTTTAAGAATGATTTTCAACACTGTCCTAACTTGAGCTAACCTAACCTAACCTAAATATAACATAATTTTAAGAATGATAGAATGATGATTAATTGTAGATACAAGATATTCGGCACGTTATGTTCGATGCGCTTGAATTATTGAACTCAGTATCTGAGACCCTAGTTGTTGATTCTTTTCTGGAGAACCTATTCTTGAAGGGAATCTCAGATGAGGAGAAAAAATAATTTCAAAATTCTTGTTGGGAAACAATTCAGAGTTCCTGTGATAATGTTATCAAAATCAAAAAAAAAATTAGTAGATTCTTCATATTTTCCAAAGCATATAAGTATCACCAAATTAAGAAGGAAGAAGACCAAGATAAAAAAAAAACTCATTAAACCAAATGAACAAATAAATAAGTTTCAATATTTGTTTAGAAAAAGTCGCATATAAAAACAGAAAACCCTCTATACAATCGAAAATGAAAAATACAACCCCACTGATTAACCCGCATAATGGAAATTCTCCATCGAAATGGATATCATATCGCTGAATATCCCGCGGTATTTATTCAAAGACCTATCCTGCTTATATTCATGAATAAATTGGAATGGAGGCACGCCTGACTGGGAGAAGATCGTTAATTACTCTGGAGAGAATTATTTTCCCCATTCCCTGGAAAAGACTGACCTGCATACGAGAGGATGAATGAGACGTTTATGAAAACTGATGAGTTTTTTCCATTACATTGAGCTGAATCATCAGAATGATTAGGTCCTCGCTCTTCTTCTCAACCCGTGGATAGTTTAGAATTGTGGCGGCTCTCCGCACTTCCGAGCGACACACTGCTCGACGTCACATACAGCTGGTCCAGGCAGACGTCACACGTAACCATTAATATTGAACACATAAATTGAGGGGGTTCGTGAAGTTGTTCGAGGACGAAGTGTTACTTGATAATTGGGATCGATTTAATTGGTGAGTTTTTGAACCTCGTTATTCTCGATAATTGAATACGGTGAAATATGGTTATTGGAGTGATTCGTCTTCAATCCCCTCAAGAACATATTTCCTCCCAGCTCCCTATAGCTGCGATAATATCAAAGATATTCAGTGATCACTGCAATAAAACAGAGGGGAATTCTCCCAGATACATACATCTTCTTAATCACCAAAGGAGCTTCGAATACTAATTGTGAATTTACCAGGTTTGAATATTCATAGGTGAGGTTTCTAGGGTGGTTGGTGCAGTATTTTATTCACGCTAGTTATTAGTTCCCGAATATAAATGATGGTGGGTGGAATGGTGGAACTAATGATAATACTGGATAAGTTATGGGGTATGGAGAGGGGTTGTTGGAGGTTCGAAAGATGTGTTTTTTAGGAATTTTCTACTGGGTTTCTTCGAATGAGGTCGATCAGATCGAATCGAACTTCGAGGTTTATCAAAATCCGAGTGGTGACCATATTCTACACCTTCAACATTTTTTCCTTTATGCGATATTCTTGTTAGTCACATTCATATTTGCGCAGTATTTGATCCATTGGAAACGTTTTCTCCTTCTGATATATTTATCTCAGGAAAGTATTTTTTTTTGTAAATCATTATTTGTTCCCTGATTTTGTTTATTTTTCTTTTCATTATTCCGAAGAATGAATATATTTTCTCATTATTCGAATGAAAAGTTATAACTTTTTCTGCGAAAGAAGAATATTCATAAATATTTGAGAATTGTTTCAACACTGTCCTAACATAACCTAACCTAAATATTAATTAATTTTAAGAATTGTTTTAACACTGTCCTAACTTAAGCTAACCTAAGTCATCCTAATCTAAATATTAACTCATGAACAAATAGATTTTCTCATTATTCGAATGAAAAAGTTATAATTTTTTCTGCGAAAGAAGAATATTCAAAAATATTATTTTGATGTTTGTTTTTTTCTATTTAATTACACCTCCCCTCCTATATATTCCAATATAGAACATCTCTGTATTAATTGAAAACTAATCATTCATATCACCGCTGAATCAATATTCATTAAATTACGGGAAAGTGAAACCAAGAGTTAATTTACTTCACCATCAATTCATATTAGGAAGTTTCAAACTCATAATCGTATTAAGTAGATGGCTTATAAGGGCTGAGAAGTTGTAATGTCTTGTAGATTCTCACTTTCAACAGAGGTAATTTTAGACTCGCACCGGAGGAAGAGATGACTCTCGATTTGATAAGTTTCTGGGAGGATTAGAGCCCGTCTGATGGAACTATCAAGTTGAAGTTTTATCGCAGAAATACGAGAACACCTAGCAGAAACTTCGTACAACGTATGTTGTTATGATGTGTGTTTGTTAGTATTTTATTTGATCTCGTCTGCCCAAATTGAACAAATTTGGGAATTGTTTCAACACTGTCCTAACTTACGCTTACCTAACTAAACCCAACCTGAATATTATTTAATTTCAAGAATTGTTTCAACACTGTCCTAACTTAGGCTAACCTAACTTAACCTTACCTAAATATTAATTCTTTTTAAGAATTGTTTCAACACTGTCTGACTTAACCCAATCGAACCTAAGTATTTATTCATTTCAAGAATTGTTCCAAATTGTGGGTTCTTTGTGAGATGTACACAGGTAATGATCACTATCTATTCTGTCTTTCTCTAACAATATCATTGTTTATTGTTTAATAAATTAACTTGTATCTTTCAATATATTTTGCCTTTGTCCATTTCAATTTTTATTCCAGAAATGTAAATATTACAAAAATTAAATTTTTTCGATTGGAATTATTGATTTGTTTTTGTATCACAGACTGTCAAATGAATTGTTTAATGCTGAATTTGTTGATAATGAGGAGGATATCCCGAAAGATATTTTTCTGGTAAATATCAAATGCCCAATCGAAAAAAAATGTTTAAACATGCTGAAAGTTCTTACTGAATCGCAATGTAACTAAGTTTTTCTGAATAATCTGTTCTCAAAATTACTGACCTCGAATTTTATTTTTGGAAATTGATTACGAAAAGATTTACATCAACTGAAATAATAAAACTTGGATTCGATTATTTTTGAGCGCTCGTACTACTTACAAGAGGGCTATATTATTTCGTCACGATGTCTGTATTTTTCGAATTTTGAGCCGAAAATGGTCTCAATCGACTATGTTCGACTCACTGATGACGAATCCTTCGGAAAATTCGAGTCTGTCCGTCCGTCCGGCCGTCCGGCCGTAAGCACGATAACTCTCGAACGGAACAACCTAGAGACTTGAAATTTTCAGTATGGGTTCAGTTCCCAAATGCCTCGGTTGAGTTTGTTAATGGGCCAAATTCCACCAGGGGTTCCGTAAATATGGCCGTTCAAAGTATTGTTCCCCTGATTACTCAAAAACTACAGATTTGATTGAGATGAAATTTTGCACTCAAATGAAGAATGAGGTGTTCAAGCTACATGTGAAATATTGTCCAGATCGCATGACCAGAACCATAGAAACCATAGAAAATTGTAACTATTGAACGGAAACGCCTAGGGCCTTGAAATTTTCAGGATAGGTGTGGATCTCGAATGTCGTGATCATGTTCATCTATGAGCAAAATTATACTAGGGGTTCCGTAAATATGGTCGTTTGAAATTTAGTTTTCTTGATAATTTCAAAACTACAGATTCGATCGTGACGAAATTTTGTATACTAATGGAGAATGATATATTCAAGCTACATTTTTCCAGATCACATGACCAGAACCATAGAAACCATAGAAAATTATAACTTTCGAACGGAAAGGCCTAGGGACTTGAAATTTTCAGGATAGGTGTGGATCTGAAATTGTGCGTTCACGTTTATCAATGAGCAGAATTATACTAGGGGTTCCGTAAATACGGTCGTTTGAAATTTTGGTTTCTCGATAATTTCGAAACTAAGGATTCGATCGAGATGAAATTTTGTATTTTAATCGAGAATGATATATTAAAGCAATATTTTGTCCAGATCGCATGACCAGAACCATAGAAACCATGGAAAATTGTAACTTTTGAACGGAAAGGCCTAGGAACTTGAAATTTTCAGGGTGGGTTTGGATCGCGAATATCGCGGCCACGTTCATCAATGAGCAAAATTAGACTAGGGGTACCGTAAATATGGCTGTTCAAAATATTTTTTTCCTGATAATTTCGAAACTACCTATTGGATTGGAGCTGAGGAATAATGTATTCAAACTACGTGCCAAATTTTGTCCAGATCGCACCACCAAGACCATAGATACCGTAGAAAATTCTAGCGAATTATCGAAAAAAAATTGGCCACCTAAAGCACTGACATGAAGTCTGGAATTTCGCCTAAGTTTCAGAATTTTTGTGACAGCTGTCGAAAATTCCTTCAATTGATTTCTAAAACTGAAAAATGCGAATCTACCTACAAGGTGCATGTACGAGCGCTCAAAAGCTCCTGCCTTCACGGCAGTGCTTTTCGTAATTTTTTTTCCTATAGACCCACTGTTTCATGAAAAATTGATTTATACCATTATGAATTTTATAGTTACAAGCCACGATTTTTTGAATATTTGAATGAAACTACAAAAATGCTACATTTTAATAACACATTCATCCCAAATTGTCAATCTTTGACAGAACTATCAACTTATTTTCATAGAATGCTCAAAGTATGTATTTCACAAATCTTTTTTTTCTCGAAATTCGTTTTGAGAATGGTTTCAACACTGTTCTAACTGAAGCTTACCTAAATATTAATTCATTTTAAGAATTTTTTCAACACTGTGGATTAACCTAACCTAAATAATAATTCCTTCTGAGAATTGGTTCAACACTGTTCTAACAAACGCTAACCTAACTCAACCTAACCTAAATATTAATGCATTTTAAGAATTGTTTCAATATTATCGTAACTTACGCTAACCTAATTTAACCCAACCTAAATATAAATCAATTTTAAGAATTGTTTCAACACTGTCCTAACTTACGCTAGCCTAACTTAACCTAACCTAAATTGTGGGTTCTTTGTGAGATGTACACAGGTGATGATCACTATTTATTTTGACTTTCTCTAACAATATCATTGTTTATTGTTTATTATATAAACTTGTATCTTTCAATATATTTTGTCTTTGTCCATTTCAATCAATTTTTATTCTAGAAATGTAAATATTACAAGTATTGAATTTTTTCAATTGAAATTATTAATTTTTCTTTGTATCACAGATTGTCAAATGAATTTTTTAATGCTAAATTTGTTGATACTGAGGAGAATATCCCGAAAGATATTTTTCTAGTGAATATCTAATGCCCAATCGAAAAAATGTTTAAACATGCTGAAAGTTTTCATTGAATCACAATGTAACTAAGTTTTTCTGAATAATCTGTTCTCAAAATCACCGACCTCGAATTTTATGTTTGGAAATTGATCACGAAAAGATTCACATCAACTAAAATAATAAAACTTGAATTTGATTATTTTTTTATTTATTTTCTCTCGTGAGAAATCGATTCGTACCATTATAAACTTTATAGTTATAAGCCACGATTTCAATAAAACTACAAGAATGTTACATTTTAATAATACATTCACCTCAAATTGTCAATCTTTGACAGAACTATCAACTTATTTTCATAGTATGTTCAAAATATGTATTTCACAAATTTTCTTTTCTTCGAAATTCGTTTTGAGAATTGTTTCAACACTGTTCTAACTGAAGCTTACCTAAATATTAATTCATTTTAAGAATTTCTTCAACACTGTGGGTTAACCTAACCTAAATAATAATTCCTTCTGAGAATTGTTTCAACACTGTTCTAACTGACGCTAACCTAACTCAACCTAACCTAAATATTAATGCATTTTAAGAATTGTTTCAATATTATCGTAACTTACGCTAACCTAATTTAACCCAACCTAAATATTAATAAATTTTAAGAATTGTTTCAACACTGTCCTAACTTACGCTAGCCTAACTTAACCTAACCTAAATTGTGGGTTCTTTGTGAGATGTACACAGGTGATGATCACTATTTATTTTGACTTTCTCTAACAATATCATTGTTTATTGTTTATTATATAAACTTGTATCTTTCAATATATTTTGTCTTTGTCCATTCCAATCAATTTTTATTCTAGAAATGTAAATATTACAAGTATTAAATTTTTTCAATTGAAATTATTAATTTTTCTTTGTATCACAGATTGTCAAATGAATTTTTCAATGCTAAATTTGTTGATACTGAGGAGAATATCCCGAAAGATATTTTTCTAGTGAATATCTAATGCCCAATCGAAAAAATGTTTAAACATGCTGGAAGTTTTCATTGAATCACAATGTAACTAAGTTTTTCTGAATAATCTGTTCTCAAAATTACCGACCTCGAATTTTATTTTTGGAAATTGATCACGAAAAGATTCACATCAACTAAAATAATAAAACTTGAATTTGATTATTTTTTTATTTATTTTCTCTCGTGAGAAATCGATTTGTTCCTTTATAGTTATAAGCCACGATTTCAATAAAACTACAAGAATGTTACATTTTAATAATACATTCACCTCAAATTGTCAATCTTTGACAGAACTATCAACTTATTTTCATAGTATGTTCAAAATATGTATTTCACAAATTTTCTTTTCTTCGAAATTCGTTTTAAGAATTGTTTCAACACTGTCCTAACTTGAACCAACCTAACTTAACCTACCCTAAATATTAATTCATTTCAAGAATTTTTTCAACACTGTCATAACTGACGCTAACCCGACTTAACCTAACCTAAATATAAATTCATATCAAGAATTTTTCAACACTATCCTGACCTAACCTAAGTATTAATTCATTTCAAGAATTGTTCTGACACTGTTCCCTAACCTTAATAATAATTCATTTTAAGAATTTTTTCAACACTGTCCCAACTTACGCTAACGTAACTCAACCTAACCTTAATATCAATTTATTTTAAGAATGGTCTCAACACTGTCCTGACTAAAGCTAACCTAACCTAACCTAAATATTATTCCAATTGCGTCCCTGCAAACTCCGATGGGTCCCTGCCGATTGCAGGTCGCGGCTTCATTCTGCGTGTTTGCGCTTCGTATTTTGTTTAGAATAGCAAACAGATCCTTTCTGCCGTTACTCCCAATCGTTATTTACAAGTCAATGAGCGGCTACACAAAGGGGCCCCCCAAACTGGGAAGGAAAACACTTTTCAACTCGCACGGAGCCGGGGAAAGCACGAATTATACTTTCATAGAATAGAATGGCGGAGAAAATACACTTAAATAAAATACCCGGTTTGGATGGGTAAGGGAGATGACAGAAAATTTCATATTTCACGTCCCCTCGAAAATAAGTAGCATTGAAGAAGGTTTCCTGAAGTCCAGTCACACAAAATGCTATTTTGCATTTTCTCTGACAGCGACACTTTCTGTTTTGGTTTTTACGAAATCGCAGCGATGTGTGAAGGGAGCCAAAACACTGATTGGCAATTGAGCCGTAACAACATATATTGACTCTCTGATTTAATATATTGATTTTTTCCAATTTAAGAGATTTTCCATCTCTTCTGAGATTACGCCAGAAGAACTTCTATTAAAACAAGGTCAACATAACCACAAAAGAAAACAATTCGCTGTGCACCTCCCGTATCGAGAGGGATTCAGAAAACCTATAGGTTTTGGCTGAAAAGCAATTCAAAAGATTCGACGAGGAAATTGCGAATGGAAATTGTACCGAATTCGAATATTGTGGGTAAATAAAGGTAGGGGTTGTTTTCCTGATGGAAACAATGAATAAACAACTTTTCATCTGCGATAAAGAATGCCGCGGAAATTCCAATCAGCTGTGGTCCATACGGAGTTGCATTCTTGTTTTTATTTCTCCAGGATAAACAAAGCCTTTGGAAATGTTATTTCCGCCTCTTTCCAAACATTAGAGATCATTTTGTTGAATTTTCCTCGGTTCCTTATTCCCAATGATTTATTGTAGCCAACACAAATTTCACTGAAAATCTATAGACAGAGCTACAAGAGCTGAATTCTAGTATCCAACCCTCAAAGACATTCCTCTTGTGAAAACTCACTGCGGGAATACAAGTAGGGCGAATGTCTTCGACGAAACTGAAATATAAATGGTTCCCAAGCAGTCTAGTTGGCGGATCCTCTTGTTCTCGTTTATTCCGAAAGGCTCTGTCGCACAAAGAACTATTCACGAAACCTCTCTTGGCGCGTAGGACGGCTACGCCTTCGTCGAAATCCGGATGAATTATTCAACAAACCTTGCAATTTACATAAGTCTCTCTTTTTCGAAGTTGTTAAATAATTGAGGTACAAATAGGGCGTAGAAGAACTCCAGCTGTAGACCATTGTTCCTTATTCTCTTCGTCTCGAACGTTCGAGATGCTGGTATAGATGTGCCTGCGGTTGAAGGTGCATCAATCCGAAACAGGACATAAGAACAATTTTGAGGGATGCAAAACCATCTCTGTTGAAAAACACTAACAAGTAGGATTATTCGCGAAGCCCTTGAGATCGAGAAACGACCCAACTGTCTCAATAAACGTGATGATAGTCAAAGATTACCCAACTCGCTGGCAGAGTGGCATTCCTACAAGGTAGCGTTGTCTGTTACCATTCGTAATGAAATTCTGTTCTGTTCGTGATGGGATGAAGGGTGTTTCATTCTTATTCATTTCAAGTTGGCAAAACTTTTTTCACTGACAGCCGATTCGACAACTGGCAGTTGATTTTCTTGTTGGTTTGGTTTGCCATTTCATAATATCATAATGAATAGAAAAATGCCAGAGCAAATTTTTGAAAATTGTTCATGTTCACTTTCTGATTTCGATGATTTTTTTCGCAAACACACATTTCATAAGAAATCAAATATAAAGATAATTAAGTTTCATTGAAGACTTGAAAGAAAAAGAACAGATTGAAGAAAAACACGAAACATATATATTCTAGGTTGGTATTGGATTTTGCGCATGCGCCTTTCAATAGTGTCATTCTCCAACTACTAAACGCAGATATTCTTATACAGTTTTCGTTTTCTGTTTTGTTTACGAGTTTCCTGTTCAAGATGTTGATATTCTTACATTTCTTCTCGTATTGCTTAATTGCAGCAATGATATTCACCCTTGGATATTGTATTATGTTTGTTCTTGCTTTTATTGTGGAATTTATTCTCGATACCACTGGCAAATGCATCGATTATTGCAAGAACTCGAAGACATAAAACCATGGAGTCCAACAACACAAGAAGTGATAAACATCGTCAAAATTGTATACAATTTGTATATGCGACTCAAGAAATCTGTATTTCCGTCGACAATTTAAAAAAAAGAAAGTATTAACACAAAATTGTGTGTTCTTTGTGAGATATACACAGGTGATCACTATCTTTTTTGTCTTTCTCTAACAATATCATTGTTTATTATATCAACTTGTATTTTTTAATATATTTTGTCTTTGTCCATTTCAATCAATTTTTATTCAATAAATGTAAATATTACTCGTATTAAATTTTTTTGATTGAAATCAAAAATTGTTTGATGCTGAATATTTGAACGTGCAGGAAGTTTTTATTGAATAACAATGCAATCAAGTTTTTCTGAATAATCTGTTCTTTTATTAGCATTTTCGAAATTACCAATAACTCGAATTTTATTTTTGGAAATTGATCAACCAAAATAATAAAACTTGAATTTGATTATTTTTTTTCTATAGGCGCAATATATGAGAAATCGAAACATTCGAGATCATTTTGTTGAATTTTTCTCGGTTCCTTATTCCCAATGATTTATGGAGGCAACAAAAATTTCACTGCCTGAAAGTCAAGGAAATCTTTTTTTCTTTTATGAGAAATCGATTTGTACCATTACCAATGAGATACAACTTTTGGAAATTGTATAAAAATTACAAAAATATTACATTTCAATAAAAGAATAATTCTAAATTTTCAATCTTTGGCAGAACCATCAACTTATTTTCATAGAATGTTCAAAATATGTATTTCACGAATTTTCTTTTTCTTCTCTCAAATATACTATATAGAACTGAAACCTAAAAATTCTTGATTATTTTCAGGAAAATATATCCGAATTTTGCTTTGCTGACCAAAATAATTTTTTTTTTAACCTAACCTAATTATGAATTTATTTACAAATTTATATTCAACACTCTTTACTTGAAACTCACAAGGTATTGTTTTAGACCAGACATTCACATTTTTTTTCCTCTAACAATATTATTGTTTAGTATATTTGGTGTAATTCTCATTCTTAGTTTTTTCTTATATATCTCCTTGTCAATTCCAAACAATTTTTATGCAGTTTATTCCAGAAATGTAGTTATTACAAGTATCGAATTTTGTTATTTTATTTTTTATCATTGATTGTCAATAACATTTTTTGGTGCATAAGATCAAGGAAATTGAGGAAAATTTGTCGATATCTTTCGTTTAGTTCTTGGCTTCATCTTTGCTTTCGATTGTAGAAAATGTTTGAAATATCTGAGAGCCCAATCGAATGAAAATAAATAAGCAGAAAGTTATAACTGAACCTCTACAATGTGAGATTTTCTGAAAAATCATTTCTTTCGTTAGTATTATATTAGGTTTTTCTTGCAAAAATTCGATTGGTTTTAGTCTCATTTTTCGAAAATTATGTAATATTTATCAGTTTTTAAAGATTTCATTCAAACTATAAAAAGTGACATTTCAATGATTCGTCCTGAATTGTCACTCTCTGACAGAACCATCATCTTATTTCCATAGAATATTCGAAAAATATCTATTATCTTTTTCTTATCTCAATCAACTGCTCTTTTTGAAACTGTTTATTGAAAATATTCAGTTATTTTCAGGAGAAAATATTGAAATTAAGCTTTGCCTTTCAAAGTGTTCCTGCTGTAAATTTCAGAATAATTTTATTCAACGATCATATCTGTTGTTTTACGCTAACCTAACCTTAATATAAACTGTCTACAAGATCTAAGGTGGGCGCTGATGTGAACACACCTCAAATATGCTGCGCTTGAACAAAAAACAGTTTTCAGTTATAAGGTCCTCTTCAACGAATACGTTGGTACATAGGTATTACTATTTTATTGAATAAAAGTTCACAATGTTCCCTATTGGATTTTTGTTTCGAGTTTTCGAAAATACCTGGGAAGCAATAAAGTTCTTTTTCGAAGCACTTCTTGTGGTGGCTATTGGTCAAGATCCTCGTCGAAATTCAACAAGGGGTCCCTCCTAATGGTGATCTAGTGAAAACTGGGATGAATATGGACGTGTTTTGTTTTTTGTGGATGTGAAATTAAATTCAATAGAATACTTCGTATATCATATAGGAAATATTTTCTATTTAAGTGGATTGTGATTATATGTTCAATCGATGGATAATATGAATAATGAAAGAAGAAAATTAACAAATGAGTTCTTAATATTGATGGATAAACTCAAAAAATGCGTATTTAATTTTTTATATATCATTTTTGTAGTAAGTCTGTGAATAATTCAATTGTTAGTTTGATGATCTTCGAATTTTTTGTTCTAATTGACTAGTTGTTTTTACATGTGATTTTATTGTTTTTTACTCACTATTCAAATATTTTTTGTACTCTTGACGACGTCCCTGAATAAAAACATGTCCAACTGAGTTTTCATTTTTCAACCTTTTTGACATGGAATATGTCCTATCATCATTAGGAAATTGACAAATGACAAATGAATGGAAAATTTTCGAAATTCAATAATAATTTGGGAATTCTTTGTTCGTATCTGATTAACTGAAAAAATGTTTGCGATTATTTTTTGCTCTATTATTAGGGAAAAAATTCACCATGTGTGTATATTAATCTCGTCGACGAAGAAAGCATCTGTTTCTGAAAATATATTAAACCTGTTACAAAAGTTATTTGAGGGCATGTGATTTCCTGAAACAAATAGAAATGACTGGAAGCAAGCTACATTGGATGGTGAAACATTAGGTCCGAAAAATTTTTCACCTTTTATGATCTATGATCATTTTGATTCGACATGAAGTGACCCTGTAGTGAGACTATCCAACCGAAGATTATGAAACGAAACAAAGTTTTTTCAAAATAAACTGGTCGTCGGTGTGACAAATATGGTGATTCTATAAAATCGAAGCATCAAAAGATGAAACTGCAGAATTATATGGAATTCTTGAAGTTCAAACCAAGGAGAAAAAAATTACTGATTGAAAAGGTCCTTGAAAAAAATCATAGATGAAATTGTTCGAAATGGTCACCATTCGTTTGATGTGCACAAAGTCTTGCCTGGCGTAATAACGAATGGTTACATGCAGCAACTATCACATCAGTTTGCTAACGAATAATTTCAATGCGTTGTCTCAGTTCTTCCGCACTATTCACCTCACCGTTACTGTACACTAGTGTTTTCAAATGACCCCAAAAGAATAAATCACAGCGGTTGAGGTCCGGGCAACGTGCAGGCCAAGAAATCGACCCACCACCTTAAGTCACAAAAATCATACGCTCTGTTAGATGATTTCCCGTAAAGTGAACGCATTCACATTTAAACCTCAATACGTGCTTAAATCAGATCTGGGCTGGGAATTTCTCAGATTCGCGGGTAACTTCGATTTCGAAATACTTGGCCCTGGTGAATATTTTATATGATGGATTCTTGGAATAACTCATGACCTTTGAAAACACAATTTTTCCTCAACTTGTCAGACATCGTCGTTGTTATAATGATCCAACTTGTCGCGTGACACGTGAAATTCGACATTCATGAGTTTTCCTCGGCTCATTAGGCCGATCCTCTCGAGACTGTCACTCAATCTTGACGACGTAGGGATTACTTGTAACCTTGTATCCCTTACTTTAATCGGTGGAGCGCGCTTCAAATTGACAGCATTGACGGGCGTATTATAGTTGGGAGGAAATTCCTGGTTTATCCCCGATATGTTGCGAGCACGAAACTTTCAGTTTAAAATTGGGAACGGGTAAGGCCATGAAATGATATTTCATGGCCCCCTGTGAGAAGGAACCATAGACTTAGACGTGAAGTAAATACGCCAGATATTCCCCAAATCATTACGGTATCCTCCATTCCTTGAGGCATTCCGAGAATTCGATCCCCAATTCTGATTTGGTTTAATTTGAATTCCGATTATACAATTATTCAGGTTGAGATAAACTGAAATCCATATCGTTGTTGTGTGCACTGATTCGTCATGAATGTTTTTCGATGACAAAATGACAAAAATTGTTTTCACTCTGTACTCCAGCTCGCGAGGCACAGACAGAAAATGATCCTGCCTGACATGACAAATGACATTCGATGTTCCCATCTTCTTCTTCATTCACGAAACTTGATAGTTAAAAACAAGAAAATCGCCAATATTGAAGTATCGTATTTCCAATTTCATTCAGATAGGTGATTCGATTCCTCGTTACATTTCCCGGATATTGGATGCTGAACTTCATATTCGAAGTCTTTTTGTTGCTGGATATATGATTTCTCCATTTCTTGCACCTCGTTTCGTAGAACCTTCATGCCAAATCCAAGATATTCCTCGATACTTGGTGTTGACAAGTTCTAAATCTGTCGAGGTTTCCGTTTTTGCCATCGCTTGTTCTCCTTAACACGCTCATATCAGCTCAGTCATTGCAAGCGTCAGGTTCTTATAGTCGCCAGAGCGGTCACCCATCCAGGTACTGAACCCGCACAACGCTGCTTGGCTTCAAGTCTTTTGGAGATCTGCACAAATTACCCATAGTGAGGCTGGGGAATCTTTGAAAACATCTCGAGTAGCTTCGACGAAGTAGACTGTAAAATTTGTTAAATCCTGCACTGGTTAATTGGAAATTACGTTTGGTCAACCATAACAATTTACTCGGTAGGTTAATTACTTACCTAGAATTACATAAATTGAAGAAGATGATAACATCATACAGTTTCGACAAATATAAATTGAAATCGATAATTGCAATGAACTTGATAATATTTTTACGTGATCACCAATTTCGCGTTTCCCATGAGACTCGTGCCTGAAGTGCAAGTTCGAGAGTTCCCCCACATAGGAACCGTAGCTTATTTTTCAAGAAAGACATGGTCTTAACGAAAGTTCGTATTATAAGCTTTCACCATCCACTTGTAATCAACTAACGTTTTTCTGTATTTTAATCTGTAGATCTAGTAATCCTTTATCGCATAGTTATGATTATAATTCCGGGAAGCAATGAAGTTTCTTTTCAAAAACAGACTTTTGAAACGGAAAAATATAGTTATATCAAATATGAAGAAATGACCATAGCAAATGACTGAACATTAAAATAAGAAAATTAATGTAATTAATGGGGAGAGGCTAGCGCCATCTACTACGTTAATCAACAACGCCGTAAATAGAAGAACGCTGCAATTTCACCAACATCAGTTACCCCTAGTTCCAACTGTAAATAACACTATTTTTTTTCAAATCCGTTACACTGGCATGAGTGAAAATAGTTGAAAGACAATGTATACAATAGTATTCACCTCATTTCAGAGCCTATCGGGCCCTTTATTCGTATTATCAACGTATTTTTCCAGAAGCTCCAGGAAGCTGGCGAATTTCGACAAAATATTGAATCACATCTTAAATCCCTGAAAATTAAAAAAGAATTATATGAGGCCAGGAAATTGTTGACTTACCTCTATTTTCCACTCCAATTCACTTTTCGAAGAACTTCGAAAGTATGCTTCTATTCTTTCCGATCTCATAACTCACAAATATTGAGGTAGAGCTTCGCTTATAACTTTCCTAAAAAAGTCGAAAACCTATAAGAGTGTTGTAGAAAAGTTGCGAAAAATCCATTCAATCGTATTTACCTCATTTCAGACCCAGATGGACTATTTCTTTCCGACTATCAACGTATGTTTTCAGAGTTTTCTGGAAGTTGTCAAATTCAAATTACCTTGTATATCGTTGAAAGTCCGAAAAAAAAAACAATTATGAGTCTAGGAAATCTTAAGAAATCAATACTTTCACCTCTATTTCTTACACTAAATCACTTCTTTCGATGATTTTCGACTGCATTGTAATCATACGATTTTTTATGTTGGAGTTTGAGTATTATTTTATATTTTCAACCACTGTCACCATTTAATTTATTGTCCGAAAAAAAAAAACAACATCAACAATTCACCTAATTTAGCATGATCATTATTAAGTCAGACAATTTAACTCCTAATTTCCTTACTTCGTGCAAACCAAACCTACTAATCCAGGTGTGCGAGGGGGTCAATTGTCAACGACTCTAAAAAAAACCTACCCTCCAAGTTTGTCTGTACCATTTTTGGTACATTTTTCGTAGTGCCTCTTATTTATATGGCTTGGGGACACCCACGCTCTTTAATTCTTTCTGCCAAATTTTCTCATGGTCAACCGACGTAGATTCTTTTTCCCTTATTGGCCTTATCTTGGCCCGCTTGGCACATTCGACACGGTCTAGCCATAACATCCGTCCTCAACGATGGATACAAAGTTATGTATGCCTCGCATATACGAATTCCTCATCTATGGATTAGGTATCAATTCTCAATCAAACGGCTCCGAAATTAACGACATCCGTTGATTATACAAAGTGATACAATGTATGCCCGACTTCGAATATACAGACTCTTTTCCGAGATAGGTAAGTAAATTTAAGATTGAATATTCATATTTCCAGATATTACAATTGAAAACATACAAAAGTGATGTGGAAAAGTTGGAAGACAAAGGGTGATTTTTTTTAAACAAATCAGAAAACTGAAAAATTTCATTTTTCTTCACGTGGAACTTGGCGCATTCGGACCGCAAACGTGCCAGACGGCCAGAAGTAATTTGTGGAAAATGACGCTCTTTTTCATAGAAAACAAGCTTGCAAAAATTCTCCAACATAGAGATTCACCAACAAAATCCCCTGGTTGTTAAGAAAACAATGCAAAACTCATTCAGAACACTTTCGCCCTGTGCAGATTCCAACGAGTCGCCCAAGTGTTAGCTCTTTTGCCTCAATGAAGCGAGCTCAGGTGCGGTTAAAGTTCGGGAGTTCTCCGCAAACGCTGCGCTAAGTTGTTTCTCGGATTACATAAAGACGCAAAGAGTTGGGGGAACTAATTAACCCACATTCGCAGCAGTCGATTCGTTGCCTGAATCTTCCGCATTGTGGATCATGAGAGAATCCTTCGAAAATACCCAGCTAAAAATTTCGTGGGTATGGTAAAGTAGAACTCTGGAATACGCCCCCTACCGGATGTTCACCGAACCGAGCTATGGGCCATTGCCTTTTGTCGAGTTTTTCGTTGTTTGGAAGAGATTTTCCAATGGCTGTAACATCAGAGTTGGTCGTCTGTCTCTATTTTGACCATAGATCCTAGTAGGGGTTGTCGATGAAACTTCTTCCTCGGCTGCGTTCCCAAATATTTCACGAATCTTCTACTCAATGCAGCAAGAGCCTCAAGATGAGCCCTCAAGAAGTTGCTTTGGAAGCGAAACACAATTATCCGGCCTCGGAGGAAGATACGTTCCGAAATAATTCGAGCTCTTATCGCGGAACGCACCCCTTAATAAAATGAAATACGGAGAGCACGCTCCCTGAGGAATAATCCCGAGGTCTATATCTATTCATATTTAATGAAACGACCGAACGTAAAGACTGTATGACGCCCACCGCCGTAAAAATATATTTCGAATCATCTTTCAAGGATTTCCGCGAGCTCCAACCCCGTATTTTAGGGGAAATTGGTCTTGGGGAGTCTCGGGAGGAATGGAACAGAGAGAAACGCCATCATTTTTATGCGGAGCTGGGTGCAGTTGAGGCAGATCGAATAATTATGCAGAATGAGGTGAATAAAATATGATGCTGGTGCACTTATTCAGTAATGTTAATATGTGGAGGATTCCGCTGATTCGGGGGAAAATTTCATGAAAACGCCCCTTTCATCTAGCAGAATTCCCATTATTCTGCTGGAAAGGTAATCAGCTCGGTGAGAGGATGAACTTGCAATTTTGTAGAATATTACACAAGTGGCCATTTTACGGAGCAGCTATATTATAGTAAAGACATATCCCGTGATTCTTGCTATGTCACAGCTATATAACAAGATGAGCGCGGAGACATAGCTTAAATATCGCAGAAACGCGATTACATTCTATTCAGCACAGCAACGTCTCAAATATGCTTCATTCAAAGTGTTGTTTCACATCTCAGCTCTATCACTGTTAATTGTTTGTGAAGTGAATATCAAAGATTCTTTTCATAACATATCTGCCTGTGATGTTTTATAGTTTCAATTCCGTCATATCCACAAATTAACAGAGATGGCCAATTGCTAATGCTGTAGATGTATCTGAATAATTTCCCAAGTGACCACATAACACAGCAGCTATATTATAATAGAAACATATCTCGTGATTCTTGTTATGTCACCACTATATAACAAAAAGAGCGCGGATACATAGCTGAGATATCGCATAAACGCTCCAAAATCCTACTCAGGGAGAGCGCACTGTTACATTCTATTCAGCACAGCATCGTCTCAAATGTGCTTCAATTAAAGAGTTGTTCCACATCTCAGCTCTATCACTGTTAAGTGTTTGTGAAGTAAATATTTAAGATTCGTTTCATAACATATCTGCCTGTGATGTTTCATAGTTTCAATTTAGTGTTATCCACAAATTAACAGAGATGGCCAATTCCTGATGCTGTGGATGTATCTGAATGATTCCCCAAGTGACCATATAACAGAGCAGCTATATTATAGTAGAGACATATCTCGTGATTCTTGCTATGTCACAACTATATAACAAAAAGAACGCGGATACATAGCTGAGATATCGCATAAACGCTCCAAATTCCTACTCAGGGAGAGCGTACTGTTACATTCTATACAGCGCAGCAACGTCTCAAATGTGCTTCAATTGAAGAGTTGTTCAACATCTCAGCTCTATCACTATTAAGTGTTTGTGAAGTGAATGTTAAAGATTCGTTTCATAACGTATCTGCCTGTGATGTTTTATAGTTTCAATTCAGTATTATCCACAAATTAACAGAGATGACCAATTCCTGATGCTGTGGATGTATCTGAATGATTTCCCAAGTGACCATATAACAGAGCAGCTATATTATAGTAGAGACATATCTCGTGATTCTTGCTATGTCACAACTATATAACAAGAAGAGCGAGGATACAAAGCTGAGATATCGCATAAACGCTCTAAAATCCTACTCAGGGAGAGCGCACTGTTACATTCTATTCAGCACAGCAACGTCTCAAATGTGCTTCAATTAAAAATTTTTTCCACATCTCAGCTCTATCACTGTTGAGTGTTTGTGAAGTAAATATTTAAGATTCGTTTCATTACATATCTGCCTTTGATGTTTTATAGTTTCAATTTAGTGTTATCCACAAATTAACAGAGATGGCCAATTCCTGATGCTGTGGATGTATCTGAATGATTTCCCAAGTGACCATATCACAGAGCAGCTATACTATAGTAAAGACATATCTCGTGATTCTTGCTTTGTCACAACTATATAACAAGAAGAGCGCGGATACATAGCTGCGATGTCGCAGAAACGCTCCCAAATCCTACTTAGGGAGAGCGCACTGTTACATTCTATTCAGCACAGTAACGTCTCAAATGTGCTTCAATTAAAGAGTTGTTCCACATCTCAGCTATATCACTGTTTAGTGTTTTTGAAGTAAATATTTAAGATTCGTTTCATTACATATCTGCCTGTGATGTTTTATAGTTTCAATTTAGTGTTATCCACAAATTAACAGAGATGGCCAATTCCTGATGCTGTGGATGTATCTGAATGATTTCCCAAGTGACCATATAACAGAGCAGCTATATTATAGTAGAGACTTATCTCGTGATTCTTGCTTTGTCACAACTATATAACAAGGAGAGCGTGGATACATAGCTGCGATGTCGCAGAAACGCTCCCGAATCCTACTTAGGGAGAGCGCACTGTTACATTCTATTCAGCACAGTAACGTCTCAAATGTGCTTCAATTAAAGAGTTGTTCCACATCTCAGCTATATCACTGTTTAGTGTTTGTGAAGTAAATATTTAAGATTCGTTCCATAACATATCTGCCTGTGATGTTTTATAGTTTCAAATCAGTGTTATCCACAAATTAACAGAGATGACCAATTCCTGATGCTGTGGATGTATCTGAATGATTTCCCAAGTGACCATATAACAGAGCAGCTATATTATAGTAGAGACTTATCTCGTGATTCTTGCTTTGTCACAACTATATAACAAGGAGAGCGTGGATACATAGCTGCGATGTCGCAGAAACGCTCCCAAATCCTACTTAGGGAGAGCGCACTGTTACAATTTTATTCAGCACAGCAACGTCTCAAATGTGCTTCAATTAAAGAGTTGTTCCACATCTCAGCTATATCACTGTTAAGTGTTTGTGAAGTAAATATTTAAGATTCGTTTCATAACATATCTGACTGTGATGTTTTATAGTTTCAATTCAGTGTTATCCACAAATCAACAGAGATGGCCAATTCCTGATGCTGTGGATGTATCTGAATGATTTCCCAAGTGACCATATAACAGAGCAGCTATATTATAGTAGAGACTTATCTCGTGATTCTTGCTTTGTCACAAGTATATAACAAGGAGAGCGTGGATACATAGCTGCGATGTCGCAGAAACGCTCCCGAATCCTACTTAGGGAGAGCGCACTGTTACATTCTATTCAGCACAGTAACGTCTCAAATGTGCTTCAATTAAAGAGTTGTTCCACATCTCAGCTTTATCACTGTTTAGTGTTTGTGAAGTAAATATTTAAGATTCGTTTCATAAAATATCTGCCTGTGATGTTTTATAGTTTCAAATCAGTGTTATCCACAAATTAACAGAGATGACCAATTCCTGATGCTGTGGATGTATCTGAATGATTTCCCAAGTGACCATATAACAGAGCAGCTATATTATAGTAGAGACTTATCTCGTGATTCTTGCTTTGTCACAACTATATAACAAGGAGAGCGTGGATACATAGCTTCGATGTCGCAGAAACGCTCCCAAATCCTACTTAGGGAGAGCGCACTGTTACATTCTATTCAGCACAGCAACGTCTCAAATGTGCTTCAATTAAAGAGTTGTTCCACATCTCAGCTATATCACTGTTTAAGTGTTTGTGAAGTAAATATTCAAGATTCGTTTCATAACATATCTGCCTGTGATGTTTTATAGTTTCAATTCAGTTTTATCCACAAATTAACAGAGATGGCCAATTCCTGATGCTGTTGATGTATCTGAATGATTTCCCAAGTGACCATATAACAGAGCAGCTATATTATAGTAGAGACATATCTCGTGATTCTTGCTATGTCACAACTATATAACAAGAAGAGCGCGGATACATAGCTGAGATATCGCATAAACGCTCCAAAATCCTACTCAGGGAGAGCGCACTGTTACATTCTATTCAGCACAGCAACATCTCAAATGTGCTTCAATTAGAGTATCGTTCCACATCTCAGCTTTATCACTGTTACGTGTTTGTGATGTAAATATGAAGGTTTCGTTTCATAACGTATCTATCTGTGGTATTTCATGGTTTCAATTTAGTGTTATCCACAAATTAACAGAGATGGCCAATTCCTGATGCTGTGGATGTATCTGAATGATTTCCCAAGTGACATTATAACAGAGCAGCTATATTATAGTAGAAACATATCTCGTGATTTTTGCTATGTCACAACTATATAACAAGAAGAGCGTGGATATATAGCTGCGATGTCGCAGAAACGCTCCTATATCCTACTCAGGGAGAGCGCACTGTTACATTCTATACAGCGCAGCAACGTCTCAAGGTGCTTCAATTAGAGTGTCGTTCCACATCTCAGCTTTATCACTGTTACGTGTTTGTGATGTAAATATGAAGGTTTCGTTTCATAACGTATCTATCTGTGATCTTTCATGGTTTCAATTCAGTGCTATCCACGAATTAACAGAGGTGGCCAATTCCTGATGCTATGGATCCATCTGAACGATTGCCCAAGTGACCATATAACAGAGCAGCTATATTATAGTAGAAACATATTTCATATCTTTGTCACAAGATGAGCGAGGATACATAGCTGTGCTACATGATAAATATATAGTCGACACATCGCTTATAAGAAGAATGGTTTCGATACATCACAAATTTCTCACAAATTATGGATCCGATATGTATTTGGAGCAAAGAAATGACACATCGCAATGTTCCTTCCTTGATCTCCCAGGTAACATCACAGAGATGTAGCTGGTCACCTCGATACCTGTTCCTTTTTTTCAGTATTTTTCACTTGAACTTTGATAGAAGGTAAACAGAAAAATCAGAAATTGAAGGATGACTCTTTATATCACGTATCCACATCCTTGCAGAATGATTGATGGCTTCTGCGTTTTTCACATCACTCACCGCGTTAACGTTCCTCTTCCACTTCATCGAGTCGTAGTCGTCTTCGTTCAGGTTGTTGAAGGAAAGCTTTCAACTTTATAATATATTATACCACTGACAAATTCACGAACCCAAAGTTCATCCGATAATGGTACGATTCATCATCTCCATTTGAGGGTAAAGGAGGAATCCAGTGCTATGGCACATCTGAAGGATGATACATGAGGATGCAGGCTATACGCCCAAATTTGGCTGTCAATATCTCGCAGGTCAAAAATTATGACCAGTCCATAGTGGTTTTATATAGTTTCATTTACAATATAAATATTTCAGAACTCCATTACGCTCAGCTTCGTGTCCGAAATAACCATACGATTACAATCGTTCCACAAAGTCCCCCAACTTAACTAGGACGAGCCTCTACCATACATCATTTCGGCGAAGGACCACAAACTATTCAGGGAAGTTCGCAGAACCCACCATCAACGTCTCCGAACTGGCATTCTACAGGCGCCTCCACCCCATTTACCCCATCTTCGAACACCTTCGCCATCAGGAATACCGACCAAAGTTCGAACAACCCTTCGGTGACAAATCGCGAGAGGATCAAAGTCGTGACTAATCCCGACGGAGCCCCGCGTGACGGTATATTACCCCGAAGATAAATGGCGGGTCGTGCACCGATATTTGTCAGCGGCTCAAAAAGCCGGGGGGGGGGGAGGTGGGTGCAGCGTTCCAGCCGATCGCTGGGCCATAACTCAACCGGAACGAATGCAACGAAATGCAGGGCATTTTCGCGATTTTCCACCTGACGGGTGGCACGGATCGGCATTCAGACCGGGGAAAAGTTTTGCGGGACGAGGTTTATTTATGTGAAGGTGAGACCTTTGGAATTCTCCGAAGTATTTTGGTGATCCTGAAGAACCGTATTGTCTATTCCTCTCCTACGTTCATGTGATCTGAGGCAGTGCTTCGGGTCGTCTACAACGTGGCATGCATGACAGATCATCCCGTTCTATCCTCTTAGTAAAGGTACCATAAGATCCATGCCCTGTCAAAAATTGAGTAAAATAGTACCCGGTCTTTTTATGCTCATATTGGATCCACCGCTCCAAATTCCTGGTCAGACTACGCGTCTAAGCGGCATTTTGCTCTCCACCATCTCATCTTTTCTGCCATTTACTCAGTGTCTTCCTTACTGCCATACGTCAATTGCCCGGTAGTGCTCCTCCTATTGTATGAAATAAAGGAAGCATCTTTGCGTCATTATTGGGTATATTGGTGGGAAGCCAGCAATAACTTGGACAGCCTCCGCCGGCACTACCCTTATCTCTCAAGTTGGATCAAACTGCCCGCAGTTCGCAAAATAAAATCAATCTCATAAATATTTGACAACCAATATATATGTCAATCATTTTTTATCACTGACATTATTCCACACTCTTGACAGTTACGAATTCTATGAACATTCTGTATTATTCCCCAGTTCTGAAACAGTTCCAAGCATTTCTTCAGTTTCAGGATATCGCTAGGGTCGACAGATCGGTGTAGTGGGGACGCGATCTCCTGTCGTCGATTTGAGCCCCGAGTTTCCGCGAGGGGAATTATCAGTCTTCGTCGTGAATAATAAACAAATAATTTGCAATAAGAGAATATTGCATTTATAAATCGAGATATAAACTATTCTATCTTGTAAGTTGGATCGAACTGCACACAGTGTGCAAAAATTTGATCGAAATCGGTTCAGTATTTCAGGAGACCATCCGAACAAACAACGTGACACGTAATTTTTATATATAAAGATTATACGAAAAAAATGAACCTCTGCAATTTGATTATGTTCATTTCAGTTAATTCAGTTTTATTGAAGTATTAAAATATATCTAGATAGGGACTTTTTTCCTTCCACTTCTATGAAGCATTAACATAGCTACAATATTTGCAAATTTTCAGATAATTTGCATGAAAATCAAAATCGTGTTAAGAATAGAAACTTGTCTCATTCATAGCAAAAAAGCGAGGAAACTAGAAAAACACCAGAAGGCCAAAAAAAATTGAATTTAAATATAAGATCGGCTCTCCATGTTTTTAAAAAAAATCATGACCTTTTTCAACTCTGATATCAATATCAAAAATTACGAAAAGAACTGCCGTGAAGGCAGGAGCTTTTGAGCGCTCGTACATGCACCTTGTAGGTAGATTCGCATTTTCCAGTTTCAGAAATCAATTGAACAAATTTTCGACAGCTGTCAAAATAATTCTGAAACTTAGGCGAAACTCCAGACTTCATGTCAGTGCTTCAGATGATCAATTTTTTTTCGATAATTCGCTAGAATTTTCTACGGTATCTATGGTTTTGGTAGTGCGATCTGGACAAAATTTTGCACGTAGTTTGAATACATTATTCCTCAGCTAGGTGCAAAATTTCATTCCAATCCGCTCAGTATTTTCGGAACTATCAGCAAAAAAATATTTTGAACGGTCATATTTACGGAATTCCTGGTCTTATTTTGCTCATTGATGAACATGGTCGCGATATTCGCGATCCAAACCCACCCTGAAAATTTCATGTTCCTAGGCCTTTCCGTTCGAAAGTTACAATTTTCTATGGTTTCTATGGTTCTGGTCATGAGATCTGGACAAAATATTGTTTTGATATATCATTCTCGATTAAAATACGAAATTTCGTCGCGATCGAATCTGTAGTTTTGAAATTATCAAGAAAACTAAATTTCAAACGACCATATTTAAGGAACCCCTAGTATAATTTTGCTCATAGATGAACGTGATCACGACATTCGAGATCCTGAAAATTTCAAGTCCCTAGGCGTTTCCGTTAAAAAGTTACAATTTTCTATGGTTTCTATGGTTCTGGTCATGCGATCTGGACAAAATTTCACATGTAGCTTGAACACCTCATTCTCCATTTGGGTGCAAAATTTCAACTCAATCAAATTTGTAGTAATCAGGAGAACAAAACTTTGAACGGCTATATTTACGGAGCCCCTGGTGGAATTTGGCCCATTAACGAACTCAACCGAGGCATTTGGGAACCGAACCCGTACTGAAAATTTCAAGTCTCTAGGTTGTTCCGTTCGAAAGTTATCGTGCTTACGGCCGGACGGCCGGACGGCCGGACGGACAGACTCGAATTTTCCGACGGATCCGTCATCAGTGAGTCGAACATAGTCGATTGAGACCATTTTCGGCTCAAAATTCGAAAAATACAGACATCGTGACGAAATGATATAGCCCTCGTGTAAGTTGTACGAGCGCTCAAAAATGAATATCCTTGAGAATTGAATTGTGCCATTTCGGTTTTTCTTTTATTTTCGATTCATTTTTAACTATTGAAAATATATTTCGTTGACAAATCTGATGTCCTCCTTTTTCGACTTTTTAGTCTAGAATGGTCTTGAACAACTTTGAGGTTAACCCCGATATTTATCTTTGATTCCAATGAAAATTGATTTTGGTCGAAAGAGAAGAGAATTTTACAATAATAGCAATTTCTCACAGATCAATACCGGAATTTGATGAAAAATTTTATTTTCTAAAAAGTCATATAAGCTTAAGTGGCTTAGGGGTTATTTTACTATCATTGAAAAACAGATTTCTTGTTGTTCGATGATCTTTTTGTCGCAGGTTCCAACATTAAATGCGATAGGTATTAAATAATTTGGAAGGAATGAAGCAAGCCAGTTGACAATTGAGAGAAACGTGAGAGTGGAAATTGATATTTCAAAAATTTGGCAGAAAGATTGGTTTTGAGAGAAGAGAAATAGTATTTGGAACTTTGTCAAGTAGAGTAGAAGAGTAGATTCGTAGATTGAATTGTTAGAATTGATTTGACGAGTGGAGGAGTGAAGGAGATATCAAAACTATTCAAATCGGCGTGCTGGTTACAAGAAGGAGAATTGAAATTGGAGATAGTAGAACATAATATAGTGAGTGTCGATGGCCTTTTGTCTGTATATGGCATGTATATATGGGGCAATAAAAGACGTTTACTACTACTATAGTGAGTGCACTTACCAATTGAACGTTATTTTAGAGTTAAGATATATTAGTTTTAGTTTCTTCTGATAGTTGGGGTTGGTTTTCAGAATTAGATTGCTGATTATATAATTTTGTAAAAAAATTCCTTTTGATTGTTTACCTTCAGAACCCTCATTGAACATTGTCTTGGGAAAAGTAAGAATATATAATTGAAACAAAATTCTTTGAATATTGTTAGTGGTTTTCGAAAAATTTCGAAATTTTACATTATTATATTATCTTCAACGAACCATAACAATATATGGCGCCCAACCGGTGGCTTGATTAAAGTGATTATTGATTCGAATAGGGTGAATAATTTGAATTTATTTTTCAGTTTCATAATAATTTTTTTCTGATAATTTTTTTTTTGAAAAATTAGCATTTTCTTTGCATCATGGAAACAAGAAGTAAAACTTTGATAGGGAAAAAGGAGATGAAGAAGATAAGATACGAAGAATTGGAGAAGAACAAGAAAAACAGAATCAAGTATGATGATGAGGGCAATAATGGACATGAATAAGAAATTATATGAAAAAAAAAAAGATTCAGAAAGAATGCATCATGAAATGAAGGAAATAATAGAAGATAATACAGAAAGATTGAATCAAAAAATGGAAAAAATGAAAGATGGTGCAGAAAGAATGCATCATGAAATGAAGGAAGAAATAAAAGATAATACAGAAAGAATGAAACTGGACATGAAAAAAAAATTTGAAAAAATGGAAGAAATTTCAGAGAGATTAGAGATTAAAACAGAAGAGAATTCAAGGGAACTGATTGATATAATAGAAAACAGACTTGAGAAGAAAATTGAAGAAGATATAATTACAATAAATGACATACTTACAACAAGAATAGATGCAACAGAAAAAACAAATGTAAATAAATTCTCAGATACAGCAGAAGGGATTAGAAGTGACTGAATAAGAGCAATTAGAAAAGAACAAGAACGAAATTTATATCAATGCAGAAATTCAAAATGAGAAGATAGAGAAACAAAATGAAAAATTTGAAAGAGTAATCAACAAGGGAAAATCTATCACACCAGAAATAATAAATATAGGGGATAGTTAATGGAATATATAACTTCACAAAAACAGTATTCTAATATAATGAGTTTAATTTTTATATTTAGAATTTTTGCGCGCTTGTATCTATAAACAAGAGCGCAATCATTTTGCCCAAATGTCTTTAGTTTTCGAATTTCGAGGCGAGAATAGCTCAATTATGAAAATTCACCCCATCTTTTTTCCGATATCGAAGATGCATCATTTTAGAGCGAGAAAAACTTTTCAAAGGAAAGATTTCGAGTAAATATCATCATTCAGAAGAGAATGACACGAAATGAATTGTTCAAACACAAAATAGCGCATCTGTGCGAGCATCATCTTCGAGTACGAGACAGAATATATTATTCAATCCACGTATTCAGATGGGAAATATCGGAAAACTGTCGGCTCTTCAACAACAGTTTTACGTGGTGGAATAATATACACTCAGGTTCAGAAGAATCCCTGTAGGGAAAACTTTCTGGAAGGTGAAATTGAAGATTGTTAATCTTGCAACATAAATATTTATTTTTGAAATACCTATGGAAGAATCAATATCTGTTCTTATTGTTCTACTTCAACATCCATTCTTCATTAGCAGTTCCGAAGTGTCCGACTTCAACCGTCGAAAATCCCACGAAATCTTTTATTTTCCTGAGGAAATAACTTCCAGTTGGACCTCCAGGAATTAGATACTCCATTTAGAGGAAGCCACTATAACCAACTTGATCAATAGGGCTTATGATGGGGGAAGTTACGTGACTCCAATCGAAAATCGACCTCGGGTTTACTCACGCCTCCACGTGGCCGAAATTGATTGAATACACTCGTGCAAAAGTGAAAACACTTCAGTTAGTTATAACTGGAACTTCGCCCGGAGTTTGGCAAATTCAATTTTCCGAACGCGAACAAAAGAACTCGACAGGATGATTGGGAGAAAGATGCTTGCAGCTTTCATCTATACCTTTTGGTGTTTTCTCATTAGGTTTCTTCCCCTTTTTGGATAGGTTCGAAATAATTCGAAGGTGAACGGAGAGAGCGAAACGAAAGCAGGACGGACCGAAATAATCGCTCAATCCGCCGAAATTCGGGAGTATCGGGTACGTCATAAATCCGGGAATAAATGAGCCGTGCGACGTAAAATGGGAGAAAAAGAACGCCGACCGCTATCCCGGATGATCTGGAGAGATTCAATCTCTCAGAATCTACATATAAATGCGAGAAACCAATATTATTCTCGCATCCGGGTGTCATCTCGAATTTACGCGGGGCTGAGTCGACATCGCCGTGCACAGTGCAGATGGAAAACGCGGGATATCGTATTTTTTTCGATTATGAATGCAGGAGGAGTCGCTGATGAGTCGGAGGATGTTCGGACGTCCATAACGGATGAAGAGAAACCATTTTTTTGTAGATAATATGGTGAGCAGGCCACCAAATCAATCCAGAGAACATAAATTCATCATTCGCAACTTATTAAGCCTCATCAGTACAGATATAGCGATGGTAAACTTGAAGTGAGGGACGGAACGCTTCAAAACAAACCGCAGCGCCGATCAGAGAAAATTTCTCCACATACGCCACCTACCGCTCCAATAGCAAACGTCCCAACTTCTCTGCAGGTTCATTAAAAGATTCCTGGAGCCTTAAACCACAACCAAACATGGAGTTGAGTTAAGAACATAAAATAATGGGACGTGATTAAGCTGACTTTTTTCTGGGGTTGAAAAAATCGAAGCGCGGTCGGGTCGAAAGTATCAAAAACACACCGGCTTCAAATACACCCACGAATCCATCTAAATTAACCAAAAACACGTACCCACACATGAAAACCAATAAAACGCCGTCCAATTATTGCCCTCAGGGGTGAAACAAATCGCCCGAAGAATCGGCGGCTGTTGCAGCGTCCAGTTTTGACGCTGTGTGACGTGTTGTGAAGTCGATCGTGCGGTCCGCGATTTTTTTTTTCGATTTTCCTCTCACCTCTATTCCATTTCTCTCCGGGGTTTTCCGTTTGTGCGAGTCCGGTTCGGCGTGTGTGACGGACACAAAGAACGAATCTCTTTGTTTGTTTTTGTACGCGAGTATTTTCGAACAGGTGAATTTCACGCCTCCGAATAGCGCTAGATTGGATTCATCAAATTTTGGGGTATCGACCGTCCGTTTCCTGCTATATTTATTAACGCGGTCCTTTGACGCGGGCGTCGCGATAAAATTCGATTTCCACCGAATTGAGTGCGTGGAAAAATTCGAATGGCCGAAACTCGGAATGCATCGAGAAAGAGTCTGACCTTGTGTAAAACGATATGCTTGGAGATAATATTCATTCATCGATGCATAACGTTTTTTTCGATCTCGATTAGAGTCGGAATTCGGTGCATTACGTTTGAAGGGTTTCGGTCGCCATTAGTCGTAAATCGATGCATTACGTTTATAGGTTTTGAGTCGGAATACTAAGTTGTTTGTCTCATATGGTACCAACAGAAGCACAATTTCTCAAGTGGCTCTGACCTTATCCAAGTGAAAACTCATCAAGTCGCGTTGAACGATTTTTGGTGTGGGTGAAATTTGCGCCAGAGTGATGAGATAAGTAATCGAAATCAGAATTTTACTGAATTTGATGAGTCAGTACATTGAAATATAACTAAATGAACCATATAAATAAATATTTAATTACATAACGCCAACCCTGTATACCTTAGATGAATCTTTTATCTGCATTGCATTCCATATTGAATATTAACATGTTATATTTTGATTAATCATCAATTTGATTTGAATGACGTGGGTGTTGTTTGTCCCATTGTTCCCAGTTGCAGATAAGATAATGTTATAAATACCTTGAAGACGAATTCATCGTCAATAATAATTAAGTGCATTTCTACTAGCTAATGTTATATTAGGATGGACAATCGTCCGTTGTAAATAAATAACTTTTTTTTAAAAGTCGGCTTTCAATTTCAAAAACGTAATTATATATATATATATATATCACAAATAGAGCGCAAATTACCGAGCCCCATCAATACCACAAATCTGAACCATTCGGTATTGTTTCGAGAGTTTTGGAGACTGAAACCAGAGGGCGCTCTAGTAGCAAAAACGTAACGATATATGAATATCAATAGATTCCATACACAGAAAAGGTCTGATGAAAAAATACCGAAACTATCACATAACGCTATAAATTCCAGGAATGCTCATCAGAGCACTCAATAAAAAAAATTTATATCCAACATTACCCTACCACTGTATTAGTTTTCATGAATCCATTCGAGGTATATAGTTTCGCATTGAAAAAAAGCGAATTTGAAGGCATATGCATATGCGAATTCCAATAAAATCGAATATGAAGGGCAAATAATAACAGAACATCAATATACAGGGAAAGTCGTACTGAATATAGAAGGACGTTATTATTCAGGTCATTTCTGATGGATTTGGTTCTACAATATGGTGTCCGAAACTTAACCGTTATGGAGATATTGAGTTTTGAAGATTTTTCAAAGAATCCTTTATTTTTTGGCTTTTTTATGAATTTTTTTCGGATTGGATCTCCTAGGAGCCGTTTCTTCGATGAATCTAGTTGAAGGGCATGCCAATTAATAAAAATGATAACTAGAAACTGAACCTACGACTAACAGCTCAATAAGACTGCTCGACAACGGTTAGAATCAAAGAATTTGCACTGAGTGTTTTCAATTTTCAAGCGCTTTTTTTGAAAAAAACGTCATGGAACTTTTCTGCCAATAAATTTAAAAATTTCTACGTTTCCTTAGCTATTCAAAAAGGTATAACACCTGCTATTAAATAGGCAAAACATTGACCAAATAACAGTTAAGGTAGTAGAGGGTACATTTTTAGTTTGAGGTATTTACTACCTTAACTATCATTTGGTAAATGTTTTGCCTATTTGATAGCAAGTGTTATACCTTTTTGAAAAGCTGAAGAGACGTAGAAGTTTTTAAACTTTTCTGCAGAATAAGATCCACGAGGTTTTTTTCAAAAAAAGCGCTTCAAATTTAAAAACACTTAGTGAAAATTCTTTAACTCTAACCGTTGTCGAGAAGTCTTACTAAGATGTTACTAGTAGGTTGTGTTTCTGTAGATCATTTTTATCAATTTACATGCCCTCTAACTAGGTATATCAAAAAAACGGCCCCTAGAAGCTCCAATCCGGAAAAATCGATAAAATAGCCTAAAAATAGAGGATTTTCTTGAAAATCTCCAAAACTCAATATCTCCAGAACGGTTAAGTTTCAGATATTATAAAACCAAATCCATCAGAAATGACCTGAGTAATAACGTCCTTCAATATTCAGTACGACTTTCCCTGTAACCCTGTATATTTGAATATTACCTACAAGCACTGACAAAATAATGTCATGACCCAGTTTTGTCTGAGGTTAAGGTGGTTAAATTTGAAAGCCAGATGAATCTGATACATTTGGCAACGTCCCTTAGCTCATGGGAAGGATTCATAGAATTTTAATCGACTCATTTGTAGGTTATCCCCTCATCTATGGAAATGATAGCAGCACTGTCGACGTTGACTGTTGAACTATAGATATGGGTCATTTGATTTTGTAAACTCGAATGTTTAGGTGCTCTTGTGTATTTCTAATTAGGGATGAAATATTCAGATCTTGTTCAATTTTTATTCATTCGTGTAGATTTTCACCATCTCATGGAAACTTCAAGCAATAACAAGAGTTTTTGTCCCCGTTGAAGAAAACCGGTGGCGCCAACTTCGATCTTATCGTCGGCAGGTTGTTGTAAACCACCGGATCGCCCACCTCGTTGTAGATGTCGCTCAAAACGTATAGCTGCAAGGAGAGATCACATAACCTCATTCTTCAGCGGGGACGTTACACATACCTGCTTCCTGGTCAGATGCGCCCTGTCGACGAACACCGTGAATGTGTTCTGGTAGAACGGCTGGAAGGTGATGGACCCCTCGTATCTGAAATAGTTATTGGTGTTTTCGGGGATCAGCTGGGAGATCACGATGGGAAGTTCGGCCAGGCAGGGAATCTTCGGTTGTTTGTAGATGGCGTCGTGGGAGGCAAGCACGGTGTTCAGGGATGGATTTTCGAGTTCGGAAAACTGGAATGAATCACCAGGGGATCTCAGGAGAGCAGAAAAATCGGGAATGAGCAGTTAAGAAGTGAACATACTGAAACTCCTTGGACCTAGACCTGGAGCTGTCTCAATTTTCAGTTTTTCGCTCATATCTCCAAAACACTTCGTCGCACATTGAAACGTGTAATGATCAAAATGGTGGATTTTTAAATTCCCTGCAGGATTGTTTCGATTACTTTTTTCGTAACTCAAACAGTTTCGGAGATATCCGCAGCCAAGTCGCTTATTAACGAAAAGTGCATTCACACTGTACGTTTTTCGACAGACATTCCTTTTTAGCGCCTCAGCCTTACACTCCTCTGTCATACTTCTCAAGAAAGAAGTTGAAGAACGTTAAATTTCCTTTTCAATGAGTGCTAACTCAATTTTGTTTCATCAACAGGTCCGAACTTACTGAGTTTTCTATATATACTGATGATTTTTGGAGAAAACCTCCTTCCTACTGATACTTGCTGTTTGTTGTGCATCTGTCAAGATATGTTGTTATTTGATCAGTAACCTCCTTTCAGTAGTTATTTCACCATTATGCAGCCAGTATCGAACGATATTACCCTCAATAAACAATGAATTGGAATAGGAGGTTTTCTTCAGAAATCGACAATGAGTCTAAAAAAATCAGTAAGTTTGGACCTGTTAGTGATACAAAATGAGATTAAAATTCTTTGGAAAAAAATTTGATATTCTCCAACTTCTTTCCTTATAAGTAGGTCAAAAAAGTGAAAGGCTGAGGCGGCAGACGTCAAAAACGTTAGTTGCAAATGCGCTTTTCGTTAATTAGCTACTTTCGGCTGTGGATATCTCAGGAACTGTTCGAGTTAGAAAAAAAGGTGACGAGAACAATCTTGTAGAAAATATCATATCCCTTCAATCTATATTCAATCAGTTTCACCGGACGACCCACTGTTTAGGAGATACGAGCAAAAAACCAAAAATTGGTCTTTGGTCATAGTGTTAACTCACCCTCCATACTGACGCCAGGATGGCCAGTCCCTTCTTCTCAGCCGCCTCTTTGAAGGTTTTGAACTCACTGGCTATCAGCTGTATGTGGCATTCCAGCATGAACCTGTGGAACGTTAAATGGCATTTGTTAAAGTCTCCCAGATAAGATCAGATTCTTCTTTCTTAAATTCCCTAGAAACCTTCTTTCTCATCAAAGCAGTTTCATTTCCCCCCCTCGAGGCGACTTTCCTTTCAATTTAATATCAGTAGACATTCCTCTGTTTTTTCACCCATTCTTCCCTCACTTGAGAGCAGTTGCATCTTTGTCTTAGGTAAACGTGACTCATTGGGGATAACAAGACGTTTCGACATCCCAACCTGCTCGCTTGTTCAACATCGACAACAGGAACAGACATTACCCAATCCGAAAAATCATCCCCCATAGTGCGTGTGGCAGCGGGAACGGAAAAATCTTCAATTAAATCCAAAAACGCGCTCCGTTAAACACCCCATTTGTCTTTTCCCCCCCGAAGGCATTGATCTGATGGTTGAAGAATTATTACGCAACCTGATTGGGGAGCAATTGGGAGCAGATACACCATTAATCTGCACAATGGGAATTTGTCCTTGGGTTCAATCGTGCGTTACGTCGATGAACCCGTTTCCTTTGTTGCGTGAAATGGATAAGGGGTCGTTCGGGGTGTTATTTGTTTCAATGCAAGAACAAGGTGTGTCTATTGGTGGGTAGAACTCAGTAAGAAGACAATAGTATGATTCAATTAATGCTTAATTGTAACTGGGTAACGTCCAGTTGGGTGAAGTGCCTTGTGAAATTTTTCTTCAACCTAGTGATGGCCTTGAATTGTACAGAAGGAAGGTAAGTGCTCTGTCTCCCTTCCTTGAAAGCACAAAATACAATGTCAGTCAAATTATGACCCTCTAAACATTCACCTCCTGACTCCAAACTTCCCCCAATGTCATAAAACCGTTTGCGGTTACATTTCGTTCCGGTCGTGTGCCCCCGAGAGCCTCCGGATCGCCTCGCCTGAGCGAGGGAGGAAGGTCGGATCGGCCTTTATGCCTGGCCCCGAATCGGTTAATCAAATTGTTTACTTTATTTTCCGGTCTGTTCGGAAGATGGAGATCGGATCTTGATGGGGGAACGGACGGGAGATCTGCTTAGGGCCCTAACGAGTTTCGATGGAGTTCGTTAGGGCATTAGGGAGGCACTTGTTACTCCAACAGAATATGGTCCTCGGGTCTGCGAGGGGTTTTAGGGTCAAGTTATCGAGATGGGACCGCATGTCGACGACTGCACTGGTAAATAATCTCCTCAGAATTGGTCAAGGATCCAGAGATGATTGATTAAGTGATGAAGTTTCATTCGTAGACCGATGACTGGAAGAAACCACCTAGTTCCGAACGAATCGATCAGTTTCTGGCTTGTTAGCCGTCATCTGTACCGCATAACTCAGTCGAGTGAAAGGCAGAACTCATATTACCATCGAGAAGACGCGCATCGAAACAATAAATTATAAAGACCCTGTATCTGATCCCACTGTGCACAATTACGAATACCTGACGCTGTTGATGGTGTGTTCGGAGTCCCAGTGAAAATGCACGTTTTGCACCATGTATTCCGGATATCGCAGACCTCCTCCGGTAAGTCGGGGCCTCAAGTCCCCTCTGGCGTTGAGCTGAACTGAAACAAAACTTTTGCTTGAATATCAGAGTGCACTGGATTTCAAAATTAAACATGTTGTGTTTGTCCTTTAGCGACCGCTAATTAACGAATGTTTTGAGCAAGCTGAAGAGGCAAAGAATCAAACCACAGATAATTCGCAAGCTCTAGTCTTCAGTATCGTAGATTTTTGTAAACAATCGTGTACTGAACCTGGGGGTTCTACCCTTATTAATCGTATTCCGTTGTCACCAATTTGTACTACAACCTGGGGTTTCTACCCTTATTAATCGTATACCGCTGTCACCAATTTTCTTATCTATTTTCCGAAAAGGTCTAGGTTCGTGCTCTCTGCACGAAGAGAGAGTCTTTCGTCCTATATTTTCTGAGGAACAGGTATTCAGGAAAGAATACCTCGAAACTTTAAAAGAACATATTATATTCAAGAAAAAAGATGGTGAAATGCGTACATAAAATCGAAACTTTCACAGACATCGAAAAGAACACCCAAATAAAGCATCTATCGTTCACCTAATTTCTCATAATCGTAGATAAATCGAACAATTAAACTGTTACTTCTTACAAACATACTAATCTAAATGTACGAGGGGTCAAATAATAAACTGCAACTAATATTCAAATTCCTTACGTAAAATCGAACATACATCAAATCAACTTCGGATCGAGATATCAATAATATTGGGGATTTCAATAACACCATTCAGATTCATAGGGGTTAAAGCTTTGAACTGAATTTTCCTACCTTGGTCTGCAAACCACCTAATTTCTCTTTTGTACCTACTCGGAAACAAAACCACCCACACACGATATTGGCTTTTATTTTTATTCGCACTCGAAACACAAAATACGGCTTTTAACTCTACTCAAAATAAAACTTCTTAAACACTTATTTCCACGCTCTAACACAATTACTCCCTCAATCTGAAATCTAATAGAATCCTCGACTGCAAATTTACAACACTAGTTTCCTACACCGCCCTCGAAAACTTCGTCCGATTTTACCCTTCGTGGGTCCCATTCTCGCCGAGCAACTCCCTATTCGCCGAGTAACTCCCTTTTCGCCGAGTAACTGACTCTAATTTTTCCTCCTTCTCCAAAGGTAAACTCTACCCCCCTTTCGAAAAGAATCCACAACTCCAGAGTGGGTGTCCAGACGCTTACTTAGCAAAAATGCTTGCTTCAAAAATTTCCCGTGAGACCGATACTCGTAATCTACGGTAGACATAAACAATTTCAGCCACTACAATGTTGCAAATGGACAACTTTGCCTTTTAGACGTTAATTATCGGGACCATGGGTGGTCTTTTCGTCGAACTTATCACGACGATTAAAACTAACGACATCCGTCTTTATACCTACAGATTAATACAATGTATATACGGGGCTCTGAAGTATTTTTTTTTCCACTCAGGCAATGCATTTGAATTTAAATAATCCATGTAATTTTGAATAAGTATTTCCCTAATTATAACAATCGACTTGAAACGTTAAACTTCATGGTAGGCATAGCCTTGAGGGCGGCCCGTGGCTTCTTCAGTCATCCGTCAGTTTTCAATGTTTTAATTTCGACACCGATATCATTCATACGAAATAATTATTCTGTGTGTAATAGTTCGGTCCTGGAATATCATCCAACGAATAAGGAATTTTTATTTAATACCGTCGAATATTCTGTATACTATACTCTTTCGAAGGTCGAGATTTCGTGGGGTTAGAAAATATGTTATGATGGTAGAATGCCGGTAAATGTTGAATTGGTAAGAAGTTTTTAAGAAAGTAATTCAGTCTTCACGTTCATAATGAAATAGATCGCCATTGTTGAGAAAGCCGAAGTGTTAGTCGTAGAGGCGAGAGTTCAGAAAATCAACGAAAGAAAGGGCTTCAAAATTTCGAGTAGAATATCATAGTTATTTTCTTCACGTAAGTTGACTTTTTCTTTATATTGAAACGTTACTGTGAGATTAATCTTTGTTTTGCCTATCCCATGTTTTGATGAATATTCAGGTACCACATGTTATGAGTTCTTTTTAGGTTTCTCAGTTCAACTATTAACACTCCCTTGTTGTTCTTAGATATAATCCCCATCTGCAAGGGAAATTATATTTATAATGTTTTAAGGTACCTCTTCACCCAGGATTATGATTTGGTAGCTAAATTAGTAGATAGATCATTAATATTTTGGATTCTCGATACTTAAAATGATAAATATGTGCCAGCTCAACATAATAACTCGGTGCAGAAGCTTCCTATAGGAGTAAAAAGAATTTTGTCCTTTTTTTGCGGTAGTAGTAGTTTAGTACCTTCCTCCCTGCAGAGCCAGTGTTAAACTGCAAAACATTACATGTGAAATAATCTGCCTTTTTTCATTGCCATAATGTTTTTCACCCTGCTTCATCAACATCACTCAAGATCTTTGTCAAATAGTTCTTACCGGTGTATCCATTGTTCACTATTTCTGGGTAAAACTCTCTGTTAAAACCGATGAATTGAAATGGTTCATTCTGAATTAGTTTCGCCTTGTGTGTGTAGAGGTCTAGAGGAGATAGGGGGATCTTTGGCGCTTCGGCTTCGGCATCTCCAACCACTAAAAAATATAATTTTAATCAAAAAGTCATATATTCTCACAGAAGATTTTCTTCTTCCAAGATTGGGAAGTTTATCAAATCGTCTACCCAGACCCAAGGGGGTTCCGTTCAGGAAGGAGAAAAATTGTGGAAGTAATTTCCCAACAATACACCTCAATTCTACCAGACACGACGTATGATGGAATGTTCTTCCAATTATCCATTCACAAACCACACAACTCAAGTTCAGAAGCTAAGAAATCCCACATAAATCCAGACTACACGTGAAACCCAGAGCAGGACATCATGGAAATAGATATTCTAAAAATATAAAATGAAATTCCCCTTTTCGAACATAAGAACACGTCTGCTTTCCCGGTTAGAACATTCGAACAAGAACATGTGGAATATCCGGATTAAGAGCTCGGGAAATTGCCGTAGTTCACAAGGAATTCAGCTGGGAAATCCAGCGATGACGTTTTCCAACTTTTCCGGTTCGACGTTGGTCCACGCGTGTATTTCATTGCGACTTTGGGTGCGTGTTTGTCCTCGGTGCCAACGGAGAGTTGGGCAATTTTCCGACACGCGACTTTTCCGAATTTTCCCGGGAATTCGACGAGGTCAATTCGGAGAAATACGATAAACAACATGAGGATAATTTGGGAATGTGAATACTCACAGTCGTCTGGCTGTGCAGCCAACTGCCTACTACTCGGCTTCATATCAATTTTTTTTACTACTTTGAATTTAGAAGAATGGATGGGATGCGAATAATGGAATGATTATGATTTAGTTTCAATTCGAATGTGTCATTTCAGTTCCTAATGACATTTATTGTCAAATTTATGGGAATTGTCAAAGATATTGTCAGTTCTTCTGTATAATTCTTCAACAGTTTTTATTCACAGAAAATGATGACCTCGCCATTGGCAAAAATATAAACTATTTTCGGACCATCCAAACGGAGCATGGAGAGACAGGCGTAAACGGCTTAAAGGCGCAGAACACAAAAATAGAAATAGAAAGCATTGAGCTAATTGAGACAAAAAATGAAAAAATAACAGACAAATTCAATATACCTACATCCCATCTGGTGACAAATTAGAAGGAGAAAAACTAGATGTAATTACCAAAAGAGAAAGGAAATGATTTCAGCGAATGAACGCGAAGAATACAGAATTGCAATGAATAAAAATATAATGGAAAACACACAAATAGAAGTAATCAACGACACTAAATAAAACTACCGCCCAAAAAAAATCACAATCGAAGGAGAAGAAATTAAAAACAAAAGAATCAACAACAAAAATAGGAGGAATCAAAAACAAACACGTTCTATAACAGAAAGTAACAAATTTAGAAGAAATACTGAATAAAGCAATAGAGAAAACCTCTTGTGAACAATAGAAGTAGAAATAGACGAAAGAAAAAAGAAAATTCGGGATGTAATCAAAAACCTCCGAACATAACAAGAAAAGAATATCAACGAACATGTGACCCCACATATAAATCCATATTGAATTAATTGAATATCATAATGAAGACAAAGCTGAGAATTCACTACAACAAAAAATAGAAAGATAAACTAAACAGCAGCAATAAACGAACCAAGGTACAGAAATGAGATCTAGCAATAGGAAATTAGAGAGAACGAAAAGAAGAGAATACTGGAAGCAAAGGAATAAATAAAACGAACGAAAAGACCTAAAATTAGACTGAATGAACTTTTGAAAGAAAAAGTTACGCAGTCAAATTAAGACACATAAAATAAGAAGAAGAAAAAAAAATGAAAAACAAATAACCAGGACACCGAAACTAAAAAGAATTCATATGAGAACCAGCAAAAAACGCAAACGAGAAAATGGAGACAACGAAAACAAGAGAATACCGAAAGAAAAGTAATGAAGAAAACGAACGAAAAGACCTAAAACAAGGCGGCTGAACTTTTGAAAGAAAAAACAACGCAATCAAATTAGGACACCTGGAATAAGGAGAGAAAGAAAAATGAAAACCAAATGACCAGGACACCGAAACTAAAAAAAATTTATATAAAAACCAGCAAAAAAAGCAAAAGAGAAAATAGAGACAACGAAAACAAGAGAATACCGCAAGAAAATTAATGAAGAAAACGAACGAAACGACCTACAACAAGACTGAATGAACTTTGAAAGAAAAAACTACGCTGTCAAATGAGGATACATAAGATAAGAAGAGAAAAAACAAATAACCAGGACACCGAAACTAGAAAGAATTTAGAGAAGAACCAGCAAAAAACGCAAACGAGAAAATAGAGACAACGAAAACAAGAGAATACTGGAAGCAGAGGAATAAAAAAAACGAACGAAAAGACCCAAAACAAGACTGAAAGGACTTTTGGAAGAAAAAACTGAACAGTCAAATTAAGATACATAAAATAAGAAGAGAACGAGAGATGAAAAACAAATAACCAGGACACCGAAAAAAAAAATAATTCATATTAGAAACAGCAAAAAACGCAAACTAGAAAATAGAGACAACGAAAACAAGAGAATACTGGAAGCAAAGGAATAGAAAATCGAACGAAAAGACCTAAAACAAGACTGAATGAACTTTTGAAAGAAAAAACTGAACAGTCAAATTAAGATACATAAAATAAGAAGAGAAAAAAAGATGAAAAACAAATAACCGGGACACCAAAACCAGCAAAAAACGCAAACGATAAATTAGACAGAACGAGAACAAAAGAATACTGAAAACATAAATGTAAAGAAAACGAACGAAAAGACCTAAAACAAGACTGAATGAACTTTTGAAAAGAAAAATTACGCAGTCAAATTAAGATGAATAAAATAAGAAGAGAAAGAAAAATAAAAAAATTAACCAGAACACCGTTTCTAAAAAGAATTCATATAAGAACCAACAAAAAACGCTAACGAGAAAATAGAGACAACGAAAACAAGAGAATACTGGAAGCAATGTAATACAGAAAACGAACGAAAAGACCCAAAACAAGACTGAATGGACTTTTGGAAGAAAAAACTACGCAGTCAAATTAAGATACATGAAATAAGAAGAGAAAGAAAAATGAGAAACAAATAACCAGGACACCGAAACCAAAAATTAATCCATATTAGAAACAGCAAAAAACGCAAACGCAAAATAGAGACAACGAAAACAAGAGAATACTGGAAGCAAAGGAATAAAAAACGAACGAAAAGACCCGAAACCAGACTGAATGAACTTTTGGAAGAAAAAACTACGCAGTCAAATAAAGATACATAAAATAAGAAGAGAAAGAAAGATAAAAAACAAATAACCAGGACACAAAAACCGAAAATAATTCATATTAGAAACAGCAAAAAACGCAAACGAGAAAATAGAGACAACGAAATCAAGATAATGCTGGAAGCAAAGGAATAAAAAAAAAGAACGAAAGGACCTAACACAAGACTGAATGAACTTTTGAAAGACAAAATTACGCAGTCCAATTAAGATAAATAAAATAAGAAGAGAAAGAAAGATTTAAAACAAATAACCAGGACACCAAAACTGAAAAGAATTCATATTAAAACCAGCAAAAAACGCAAACGATAAATTAGACAAAACAAAAACAAAAGAATACTGTAAACATAGAAATAAAGAAAACGAACGAAATGACCTAAAACAAGACTGAATGAACTTTTGAAATGAAAAATTAGGCAGTCAAATTTAGATAGATAAAATAAGAAGAGTTAGAAAAATAAAAAAATAACCGGACACCGAATCTAAAAAGAATTCATACAACCAACAAAAAATTCAAACGAAAAAAAAGAAACAACGAAAACAAGAGAACTGGAATCAATGTAATGAAGAAAACGAACGAAAAGACCCAAAACAAGACTGAGTAGACTTTTGGAAGAAAGAATTACGCAGTCAAATTAAGAAACAAAAAATAAGAAGATAAAGAAAAAAATATAAAGAAATAACCAGGACACCAAAACTAAAAAAATCATATTAGAACCAGCAAAAACCGCAAACGAGAAAATAGAGACAACGAAAACAAGGGAATACTAAAAGCAAAGAAAAATGCCCCTGAAGACTAAAAGACTGAATAAACTTTTGAAATAAAAAATGACGCAGTCAAATCAAGATACATAAAATAAGAAGAGAAAGGAATATGGAAAACAAAAAAAAGGAAGCAACGAAAGAAGATATTCTAGTACTGCAAATGCAATCAAAGACGGTTTTTGTTGTTTGGAAAAAATTCCGAATATTTTCCTGAGAAATAATTCAGCTAGTTAGGTAATGTGGATATACAGGGTAGTTCAAACCAAACCAGATATTGTTCGATGTGATTCCAGGGGCTTTTCAGATCATATTCAGCATATTATAGGATATTAATTAAACAGTGTTCAACATCATAAGTGGTAGGATTAAGATTCGATGTAATAAAGATCAATACAGCTTCAGTATTGAGATGATTATGTTGATAGCAAGTGATAACGGAGATGATGATTTATAATGATCATCCCAGAGTCTGCTCAAGTTAGAAATTCCAGAGTTTTTTCTCTGATTTGGGGGTGGAAACTACTCTTGTTTGTAACCCTTTGACATATTTCCTAAACTTTGTATTCTTTCTAATTGGGGATTCAAATATTTCAATCACTCTAAATTGAATGTTTGGATGTTCAAAAAAATGTGTGTCTTCCTACTAGTATGGTATCATATAGGATTCTGAGTATCCATGTAAATCACAGGATTTCTCCTCCAGAAAAACCCAGTATAACTTCAGATAACCGAAATCCTCTCGCAAATTCCCAACTTCTGGGTTTGATGTAATGCGTTAATGGCTTTTTTTTGTTCGTCCTTCGACCCCAGTGAAAATACTCGGGAAGAAGACGAGAATGCAATCCCAAGACATCCATTCTTGTCCAATCTGATCCCTTCCACGCATAAGTGACTTCTTTACGGTTTTCCAACTCCATGATTTTTCCACGTCCGAAGACACGACCCAACGACGGCTCTGGAGGAATACCGGGGTTGTTTGGGTCAGCGTCTCATCCCCTGTTCTTTCTCCCAGCCGGCATTAAAATATCCCGAAGTCGTATTACACGAGCTGGACCTTATTTAAACTCGGGCCGGATTTTTCGAGGAGTTCCCGGAGTTTTCAAGCGATTTAATGCTCACCAGGGGAGACCTCTTCCGCCGTGAGAATATGGATTCGAGATATCGGACGTGGAGTTTGAAATATGAAATGGAAAATCATTCGGATATTGTTTGGGGGTTGGGATACGTGGAAAACAGGTTTTTCGTGGGAAGGGATGGGGCAGACATGAATAAAAGATTGGGAAGTTGTCCGAGGGAAGGGCAAGATGAGGAATGTCGATTTTACAAACGGTCAATATCTTCAGTTTAAAAAGTCGATTTATGCGCTAAAACTATTACCGACAACACAGTTTTCTGCTGGAGAGTATCTTAGAACTAGAACTCTACCTTAAATGAGTTCTAATTGACGTGAAAATATTACTCTAGATAATCTTTGGCCAAGATCGTGATCGTAGAGTGGTTAAAGGACTCTACGTTGTGTATGCAACCTAAACTACGCTCGATTCAATAGAAAAGATCGACGGGAAGATAGGAAGTTCAAAACACATATTTTTAGCACCCAAAACAATTAATTCACAAGTTTATATCAGAGTGCCGAAAAAGAGGGGGAAACAAAAAAAAACAAAAACCCCCTCCTCATCTCATTCAAATACCGTTGATCCACAGGTGAAGGATATTCATGAACCGGTGATAATTAAATAGATAGTTAGCGCAATGTTGCTTCTACGATAGCTGTCTCCTTGGGCAGTTATCCCATCGAGGATTATGTATAACTGGAAATGATGAGTGAAGAGTATGAACAATCTAAAGTTCTCAACCAGACGAGGCTCTATTCCATGTAATAACGCTTTGAATAAGTAATGAAAACAATCAAATAATAGCGTAGAAAAAAAAAATGATAACGCATTCTACATGAATAAAGCATGTCAACAATTAATAAGAGATTAATAAATAAGGATGATAAAACTCACTTCTTATGAATTTAGTCCAGTATATGGTAAAACTTGCCTGCCGATTGATGGTTCAGTTCGAATTCTCGAAATGATTCATATAACGTAGTATTTCGTTCAGTTAAACACAATTATTTAAATGGTGAAAATATAATCCGGAACCTACTCTAATGAACCGTTATGGACTTGTCAACAGTTTTTATCATACGTAAATAATAAGTTACTGTGAAATGGATAAAAAAGCACTCCAATTAATTCGTTTACGAATTCATATTCTGGATAGTTATTTTCGTGTATATAGGATCCCATTGATCAAAAATTCACCGAAAGAGTTTTTTTTTAAACCGTAGCAATTTAAATTCGCAGCCATAGGTTGCGACTTTTCCACAAAGGTTTTTTTAATAATTGAACTTTTTTCAATATTGTTTGATATTGGGTTCGGAAATTTCACCCCTCATCGTCCTTTATGAATTTCATTGAAAAAACTGATGATCACAAAAAAAATTAATCAATTGAAAAAAGAGAAATGAATAAAAAAAATATAAGAATAATTTTCACATAATGGGCTAAAATATTGTCCTCAACTTTCCCTAAAGTCCTGTATATAATAATTATATAGTATTTAATCTTCGTGAATATATACATATACAGGGTGTGACGTAATGAATTGATAATATGGTACCTGCGTTTAGAGGACTTTGTGGTGTTCCAGAAAAATAAGAAGAATAAAAGAATTCAAATAAAAAAATTAAAAAATAAAATAAGCAAAACATGAAATTTGAGTTGAATCTTTGTTTAAAAAAAACAATGCATGCGCCCCAAAAATCATAATTCACATTAGATAGCGCATCTATCTAGGAATACTATCCAAAAAACAGATTCTTCATTTGGAGTCTTGCCACCAAAAAGAGTGAATTTTCGAAAATGTCGAATATCTCTAAAACATAAACTGAACAAATTTTTCTGAACCGAACCGCTGTAACCTCTCTACCAGCAGGTAGCATATTATGCATTCATCACGCCACACCCTGTATATTCATATATATACAGGGTGTTTTTCAAAGTAAGTCTTTTTTGACAGTTGCTAAAACTCATCACAAAAGAACATTTCGCCGGAAGTTGATCATATAAAACATTAGATTTGAAAAAAGTGCAAAAAATCCTAGGTATCAATATCTTAATACGACTCTAGATCGTGTTATATCTCTGTTAGGAGACCTGTGATGAATCACGATGCCATATGCCTTCCCTCATAGTACATAAAGTACCCAAAATTCCTGAACGGTATGATTCTTGGAGTTCAAACAAAGGAGAGGAATAATTACTGATTGGAAAGGTCCTAAAAAATTTGGAAGTTCACAAACTCACCGATAAAACTGATCCAAATTGTTTACAGAAATTGTTCCAAATGGTCACCATTCGTTTGATGTGCACAAAGTCTTGCCTGACGTAATAACGAATGGTTACATGCCACAACTATCACATCAATTTGCTCACGAATAATGTCACAAGCATTCTCAATGCGTTGTCTCAGTTTTTCCGCACTATTCACCCCACAGTCTTGGTGGTAGTTTTTTCAACACCACTATAGGACCTTGATGAAAGGCAATTATCTTCCAAAGATAAATCAGAAAGCTTTGGTCTTGTATGAATTTCGACTTGAATTATCGTTACTGATACTTAAATTTTCAATGGAAGCTCATATTTCCAAAACGGTGCGTCGTATGGTGAAACCTCATATATTCAGATGTTGGATCATTACCACAGAACCTTGGTGAAAGGCAACTATCTTTCAAAGATAAATCAGAAAGCTTTGGTCGCAAATGAATTTCGAAGTGAATTATCGTGACTGATACTTAAATTTTCAATGGAAGCTCATATCTCCAGATTGGTGCGACGTATGGCAAAACTTCATATGTAAAGGATGAAATTTCATTATATTCCCTACCAGATTGTATTCTTTACTTTTTCTGTAACTCGAAAAGTTTCGGATATATACGCACCGGAAGTCACTTATCAACGACAACGACCTTTTCTGATCGACATTCACTTTTAGCACCTCAGCCTCACACTTTTTTGTCATACCCATAAGGAAATGAGTTGGAGCAAATTAAATTCCCTTGACAATGAGTTGCAAAACAATTTCCTAGCATCAACGGGTCCAAACTTACTGAATTTTTACAATTTTCTCATAACCCTTGAAGAAAACTCCCAACCTACTTATAATTGCTGTATGTTGTGCATCTGTCAAAAAATGTTGTTATTGGAACAATTATCTCCTTTTCAATAGTTATTCCAACACTAAGCAGCCAGTATTGGACGATAAAACCCTAAGAAAATAATAAGTGGTATAAGAGGATTTATTCGAAAATTAACAGTAAATATGAAAACATTTGTAGGTTTGGACTCGTTAATGATACAAAAATTAATTAACACTCATTATAAAGGAAATTCAATGCTCTTTAATCTTTCTATTATGGGTATGACAAAAAAGCGTAAGACTGCGGCAATAGAAGGGCATGTCTGTCAAAAAACGTGAGATGAAAAGGCTCTCATCGTTAATTTGTTGCGTATATCTCAGAAACTGTTCGAGCAAGAAACAAAGTGATGAAATCAATCTTGAAGGGAATTTGAAGAGCTTCCATTTTATAAATCATTAATTTTTCCGTGAGACGCGCCGTTTGGGAGATATGACCGAAAAACTGAAAATCGGGAGCTTTGTCTCTCCACCACTGGCCACGTTTCCCTACTAATATTATCGATAGGGGCTATTCCCAAACATTTATTCAAGTGCTCACCTTTTCAACTTTCATAATAGCGTATTTGAAGTGAACGCAATAACACAGCATAGGACTATTCTGGCAGTGAGACACAAACATTTTTGAACTTGTTGTTGTGACCCAAGTTGAGCTATGATATATAAGACATTTGTAAGAAAATAAACTTCAATGATATCTTAGTTGTACTAACTACCATAAGACAAGGCTAGGATAAAGGGCATAAGGCGTATTTTTTGTTTGTTTATTGTTCATATCCCGACTCTCCTAGGTCTCTGTGAGACCCCTCAGAAGCTCAGAGCTTGTGCGAGTTAGGAGACTCGGTTGTGTTCTGTGTAGGCTTTGTTACTGTGTCCTTACGCCACCTGAGGCACAGCACTCAATGAATGAAAATCTTTGAATCTACAAAAAGAATGAATAAAACCTCCTGAACTGTTACTTCCCCTAGTCGAAAACGCCAATATATTACCCAGCCAAAATACTTTCGGTCACATACACACACACGTCTACTTGACAAATCGAGTCGAATCAACCACGGTGGACAAAAAACCTCGGTGGCTACGTGCCGCGAATGTTTTTCCTAAGAAACCCGAATTATCCTATGCCGAAGCAATTTAACAAATACGAGAAGAAGTTGCGAAAGTTAAGACCGATGAAAATCCTATTCTTGGGTATTGCTTCGGAAAGTTTCACGTTTTCTTTACCCCACTTTGTCCGCCAGTTATTTGGCAAGTTTTGAATCTGATAGAACGGAGTTCGGAAGTTCGGTGGAATTTTTAAACCGTGGCGATGTGTGGGATTGAAGAGGTCGAGAGTTTGGCGTTCACGAGGTCACGAAATACTAGAGTTGGGACCCTGGAGGGATTCATTTTAGAAAGTACTTTATATATTTCGAGTAAACGTCGAATGCATAGTAGGAACGCCCCCTACAAAACATTCCACTAACTAAGCTATGGGCCATCAACATGAATGAACAACGTTCGTCGACTTTGACGTTGAAACTATGTGAAGGATCGGAAACAAATAATTATGGAAACTATGATCACATAAATAGCTAGCTATTTTGTAGCTACTAAAATATTTTCGATTATTCTAGCCTGAGTACTGAAATGGATGTTGATGGATTTGGTTCAGCAAAAGCTGAAGTACTTGAATAAACATGAACAGAACAATTTCCTTGCAATAATTATACAATTTATTTGCATTGTAATGACTTAAGCATCGAAATGAAGTGATTGCATGCACAACGGGTATTTATATATAAATGGAATCGATAAATAACACGACGAATATTAGGTATGGAAACTGATCAATTTAATTCAGTCCAACGAACAGGTTATTCGATAGAGACAACTTTGTGTTTTATCAGTTTTCGTTTCCATTCCTGGAAAATTCTCTAAACTTTCTTCCGCATTACGAAATGGCTTAGAAAAGCAATTATCAACTTGAATGTAATGGGTAATGGAAATATAACAGGAAAACTCTATTACTGTTTTCATTATCTGTTTTTCAAACATTCCATTTATAATCGAATGATAATAAAGTCAACTATATAACCTTTTACATTAAATAATTTCTATGAAAATAATTGGAACCCTGTTATGAAATTGGAAAGATCTCTACAATACCGACCGATCACTGAAACTATCGAGTTTTCTTTGTGCAAGCTGAATGTACCTGGTTCTGACGGACAACATAAACGGAGAGAATATTTAAAAATTGGCATTACTGATTAATCATCTAATTAAGTCCTATTCAAGTTGTTTCAAATTCAAATGAACACAATCGAAATGGGTTTTGAGATTTCATAGAATATTTGTTGCATAATAACATGAGTGACGTTTATTTTGTTTCAAATTCTATATGCACTTTCAGTTAACGTTTTCCATCTGATGCTTAATCGTATAAGTGACACTCAAGTTGTATCAAATTCAAATGTATAGAATGCATATGCCTTGCAAAGATTTTTATCTTGACTTGTACCAAAATCACAGGAGTGCCATTCATATAATTATGTTTTTGAAATCGAAAGCCAAGTTTTTGAAAGAAAAAAAAATTTATTCACAACGGACGATTATCCAACCTATCTAGCATACAGTTAGTAAGAAAATCACTTAATTATTGACGACTGATTCGTATCCAGAGGTATTTATAATATTATCTTATCTGCAATGAAATACGACAAAAAAACACCTACAAAAATAGCGTCATTGAAGATTCAATGAGTAATCGAAATTATACAAAGTAATATGAATATTCAAATAGGAGTAGATAAGGAGTTCATCTACAATATACAAGGTTGGCATTATGTAATTATGTCCTTTCACATTCAAATGAACGGAATCAAAATGGGGTTTGAGATTGCATCAAAAATTTATTGAACAATCACATGAGTGAGTTTATGTTGTTTCAAATTCAAATGCATCGAATCTATATGCACTTTCAGTTAACTTTTTCCATCTGATGCTCAATCGTATTAGTGAAACTCAAGTCGTTTCAAATTCAAATGTTTGGAATGCATATGCCTTGCAAAGATCATTTTTCTTGACTTGTACCAAAATCACAGGAGTGCCATTTATATTGTTTCACATTCAAATGAACAGAATCGAAATGGGTTTTGAGATTACATCAAATATTTCTTGCATAATCACATGATTGACGGTTACGTTGTTTCAAATTCAAATGCATATAATCTGTATGCACTTCCAGTTATTTTTTTCCATCTGATACTCAATCGTATAAGGGACACTCAAGTTGTTTCAAATTCAAATGTACGGAATGCACATGCCTTGCAAAGACTATTTTTCCTGACTTGTACCAAAATCACAGGAGTGCCATTCATATTATTCCATATTCAAATGAACAAAATCGAAATGGGTTTTGAGATTACATCAAATATTTGTTGCATAATCGCATGATTGACGGTTACGTTGTTTCAAATTCAAATGCATAGAATCTATATGCACTTTTAGTCAATTTTTTCCATCTGATGCTTAATCGTATAAGTGGGACTCAAGTTGTTTCAAATTAAAATGTATGAAATGCACATGCCTTGCAAAGATTATTTTTCTTGACTTGTACCAAAATCACAGGAGTGCCATTTATATTGTTCCACATTCAAAAGAACAGAATAAAAATGGGTTTCGAGATTACATCAAATATTTGTTGCACAATCACATGAGTACGTTCATGTTGTTTCAAATTCAAATGCATATAATCTATATGCACTTTCAGTTAACTTTTTCCATCTGATGCTTAATCGTATAAGTGACACTCAAGTTGTTTCAAATTCAAATGTATGGAATGCACATGCCTTGCAAAGACTATTTTTCCTGACTTGTACCAAAATCACAGGAGTGCCACTTATATGGTTTCTCATTCAAATGAACAGAATGAAGATGAGTTTTGAGATTACATCAAATATTTGTTGCATAATCACATGAGTGACGTTTAAGTTGTTTCAAATCCAAATGCATATAATCTATATGCACTTTCAGTTAACTTTTTCCATCTGATACTTAATCGTATAAGTGACACTCGAGTTGTTTCAAATTCGAATGTATGGAATGCACATGCCTTCCAAAGATTATTTTTCTTGACTTGTACCAAAATCACAGGAGTGCCATTTATATTGTTTCAAATTCAAATGAACAGAATCGAAATGGATTTTGAGATTACATCAAATATTTGTTGCATAATCACATGAGTGACGTTTATTCTGTTTCAAATTCAAATGCATAGAATCTATATGCATTTTCAGTTCACTTTTTGCCATTTGAAAAGCGAAAGCGACACATAGGTCGGTTCATAGGAACAAGCTCGCGATAATAGTAACTGTTTATCTTGTGCCCACAGAACTCTGCCCGCTTCTGAAATGTAATCCAAACTATCTTTATGTAGATTCTGTTTCTTTAGGGATTGGAAACTTAGATGGAAAAGTCTAGTCTAGTTTCATCTGAAACCAAACTTTGTATTTCCATATTCGATTATTCAGATCAGCTAGTAAATTCTATTTCGTATCTTGAAAAGAATTGTTCCTATGGAGGTCAGTGACTAAGACTGTATCGACCTGAATATTTTATGAAAATTGCCCCTCAAGAGACGTTTTCTTTTAGTGTAGTGTATTCTTTTCTCTTTCTTTTATGTTTTTTTTGTTATTTCGCTCATTAAAATATATCCTGTTTGTATACCTTGTACAATAAATAAAATGAACTCGTCTCACAAAACCAACATTCTGAAAATATATTTTTTTCAGGTAAGCCTACACTCAATTGGAACTGGGGTGAGTTCACCCTTCCAATAGTATTAGTTTTTGAAGATGTCTGATTGAAAAATTCAAACTGAATCATTAACAGTCAAAAAGATGAACAATAAACCAGGCATATTGGCGTGAAGTCATAATGTAAACAAAGGTCTACAACTAATGCTATACTGAACGAAGGATATATTTCCAAGTGGAAATCTAGCTTTCCACCCACCAATTCGTCTTTCCCGAAGAATTCCGTAGATCAGATCGGATTGATGGCGTTAATACAGAGCGGAGACACATCCACACATCCGTTTTCCGAGTACGTGTCGGGAAAATCGACGGCTTCGGTATGCAAAAACCGTGCGGAGTCCATATAAAACAGTGCGGGAATTTCCCAATTCTCCCCAAAAACTCCCCCCGAAACGGCGTCGATATTTCAAGTTCGCGTTCGTTCTTCATTTGTATCCCGCCAGCCAGAGATCGGGACCATCTGATTCGGGAATATGGGGATTTTTGTGCGGCAGTAAGCCGAAGATTTCGCCATGAATTATTCAGAGGGATCTTATTTGGTCAATCTCGGTTTTCCGTATGGCTTCGGTGGGGTTTATCGACTGGATAAGTCGATGTGATTGAAGAAGAAATGACACTTTATGTGACATCTGACATTGATCCATGTGAGTCGACTCGCTTCAGTGAGTAGAACTTCAACTTTCCATTTTCGAAGATATCCTGGTCACGGCACCACGGAAATGTTCTTCATATTTCGATACTGTTTCTGTTACGTAGGCGACTTAAATTAAGATCGTAGATCCAGATCGGTGAAAATCAGATTATTCACATTATTTGGTAGTGTTATTCGTTTTATTATGGTGTTCTGTTTATTACTTTGAAAATAACTCTTCTGCGAGATGATTACAAGCAAGATAAACAGTTTTCAGACGAAACCATATTATAAATACCGATAGAAATTCCCAAACTTCAAATTTTTATTTTCGGAGATATCCTGGTAACGGCACCACGGAAATGTTTTGCATATTTTGAGACTGTTTCTGTTACGTAGGCGACTAAAATCAAGATCGTAGATCTAGATCGGTGAAAATCAGATCATGAACATTGTTTGCATTTGTTATTATAGTGTTCTGTTTATTACATCGGAAATAACTTTTCTGCGAGATGATTTCAAGCTAGATAAACAGTTTGCAAACGAAACCATATTATATATACCAATAGAAATTCCCAAACTTCAAATTTCCATTTTCGGAAATATCCTGGTCACGGCACCACAGAAATGTTTTGCATATTTTGATACTGTTTCTGTTACGTAGGCGACTAAAATTAAGATCGTAGATCTAGATCGGTGAAAATCAGATTATCCAAATTGTTTGGTAGTGGTTATTTATCGAAGTGTAAAATTTGCAGCATCTTCCTCATTCGACAAATTGCAAAGGTGCACTCCCCTCAGATGCATATCATCCCCGTTTTCACATACCTATATTTCACCGCCAACGACGCATAAATCCATCGTTCCTCCGTGTGAATTTTTCGGGAATATAATTGGGTTCCCCACGGGGCCATTTGTTACCAAACTTACGGTAAGAAAGACGCCCTAGTGACACGTTATTCTTTTATTTTATTTTCCACGCGTCGTGGGTCTAACGAGGTGGCCGAAATACAAGTGAATAGAAATGTTATTTCAGGTCTCAACCCGACGATATATCATTATTCAGTTCGTCCTTTTGTCTAACCAGTAACAGAACGGAAATAAAGGAAAATGGGTGTATTTTCTTGGTCGAGAAATGACAGTAGTTTGTCTGCGGAGGAATACAATGGTGTCGTCGTTTCTGTCGATATCAACGGAGAGGGGAATGTTTTATGTCGATGTTTTGTTTCTTTTTATATCCCCGAAAAATTATTGCACGAGGGAGAGATTGAGGAAATTTTATACGGACAAAAGGATATTAATTCCACTTCTAGTTCAGTGATTCCTAAATCGAAAAAAAATCCAATTCTATTCGGTATCTTCAAAAAAAGTATTTTTAATTCAAAATAGTTCCCAGAATCTTCAATTGAGATAACAGTATGGTGATCAATTAAAATTCAAATTTCCATTCAAAACCTATCAGAAATATATAATTGTGAAAAAAAATTGAAAGACCAAAACATATCCATAAAAGAAAGTTCACAACAAATGGAAAAAGAATTTTGAAGAAATTGAATTAGTACTGAAATGAAGTTCGAAAAGAATTGAAGAGACAGTAGAAAGACAAATAATAATAAAGAAGAAAAGCAAAATCGAAATTATAATAATAACGAAGAGGGTATGAAACAAGAAAGTGAGAAACAAGTGGAAGAAAATATAGCAATAGCAAGAAATATCAGAATAAAAGATAATCGAAAAAAAAAACAGACTAAAAACATATCCATGAGAGAAAGTTCTCAACAAATGGAAAAAAATTTTGAAGAAATTCAATGAGTACTGAAATAAAGTTCGAAAAGAATTGAGGAGAAAGTATAGAGATAAATAATAAAGACGAAAAGCAAAATCAAAATTATAATAATATCGAAGAGGGTATGGAATAAGAAATTGAGAAACAAATGGGAGAAAATATAGAAATACTAGCTGGGAATATCAGAAAAAGAGGTAATTGAAAAAAATTGAAAGACCAAAAACATATCCATAGAAGAAAGTTCTCAACAAATGGAAAAAGATTTTGAAGAAATTAAATAAGTACTAGAATAAATTTCGAACAGAATTGCGGCGACAGTAGATAGATAAATAAGAAGGACGAAAAGCAAAATCAAAATTATAATAATATCGAAGAGGGTATGAAATAAGAAATTGAGAAACAAATTGGAGAAAATATAGAAATAGCTGGAAATATCAGAAAAAAAGATAATTGAAAAAAATTGAAAAACCAAAAACATATCCATAAAAGAAAGTTCTCAACAAATGGAAAAAGATTTTCAAGAAATTAAATAAGTACTGAAATAAATTTCGAAAAGAATTGAAGAGACAGTAGAGAGATAAATAATAAAGACGAAAAGCAAAACCAAAATTATAATAATATCGAAGAGGGTATGGAATAAGAAATTGAAAAACAAATGGAAGATAACATAGAAATAGCTGGAAATATTAGAAAAAAAGATGATTGAAAAAAAATTCAAAGACCAGAAACATATCCATAGAAGAAAGTTGTCATCAAATGGAAAAAGATTTTGAAGAAATTAAATAAGTACTGAAATAAGGTTCGAAAAGAATTGAAGAGACAGAAAGACATGAATAATAAAGACGAAAAGCAAAATCGAAATTATATTAATATCGAAGAGGATATGAAACAAGAAATTGAAAAACAAATGGAAGACAATATAGAAATGGGAAGAAAACAACAAGAACATATCCATAAAAGAAAGTTCTAGACAAATGAAAAAAGATTTTGAAGAAATTAAATAAGTACTGAAATAAAGTTCGAGAATTGAAGAGACAGTATAGAGATGAATAATGAAGACGGAAAGCAAAATCAAAATGATAATGATATCGAGGAGGGTATGGGACAAGAAATTGAGAAACAAATGGGGGAAAATATAGAAATAGCAAGAACAATTAGAAAAAAAGATGATTGAAAAAAAATTTGAAAGACCAAAAACATAGCCATAGAAGAAAGTTCTCAACAAATGAAAAATATTTTGAAGAAATTAAATAAGTACTGAAATAAATTTCGAACAGAATTGCGGAGACAGTAGAGAGATAAATAATAAAGACGAAAAGCAAAATCAGAATTGGAATAATATCGAAGGGGGTTTGAAACAAGAAATTGAGAAATAAATGGGAGAAAATATAGAAATAGCAAAAAATATAAGAAAAGAAGATAATTGAAAAAAAAATTGAAAGACCAAAAACATATTCATAAAAGAGAGTTCTCAACAAATGAAAAAAGATTTCGAAGAGATCAAATAAATAATGAAATGGAAATGGAAAGAATTGAAGAGACAATATAGAGATAGATAATAAAGACGAAGAGCAAAATCGAAATTATAATAATATCGAAGAAGGTATGGAACAAGAAATTGAGAAACAAATGGCAGAAAATATAGAAATAGCAAGAATTATTAGAAAAGAAGATAATTGAAAAAATGAGGAAAACAAGATAAAAGTTACAATGGAGCTGAAGAAAATCTCGAACATGAAATTGAAAGAGAAATTGAACGAACAAGGCACACAAATGGGTTCGACAAGAAAATAGATGCAATAACAAATAATAAAAAAAAATATGAGAATGGAATTATTATGATGATGAAAAACTGAAAAGAATGCATAGTTGTTATAAAAAAATATTATGTTATACCACAAAATTTAAACCTGCTTAATTCTTGGGCACGATTAATGACAGCAATGCTGTGAGTTTATTCGTCCTTATCATGGAATTTTCATGTTCGCACTAATCTTTACTGCGAAACATAAACCTCATTTCCATTAAGATGCCAATCTCAATTCTCTCATTAGCATAACATGGAAATTATCCTATCTTTTGTACGTTCTGAACAAGTTGCAATGTTTCCGATGACTGTAGAAGAATTGGGAAAAATTACCTCAAATCCTTACTATCCAAACAACACAGGGGTGGGGTTTCCTAGATCGTCATGAATATAAAAGATGGGGGGCACGTAAATTCCCATCCCATTCATCTTCGGGTCCTTGCAGATACGCCAAATTGACGTCGAGCGGCTGCGTTCTCTTTGATGTAGCAGTCATCGCGAATTTCTTTCCGAACCACGTTCTGCAGGTCTCTTCAAAGGGGGCAACCGAATACGTCATCCGGGGGGAATATGAGAGCTTTCAGACTTTCAGCACTTGTTTGCCAGACGTATGAGATTATGTTCCTGGAGGTTGTGTGTGAAATTCCGCATTTTGCGTGGATTTATCCTCCGAGGATTCAGGCATATTTGTTTTTTTTGGGAATTAGGGGAGTTGAATTCATGATGAAGTTCATAGAGCGATATGAATATTAATAAATCTGACTTTTTAATATTTAGGTTAGGTTAGGTTAAGTAAGAAATCTGCACTTTGAACTTAGAAATCCCAATTTTAGATTATCTGGGGATCCACGGAATCGGAAATAAATGTGCCACATCCTTCACACCGTTCTCGCCAACAGGCTCACATTCTTCGACATCCTTGATTCGTTCGTATCCCCGAAGGACCACATTTCAGCCTTTATCTCCTATCAAACTCCACACTCCTGACAGCAGATAAGAACGCAGGCAGCAATTATACTAATACCGAATTTCGGGAAGAAACTTTCCAGAGGCTCTCAAGTCGGCTAATTTCACCTTCGCAAAGGTTGCCGAAATGACGAAACTTTCCGACAGATTACAGTTTGCAGACAAGGCATCAATAAGCCGAAGAACTCTCGTTACGGTTTGAGTAATAACAGAAGAATAGTGTGCTGAGAGAATGAGGAAGAAGAAAGATTCAGCAATAAAAAAAATACATTTCTCTGATATATTCAATAAATATAGTTCGGTGATTCCATCTTTTGAAGTTCATGAAAATGAAATGACAATACTTGTCATACTGACAACGGACACTGAAGTCTGTTTCGGTACACAGAAAAAGATTAAACAGAAATATATAACTGAAAAAAAAATTGAAAGACTGAAAACATACCCATAAAAGAAATGACGAATGAAAAAAGATTTTGAAGAATTGAATAAGTACTGAATCAAAGTTCGAAAAGAATTGAAAAGACAGTTGAGAGACAAATAGTTAAGAAGAAAAGCAAAAACAATATTATAATAATATCGAAGAATTAGGAAACAACTGGGAGAAAAATAGAAATAGCAAGAAATATTATAAAAAAAAATTAAAAAGAATTGAAAGACCAAAAACATATTCATTCAAGGAAGTTCGCAACAAATGAAAAAAGATTTCGAGGAAATTAAATAGGTACTGAAATAAAATTCGAAAAGAATGGACGTGACAGTAGTGAGATAAATAATGAAAAAATCAAAATAATAATATCGCAGAGGGTATGAAACAATGAACTGAGAAACAAATGGGAGAAAATATAGAAATAGCAAGAAATATTAGAGGAAAAGATAATTGAAACAAAAATTGAAAGATCAAAAACATATCCATAAAAGAAAGTTCACAACAAATGAAAAAAGATTTTGAGGAAATTAAATAAGTACTGAAATAAAATTCGAGAAGAATTGAAGAGACAGTATAGAGATGAATAATAAAGACGAAAAGCAAAATCAAAATTATAATAATATTGAAAAGGGTATGAAACAATGAACTGGGAAACAAATGGGAGAAAATATAGAAATAGCAAGAAATATTAGGGGAAAGGATAATTGAAAAAAAAATTGAAAGATCAAAAACATATCCATAAAAGAAAGTTCACAACAGATGAAAAAAGATTTTGAAGAAATCAAATAAGTACTGAAATAAAAGAAAGATTCGAAGAGACAGTAGAGAGATGAATAATAAAGACGAAAAGCAAAATCCAAATTATAAAAATATTGAAAAGGGTATGGAACAAGAAATTGAGAAACAAATGGAAGAAAATATAGAAATAGCAAGAAACATTAGAAAAAAAGATAAATGAATAAAAAATTTGATAGACCAAAAACATATTCATAAAAGAAACTTCTCAATAAATGGAAAAAGATTTTGAAGAAATCAAATATGTACTGAAATAAAGTTCTAAAAGATTTGAAGAGACAGTAGAGAGATGAATAATAAAGACGGAAAGCAAAATCAAAATGATAATGATATCGAGGAGGGTATGGAACAAGAAATTGAGAAACAAATGGGAGAAAATATAGAAATAGCAAGAACAATTAGAAAAAAAGATGATTGAAAAAAAATTTGAAAGACCAAAAACATATCCATAAAAGAAAGTTCACAACAAATGGAAAAAGATTTTGAAGAAATCAAATAAGTACTGAAATAAAAGAAAGATTCGAAGAGACAGTAGAGAGATGAATAATAAAGACGAAAAGCAAAATCAAAATTATAATAATATTGAAAAGGGTATGGAACAAGAAATTGAGAAACAAATGGAAGAAAATATAGAAATAGCAAGAAACATTAGAAAAAAAGATAAATGAATAAAAAATTTGATAGACCAAAAACATATCCATAAAAGAAACTTCTCAATAAATGGAAAAAGATTTTGAAGAAATCAAATATGTACTGAAATAAGGGTCTAAAAGATTTGAAGAGACAGTAGAGAGATGAATAATAAAGACGGAAAGCAAAATCAAAATGATAATGATATCGAGGAGGGTATGGAATAAGAAATTGAGAAACAAATGGGAGAAAATATAGAAATAGCAAGAACAATTAGAAAAAATGATGATTGAAAAAAAATTTGAAAGACCAAAAACATATCCATAAAAGAAACTTCTCAATAAATGGAAAAAGATTTTGAAGAAATCAAATAAGTACTGAAATAAAAAGAAGATTCGAAGAGACAGTAGAGAGATGAATAATAAAGACGAAAAGCAAAATCTAAATTATAATAATATCGAAGAGGGTATGGAACAAGAAATTGGGAAACAAATGGAAAAAAATATAGAAATAGCAAGAAATATTAGAAAAAAAGATAATTGAAAAAAAATTAAAGACCAAAAACATCCATAATTCTCAACAAATGAGAAAATTCAACTTTTAAAGTTTATGAAAATGAAATGACAGTTCTTGTCATACTGACAACGAACGCTGAAGTCCGTTTTGGTACACAGAAAAACATTTGGTTTTCAGATATATTCGATATAATTCGACGATTCCATCTTTTGGAGTTCATAAAAATGAAATGACAGTACTTGTCATACTAACAATGAACAATGAAGTCTGTTTTGGTACACAGAAAAAAAATTAGTTTTCTGATATATTCGATATAATTCGGTGGTTTCTATCTTTTGAAGTTTATGAAATTGAAATGACAGTACTTGTCATACTGACAATGAACACTAACGTCCGTTTTGGTAAATACAAAAAAAAATTAGTTTTCTGTTATAATCGATATTATTCGGTGATTCCATCTTTTGAAGTATATCAAAATAAAATGACAGTTCTTTTCATCCTGACAATGAACACTGTCAAGTCCGTTTTGGTACACAGAAAAACATTTAGTTTTCTTTTACATCTGATATGATCATGACAGAACTTGTCATACTGACAATGAACACTGAAGTCTTTGGTACACAGAAAAAAGGGATTATCCAGGAACAAATTTAAATCACACAAAATCTTCTAAACATATAATGACAAAGTCAAACAAACAACGAAATTCTCCGAGAGTACATTTCAAAAAGAAAAGTTTTGTTTCGCTTCGAGATAACTCGAAGGAACTTCAGAGCTGAATAATGAGATTACGATAAAAAATGTTAATCTTTCAAAGTGGTTGCTTTGAGACTATCGACAAGCCTTATCACATCCATGAAGGGTAAAGACTTCATTTTTGACGTTTCACCGAGTGTTTCTTCGTGTACTGGTTGAGGATTTTGTAGAACACAATCGAAATCAATTAGGTCATCTGTGATGGGTTTTGTGAATTCCTTGGGTACTTCCGGAATTGAATTTGGTATCGGCAGGTCCAAGAGTGAAGTTTTTGTAAATGTAGTACTCTTGGAGGACGTTTGGTTACTAAACATCGATGTACCTTCGAACTGATATACAGGACGTGTCGGTTTTAAGTTTTTCATACTTGGAATATTAGTTGCATTACTGTTCATAATGTGATATCTCTCCTTTAATGCTGAAAATATATGAGAAAGATTTTACGAAAGATAAAAGAATTCAGCAATAACTTACATTTAAATGGAGTCATCGAGGTTCTAGAGCCAGATGATACTGTTTGAAATGGACGAACGTCAATTCTTTCACTTTCACCATTCTGTAAAGATGAGTTCTTGTCAAGTACATTGATAATTTATATAAGTTAAGTGTACAAGAATTGCACTGTTTTAACTTTAGCTCTATCCTCAGATCTTGTCGACTACTTTTGTTGCATTAAAATTCGTGAATAACCTCTTTCCAGACACATGACAGTTAGATTAACCAATATTTGAGGCAGTACTACCAATATAAGTCAGTTAAGGCACTAAATAAAGGTCCTACCTTATGTCATAATTTGACAACTCACTAAGGTGAACTTTTACCAAAGAATCTTATATACCTACATGGTTGAAAATTCGAAACAATAATATCTACCTTTTCGATGGTGATATCTGTTTTGGGATATCTTAGTTCTCTCTTAGTTTCATCCTCTTTTCTGTTCTCTTCTTTCAATTCAGATCTAAGTTGTATTCTTCCGTAATTGATGCGCATATTTAAGTTGATTCCTAGAGAATTTGAATATTGAGGTTTGGTTTCATTCTTGGTATTTGAATTTGGATTTTTCTGGGTGTACCTCATGGAAACTGTTCGTTCGGAATGTTCCTTATTCTTGAATGTTGTCCGAGTATTTTGGATGCTGTAACAAAAATAAGTGAAAAGCACTGAACTGTTGAAAAAAGACTTCCCACCAAAAATTATGGTTGTTAGAAAAGAGTTGTTTGGAGGTAAAAATACTAGAAAGGTCCCAATTTTCAGTTTTCCACTCATATTTCCCAAACCGTGCATTATATGGTAAAACTCATCATATACAGAATGGAAGCCTCTTAAATTCCCTACGAAATTATTTCCATTAATTTTTTTGTAACTCGAATAGTTTCTGAGAAATCCGCAGCCTTAACTCGCTAATTAAAAAAAAATGTATTTCAACCCTAAGTTTTTTGACAAAAATTCTCCTCTAGCGCCTCAGCCTTCGATTTTTTGCCATATCTATAAGGAACAAAGTTGAAGAACATTAAATTTCCTTTGAATTGAATTCTTTTCCAATTTTTCACCATTAACTGGTCCAAAATCACTGAATTTTTCAGATTTACTGTTAATTTTTGAAGAACCCCCAACCAACCCATACCATGAGTTTGGACCTGTTAATGATGAAAAAAATTGAATTTTATTGAAAAGAAGAGGAAATTCAATGATATCCAGTATATCCACTTCTTTCTTGATGAGTATGACAGAAGAGTGGGAGGCTAGAAGGGAATGTTTGTCGAAAAACTTGAGGTTAAGAGACATTTTCCGTTGATTAGCGACTTTCGGCAGCGCATATCTCAGAAACTGTCCAAGTTACCGAAAAAAGTATTGAGAACAATCTTATAGGAAATTTAAAAAGCTTTCATTCTGTTTCCGATAAGTTTCACCGTGCGACACACCGTTTGGGAGATATGAACAAAAAACTGAAAATTGCGACCTTTCGCCACCCTTTCTCGATGAGCTCCCATGTCTTCAAGTGTGAATATATTCACGAAGAAATTCTTTCATCCGAAATGTTTTCGACAAACCCTAGACTAAAAATAAATTTCACTAACTTATCTGCTGTCTTAGACTTTCTCCTCCTGTTTCTCCTCCTCCTTCTTATTTGATTCGTTCTCTCCCCAAAACGATGATTCACTGGAGAAAATAAATCATTACCATTCACTTCGAGGATATCAGGCATATTCTTCAGAAAAACAACCAGACTTTTATATCCATATTCTTCATAAGGTATGTTCTCCCCCATAAATGCTTTGTAGTCCTCATTTAGCTGGTATACTTGCAATTTAATTGGCGATGTTATCAAAATACTTTTCAACACTTTCTTCAAGTCGTTCATTGTTCGAAGTTCTTGTTTATTTTCGTTGCGTGGAAAACTTGACTAGAGCGAAATGCGCGTTCTTCGTATGGTATATCAAAAAAATTGTTTACGAATACCTAATATCCCCTCCGGTATGTCGTGTATTTTGTTCTGCCTACCCTTGTGGCGCAGTTCAGTATAAACTACTGTAAACACATGTGCGTAAAGTTTTTATATGCTTGAGATTCCTAAAAAAAACCCTCTGTTTAATTCTCTCCAATAAGATCGTATCGCACGCTACTTATTGTGGTGGTAAAGGTAGGTCGACACTATCATATTTGGTGATGGAATCATATATAAATTCATATTTTACGTAACACTTTTATTATTATAATGTAAAACTTTATATTCAATGATTAAATTGGTACACCACCTAATTAAAAAGAGTTTTCGTTTTCTAATCCACCCCACATGCGCGGAAATTAAAAACTACCTACGTATATTCGCAATTTTTATACGGCGGGGCTCTTCAATTTGCACCCACAGCAGAAGGAAAAAGGAAATGCTATGACGAGAGGACGCAATTTGTCTCAGGCCAGGCGTGATATTCCCATTTCGCTCCGAGTTTTCACGTTGGTAGGTACTTATTTCAAGGCCGAAGGCAAGGGAAGAGGAGCTTTAGCTATAGCCAAGGACGAAATGCGAAAATTAAAATTTAAAAACACATCATGGCTTGAAATTAAAGGACGTGCCCCTATTTCGAGTTTTCAGCCGAGACCTTTGAGGATTTGGAAGTTAATAACTGTAGAGTAATGAAACAGGGCAATTTTGTTGCAATATATAATATTATATAGAATGTACCCCGAAAAATGAATATATTCGGTGAGTGTTATTTTTCAATTTTTTTTGTCTTGTACACTAAAAAAATAATCAAAGTATATAAGAAAATATATTCATTCATCAAAAAATGCCAACAGAAATGAAGAAAAACTCAGTAAAAAGAATGATGCAGAAAAAATATATTTCTGAAGTAATTAGGTATAGTAGGGTTCAAACGGAGCTCTATCGTGTCACCCCGTGTGAACTTTATTGCTAAAATGTATGGACCTCTTAGTATCATTCCCTACATCATAACAATGCAAAATCACTTGGTCGTCAAAAAATCGTCCTGTGCAGGAAGTGGTGGGGGTCATTTTTCCAAAAATTGACAAAATTTTTTTTTTCGTTTATAATTATCTACATCCAGTGACTTATATTCAAACAAATTTTCATCGAAATATACGATTCAGGAATATTTTATTTTAATTATCAAAGAAGTCGGATACAATGCTCTTATATGGAGTTCCTTAAGATAAAATCGCTTGCCCTGCAAAGGCATATTCACCATTAAGTTCCGTTCCATTTTACTCGGAAACTGTCGCGAAAATCAAAAAAATGCTTCATATAAAGGGTCTTCTTCATAAACCGACGATTCAGATGGTTTTTTCCAAATTTCAATTGGCCTGATAATTTCCTCAAAAAATAGGAAAATCTGCTATTACATCCGGTTAGCCGCGACTGACCGGGGAGACGCGAGGAAGGCTCACTTTGATGAATAAACGCTTGTCGGGGCAGAAATAAACGACCTTATGGATCGAGCGTTCATAGGGTCGTTTTTCGGTTGGACCAGGCCATATTTTCATTGTTCGTGCATTCTGATGATGAATTATAATGTTTGATTTGATTTCTTTCAACTTGTGGATTAAAAAACAAATAGGGACAAACATATATTTGTTAATTTACAATTACTTATTGAGTTCAGTTTGGTATTTACATTCGTCCTGAAATTATCGCTCATTTGCATTTGTACTTAAAAGATTTACGCAACTCCGGAATCTGCAAAGGGGCACAGTTGTAATCTATGATTTCTAGTTTCAAAATATATCTTACATTCCATTATAAATCCGATTATCAAATCCGATCACTGTCAGATGAAGAATATTCAACAGGATGGCATTTGGAAAATTTTGTGTTACTTTTATTGCCACATGCTTTATGGGCCATACATTTTCGAGAGCCAATACAAGGAATTTTTTTTTCTCACAGGAACACATAGGTCCCGGTGCAATCTGGAATAAAAATGCCCATGTTATAAATAATAGATATTTATCAGATATTCGATATACAGGATGTTTCATGAGTGGTTGGCCGTAGCCTAGTGGTCAATGCAGGTCATCCAGACCTTTCAGAAAAGTTGCTTGTTTTTTATCCCAAGGCTCTTAGTTTAGGGGATACAGGGTGATTTATGGATTTTGGCCTGAATTTACGATAGGCATAATTCTGGAATCTGAGGTCCGTTTTTTTTTAAATTTCAAGGGGTTGTTCATTTCAGAAAGTCCTTTCGAGTGGCTCACGCAATATCAATATTTTCAGGACATTACTCAGAATATCGTGGTTTATCTTTCAAGCCCCAAAATCTATATTTTCTACATCACTTAAAGAAATTTCGTTATTGCCATGAAAAAATACATAACTCAATCTAAGGAGTTAAATTTTCACTTTGAATAGCCCACTTGTTACAAGCGAGTAGCGAATAAACGAATTCATGTTTTATGTAATTTTTTTGAAATATTTCTTGTATTTTGCTCAGATTTTGAACCTCAAAGCTTAAGAGCGTTATAACTCATGAAGTGAACGATTTTTGAAATGTAATCCGTGAATGTATTCGTTCGACAACACAAATTACTAGATATTAATATTTTTTATTTTTACAAAGTTAGAATTTTGAATTAAATTGGAGTAACTTCAAATTTGACAGCTATGTTTAGAGAATGTGTAAAGAAAGCGATATTTGGCGAATTTCATGAGGAATACAAGTCAATATCTTTTTTTTTTAAGCAAATGCAATCCTTGATTATGTTTCTAGTGGGTTTACGCCATTTGTCCCTAAATTTTATATTTAGTTTCGAAAGAATTCAAAGCTTGATTATGCATACTTGTAATTATGTAATTACTTCTATAAGTAGCGTGTTAAAATACTCAGTGGGTGCTTAGGGTTTAGAATACAAGGGATTTAACAAAAAGTTATAGAAAAAATATTAATATCTAGTTATTTGTGTTGTGGAACGAATACATTCACGGATTACATTTCAAAAATCGTTCACTTCATGAGTTATAACGCTCTTAAGCTTTGAGGTTCAAAATCTCAGCAAAATACAAGAAATATTTCAAAAAAACTACATAAAACATGAATTCGTTCATTCGCTACTCGCTTGTAACAAGTGGGCTATTCAAAGTGAAAATTTAACTCCTTAGATTGAGTTATGTATTTTTTCATGGCAATAACGAAATTTCTTTAAGTGATGTAGAAAATATAGATTTTGGGGCTTGAAAGATAAACCACGATATTCTGAGTAATGTCCTGAAAATATTGATATTGCGTGAGCCACTCGAAAGGACTTTCTGAAATGAACAACCCCTTGAAATTTAAAAAAAAACGGACCTCAGATTCCAGAATTATGCCTATCGTAAATTCAGGCCAAAATCCATAAATCACCCTGTATCCCCTAAACTAAGAGCCTTGGGATACAAAACAAGCAACTTTTCTGAAAGGTCTGGATGACCTGCATTGACCACTAGGCTACGGCCAACCACTCATGAAACATCCTGTATATCGAATATCTGATAAATATCTATTATTTATAACATGGGCATTTTTATTCCAGATTGCACCGGGACCTATGTGTTCCTGTGAGAAAAAAAAATTCCTTGTATTGGCTCTCGAAAATGTATGGCCCATAAAGCATGTGGCAATAAAAGTAACACAAAATTTTCCAAATTCCATCCTGTTGAATATTCTTCATCTGACAGTGATCGGATTTGATAATCGGATTTATAATGGAATGTAAGATATATTTTGAAACTAGAAAGCATAGATAACAACTGTGCCCCTTTGCAGATTCCGGAGTTGCGTAAATCTTTTAAGTACAAATGCAAATGAGCGATAATTTCAGGACGAATGTAAATACCAAACTGAACTCAATAAGTAATTGTAAATTAACAAATGGATGTTTGTCCCTATTTGTTTTTTAATCCACAAGTTGAAAGAAATCAAATCAAACATTCTAATTCATCATCAGAATGCACGAACAATGAAAATATGGCCTGGTCCAACCGAAAAACGACCCTATGAACGCTCGATCCATAAGGTCGTTTATTTCTGCCCCGACAAGCGTTTATTCATCAAAGTGAGCCTTCCTCGCGTCTCCACGGTCAGTCGCGGCTAACCGGAGGTAATAGCAGATTTTCCTATTTTTTGAGGAAATTATCAGGCCAATTGAAATTTGGAAAAAACCATCTGAATTGTCGGTTTATGAGAAAGACCCTTATATGAAGCATTTTTTTGATTTTCGCCACAGTTTCCGAGTAAAATGGAACGGAACATAATGGTGAATATGCCTTTGCAGGGCAAGCGATTTTATCTTAAGGAACTCCATATAAGCGCATTGTATCCGACTTCTTTGATAATTAAAATAAAATATTTCTGAATCGTATATTTCGATGAAAATTTGTTTTAATATAAGTCACTGGATGTAGATAATTATAAACGAAAAAAAAAATTTTGTCAATTTTTGGAAAAATGCCCCCCACCACTTCCTGCACAGGACGATTTTTTGACGACCAAGTGATTTTGCATTGTTATGATGTAGGGAATGATACCAAGAGGTCCATACATTTAAGCAATGAAGTTCACACGAAAATCTGTTTTAGAGCTCTTTTCATGCCTCGCGAACTCTACTAGTATAGGTACCAGAAGAGAAGTCAAACGGTTACAAATAACAATGAAAAAAATTAAGCGAAAATATGATATGACTACAGCAAAAATATTGCATGGAGAAGAATCTATAAGTACTACAAACAACAACAAAAATTAAAATGACACTTCATAGAAAAAATAAACGAATAGAACACACATTGACGAAATGAAATATATTTCATCAGAAGACACGACACAAAGAGAAGAAAAAAAATAAAAATTTTCTCAATATATGCAAGGTGATTTACACAGAAGAAATTCTGGCAATGAGTGATGTGGGTGAGATAGTTTCAAGATTATTTGGCTGATGAAATTAGTCTACAAAAATCCTCTAGTTTTTCTAGGTATGTTGGTAGAAACCAGAAAAACTGACACTTTTGACACTTGACACCTGGTGAAAATAGAGAAGCTTCGATGACAAATACAGAATAATGTAGAAGATAAAATTTTTTCTTCGATGAAAAACATCAATCTAGACCTCATCACTGACTCATTCCGCAATCGTCTCGCCTCGTGCAATCATCCCCAGCAAAAGACGGATCGAAAGAGATAAAAAATTGTAGATACACATGATATTTTCCTCGATATTCTTTCCCATTTCCCCCGTATCTCCGAGTCCTTCATCTATTTCTCATTTGCAAATCCGAGTCTCCCAGCCACCCCCTGAACTCATCAATTACGCGAAGGGCTATCGTAATTAAAAATCGGGTTAGATGGGAGGATAGGCAGAGTCTGCATTCTGATCGGAGATCGCGATCTACGAAACCTCTCGTTGGCTGGAAAAAAGGGGGAGCCGTCATTAATCTTCGATAATTGCTGGACCTCTGTCGGATAAATCGGATATTCGAGCGGGAAGAGATGCTGTTTCGATGTGTTACGGAAGACGGGAGTATGGGAGGAAAGTTCTTCGGATTGATTTGCATGATTCGGTCTGGGAGTTTTTGTGCGACCCACAAATCAGCCGATGAAAGTTTATCAATCCTACATTGTGGTGAAGGAGAGCCCAGAGCTCCCCTTCGAAGAATTGAAACTTTGGGGCTAATTTCCAGAGAACATTCCATTTTATCACGATGGGGGAGAGCCAATGAGATTTGTCCCCTTCGAAAAGTTATTTCCAACGTTGGACGATACCTGAATGAGGAATTAGCGTTATAGAGTTCAAAGCCCAATTCAATTGATACAGTTAATCAATGTTAATTAAAGTGCACAAAATTTCGACACTGTGTTGGCTCTTTTAGGACAATAATAAAGGCTGAAGGCCACAACAATTGCATCAAATATAGAGCTGATTAGTATTATCCAACGGGTATTGCATGAACTGATTAATATAAATGTGAGTGTTGAAGCACTTGGCTTTCAATTATCGTTAATACAAGAAAATCTCTAGAAATTACCGTAGATAATAAGACAATATTCGTTTGTGAAGCACTTAGATATCTACATATGGAAAAGCAATAGTTACAATGTCGGTTAGGTACATTGAATGATGTTGAATGGAATTAACTCCCTACGAGAAGCAAATCAATGTCTCGTGGATAGAAACAAGTATAATGATAAAGCAGAAAGCATTAAATAAATAATGGAAACAATCAATGAGATAATAGAAAATCATAATGACATAATTCACATGGTAAGATAATTTATCTTATTTTTGAGCGCTCGTACTACTTACACGAGGGCTATATCATTTCGTCACGATGTCTGTATTTTTCGAATTTTGAGCCGAAAATGGTCTCAATCGACCATGTTCGACTCACTGATGACGAATCCGTCGGAAAATTCGAGTCTGTCCGTCCGTCCGTCCGGCCGTAAGCACGATATCTCTCGAACAGAACAACCTAGAGACTTGAAATTTTCACTATGGGTTCAGTTCCCGAATGTCTCGGTTAAGTTCGTTAATGGACCAAATTCCACTAGGGGTTCCGTAAATATGACCGTTCAAAGTTTTGTTCCCCTGATTACTTAAAAACTACAGATTTGAGTGTGATGGAATTTTGCATTCAAATGGAGAATGAGGTTTTCAAGCTACATGTGAAATTTTGTCCAGATCGCATGACCAGAACCATAGAAACCATTGAAAATTGTAACTTTTGAACGGAAACGCCTAGGGTCTTGAAATTTTCAGGATAGGTGCGGATCTCGAATGTCGTGATCGTGTTCATCTATGAGCAAAATTATACTAGGGGTTCCGTAAATATGGTCGTTTGAAATTTAGTTTTCTTGATAATTTCAAAACTACAGATTCGATCGTGACGAAATTTTGTATACTAATGGAGAATGATATATTCAAGCTACATTTCTCCAGATCACATGACCAGAACCATTGAAACCATAGAAAATCATAACTTTCTAACGGAAAGGCCTAGGGACTTGGAATTTCCAGGATAGGTGTGGATCTGAAATGTCGCGTTCACGTTTATCAATGAGCAGAATTATACTAGGGGTTCCGTAAATACGGTCCTTTGAAAATTTGGTTTCTCGATAATTTCGAAACTACGGATTCGATCGAGATGAAATTTTGTATTTTAATCGAGAATGATATATTAAAACAATATTTTGTCCAGATCGCATAACCATGAATAAAGAGAACGAACAAGACGCGAATAAGAATGATAAAGTATCAAACATGAATAAAAAGAATGAACAAGACTCGAATAAGAATGATAAAGTATTAAGTATGAATGAAAAGAATGAACAAGACGCGAAGAAAAATGATTAAGTATTAAACATAAATAAAAAGAATAACTAAGAAGCGGATAAGAGTAAAACAGTATTGAATATAAATGAAAAGAATGAACAACAACATGAACATGAATAAAAAAGGAGCGAATAAGAATGATGAAGTATTAAATATGAATAAAAAAATAAACAAGAAGAAAATAAGAATGATGGAGTATTGAACATAAATAAAAAGATTAAACAAGAAGCGAAAAGAATGATGAAGTATTGAACATTGAATTAACAATCAATAAAGGAAACGAGTAAAAATGGTAAAATAATTCATCCTATGAATCAAGTATTAGGTAAACAATTTAAACAGTAAACAATACAAACAGTAAACAATAAACAAACACTTAAAAATAACGGATAATAATGAGTGGAGAGGCGATTCAAAGTTCTAAATCAAGCTAAGATGATGAAACATAATGCCGACAATTGCTGAAAACTTCAACAATTATATATAGTTTTATTTGAAGAATATTGCATAACCCAGATATGATTAGAGAAGATGATGATTAAACAATCGTTAATACAAGAAAGTTCTTGTGGGAAGCATTTAGGAATTCAATACACATGGTCAGTTAGAATCATCAAATAATATTGAATAGACTTGATAATAAAGTAGGAAATATGGATACAAAACAATACACAAGCAGCAAATAAGCATGGTAAAATAGGTTATCCTATGATCTGCAACAGTTCCTCAGTTAGGAACCAAATATCGGTTTTGTCAATCAAAGGTAAATTATATGAGATAACGCCTGGGGTAAATAATGGAATGAAAGTGTTGAAAGTTTAAGAGAAGCCTGTATATGAATAATGATAACGTTGTAATTATAAATATGTTGTTACTCACAAGTTAAACTCCAAGTATCTCTTCCACCCTCGAAGGTTTCAGATCAACTAATTCACAAACCAACCTTGTTTTACCTTTAAAAGATAAGATATCACTGTAGAACTCAAAAGCCAGAGCCAGCACTCAGAGCCAAGCCAAAAAAAGCTTCCTATTTCGAGGTTAGCATAGCTTGTCCGTTTTTCAAAAGCTTCTGTGACCCCAGATTATTCTTTCTTATTCTTTCATCTCGGACGGGCTCTGCAATCCCAAGAAGATTACTGTAAATAAATATAAACTAGCGTTGCGCAGAAGTCAGATTTGTACACTATATAACTATCATTCGCCGTGGAAAACTACTCATCAAGGAGACTGGTCGCTTTTCCCCCTCCTCAACGTGGAAAATCATCACTGCTGTGAATAAACACCGTCCAATGATAGTTGTATTCCTGAGAAGTACCTCACATCACTGGATTCTCACATCATCACCAATTAAGGTTTGTAGTTATCATTGCACCATTTAACTTACTCAACCATCTTTGAACATCATATGAGAGAATTCTCACCAGTCGACCTGTTGCTGTTTATCAATATCCTTTACTTGTGAATCAACGGTATTTGATCGAGAGAAGGAGAGGGTTTTGTTTTTTTACTCCCTTCTTGTTGCCACTCTGAAATAAACTTGTGATTTTCTTGTTTTGAGTGCTAAAATTATGTGTTTTGAATTTCCTTTCTTCCCGTCATCTCTTCTATTGAATCAAGCGTAATTTAGGTTGCATACACAACTTCCTTCAACCACTGTACGATCACGATCTTGGCCAAAGATTATCCAGAGTAATATTTTCACGTCAATTAGAAGTTCTAGTTCTTTGCTGCTTTCAGCAGAAAACTGTAATGACATTATTAGTTTTAGCGCATAAAAGTATCAATACAGTACAAAGTCATCAAAATTTTTTTCTGATAAATGGAAAACATGACAAATGTTAATGGCGTACGCTTATTTCTATATGCCAATAGTGGGGTCGTTGCAGAAATCGTCTTCAGCAAAACACCTCGCATATCCTCTTATATGGTACATCAATAATAACTGACGAATGATGGGATGAAGAGATCGAGAAATATTCTCGAACGATGTCTTATTTCCGAACCTTTGTTCCACCTCTTTTCTACAATTTGCCTTCAGTTATTGACATGTCATAAGAAACCCTTTGAACAGTTCTTCCCAAAGAGAAGAGAGTATGTCCCAACTTTACATGCAACTATTTCTATTTCTTCCCATAACTTCTGTCTAGAACATCCGTTTGAACTACTTAGCGAATAAAACTGGATGCAAGAATAAGTTTTCGCTATCTGTTCCTTTATGCTCATAGACTTGTTGGTATTTTGTGTATTCTAATCTACTGAAAGATATTGATGAAGACTACACCTGCACCTTCTCCGACTAACCGAGTTATATTTAACACTGTCCTAACTCAATCTCACCTAACCCAAATATAAAATCATTTTAAAGATAATTTCCAACACAGTCCTAGCTTGAGCTATCCTAACCTAAATATTAATTCATTCCAAGAATTATATGTATTACTTTCCTAACCTAATCTAACCTGATATTGGAAAATATATTAAAATTGAACCACCCCTCAAAACTATTCGATGCAAAGTTGAAATAAATATTCTTGAAACGTCCAACTGAAATACGCGAACGCACCCCTTATCCCACATTTCGAACTCAGGTAGCCCCCCCCACCCCCCACACACGTAGGACAGGGGACTGGTTGCCAACATACCGTTCTAATTTCCCCAGATATCGACAACTTCTGCCGACAAAAACCGGATGAGGTTCAGAATGTTCGGTCCTGTGAGCCCAGCCTTGGATATAATACCTACGAGGGGGATGTAACATCCCTCCTTAACGACCCCCGTTTCAAACGGCCATTATCGCAAACTTAGTTAATCCGTCTGACCGCAGAGTTGGCCACCTGATGGCAACTTCAATATCCATATCCATATCGACGTCATTGCTTCTCACTCCCGTTGTTATTGGGGGAAACTGGGCGATGGACCAAAAATACTCGTAACACGCAGAAGAAGTATTCGGTGAGTCTTGCCTTTTACCAATGACTATGTTCAATACTTTTCTTGTCAAGAAATCTGTAATATGAATATCAACATCAGTTGATAGATGGCGGTGTTTCCGGCGAGCAGAATGTTGTAGGGAAGATGGGAGTAAAAATAGAGTGAGTTTATTTAAAAAATTTAATCTCAATAGAATCAAACTAATGAGGTGAACCCCTCCTCCCTCCTACGTCATGAATAAACCATGCGAATCCCAGAAATGGAAATGGATTTATGAATCAATGGGAATAATTCTGGATGCCGAACATCCCCGAGACTTATGGACGTCGATAATTCACTCTGAATTCCCCGATTTTAATCCCCTAACGACCTTGCACCTTCTCCCGCCCGGGGAAAAGCGACAGGGATGACGAATTGGGGGCTGCGTTCCGAAACGGGACCCACTTTTACATCGAGCCTACTTGCCAATCACCCTGAAAGCCGGAACCCATCTTCATCTACATCGCGATCCATCCTGATGGCCCCAATCAGTCCACTATTGTGAGGATGAATGGACTTCGGCAACGCTGCGGAGAAACCTCACTTCGAAACTAATTAGTCGTTTCGACTATTATCCGCCGTCCAAGGTCTGCAGGATTGTTGGTCGAACTGGATCTTCGAAGTAAAGAAAGCAATTGAAAGAGTTATAATATCTGAGAATTTTCGAGTTCTTTTTGGGCAATAATTACAGTTACCTACTCGAGATTACAGATTCACGGCTAAAAAGAAGAGATCTGTGGTCTTGCGTTGAAACACAGAAGTTCTTTGGACAAAGTAGGAGAGGTAAGGGCTCTCTGACTCCTCTCGTCTCTAAGTTCCTAAGTTCGTAGTTCTCATCTTTCGAAAAGGTAAAACGAACAGGTTTGTTTTGTGAGTTACTTAATCGTGAACCCTCAAGTGAGGAGGGATCTCTGCCGTTTGGATGAATTACCGACATTCTGGTAAATTCATAAGATACTTTGGTTCAGCACGTGAGTTTTATCATTCTTATTTGTTACTCTCTTAGTAATTGTTTACATGCTTAATGCTTATAATTCTTCTCTTCTTCTCTCTTATTCAATTGTTTCCATTGTTTATCTAATGCTTTATTTCATGAAATCTGCTTTTCGTAGTGAGTTTATTCTGTTCTCAACTGCCCAGCCATGGCTTTTCTATCTGTAGAGAACTCTAGGTGCTTCCTACACAAATTGGTGTTATTATCAACAGTGAATTCTAGAGAATTTCTTTCATTAACGATAACTGTTTAATCATCACCTTTCCTAGTCATATCTGGGTTTATGCAATAGTCTTCAAATGATACTAGTCGAATAACTCTATACTATATGTAATCGTCGCTTTCAGCTTATATTACGGTTATCCATAGGCAGTTTCAGTGTCGTCATTATGCTCATCATCTTTAATTATCATTGATCAACTGTACCAATTAAGGTTACGGAGTTATTAGTGCACCATTTAACTAACTGAACCATCTTTGAACATCATATGGGATCATTCTCACCAGTCGGCCTGTTGTCTATGGATATCCTTTACTTGTGGATCAAGGGTATTTGAACGAGATAAGGAGGGGGTTTTTGTTTTTGATTGTTTTTTCGTTCTCCCTTTTGTTTGGAACTCTGAAATAAACTTTGATTGATTTTCTTGTTTTGAGTGCTGAAAATATGTGTTTTGAGTTTCCTGCCTCAAGCGTAATTTGGGTTGCATACACAACGTAGAGTCTTCAAACCACTATACGATCAAGATCTTGGCCAAAGATCATCTAGAGTAATATTTTCACGTTAATTAGTAGGTAATAGTTTCAGCGCATAAAAGTACCAATACAATTCATTTGGAAGCTTGAATTCTAGGACAGGTATTGATAGAATGAGAAAAACAACCTACAAATAGTACTATATTGGGGTACATTATGCGAAAAAACTATCATCGGTATTACAGTTCTCTGTTGAACGAGTTAAAATTAACGTGAAAATATAACAGGGCGCAATAGTTTGTTGAATGAAGGTGGAGGAAAGCCCAGAGTACATTTTCTCTTTGAAGAATAAAACGTTGGGGTTATGTTCCAGAGAACATTTCTCCCCATTGTTCTACGATGGGGAAGAGCCAATGAGAACCGTCCCCTTCGAAGAGTTATCTCCAACGTTGGACGAATAAAATTAACTCAATATGAGAAGTAAAAATGACGAAAAGCACTGCCGTGAAGTCAGGAGCTTTTGAGCGCTCGTTCATCCACCTTGTAGGTAGATTCGCATTCTCCAGTTTTAGAAACCAATTGGGGAGATTTTGACAAATGTCAAAGAATATTCCAAACTAAGGCGAAAATCCGGACTCCACGTCAGTGCCTTAGGTGACCAATTTCTTTTTCGATAATTCGCTAGAATTTTCTATGGTATCTATGGTCTTGGTAATGCGATCTGAACAAAATTTCTCACGTAGTTTGAATACATTATTCTTCATTATCAGGAAAAAAATTGTTTGAACGGCTATATTCACAGAACCCCCAGTCTGATTTTGCTCATTGATGAACATGGTCGCGAAATTCGCGATTCGAACCTACCCTGAAAATTTCAAGTCCCTAGGCCTTTCCGTTCGAAAGTTATAATTTTCTATGTTTTCTATGGTTCTGATCATGCGATCTGGAAAAAATGTAGCTCGAATATATCATTCCCAATTCAAATACAAAATTTCGTCACGATCCATGGTTTTGAAATTATCAAGAAAACTGAATTTCGAACGGCCATATTTACAGAACCCCTCGTTTAATTTTGCTCATTGATGAACGTGACCGCAACATTCAAGATACACACCTATCCTGAAAATTTCAAGTCCCTAGGCCTTGCCATTACAAAGTTATAATTTTCTATGGTTTCTATGGTTCTGGTCATGCGAGCTGAACAAAATTTTGCATGTAGCTTGAACACGTCATTCTATATCTGAGTGCAAAATTTCACTCCGAAAACAAACATTAAATCAATAATGTAGACAATAATAATCAATAATATAATGAGTACTAGTACATCTTCAATCACGTAGTAAAATAATGTACCTCTCAAATTTACCACGATTATTGATGATTCCAAAGTTTCATATTATAAAAAAAGAATGAAAATGTTTCTTTTCGAAAGTTCCGAAGGTTCAGGTCGAAAGAGTTCCTGAACATGTTCCATTAGAAAGGAATCTGATTCCTCCTTCTCGACAAAAAGGGGAAAATGTATGGAAATCAGATTCGAGTAGATGTACTTGGCCTGTGATCTCCAAGACCTAGAGTGCTTTCTTATGTTCTGTCTTGTTTCTGTTTGTAAAGCCAGTACGCTCCGAAAGTGAACACTGTACTTTGCTTAAAATGGAGCTCGTGGCTATAGCTTAGTGATACTTCTTTTTGCATAATTCTATTTCGTTCAACATTCGTTCAAAGCATTAATTTGTTGACTGATGTTTGGTAACATCCGAAATTCACCCCAGCATAAAAAAATTTCGATATTTATTAATTTCCCTCCTCGAGATTGCTTCTGTTGATTCATATTTTCGATTAAAATCTCATTCGCAGCCCTTCAAGTCGGTTAAGCGCCTCGAGATACTCGTTAAAAACTTATTTTTGCCTCGTTTACATCCAGAAAAAGCCAAATTGATTCTTTACTTCGCAGAAATCAGAACTCGAAGGGGATACCTGAGGGGTGGATCGGATCGTCCTATTTGTTTGTAATTCGAGATGTTCCTGCGAAAAAAAAATTTGCCGTTGGGGGTTTTCCCGAACTGTCATTGGTACAGTCTGATGAATTGGATCAATTCGAAGATAAATAATCCTTGATGGGATTAATTCACAGGGTAGCATCTATCTTCGAGACACTTCATCTCTCTGAACTCTATAACGCCAATTACCATTTCAGCCTTCGTCCCCCATTAGAAATAACTATTCGAAGGGGACTGTTCTCATTGGCTCTCCCCCATCTTGGGAAGGTACTGGTCTCTGGAATGTAACCCCAACGTTTCAATTCTTCGAAGGGGAATTTACTCATTGCTTTCCTCCACTGCTTGAACGAGATTGCTCTCTGGAGCTTCCCCCACTTCTTCTAACGATAATTGTATGCTTGGGAAGTACTTCACATCACTGGATTCTCAGATAATCACCATTTGATGAGTCACAAGTGCAACATTATCTTACTATTCAACTAGGTAATGTTCTATTTCATTGCTTCGCTATCGGTAGTGCGGTCGAACCCTCGAAAAGGTAAGCATCGAGATCATCCAAACCCAAATAGAACAAGCCCCGAAGAATGGTTCGTTGCACAACTCCAGTACCCACTTCCACTCTCCAACTCGATTACACCCGGTCAGTCGTTGAAAAAACCCAAAGTGTACAACCCCCATTTCCGATGCACTTGTCATGTACTCGCTCAGCATGCCACCTTTTCCGTCGAGTGGCAACAGGCCTTCGTATGTGCTGCAGATTCGTCTGAGCCGCCCTTGACAATTGCGTTAATCAGCAGAAGGACACGTGACTGCCTTTGTTACACAGAAACGTTATTAGTCCAACATTAATTGAAGCTAATGATGTAGATGGCGCCCAGACGAACCGGTAATCCCGTAAGGCGGATGAAAAGGGTTTACCTCAGTGTGTTCGTAGTGAATTTCTTTGAGGGTGAATCGGAATCAATTTAAATTCGGGAAAACTAGTTACTATAATGAATGTACCTACCTTATGCGCTCGAACTATTGTTGGTATTACAGTTCTCCGTTCAGCGAAGCGAAGAAAAAGAACTCTACACCTAACGAAAGGACTGGTGAGGAATCTCTCATATGGTATTCAAATATGGTTGAGTAAATTCATGCTTCGAAGGGGACTGTTCTCATTGGCTCTCCCCCATCTTGGGAAGGTACTGGTCTCTGGAATGTGACCCCAACGTTTCAATTCTTCGAAGGGGAATTCTCCGGGAATATTCCAGCTTCAGAGACTTCAAGGGTTTCCACGCATCGCGAAATTTGGGATTTACGCCCCCCCTTTTCGAACCCAACAAGTGAAAAAAATGGAGAAGAACTAGAGCCCAGATTTCCCGCTCTGAATTCTCGGGAAAACTTGTCAAAAGGTATCGCCGTTATCTCACCGGGAATGTTTATTCCGCCCGGTTGGATTTTCATTCAGACCGTCGTCTTTTCCGTGTTTTATATTAGAATCATATTTCACCGAGATAAGCGCCGAAACGAATTTTAAGAGCGTCATTACTTCTGTGTCCGAGTTGCGAGACGGTCTATATAGCTCGTGTTTTGGCAGCAAAAACCGTCAGGTTCGCGCTTCCATTCGGGTCTAATGATGCAAAAATTTGAACAGGGGGACGTTCGTACTTCTTATCTACCTTGAAGGGGTTTTCCGTGGTTGGAACTGCACTCTGGAATATAATACGAATTGGGTAATTGTCCCCAATGCGCCAATATTTTAATGGTTTCGTTGAAGTTTCGATGTGATATAGAGTGGGAGATGCGTGTGCTACCGAGGAAATTTTGACTCTGGGTCATCTTTATCCTACTTTTCATAATTTGAATTAACGGATGTCTTTTACAGTTAATGTCGTCTTGAAGGTCTCGATCTCTCTTCATTTCGTTCGCATGACTTGATGTAAGCGTGACTTTCACGCATTTTACTTTCCTTACCTTAACCTTAACTGATAAAGATAAACATTTTATTGAAATTCTCCACTCCTAGTTTCCATAATTATTTTCCATCGGTAAAAACTATTTATTCGTTGGATTTCCAGTGTGTCCTTACTCAACCTAACCTTACCTAAATATGAATTGATTTTAAGAATGATTTTCAATACTGTCCTAACTCAACCTGACCAAACCAAACCTAAATATGTGAATTTGAGAATAATTTTCAACACTGTTTCAACCTAACGTAACCTAATTATAAATTCATTTTTGGAATTATTTTCAACACTACGCAGTTGATAAAATTGTAATGTGGAAAAAGAAAATTTCGCGACCAACTTTAATGAGTTTAACAGTAATAATAACACCAAAAAACTTCCCACATAAATATTGAAAAACAATAAACCATTTTCCCAGAGTAGGAATATTTTCTAGGAGTTTCTCTTCTTTAACCTGATCGTTTTCTGTTGTTTTTCACTGATTTAAAATGTTTCTTCTGTTATCTTCAAAGTTATATCTTATTTTGTTAATAATCCTGTATTGATTATGCTTTTCTTTTTTCGTGGGGTTGATCAATTCTTTCGTAGTTTGTAGTACTTATTTACTCAAATTGTGCAATTTTTTGTTGTAGTCATATTCATATTCGTGCAAATTTTTTTTCAATTGTGAACTAGTGAAATATATTATTTGTGAATCAAAATGTCCCTTTGTTTTATTGGAATCATTTTGATGAATGGTTTTTTTTTATTATTCGAATAACAAAAATCTTTCTGCACAAGAAAAAAAATTTCCATAAATATAAATCAAATCATTCTCCGTTCTTCGATTATGTTGATTTTTGATGAGATTGTTTTAATGAATGAAAATACTTCATTATTATAATTTGAATGAAAAAATTGTATTTTTTTGGAACAAGACAATAATCAACATAATATATTTGTAGTTTCGGAGTGATTTTTGCTGTAATAAAGGGATTCAAAAATCTTTATCCAATATTTATGAGCTTGGCTCAGAACATCAAAGCACCCTTTTTTTCAATCTGCTTTTTTTTGCTTTCCTTTTACTATTATTGTAATTTGTTATTTTTCGAAATATACATTATTTTGTTAATAATGCTCTATGGTTTTGTTAATTATGTTCTCTGGGTTTGTTAATTTTTTCCATGTGGTTTAATAGTTTATTAAATATTTTTTCTGGCAGGTTGGTCTATTTTTCTTGTGGTTTGTAGTAATAATATATTCTTTTTTGTGCAATATTTTCGTTGTAGTCATATTTATATTTATGATATATTTTTCCCATTGTAAGCGTTGTTTTCTTTCGTTATATTTACATCAAAAATGTATTTCTTGTGAATCATTATTTGTTTTGTGATTTTGTTGATTTTTCTTGGGATAATTTTGATGAATTTAGGTATATATTTCCCTATTTTAATTCGAATGTAAAAATATACCCACTCTGAAATTAAAAAAAATACGAAAAGCACTGCCGTGAAGGCAGGAGCTTTTGAGCGCTCGTACATGCACCTTGTAGGTAGATTCGCATTTTCCAGTTTTAGAAATCAATTGAAGGAATTTTCGACAGCTTTCAAAAAAATTCTCAAACTAAGGCGAAACTCCAGACTTTGTCTGTGCTTCAGCTGACCAATTTTTTTTCGATAATTCGCTAGAATTTTCTACGGTATCTATGGTCTTGGTGAGGCGATCTGGACAAAATTTCGCACGTAGTTTGAATACATTATTCCTCAGCTAGGTTATCAGGAACAGAATATTTTGAACGGCCATATTTACGGAACCCCTAGTCTAATTTTGCTCATTGATGAACGTGACCGTGAAATTCGCGATCCAAACCCACCCTGAAAATTTCAAGTTCCTAGGCCTTTCCCTTCGGAAGTTATAATTTTCTATGGTTCTGGTTATGCGATCTGGACAAGATGTTGCTTAAATATATCATTCTTGTTAAATTACAAAATTTTATCTCGATCGAATCCGTAGTTTCGAAATGATCGAGAAAACAAAATTTCAAACGACCGTATTTACGGAACCCCTAGTATAATTCTGCTGATTGATAAACGTGAACGCCACATTTCAGATCTACACCTATCCCAAAAATTTCAAGTCCCTAGGCCTTTCCGTTCGAAAGTTATGATTTTCTATGGTTTCTATGATCATGCGATCTAGAGAAATGTAGCTTGAATATATCATTCTCCATTAGTATACAGAATTTCGTCACGATCGAATCTGTAGTTTGGAAATTATCAAGAAAACTAAATTTCAAGCGACCATATTTACGGAACCCCTAGTATAATTTTGCTCAAATCATTATTCAAAAATCTTTTATCCAATATTTATGCCTTCACAGTTGTAAGAATATCAAAGTACCCTTCTTCTTTCCTTTTTTTTTATCTGACTATTTTTTGTTGTGTTTCACTTTCATTCTGATTTGTTCTTTGTTATCTTCAGAAATATATTTTATGTTGTTAATGATTTTGTGTTCTATGGTTTTGTTAATTTTTGGTTTTATTATATATTATTTTTCTCCAAAGGCTGGTTGATCTAGTTTTTTTAGTTTGTAGTGATTATACAGGGTGTTCCTAAATTGAAGGTACAAACGAAGAGAGGAGATTCCTTAGGTAATTTCAAGAAAAAATCGCAAACGTTTCGTTTTCGACATACAGGGTGTTAAATTTGGAATTTCTCTCTCATAGTATCTACACTTCACAAAAGATTCAACTGAGGAAGTTTAATTTAATGTGCCATAACAAACAATGAATCAATTCACCACAGTTTGCCATCTTTATTTTCATGACAATTTGGATTGTTCTGAGGATTTCGAGAGAATCCTTCAAAATTTTTTTTTTTTGAAATCGGTAGCAGATACGACAATACTCAAGGAGACCATTAAGTTCAGTATATCAACAAAGCTGTTTTTTTGAGCGCTCGTACTACTTACTCGAGGGCTATATCATTTCGTCACGATGTCTGTATGTTTCGAATTTTGAGCCGAAAATGGTCTCAAACGACAAGGTTCGACTCACTGATGACAAATTCGTCGAAAAATTCAAGTCTGTCCGTCCAGCCGGCCGTATACACGATAACTCTCGAACGGAATGACCTAGAAACTTGAAAATTTCAGAGTAGGTTCGAATCTCGAATGCCGCGGTTAAGTTCGTTATTGGGCAAAATTCGCCGAGGGGTTCCGTAAATATGGCCGCTCGAAATTTTCTTTTCCTGATTACTTTGAAACTACAGATTCGATCGAGATGAAATTTTGCACTCTAATGGAAAATGAGGTGTTCAAGCTACATGCGAAATTTTGTCCAGCTCGCATCACCAGAACCATAGAAACCATAGAAAATGGTAACTTTTGAACGAAAACGCCTAGGGACTTGAAATTTTCAGAATAGGTGTGGATCTCGATTGTCGTGATCACTTTCATCTATGAGCAAAATTATACCAGGGGTTCCGTAAATATGGTCGTTTGAAATTTAGTTTTCTTGATAATTTCCAAACTACAGATTCGATCGTGACGGAATTCTGTATAATAATGGAGAATGATATATTCAAGCTACATTTCTCTAGATCGCATGACCGGAACCATAGAAACCATAGAAAATCATAACTTTCGAACGGAAAGGCCTAGGGACTTGAAATTTTCAGGTTGGGTTTGGATCGCGAATTTCACGGTCACGTTCATCAATGAGCAAAATAAGACTACGGGTTCCGTAAATATGGCCGTTCAAACTATTTTTTTCCTGATAGTTTCGAAACTACTGATCGTATTGGAATGAAATTTTGCACCTAGCTGAGGAATAATGTTTTCGAACTATGTGCAAAATTTTGTCCAGATCGCATCACCAAGACCATAGATACCGCAGAAAATTCTAGCGAATTATCGAAAAAAAATTGATCCGCTGAAGCACTGACACGAAGTCTGGAATTTCGCCTAAGTTTCAGAATTTTTTTGACAGCTTTCGAAAATTCCTTCAATTGATTTCTGAAACTGGAAAATGCGAATCTACCTACAAGGTGCATGTACGAGCGCTCAAAAGCTCCTGCCTTCACGGCAGTGCTTTTCTTAATTTTTTATGATTTAAAATGAGGTGTTGAACAACTCTCTAATTGAAGCATATTTGAGACCTTGCTGCGCTATATAGAATGTATGCGTGCACTCTCCTTGTTATATAGCTGCAACATAACAAAAATATGTCTTTGCTAGACATATAGCTATTCTTCAATAAGGTCACTTGGGTTCATATTAATGTATATTTTAGATCCCTGTGAAATTCTGTAATTTTCACATATATGTGGAGAATTCCTGAAGGACATCCTGATTCTAATTTGTATAAGTTTCTAGCCTCCTCCCCCCTCCCTTGGGAGCTGTAATTTTCCTAGTCAACTATTTTTCAATTTTCTTCCAGGAGCTGGAACTGTAGCCTCTTTCTGGGAACTGTAATTTTCCTCTGAAACTTCAGCAATATTAACTTCACCCTAATTTAAGGGCAGAATTTAGAATTTTTTTTGGAGCTGAAGTTATGTTACCTTTTTGAAACTATAACAGATCTTTCCTCTGGAGCTTCTGGTTTATTTATCAGTAAGGCATATCCAGTAACACCGGCCTGGATCGCATCTTATAATAAGATGCGCGAGAGACCACGCTGCGTGTCGCCTCGGACAACGCCATCTCCCGGACGAACTCCAGAAACTCGACGTATCTGTGAGAGAAGAAGGGACCAATTACTGCGAATAAAACGTAACAGGTTCACATCCTTCTCGAGCTCTTGTACATTCCGTTTCAGATCGACAAAACCTTTATTCTTCATGCATCATCCTTCGAAAGCATTGTATTGTTAACATAATGTTATACAGTTTTCTACATGATTCTTGAATAATTCAATAAGGCTGCCTCGTTCTCCTCCCCAGAGTATAACAGCAAGTGAATTATTCATGGTTGTCATAGAGTGAATCGTTGGATAATCTGTTTACATTTAAATGGGGGAGTATTTGAACGGAACACAATTTCGGGGGATGTCTGATGGAATTCCGAAAATTTCATGGAAATTCTTTCTGATTTCTCGTTTCTTCACTGACTGTACGAAAGATCGAGCAACATTGACTCCAACAATCTACATCAAATAGCTATGAGCAGAATGCATAAACTTTGAGAATGAATAAAGCGCCTGACGTTCAAGTACGTCCGAACCTAACCGTCTTCTCGAGGGTTCTAACTGAGCAACTCAGCGTGAAAGGTACTGGCCGATATATCACGTTTTTTGAAGTGTATTTCTGAAGCGTTCATAACACATTCATCAAAATGAGATATTTCATTGAAAGAAAAAATTTCGGACTACTTTCTCCAACTGTTCAATTATAATTGAAGGGAGAACAATTCCAGGACTGCTACCTAATTCATTGGATGCCTGGTTGGAGCGACAAATTTATGCTGGGGCTATCAATTTCACTCTCTATGACTGTGTCAGTGAATTCGATGGTTTTTTATCGGTCCATTACGTCGGATTGATTGTTTTTCCAATTTTCCGACAGAAACGGTTCGCGATATAAATATTTCCGTTTTTTTTATGGTCGGGGGTATTTGTCAGGATAGGATCCGAAGGGTTGGATGGCAGTTTTTTGTCATCCGGCCTTTTACCACATCGATTAATTTTTGAAAAACCCAATATTAGGATTGAATACTTCACATTATTTATATTGGGTGAGTAGAAATCGTTTTGTGTGATTCAAATAGTTTTAAGAGTAGGTCGCGGCCGAAGGCCGCGATATAATCTCGAAGAACACAGTTCTTGTACTTCATTAATTGTTCAAATTTTAATCGCATGAACCGAATTTGGCCAATCCACATCCATCGTTAATTAATTCTAGACAGCCGTTTCGTCGAAACGTTTGATTTGTTTTCGCGTGCGTAATCATCGACAGAAAATTGAAATTTTCGACACTAATCACGCGACCATTTCTTCCGCATCAGCGTTGGCGGCATATGTCCTCGTTGAAAACGCAAATGATGACGGGAAATTACGTCAAAATTAATTTGTCCAATATCGAAATCCTGGAAACGATTAATTTTCCACATCAACACACGGACACACGTCGTTTCCGTCCACTCGACACGGCCGTGTCCGAAAATTTCGAGTCGGCTATCATGTCGGATATTGCGGAGGGGCGTACTAGTATACATCTCTGTGATGTAACCTGGGGGGATCAAGGAAGGAACATTGCGATGTATCATTTCTTTGTCCCGAATAGGTGACGAATCTTTGATGTATCAAAATTGCATACATGCTGGGTATTGGCGATGTGTCAGCTATGTAGTTATTATGTAACATATATAAAACTTCGTTCTATATTTGTGATGTTTCAATTCAAGATCAGGAAGGGGGTATGACTATGTAGTTCTTATCCATCAAAGATACATCAATGTTTCATTGAGGCGATAAAGTTACATCACAGCTACATAGCATGAATGTAAATTCGTTACAAATTTGTGATATTCAATTAGAAGATGAGAAAAGGAGTTTGACTTATATAGCCTTCATTTATGAATACTACATCTATGTTTTACTGTTTTATTTCAGTCGCATACAAAGTCAGAAGTATAAACCTTGCAGAAAACGGAATAAAAATTCATAAACCCAATCTGAAATTGAAAAAAAAATTTTATCTTCTGCTTTATTTTTATTTTCATCAAATCTAGGAGGGGAATTCCTTGATGAATATTGATATGATATTCCACTTTCCTTATAATCGGAATCCGAATAAACAGATGTCTTTTACAGTTTGGTCGTCATAAATAGCCCCGTTAATAAATGATATATTTGTAGTTTTGTAGTGATTATGCGAATTTTTGCTGAAATGTAGGGATTCAAAAATCTTTTCATCAATATTCATGAGTTTTGCAGGGTACTTCAAAGTACCCTTTTTTTCAATCTTCTTTTTTTGTTGTTTTTTACTATCATTGTGATTTGTTATTTTCAGAAATTTATTTTATTTTATTAATAATGCTCTGTGGTTTTGTTGATTTTTTCCATGTTGGTCTATTTTTCTTGTAGTTTGTAGTAATCATATATATATTTTCTTTGTAGTGATATTTTTATTTGTGCAATATTCCTCTCATTGTAAGCGTGGTTTTCCTCCTGGTATTTTTACTCCAGAAATGTATTTCTTCTGAATCATTCTTTGTTTGTGATTTTGTTAATTTTTCTTGGAATAATTTAGATGAATTTAGGTATATATTTCCCTATTTTTATTCAAATGAAATAAAATATATCGACTCTGAAATTGAAAAAAAATATTTCATCTCCCGCTCTATTTTTTTTTAGTTTCATCAAAGCTAGGAGAGGAATTCCTGGATAAATATTCAAAATATTCTAATTTTCGAATATTCGGAATCCGAATAAACAGATGTCTCTTACAGTTTTGTCGTCATAAAAGGCTCCGTTTCAAATAATTGATATATTTGTAGTTTTGTAGCGATTATGGGAATTTTTGCTGTAATGTAAGGATTCAAAAATATTTTCTCCAATATTTATGAGTTTTTCAGCAGTAAAAACTTCAGAGCATCCTTTCCTTTCTTCTTTTTTGTTGTTTTTTACTATTATTGTGATTTTTTATTTCCAGAAATATTTTTTATTTTGTTAGTAATGCTCTTTGGTTTTGTTAATTTTCTCCATGTGGTTTTATAATTTATCAATTATTTCCTCTGGCAGGTTGGTCTATTTTTCTTGTAGTTTGTAGTTATCATAAATTTCTTCTTTGTGCAATATTTTCGTTGTAGTCATATTTATATTTGTGCAATATTTTTCTCATTCGAAGCATTGTTTTCCCCCTGGTATATTTACTTCAGAGATGTATTTCTTGTGAATAATTCTTTGTTTTGTGATTTTGTTCATTTTTCTTGGAATAATTTAGATGAATTGAGATAGGTATATATTTTTATTCGGATGAAAAAAAAATGTATCCACTCTAAAATTTATTTCCTGCTTGATGTTTGATTTTTATCAAAGCTAGGAGGGGAATTCCTGGATGGATGTTCATAATATTCTACCTTTCGTATATTCGGAATCTGAATAAACAGATGTCTTTTACGGATTTGTCGTCATAAAAAGCTCCGTTTCAAATAATTGATATATTATTATTACTACAATTTACAAGAAAAATAGACCAACCTGCTAGAGGAAACAATTAATAAGTTATGGAACCACATGGAAAAAATTAACAAAACCATAGAGCATGAAGTATATTCCAGAAAATAAAAATCACAATAATAGTAAAAACCAACAAAGATAAGCAGATTGAAAAAAAAGAATACTTTTTTACTCCTGCAAATTTCATAAATATTGGAGAAAAGATTTTTGAATCCCTACAATACCGCAAAAATTCCTATAATCACTCCAAAACTAAAAATATATATATCAATTATTCGAAACGGGGCTTCTTATGACTGTGAAAGACATATGTTCATTCTTCATTCAGATTCCAAATATACGAAAAGTAGAATATTGTGAATATTCATCCAGGAATTCCCCTCCTAGCTTTGATGACCATAAAGAATAAGCCAGAGTGGGAATATTCTTTTTTCATTCGAATATAAATAGGGAAGTATAAACCTTAATTCATCCAAATTATCCCAAGAAAAATTTACAAAATCACAAAACAAGGAAGGATTCACTAGAAATATATTTCTGAAGTAAATATACCAGGAGGAAAACAACGCTCACAAGGAGAAAAATATCACACAAATATAAATATGACTACAACGAAAATATTGCACAAAAAAGAATATATGATTACTACAAACTACAAGAAAAATACACCAACCTGTCAGAGGAAATAATTAATGCATTATAAAACCACATGGAAGAAATTAACAAAACCATAGAGCATTATGAATAAAATAAAATCTGTTTCTGAAAATAAAAAATATTCAATAAACTGTTAAACCACATGGAAAAAATTATCAAAACCAGAGAACATAATTAACAAAACCATAGAGCATTATTAACAAAATAATGTATATTTCGAAAAATAACAAATCACAATTATAGTAAAAAAACAAAAAAAAAGCAGATTGAAAAAAAAGTACTTTGATGTTCTTGCTTCTGCAAAACTTATAAATATTGAAAAAAAGATTCTTTAATCCTCACATTACATCAAAGATTTCCATATTCACTCCAAAACTACAAATATATATCAAAATAAAATAAAAAAAAAATAATATAAATAAATAATAAAATAATAAATAATTATTCGAAACGGAGCTTTTTATAATGAAAAACAAAAATCACAATAATAGTAGAAAACGACAAAAAAATGCAGATTGAAAAAAGGGTACTTTGATGTTCTTACTCCTGCTTAACTCATAAATATTGGAGAAAAGATTTTTGAATCCTTAAATTACAGCAAAAATTTCTATAATCACTCCCGAACTACAAAAATATATGAATTATTCGAAACAGAGCTTCTTATGACGTCAAAAAAAATTTACCCAAATCTATCTAAATTATCCCAAGAAAAATTAACAAAATCACAAAACAGAGAATGATTCACAAGAAAATACATTTCTGAAGTATATATACCAGGATGATAACAACAACAACGCTAACAATGAGAAGAATATTGCACAAATATAAATATGACCACAATGAAAATATTGCACAAAAAAGAATATATGATTACTGCAAACTACAAGAAAAATAGACCAACCTGCCAGGGGAAATAATTAATAAATTATAAAACCACATGGAAAAAAATGAACAAAACAAGAGCATTATTGAGAAAATGAAATATATTTCTGAATATAACAAATCACAATAATAGTATAAAACATCAGAAAGGAGCAGAAAAAAAAAAAGGTACTTTCAATGGAAAAAATATACCTTTCTTCATAATCATCACTGAATAAATATTAACATTCTGATGTATGTCAACTTGTGTATTCTAAACACTCAAGTTGATGAACCCTGGGGAGTAGGCAGATTGAGGACCCGTCGTAAAAAAACAGTTCTTGAAAATGTCTCCAGAATAGGCGTATTCGATTAGAAATAATCCCAATACATCCCTGTCACGATGACAATTGCGCAAATCGTGTATTCGACATCGTGTCGGACTCATTAATGACATTTTCCAGATTGTTGCTCATTTGTTATTTCCCGGATGAAAAAATTCCCAATTACGGTTTCCATCAGTTACGTTGTACCCCATGGAAGCGAGGATCGAAAAACATTCGACATGATACGAACAATTGTCCAAATGTACAGGCGGGAGATAGGTTGTATGACGGGAGTTTAACAGAAAAATTCAATTGAAACACTCATTTATCCCTAGGTGAATAACGACCCTCAGCTGAAGTTGGCGAATCACCACGGGCTGATACTGAAACAGGATTGAAGAGTAGGAAGCAGAGGATGAACCTTCTTTCTGCACAGTTCCTGGGCTGTCACCTGGTGGATTGCTCAGGGCACTTAACTCAAAGTTTCTCGATGTCACTTTAACAGAAGTGATAATAATGCGATAAAAACGCGGCAGTGAAGATCAGACGACTCGGTTTTGCACGAAAATGCGGTGATATTTTACACAATTCTCGGTTTTCCACATTAATATTTTTTTTTCTCGGTGACTTGCTGTGGGGAATTATGAAAAAAAGTAACCCCGGTTCAAGGTGATCTTTCGCCAGGACAATGCACCATATAATTGAGAAAAAAATGGAGTAAGCTCTGCGGAGAATTGATGCCGCAGATTAAAGTATTAACTGGACCGTCATATCTCTGGAGATCCTCGAGAAAGCCGACCGAACGGTAAAGTTTACTCTTTACCGCCGCCAGGTAGAACTTTAAGGCACCTGTTTCATGGTTCACGTTCATTCTAACAAACTGTTGTATGAAATATTCAGGCAGTTCCTCGTACTGCGGAGATTAAAGTGTTCTAAATTGGGGAAGAAATTTTCATAATCGTACGATATTCCGCGCTTACGAGATACTACAATAAGATGCAGGGATTTTCTTGCTTTCGTTGTGTTCCCTTCGGTGTATTACTTTATTGTTGTACTTCGTTGTGATTATTCTCGCTGTTTACTCAGTTGAGATGAATATTCAGAGGTGTTTTTCATTGGGGAGATTCCAGTTTATAAGAAGTTATCTTTCAATCTTGAAATGCAAGAAATTCCTTGGATGTATTTTAACAGGTTATGGGCCCTTCCTCATAATGTAATATATAAGACATACTCGTACAGCTTCAAAATTCTGCGAATAGTTTGTGTTTCATTAAAAAAAAAGATATTATATAAATCTCCGTCACACCGACGATAAAACAATAAAAAAGAAGTGTTCCATCCTTGACGCGCGAAGTATTCTGAAACTTCCGAAGAACTTCGTCCATTACCAAATTCCATAATTCCCTTCTTCCTGTGCATCTTGTACCTGAAAGGAACAGGAAGTGCTCCGTCGTAAATCAGGAACAAATAAAGACCGTGGAAATGTTGTTCTTCTTCCTCACGTCCCACCTCGTCAAACACGAGCACCAACACAAGGCAGCTCATTCATATTTATCGCTACATCCTTTCAAGTTGCGAAGGCAATAAAGCATGTTGGCCAAATAACACACATCAATCTTCATAATTTCATAACAGTGGTTCAGTGAGCGTGTAGCATAAGAGCCCGCTTTAATGAAACTATCTAGTTATTCTGGAAGGGTAACGTTGGAAGAATCCTCCCTTGTTCGTTCGAAGATTTATCGACGCACCCGAATAATGTCACTCTCAATATAGGGGATTACCAATGTCTTATCCCCCTGGGTCTCAGTCATTAAGAGAACAAACAGCAATAAAAATAAATAATTAAATAAATAACAAAAACGCGAAACAAAAAACGTCTCACATTAGTAAAGTCCAACAATGTCGAGGTTTATTTTCCTCCTTTATCAACACCAAACATAATTCATAGTGAGAGTCCAAGGAGCTTATTCGACCCAAGAAATCGTGATCAATTCGATTCGACACATTCCATGAAGTTTAATGGGTCAGTGTTGAGAATGATAAATTGTTTTCGACTTAAGGGTGTTAGGGCGGCTTTGAACTGTGTATGGATTAAGTAAGGGTTGTCGGAATTCAACGTTGTAGGAGTAGATGAAGTGAAAAGCCTGGTATTAGTAGTTTTCTTCGTACTATTCATCAATCGTGTTCTGTGGCTTTGAGTTTAGCACAAAGTTGCGAAATTGCGAAGGTGGTGGTTTTCAATGATTTGATATATTGTTTCAATAAGAAATTCTACATGAAATTCAAAATTGAGGGAATGATCATCGAAAGTGTTCAGTAAATTTGAGTTCCTCTGTTTAGTCTATAAAAATATCATGAATTGGATTCAATGAATTTGAGTTGACGAATTCGCAAAATGAAGAAGGAACTGTTTTCCAATAATCTGATAAATCTAAATGAATAAAATGGAACTTTATCAGCCCTTATGAAATTCAAAATATAAAAGATTAACATCTGTAGTGTTCAGTGAATTTGAGTTCCTCTGACAAAAAAAGTGGCGAAATGGCGAAGGATCTGTTTTTCAATAATCTGAAATATATTCCCAAAATCAAACCTTATCATCCCTCATGAAATTCAAAACACGGGGAATTAGCATCTGTAGTCTTCAGTGAATTTGAGTTTCTCTGTTAAGAAAAAAGTGGCAAAATAGCAGGGGGTTGATTTTTAACAATTCAATATATCTCCTTACAAGAGGATACCAGAACAAAAAATTATGATTCAACATTAAATTCAGAGCATAACAATATCATCGATCGCATTCAGTGAATTCGAGTTCCTCTGACACAAAGTTGCAAAATGGCGAATGCGCTGTTTCTCAATAATCTGAAATATCTGCCCAAAATGGAACTTTATTACCCCTCACTAAATTCGAAAGATGGGAAATTAGCATTTGTAGTCTTCAGTGAATTTGAGTTTCTCTGTTAAGAAAAAAGTGGCAAAATAGCAGGGGGTTGATTTTTAACAATTCAATATATCTCCTTACAAGAGGATACCAGAACAAAAAATTATGATTCAACATGAAATTCAAAGAGTATTACAATATCATCGATCGCATTCAGTGAATTTGAGTTCATCTGACACAAAGTTGCAAAATGGCGAAGGAACTTTTTTTCCATAATCTGAAATATCTTCCCAAAATGAAACCTTATCACCCTTCATGTAATCAAAAAAATGGGAAATTATCATCTGTAGTCTTCAGTGAATTTGAGTTTCTGTGTTAAGAACAAAGTGGCAAAATAGCGAGGGGGTTGATTTTCAATAATTCAATATATCTTCTTACAAGGGGATGCCAGAACAAAAATTATGATTCAACATGAAATTCAAAGAGTATAACAATATCATCGACCGCATTCAGTGAATTCGAGTTCCTCTGACACAAAGTTGCAAAATGGCGAATGAGCTGTTTCTCAATAATCTGAAATATCTTCCCAAAATGGAACTTTATTACCCCTCACTAAATTCGAAAGATGGGAAATTAGCATCTGTAGTCTTCAGTGAATTTGAGTTTATCTGTCACAAAGAGACGAAATAGCGAATAAATTGATTTGTAATCATTTAATATATCTTCTTACAAGGCGATACCAAAACAAGAAACTATGGTTCCACAAGGAATTCAAAGGGTATAACAATACCATTGATCGCATTCAGTGAATTTGAGTTCATCTGACACACAGTTGCAAAATGGCGAAGGAGCTGTTTTTCAATAATCTGAAATATCTTCCCAAAATGAAACCTTATCACCCCTCATGAAATTAAAAAATGGGAAATTAGCATCTTTAGTCATCAGTGAATTTGAGTTTCTGTGTTAAGAACAAAGTGGCAAAATAGCGGGGGGTTGATTTTCAATAATTCAATATATCTTCATACAAGGGGATACCAGAACAAAAAATTATGATTCAACATGAAATTCAAAGAGTATAACAATATCATCGATCGCATTCAGTGAATTTGGGTTTATCTGACACAAAGTTGCAAAATGGCGAAGGAGCTGTTTTTCAATAATCTGAAATATCTTCTCAAAATGAAACCTTATCACCCCTCATGAAATTAAAAAATGGGGAATTTGCATCTTTAGTCATCAGTGAATTTGAGTTTCTGTGTTAAGAACAAAGTGGCAAAATAGCGGGGGGGTTGTTTTTCAATAATTCAATATATCTTCATACAAGGGGATACCAGAACAAAAAATTATGATTCAACATGAAATTCAAAGAGTATAACAATATCATCGATCGCATTCAGTGAATTTGGGTTTATCTGACACAAAGTTGCAAAATGGCGAAGGAGCTGTTTTTCAATAATCTGAAATATCTTCCGAAAATGAAACCTTATCACCCCTCATGAAATTAAAAAATGGGGAATTAGCATCTTTAGTCATCAGTGAATTTGAGTTTCTGTGTTAAGAACAAAGTGGCAAAATAGCGGGGGGGTTGTTTTTTAATAATTCAATAAATCTTCTTACAAGGGGTTACCAGAACAAAAATTATGATTCAACATGAAATTCAAAGAGTATAACAATATCATCGACCGCATTCAGTGAATTCGAGTTCCTCTGACACAAAGTTGCAAAATGGCGAAGGAGTTGTTTTTCAATAATCTGAAATATCTTCCCAAAATGAAACCTTATCACCTCTCATAAAATTAAAAAATGGGAAATTAGCATCTTTAGTCATCAGTGAATTTGAGTTTCTGTGTTAAGAACAAAGTGGCAAAATAGCGGAGGGGTTGATTTTCAATAATTCAATATATCTTCTTACAAGGGGATACCAGAACAAAAAATTATGATTCAACATGAAATTCAAAGAGTATAACAATATCATCGATCGCATTCAGTGAATTTGAGTTCATCTGACACAAAGTTGCAAAATGGCGAAGGAGCTGTTTTTCAATAATCTGAAATATCTTCCCAAAATGAAACCTTATCACCCCTCATGGAATTAAAAAATAGGAAATTAGCATCTTTAGTCATCAGTGAATTTGAGTTTCTGTGTTAAGAACAAAGTGGCAAAATAGCGAGGGGGTTGTTTTTCAATAATTCAATATATCTTCTTACAAGGGGATAACAGAACAAAAATTATGATTCAACATGAAATTCAAAGAGTATAACAATATCATCGATCGCATTCAGTGAATTTGAGTTCATCTGACACAAAGTTGCAAAATGGCGAAGGAGCTGTTTTTCAATAATCTGAAATATCTTCCCAAAATGAAACCTTATCACCCTTCATGTAATCAAAAAAATGGGAAATTATCATCTGTAGTCTTCAGTGAATTTGAGTTTCTCTGTCACAAAGTGAGGAAATAGCGAATAAGTTGAGTTTTAATCATTTAATATATCTTCTTACAAGGCGATACCAAAACAAGAAACTATGGTTCCACATGAAATTCAAAGGGTATAACAATACCATTGATCGCATTCAGTGAATTTGAGTTCCTCTAACACAAAGTTGCAAAATGGCGAACGAGCTGTTTTTCAATAATCTGAAATATCTTCCCAAAATGAAAACTTATCACCCCTCATAAAATTAAAGAAATGGGAAATTAGCATCTTTAGTCTCCAGTGAATTTGAGTTTCTCTGTTAAGAACAAAGTGGCAAAATAGCGGGGGGGTTGATTTTTAATAATTCAATATCTTCTAACAAGGGGATACCAGTATAGCAATATCATCGATCGCATTCATTGAATTTGAGTTCATCCGACACAAAGTTGCAAAATGGCGAAGGAGCTGTTCTTCAATAATCTGAAAGATATTTCCATAATTTAACCTCATCACCCCTCAAGAAATTCGGAAAATGGGGTTGTTATTCAATAAATCTGATTTATATCTTCTTATAATGAAATTCCAATTCAAAAAATTTGAGAATAGTTTAGTGAATTTGGGTTTCTTTGTTCAGCATGAAGTTGCAAAAAAGCGAAGGGGACGATTTTGGATATATGTTATCACTAGGGTATAGCAATTAAAACGTTATGACTCCACATGAATTTCAAAGAAAAGAAGAATATCATCAATCGCGTTCCGTGAATTTGAGTTCCTACCTTAAAAACGAAGTTGCGAAATGGCGGAGCGGCTTGTTTCTAATAATTTGGTATATCTTTTCAGCAAAAGGATACCAAATCGGAACGTTTCGACTCCATATAAAATTCAAAGCATAGCCCCTCTTCAAGTATTGAGGAATAATGAGGAATGAAAATATCTAGGATGGGTGCAAAATGGCGAAGGAACCTACTCCTAATTTTATTATTTCATATAGGTCCTGGAAATTTAATGTTCCTTCTGAAAAATAACCAGCCTGTATATCCACGCTGTGACAAGCTCTAATATCCTATGTATGATGTTGGCAACGAAGGTTGAAAGTTTCAACAGCAGTATGGATCCCCTCAAACAATTTGCGATTAGTTTTGTTCATTTTTCTCAGCCATTCCCGCTATCATTCTCGAGGACAGCGTTCCACAATGGAGCAGCGTTCCGCAGCCCGAAATAGGGGCGCAAATTGATAAAAAATCAAAGGCAACTACAATGCGTCATCAATCAACCTATACAGACCCTTTCAGTACAGGGAATATGGCGAAATTCCACTCGAGAATATAACAACATAGTTTCAAGGAAAGAATTCCAATCCGTCCGTTTGTTAGTTTCCAATATTCCCCGAGTAAAATTGATACTGAACACAAAAAAAATCGTAATAACTATCAATCACCAATTCAAGGAAGACTCCAATATTTCCTTCGCATATTCCAGGAGGATGTTGTAGAAAATATGGAGGTTCGAGGAAATTCTCCTTGCTTGACACCCTCACCCACATCAATAAAAAAAAACGGATAAAGTGACGACGTCTCCCGGTCCCTACTCAACATAAATGTCCTCGCCAACAATGCGCCTTCCATATTGTGGAAATTCGGTTCGGAAGTCCAGGAACGAGAGGTCGTCTCGACTGTGATGCAAATGCAGCATCCAGACCGGCGCTTCTTGAAATTCAGCTGGAAATAATATCGCCGAAGGTGGACGAAATTCAATTCGGTCCTCTGCAAACGCATAACACAATTTTATCTCTTTCCCAGACCGCCCTTCGGAATTACGTGTTTCGCAATGTTAAAAGTGCGCAGTAAGGAAATCGTGTTCTATGTCACGTGCATTTTGTTGCTGATACCAAAAGTGTGGAATATGATGGCCATCAAATTCTCACAGGAGTTGAAATATGCTATGAAATTAATGGAAAACATAAAACTTAACTGTGGAAAAACAATTTTCGAACTTAAAACTTATTCGATTCGGAATGTTCTACTTTGACAAATGGCAGAAATTTGAGTTAGATGAAAAGCAATTTTTACCAACTGCACAACAGACAACTGAATTTTCCTCGGTTGAGTTTCATGTTTTTCATAAAATATTCTAGCTCCTGTAGAAATTTTTTCGAAATCTAACAGTTACCATATTGTACACCTTTTCCGAAATTTTCCCCATCCAGTTTTTATTTGAACATAAAAAGATTTTTCATTGAATTTTACCTTATTTTCATTCAATCCGACGTGAACAACCCCACAAAGCTGCAAAACTTCCAGCTACCCTCTTTGAACTATGATATTCCAAAATTTCCAACGTCTCTTTGCTAAAGGTGAAGAATATGATGCCCATTGGGATTTTGATCAAGTTCTTACAGGAGCTGAAATATGCTTTGAAATTAATGAAAAACATAAAACTTGACTGCGAATAAACATTTTGTACACTGAAAAGAACATTATTCGATTTGGAATTTCTATTACGACAAATGTCGGAAATTATACTGAGATGACGAGCAACTTCTACCAACTGCACAACAGACAACTGAATTTTCCGCGGTTAAGTTCCATCTTTTTCATTCATTTCATAAAATATTTCAGCTACTGTAGAAATTTCATCGGAATACAATAGTGACCATAATGTACACCTTTTCCGAATTTTTCTCCATCTAGTTTTGATTTACATAAAGGAGTTTTTTCATTGGATTAAACTATATTTTCATTTAATCCGACGTGGACAAGCCCACAAAGCTGCAAAACTTACAGCTACCCACTTTTGAACCATTGAATTCCAAAATTTCCAACGTCTTTTTGTTGAAGGTGTAGAATATGATGCCCATTGGGATTTTGATCAAATTCTTACAGGAGCTGAAATATGCTATGAAATTGATGGAAAATATAAAACTTGACTGCGAATAAACATTTTTTACACTGAAAAGAACATTATTCGTTTCGGAATATTCTATTACGACAAATGGCGAAATTATACTAAGATGATGAGCAATTTCTTCCAACTGCACAACAGACAACTGAATTTTGCGCGGTTAAGTTCCATGTTTTTCATTCATTTCATAAAGTATTTCAGCTCCTGTAGAAATTTCTTCAAAATCTAAGAGTTACCATATTGTACACCTTTTCCGAATTTTTCTCCTTTCGATTTGAAAACATGGAGTTTTTTCAGTGGATTTTACTATATTTTCATTTTATCCGACGTGGACAACCCTACAAAGCTAGATAAAATTTCAAAACTCACAATTACTCTCTTTTGGACCATTAAACTCCAAAATTCTCAATGTCTTTTTATTTGAGGTGTGGAATATGATGGCCATTGGGCTTCTGATCGATTTCTTACAGGAGTTAAATATGCTATGAAATTGATAAAAAAAATAAAACTTAACTGCGAAAAAATAGTTTTCAAACTGAAAACAACATTATTCGATTCGGAATGTTCTACTACGACAAATGGCGGAAATTTGATTGAGATGATGAGCAATTTCTACCAACTGCACAACAGACAACTGAATTTTGCGCGGTTAAGTTCCATGTTTTTCATTCATTTTATAAAATATTTCAGCTCCTGTAGAAATTTCATCAAAATCCAAGAGTTACCATATTGTACACCTTTTCCGAACTCTTCTCCATTCAGTTTCGATTTGAAAACATGGAGTTTTTTCAGTGGATTATACTATATTTTCATTTAATCCGACGTGGACAACCCCACAAAGCTAGATAAAATTTCAAAACTCACAATAACTCTCTTTTGGACCATTAAACTCCAAAATTCTCAATGTCTTTTTATTTGAGGTGTGGAATATGATGGCCATTGGGCTTTTGATCGAATTCTTACCGGAGTTAAATATGCTATGAAATTAATGAAAAAAATAAAACTTAACTGCGAAAAAATAGTTTTCAAACTGAAAACAACATTATTCGATTCGGAATGTTCTACTACGACAAATGGCGGAAATTTGATTGAGATGACAAGCAATTTCTACCAACTGCACAACAAACAACTGAATTTTGCGCGGTTAAGTTCCATGCTTTTCATTCATTGCATAAAATATTTCAGCTACTGTAGAAATTTCATCAAAATACAATAGTGACCATATTGTACACCTTTTCCGAATTTTTCTCCATCTAGTTTTGATTTACATAATGGAGTTTTTTCATTGGATTCGACTATATTTTCATTTAATCCGACGTGGACAAGCCCACAAAGCTGCAAAACTTACAGCTACCCACTTTTGAACCATTGAATTCCAAAATTTCCAACGTCTTTTTGTTGAAGGTGTAGAATATGAAGCCCATTGGGATTTTGATCAAATTCTTACAGGAGCTGAAATATGCTATGAAATTGATGGAAAACATAAAACTTGACTGCAAATAAACAATTTTTACACTGAAAAGAACATTATTCGTTTCGGAATATTCTATTACGACAAATGTCGAAAATTATACTAAGATGATGAGCAATTTCTACCAACTGCATAACAGACAACTGAATTTTGCGCGGTTAAGTCCCATGTTCTTCATTTATTTCATAAAAAATTTCAGCTCCTGTAGAAATTTCATCAAAATCTAAGAGTTACCATATTGTACACCTTTTCCGAACTCTTCTCCATTCAGTTTCGATTTGAAAACATGGAGTTTTTTCAGTGGATTATACTATATTTTCATTTAATCCGACGTGGACAACCCCACAAAGCTAGATAAAATTTCAAAACTTACAATTACTCTCTTTTGGACCATTAAACTCCAAAATTTCCAATGTCTTTTTATTTGAGGTGTGGAATATGATGGCCATTGGGCTTTTGATCGAATTCTTACAGGAGTTAAATATGCTATGAAATTAATGAAAAAAATAAAACTTAACTGCGAAAAAATAGTTTCAAACTGAAAACAACATTATTCGATTCGGAATGTTCTACTACGACAAATGGCGGAAATTTGATTGAGATGACAAGCAATTTCTACCAACTGCACAAGAAACAACTGGATTTTGCGCGGTTAAGTTCCATGTTTTTCATTCATTTCATAAAATATTTCAGCTACTGTAGAAATTTCATCAAAATACAATAGTGACCATATTGTACACCTTTTCCGAATTTTTCTCCATCTAGTTTTGATTTACATAATGGAGTTTTTTCATTGGATTAAACTATATTTTCATTTAATCCGACGTGGACAAGCCCACAAAGCTGCAAAACTTACAGCTACCCACTTTTGAACCATTGAATTCCAAAATTTCCAACGTCTTTTTGTTGAAGGTGTAGAATATGATGCCCATTGGGATTTTGAGCAAATTCTTACAGGAGCTGAAATATGCTATGAAATTGATGGAAAACATAAAACTTGACAACAAATAAACAATTTTTACACTGAAAAGAACATTATTCGTTTCGGAATATTCTATTACGAAAAATGTCGAAAATTATACTAAGATGATGAGCAATTTCTACCAATTGCACAACAGACAACTGAATTTTGCGCGGTTAAGTTCCATGTTTTTCATTCATTTCATAAAATATTTCAGCTCCTGTAGAAATTTCATCAAAATCCAAGAGTTACCATATTGTACACCTTTTCCGAACTTTTCTCCATCCAGTTTCGATTTAAAAACATGGAGTTTTTTCAGTGGATTATACTATATTTTCATTTAATCCGACGTGGACAAACCCACAGAGCTAGATAAAATTTCAAAACTTACAATTACTCTCTTTTGGACCATTAAAATCCAAAATTTCCAATGTCTTTTTATTTGAGGTGTGGAATATGATGGCCATTGGGCTTTTGATCGAATTCTTACAGGAGTTGAATATGCTATGAAATTAATGGAAAAAATAAAACTTAACTGCGAAAAAATAGTTTTCAAACTGAAATCAACATTATTCGATTCGGAATGTTCTACTACGACAAATGGCGGAAATTTGATTGAGATGACAAGCAATTTCTACCAACTGCACAACAAACAACTGAATTTTTCGCGGTTAAGTTCCATGTTTTTTATTAATTTCATAAAATATTTCAGCTACTGTAGAAATTTCATCAAAATACAATAGTGACCATATTGTACACCTTTTCCGAATTTTTCTCCATCTAGTTTTGATTTACATAATGGAGTTTTTTCATTGGATTCGACTATATTTTCATTTTATCCGACGTGGACAAGCCCACAAATCTGCAAAACTTACAGCTACCCACTTTTGAACCATTGAATTCCAAAATTTCCAACGTCTTTTTGTTGAAGGTGTAGAATATGATGACCATTGGTATTTTGATCAAATTCTTACAGGAGCTGAAATATGCTATGAAATTGATGGAAAACATAAAACTTGACTGCGAATAAACAATTTTTACACTGGAAAGAACATTATTCGTTTCGGAATATTCTATTACGACAAATGTCGAAAATTATACTAAGATGATGAGCAATTTCTACCAACTGCACAACAGACAACTGAATTTTGTGCGGTTAAGTTCCATGTTTTTCATTTATTTCATAATAAATTTCAGCTCCTGTAGAAATTTCATCAAAATCCAAGAGTTTCCATATTGTACACCTTTTCCGAACTTTTCTCCATCCAGTTTCGATTTAAAAACATGGAGTTTTTTCAGTGGATTATACTATATTTTCATTTAATCCGACGTGGACAAACCCACAGAGCTAGATGAAATTTCAAAACTTACAATTACTCCCTTCTGGACCATTTAACTCCAAAATTCTCAATGTCTTTTTATTTGAGGTGTGGAATATGATGGCCATTGGGCTTTTGATCGAATTCTCACAGGAGTTGAATATGCTATGAAATTAATGAAAAAAATAAAACTTAACTGCGAAAAAATAGTTTTCAAACTGAAAACAACATTATTCGATTCGGAATGTTCTACTACGACAAATGGCGGAAATTTGATTGAGATGACAAGCAATTTCTACCAACTGCACAACAAACAACTCAATTTTCCGCGGTAAAGTTTCATGTTTTTCATTCATTTCAAAAAATATTTCAGCTCTTGTAGAAATTACATCAAAATCCAAGAGTGACCATATTGTAAATCTTTTTCGAAATTTCCTTCCATCCAGTTTTGATTTACACATATAACATTTTTTTATTGGATTTTACTTTCAATCGGACGTGGAAAACCCCACAAAGCTAGCAGATAAAATTTCAAAACTTACAGTTACCCTCTTTTAAACCATTTGATTTCAAAATTTTCAATGTCTCTTTGTTGAAGGTATGGAATAGGATGGCCATTGGGATTTTGATTAAATTTTCACACCGCGAAAAAACAATTTTCAAACTGAAAACAACATTATTCGATTCGGAATATTCCGAAGTATTTTATTGGATTTTTACTATATTTTCATTCAATCCGGTCCTACGGAGGGGGGGAAGGGGTTTCAAGGGGGTAATTCCCCCCCCCCCCCAGAGAACTTTTAACATCATTTTGATTTTTTTTTTAATTTTATTTATGAATAGAAAACCAACAAGACAATAATACAATAATGAAATAAAATTAACGAAAAAAAGAAAATGAAAAGAGAAAAATCAGTTAAATGAATAAAAAAAAAAAGTTATATGAACTTTCAGGCAAATCACAGAGCTACGACTAGGACTTCGAAATAATACTACATATAATGAAATAAAATTCAAATAACAACAATAAAAAAAAACAGCAGAATGAATGAAACATTCCCGAGTTATATCAACATTGTGTCAAATCGCAGAAGAGCTGAAAAATGTTATGAACTTAATGGAAAACATAAAACTTAACTGTGGAAAAAATAATTCTCCAACTGAAACATTATTCGATTTGGAATATTCTGCATATACTTTATCTCCATTTGATTCGACGTGAACTTCCCAAGCACTGAAACCGCAAAAAGCTGTTGCAAGTCTCATCAAACTCAGGTTGACAAATGTAATTTCATAAAATCGACAATTCAAGACATTGAATAATGAAATTATATAAAATATAATTATATAGGTTATATTGTCACTACACAATATATAGGTCATTATGTTACTACACAATGTATTATCACTAACGAGACTTTTTTACAACTCAATCATCACATTTTCACGAATTTCTACCATAGTTTTTCAGCGATAACGCCTCAATTGGAGGTGATTCATATTCTCTAGATTCCTCCCATCAGACTAAAGTGGTTCATCCAAGACCATATTTATAAAGATAAAATCGCCAATGCTCCAGAAAGCTCCGAGATTACAAGAAGGAAAATACCCCGGACTCGCTTATACAGGTGGGTGAATTCCAATCTAAGTCGTTCCATAATTAACATCGCGTCGTAATTGATACATTCCAGACATGATACTGAATTGCCATACTCCGGGCTCAAACCGTCGAAATCCGTTCGTGCCGGCATAAATTAGTTGCCATCCAGATCCTCGAACTAAACCGGCGTCGACTATAATCCGGCTGAAATTCAATGAATTCTTCGATGTTTTCCCCGGCTTCAATTAGTACAAAAAGCTATCAAATCAACGTATCTTACCCGGCCTTTTTGGACGTTTTTCGTTTTGCCCCCCTGCCACTTGTTGAAATCGGCCCTCTGATTATTGTTTCCCAGTTCATGGTGAATTCGGGCAACGAGAAATTAAATTGATGCCTTATTAATGATCGGACTTTGGCGCTTAGGCGGGTAACAAAAGTTGATCGATGGTGAAGTTCGAATCTTCGGGGAGTATTGTGCCCGCTAGATGGGTGGTGAGCGGTTTCGTGAATGGGGAAGTTTTGGGGGGAGTTCCAAATTAGCGAACTTTCGGTTAATTGAGTTCGTCGAATCAACAGAGATTGGAGTTTTTCCAAGGGTGCTTTCTATTAGGCTTTTTGCAAGCTCACCACTCGAATAATTTTTCAATTTGACGTAAAAGAATAGAAACGTAAGTGAACATATTATGGCCAGAGCAGAGATAAATCCTTGATATGTCACAGGTCCTAATGCGCCGTTCGTGAATGGGCCACCATACATCCCTTCGAATGGTACAAAAGCACAGATAAAATCCAAGGAAAACTCTGTCTCCCTGTATAAATGTTGTGAATCGATTGGAACTCACATTCTCGACTATAATCGCAACTTCACAACATCCAACTTAATTTTTCGAGGTTAAATTTTGTGTTTTTCATTCGTTCTATGAAATATTTCAGCTCCTGTAGAAATACCACCGAAATCCAAGACTGACCATATTCGACACCTTTGCCGATTTTGTCTCCATCTTGTTTTAATTCTATAATACTACTGTTTTCATTTGATTTTACTATAATATTATGCAATTCGACGTGAACTTTGCAAATACTGAAACCGTACAAAGCTGTTTCAAGTCTTATCAAACTCAGTTTGACAAATGTGATTTCATAAAAGCGACACTTCAAGGGATAGAATCATAGAATTATATAGAATATAATCAAAAAGGTCATATGGTTACAACACAATGCATAATCACTAACGAGCCTATTTTACAACTCGACGGCCAAATTTTCACGAATTTCTACTATAATTTATCAACAAAACGTATATCGAATAGTTCGAACTAAGTCCCGATTTGAACACACACATTGTCGACTATAATTGCAACTGCACAACATACAACTCAATTTTTCGAGGTTTAATTTTATGTTTTTTATTCATTCTATCAAATATTTCAGCTCCTGTAGAAATTTCATCGAAATCCAAGAGTGACCATTTGCTACACCTTTACCGATGTTGTCTCCATCTAGTTTCAATTCACGAATTTGATGTTTTTATTTGATTTTACTATAATATTAAGCAATTCGACGTGGACTTTCCAAATACTGAAATCGTACAAAGCTGTTTCAAGTCTTTTCAAACTCAATTCGACAAATGTAATTTCATGAACTCGACACTTCAAGAGATAGAATTATAGAATTATATAGAATATAATCATGAAGGTCATATGGTTACAACACAATGTATAATCACTAACGAGCCCATTTTACAACTCGACGGCCAAATTTTCACGAATTTCTACCATAATTCATCAACAAAACGTATATCGAATAGTTCGAACTATGTCTCGTTTTGAACACACATTGTCGACTATAATTGCAACTGCACAACATACAACTAAATTTTCCGAAGTTAAATTTTATGTTTTTTATTCATTCTATGAAATTTTCAGCTCGTGTAGAAATTTCATCGAAATCCGAGAGAGACCATATGCTACACCTTTACCGATTTTGTCTCCATCTAGTTTTAATTCACGAATTTGATGTTTTTATTTGATTTTACTATAATATTGAGCAATTCGACGTGGACTTCCCAAATATTGAAATCGTACAAAGCTGTTTCAAGTCTTTTCGAACTCAATTCGACAAATGTAATTTCATAAACTCGACACTTCAAGAGATAGAATTATAGAATTATATAGAATATAATCATGAAGGTCATATGGTTACAACACAATGTATAATCACTAACGAGCCCATTTTACAACAAAGTCTCGATTGTAACACACCTTGAAGACTATAATTGCAACTGCACAACATACAACTCAATTTTTCGAGGTTTAATTTTATGTTTTTCATTCATTCTATAAAATATTTCAGCTCCTGTAGAAATTTCATCGAAATCCAAGAGTGACCATATGCTACACCTTTACCGATTTTGCCTTCATCTAGTTTTAATTCACGAATTTGATGTTTTTATTTTATTTTACTATAATATTACGCAATTCGACGTGGACTTTCCAAAAACTGAAACCGTACAAAGCTATTTCAAGTGTTTTCAAACTCAGTTCGACAAATGTAATTTCATAAACTCGAAACTTCAAGACATAGAATCATAGAATTATATAGAATATAATCATGAAGGTCATATGGTTACAACACATTGTATAATCACTAACGAGCCCATTCTACAACTTGACGGCCAAATTTTCACGAATTTCTACTATAATTTATCAGCGAAACGTATTTCGAATAGTTCGAAGAAAGTCTCGATTGGAACTCACATTGTCGACTATAAATGCAACTGCAAAACATAAAACTGGATTTTCCGAGATTAAATTTCATGGTTTTCATTCATTCTTCAAAATATTTCAGCTCCTGTAAAATTTCACCGAAATCCAAGAGTGACCATATGCTACACCTTTACCGATTTTGTCTTCATCTAGTTTTAATTCAAGAATTTAATGTTTTTATTGGATTTTACTATAATATTATGCAATTAGACGTGGTCTTTCCAAGTCTTATCAAACTTAGTATCACAAATGTAACTCCATAAAATCGACACTTCAAGAGATAGAATCATAGAATTATATAAAATATATTCATATAGGTCAAATTGTCACTACACAATGTATAATCACTAGTGAGCCCATTATACTGCACACCAGACAACTGAATTTTCATTTCTTTCATACAAGATTTCAGCTCCTGTCTAAATTCCATCGAAATCAAAGAGTGACTATATTCTATTCCTTTTCCGAGTTTTTCCCCATCTAGTGTAGATTTAATCATATGAAGTTTTTATTGTATTTCACTTTATTTTCATTCAATTCGACGTTAACTTTGCAAATACTGAAACCGCAAAAAGCTGTTTCAAGTCTTATCAAACTCAGTTTGATAAATGTATTTCCATAAAATAGACACTTCAATAGATGGAATCATAGAATTATATAGAATATGATCATAAAGGTCATATCGTCACTACACAATGTTTAATCACTAACGAGCCCATTTTACAACTTGCGCAACTTTTGATTCGGATTGTCTTCATGTTTTTGCGCGCTTGTTTTTCTGATCACTTGCTATATCATTCTGCAACATTAGTTAACGATGAAAAATTCGTGTTCAAATTCAATTCGCGATAACTTTCGAACGAAAAGGGCTTCGAAATTTTCGTTCGGGTCTGAATGCGCCGGTTATGTTCGTTACTGGACGAAGGGTAACGTAGATCTGTTCCCCCTTCGAGTTCCAGAAGCCATTAATTTTTGAATTCCAGAAATATTCGACCTAATAAAACGTATCGACCATCGTCCTTAGCAACTCAGACACGAGCACGCCAAACTTTTTCCGGGGAAAAATTAAAAATCCGGACGGTCACCTGGAACAGAATGGAAGAATAAAGCTAATGAGGGTACGGCATCTGGCTACAATGAGGGCGTTAAAAGTTGGGACGAAGATCCGTAATGAACGTTGCTGTCGAAACGGTTTGTATTTTTGGAGGCATTCATGTTGATTTGGCCATTGTTTTTCGGAAAAATAATGAACCTCGTTGGCGACGTCGTAACGTCGAAGAGGAGGAATCGATGGGGCCGAGGTCAGATGGAAATGTCAGAGTGAATGTCAGATCTCATCGAATTTTTCTTTCGTTTTTTTTTGGGATGCTGTGTGGAACGATGGATAACCCTGTGATTGTAACTTTTGTTTGTACTGATACACTAAACAACTAAACGATAAGTCATTAATTATGAATTATATAGAATATAATCATATAGGTCATATTGTCACTTCACGATGTATAATCACTAACGAGCCCATTTTTACTATGATATATCAGCGAAACTTATATCGACTAGCTCCAACAACGTCTCGATAAAAACTGATTCAATTCTCGACTAGAATTGGAACAGCAATTTTCCGAATTTTTCTCCATCTTGTTTTGATTTACATATATAAAGTTTTTTATTGGATTCTACCATATTTTCATTTAATCCGACATTGACTTTCCTAGTACTGAAACCGTACAAAGCTATTTCAAGTCTAATCACACTCAGTTTGACAAATATAATATCATAAAATCGACACTTCAATGGATAGATTCAATCATAGAATTATATAAAATATTTATTTTTTTTTTTTTTTATATGCCGCGTTTTTGAGAAGAAAAAACAGGCTTTTCGACGGTAGCCCAAAAGTCCCATATATCGTATTCCAAACCTACGAAAAAAGCGTTCGGAGGAAGTCGAAAAACCCGAAAAGTTGCCGCCCAAATTTTCATAATGATATTGAACCTTTCTCGAACATTATTGTGGTTTGTTTAATCATCTCGGGGATGATTGATTTGATATTTTTCCTCAACGATTTCGTGCCAACAACGCAACATCTCGGGCTCCGCCGAGGGTCCAGTTTACAGCTCAATGGACGTGAGGTCTCAAATAACTAAGTGGCGTCTCCTACTTTTCTACCGTACCAGCGAAACTCATATCGGCTTGAAATTTTCTAATGTAACATTAATTAAATCAGTTCCTGAATCATATTCCTAATCATATTCCACCTCGAACCTCATGAATATGATTAATAAACTTGGAATGAAGTCGTATAAATAACACAGCAGGGGATATCGGGAAAAGAACAACGGCATAACGTTGGAACACTCTGGAGAAAAGAACGTAATTAATTTTTTTCATTCCAATTCTGGCCACGTGCAAGTCTTCCGATGGATTCTGCGAAGTTTCCATGCTCCATGCTACTTCTGGACTTTCGGTACTCGAACTTTTCGTCGAGAAAGTGAATTACTCTCTTTCGGCGGGATCAATTCTTTACTTCATTTTTAGTTAATTATTTCCAATAGGGAAACTTTTGAATCGCTCGAAGAAAAATCCTGAAATGTATCCCGTGTCCCCTTAACTAACTATAAAAATGTGGACATGTGTGCAATGGGACTGGGATGATCTCAGCAGTCTCGAATCCCAGTCAAGTGAGGCCTGCAAGGTCGACCAGTTGTTAGCTGGTTTACAGGGGGTGTAATATCTGTATCTGGCGTCTGCGCCCGCCATTTTCATTATCCGTACAGAAATCCATATTATCATTAACGTTATATATATATGTATTAAATTCCTAAGTGCATCTCACAAGAGTTTGAATGTTCGAATGCTTAATAATCACCTTAATTATAAGGTTTTGCAATATTCTTCAAATGATACTATATGTCATCGTTGTAGTTGTAGAAAATAGCAAGGATATTCATATGCACCATTGCCGGCATTATGTTTCATCATCTTATATTGATTGAGCATTTTATAAAGCTACTCTCCATGCATTATTATCCGTTATGACTTCTCGTTTATTGTTTATATGATTGACTGCTTATATCGTTTACTATTTATATCACCCACTGCTTATACCGTTTATTGTTTATTTCGTTTACAGTCTATAACATTTACTGGTTATATCGTTTACTGCTTATATGGTTTATCTAATACTTGATGGGATTATTGACCAGGGAGACAACTATCGGACGACGCAACCTAAAAATTAACTTAGGCTTCGCCCAACGTTCGGAAATAAATATAACAAGGACTCTGTCGCATTCCCGTCTCCTTGCAACGTGATCATCAATCGCCAGATGATAGTTTGACCCCTGCGAAGTAAAACTCCCAATGTATCGCCTTTAATCTACTCAATCATTTTTAAACATCATTTGAGAGAATTCTCACCGGTCAGCCTGTTTATGAATATTCTTTTACTTGTGAGTTAATGGTATATGAAAGAGAAAAGGAGGGAGGTTTGTTTTTTTCTTCCCGTCTGGAAGTTTTTTTATCCTCCCCACCTTTTGGCACTCTATTCTCTTGTTCCGAGTGCTAAAAATATGTGTTATAAATTTCCTATTTCCCCGTCAATCTCTTCTATTGAATCAAGCGTAATTTGGGTTGCATACTTACATACACAACGTAGAGTCCTTTTAAAACCACTATACGATCACGATCTTGGCCAAAGATTATCTAGAGTAATATTTTCAAGTTGAAAAGAACGCCTGTAAGGTAGAGTTCTAGTCCTTTACGGTTTTCAATAGAAAACTGTAATGTCGGTAAGAGTTAATCATTACAAATATACCAGTACAGTACACACTCAAAGAAATTTTTCATGTTATACAACAGGAATTCGGTTATTTCTACAGGAAATTCCCCTTATATTGCGACATCAGGAATATTTGTCGATTCGACAATTCCCGTCGTTTAATTCCCCTAGAAATAACAAGTTTCGCATTAGTTGATGCACATAAAGTGCAACTGCAGTTTGTAATTTCAACAGGAAAATAATACTGTGACGAAAACCGAAATAGGCGTGACTATTTACAGAATTTTCCTGTTTAATAAACGAACTAGATAGTTGTTGAACAGGAATTTTGCGTTGAATTAAAGAACAATCATTCAAATATTGCAGTACTAGTTAGTTGTATGCGAAGCTTATAACCTGAGATTTTACAGGAATTTTCTGTAGTGATGCATTCTATCTAAAGATAAAGAGTGACTTCGCGAATATCCGCTGGAATGGTGAGAATTTATATTATATTATATTCATCATAGAGTATCTTTTTTCACATTATTCTAACGAATAACAGAGACATTCGTGAAAAAGTTCTCGAGATAATTCACTTTCGCAAGTTAAATGCTGCACCCTGTATATACAAAAAAAATTTTTCCTGATTCCGTACTCATATTAGCGAATTTGACTACAGAATTACTGTCTACAAGTACTTACACCTTCTCTGTCGCTTTTCAATCCTTTTGGTAGTATCTTTTGAGTTTCGTCTATTCAGTGGCGCTCTCTGTTGAGCGGTACGGTAAATGTTGGGTGCAGATTGCTACAAATCTAATCTTTCTTCCTTCCTCTGATCTGATCTAACCTGATTTGAACCTCTGTTTCTCTGTTAAACACCTATTTCCCTGTTCCTTCCTACACTATATACTAACCCTCTTTTCTTTATTTTTCCTAGGAAAATTTATTCAAGATTCAGTATCAATCGTAGATCGAAAATATCCAATTCTAGGTAGGAGGCCAAAAATATTAAAATCATACAATATTCTAAACTCGAATTTTACATGCTGACTGAGACGAAAATATGCTAGTTCAGCATCGAAAATACAAAATCGGCAACAGTGGGTTCGATATCATCGGGATGATTATCGAATCGCTGTTTCATCATGTGCGTTCCTTCGTCGGGAACCGATATTTTATTCCAAACAACTTCAACCATATGGTACAACATGGATTGAATAACTTTTAGCTAAACAAGATTTAATCCGGTGGAAAAATCTGAATTCCTGTGATAAATACGAAACATTCCTCTTGAATTCAATGTGTCCATACTGTTAGTCGTACAAATATCGTTGGGTTATACTTACCAGATATTCCTGGCACATTTACGGAAATTTTCCTTTTGGAATAAAAGTACCTGATCACTGCTATACTTACCGTTTTTCCTGTTCATAGGACTTAAGTCACTCCAACTGGAATCGGCGTGTTAGATTGCAAGTACAGATTGTTCTCAGAACGGTCTTTTCTTGTTGTAATAATAATAGTTGAGTTCAAACAACAGGAATTCATTTAACCGAACCACGAGGGAATATTCACATTAAAATAGAATAATCGAGTGCATTATAATTTTAGTGGAGGAGAACAACCGGGATTACGATATGGAATAGGAATAAGTACAATACCATACCCACGTGGTTGAAGAAGACTTCCTTAGAGTCAAGTCGTGAGAGCTTGAAGCGATTTTTTCTGGGATGTAATTGGAATCTGAATAGAGAAAACTGGGTGATGCACAGATAATAAACCTTTTTGTGTGAAATTCGCAGCGTTCCTTCCATTATTTCAAATTGAACTCCCGAACGCGGAGCTCCATTATGCGCCACTCCGTCATTTAAAAACTTCCCCGTAGACGTTTCCTCTCAACACCAGTCCTCCGATACTCTCATGTTACCACCCCGCTCTTCCAACAAGTCATCCTGGTTAATTTAACGCGACATGGAACTCATTTACCCCGTTTCGTTCAACAATCCAACGAATTCGAACCCAATGGAACCGTTCGCCATACAGGCCCCCATTCTTCTCCGGGCGGACGAAAGCTGGAAGCTGTTAGCTGACAAAAGGTACGTTCCCACTTTTCTGTCAGCCGTTTTTCGACCCTCTTCAAGCATACACTACGCGGGATCGCGCTTTCGGCTCAATTTATATTTATGTGACCCCGTTTTCGGGGATGTCTGTATGAATGAGATACGCAGCTGGTTGGGGATGAAAAAAAAATTTGGTTGGAGGTTCGTCGTTTCTTGATGGGATTGATTTCATGGCCGAACGAAAGTGTAAACAATATTCTTCTGGTATAGCCATGAGAACTTTCATCCTTCATTCCACTCATGAAAAATTATCATAACTCACGTATTAAATATAGCCGAATAATCTCGCAGACATGAATATGAACCCAACAAGCTTCATTACTATATAAACCTATTCTACAGCGAACATTACACCACCATACATCATCCCCCGTTCAATATAACTTAGAAAACTAACAACAGCTGGAAATATTTGTTGTAAATCTTCCACCTCATGTTTTACGGTGGGTACATAACATGCCAGAGCATAATGCAATTTCTTGGAGTTTCCATACAGCGGCGTTTTCTCACCGAAGGCATTATGGAAATTTATGGATTTCTTCATGAACTTTATTTCCTAGTGAAGATACGGACTCGATAAGCGATGTGAAATTTTTACGGAGGATTTAAGTATTCAATTCACTTTTATGTCTTCAGACAGAGGAAATCGATTCACTAGACACGATTGATGATATTTTCCTATTCTTTGAATTTATGTGGAATTACAACATTTCGTTTTGGTATCACCCACTGGGAAAATATATGAAATTATTTGAAACCAGCCCATTCGCCATTTCGCAACTTTCTGCTGAACAGAGGAACTCGGATTGACTGAACAAGATTCCATGATAATATAGATAATGCTTCACTTTGAATTCTATGGGTAATCATAACCTTTCGGTCTGTTATCCCAACTGAGAAAATATCCTAAATTATTTGAAACGAACCCCTTCACCAATTTGCAACTTTGTGCTGACCATATGAGCTCGAATTAACTGAACAGAATTGATGGCATTTTCCTATACTCTAAATTCTATGTGGAATTACAACATTTCGTTTCAGTATCTCCTATTGGGAAAATACATGAAATTATTTGAAACCAGCCTTTTCGCCATTTTGCAATTTTCTGCTGAACAGAGGAACTAGAAATCACTGAACACGATTCCATGAAGATATTGCCTCACTTTGAATTTTATGGGTAATCATAACCTTTCGGTTTGGTATCCCCAACTGAGAAAATATACGAAATTATTTGAAACGAACCCCTTCACCAATTTGCAACTTTGTGCTGAACAAACGAACTCAAATTCACTGAACAGAATTGATGGCGTTTTCATATTCTTTAAATTCTATGGCGAATTACAACATTTCGTTTTGGTATCACCCACTGGGAAAATATATAAAATTATTTGAAACCAGCCCCTTCGCCATTTCGCAACTTTCTGCTGAACAGAGGAACTCGGATTGACTGAACAAGATTCCATGATAATATAGATAATGCTTCACTTTGAATTTTATGGGTAATCATAACCTTTCGGTCTGTTATCCCAACTGAGAAAATATCCTAAATTATTTGAAACGAACCCCTTCACCAATTTGCAACTTTGTGCTGACCATATGAGCTCGAATTAACTGAACAGAATTGATGGCATTTTTCTATACTCTAAATTCTATGTGGAATTACAACATTTCGTTTCAGTATCTCCTATTGGGAAAATACATGAAATTATTTGAAACCAGCCTTTTCGCCATTTTGCAATTTTCTGCTGAACAGAGGAACTAGAAATCACTGAACACGATTCCATGAAGATATTGCCTCACTTTGAATTTTATGGGTAATCATAACCTTTCGGTTTGGTATCCCCAACTGAGAAAATATACGAAATTATTTGAAACGAACCCCTTCACCAATTTGCAACTTTGTGCTGAACAAACGAACTCAAATTCACTGAACAGAATTGATGGCGTTTTCATATTCTTTAAATTCTATGGCGAATTACAACATTTCGTTTTGGTATCACCCACTGGGAAAATATATAAAATTATTTGAAACCAGCCCCTTCGCCATTTCGCAACTTTCTGCTGAACAGAGGAACTCGGATTGACTGAACAAGATTCCATGATAATATAGATAATGCTTCACTTTGAATTTTATGGGTAATCATAACCTTTCGGTCTGGTATCCCAACTGAGAAAATATCCTGAATTATTTGAAACGAACCCCTTCACCAATTTGCAACTTTGTGCTGACCATAGGAACTCAAAGTAACTGAACAGAATTGATGGCATTTTCCTATTCTTTGAATTCTATGTGGAATTACAACATTTGGTTTTGGTATCACCTATTGGAAAAATGTATGAAATTATTTGAAACCAGCCCCTTCGCCATTTTGCAACTTCTGCTGAACAGAGGAACTAGAATTCACTGAATACGATTCCATGAAGATATTGCTTCACTTTGAATTTATCGGTTATCATAACCTTTCGGTTTAGTATTCCCAACTGAGAAAATATACGAAATTATTTGAAACGAACCCCTTCACCAATTTGCAACTTTGTGCTGAACATAGGAACTCAAATTCACTGAACAGAATTGATGGCATTTTCCTATTCTTTGAATTCTATGTGGAATTACAGCATTTCGTTTTGGTATCACCCACTGGGAAAATATATGAAATTATTTGAAACCAGCCCCTTCGCCATTTCGCAACTTTCTGCTGAACAGAGGAACTCGGATTGACTGAACAAGATTCCATGATAATATAGATAATGCTTTACTTCGAATTTTATGGGTAATCATAACCTTTCGGTCTGGTATCCCAACTGAGAAAATATCCTGAATTATTTGAAACGAACCCCTTCACCAATTTGCAACTTTGTGCTGACCATAGGAACTCAAAGTAACTGAACAGAATTGATGGCATTTTCCTATACTCTAAATTCTATGTGGAATTACAACATTTCGTTTTGGTATCAGCTATTGGAAAAATTTATGAAATTATTTGAAACCAGCCCCTTCGCCATTTTGCAACTTTCTGCTGAACAGAGGAACTAGAATTCACTGAACACGATTCCATGAAGATATTGCTTCACTTTGAATTTTATCGGTTATCATAACCTTTCGGTTTAGTATTCCCAACTGAGACAATATACGAAATTATTTGAAACGAACCCCTTCACCAATTTGCAACTTTGTGCTGAACATAGGAACTCAAATTCACTGAACAGAATTGATGGCATTTTCCTATTCTTTGAATTCTATGTGGAATTACAGCATTTCGTTTTGGTATCACCTATTGGAAAAATATATGAAATTATTTGAAACCAGCCCCTTCGCCATTTCGCAACTTCCTGTTGAACAGGGGAACTCAAATTCACAAAGGAGAAGATGTTAAGTTCCAATCAGTTTATTAGAAATACGGGAGATTGAAAGAAGAGGCTGTATAAATTGGGAATTTATGTTGTCTTAAAACTCATAGATTTTGAAGATAGATTTTTATTATTTCACAAGAATAACTGTGTTATCCCAAAATCAATTACGAATGAATCCTTGAGACAATGAGCCAATCTTGAGTTAGTGGACTATTGGAATAAAAAGATATTATATTCATACAAAATCATTGTCATATAAAATGGGAAATTATATAATTCAATGAAAAACCTTCCCCTCTTGGCCATTTGAAACGAACTCAACTAGATTATTATCGAAGCAAACATCTGGAAAAGCGATGGAAAACGGCGAAAACGCACAGAGCAACGGAGATTTGGGAAAATTTAATTTCGACTTCGTCTCGAAGACATATTTCCTCCAGGTTAGCACAGGAAGACGTATCCCTGGATACGGAATGGAGTAATGGGAATTTTTGGCGGAAATTGAGGGAAGTGTGTGAAGCTTCAATTCGATATTTTTATGCATTCTGAATGGGGATGCATGATTTAAAAAGCACCCTAGCAACATCTCAATCATTATTTTCTTTCAGGTTATGGTCCTGTGTCGCCCAAAACCTCTTGGGGGAAGCTTGTCACCATAATATACGCCTTGGTGGGCATCCCCTTGATGCTCCTGTACCTCTCAACTACCGGAGACGTTCTCGCCAAGAGCTTCAGACGACTCTACGGCAAGCTCTGCGGAAGGAACCTGAGGAAACTCCCTTGTTCTTGTGCAGATATGGTCAGAGTACCAGTTACCCTTTGCGTGGTGATTCTCCTCGCCTACATCTGTTCAGGAGCCATCCTATTCAGCAGGCTGGAGGACTGGAGCCTTCTGGAGGGTAGTTACTTCTGTTTCGTGTCTTTGGGTACCATTGGGTTCGGAGATTTGTTGCCAGGGAGGAACGCCGAAGAGATATCCCTGTGTGCCTGTTCCGCCTACATACTTACTGGAATGGCTTTAGTGGCCATGTGCTTCAGCTTGGTGCAAGACGAGGTTATTTCGCTCTTCCGGTGAGTATCCTCCTCCTCGAAATATCCTGAATGAATAAAAAACTGAAATCTTGAGATCTAATCAAGCTGATTCAAACTTTCTAATCCTTAAGCACAGTTTCTTCCTCTTCGAATTAGCCGCTGCTCTGCCTCCAAGAGCACTCTGTTGAATTCGTATTCAAATATTTTTATTTCCATGTTTATTTTAGAGACGAAAACTTTCCCCCTATTAAGATATAAAGTGTTGAATGAAATTCTCCCCTTACAGAAAAGGAATTCTGCGTTAATGTAATAAGAAATATTTAATGAATGTCTTCCAGTTTGCAGCTTTAAATGGAGTCTGCACTAATGAGAAATTTCATTGGAAGAAGTTGAATCAAGGCAGTGCCGTAGCTTTTTCCTCAACTCCGTTTTCCTAGAAAATCTCATCTGTTCTTTTCCAGATTCATCGGTGCTTCGTGCTCGAGGCCGAGTGCGGCGTCCCAACGCAAGGACGCGGAGGCGTCCGGAGAGGGTTCCTGACAGAGACCATTGACGGAGGGAGGATCGGCGCCAGTGAAGACACCCCCGATGATCAAGAAAATACCTCCGATGTACCACCACAACAGCCTGCCGAGAAAGAGCAACTTTAATAGGAACGCGCCGGCTAGGAGGTCCACAGGTAGGATTCTGCCACTTTTCATTTTTTCACCTTCAAAATGGATATTTTTCGATTTTCCATCCTTCATATCTCGTCCTCAACTCGTCAGAATCCATCGGGGATTACAGACTATTAATCAACGACTTCATGAGATGAACGATTACTAAAGCTACAGATTAAGACACAGAAAATTTGAGTTGAATAATAACTTCTTTCTTAAGTAAACTACTCGCAAGCTTGCACTTTAGGCACCGTTTCTGCTAGTCGTACGGTTTCCAGGTATGTGCCATGCTTCGTGTGAAGTTCCATGCAGTATATATCACGTAATAATATAATGTGCGTTCAACTCCGGTATAAATCAGTACTCAGTTAATCTCAGAAATCAACAGTTCATCTAATCACCTCTTCGCTGAGTAGAAATTAGATATATCCCTTAATACCCAAAACAAGTTATTTGAACGTTTACCGGACTAATTCCTCCCCCCAAAACGAGGAATAATGTTACCAAACATCCCCTTAATGAAAACACGCCGCAGTTTCCACACGTTTCCCCGTCGTAAAACCGCCCTAAATCTTTATCAACCTCCAATAACATCGTACATGTAGGAAATACGCAAATTTCCTCTACTTTTTTCCCGATGATGTTCCGCAATAAATTATCGGCAATTAAGCCGAACTTTGGGCAAGTTCCCCGAAAACAACTTCCTAATTAGTATTCCGGAAGTTTCGGCAATCGCCATTAGTTTAATTGAGGCGGTATGGTTTGGGAAATCTTCTAACAGACAATATTCATTATTGAAAATGAATGATGCTCCAGACGGTCTTGAGCAGGCAAGATGTTTGGTTTATTATTTATTTTTGTCGGGGAGGATGATAGAGGATGAAATGATTGCTGGATTTCAAAGGTTTCCCGGGAACAATGAAGAATCAGTCCGGAAAACTCGCCCAGTTTTAATAAATATAATATTCCAGGACCTTGGAGCAAAATTAGATTCCCCTGTGGCCCACGTTCAAATCGAATCGAAATTAAACCCCAGGTGACCAGCTTCATCTCTGTGGTGTAACCTGGGGAGAACAAGAAAGAAACATTGCGACTTTATATGCCTGATATTGGATTATCGTCCCAAATATTCCTGAGGTCTTCGAACTGATTATGCCTCATTTTCGTGAAAAAGCAAGTGATTTTTCTTTCGGTTGGAGTGATTTTATAATGCCGCATTATCGTCTGATATAGTATTGAGCAAATTGAGATGCTCAACATGAAAACGACTTATTCAAAAAAATTAATTAATTTGCAATTTATATTGCCGCATTATTAAAATAAGACGTAAAAGTCTGATTCGAATTTACAATCTCGATGCTGAGACTAAGCAAAAGATGTCTCCGACTGCTGACGAATTTATATGCCTCATTATTGGATTATCGCTCTAAATATTACTCAGTTCTTTGAACTGATTATGCCTCATTATCGTGAAAAAGCTAGTGATTTTTTTGTCGTTTTATAATGCCGCCTTATCGGGATCACCGTCTGCTAAAGTATTGAGGAATTGAGGTGTTCAACATGAAAACGCCTCATTTTAAAAATGTTATTGATTCGCAATTTTATAATGCCGCCTCATTAAAATGAGTCGTAAAAGTCTGATTCGGATTTACAATCTCGATGCTGAGACTAAGCAAAAGATATCTTCGACTACTAACGAATTTATATGCCTCATTATTGGATTATTGCCCTAAATAGTAATGAGTTCTTCGAACTAATTATGCCTCATTATCGTGAAAAAGCACGAGATTTTTTTGTCGAGTGTAGAAATTTTATAATGCAGCCTTATCGGCATTATCGTCTGATATAATATTGAAGAGTTGAGGTGCTTAACACAAGAACGCCTCATCTTGAAAAACTTATTGATTTGCTATTATATAATGCCGCATTATCAAAATTAGGCATAATAGTCTGATTCCGATCTACGATCTCGAAGGTGAGACTAAGCAAAAGATGTCTCCGACTACTAACGAATTTATATGCATCATTATTTAATTATCGCCCTAAATATCACTCTGTTCTTCGAACTGATTATGCCTCATTATCGTGAAAAAGCAAGTGATTTTTTTGTCGGTTGTAGAAATTTTATTATGCCGCCTTATCGGCATTATCGTCTGATATAGTGTTGCGGAATTGAGGTGGTCAACATGAAAACGCCTCATTTTAAAAAATTTATTTATTTGCAATTTTATAATGCCGCAATATTCAAATTAGGCATAAAATTCTGATTCGGATTTAAAATATCGATGCTGAGAATAAGCAAAAAATATCTCCTACTAACGGCATTATCGTCTGATATAGTATTGAGGTACTTAACTTGAAAATGACCCATTTTATCAGCAAATCAATTATTTTGCAATTTCATAATGCTTTTCATCAAAATTAGGCATTAAAGTCTGAGAATGGATTCACAACCTCGATTCTGAATGTACGCAAAAAATTTCCCGACAACTTACGATATATGCCTCAATAGTGGATTACGTACTATTATTGAGGTCTTTGAAGTGATTATGCCCCATTATTGAGGAAAAGCAGATAGTTTTTCCGAAGATTGGAGAGCTCCTATAACCAATTTATTGACATTATCATTCAATATAGTCTTTGATGAATTGATGAAATTCTCAGCTGGAAATGGCTTATCATTATTAATTATGCCTCAATTTTATGATGCCTCATTATCAAAGTTAGGCATAAAATTCTGATTTAGAATTCCCAACTGCGATGCTGCAACTGAGCAAAAGATTCCTTCGAAACCGACTAAAGAATTTATATACCTCAATATTGGATTATCGTCCTGAAAATTATCGAGGTCTTTTAACTGATTATGCCTCATTACTGAGGAAAAGCAAGTAATTTTTTGACGAGTAGGTCTTATAACCGCCTTATTGGCATTATCTTTCAATGAAGTAATGAAGTTATCAGCTTGAAGATGCCTCATCATAAAAAATTAATTATTCTGCAGTTTTATAATGCCTCATTACCAAAGTCAGGCATTAAATTTCGATTCAAAATTTACAACTTTGATGCGGGGACTGAGCAGAAGATTTCTCCGACTCCGACTAACGAATTTATATGCCTCAATATTGGATTATCGTCCTATTATTCAGGTATCTGAATTGATTATGCCCCATTATTGAGAAAAAGAAAGAAATTTTTCCGGAGAGTGGAGAGCCCCCATAACCAATTTATTGGCATTATCGTTCAATATAGCCTTTGATGAATACATGAAGTTGTGGGTTTGGCGATGGCTTATTATAATCAATTATGCCTCAATTTAATAATGCCCTATTATCGAAGTTAGGCATGAAATTCTGATTGAGAATTCCCAACTGCCATGCTGCGACTAAGCAAAAGATTCCTCCGAAACCGACTAAAGAATTTATATGCCTCAATATCGGATTATCGTTGTGAATATTATTGAGGTCTTTCAACGGATTATGCCTGATAACTGATAAAAAGCAAGTAATTTTTCGACGAGTTAAGAGGTCTTATAACCGCCTAATTGGCATTATCGTTCAATAAAGTAATGAAGTTCTCAGCTTGAAGATGCCTCATCATAAAAAATTAATTATTCTGCAGTTTTATAATGCCTCATTATCAAAGTCAGGCACTAAATTTCGATTCAAAATTTACAACTTCGATGCGTAGACTGAGCAGAAGATTTCTCCGACTCCGACTAACGAATTTATATGCCTCAATATTGGATTATCGTACTATTATTCAGGTATCTGAATTGATTATGCCCCATTACTGAGAAAAAGAAAGAAATTTTTCCGGAGAGTGGATAGCCCCCATAACCAATTTATTGGCATTATCGTTCAATATAGCCTTTGATGAATACATGAAGTTGTGAGTTTGACGATGGCTTATTATAATTAATTATGCCTCAATTTTATAATGCCTTATTATCGAAGTTAGGCATGAAATTCTGATTTAGAATTCCCAACTGCAATGCTGCGACTAAGCAAAAGATTCCTCCAAAACCGACTAAAGAATTTATATGCCTCAATATTTGATTATCGTTGTGAACATTATTGAGGTTTTTCAACGGATTATGCCTGATTACTGATAAAAAGCAAGTAATTTTTTGACGAGTGGAGAGGTCTTACAAGCGCCTTATTGGCATTATCGTTCAATATAGTAATGAAGTTCTCAGCTTGAAGATGCCTTATCATAAAAAATTAATTACTCTGCAGTTTTATAATGCCTCATTATCAAAGTCAGGCATTAAATTTCGATTCCAAATTTACAACTTCGATGCGGAGACTGAGCAAAAGATTCCTCCGACTCCGTCTAACGAATTTATATGCCTCAATATTGGATTATCGTCCTATTATTCAGGTATTTGAACTGATTATGCCCCATTATTGAGGAGAAGCAAGAAATTTTTCCGGAGAGTGGAGTGCCCCCATAACCAATTTATTGGCATTATCGTTCAATATAGCCTTTGATGAATACATGAAGTTGTGAGTTTGACGATGGCTTATTATAATTAATTATGCCTCAATTTTATAATGCCTTATTATCGAAGTTAGGCATGAAATTCGGATTTAGAATTCCCAACTGCCATGCTGCGACTAAGCAAAAGATTCCTCCGAAACCGACTAAAGAATTTATATGCCTCAATATTGGATTATCGTTGTGAATATTATTGAGGTCTTTCAACGGATTATGCCTGATTACTGATAAAAAGCAAGTAATTTTTCGACGAGTGGAGGGGTCTTATAACTGCCTTATTGGCATTATCGTTCAATAAAGTAATGAAGTTCTCAGCTTGAAGATACCTTACAAAATTAATTATTCTGCAATTTTATAATGCCTTATTATCAAAGTTAGGTTAGAATTCTGAATCAGAATTTTCAATTACGATGCAGAGACTATGCCAAAGATCCCTCCGTGTCCTACTGCCGAATTTATATGCGTCAATTTCGGATTGTCGTCCTATTATTGAGGTCTTCGAACTGATTATGCCTCATTATTGAGAAATAGCAAGAAATTTTTCTGACGAGTGGAGAAGTCTCATGACCGCCTTATTGGCATTATCGTTCAATAAAGTAATGAAGTTCTCAGCTTGAAGATGCCTCATCATAAAAATGTAAGTATTCTGCAATTTTAAAATGCCTCATTAATCAAAATTAGGCATATAATTCTGATTCAGAATTTTCAATTACGATGCTGAGAAAAATAAAAGATTCCTCCGATTCCGACTGACGAATTTATATGCGTCAATTTTCGATTATCGTCCTATTAAAGGTCTCCGAACTGATAATGCCTCATTATTGAGAAAAAGCAAGTAATTTTTTTTGACGAGTGAAGAGGTCTCATGGCCGGCTTATTGGCATTATTGTTCAATAAAGTAATGAAGTTCTCAGCTTGAAGATGCCTCATCATAAAAATTCAATTATTCTGCAATTTTATAATGCCTCATTATCAAGTTAAGGCATAAAATTCTGATTCAGAATTTACAACATTGATGCTGAGAATAACAGAAGATTCCTCCGACTCCGACTAACGAATTTATATGCCTCGATGTCTTTGACATATTATCATAATTCGTCTCTGTTATCTACCTGCTCTATAATATTGTCTCTAGGAACTCTACTTTATGAATTTTCAATTTTCAGGCGCCGAACCCCTAGTGGAGTACTTCGTCCCCAGGAGCATAAGCGAATTCGACCTCTCCATCGCGACCGAAGAAGCCTCCTCCATCGGCAACTTCCTACCCCTCACCGTGAGAGTACCGCGCCGCGTCGTATCCAAGCAGAAAGAGAAGATGGTCACTTTCGAGGACGAACTGTCCATCCGAGCCGACAACCCCAACTTCAACGACGTGTTCATGTGACAAAAAGGATAGCACAACGAGAAGAAAGTGGAGGACATCGTCGACGACTTCAACCTAGTGAAGAAGGAACTGAAACAATTCAAAAATTTCCGGTTATGCGAGGATTTGAAGAAGTGCGAGGAGGGTTGTTCTTGTAACACGGAGGCGGATTGTGACATTTGTAAAGTTATAGACTTCACCATGAAGAAGGACAAGTTATAGCTGACGTGCGAGACTGAGTACGATGGTGGTTAGTGGGTTTGTTTGGTATTCAGTGGGGCTCCGGACGGAGCCTTGTGGTATCCTAAATTTTATAATGATTTTTTGGAATTACTAGACTTCTCGTCGTTGCTGGAGAGGTTTTTCAACATTGGAAGGTTGTTTCTGTATCAATCTAAAACTGAAATAAGGATCGTACGAAACAGCGTCAAAGTTGGTATTAACTCGGTAATCAAACAGCCTGCGGGCTTGAATCACAACGAGACGAAGGAAAACATCGCTTTAATTTTATTACACATGAGTGTATGAGGCAATAACAGTTGAAGTTTACAGCACACTTAAAACCAACATAAAACGTGTTGTCAGACCTCCATTAAAAAAAGGGCTGAAAGAAACTAGATTGCCTTTTGATGGCTTCAGGGGATCTTTTTAATTAAATTTCTACTTGAAATTTGAAACGCAAGGGACAATATGAGCAAAATTCTAGAGTTACTGGAAGGCTATTCGAGGATAGAATTCGAATGATCGTCTGCTATTATAAGCAGGTCAAGGAGTCAATCATTGTAAACCCCATCTCTCATGTGACTCTCTAAAATATAATTGAGTAAGTTAATTGTATACTAATAACTCCTTAGATGTTTATGGTTCAAGATTCCAGTGATGTGAAGTAGTCCTCAAGCATCCAACTATCGTTAGACAAAGTAGGGGATGCTCCAGAGAACAATCCCTTTTCCCACGTTGGGGGAGAGCCAATGAGATTTGTCCCATTCGGAGAGTTATTTGGTGGACTATAGCTAAACGAGTAATTAGCGTTTTAGAGTTTAGCGATATCAAGTGCGTCCACGATAGCTGTCGCCCTGTAAAGTCATCCCAGCAAGGATCATTTATAACATCTAATGATGTGAGGAGAGAGTGCGAACAATCAAATAACTCAACCAAATGGCGCCCTATTCGATGATTCAGTTGATGAATGATGATTAAAAATGAACAAAATGTCGACACAACAATTGCATATTATATATTATAGTTATTCAACTAGTATTATTTGAAGGGTATTGCATAAACGCAGGGGTTATTATAAAGACAATGTGATTGTTGAAGTACGTGGCTTTCAATTATCGTTTGTACAAGAATTTATCTAGAATTTTCTGTAGATAATTACTGTTTTCGCGCTTTTTCTGTGTACCAAAATGGCCTTCAGTGTTCATAGTCAAGATGGCAAGTACTGTCATTTCATTTTATAAACTTCAAAAGATGTAATCACAGAATTATATTGAATTCATCAGAAAAACTTATTTTCTTTCATTTGTACCCCAATACTATTTAAGTAATGCTATAGCAACATCAACAACTCGGGAAACTTGAAGCCTAAACGATAGTTTTTTCATCATTGATCTGACAGAAGTACCTTCTTATGTCAAATAAATCATTGAGACATTTTTCGAAACCTGGAAAAAACGGCTGGGAAATGACTTTCTCCCATTCTATAGTATTAATATCCATATTTTTCCTCAAATCCGTTTAACTGACCAGAATGGGCGGAAGTATAAAAAAAACCTAGCCTTGCGGACTGTATTTTGATCTTTTCCAAAAATTTTTTCCTACTGAAACAGAAATCTGGAGATATACTCTCAACTAGAAGGAAGTCTAGTAATTCAGAAAAATTTTTTTTTACGAAATGGATTTTTAAAAATATGTGAATAATATTATTTATTGAACGGATATGGTGTGGATTATATATGTACAAAATCCAAAATTTATGTAATATAATGTAAATATTATCAGTAATAATTGACAATTATCTTTATTGTTACGATCTCCATAATCTGTTACGAATTACTTACTTTTTGAATATATTATTCCAATATTCCATCTTTGTTTTATTGCTCGATAAAAAATGACTTTCGAAAGAATTATTTGTGATCTTCGATCATTTCGATCACTGTAGCGAGCCTATCGAAATTGCAAGTATGAGACGAACCACAGATTCTGTCAGTGTGACGAATGATTTAATTCAATAAGATCGACACTTCAAGAGATGGAATCACAGAATTGGATGGAATATGTCAATTTTTTCTTCTTGAACCAAAGCATTCATTCATAAAAGGTCAATTTGAGAAATTTATTACCCCTAAAACTACCTAAAGAGGAATCAATTCTTCATTTATAAGCTTTTCGATATTCAAAACAAAAGATTGTTCTGCAATTTCTTTTTGATGGTATTATATTCGAAAAATGCGCGTTCAACACTTGCATTCGAAATTGGATTGGAACTGTAATAAATGCTGTTTGAATGAGATTTATAGGTTATGTTTATGAAAATCAAGAAGACTTCGAGAAAATTATTTGTGATCTTCGATCATTTCGATCACTGCAGCGAGCCATCGAACTAAAAATATGAAACGAACCACAGATTCTGTGAACCCAACTGGCTGTCAGTGTGACAAATAATTACATTAAATAAGATCGACACTTCAAGAAATGGAATCACAGAATTAAATGGAATAATTCAAGTTTTGGATCAGAGAAACTCAATTCTCTTTTTCTTGAACCGAAGGATTCATTCGAAAAAGGTCAATTCGAAAAATTACTTACCCCTAAAACTACTTAAAGAGGAATACATTTTTTTTCGAAATTCTTCATTTATAAGTTTTTCGATATTTGAAACAAAATATTGTTCTGCAATTTGGTTTTGATGATATTATATTCGGAAAATGCGCGTTAGCACTTGCATTCGAAATTGGATTGGAACTGTGATAAATGCTGTTTGAATGAGATTTATAGGTTATGTTTATGAAAATCAAGAAGACTTCGAGGAAATTATTTGTGATCTTCGATCATTTCGATCACTGCAGCGAGCCATCGAACTAAAAATATGAAACGAACCACAGATTCTGTGAACCCAACTGGCTGTCAGTGTGACAAATAATTTCATTCAATAAGATCGACACTTCAAGAAATGGAATCACAGAATTAAATGGAATAATTCAAATTTTGGATCAGAGAAACTCAATTCTCTTTTTCTTGAACCGAAGGATTCATTCGAAAAAGGTCAATTCTAAAAATTACTTACCCCTAAAACTCATTAAAGAGGAATACATTTCTTTTCGAAATTCTTCATTTATAAGTTTTTCGATTTTTGAAACAAAATATTGTTCTGCAATTTGGTTTTGATGATATTATATTCGGAAAATCTGCGTTAGCACTTGCATTCGAAATTGGATTGGAACTGTGATAAATGCTGTTTGAATGAGATTTATAGGTTATGATTACGAAAATGAAGAAGACTTCGAGAAAATTATTTGTGATCTTCGATCATTTCGATCACTGTAGCGAGCATATCGAACTAAAAAGTATGAAACGAACCACAGATTCTGTGAACCTAACTGGCCGTCAGTGTGACAAATAATTTCATTCAATAAGATCGACACTTTGAAAGATGGAATCACAGAATTAAATGAAATATGTCAAAAACTCAATTTTCTTTTTCTTGAACCAAAGGATTCATTCATGAAAGGTCAATTTGAAAAATTACTCACTCCTGAAACTACCTAAAGGAGAATACATTTTTTTTTCAATTCTTCATTTATAAGCTTTTCGATATGTGAAGGAAAATATTGTTCTGCAATTTGGTTTTGATGATATTATATTCGGGAAATTCGCGTTCAACACTTGCATTCGAAATTGGATTGGAACTGTGATGAATGCTGTTTGAATGAGTATTATAGGTTATGATTATGAAAATCAAGAAGACTTCGAGAAAATTATTTGAGAACTTCGATCATTTCGATCACTGTAGCGAGCATATCGAACTAAAAAGTATGAAACGAACCACAGATTCTGTGAACCTAACTGGCCCTCAGTGTGACAAATAATTTCATTCAATAACATCGACACTTCGAAAGATGGAATCACAGAATTGAATGAAATATGTCAAAAACTCAATTTTCTTTTTCTTGAACCAAAGGATTCATTCATAAAAGGTCAACTGGAAAATTGCACACCCCTTAAACTACCTAAAGAGGAATACATTTTTTATTTGAAATTCTTCATGTATAAGCATTTCCATATTGGAAACAAAATATTGTTCTGCAATTTGTTTTTGATGATATTATATTCGGAAAATGAGCGTTCAACACTTGCATTCGAAATTGGATTGAAACTGTAATAAATGCTGTTTGAATGAGATTAATAGGTTATGTTTATGAAAATCAAAAAGACATCGAGAAAATTATTTGTGATCTTCGATCATTTCGATCACTGTAGCGACCCTATCGAACTAAAAAGTAAGAAACGAACCACAGATTCTGTGAACCCAACTGGCCGTCAGTGTGACAAATAATTTCATTTAATAAGATCGATACTTCAAGAGATGGAATCACAGAATTAAATGGAATATGTCAAATTTCATATAAAAAAACTAAATTTTCTTCTTCTTTCCACAATATTTCAGCAGGAAATGGCGCATAGTTTCTTGAATACCGAAGTTTTCGAAAATAATTCCCAGTTCAGATTTCGGCCAGGAGCCTTTGGCAAGAATAAGACACCGGGGTTTCGCCCGATCAATTTATCGACCTGGTAAGTTGGCGCGCTTTTGCACAAAACCTAATTTTAGGGTTTAGTGTCTGGTTCGCTTCCGACGAAACCCCTTCTGATGCGACTCCGGAAGACGCGCTGAAGATGGACGACCGAATCGTGGATTTAATTTTCGCGGGGTCCCTCGAAAACCTCCCGCCCGTCAGTTCGAAAATAGTTCGGATCTTCACCAGCTCAACATTCACCGGTAAGAGTTCATCCTTCATTCAATATCTATGTTTCTTCTTCTTGTGGGGAATAAACTTCTCAAAATGTCAACAATCACTCATTCACCCGACATAATAAGGAAGTCATTCATCGCTCATGGTCAACAATGAAGCGAATATTTTATTATATAATTATGTTTTCGATATGGAAAGCCAACTTTTAAAAAAAAGTTATTTATTTACAACGGGCGATTATCCGACCTATCTATCATTCAGTATAGAAGAAACTACTTTGATTATTGACGACTGATTCGTCTTCAGAGGTATTTATAACATTATCTTATCTAAAAGTTCTGGAATGAAAAATAACAAACAATGAACACCTGCACTTGTGCGTCATTGAAATTGAATGAGTAACTAGAATTATACATAGTCATATTAAATCTCGGATGGAAATAGATAAAGAGCTCATCTGAGGTATACAGGGTTGGCATTATGTAATTATATGTGATGAAATTTTCTTTGCATTGTTGATGTTACTGGTATTCATGGACACTACCTAAACCTGATATAAATCATATTTGACAAATGCTCTCTCGAATGAATTCAGATACAACGATGGAGAGAAACACACTCATGGCGAAATGTTATCCAAGGATAAAGGATTATTGTCGAGAAAAGCACGGTCTGGAATTCCAGGTGAGTTTTCCTATTCAATAATTTCCTTCTCGACAGATATACCTAACCTCAAACACCCCCCTGTCGTTCACATTCGCCCTGAAATTAATGCTAGTTTGATTAATCACCTCCAGAACCGATGAGCACAAATAATTAATCGTTCAAATTTACTGTCCATTGTTGGATGGTTCTGCAAGGCTCCATTGTACGGTTTTCCTCCGTGGAAAGCAACTGGAGTTCAAGTTAAATGCTGATATTTCGGTCATTTAGATGGAGATTAATGACGAAGACATCTGCACTCTCCCATAAATCCTTGATTTATTTCGTCTGCGCTTATTACAGTCAGAACAGTAAAATACAAAGATTACGATGTATACAGGGTGAGCATTGAACACCCTATATTTAACTTCTTATGATTGGTTTCGAGAAAAAAATTCTTGGAAAAATCTTAATGAGTTTGCATGCAAAAACGAAAGTTCATGCAGTTATCGATTGACCTCCTGTGTTGGGTCATAGTCGTACCACCTTGTACCACACCTGAAAGAGTGGCAAGGTCAAATAAACAATTTGCATGCGATTCCTTAAGAAAAAGAAATGAAAACTTCCAGGCTACTAAAATTTATCGAAGTTAATTAATTAATACTGGGTGTTCTTCTTTACATGTCACATAGTATATTTCATAGGTGGTGGATATGAGATGGGGAGTAAGAGACGAAGCTACAGATGATCACATGACGACTGAGCTCTGCATGAAGGAAATCCAGAATTGTCAAAGACTCTCCATGGGTCCAAACTTTGTAGTAAGTAATATGAGGGATGTCAAATAAATGAGCTGCTTCTGAGACTAGTCTACGTTTTGTTATCCATATATATCCTAGGTTTTCCTTGGACAAAAATATGGTTATCGCCCTATTCCAACCTACATCCTGTCATCAGAACTCCAGATGATCAGGGACGAAGTGGCTAACACTGGCAGCGATCCAACAATAATCGACACGTGGTACAGAAAAGATAGTAATGCTGTACCTCCAATCTCTGTTCTTCAACCGATTTCGTCTATACTCATCAATTTCAACAACAAGGTAAGTTTCAGAGGTTAAAAAAAATTTGGAAAGCATGAAGCTTTTTCGCGCTTATTTCTGTGTACCAAAGAGGCTTTCGGGGTTCAGTATGACAAGTGCTGTCATTTTATTTTATAAACTTCAAGAGATGGAATCACCGAATTATATTGAATATTTCAGAAAAACTCTTCTTTTTCTGTGTACCAAAACGGCCTTCAGTGTTCATTGTAAGTATGACAAATACTGTCAATTCATTTTTATAAACTTCAAAAGATGGAATCACCGAATTATATTGAATATATCAGAGAAATCCTTTTTTTTTCTGCGTACCAAAACGGTCTTCAGTGTTCATTGTTATTATGACAAGAACTGTAATTTTTTTTACGAACTTCAAAAGATGAAATCACCGATTTATATTGAATAGGTATATCAAAAAACTCAATTTTCTGTGTGTATCAAAATGGATTGTGTTCATTGTCAGTAAGATTGTTACTGTCATTTTCTTTTCATGAACTTCAAAAGATGGAATCGCCGAATTGTATTGAATATTTCAGAAAACCCTTTCTTTTTCTGTGTACCAAAACCGCCTCCAGTGTTCATTGTCTGTATGACAAGTAGTGTCACTTTGTTTTTATAAACTTCAAAAGATGGAATCACCGAATTATAATGAATATATCAGAAAATCTCCTTTTCTTTCTGTGTACCAAAACGGCTTTCAGAGAGTCCCGAAGTTGCAAGCGGAAGACCAAGCGAAATGGTGGGCCACCTTGGAAAAGTTCCAGAAGCTCTTCCGCAAAGCGTCATCTTCCTTGCACCAACAAGGGAAGATGGACGATGACGCCAAGCACAATTACTTTATGGCAGGTACATAAAATTACAAATCACTAAAATTCGATACTAAACGCAACTTTCGTTTATCTTCAGTCACTGAAAGAGAAGTTATCAATGGGATTCTCAACGTTAAGAACACGAAGAACCATTGCTTGGCCTACGTCAGATACATCAACAATATAAATTTGCAGAATTTGAAGAAGGCTTCACTTTTCGTGGATATCATCAACAGAAGCTTGGATACGGAGTCGGTTAAGTTACTCGCTAATTTGCGAGATGAGAGATTGCCGAATAAGATCGAAACAAGTAATTTTCAGAAGTAAGTTTTTTTTGGTTAGAACATTATGGAATTAGTGAAAAATTTATCCATATCAACAACAACCCATCAATCCATAGAGAAAATAAATTTCCAACAAATATGTAAAATTAGTAAAAACTCGGAAGTTACCCATTCGGGTCGCGATGCCCCTCGAACCGCGAGACTAATTAGACAGCTATGTTCCAGATACAATATAGAATGGATAGGAAGGGAAGGTCTAGATCCCGAGACACACGATGAATACTTGAAACACTTCATTTCCCATTTCTACAAGAATATAGTGAAACTGGTCGACAGAGCGATGAGGAAAGAAGATTCCAGCGCTCAAGGACAGATAGTAACGGAAATTTTACAGCACTTACATGCATGCAACAATTCTGTTAGAGTAAGTGGATATTTGAAACAGAAAAAAAAATTACTATATTTCTTGTTTCTTATATCTTAGGTATTTTATGGACGAGAGGATACCCTCGAACTGGTCCACCAGTATATGGTCCAAGATTCTGATTCCCTCCTCATCTTATATGGAGAAGGAGGTTGTGGTAAAACATCTCTACTGGCCAAAGCGGCCAGTATGTGCACTGGAAAAGATTGGTTCGAGAACGCAAAACCAATAAGCATCATAAGGTTTTTAGGAACAACACCGGATTCTTCTGCGTTAACTCCAACTTTGATATCGATTTGCCAACAGGTAAAACAAACCGAAATTAATTTTCGATGGAAAATCAGGGTTTGTAATCCAAAATTCGAGCAATATGAAAATATTATCTTATAACTTCATTTTATTTTTATGAACTTCAAAAGATTGAATATATCGGAAAACCCTATTTTTTTTCTATGTACTGAAATGGCCGTCAGTGTTCATTGTCAGTATGACATTATTACTGTCATTTTATTTTTATAAATTCTAAAGATGGAATTTTATAGAATATATAAAGGCGTGTACAGACATGCTCCGAATATCGTACCGAACCGCGTCGCGTACCCCGCGAGAGCGAATCAAATTCACGAATTCAAATTACACCTCTACGTGCGATGAATTTGATTCGCTCTCGCGGGGTACGCGACGCGGTTCGGTACGATATTCGGAGCATGTCTGTACACACCTTAAGAGAACTCAAATTATTTCCTGTGCACCAAAATGGTCTTCAGTGTTCATTGTCAATTTGACAAATACTGTCAATTTATTTTTCTTTACTTCGATAGACGGAATGCCGGGATTATATTGAAATATAAGAAAACTAACTTGAACATTTACCTATTTCAGATATCTTATAAATTCATTCCATTTTCATAAACTTCATAAGATTGAATAAATTAGAATACCCTCATTTTTTTTCTATGTACCGAAATGGCCGTCAGTGTTCATTGTCAGTATGACATTACTACTGTCATTTTATTTTTATGAACTTCGAAAGATGGAACCACCGAATTGTACAGAATATATAAGAAAACTCAAATTGTTTCTGTGTACCAAAATGGCCTTCAGTGTTCATTTGACAAACACTCTAAATTAGTTTTTCTGAACTTCAATAGACGGAATCCCGGAATTGTATTGAATATATAAGAAAACTAAATGTTTCTTCTGTGTATCAAAAAGGACTTCGTATTTTAAGCTAAATTAAATTTAGTAAGCATAAAATTATGCGACACTTAAACATTTACCTATTTTAGATATCTTATAGATTCATTCCATTTTCATAAACTTCATAAGATTGAATATATTAGAACACCCTCATTTTTTTTTCTATGTACCGAAATGGCCGTCAGTGTTCATTGTCAGTAAGACATTACTACTGTCATTTTATTTTTATGAACTTCGTAAGATGGAACCACCGAATTGTGAAGAATATATAAGAAAACTCGAATTTTTTCTGTGTACCAAAATGGCCTTCAGTGTTCATTGTCAATTTGACAAACACTCTGAATTTATTTTTCTGAACTTCAATAGGAATGGAATCCCGGAATTATATTGAATATATAAGAAAACTAAATGTTTCTTCTGTGAATCAAAAAGGTCTTCATATTTCAAGCTGAATTAAATTTAGTAAGCGTAAAATTATGCGACATTTGAACATTTACCTATTTCAGATATCTTATAACTTCATGCTGCCCTTTGAGGGAATCCCGGATGATCTCGTTCCTTTAACAGCACATTTCAAACAACTCTTGACCCTAGCCACAAAGGATCAACCGCTTCTGCTTTTTCTTGATTCCGTGGATCAGTTGACGGGAACCCAAGATGCAAATAAAGTATCCTGGTTGCCAACTCGACTTCCACCATATTGTAAGGTACTGTTTCAACACTATTTTACTTAATTAAAACCTTGCGATAGAATGATGTATATTTTTCAGTATTTCATATCACAGTAAAGCTTTCACCTAATGTCAATTAGTTTGCTACTAACAAATATCGTTCTCTTCAAGAAAAAAAACTATAAAGGGATTTGGCGTTTGGACTTCCTTTCCAGGGCTGCATCGTAATTTCTTTGTCTTCGAGCAAGTCTCTCCTGCTTCAAACATTTCACCATTTGTGTATCTTGCGAGTTGCAAACTCCGAAGAACTTAAGGAACGGGTTCTGAAGAAAACGAATTTGAAGAAAATTTCAAGGCTTATTTTAGTCACCGTACCTCACCGTGACAATTCTGGAGCGATTCTATCAACTCATTGCATTTATCTGTGTGTAAATGACTGGATAAATCTGGATGCATCTCAAAAACAAGAATAGATTTCCTAAAAATTACCTAAATATATTTGTTTGGTCAATACGGAAAATGAGGTTAGCTCATTTGATCTGTCAGTGTCGCCGTAACCATAGAGAATAATATATAAAGTTTGGTCTTTGTGAATTCAATTTGGCCAGAGTTATATACAGGCTGTGTTTTCCTTCCAGATTCTCGTGTCTTGCGCTTCGGAAGAAGAAAATCCGGAAGTCTCGCGAGAGTATCACGTTCTACGACGTATGGTGGACAAAGATGATCATTTCATCAAAGTGACCTCCTTAGGGGAAGATTTGGCCATGCAAGTGATCAAGTAAGATGGGAAATCCCTTTTTTGAATGTTCGACGATTGGGTCATTTATCTTTCCAGAATGTGGATGAGAACTTCTTGTCGCGATCTGACCAACTACCAGTGGCGTCTCGTATCGAATGCCATCGACAAATGCAGTCTACCGATTTTCGTCAAATTGGTGTTCGCGGAAATCTGCAGATGGAGGAGCTACACGAAATCTGCCGATACCCACTTGGCCAACACCGTTATGGATTCTATCATGATGTTGTTTGAGAGAATTGAGAAACAGGTGAGAATGAGGTTAAGTTAGGTTAGGTTCTGAGTCATTAACGTTTTCAGCACGGTAGGATCTTGGTGTTCCACGGCTTGGCATATATAACTGCTGCTAAAAGCGGTTTGTCCGAGTCTGAGTTAGAAGATCTCATCTCCCTCGACGATAAAGTATTGGACGATGTGTACCAGTACCATCTCCCACCGGTTAGGCGAATACCGCCTTTATTGTGGACGAGAATAAGAAATGATTTACCGAATTACTTGTCGGAAAGGGAAGCTGATGGGGTTAGCGTGATGAATTGGTATCACAGGTAATTTACGAAAAAATTGGAATGAACTTTTTTCTCATCGATATTTTCCAGGCAGTTTCGTGATGCCGCCAAAGAAAGATATTTCAAGAATATGAACATGGCGACGTACTTCCATTCTATGATTGCCGATTACTTCCTTGGCATATGGGGGGGCGGTGTTCCTAAACCGTTCAAATACACCGAAATACAGAGACACAGGTAAAACACCGAAGAAGATGCCTATTGGCTTCTCTGGTTAGGATCGCAACCCTGCGCACGGCGACTATTCGCGATTCCAAAAGTCTGAACGCCTCCTGCCGGCCAAATCCCGAACCTAGAAAAAGAGTATTGTTTTAATCTATCACTTGCTTTTATGCCAGTTGCCAGATATTTTTATTTTTATTTTATATCCAGGAACCAGAGGTATTCGTGAGATTTATTTAGATATTTTTATCGTTTTCTGAGCAGAGTAATTAGTATTGGAAAAAATATTCGGTTAGGTATTTATATCAGTGTTATTCAGTTGAAATACGTTCACGAAGTTATAGGTTACATGTTTGATTCCAATTTTCTGGGGCAGGTTTGACTGGTGATTCAGAAAGGTAATTGAAGAATTATCAACAAGAGTGATATGAAATTGAGAAATTAGGATCATCTTCAAGGTGAAGTCAGAATGAAACAATTTTATGTTTAAATAATATATGAACATGAAATTTAGGACATTGGATTGTATAACAATTAGTGAACAAAGTTCTTGTACTAGAAAAAAACAGTTTACAATTGTAATTGTTGTGTCTTCAATTGCTCCTCGAAGAAAAATCAAAACATGGCTATACATTTCCATTAATTTCATAAGAAAGATGGCTCAGCGGTTTGTGTCACTAATGCCTTTGGCATAGTGGACAAAATAGACCGAAGAAAAGCACAGATGATCGACTATTAGGTGTTCCAAATAATTGAACACTGTCGTCAAACTCAAATAGTGCTCCATTGTTCCTGTTGAATTTCTTCACCTCAAATCAAACTTGACACTATCCTATCAATGATCCAATCATTCACTAAAAAATCTTGACATAAAATTCACAAAATCGAAGGAAAAACCTGAAATAATCCGTTTTATCACGATCAATCCACGTTTTCCTCCATGTTTGTTTACATTTCGCAGCGCCCTCATCGGTACTTGGAATCGCGAATTGGAGCGCAGCATAGTGTACTTTAGCGCCCTCCACTAATTTTGATAAATTTTTTATGAACACACATTTTCATTACTATCATCGAATGGTACTAGTTTAAATCTCAGGAAACTTAGAACATATGTTTTTTTTTTGAAAACTTGGAAAATGATAAAATTCTGACATTTCAATGTCAGTTTGAGTAGAAAAATTGCAGTTTTTAACGGACCTACCAACATGAAAGTTTCGAATATTCATTAACTTTTCTTTTTCTTCTTTTGAATATTGTGCCATTTCTTACCATACCATACATACCAAGAATTTCGAAATTTACAATTCGATGAGTATAATTTTTTATCTTTCGACCTACCCCAACGCCGTGATAACCCTATCAAAACAATACCTTAGGCTTCCACCCTTATTTTAAAAATTTTTCGAGATTTGTAATCTGAATTGAATTAAATCTAATACGTATAACCTAACCAATCCACATTACTTTTGTGATTCGTAATTAAGAAGACAGGAGCTTTCAATGCCTTACATTGGTAGTACTGACGTATATATATTGGTAATCCGGTTTAACTGTCATATGTCTGAAATGTGGTTGCAAATGTCAATATTTACGTATTTTTAATGCAACTTTCAAAAAATCATATCTCATAAACTAAGATTTTCCTGAGGTTAAGAATGTTACCATTCGTTTTTTCTTCCACAATTGCATCCAGGAAAAAATTTTCGACCGGATCTGTAGTGGGCACTAAAGTGAACAATAGCATTTCAAGGTGGCCAATGGAACCAAACACAGTGTAAAAACTGCTGCAAATGAATTGAAAACAATGAAAAAACTCTGGCTCTCACTGAAGTCACTTCTCTTCTCTAACCAGATTCAACCTGACCGACAAAGAGGGTGTAGCAGACAGAAAAGTACCAGTTCAACCCTTGCTGTTCTATTCGAAGGATGGTAAAATATCCAGATATAACCTAAGGAAGGTAATACGATACTCACTGAAGAAAAAATTATAAAAAGCACTGCCGTGAAGTCATCAGGAGCTTTTGGGCGCTCGTTCATCCACCTTGTAGGTAGATTCGCATTTTCCAGTTTTGGAAACCAATTGAATAAATTCTTGACAGCTATCAAAAAAATTACAGCAGCGCTTTGTCAATTATGCCGAATCAGCTGTTACAGAAATATAAGAATTTTTTTTTCAATAATTCGCTAGACTCTTCTACGGTTTCTATGGTCTATTGGCACGTAGTTTAAATACATTATTCTTCATCTATGTTTGAAAATCAGTTGTTTCGAAATTATCAGGAAAAAATATTTTGAACGACCATATTTACTGAACCCCTAGTATAATTTTGCTCATTGATGAACGTGACCTTTTTATTAGAGATCAAAACCCACCCTGAAAATTTCAAGGATCTAGGTCTTTCCGTTCGAAAGTTATAATTTTCTATGTTTTCTATGGTTTTGGTCAAGTGATCTGGACAAAATTTCGCATGTAGATTAAATTCTCCATCTGAGTGCGAAATTTCATCTCGATCCAATCAGTAGTTTCGAAGTAATCAGAAAAACAAACTTTTGAACGGCCATATTTACGGAACCCCTGGTCGAATTCTGCCCAATAACTAACTTAACCGCGGCATTCAAGATTTGGACTTATCGTGAAAGTTTAGAGGTCGTTCCATTCGAGAGTTATCGTGTATACGGACGGACAGACTCGAATTTTTCGAGGGATTCGTCATCAGTAAGTCGAACCTTGTCGATTGAGACTATCTTCGGCTCAAAATTCGAAAAATACAGACATCGTGATGAAATGATATAGCCCTCGTGTAAGTAGAACGAGCGCTCAAAAATCGAACGTTTCCTTTCAGTTTGGTGAATTACCATTTCATCTCGTGCGTTCAAGAAGATTCAAGGACTTGTACGAGAATGTGCTCTTCAACTACGAGTGGTTACATGCCAAGCTATCCAGTTGTCCACTACAAGCAGTCCTTTCAGATTACGAAGATGCGAGTCATAACATAGAAAACAAAGATTCCAGAAGGTATCTTGAAGCTTCTATCTTAATTCTTTACTTGACTTAATACTTCATTTCAGGGAGCTCACATTGGTAGCCGATGCACTTCGTCTGGGTGGGGCTGTCTTAGGGCAACATCCCAACATGTTAGCACCACAGCTCATCGGAAGGCTTCTTCCCGAGGTAGCTAAGAACCCGAACATCAAGATGTTGCTGAACGATTGCGACATTAAAGGTCCAAACCACTGCGCTTTGTTGCCAGTATATCATTGTCTGCATACACCTGGTGGACCTCTGAAGGTGAGCATCAAATGTCAACGTTTTCCGAGGGTATCTAAACGTTATTTCCAGTATTCCTTGGAGGGACATCAATTCGCTGTCTTCTCCATATGTCTTACAAGTGACTACCGTTACATTGTGTCAGTTTCGAACAGATTCATCACTTGGGATCTTTCTACCAGTGATCTCACAAGGGATGTGAACCCTAACATCGAAGGAATCATGCAGCAACTAGCCCTAAGTCCTGATAATAAATGGGCTGCAGCCTATACCAATAACAACCAGGTACTACACATCTTGTAAAGGTAAAAAAAAAAACCAACAACTAAACTATTTTCCAGACAGTCCTTCTGAATATGCTTTCAAGTGAATTCATCGTTTTCGATAATCCTTTGGGGGAAGGAGAAAACGTGGTTGGGGTGTCATTATTGAATTATAGCCTCTTCATTTATGGTTGTAAAAATTGGATTAGGTTTGATATGAGGGGGAATAAGGAGGGTGTATATGAGAACACGGTGGACCCAAACGAGTGGACCATCCTCAGTAAGTAGATCGGGAAGTTTTTACAAGAGATGGTTGGACCTCAACAAGTTTGTTTCAGCAATGGAATTCGATAACAAAACCACATACAGAACGATATATTGGAAAGGAGACTTAGATGACGAGAGGATGTTGATGCTCTCACAGTACGAGGGGGTGGAATATGATCCTCTGGAATTCCACAGGTAAACATGTAAAGTTCTAGACTTTTAGATACACATTCTGTTATAAAAACGAATCAGGCAAATCGGAGATATTGGAAGTTGAAAAAAAATTTACTCCATTACTCGTGAAACGGCCGATTTCATGCATTAGGTGAATATTGAAAACTTCATTTAGTTGAGATTTAGCAACTTTTTCACGTCACTTGAATCGATCGAATCAGGCAAATCGGAGATATTGGAATTGAAAAAAAAAAGTTACTTCACTTCTGGTGAAACTGTCGATTTCATGCATTAAGTAAATATTGAAAACTACATTCAGTTGAGATGTAGCAACTTTTTCACTACACTTAAGTCGATAGAACCAGGCAAGTCGGAGATATTGGAAGTTGAAGAAAAAGTTCGAATTCAGGAATGAAAATTGAAAAATTATACTAGATAAACTAATAGCAAGCCAACAAAATCTAGTATAATTTTTCAATTTTCATTCCTGAATTCGATAATTTCAGATGAACAGCCGTATATTATTCTTTAGAAAAAAAAGTTACTCCATTTCTGGAGAAACTGCCGATTTTATGCATCAAGTAAATATTGAAAACTTCATTCTGTTGAGATGTAGCAACTTTTTCAATACACGTGAGTCGATAGAACCAGGCAATTCGGAGATATTGGAAGTTGAAAAAAAGTTCGAATTCAGGAATGAAAATTGAAAAATTATACTAGATAAACTAGTAGCAAGCCAACAAAATCTAGTATAATTTTTCAATTTTCATTCCTGAATTCGATAATTTCATATGAACAGCCGTATATTATTCTTTAGAAAAAAAAGTTACTCCATTTCTGGTAAAACTGCCGATTTCATGCATTAAGTGAATATTGAAAACTTCATTCAGATGAGATGTAGCAACTTTTTCACTACACTTGAGTCGATAGAACTAGGTAAGTCGGAGATATTGGAAGTTGAAGAAAAAGTTCGAATTCAGGAATGAAAATTGAAAAATTATACTAGATAAACTAGTAGCAAGCCAACAAAATCTAGTATAATTTTTCAATTTTCATTCCTGAATTCGATAATTTCAGATGAACAGCCGTATATTATTCTTTAGAAAAAAAAGTTACTCCATTTCTGGTGAAACTGCCGATTTCATGCATTAAGTAAATATTGAAAACTTCATTCAGTTGAGATGTAGCAACTTTTCCACTACACTTGAGTCGATAGAACCAGGCAAGTCGGAGATATTGGAAGTTGAAGAAAAAGTTCGAATTCAGGAATGAAAATTGAAAAATTATACTAGATAAACTAGTAGAAAGCCAACAAAATCTAGTATAATTTTTCAATTTTCATTCCTGAATTCGATAATTTCAGATGAACAGCCGTATATTATTCTTTAGAAAAAAAAGTTACTCCATTTCTGGTAAAACTGCCGATTTCATGCATTAAGTGAATATTGAAAACTTCATTCAGATGAGATGTTGCAACTTTTTCACTACACTTGAATCGATAGAACCAGGCAAGTCGGAGACATTGGAAGTTGAAGAAAAAGTTCGAATTCAGGAATGAAAATTGAAAAATTATACTAGATAAACTAATAGCAAGCCAACAAAATCTAGTATAATTTTTCAATTTTCATTCCTGCATTCGATAATTTCAGATAAACAGCCGTATATTATTCTTTAGAAAAAAAAGTTACTCCATTTCTGGTGAAACTGCCGATTTCATGCATCAAGTAAATTTCGAAAACTACATTCAGTTGAGATGTAGCAACTTTTTCAATACACGTGAGTCGATAGAACCAGGCAAGTCGGAGATATTGGAAGTTGAAAAAAAGTTCGAATTCAGGAATGAAAATTCAAAAATTATACTAGATAAACTAATAGCAAGCCAACAAAATCTTGTATAATTTTTCAATTTTCATTCCTGAATTCGATAATTTCAGATGAACAGCCGGATATTATTCTTTAGAAAAAAAAGTTACTCCATTTCTGAAGAAACTGCCGATTTCATGCATTAAGTAAATATTGAAAACTTCATTCAGTTCAGATGTAGCAACTTTTTCACTACACGTGAGTCGATAGAACCAGGCAAGTCGGAGATATTGGAAGTTGAAAAAAAGTTCGAATTCAGGAATGAAAATTGAAAAATTATACTAGATAAACTGATAGCAAGCCAACAAAATCTAGTATAATTTTTCAATTTTCATTCCTGAATTCGATCATTTCAGATGAACAGTCGTATATTATTCTTTAGAAAAAAAAGTTTCTCCATTTCTGGAGAAACTGCCGATTTTATGCATCAAGTAAATATTGAAAACTTCATTCTGTTGAGATGTAGCAACTTTTTCAATACACGTGAGTCGATAGAACCAGGCAAGTCGGAGATATTGGAAGTTGAAAAAAAGTTCGAATTCAGGAATGAAAATTGAAAAATTATACTAGATAAACTGATAGCAAGCCAACAAAATCTAGTATAATTTTTCAATTTTCATTCCTGAATTCGATCATTTCAGATGAACAGTCGTATATTATTCTTCAGAAAAAAAAGTTACTCCATTTCTGGAGAAACTGCCGATTTCATGCATTAAGTAAATATTGAAAACTTCATTCAGTTGAGATGTAGCAACTTTTCCACTACACTTGAGTCGATAGAACCAGGCAAGTCGGAGATATTGGAAGTTGAAGAAAAAGTTCGAATTCAGGAATGAAAATTGAAAAATTTTACTAGATAAACTAGTAGAAAGCCAACAAAATCTAGTATAATTTTTCAATTTTCATTCCTGAATTCGATAATTTCAGATGAACAGCCGTATATTATTCTTTAGAAAAAAAAGTTACTCCATTTCTGGTAAAACTGCCGATTTCATGCATTAAGTGAATATTGAAAACTTCATTCAGATGAGATGTAGCAACTTTTTCACTACACTTGAGTCGATAGAACCAGGTAAGTCGGAGATATTGGAAGTTGAAGAAAAAGTTCGAATTCAGGAATGAAAATCCAAAAATTATACTAGATAAACTAGTAGCAAGCCAACAAAATCTAGTATAATTTTTCAATTTTCATTCCTGAATTCGATAATTTCAGATGAACAGCCGTATATTATTCTTTAGAAAAAAAAGTTACTCCATTTCTGGTAAAACTGCCGATTTCATGCATTAAGTGAATATTGAAAACTTCATTCAGATGAGATGTTGCAACTTTTTCACTACACTTGAATCGATAGAACCAGGCAAGTCGGAGATATTGGAAGTTGAAGAAAAAGTTCGAATTCAGGAATGAAAATTGAAAAATTATACTAGATAAACTAATAGCAAGCCAACAAAATCTAGTATAATTTTTCAATTTTCATTCCTGCATTCGATAATTTCAGATGAACAGCCTTATATTATTCTTTAGAAAAAAAAGTTACTCCATTTCTGGTGAAACTGCCGATTTCATGCATCAAGTAAATATTGAAAACTTCATTCTGTTGAGATGTAGCAACTTTTTCAATACACGTGAGTCGATAGAACCAGGCAAGTCGGAGATATTGGAAGTTGAAAAAAAGTTCGAATTCAGGAATGAAAATTCAAAAATTATACTAGATAAACTAATAGCAAGCCAACAAAATCTTGTATAATTTTTCAATTTTCATTCCTGAATTCGATAATTTCAGATGAACAGCCGGATATTATTCTTTAGAAAAAAAAGTTACTCCATTTCTGAAGAAACTGCCGATTTCATGCATTAAGTAAATATTGAAAACTTCATTCAGTTCAGATGTAGCAACTTTTTCACTACACTTGAGTCGATAGAACCAGGCAAGTCGGAGATATTGGAAGTTGAAAAAGTCACTCCATTTCTGGCGAAACTGCCGATTTCATGCATTAAGTAAATATCAAAAACTTCATTCAGTTGAAATGTAGCAACATTTTCACTACACTTGAGTCGATCGAATCAGGCAAATCGGAGATATTGGAAGTTGAAAAAAAAATTACTACATTTCTCGTGAAACGGACGATTCCATACATTAGGTAGATATTGAAAAATTCATTTATTTAAAATGCCGCAACTTTTTTACTACACTTGTTAATTCTTCACGATTCACGAAATGTTCCATTAACCTTCGCTTCTTTATTTCATAACTAACCACGAACTCTCAGTTCGATCACATTGGTATTTTTCGAATTATTGAGAAAAATAACATTCAGATGGAACTTTTCGGCGGATTTGGCCCATTAACAAACCCAAACTATCCTTTCAGTGCCTTGGTTTTCTCCAAGAACAAGGATATAATGTATGCATGTACCACCGAAGGTGCATATTGTGTCTCGAAGTTCAAGAGAAACTGCGAAACTAATAAGTGGGAACTTGTTGAAGATCTCTCCCGCACCCAAAATGATGTTAACGAAACTTTGCTCCAACTGAAACTGGATAAAAAGGACGAAACGCTCTTTGGTAAGGGATCTTTTCAACTGGGATTTTTTTTAGAGCCAATGTTGAATGTTTCAGCTTCGACAAGCAACGGCTTCATCGTTTGGTACCTGAGCGAAGAAGCTGAAAAACACGGACAGTTCCTACCCTTACCCTATGGCATCAGGAACATCACAACCAGAATGTTACAGTCCAACTCCATAATGCTCAGCGCACACAAGAACTACGCCATAGCAGGCGTCAGGTAAGTTTCCCGACCAAAATAGGAGAAATTCATCATATAACTATTCACAGGAAAAACTTGTACGTATGGAGCATGGAAACCCAGAAACTGATGAAGGTTTTAGACGCCCATTTCGCCAGGATCGTCCAGTTGGAACCCCTAACCATCGGGCACTGGAACTGTATCGTGACTTCCTCCATAGACCGAACTGTGAAGGTTTGGAATATTAACAATATATTCGAACAGGTCCACGTTATCGACCGGCATGAGTTGCAAATCGACTCTATCAGGTCAGTGTTGGAGAGGATTTAGGTCACTGACTAAGACGAACCTTCTCTTATATGTTGTAGTTTATCGAATGATCTTAGTTTGGCGGTTACTGTGACGAGGAACTGCGTTGGTGTTTGGAATTTAAGGATTGGGAAGCTGATAGCGAAACTTGCAGATAGTCCTTTAGGGGCTATAGTTACCCACGCTTGCATCACACCAGATGGAAGGTACATAATCTCTTCTGAATCTGGCAACTTCCTCATTTGGTTGAGGATGACCGAGATGGTAGTTTTCAAAGAAGAGCAACCAGGCATAAAACAGCTTACATTAATAGAGTCCGGAACTAAAGTACTGACCATATCTAAACCTAGTAACGCATCTGGAACTGATTTGGTCAGGACAACAGCTACAGTGTGCGTCAGAGACCTCCCAAGTACTCCCTCGAAGTCTCCTTAGTGGCAAAAAAAACTCATTAAATTCTTCTAGGTGGAGAAATGATTTACAGCTTCGAATACCCCGTTCGAAGCTTCACCGGGGTGCCTTTCCGACAGGCCATCATCACCTCCGACGGTCTCCACATGGTCCTTTGCGCTGCAGATAAGACCAACCGGGATTGTATAATCGTTCATAACGCCCTAACTGGTCAATTAGAACACAAGATTTCGTTGAAACAGAGTGGGATCAAGGATTGCAGCGGGCTCATTGCTATGCCACACAAAGGACATTTGGTAGCCGTCATGACACCGGATAAAGGTGCAATCTTCGACATAAAAAATAAGAAATATTTGAGGTCCATTCCGAAATGGGGTGGGATGGTGACGAAGGATGGTAAATATGGATTATACGCTCCGCAAAGGTAAAAAAAATTAGAAAAATTGATAAACGTAAATGAGAATCCTGTTAATTTCAGAGGTGGCCTCGAATTACTGGAACTCAAGAAGGGTCAGAGTGTTAAGACGTATATACCAAGGGTGGCAGAAGGTGTTTTCAGTATTATATGTCTCTTCAATAAAACAGACGAGTATGTTTTATATTATCACAATGGGAGGAAAACTTTGAGAGTGTTCAGGTGATTAAGCTGAAGGATTAAATTGTTGTAATCGAATAAAAATGTTGATTTTTTAGAACAAGCGATGAAGAAATGGTAGCCAATTATAGGGTACAAGCTGAGTTAACTGCCATCGAAAGTACGCCAGATGGTAAAGCTCTAGTTCTTGGCACTGTGGATGGTTGCATGTCGGTCCAAGCTATACTCGATACGAAAAAAGGGGATGTTACGGAGTATTTGGCCGAAATGCCATCAAGGGATGAAGAGGTAAAGGAATTTTTTTTGTGCTTAAACGTTTCAAGCAAATTTGTTTGTTTTCAGTGGGCCAAAAAGGTGGAGAAAATGAAAGCTCAAACCAGATTCAAAGCTGCGACATCCATAGTGAAGCTTGCAACGCTCTTTAAACAAGAAAATAATAATAAAAGTCCTGCAATTATTGCAACATAAATGGGTATATCACACCCATTGTAGAATAAGGAGACAACTCAAAAAATGACAATTTTGTGTTAGTGACGGTGTTGGAACTCAGGAAGTAACCCTTTTCTTACGTGCAATATCAGAATAACTCTAGTTGGCCTCTCCGCCACATAAGAGACTGTTCGTGAAGAAAGGTAACATATCAAATTTCTTGGAAAAACAGTAGAATATTTCACCACGACGGGAAACATTGCATTAGGTAATTCAATATTGTGTGCTAGAGTTATAATGTTCGAATGGATTGCTGCAGTAATTACAAATGTTCAGAGTGTTAAATTGAGTAAGTACACAAAAGTAGAGAACGAAAACTTCCGTAAACCAAAACTTCAAATACGATTTCCCAACAAAATCAAATTTTGAGTTGTCTCGTTATTCTACGACGGGTGCGATATGTATGTACGAAAAGAATTAAATCAGATGCTTATCTTATTTTTATAGGGTATTGACGAGAAATATATGTAGTGTTACGCATTTATCTTTTTTTCTCTCCTACCAAAGTATGTCATGGGTTATAGTTTACCTTAGATTTTGATGTTTTTTTTTTGTGAAAGAAAGCAAATGCTATATACTGAATGTTTGATATGAATTAAAACGTTCCAGGATTGAAGAATATTTGGAATTTAAAAGCGATACTACAGTTATATTAATCACAACCGATATAAAACAGATTTCGATTAGGATATTCAGAAAATTTTTAAACAATAATAATTTCTATAAATGTTCCAAATATATGAGATATATTTATTTTGATGACATATTATATAAAGTATTTTTTGTGAGAGAAAGCAAATGGTATATACTGAATGTTTGATATGAATTAAAACATTCCAGGATTCAAGAATATTTGGAATTTAAAAGCGATAGTACAGTTACATCAATCACAACGGATATAAAATAGATTTCGATTCGGATATTCAGAAAATTTTTAAACAATAATTTCTATAAATGTCCCAAATATATAAGATATATTTATTTTGATGACATATTATATAGAGTATTTTTTGTGAAAGAAAGCAAATGGTATATCCTGAATGTTTGATATGAATTAAAACGTTCCAGGATTAAAGAATATTTGGGATTTAAAAGCGATAGTACAGTTATATTAATTACAACCGATATAAAATAGATTTCGATTCGGATATTCAGAAAATTTTTAAACAATAATAATTTCTATAAATGTCCCAAATATATAAGATATATTTATTTTGATTACATATTATACAAAGTATTTTTTTTGGGAGAAAGCAAATGGTATATACTGAATGAATTAAAACCTTCCTGGATCTAAGAATATTTGGAATTTTGAAGCGATAGTACAGTTATATTTTTCACAACCGATATAAAATAGATTTCGATTCGATATTCAGAAAATTTTTAAACAATAATAATTTCTATAAATGTCCCAAATATATAAGATATATTTATTTTGATGACATATTATATAAAGTATTTTTTGTTAGATAAAGCAAATTGTATATACTGAATGTTTGATATGAATTAAAACATTCCAGGATTAAAGAATATTTGGAATTTTGAAGCGATAGTACAGATATATTAATCACAACCGATATAAAATAGATTTCGATTCGGATATTCAGAAAATTTTTAAACAATAATAATTTCTATAAATGTCCCAAATATATAAGATATATTACTTTTGATGACATATTATATAAAGTATGTTTTGTGAGAGAAAGCAAATGGTATATACTGAATGTTTGATATGAATTAAAACATTCCAGGATTAAAGAATATTTGGAATTTTGAAGCGATAGTACAGATATATTAATCACAACCGATATAAAATAGATTTCGATTCGGATATTCAGAAAATTTTTAAACAATAATTTCTATAAATGTCCCAAATATACAAGATATATTTCTTTCGATGACATATTATATAAAGTATATTTTTTTGATGGCATGTAGTACATTTCTTCTGATGACTTTAACGAAACAGAAATTGGTCTCTGAAAAGTTCATCATAAAAACTATATTTTTGAGAATATGTTTATTTTCCAGTACTTATTTCTAATACTTAGAAATACCCCTACTAAATAATAAATACTATTAAATTCACAGCATATTCACTAAACATAGGTATTTGATTTCAAACCCAAACACGAGATGAAGTCAACAATAATAAACTTCAAACCCGAAAGCCATATTTATCAAACAAGTATTGAAGTTAAAAATGAGTTTCAGTCCTTTTTTTCATCCTGTACGTAGATAATTGTGTAATTCGGAAAAGTTGTAATGTAATATCGTTAGATGGTGATTCACTTAAACTATTATACATTTCTTCACGATTCTTCAAGCAACATCAATAAATATAGATAAACATCCATAAATAGATATATTCTTAGTTTAGTCTGCTGATCTTACCAATTTAGTCTCTTGTGCAGGAAATTGAGGTATTTTCTCATCTCGATAGGTGAAACAGAGCCCTATTTGTGCTTGGTATATCTCACATGGCTTTCTTCTTCTTTCCCTTGGCCATTCCCAATTGAGTTGCGCCTTTGCCAATCAGGAAGACCAATACAACTGAGGTAACATTAAAATTAGAATACCGATCTTGCAGCCTCTAGGTAACGAATTAATTGCCTAAAATAGCAGAAACACATTTAGCAAAAAAATTTCAATTTAACGATACTGAATATTATTGATATTACTCACTTCAAAATAACAATTATCCACCGAACAAAAGGGGTACTTGCTTCCATCAGGAGATTCGCATATTTCATGGAATTTCCTTTCCTCCTTTTGAATAATGGGCCATTTGATATTATTAATTCATGGAGAAAATCACCTTTTTTTTAATTAAAACGTTCAACTTAATGTGACTGAAGTAACCTCAGAGATATTTAATAAAACACGAGGATCTTTATTGAAACGACTTTATTTATAAACTGTTATATTCAGTCACATATATGAACAAAAATTGTACAATAAATTACATATAGTTGGCATACAGTGGAACCTTGTTTCTTTGATTTGTGGATGAAGGTACAAAAATTAAATTTGCTAGTACAAGACTCGTGTAAAGTGACTATTCAAAATATCTTTCTTAGTCTAGCAGTCATTGATATTTCTTATGATTTTATTTTTCATTCTACTTAAAAATAAATAAGGAAATACTACATAATACTATATTTATTCTTATGCACATGAACCTGCTCAACTGATTGTTGAAAATTTGGATAATGATTGAATTTCATCAAAATTTGAGTTTTTATGTGATATAGTTTGGTTGTTCTTGCGATATATGTTCCAAGAAGATTAAATTGATTTTTGAACATAACTGTCGAGAAGTGGCCAAAGAAAAATATACAACGAAATATTGTTGAATATCTAGATCAACGTAAAGAATATTGATTAATGATGAGGTATTATCGACGATGAATTCTTTTTTAACGGATACAATGGTCTGGAAACCTTGAATTAAATAAAATACGGTTTACAACCCCAACGAAAAAGAAACCATGCTGGTTCAACATAAAGGCACCCAATACTGAATGTTTCATGTGAATTAAAACATTCCAGGATTGAAGAACATTTCGAATTTAAGAGCGATAGTTCAGTTATATTAATCACAACCGATATAAAATAGATTTAGATATCCAGAAAATTTCTAAACAATCATTTCTATAAATGTCTCATATAAGTTAAATTTTTCTGATTACGTTTTATATAGATATATAGTATATTTCTTCTGATGACATATTATATAAAGTATATTTTTTTGATGGCATATGATATATAGTACATTTCTTCTGATGACTTATACGAAACCGAAATTGGTCACTGAAAAGTTCATTATAAAAACTATATTTTTGAGAATTTGTTAATTTTTCACTACTTGTTTTTGAAACTTAGAAATACCCCTACTAAATAATAAATACTATATAAATTCACAGCATATTCACTAAACATAGGTATTTGAATTCAAACCCAAACACGAGATGAAGTCAACAATAATAAACTTTAAACCCGAAAGCCATATTTTTCAAACAATTATTGAGTTAAAAATGAGTTTCAGTCCTTTTTTCATCCTGTACATAGATAATTGTGTAATTCGGAAAAGTTGTAATGTAATATGGTTAGATGGTGATTCACTTAAACTATTATACATTTCTTCACGATTCTTGAAGCGACATCAATAAATATAGATAAACATCCATAAATAGATATATTCTTAGTTTAGTCTGCTTATCTTACCAATTTAGTCTCTTGTGCAGGGAATTGAGGTATTTTCTCATCTCGATGGGTGAAACAGAGCCCTATTTGTGCTTGGTATATCTCACATGGCTTTCTTCTTCTTTCTCTTGGCCATTCCCAATTGAGTTGCACCTTTGACAATCAGGAAAAACCAATACAACTGAGGTAACATCAAAATTAGAATACTGATCTTGCAGCCTCTAGGTAACGAATTAATTGCCTGAAATATCAGAAACACATTCAGAATTTGACGATACTGAATATTATTGATATTACTCACTTCGAAATAACCTTTTCCCACCGAATAAGCGTAGAGCCACATGACAAGAGGCCACATCAGTACTCTGAATACAAAGAACGACACCATCATAAGTATCCCATTTATCACATAAAACCTTGAGTTCTTGAATCCCATCTTTGAAATAATCGATCTCATGGACACGAAAGGGGTGCTTGCTTCCATCAGGAACACAAAACCGAAGAAACAATCTCCCAAACCGCCTCTCAAGTACTGGAATATATAAAAATCGATAAATATGGGTTTTGATGGAATGACTGATTGAATCACTTACCGTTATGACTAGAAATCCAAAACCTCCAACAAACACATGATGTCCCACTATAACAGGATTGGTTTTAACGAAATCCCAAAACTTGGAGAGGATACCTGGTGAGCTTGCATCCCCGTCGTTTTCCGTTCCTGAGGAATGTGTCAGGCCGTTCTTCACTCTACCATTAGCCAAGTCGTCCTTGCGATTGTCCTCGTCCACCGCCACCTGTACTTTGTACATGGACCATATGTCGTACAGAAAATAAGCGGCTCCAAACCAAGCATAAGCTTCCGAGATGTAGTGGGACGTTTTGAGCATATCTCTTGTGCAAGAGTAACACGTTGATGTCATTCCGGTTATACAGCAGAATAAGGCTTGTATGGCAGATATATTTCTGGAGCAGAAGAAAAACTGTTTGAAACAATCATATAGTTAAAAAATTTGTTATGAGTATTTCAACGAGGAGGGATTATTAAATCTCAACTTCTTCGATATTAAATCTCAATATTATTAGGTTGTTTCATAACTTACTTGTTGCTTATCTCCATGACGAAACCCTTGGACAGTCCATACTTCTTGATCAGCATTTTCCCAGTGTCAGTGTAAAAAAATACATGGTTCGAAGCCTCGAAGGATGCGGTGAAAAAAATCAGCCCGTATACGAACAGCATCACGCCGCTCTCCAAGGATATCTTCTCCTCCCATTGAAGGTTCTTTACTTGTAGTATGGAGAAAAGTAGAGATGACAACGTTACGAATATCAGCAGGGGTAAGTAGATATACTTTCGGTTCTGAAAGGAAAAACAATGATGAAATAGTGAACGTTGCAGTTAGTTGTAAGATAACGACAAGAAGGTTTTTGTAAAATATAGAAGATCTTTAAAAATTCTTTTTTAAACTTTGGTATCTCAATAACTGTTCGCCATATCCTGCTCGAATTTGGTCCATGTTTGATTAAATAGGTTATGTGGATAGCTTTCTAGCTTTTCCATGTGAAAATAAAGAGGTCGAGTTGAAAATTAACCTTTTTGGGCCAAACGTGAACAAATTCGAAGATCACAGAGATCTCCTGACGTTTCTCTGGATAATTATTTCAAACTTTGACGGAGTCATGATTCCTATGGAAACTCGAGCTGATTCTGGAAAAACTAGACCGATCTGAGGGCTGAAATGAAGAAAAAACGAATCCTTATACGTTTCTTCAACACCCCGGAGCAGTTTCCAGGAATTTCCGATCAATTTCGATAAGTTGTGAACGTTATTCCATTTTGACAGTATATTCATTTTCCTCTAGAATGCAGCGAAATTGATGATATCGAAAATGCGAAGAATTGAATTGGAGTGAAAAATAGAGGACAGTAATGATTTCTTACAATTTTCGATCCTCATAATAAGTTTTGTTCTACATTTTCAGGTTACAACCCAAATTTCTACCCCGATAGGTACCATGGAGGTTATGAATGAATATTTTTATCCATTTTGGCCAGTGAAACGGATTTGAAGGAAAAATAGGGAAATATACACTTGAATTTGTCATACTGACAATGAAAAGTGGCGGCCTTCTTGGTACACAAAGAAAAAAGGTTATAAATGAATAGTTTTGTTCATTTTGGCCAGTGAAACGGATTTGAAGGAAAAACAGGGAAATTTACACTCGAAAATAGGAGAACTTGACGATTTTTCAAAGATTTTTTAGCCACCCGATTTTTTCCAGGTTCCTAAAAATTTCTTGATATTATATTTGACTTAAGAAGATACTCCTGTCAGATCAATAATCGAAAACTTATCATTTAGACTTTACGTTAATTTGTCATACTGACAATGAAAAGTGGAGGCCTTCTTGGTACACAAAGAAAAAAGGTTATAAATGAATAGTTTTGTTCATTTTGGCCAGTGAAACGGATTTGAAGGAAAAACAGGGAAATTTACACTCGAAAATAGGAGAACTTGACGATTTTTCAAAGATTTTTTAGCCACCCGATTTTTTTCAGGTTTCGAAAATATTCTTGATATTATATTTGACTTAAGAAGGTACTCCTGTCAGATCAATAATCGAAAACTTATCATTTAGACTTTACGTTAATTTGTCATACTGACAATGAAAAGTGGAGGCCTTCTTGGTACACAAAGAAAAAAGGTTATAAATGAATAGTTTTGTTCATTTTGGCCAGTGAAACGGATTTGAAGGAAAAACAGGGAAATTTACACTCGAAAATAGGAGAACTTGACGATTTTTCAAAGATTTTTTAGCCACCCGATTTTTTTCAGGTTTCGAAAATATTCTTGATATTATATTTGACATAAGAAGGTACTCCAGTCAGATCAATCTTCGAAAACTTATCATTTAGACTTTTCGTTTCTCGAGTTGTTGATGTTGCCATAGCACTACTTGAACGAGTGATTTGGGAAACCAATGAAAAAAAATTGTTTTTTGAATAAATTCGATATAATTCGACGATTCCATCTATTGGAGTTTATAAAAATAAATTGACAGAATTTGTCATACTGACAATGAAAAGTGGAGGCCTTCTTGGTACACAAAGAAAAAAGGTTATAAATGAATAGTTTTGTTCATTTTGGCCAGTGAAACAGATTTGAAGGAAAAACAGGGAAATTTACACTCGAAAATAGGAGAACTTGACGATTTTTCAAAGATTTTTTAGCCACCCGATTTTTTTCAGGTTTCGAAAATATTCTTGATATTATATTTGACATAAGAAGGTACTCCAGTCAGATCAATCTTCGAAAACTTATCATTTAGACTTTTCGTTTCTCGAGTTGTTGATGTTGCCATAGCACTACTTGAATGAGTGATTTGGGAAACCAATGAAAAAAAATTGTTTTTTGAATAAATTCGATATAATTCGACGATTCCATCTATTGGAGTTTATAAAAATAAATTGACAGAATTTGTCATACTGACAATGAAAAGTGGAGGCCTTCTTGGTACACAAAGAAAAAATGTTATAAATGAATAGTTTTGTTCATTTTGGCCAGTGAAACGGATTTGAAGGAAAAACAGGGAAATTTACACTTGAAAATAGGAGAACTTGACAATTTTTCAAAGATTTTTAGCCTTCCGATTTTTTTCCAGGTTCCTAAAAATTTCTTGATATTATATTTGACTTAAGAAGGTACTCCTGTCAGATCAATAATCGAAAACTTATCATTTAGACTTTACGTTTCTCGAATTGTTGACGTTGCCATAGCACTACTTAAATGAGTTAATTGGGACACCAATGAAAAAAAATAGTTTTTTGAATATATTCGATGATTCCATCTTTAGAAGTTTATAAAAATAAATTGACAGAATTTGTCATACTGACAATGAACAGTGAATCTTGGTACACAAAGAAAAATAGAGTTTTATTGATATATTCGATATAATTCGGTGATTCCATCTTCTGAAGTTTATGGAAATAAATTGACACTATTTGTCATACTGGCAATGAAGGGAGAAGACCATGTTGGTACACAGAAAAGAATAGAGTTTTTCTCTCTCTTTTTAAGTTCATGAAAATAAAATGACACTATTTGTCATACTGACAATGAACACTGAAGTTTATGTGCACAGAAAACAAGAAAGAACCGTTCAAGATACTCACCTCACTCTGTACCATAACGAACATAATTGAAAATCTCGTTTCTACTCCGAAACTGCGCAAATGAACTAATCAATCTACTGCAACTCGACCAGAATTTATGTGTTTCAACTGACGATAACACGAAATCCAATATACCAAGTGGATAACATTTTCTCTGTATCTCTTTCAAATTTTGAATGGTTTTTATCAGCGTGGACGCTACTGTTAATTCGTTAATTGGCAGTTAGCACCGATTGCATTGTGATGGATAGTTCCGGAATCTACTCATGAAGTTTTTTTTCTTTTTAAGGGGCTTTTTCAGATGGAAATCGAACCATTTCCCTATTAGAAACAGTGAACGTTTTGATTTTATATTTCCAATATTGAAAATTTGCGATTAGGAGATTATGTAAACGTTTTGATTTTATATTTTCAATATTGCAAAATTTGCAATTCGGAGATTATGCAAATGCGAATTATGAAACTCGTGATAATATCTACATTGATTTTAATTCAACCTGAACACAATGTGGAATATTCGCTCTTAATATGGAACTATGTTGAAACAATCGACGGATTATCAACGTGTTCGGTGATTTCATGCCGTTTTAATTTTCGCGGCCAGTATCCCATCGTTCAAGGATGTTTCGAGTCCAAAGTATTAACAGAGGCATCGTGTTATTAAAAGCCAACGCAACCGTTTAATTTTTTCACAATTTGCATAAACTGGAATAAACATATCATCGTCCGAACACGCACAGTTTCCAGGACGGAAATTTGATGCTACCACTCGCCAGGAAAAAAGAGCGTTCACATAATATTGAGATCATTTTTTTTTCTCGAAAATGAACAGATAATTAAAGACTCAAACAGATCCCAAAGACTTCATTTCTAACAGAATGGACTAGGTAGCAATGTTTGCGGAACATTTTCCATTCAAGAAAAAATTGGGGAAAATGCTGATGTTTTTATTTACCAAAATCATACAGGTCACAACTTCACTATTCAGATATTTATCAGGAACAACCTTCGCACACAGAGATTTGGTTCATATTGCTTCCTTCATTAATAACTAATTGGCACCAACAACATGTCATTAGCGATCAAAATTATCATCAATTAACACTGATTGATTCAACACGCTTCAAAGGTGCAAAAATCGATTAAATTTTTGCATTGTTCTCAAGGAAAACTCACTTTGTGAATAATTAATAACACGAAGTAGAATAACATTGTCCTTCAGATCCTTACAAAAGCTAATTTCTCTCTCAAAATATTATTTTATGATCTCAATTAACTCAACAAAGAGATCTTTACGCATTAGCACATGAATTATATTTATCAGAAACCAAATATCATTCAAATGAAAATGCCAAATCCAAATAAAACAATATGAATGAACTGGTTTATTATTCCCAACCCTTTATAGTGACTAGGACATAAAACAAATTGATAAACACCTCCCAACAACACATCAAAACATAAATTGCAAAGTGGCCAACTTAATTCTTCCTTCAATGAAAATTGTAGCTCTAACAACAAACCACTTAAAATCTGAAATAGATCTCCTTTGGAACTGAATTTCGAAAGATTTTGACTCGAATAACTTTGCAAGATAATTTCAATGTTATGTCGTCCCAACCTTGCAACAATATCATTGATAATCCTATCTTTTGATTTCAATTCAAGTACCCTAGTCAGGTGAGGTTTCATCTATCCCTTAAAAAAATTCAACTCTTAATACTGTCCAGCTTTCAAGAATGAAATGCACTGGGGTTCAGCCAGAATCAATCAAATTTCTGTTATAATTTAAATTGAAATAATATCCGAAAAAAAGTCAATATCAATAATATCAAAGGTCGTTCATCACAAGATCTTTTTAGAATATCCAAAATAAGGTAACTGTATCTATGCTAAAATGCCACCAATACTAACAGCCCAATTATTTGAAGCACCTAGTTAATTACTTATTATATAACTTAAATTTAATACATACTCTATTTGGCGTTTTTTGAGGGTCAGAAAGTTTCTTATTCAAATGAACCATTTCAATTCAGTATTCGGCGAGATCACTACGAGTGCTTGGAAAATTTGGTTGTCGCCCCTTCACTTCAACTTGCATATTACGTTATCATCGCAATAAAATAACGTTTTGGTATCACAATAAAAGTATTTTTAAACGCAAAAATTAACTATTTGACACAAGATTATTGGATTAGATATTGAGGTTAGGTTTTGATAGCTCCTCTTTTTATTTCGTTCTTGTCAAACGTAGTGGCGAAACTCTGTGAACGGCCTTGAAATATTTGCGCACCACAGACCTAAAACTTCAATCACAGATAAGCATCTTCAATACAAATACTCTTTGGTAATTGATTAACCTAGAAGTTTCGGATTGAGATTTGAAAGTTGGATATTTGTAATATTTTCATTCCTGTATTGTAATCGAATGTATACATTTTCGTACTATGAAGTAAAGGTTTAAACCCTCCACAATTCGTTTAACATTTTCTAATATAGTTACGTAAATCTAAAGTTCCTTCTTATTATTTTAGGTCACAGAGCAAAATAAACAGGGTACATTGGAATTGTAGAAATGGATATCTCTGCTGATTGGTAGAAGTTAAAATTTTGCTGATTATAGTTTGATTGATATGGATTTGTTTCAGTGCACACTATGAAGATACTGACAAGGATGTGAAAGTGGAGGAACAATTCAGGGAAAATAATCTTGAGGGGCACATTTATTCCGTCCATTTGAATTTGGGGCAACATCAACGTCACTTATGTGATTATGCAATAAATACGAAGTGTAAACTAGAAGATCATTCAGATTCTGTTCACTTGAAAGCGAAGAAACATCAGTGTCACTTGTGTGACTATTCCACAAATGATAAAAGTAATCTGAAAAGACATGTACATTCTGTCCATTTGAATTTGAAGCAATATAAATGCGACTCCTGTGATTTTACTACAAGTCGGGAGAATAATCTCGGTAGACACACACGTTCCATCCATTTGAATTTGAAACAACATAAGTGTCACTTATGCGATTATGAGTCAAATGGAAAAAGTGAACTGAAAAGACACATAGATTCTATGCATTTGAATTTGAAACAACACAAATGTCACTCATGTGATTATGCAACGAATATCCGATGTAATCTCAAGACTCACATCGATTCTATTCATTTGAATTTGAGACAACATCAGTGTCACTCGTGCGATTATGCTACAAGTGACAAAAGTAGTTTGAGAAGACATATACATTATGTTCATTTCAATTTGAAGCAACATAAATGTGACTTATGCGATTTCGCTTCGAATGATAAAGGTAATCTGAAGAAACATGTCAATTCTATCCATTTGAACTTGAAGCAATATAAATGTGACTTATGTGATTTTGCTTCGAATGATAGAAGTAATCTGAAAAGACATGTTGAATGTATCCATTTGGATTTGAAGCAATATGAGTAACACATCCAACAATGATTAGATTAAAAACTGCAAATTTTTCACTTATGTTTTTCATTTTCTCCCCACTATCTCTACAACGTGCGTTCATAGAAATTAGAGAAAAGTACTGAAGTGAAGTCGTGAGCTTTTGTGCACTTGTTTCTGTGAACAAATGTCATTTTCTTTTTATCTACTTCAAGAGATGGAATCACAGAATTATGAAGTTTCTGAACACCAGATCAGAGGAACAAAATTTTATTTTCAAGTGAAATGGCTTTTAGGCTGAATTTATAGATATACCTACAAATAGGCGAAATTTCATTATAACTCCCGCGTCCTCATTTTGAAACTTACTACAAAGTTTCAATTCGATCAGATCGATATTTTTCGAATAATTCAGAAGAGCTATATCTACGAAATCCCGCGCAATCAGACCTAGAACGAAAATTTCAAAACTCCAGGCGTTTTCTGTCGAATGTAATCATGTTAACAGAAAGAATTGAGTTCTTCATCTGTGAGTCTAACCTAATCGTTTTAAATCATTCTCTGCTCAAAATTCGAAAATTAAAGACATTTGGTTCATAGAAAAAAGCGCGCAAAAAACAAAGTCTGTGAAATTTCGGATGTAGATTTTTTCAGCCATAGACGAATAATCTTTTTATTCGTCTATGGTTTCAGCTTATATCCTGAGGGAACATAGAATTTTCTTAGATATATAACGCAAGTGACACCTATATTGAAAAGTCCATAGCACTCTTGACCCCATTATTTGTACGCTCGATATATTATATAAAAATTATATAAAGCACTGCCGTGAAGTAAGGAGCTTCTGAGCGCTCGTTCATCCACCTTGTGGTTAAATTCGCATTTTTCAGTTTTAGTAACCAATTGAAGTAATTTTTGACAGCTGTCAAAAAAATGACAGCAGCTCTTTGTTAATTATGCCGAATCAGCTGTTACAGAATTACAAATGAGGATTTTCTATTCAATAATTCGTTGAAATTTAAATTGTTCTGATTATGCGATTTGGAAAAAATGTAGCTTGAATATATTATTCTCCATTGAAATACAAAATTTCGTCACAATCGAATCCGTAGTTTTGAAATTATCAAGAAAACTAAAATTCAAATGACTATATTACGGAACCCTTGGTCGAATTTTGCCCAATTATGAACTTAACCGCGGCATTCGAGATTCGAACCTACCTGGAAAGTTTCTAGGTCGTTCCTTTCGAGAGTTATCGTGTATAAGGACGGACGGCCAGACGGACAGACTTGAATAAGTTTGGATACATTATTCTTCCTCAATGTGTAAATTTGATTCCAATCCAATCAGTTGTTTCGAAATTATCAGGAAAAATATTTAGAACGGCCATATTTACGGAATCCCTAGTCTAATATTGCCCCTTTATGAACGTGACCGCGACATTTGATATCCAAACCTACCCTGAATATTTCAAGTCCCTAGGCCTTTCCGTTCGAAAGTTATAATCTTCTATGGTTCCGATCATGCGATCTGGACAAAATGTAGCTTGAATATATAATTCTCCATCAAAATACAAAATTCCGTCACGATCGAATTCGTTTGAAATTATTAAGAAAACTAAATTTCAAACGATCATATTCACGGAACCCCTAGTCTAATTTTGATCATTGATAAACGTGAACGCGACATTTGAGATCCACACCTATCCTGAAAATTTCAAGTCCTAGGCCTTTCCGTTCGAAAGTTATGATTTTCTATGGTTCTGGTCATGTGATCTGGAGAAATCTAGCTTGAATATATCACTCTCCATTAAGATACAGAATTTCGTCACGATCGAATCCGTAGTTTTAAAATTATTAAGAAAACTAAGTTTCAAACGACCATATTTACGGAACCCCTAATCTTATTCTGCTCACTGATGAAGGTCACTGCGATATCCGAGATTTGAACCTCCCCTGAAAATTTCCAGTTTCTAGATGGTTCCGTTCGAGAGTTATCATGTATACGGCCGGACGGACGGACAGACTCGAATTTTTCGACGGATTCGTCATCAGTGAGTCAAACCTGTTCGATTGAAAACATTTTCGGCTTAAAATTCGAAAAATACAGACATCGTGACGAAATTATATAGCCCTCGTGTAAGTGGAAAACGACGTCTTTATAAATTTCTAATGTAGGTCTTAACCATAGACTAATAATTATATTTCATTATTCGTCTATGGTCTTAAACTTATATCGTTATCATAGGGGAACATAGAACTTGTAGATTTAGAGTCCATTTTTTCGAAAAACCACTGGGATTTCCCCCAAGTGTCCAATTTCACCCTGCAACCCCGATATTCATAAGAATTCCGGTAATTTTTTTGTCCTCGGTAGTTTCACTCTTTACATCAGACTATATATAACACCTATTCCGTTTTTATTTTTCACTACATCTTACTTTTCTGGAGTTAAATTCAGTTTCGAACCCCATCTGTGCGTATCACGAAATTAAAATAACCAACAACAACATTTCCAAACATTTAAGATTTGTTAAATTTAAATAGTAAATAATATAATATCTCAAAATAAACTAAATATGGAATTTCCTACGAATTTCGTTCGGTACGCCACTGGCAGGCAACGCTCAACGCTTGTGAACAAGGCAACAGGGAACGGATACTACACACGTCGCTTTTGAATGTCAATCAATAATCAAAATCATACTTTTGTCCTTCCCTTTTACTAGGTCGTATTTCAGATAAGTACCCATATTTCCTCGAGTGTCTCGAATTTCCCAAAACTACTCCTTGGACATCGACTTCATTAACCGACTCGCCATATTTTCCGGGAAAAATCGGGAATCTGAGAAGGATGACCCGCGTAAAATCGAATAATTAAAGGTCTTATCATTCGACCATCAAATTATTGACGTTTATCCAAGTTCTGTTCTGTACTCTCCGCCTTCTTTTGTTTTATGGGAATTTTGACCTAGTTAACATGATACACCTTTGTTCATTTCATCGCCTAAGATCAGAATCAAGGTGCTGAGTATAGTCCTATTATTGTTTGAACATGCCTCAAATCACTGTTGATAAATGACAAAACATCATTATCTTCAAAACATATTTACAGAACGATTACTTCCAACAAAAAGGCGGCTTCTTTACAGCCAAATCCCAAGGTGACATAAAGGCGAAAATCGGAAGTTATCGCATTTTAACCTCACTGTTATAAAACTTATTTTTTTTGTGTATCAAATGACGCTTCATCTCGACCAATCAAAATACGCATATCCCTGCTACATCTGTCTTGAACCCCGTTTTTGCTGGTGCAGTGAAAATTGTCAAAGGTACGTAGAATTTTATACATTTTAACTTGAAAACCGTGGGGACCGATGTGCAGAGATGAAAACGCCATCAAAGTACATCAAATCCTACGTAAATTTAAAATAAAATCACTTATCCCTGTCTATTTACCTGTGATTCAATTCGCCAATATTTTCATACTACTATTTTATAACCTAAGATTTGTATTGATTTTTATAATTACGTTCTTGATAATTCATGAATCGATGAGTAATTTGATAAATTGATTTGTCTGTCAAGCAGAAGACTTTATTTGCTGATATTTCTGTTGTTTTCCGGTGTATTCTACTATTTTCATCTTACACTTCCCCCTCCACCTTTGACTTTCATTTGTTCTCGCCCCACTACTCTCTTTAATTCAGCAAGGTGATAAATGATTTTTTATTACATAATTCACTGATTATGTTTGGGGGCGTGGAATTTGAAATGAAACTGAAACCGATGAAAGCATAATAGCACTCGAACAAATTAAGGACTTAAAGGGAAAATTAAGGATTCGATCTTCTTTACATGCCGACTGGACTGTTCCATTTTTAACGCCTGAGGTGGGGAAAGGTGTTGAGGGGAAGCAAGAAAAAAGGTGCATCGGAAAGATGGCGGTTCGATGATTAGTTATGTGTGATTGCAAATTTGCAAATTGTTTATAAACAAATAATATTGACATTCTACATTTCTCTATAATCTTCAATACCGTTGTTTACACCTTCCCATTCACGAATTTCGTCGTTTCGAGTGCGAAAAGTGCGTCTAAACACGATAAATTTGACATTAATCGTAGAGGTTATGTTTGGATACAAGTTTTTGTTCGTTTGTTTCAGGAATTACATGGATATATCTGCAAATTCATAGTGATTAATTGAAACGTATCTCAATGAAAACGAAGGAAGAAGAAGTTTCCGCAAGATTTTCCATTCAACGACGTTTGGAATTCCGTAAAAACATGGCTACATTTTACTCTTCGATATAATGCTTTCTTCATTGGTAGTGTTCCTCGATTTTTTCAACGAAAAAATGGCCTTATTCGAATTTGGATGAGTGTATTTCAGTGTTACAAGGACCCTTCGGAAATTTCCTCAAGTTTCAAATATGCCTAAACAAAGACAATATCGGTTTATCCGATAACTCATACAAAGAACATTCCGTACTCTAAGTGAATTTATATAAGTGAAGTCGAGTTCGGAAATGTTGTATCTAGATAAATATTAACTGTGAGTGGTTTGTAATTAATCCTACAAGTGTGTATTGGAAACATGTCTCAGACTCCCTTGAAGCCTGGTCAAAAGATGTGTAAATCCCCGAAGAATTCAACTAATTTCCACAGTATCAAGCACGACAAAATCGACTACGAATGTTTGAGCACGAATTGCACGGTGGTCGGCTCGAATAACTTGAATTTAGTGAAGAAACCCCAGATCGTTACCAGTATGTCACCAGCGTATTCCAATACAAACTCCAGCCCAGTGTATCCCGCATCTCCTTATTCTTCACCGGCTAGTCTCAAGTCGCCGTCGCCTAGTTTGAAGCCTCCTACGCCGCAACCCCAAACATTTCCTGTGATGCAAATTATTCATAACAACCACCAATTGATGGCGAGGCCGATTCAGCAGCAACAACAGAATATCATAAAGCTCAAGCCGCATCTGAATATTTTGCCGAAACCGAGCGGGAGTCCCCAGCCAAGTCCTAAAGCCAGCGTCAGGTGAGCAAACGTGATTTCATTCTCCGAAAGTGTCGTAAAATTCATTAAATGACAGTTTTAAAAGAGCATAAAAAAAATTCTGATCATAGACAATATTTATATTTATACCGACGACCTTGAAGGTATCCTGTCAGATACTAAAGTATCTAGTAAATGCAAGAATTTAATTTAATTGCTTTTTAATTCAAGGAAGCAAAACTTAACTTTTATCAAATAACTATCCATCAACATAGAAAACCAGAGCAATTTTGGCTGTCAACATAGAGATATAAATAATAAGTCATGTTGAATTTTGGCGCCATCTATGTAGCTCTTGACCTTGTTGATGGCCTTGATCGAAAGACATAACCGAAATTTGATAACGTCACAATTCTCCGGAATAATGAACCATAAAGGGATACTTTTTCAAATATATTTCTTAATTTCTATATGAACAAAGCGTTGATTTCGAGGAAGTTTCATTTCAATCTTTTACTGTCCATTCAATTCAGAATTTAACACTCAATTAAAACGATATTAAAATTGGCATGCCGTCCTAACTAAGCTTTTACCGAATTATAATACACTGAACGATACTAAATTTAAATTAATGTACCTGGATTTCTGCCAAAAATAAGTTTCCTAGCTGTCTAGCAAAACGCTCGATGTAAATTGATGGAACATAATATAAAAAGGATTTTTCCTCAACAAAATCCCCTAAAATTCGAATTTTCCCTAATTTCGCAGTCCTCAAATCATGATACCAACGAACGCCCACCAACAAGCCACCTTAATGCAGTCCGCTCAACCCTTGCTGCTCAATCAGATGCCGATGTTAACCACAACGCCAGGGGTCCAGTTTATTCTCAAACCTCAGTCCGGGCACAAAATGCAAACTGCGACGCCTCAGGGTTTGATTCTTCAGCAGGGAAGCCAACAGATAATCCAACTCCAACAGCCCAGGTCCCAACCTATGGTCAGGGTACTTACGAACAGCGTTCAGCTAGCGCCCAGCAATTCAGCCCCGACGACTTACGTCCAAATGAGCAATATTTCTATGAACAATTCGGGGTTATCCGGGCAGACCTCGCAGCAGCACATTCAGAATCAGATCAAGAGGAAGCCCAAGGCTAAGGTTAAGAAAAGATTGGATCTGGCCAATTTGATGAAACTATCGGGTAAGGGGGCGACCCAATTTCGACTCAGCTGTCAAATTTGAAGGATAAGGTTTCAATGTGATATTTTTCTAGGTATCGGTGACGAGGATGACATCCAGTTCGATAGCGACACGTCGCATAGCGAAAATGAACATAATCCGGGATCGACGACTCCGCAACCTCAACAAATTCAGATGCAGGCGAACACGATCCAGGCGAATACTCTGCAGCAGGCGCACAATATGATGCACCAGGCCGAGGGGAAGAAATTGGGGGGCCTGCAAATTCAGGGACTTGCACAACCGACCATTAATACGGCAGCTACGCCTGTAGTTCAGGTGAGAATGCTCTTTACAATTTTGGTAACGGGAATGAGCCTTCGGAATTGTTTTAGAAAAAAAATAGTTGGTTCATTCTGTATGTACCAAAATATATATCTACTTGATAAAGTATAATAAAAAAAATTTAATAAAATGTATCGAATTCGTCAATGCCAGATCAGAAAACACAATTTTTTTTTCACGTAAAACGGCTCTGAAGCCGAATTCAATTTTATAGATGCCCAATATATAGACACAGAATTTCTGCAGATATTCCGAATAGTTTCCGAGATTTCGAAGTTTTAAAAACATTTTTTCTATTCTTCTTGTGGTACAACAAATCCCAGAATTAAATGAAATATATCAAATTTCCTCAAAACCAGATCAGAAAAACTCAATTTTCTTCTAACATGGAACAGATGTAAAGCTGAATTCAATTGTATTGATGCCTCATATAAGGACACAGAATTTCAGAAGAATATTATGACTAGTTGCTGAGATACTGAAGTTTTGGGAACATTCTTTCTATTCTTCTTGTGATACAAGGAATCACAGAATTATATGGAATATATCGAATTTTCTCAACACCAGATCAGAAAAACTCAATTTTCTTCTCACATAGTACAGATGTAAAGCTAAATTCAATATCATTGGTTCCCCATATGAAGACACAGAATTTCCGAAGGATATTACGTATAGTTCCATAAATACCAAAATTTTGAAACGATTTTTTCTATTCTTCTTGTGATACGACGGATCACAGAATTATATGGAACTTATCGAATTTTCTCAACACCAGATCAAAAAAACTCAATTTGCCTTTGACGTGGAACAGAAGTAAAGCTGAATTCAATTTTATCGATGCCTCATATATAGACACATAATTTCAGAAGGATATTACGAATAGTTTCCGAGATGCCCAAGTTTTAAAAACGTTTTCTCTATTTTTCTTGTGATACGACGAATCACAGAATTATATGGAATATATCGAATTTTCTCAACACCAGATCAGAAAAACTCAATTTGCTTTTCACGTGGAACAGATGTAATGCTGAATTCAATTTTATCGATGTCTCATATATAGACACATAATTTCAGAAGGATATTATGAATAGTTTCTGAGATGCGCAAGTTTCAAAAACATTTTTTCTATTTTTCTTGTTATATGAATCACAGAATTATATGGAATATATCGAATTTACTCAACACCAGATCAGAAAAACTCAATAGATGCGAAGCTGAATTCAATTTTATCGATGCCTCATATATAGACACATAATTTCACGAATAGTTTCTGAGATACCCAAGTTTTAAAAACATCTTTTCTATTTTTCTTGTGATTCAAATCACAGAATTATATGGAATATATCGAATTTTCTCAACACCATTCTCACATAGTACAGATGTGAAGCTAAATTCAATTTTATTGGTTCCCATACAAAGACAGAATTTTTGAAGGATATTACGAATAGTTTCGTAAATACCAAAATTTTAAAAACATTTTCCTATTCTTCTTGTGATAAGACAAATCACAGAATTATATGGAATTTATCGAATTTTCTCAACACCAGATCAAAAAAAAACCCAATTTGCCTTTATTGTGGAACAAATTTAAAGCTTAATCCAATTTATTGGTTCCCCATATAAAGACACAGAATTTCCAAAGGATATTACGAATAGTTTCTGAAATACCAAAATTTCAAAAAAATTTTTTCTATTCTTCTTGTGATACAACGGATCACAGAATTATATGGAATTTATCGAATTTTCTCAACACCAGATCAGAAAAACTCAATTTGCTTTTCACATAGTACAAATTTGAAGCTTAATCCAATTTTATTGATTCCCCATATAAAGACACAGAATTTCCAAAGGATATTACGAATAGTTTCTGAAATACCAAAATTTCAAAAATATTTTTTCTATTCTTCTTGTGATACGACGGATAACAGAATTATATGGAATTTATCGAATTCTCACCACCAGATCAGAAAAACTCAATATTTTGCTTTTCACGTGGAACAGATGTAAGGCTGAATTCAATTTTATCGATGTCCTATATATAGACACCTAATTTCAGAAGGATATTACGAATAGTTTCTGAGATGCCCAAGTTTTAAAAACATTTTTTCTATTTTTCCTGTGATACGACGAATCACAGAATTATATGGAATACATATATCGAATTTTCTCAACACCAGATCAGAAAAACTCAATTTTCCTCTCACATAGTACAAATTTAAAGCTCAATCCAATTTTATTGGTTCCCCATATAAAGACACAGAATTTCCAAAGGATATTACGAATAGTTTCTGAAATACCAAAATTTCAAAAATATTTTTTCTATTCTTCTTGTGATACAACGGATCACAGAATTATATGGAATTTATCGAATTTTCTCAACACCAAATCAAAAAAACTCAATTTTCCTTTCACGTGGAAAAGATGTTAGGCTGAATTCAATTTTATCGATGTCCCATATATAGAAACATAATTTCAGAAGGATATTACGAATAGTTTCTGAGTTGCCCAAGTTTTAAGAACATTTTTTCTATTTTTCTTTTGATACGACGAATCACAGAATTATATGGCATGTGACGAATTTTCTCAAGACCAGATCAGAAAAACTCAATTTTCTTCTCACATAGTACAAATTTAAAGCTTAATCCAATTTTATTGGTTCCCCATATAAAGACACTGAATTTCCAAAGGATATTACGAATAGTTTCTGAAATACCAAAATTTTAAAAATATTTTTTCTATTCTTCTTGTGATACGACGGATCACAGAATTATATGGAATTTATCGAATTTTCTCAACACCAGATCAGAAAAACTCAATATTTTGCTTTTCACGTGGAACAGATGTAAGGCTGAATTCAATTTTATCGATGTCCCATATATAGACACCTAATTTCAGAAGGATATTACGAATAGTTTCTGAGATGCCCAAGTTTTAAAAACATTTTTTCTATTTTTCCTGTGATACGACGAATCACAGAATTATATGGAATACATATATCGAATTTTCTCAACACCAGATCAGAAAAACTCAATTTTCCTCTCACATAGTACAAATTTAAAGCTTAATCCAATTTTATTGGTTCCCCATATAAAGACACAGAATTTCCAAAGGATATTACGAATAGTTTCTGAAATACCAAAATTTTAAAAATATTTTTTCTATTCTTCTTGTGATACGACGGATCACAGAATTATATGGAATTTATCGAATTTTCTCAACACCAGATCAGAAAAAACTCAATATTTTGCTTTTCACGTGGAACAGAAGGCTGAATTCAATTTTATCGATGTCCCATATATAGACACCTAATTTCAGAAGGATATTACGAATAGTTTCTGAGATGCCCAAGTTTTAAAAACATTTTTTCTATTTTTCCTGTGATACGACGAATCACAGAATTATATGGAATACATATATCGAATTTTCTCAACACCAGATCAGAAAAACTCAATTTTCCTCTCACATAGTACAAATTTAAAGCTTAATCCAATTTTATTGGTTCCCCATATAAAGACACAGAATTTCCAAAGGATATTACGAATAGTTTCTGAAATACCAAAATTTTAAAAATATTTTTTTTATTCTTCTTGTGATACGACGGATCACAGAATTATATGGAATTTATCGAATTTTCTCAACACCAGATCAGAAAAACTCAATATTTTGCTTTTCACGTGGAACAGATGTAAGACTGAATTCAATTTTATCGATGTCCCATATATAGACACCTAATTTCAGAAGGATATTATGAATAGTTTCTGAGATGCCTAAGTTTTAAAAACATTTTTTCTATTTTTCCTGTGATACGACGGATCACAGAATTATATGGAATTTATCGAATTTTCTCAACACCAGATCAGAAAAACTCAATATTTTGCTTTTCACGTGGAACAGATGTAAGACTGAATTCAATTTTATCGATGTCCCATATATAGACACCTAATTTCAGAAGGATATTATGAATAGTTTCTGAGATGCCTAAGTTTTAAAAACATTTTTTCTATTTTTCCTGTGATACGACGGATCACAGAATTATATGGAATTTATCGAATTTTCTCAACACCAGATCAGAAAAACTCAATATTTTGCTTTTCACGTGGAACAGATGTAAGACTGAATTCAATTTTATCGATGTCCCATATATAGACACCTAATTTTAGAAAGATATTATGAATAGTTTCTGAGATGCCTAAGTTTTAAAAACATTTTTTCTATTTTTCCTGTGATACGACGGATCACAGAATTATATGGAATTTATCGAATTTTCTCAACACCAAATCAAAAAAACTCAATTTGCCTTTCACGTGGAAAAGATGTTAGGCTGAATTCAATTTTATCGATGTCCCATATATAGACACATAATTTCAGAAGGATATTACGAATAGTTTCTGAGTTGCCCAAGTTTTAAAAACTTTTTTTCTATTTTTCTTGTGATATGACGAATCACAGAATTATATGGCATGTGACGAATTTTCTCAACATCAGATCAGAAAAACTCAATTTTTTTCTCACATAGTAGAGATGTAAAGCTTATTTAAATTTTATTGGTGCCCCATATAATGAATTTCCGAAGGATATTATGAATAGTTTCAGTGTTACCGAAGTTTAAAAACATTTTTTCTATTCTTCTTGTGTTCACAACAAACTACAAAGTTTCAATTCCAACCTTATCATTTGAGAGCATTCTTGGCTCCGAATTAGAAAATTACATACATTTGGGCAAAATGATAACGCTCTTTTTCATAGAAACAGAAATCAAAATAATTCAACATGAATGTATTTTAGATCTTTAAGTTCAAAAATATATTTTTCTTACCTTCAAATAACTCACTGAGCGTGGTAGACATCAATATAACAACAAAAATTATTTTATTAAAAATCAACCCCATTGCGACTCCACTACATTCTCAAATAATTGGACCAATTTTCTTTCAAGATCATTAATGGTGAAAGGTACAAAAGCATAATAAAAAACGTTTCCTTTCAATCACAAGGGGGCAGATTACGAAGAAACGTCATTGATTATGGCTAAATGTAAAATGAAGTGAGGTAATGCTTGTGATGCGCGCAGAAAATAAATTCTGTGGCTGGAATATTTCCAAGCCCACTGCGATGTTAGAATAATTCATAAAGACCCCGTATTATTCACAAAACAAAGCGAATCTTTATCAATCGAACATTTGTTTCAGGTTCTCAATCAAAACTTCCAAAGCGGAATGATCTCGAATAATACCTCGCAGGCGTCAGGGCACTTCAGCCCGTTCCTAACCCCGAATTTCACCATCAACAACGGCCTGATGGTGCAGAGGAGCAGCGGCGGCTTCAAGCTCGCCATGGGCGAAGACGGCCGATTCGTCCTCCAGCACGATCCCACGATGAACCACGACCTCCAATCCCAGCTGATCCTACAGGGAATCATCGGGTTGAACGGGGGACTCGTACTCCAGCCTTCCATCGACCAACAGACGGTCCAGCAGACCGTCCAGACGATCCAACAGCAGAGCGTGCAGACCATCCAGCAGCAGACTGTCCAGAGCCAGACGATCCAGACGGTGCAACAGCAGACTGTTCAGCCTCAGCAGGTGCAGCATTCGATTCAGGCTTTACAGCCGCAGATTCAGCAGCAGACGGTGCAACAGACCATCCAGCATCAGACGGTTCAGAGTCAGCCGATGGCTGCGATGCAACAACCGATGCAGATTGTGCAGCCTCAGCCGATACACAGCATGGCCTCTCAGGTTCAACCGACTGTTCATTCCATTCAGTCTCACGTTCATAGCTTGCAGTCGCAGTTGCAAGGGCAGATCCACAATTTGATCCAGCAGCAACAGCAGCAGCAGAACCATTCGATGCAGAACCACCAGACGGTCCAAACGGCTCAACACCAACCTGTTCAGACGCTGACTTCCCTACCGCAGCAGTCGCCCGTTCAGAACGTCCACCACACGGTCCATTCGCACCAGAGTCACTCGCAGCCGGTTCTCAAGGTCCAACCGTTCCAAAAATCCCAGTTGCCTGTGCAGACCGTACATCCTCAACCGGTACAGCCTCAACCCATCCAGGCGGTGCAGCCCATGCAGGCCGTGAATTCCCAACAGATGCACTCGCAGTTACCCATACAGTCGGTTCATCAAAACCACCAGAACATGGAAGGGAACAACCAGCAACAACCGACTTCCTACGTTGTGAATTTAACACCCGATCAACTGGAACAACTGAAAAGGAACGGTCAGTTGACGGTGAACGGACAGACCATCTTCATGCCGAGGTCGAACCAGCTGAACAAGCAGAACGATAACATTCCGGAGAAGAAGATATCGCCGAAGATCAGGCCGGTGAAGAAGGTGCACAAGATCCAAGCCATCAAAAGTTTGTCCCAAGAAAACATCGAGTCGGTTAAACCGGTGATCACGATCAACCATCACAAAGAGATCAAAAGTTCTTTGCCTAGTCCGAAGGCTCAACCGGTCCAACCGATCCAGCCTCAGAAACCGTCTCAGCCTTCGGCCATGGTGCAACCGCAACCTTCGCAGAAACCGGTGGAGAAGAGCAAGGCGCAGAAGGTGTTGCCTAACGAACCGCCGAACCAGGAGGTCGACAAGCTCCTCGGTCAGCTGTTGGAAGAAAGCAATAATATTAACATCTTGACCAACAACGTTCCGCCCCCGAACGTTCAGCATCAGAGGATACACACGATACAGTTGACCCCGCAGAAGCAGCAGCTGTTGAAGAATATCCAGATGCAGATACAGGCTTTATCTAGTCAACTGTCCTCGAGCAGCAATACGGAGATTCAGAAGGCGCTGAAGAGTTTGTTCGCAGAGCAGCAGAAGATTCTGGCTACGGGAAAACTCCTACCCCCTGATAAGGTGTATTATCACAACAACCATTTGACGATAATCAATCCGTCCAGTATGAATTCCCCTCCGCCGACCAGTACCCCCGTTAAGATCGAGCCTCCTAGCCCTAGTCCTGTTCAGACGGTGCAGCAGCACAGCAATAATAATGTTAGAAGGAGCGCTCCAGAACCAGTGCCAACATATCAGGTAAAAATCCTTTTTTTTTTAAGTTTGTCTATAACAGTTTTTCCAATAGGAATGATACAATTTAAAATGGTTATAATGGCGACACTGCGTTTTTTTTTCATTTCTTATGTCATTTGTGTTCAGTCGGTTATGCAATTTAATCATGGAAAGATACACGCTTTAAAAACGTTTAGAAATTGTCAAATTATTTTATCAAAATCAGTGCTCATTTGTGAATACTGAGAGAAATTTAAGAAGAACTCATGGATGACATTATTCAGTTGGTAAATTTTTACTTTAACGCCCACTCGTATTTTTCAATTTTTGAACATTTTTCATTGAAAATATTCATTCTTTATTGGTTCCGCATGGTTTTCAATGATGGCAAATTAGTATTTATGCAGATTTCTCAAACGGGATCGGGAGAAAAGTTTTTAATACTTTTGTCATACATAAATTATAGAGTTCGAGAGTTGCAGCCGAATTGATATTAGAAATTGACTATTCTTTTCTTCATATACCAACTTTCAAATCGAATTCTTTTCCAACATCTATACAGCATATTTTAGTTTTTGAGCGCTCGTACTACTTACACGAGGGCTATATCATTTCGTCACGATGTCTGTATTTTTCGAATTTTGAGCCGAAAATGGTCTCAATCGACTATGTTCGACTCACTGATAACGAATCCGTCGGAAAATTCGAGTCTGTCCGTCCGTCCGTAAGCACGATAACTCTCGAACGGAACAACCTAGAGACTTGAAATTTTCAGTGTGGGTTCAGTTCCCGGATGCCTCGGTTAAGTTCGTTAATGGGCCAAATTCCACTAGGGGTTCCGTAAATATGGCCGTTCAAAGTTTTGTTCCCCTGATTACTTGAAAACTACAGATTTGATCGAGATGAAATTTTGCACTCAAATGGAGAATGAGGTTTTCAAGCTACATGTGATATTTTGTCCAGATCGCATGACCAGAACCATATAAACCATAGAAAATTGTAACTTTTGAACAGAAAGGCCCAGGAACTTGAAATTTTCAGGGTGGGTTTGGATCACGATTATCGCGGTCACGTTCATCAATGAGCAAAATTAGACTAGGGGTTCAGTGAATATGGCCGTTCAAAATATTTTTTCACTGATAGTTCCGAAACTACTGATTGGAATGGAATGAAATTTTGCACCAAGGAATGAGGAATAATGTATTCAAACCACGTGCGAAATTTTGTCCAGATCGCATCACCAAGACCATAGATACCGTAGAAAATTCTAGCGAATTATTGAAAAAAAATTGGTCAGCTGAAGCACTGGCATGAAGTCTGGAGTTTCGCCTAAGTTTCAGAATTTTTTTGACAGCTGTCGAAAATTCCTTCAATTGATTTCTGAAACTGGAAAATGCGAATCTACTCACAAGGTGGATGTACGAGCGCTCAAAAGCTCCTGACTTCACGGCAGTGCTTTTCTAAATTTTTTTCATACATGTCATATCCTTCTCTGATGAAAATAATCCGAAATTATAATCAAACTTGCTCAACGTAGAAAAAATTGACGAAAAATGGAGTAAGGTGAGTAATTGTTCAAAAAACACAACTCAAATAACTCATAAACTGTTGATTTTTGGATATCAATAAATATGGCCCAAATGAAAGCAAATGAGTCATACTAACACGTCCTTCAAGGTTCACGTCGAATTTGGAATCATCCTGTATAATGTCATGATGTAACCTCCGGTCTCAATGAATGATTTATGTGTTTTTCTTAGTGTTTTAATTGTATAATTCCTATTGGAAAACCCTTTTTGTCAAACAAACAATTTGAAGACCAAAGAAGATACGAGTGAAAGGTTTTCTTACCAGATATTATATTCCTATCTTTTACAAAACAGCAGCAGATCCCAACCACAGAAGCCTTACCGAGCCCCAGGATTCCTAATAACATGCCTTCAACGGAGAATCTGCACCAACAGCATCAGGCTCAACAGACTAACCAACAGCAACAGCAATCGAACATGCCACAGAACCTGTTGCAACGTGGTCACGAACCCCATGCTGCTAATCTGCAACAGAACGTTGCAAATCAACAGCAGCAGCAACATCACAGCAATCAAACGATAACGCCTAAGACCACTAACAACATCAGTGCCACCACGAGTATGCCTCCGCCAACGCAACTATCTCCTCAGCAGCAGTATAATTCCATTGCGAAGAAAGCACAACTGTGAGTATTTCCTGTGATAATCTAAAAGATTTGAAAAGCTTATACGCGTTTTTTTCTGTGTACCAAAACGGACATCAGTGATCATTGTCAGTATGACAAGTATTGTCATTGTATTTTTATAAACTTCAAAAGATGGAATCACAGAATTATATTGAATGTATCAGAAAAATTCATTTTTTTTCTGTGTAGCAAAATGGCCTTCAGTGGTCATTGTCAATGTGACAAATACTGTCATTTTATTTTTATGAACTTCAGAGATGAAATCACATAGTTATATTGAATATGTATATCAGAAAAATTCCATTTCATAATCATAAACTTCGAAAATGGAATCACAGAATTATATTAAATTTAAAAAAACTCTTTTTTTTTTCTGTTTAACAAAACGGCCTTCAGTGTTCATTGTCGACAAATACTGTCATTTTATTTTCATAAACCTCAAAAGATGGAATCACATAATTATATGGAATATTAGAACAACTCAATTTTTTTCTGTATAGTAAAACTCCCTTCAGTGTTCATTGTCAATACGACAAATACTGTCATTTTAGTTTTATAAACTACAAAAGATGGAATGACAGAATCATATTGAATATATCAGAAATACTCAATTTTTTGTTGTGTAGCAAAATGACTATCAGTGTTCATAGTTAGTGACAAATACTGTCATTGGGTAAATTTTTACAAGAACGCCCACTCGTATTTTTAAATATTTTTTATTGAAAATGAGCATTCTAGAATGATTCTTGATGGTTTTCAATGATGGCAAACTAGTTTTTATCCAGATTTTTTTAAAAGGTATCGGGAGTGAACGGTGATGCTGGGTAGGGTGGGTAGGAATCTAAAAGATGGTTAGGAAAATAGTAATTTCAAAGCACGTTTACTCGTGAAAATGTCAAAAATATAGATATCCTCGCCCTCGAAAACAATTGAAAAACTTCATTTTCAGAAAGTTTGTGGAGAAAACGAGGGAGTCTGCATGAAAAATAATTTGCCATCATTGAAAACAATAGAAAATCTTTCAAGAATGTTTTTTTTTTCAATAAAGAGTAAAAAAAAAATGTTGGACAAAATTTCAACTTACCTAACATAACAATTGTAGCTTACTTAACATAAATTCACTCCTGTTCCAGTATGGAAGCAGAAATAAAAATAATAAGAAATCCGAAAAAATGATAGATATAGAAATATAGAGATCGTCACTCTCAAAAACAATTGAAAAATTTTTTTTTTAGAAAATTTGTGAAAAAAACGAGGGAATCTGCATAAAAAATAATTTGCAATCATTGGAAACAATAGAGAATCTTTCAGGAATAATTTTTTTCGGTAAAAAGTAAAAAAAAAAATTTCCGCAAAATTTCAAATCGTAACTTCCTAACTCAAATTCACTCCTGTTTTCATCATTATGAAAGCAGAAATAAAAATAATAAGAAATTCGAAAAAATGATCACAAAAATATAGAGATCGTCACTCTCAAAAACAATTGAAAAAATTTTTTTTCAGAGAATTTGTGAAAAAAACGAGGGAATCTGCATAAAAATGGTTTGCAATCATTAGAAACAATAGAGAATCTTTCAGGAATAATTTTTTTTCGGTAAAAAGTGAAAAAAAAAAATTTCCGCAAAATTTCAAATTGTAACTTCCTAACCTAAATTCACTCCTGTTTTCATCATTATGAAAACAGAAATGAAAATAATAAGAAATTCGAAAAAATGACCACAAAAATATAGGGATCGTCACTCTCAAAAACAATTAAAAAACTTCTTTTTCAGAAAATTTATGAAGAAAACGAGAGAATCTGCATAATGAATAGTTTGCCATCATTAAAAACGATAGAGAATCTTTCAAGAATGTTCTTTTTTCAATAAAAAGTAAAAAAAAAATTTCAACAAAATTTCAAATTGTAACTTACCTAACCTAAATACATTCCTGTTTTTATGAGTACGAAAGCAGAAATAAAAATAATAAGAAATTCGAAAAAATGATCACAAAAATATAGATATCGTCACTCTCAAAAACAATTGAAAAATTTCTTTTTCAGAAAATTTGTGAAAAAAATGAGGGAATCTGCAAAGAAAATAGTTTTCCATCATAAAAAACAGTAGAGAATCTTTCAAGAATGTATTTTTTTCAATAAAAAGTGAAAAAAAAATTTTCAACAAAATCTCAAATTGTAACTTACCTAAACTAAATTCACTCCTGTTTTCATCAGTATGAAAGCAGAAATAAAAACAGTAAGAAATTCAAAAAAATTATCACAAAAATATACCGATCGGCACTGTCAAAAACAATTGAAAATATTCTTTTTCAGAAAATTTGTGAAAAAAACGAAGGAATCTGCATAAAAAATAGTTTGCCATCATTAAAAATAATAAAATCTTTAAAGAATGTTTTTTACATTTCAATAAGTAAAAAAAAAAAATTCCAAATTGTAACTTACCTAACCTGAATTCACTCCTGGTTTCATCAGTATTGAAGCAGAAATAAAAATAAGAAGAAATTTGAAAAAATGATCACAGTTAATCGAGAACGGCGACTCTGAAGCCGGGACTGGAATCAGTCTAGACGAACTAGTTGCCTATGTCGGCGCATTTTCCTATTGTGATCGGCGTAATAATAATCAACTTATATTAACAATCAGATAATTTAAGCCTGCAAAGAGAAGAAAATAAATTTACCAAATGCCAATGACTGATCAGACAAGGGTACCATCGGAATAGGGGGCCTCATATTTACGCGCCAACATTCCTTTTCTAACCTTTTCGTCCACTGATCCGATAAATACAGAAATCGAAATAATGTTTTTCTCGAGGTTGTCAATAATCGTCCGTTCCAAGTAGATATCAACCATCGACAACGCCCGAAACTCCGCGGACAAGCAGTCTAAATGAAAGAAAAACGACAACATTTATGGGTTTTCGCCTTTTTCGAACGTTATTTTCACATATTTCGGGGTCGAAAAACCTGTTTCTTCCCCCTAAATAAAAAATTGTGGGGGCGAAAAGCCGACCGCTACGCGGTCGGATTTTTTCAAAACGGCTATTTTTAAAATTGGTCAGTGGGCGTTAAAGGAAAATTTAACCCGTCTGGTATATAATTAGAAAAACCAAAGCTTCATTCTAAACCAACTTAACAACGTTTCTCCCGTTTCAGTATCGAAGCTCAACTATCTCAGGATCAAGCAGGCGCTGTCAAACCAGATGTACAAACTCCCTTCAAGGATAAAAAGGACGCCTGCATTAGATTAGTAAGATATCACTGTATGGACCAGCCTGTTTTATCTACGAAAGATCTGAACAAAGCTGACGAAATATTCGAGCACACCGCAAAACATTTCATAGCCAAGTTCGATAAGATGCAAGACAAGTACAAATATCTCCTTATGAAAGAAAGTCAGGTAAAAAATTGATCTATATTCTTTTTCGCATTTTAATCATGTTATCATCTCATACGACAATATATGATTACAGAGACAGGTTCGAACGTCCGAGCTAATGATGTTGGATAGGTTATTTCTCGCCGACGAGCAACAATCGCTGATGAGACTTCGACAAGAAGCCGACGAAGCGCAATTCCTAGATCTGAACCTGATGCAAGAGACTGATTCGTCCCAGTCTCACCCAAACCAGTCGATCAGATATCAGCAGCACATTCAGCAAAATCACAACAGTCAGTACGGCCATCAGCAAGCGCAGCATCAAATGGGACACAACCAGCATTTACCGGTTCAGGGATATCCGGGAGGGAGGGTCTCCGGTCCCCAATTCGGACAGCAAAACGAAGGACAGGGTCAAAACAGGGGGGCGCAGTCCAACCAGAATCTCCACCAGGGCAGTCCCTGCTCGTACCAGTCCAACCATTCATCTCAGATGCAGTCCGGCCATGGCGAGCTTCAAATGGCCTCTAGTCATCACATCCAACACATGAACAACGAGGAGTACGACGAGTGGACCAGCATACAACGCGAGCTCGGTTGTCTTCCCGGAGAAGAGCACAAGCACAGTTTCGTGGAGCAGATAGTGAACGAACACGCCAACAACAACGCTCATCTGACCACCAAACGTTCGGCCAGCAGCGATTCTCGCCTAGAGACTCTCAAGAGGTTTAGGGTGGATAAACACCATAAAAAGACGACGGACGGTGTACATAATAGTGTTAATAGTGTTGTACAAAGTGTTAGTAATAGTTTACAGCAAAATACTCATTTGACGATGGCAGGGCAGTCGTGTATGTCGAACCGTTATCAGAACACGTTCGAGGGTCAGGGTCAGCACATGTTCAATTGCTTGGAAACAGAGGAGGGTATCGAGGGTAAGAGTTTGGACGAGCAAGTGCAGTCTGCGATCGACTCGATATTGAATTTGCAACAGAATACCGCGTTGGATCTTGACAGCATACTGTCATGACGATTTGTATAATTTGTCGGGTCCTTTTACAGAAATGTGATCTTCAATTTGTTATTATCGGTAGGCTGGTTGTTGGAATGAATTTTTCACGAATACAAATTTTAAATCTAAAGATCTAGCCCGGAGATTTTGTCTCGTACATATTTCAACAATCTAGTTTCCTTTATTGTTCTGAACCTTATCTTGTTTTCCTCTCATAACATTCAATTATTATGATTTGGAGATTTAATGGTTTTCGTTATTGCAAGGCTCTTAATATTTTAACATTCCATAAAAAAAATCATGGGAAGCACTTCCGGAGTTTGAAGTTTTAGTTCTAAAACCTCCGATAATTCACATCTGCTGGAAGATGATGACATTATTATTATCCCGACAGCTGGCCTACTTCTATTATTCAAATCAAATCTGAGATTTTATTTATTTTTTCAGTGAGAATTATCTGTCTGCTCAACAATTCTGAAATGAACGGAAATCAGTATAATCAGAGCGGGTTTCCAGTTTGTAAATAATTTTAATTCTGTTTCGTATTTCATCTGGTTTTCTCTTGAATGTTACTCAATATTGACGTTAACGAGAGGAATTTGCAGCATCAATTTTTTATCGGCATGGTATTTACTGTCATTCGATCAAAAGTTGTATAGAAAAAAGTCAATAATTGTTGATATCATGTGAATTTACAATAATTTAAATAATAAATTGGAGAGAATCCAAAAAATATGAAAAGGAATTCAAAATTAAGTTATTTATTGTCAACGTATACATTTTGAATGTGAGATAAATCGATGGGTTCGAAGCTATACACCAGAATGCATTTCGTATTATTCCAGGATTTGAAATTGCATTTTTAAATTATTGTTATTCGAAATTGAAAATTTTTTACTTGTACTGTTGTATATTGCTACTTTTGTGATCTATTTATTATTGTTTCAATTTTCTTATCGATAATTGGTTTTATTTCCCTTTTTTTGAGTGTGAATTTTCAATCGGAGATCTCTAATTTCATTGTGATCATTTTAATATTTTAATATTCTGATTATACTGGACTCCTTCGCTTTTTAACAGTGTTAACATGTTGTCATTTGGTTTTTAGAGCTAAAAATTTAAGCGATAAAGATGTACATTAGGTGCAGAGAATGGTAAAGTGAATTTTTAAAATATTGAAGTTTTGTCATTGTTATTCGCTAGATACCAAGTTTTACAGACACATTGTATATAAAGCCACTTTTGATGACACTGTAAAAAGCCTCTGTTGTAAATATTTTATTTATGTACTTAGATTATTATAATTTTCTGAGGTATAATTATTATTATTAAGACTGACTCAGAAATTTTGGTTCCTACCAGGAAAGTATTTGAAAAGAATAAAAAGTGATTATTCAACGTCTGATATTTTCATACTTACCTTGATTATTATTTTTCAGGTTTCCCAAATATTGTATTCATAAGATTCAAGAAAAATTATAAGATATTTATTTTTCGTGCGAATTGAAAAGACAAGATGGCTCCACATTTTTGTTGTTCTGAAGTAGAATTTCAAGAAAATGAAGATGAATTTCTGAAGAAATAATGAACTGAATAAACTCAGTATTCACTAATTAACTTAGTCTACGATTTTCACTAATTGAGAGTTTAACAAAACTACTACACGTGTTTCGCCATACCATGGTTTCATCAGGTGACGAGATAAACTGAAATCAACTACCGATTTCTATTTAAGGAAGTTGGCTTTGAGTTTCTAATGTTCTTCATAAAAAATATTCAGGAACTTGTCAAGTTATCGCAGTTTGCTCAGGTAAATATTCTCTTTTCAATTTATCGAATTTATATTTATTTTCGTTGGGCTCACAGAACGACGATCGAGAAATGTCAAAGAAACTTGAACCAATGAAATCCGCTGAAACTTTTGAAAGGTCAAAAGCTGTTTGTCATAACGTTATGAAGTGGTTAAAAAATCATAAATTAACTGTAATAAAGTGTTTTGTGATATTTTTTATGGCGGGAAAAGTGATTTGAATAAACTAATTTTGTGTTTCCAACAGCCCAAAAATCGTAAGTACATAACATTTTAACAATATCTAGTGATCGAAATCATTCGGTTCACTTTGAATTGAAAGAAATGTAAAAACTTCAATCAAGGATTGTATTCTGGAGATACGAATTCTTGGTTGGGAATATTCAGGAATAATATACAAACTTTGCATTGAACAACATTTATTTTGATCCTTAACAAATATTTGGAACATTTTGATTATAAAAGATGAAGAAATTTATAATTCGAAAATATCAAAACTTAATAGAATGCAATAAAAATATGATGTTATTGATACATTGAGCCGATAAAGCTTTTTGGTTGATTTTTCTATCAGAATAGTAGTTTTCTGTCTGGTAGTTTTCCTCACCATTTACAGTAGGATCAGGCTTTGATTTTCTCTCGATAAGGGGACAGTTATAACCTTGCTCTTACTTCTTAGCAATTTCTCAGCAACAGTCACCATATCATATCCTGACGAGTTGTTTCAGAAAACTCTATTCCATTCTCACATTTTGTCATGAACCCCCGAGAGAAACTCGTCCAAATCGTTGAGAAAATTATCGTCGATATTTCCCAGCGAGACATTTTCCAATTGTAGATCCAAAAGGTCATCAATTTTGGGAGCAGGTGGTTTAGGAACTCTTCGCATATTCTTCAAAGTTCTTCGTCTTACCCGACATTTCTCGCCGACAGGATGAGGGCAATCCAGGTCGACGCAGATTTCTACGGCTTCGTTGAAATTAATCTGTTTCCATTCTAATTTTTTGCTGCACCGCGGACACAGAGCTGGTTCCTCCATTGTTTGAACTAAACTATTTTTGGAGAAATGCACGTTAATTAGGAACAATTCGGTGATGTTTATCTTCGACTAAGGAATAACATAACCAAAGTTATATCTGACATAACCTATGAACCGGAGAACACGGATCGTGACAGAATGAACTAAATTCTTCTTCTTCCTTTAGGAATGTATTGCTTCCTCATTTTTCCATAGAAAAATCTATAGGGAAAAATCACGGAGTGGGCGACATCTACTTTTAATCGTTTGAACTACCCGAGTGATGAACAACAAACTAACGTGTGTATGTTTGTATGGGAAAAGTGTGAAATATGATTGATTTACTGATTTACCTTATGAAAGACAGAAATGACAGAATAATTTTAATCACCATTCGGCCTAACATATTGTGATTTTCAGCGCCATCTAGCGGTCCGTGATTTTTCCCTATAGAAAAATTCCATATATGCCAGTTTTATGGATGTTTGTGGGATGGGTTTCGAATAGTAAAATATATTTTGTCATTGTGCATTGAGAATTTAATTTCAATTTATGAATAAATTCCTACAATAAAATAAATTAACTTATACATCTTATAGACATTCACATAAATAAGTACAATACTCAATGGTTTTCAACTTAATTGAACTAAATACATTCGGTTAATTCAATAAATACTAATGGAATTGGTACTTATGAAAACATAAGATTTTTACAAAAGTAATTTGACTAGATCATTGGTTCCTTCCGTTGCTTCGAATACTTTTCCTAGGTTGAATTTGTAACCTACGTTACGACTCCTTGAACAAAAAACAATAATTAGAATATGTCTTCCACATTAAAGAAAATTAATCTATGCTCCATATACAATGTCTTTTTCATACTCACTTGCATTGGATACAAGAAAGTCTCAGCAGAGTCTTCGCCTAGATGATTCTTCGCTATACAGGTGTATACTCCCATATCGGACCATGTAACCGTTCGTATTCTCAATTCCCCGTTTGACAACATGGATATTCTTCCGTTTCCTTCGCTTATCAAATCACCCTCGGGGTTGACCCATTGGATTTCAGGCCTTGGGTTGCCCACGCCTTGACATGGTAGGAGGACTTCGCGACCTGAAAGGGAAACCTTGGTTAATTCTCGCTTTTGGTGTTGGTACCATTTGAATGATGCAGTGTTGCAAACATTTTTAGGTTGACACTTACCGATGACATCCATGTAGTCTGGTGACCATAGAGTGACCCTAGGCTTATGGTGGGCTCCCAGGATGTTCCTTTGGACCAAAGTGGTGAAATTCATCTGGATACCTTCTTTGTTGATCACGTAAACCCTGCTTTCGGCCACAGCCTTTTCCGATCCACTTTCCGCTAAACATCTGAAGGTTCCTTCGTGCACTGGTAGGAGGTAGTTCAAGACCAGCCTGCTCTTTATCTTTGCCATTCCCTGTGGGGAAATTGCATTGACGATGTTGTTTTCGTAACGGTCAATCTGTGGAAAAAACTTGGAGTAAATAGAGCATTTAGGTTAGATTTGTATTTGACTTACGCTGATCGGTACTGTCAACAGTCTGTCTTCTTTGAACCATTGTATGGTGGGTGGTGGCGATCCCATCGCCTCGCACTCGAGCTCCAAACGTTGGCCGTGGTTTTTGGTTATGTGCCTCTTCGGCGTTTGGCTTATTTTCACCCAGTCGTTGTGGGAGTTTATTTCGTTGTCCATGTCCATGTCAACTATGTTTCTTCCCCTGGTGAGGTGCAGACACGCTGAGAGTAATAACGCTGATATAATCATCTGGAAAGAGAGAAAATCCTTGGTTGAGACCATTTATCTTGGCCACTTTGTGACGAAGAAGAAGAAAATATCTTCTATGCTTCAAGAATACTGATAATAGTGACAGGTGATTTAATGAATTAGAATTGTCGAATCGATGAATGATTAAAGAATTGGAAACATTTTCAGGTCATGGCATCAATGGAATGTCCTGAATGTACTCAAAAACGACAAGAAATAGACAAAACTACTCTATTAATTATCCCAATTTTATCTTCCTCATTATTCTCGCGTCGTTTCTACATTCCTACAACTACTACGTCTCTACATGTAGTATAGATAAACCGCAATCTTGAGATAAAGCTTCCAATAACGCTGATATAATCATCTGGAAAGATAAAATCCGTAGTTGACACCATTTACCTTGGCCACTTTGTGACGAAGAAGAAGAAGCTATCTTCTATGCTCTAAGAATACTGACAGCAGTGACAGGTGATTTAATGAATTAGAATTGTCGAATCGATGAATGATGAAAGAATTGGAAACATTTTCAGGTCATGACATCAATGAAATGTCCTGAATGTACTCAAAAACGACAAGAAGAAGACAAAACTACTCTATTAATTATCCCAATTTTATCTTCCTCATAATTCCCGCGTCGTTTCCACATTCCTACAACTACTACGTCTTCACATGTCGTATAGATAAACCGCAATCTTGAGATAAAGCTTCCAATAACGCTGATAAAATCCGTGGTTGACACCATTTTTCTTGGCCACTTTGTGACGGAGAAGAAGAAGATATCTTCTATGCTTTAAGAATACTGACAGCAGTGACAGGTCATTTAATGAATTAGAATTGTCGAATCGATGAATGATGAAAGAATTGGAAACAACTTCAGGTCATGACATCAATAAAATGTCCCGAATGTACTCAAAAACGACAAGAAATAGACGAAACTACTCTATTAATCATCCCAATTTTTTCTTCCTCATTATTCCCGCCTTGTTTCCACATTCCTGCAACTACTACGTCTTTACATGTAGTACAGATAAACCGCAATCTCAAGATAAAGCTTCCAAGAATTCCTCACGCATGAACTCTCTCGAAGAATGAAAAAGGTCAGTGAAGTAGGTAAGGCGCGATAACGGCCGCTTTAACTCTTCACGCCGCCATTTCGGAAGCCATCAAGTGTCGAAAGATAAAGAAAAAAATAATTATGAACGCGACGCTTGTGATCCGATCCCGGGGGGCCCGGTGCTGACGAGGACGAATCGGAGATGTTTTCACGGGTCAACGGGTTGTTTCATCAATTACCGAGTGTAACGGGGCGATAAGGAGTGAAACCTTTCGCTTTTTGGGCGTTGCGCCATTCATCCGGTCACTTCCTTGAAGATAGGAGTTTAATTGGACGATAAGATTCCGTTTTGGAAGCTTCGAGTGGTTTTCGGCCTGTCCTTAACGATAATGAACGTTGACCTTGAAACGGTCGCAAAAAAAAGAGGCCGTATTATTCTATGATTCCGACAGCGTGGCTATCTAGAGAGAAACTCTGTTCTATGTCAACCATCAACAGTTGTCAAAATAATAATATATATATAACCTCTTGCTTTATTTATGTTCAGTCTTCGTTATTCAGAATATAGATAAATTCAGTGGATAATACAAATAATTCGTATGTGAGAAATAAGAGTGTGTAACAGTAATATAAAACATTCAGTGAACATCTCCAACACGGTTTTTTCGAATGAAGTATTATTGGAAATGGAAAAAACATCGAACGAATCAATAAAAGATCCTATGGCCCCCTTTCTCCTATTTCACGGTTTTTGACTACAAAGACTCTTCCTAGAAATTCACGCTTCGGATTATTTTTCAAGGATTACTATGCATGATAGTCGGGATTGCCCAATAAGTGAGTCATTCGCCCCTTGGCGATTCCGAGAATCGTCGAATATAATATGAGGTGCGCTCGTTAATAGGTTCTGTACACCGGCGGAGAGAATCGAAAGACTAATAGGCGATTTCTGAGAAACGTTACTGTAAATTTTCGAGCCGATCGAGCGTTGAAAATGACTATTGAAACTGGTTCGGGCGTTCACAGGTGGTAAGTCCCGGTAGGTCGGTGTGCTCAAGTGATTTTTTTAATGGAAATCTGGTTTATACCGAGAATCCTATCGAAAATTCGGTATCTGGTGAAAAAATACTGCGAATTTGCTCAAGGTTAATAATCTCAACGTAAGAAGTAACAACGTCATGTTCAATTATATCTCGATTCAAACCCTCTTGTAGAGTGTGAGATACATATTCTGAATATTTTGATTGATTCACTTTGATTTTTCATCTATTCAACCCTTGTTGGAGGATACTTAAGGGATTTTGGATGACTTGAAAGAGTAGCTGTTTCATCCGCAGATGTCGCCGTGATCGAAGCTTCTGTCAAATACAAAGCTGACGTTTAAAGTAGGAATAGTATGGGCACAAGGACAAACCCTTGTGGAACACCTACATTAATTGAGGAAAAGTTGAATTTCCTTTCATTTGGTTCATATAAGTCGAGTCGCACATCGTTGAAATTCTCATGCTGGCGTTTGATTTCGATGAACGGTTTTCCAAAAATAAAAACGAATTTAGTCAAAGTCATGTATGTATTTGTTGAGACCTGATCACAAAATGGTGCATGCGATGGTTCAGGTCAAATAATTATCTTAGAATGCCTGGAAATTTCGAATTTATCAATCCTGAGGAACTGCAGATACCATCATAAAAAAATGCAACGCCCAATTAAATCAGCGTATAATTCACAAAGTGCTAAAGGTCTTGATTGGAAAAAAAGTTATTTCGAAAACGATAAATTAATTAAGTTCAATCATTTCACCATACTTTATCTGGTTCTGTTTTATTTCGAATCGTGATGTCATGAATTTTTCTCGGGAATTGTTGCTAGTTAAGTAATAAGATAAAAAAATGTTTCGATAGAGAATCTTCGATATGATTATTCTCGGTTTCAGGGATTATGAGAATTTAAGTGCATCCATTGATAAATCACTTTATGACGTTTGTTTCAACCTCAATTTAAATGGGATTTTTCCATACTTATTGTAGACATAATTTAGATCCTCTTGAGATTAATTGGATCCATTCACAACTGTATAATGAATGTAGATTTGTTCTGACTCGTGCTAATATAATCGAATCCAGGGTGTCCCAAAATTGAAAATTCTTTTCTTCATAACCACTGATTGAAATAATAAAATATTTTTTATGATAGTTAATGAACTGAATAGTGTCCAATAATATACCAGTGACGTTTATCATGGAATATATTTCATTACACCGAAAAATTATTCGTCCATTTTTGACCATGAGCGATAAATTACTCTACTTCGAATTTTATTATGTCAATTTCCCTGTAGAGAAAAATGTTGAAACTTCCACTTGAACAAGTTGAATTATCCGTTCGTAACAATATCCTTGAACTTGCGATTGTTTAAATAACTATATTTCGTGAAAATTCAACGAATCTGATGCATTGTCATATTTCTCGGAAAAAACAAGCAGATGAAATCGTGTACACTGAGAAATGCAGATTAAGGATTTCTGAACTTATTCATTGCGTCGAAAAGCAGTAGCGTATCATTCTCAGATGAATATTTCATGTAAAAAAATGTTCGAGGTAAAAATTAGAAAATATTTTTTTATTTCGTGATGTCTAAATATAGAATTTCTTATATGTGATAAGTTTATTAAAATTTGAAATTTCCTCAATCGTGAATAACTTATGAAAAAAAGTGACCATGTTCGGGTTGGACCACGCAGAGAATATCTCGTATCTCAAAAACTGCACGACATATTTTGTTCGGACCAATTTTCGTTGAAATTGTTTCAAATGTTCTAATAGTCTAAAAATTTTTCAGAGTTTCTCACCCAATAGTTTGTAAGTTAGAGGGGGGCATATGCCTGCTTTAGAAGCTTATAACTCAACAATTATTGACTTATCTGAAAAAGTCATTCTGAAACTTTTATACCATTTCCGAATACCTATCCAACGATACCCTACACCCTTATGTACACCGGAAAAAAAATTTCATCCCTTAATTGAATGTGTGGCCAATTCCTTCCCCTAATTTTTTTCCTGTTGTTTCAATACGCCGTTCTAAAGAGGTACATGGAAGACACCTGTCATCCAAATTTCGTCTCCGAGAAAAATGGCTGTGACATACGGACAGACATGAAGAAATTATAAGGGTTCCGTTTTTGCCATTTTGGCAACGAAACCCCAAAAATTAATTTTAACATTAGATATTTCGAGTGAAAATTATATAATTCTTTCACGGTTCGCCTATTAGTATTTTTCTATCTGGCTTAAACTGTTTTAGGATTTAAAATATCGCAAGGACATTGAACATTAAACCTGGAAGGTACAATAGATCATTAAAGGTAACAACTTCTCTTTGAATTATTATGATTGGCCAAGCCTCTTAAAAAAAAAAACGTGACTGGAATGAAGATAACCCATATTGCTTTTGCGGGTTTGAGGTTATGTTCAAAGAGCCGGTTCTTCATTCTTAGTGACAAACATTTTTATCTTCGAAATCAGGTACTAAAACAACCCTTAAAAAAATTGCACAAGCACAAACTAACGAAGAAAAAAGTATCAAAAATTTATTAACAAAAAAAAGAACCAGGTATCGTTTGGAAATTTTTTCATGAACCGCAAGTGGCGCATGGTCTTAGTGAATGAAGAGATGTTGAGTTAACGTGGGAGGATGCCGCTTAGATTTGAGGTTATGCCTGAAATGCCGGTATTTCACCATGATTCTGTCAAAATTGGGAATTGGGGAAATGAAGAAGATATAACGAATTGACAAATTAAAGATTTTTAATGATTACCTATTCCGTTTAGAAAAAAAAATAGGTTATATCGGTGAATGAATCTGGGTATTATTAGAATAAAAATTGAAGAATATTGGTAGGTATAGGTTCTGTAGACATTTGAAGTAAAATGTTGAGGACAGCCAACATGAATATTTCGAAAAAAAATTGAAGAATAAAAAAAAACTCACCATCTTCAGATAAGATTTGAAAATTAGCCGGAAAAAAAGCACACCGCGCTATCGGGTCCGGATAAAGAATGGCCCGCAACTGAGCACTACACAGGTCGCACGTACTATTGTGCACGTATAAAGGCACCACCTGTATATATCGGTCGGGTCCGTGGTCGGATTCTAGGAAGTCCTCGGCGTCGTTCAAGTTCCTAAGTAACCGTGAAAGACAATATTCCGTGTTGCCGGTGTAGCACAAGTCATATATTCTGGTGTCGCTGCGTCTTTGAAGTCTTGCATTTTTGTGACCGCAGACGCTACGGCCGGTCCTTTTATACGGGTGTGCGTTCATGACTTATCTGCTTACGTTTATTGCATCATCTCCCCGGGTGTGTGTGTGTGTGTGCGATTTCTCACCGACGCGACGTCCTCATTTTTTTTTTACATATCGGATACGTTTCGGGGAAATGCGAATCGGTTTACTATACGGCGGTCCCATTCATGAGTGCGACGCGTGGGACCTTGATTGGGAGAGATTTTGGGGTTTTGCTTGGTGTCATCGGGCTGATAGTATTGGGAGTTTGAGTAAACAGAAATTCGTTGCTGTTTGGGAATTCCCTTGGGTAGTTGATAAAGGTTTCTTTGAACGCACTTAAAGTAACGTTCGTATGGGAAATTTACATGGCCTTCAACGATGCAAACGATCCCCTACTTAGAGTGGCGTAGCCACACAACTCACGTGTCCCCCCTAGAAGAGGGCTCAGGCCAAAAATTATAAGGCATTGCACAAATTTTCATTTTTCACTCTGTCGAACAGACCTTACGTACTCCTAAAAAAACGCCTCAAGACTCTTTGGTCTTATAAAGGTTTTATTATAATCATAATCAAGATGGTGGCTGCAACAAAACAATTTTTGTATGAAGAAGCTTCAAGATAATTTATTACTATCCGAACCAGTATTATGAAGTACTAGAGATGGCTCTTTTGACTATCACTTGAAATAGTTTTATAATGGTTCAAGAGTTCAAGAGAATTAGGATCAAATCGTGGTATTAAAAACGATTTCAATAACAGTTCTGAAAACCTTTTTAACTGTACCAATTGACTCTTAGGATTTATGAAGGTTTTATAATGATCAAGATGATTGCTGCAACAAAACAATTTCTTGTATGAAGAAGTTTCATAATAATTTATCACTATCCCAACCAGTAGTATTGAGTACTAGGGATGGCTTTTTTTCACTATCCTTTGCCTTTGAACTGGTTTTATGATGGTTTCAAGAGATAGAATTAGGATAAACTTTCTTCGAAAACTATTTCAAGAAAAGTATTGAAAAAGTTTATGACTGGACGAATTGACTCTTGAAATTTATGAAGGTTTTATTATGATCTAGATGGTGGCTGATACAAAACAATTTGTGTATAAAGAAGCTCCAAGATAATATATCATTATCCCAACCAGTATCATGCATGAAGTACTAGAGATAGCTAGCTCTTTTGACTAGTACTTGAAATAGTTTCATAATGGTTTCAAGAAGGGTTACCAAGGGGTAGAATTAGGATCGAATCGTCGTATCAAAAATGATTTCAATAAATGTTCTGAAATTCTTTTTAATTGTAACAATTCACTCCTAGGATTTATGAAGGTTTTATAATGATCTAGATGGTGGCTGCAACAAAACAATTTCCTGTATAAAGAAGCTTCATAATAATTCATCACTATCCCTACCAGTAATATTGAGTACTAGAGATTGCTTTTCGACTAGCCTTCGAACTGGTTTTACAATGGTTTCAAGAGATACAATTAGGATAAACTTTCTTCGAAAACTATTTCAAGAAAAGTATTGAAAAAGTTTATGGCTGGACCAATTGACTCTTGAAATTTATGAAGGTTTTATTATGATCTAGATGGTGGCTGATACAAAACAATTTTTGTATAAAGAAGCTCCAAGATAATATATCATTATCCCAACCAGTATCATGCATGAAGTACTAGAGATAGCTAGCCCTTTGACTAGTACTTGAAATAGTTTTATAATGGTTTCAAGATGCGTTACCAAGGGGTAGAATGAGGATCAAATCGTCGTATCAAAAATGATTTCAATAAATGTTCTGAAATTCTTTTTAATTGTAACAATTCACTCCTAGGATTTATGAAGGTTTTATAATGATCTAGATGGTTGGTGCAACAAAACAATTTCCTGTATGAAAAAGCTTCATAATAATTCATCACTATCCCTACCAGTAATATTGAGTACTAGAGATTGCTTTTTCAACTAGCCTTTGAACTGGTTTTATAATGGTTTCAAGAGGAAGAATTAGGATCAACTTTTTTCGAAAAGTTTATGACTGGACCAATTGACTCTTGAAATTTATGAAGGTTTTATTATGATCTAGATGGTGGCTGATATAAAACAATTTTTGTATAAAGAAGCTCCAAGATAATATATCATTATCCCAACCAGTATCATGCATGAAGTACTAGAGATAGCTAGCTCTTTTGACTAGTACTTGAAATAGTTTTATAATGGTTTCAAGAAGGGTTACCAAGGGGTAGAATTAGGATCAAATCGTCGTATCAAAAATGATTTCAATAAATGTTCCGAAAATCTTTTTAATTGTAACAATTCACTCCAAGGATTTATGAAGGTTTTATAATGATCTAGATGGTGGCTGCAACAAAACAATTTCCTGTATGAAGAAGCTTCATAATAATTCATCACTATCCCTACCAGTAATATTGAGTACTAGAGATTGCTTTTTCGACTAGCCTTCGAACTGGTTTTATAATGGTTTCAAGAGGAAGAATTAGGATCAACTTTTTTCGAAAAGTTTATGACTGGACCAATTGACTCTTGAAATTTATGAAGGTTTTATTATGATCTAGATGGTGGCTGATATAAAACAATTTTTTGTATAGAGAAGCTCCAAGATAATATATCACTATTCCAACCAGTATCATGCATGAAGTACTAGAGATGGCTAGCTCTTTTGACTAGTACTTGAAATAGTTTTATAATGGTTTCAATAGGCGTTACCAAGGGGTAGAATAAGGATCAAATCGTCGTATCAAAAATGATTTCAATAAATGTTCTGAAAATCTTTTTGAGCGCTCGTACTTCTTACACGAGGGCTATATCATTTCGTCACGATGTCTGTATTTTTCGAATTTTGAGCCGAAAATGGTCTCAATCGACAAGGTTCGACTCACTGATGACGAATCCGTCGAAAAATTCTAGTCTGTCCGTCCGGCCGTCCGTCCTTCCGTATACACGATAACTCTCGAACGGAATGTCCTAGAAACTTGAAATTTTCAGTGTGGGTTCAGTTCCCGAATGCATCGGTTGAGTTCGTTAATGGGCCAAATTCCACCAGGGGTTCCGTAAATATGGCCGTTCAAAGTTTTGTTCTCCTGATTACTTGCAAACTACAGATTTGATCGATATGAAATTTTGCACTCAAATGGAGAATGTGGTGTTCAAGCTACATGTGAAATTTTGTCCAGATCGCATGACCAGAACCATAGAAACCATAGAAAATTGTAACTTTTAAACGGAAACGCCTAGTGACTTGAAATTTTCAGGATAAGTGTGGATCTTGAATGTCGTGATCACGTTCATCTATGAGCAAAATTATACTAGGGGTTCCGTAAATATGGTCGTTTGAAATTTAGTTTTCTTGATAATTTCAAAACTACAGATTCGATCGATACTAATGGAGAATGATATATTCAAGCTACATTTCTCCAGATCGCATGACCAGAACCATAGAAAATCATAACTTTCGAACGGAAAGGCCTAGGGGCTTGAAATTTTCAGAAAACGTGTGGATCTGAAATGTCGCATTCACGTTTATCAATGAGCAGAATTATAATAGGGGTTCCGTAAATACGGTCGTTTGAAATTTTAATTTCTCCATAATTTCGAAACTACGGATTCGATCGAGATAAAATTTTGTATTTGAATCGAGAATGATATATTTAAGCAACATCTTGTCCAGAATGACCAGAACCATAGAAACCATAGAAAATTATAACTTCCGAAGGGAAAGACCTAGAAACTCGAAATTTTCAGAGTAGGTTTGTAATAGGTTCATAATAATTCAACACTATCCCAACCAATATTATTGAGTACTAGAGATGGCTCTTTTGACTAGCCCTTGAACTGGTTTTATAATGGTTTCAAGAAAATGTCTTGAAAACCTTCATAACTGGACCAATTGATTCTCGAGATTTATGGTGGTTTCTTGTTTGAAGAAGCTTCAAGATTATTCATCACTAGTTGGACCACCCCGTATATATTTCATTATAAATATCGAAAGTATGACAGATGAAAAATTATTTGAAACGAGAAATCATTTACGCCGTCATTCTATCCCAGACTCATCTCCTGTCTCGTTTAAAAATACACGTTCCACCTAGTGATCACGAGAAAGAGGTCGTGGACACCTCATACGCTCTATCTCCTTCTATTAATAATCGATCATGCTGTAAGTCAGTGGGTACACCCAGAAATATTCAGAAATACATCTTGGAATTTTAATCATGTAATTAAATGAATCCAGCGAAAACTAGCCCATCTCAGGGCTTCCCTGAAGATGTCCTGCTGATCCGGTCCTGCTTTAAGGATCTACCTCCGAAACTGGGTTACCCCTAATTTATTGTCGTCGCACGCCCCCAAAAATTTCCCCTAATCAAAACTGAAAGCCTGTATGTATTTAAATTGGCCGATATTAAATGCATTTTTACAGCATCTCGTAGAGAACAATCGGCCTTTGTGCAGCTTCCCCATTAGCTTAGTTCCGATGAGGAGGGTTCCCACTTTGGATTATTGAATTGGGTGGAGATGTGGAGAATGGCGAAGTCTTTTTCGTGAGGTCATTGATACTTCTGGTAACCTTCTACCTGCTCTTTTTGACGTCGCCGAATGGCACTCGAAGAATTCCACGAGTCGAGAATGGAATTCGTAACAATTAGGGTTGATTGGGGGGTCAAGAATGCGATCTACACGATTTGGAAGGTTTTATTTTTGGTTTAGTGCGAATTCAAACTCAACCTGCATTAGGTTCTATATTGAATAGATTTCTCACAATTAATTCTTCAAATCTTATCCTTAGACTGTTCTGGCTTGCCATTTCCGAAATAATATTCAAAATTTCATAGCACACGAACTGTTGAGGGTAGAGCTTTGGGGTGAGAAGTATTCGACTGAGTAACATCTTTCCAATACACGTTTCGAATTTTATAATTCTATGTTGATTAGATTTCTCGCAATTAATTTTGTGAATCCTATCCCTAGACTGATCGTGTTGTCATTTCCGAAATGATATTCGAAATTTGCTGTCACGAATAGAGCTTTGCAGTAAAAAGTAATCGACTGAGTAACATTTGCCCAACACACATTTCGAATTTCATGATTTTATGTTGAATAGATTTTGCGCAATTAATTTTTTGAATCTTATACCTAGAGTGATCGGGGTTGTCATTTCCGAAATGATATTCAAAATTTCATAACTCAAGAACTGTTGAGAGTAGAGCTTCGCAGTAAAAAGTTTTCGACTGAGTAACATTAGCCCAATATACGTTCCGAATTTCATGATTCCATCGTGAATATATTTTTGAGCGCTCGTACAACTTACACGAGGGCTATATCATTTCGTCACGATGTCTGTATTTTTCGAATTTTGAGCCGAAAATGGTCTCAATCGACTATGTTCGACTCACTGATGACGAATCCGTCGAAAAATTCGAGTCTGTCCGTCCGGCCGTCCGTCCGGCCGTCCGTCCGTCCGGCCGTATACACGATAACTCTCGAACGGAATGTCCTAGAAACTTGAAATTTTCAGGGTAGGTTCGAATCTCGAATGCCGCGGTTAAGTTCGTTATTGGGCAAAATTCGCCGAGGGGTTCCGTAAATATGGCCGCTTGAAATTTTGTTTTCCTGATTACTTTGAAACTACAGATTCGATCGAGATGAAATTTTGCACTCTAATGGAAAATGAGGTGTTCAAGCTACATGCAAAATTTTTTTCATCTCACATCACCAGAACCATAGAAACCATAGAAAATTGTAACTTTTGAACGGAAACGCCTAGGGACTTGAAATTTTCAGGATAGGTGTGGATCTCGATTGTCGTGATCACTTTCATCTATGAGCAAAATTATACCAGGGGTTCCGTAAATATGGTCGTTTGAAATTTAGTTTTCTTGATAATTTCCAAACTACAGATTTGATCGTGACGGAATTCTGTATACTAATGGAGAATGATATATTCAAGCTACATTTCTCTAGATCGCATGACCGGAACCATAGAAACCATAGAAAATCATAACTTTCGAACGGAAAGGCCCAGGGACTTGAAATTTTCAGGGTGGGTTTGGATCGCGAATTTCACGGTCACGTTCATCAATGAGCAAAATAAGACAAGGGGTTCCGTAAATATGGCCGTTCAAACTATTTTTTTCCTGAGTTTCGAAACTGCTGATCGGATTGGAATGAAATTTTGCACTTAGCTGAGGAATAATGTTTTCAAACTACGTGCAAAATTTTGTCCAGATCGCATCACCAAGACCATAGATACCGTAGAAAATTCTAGCGAATAATCGAAAAAAAATTGATCCGCTGAAGCACTGAAGTCTGGAATTTCGCCTAAGTTTCAGAATTTTTTTGACAGCTTTCGAAAATTCCTTCAATTGATTTCTAAAACTTGAAAATGCGAATCCACCTACAAGGTGCATGTACGAGCGCTCAAAAGCTCCTGCCTTCACGGCAGTGCTTTTCTCAATTTTTTATCTTATCCCTTGACTGGTCGGGGTTGTCATTTTCGAAATGATATTAAAAATTTCATAACTCACGAATTGTTTCGAGTACAGCTTTGCGTTAAAAAGTATTTGACTGAGGAAAATCTGTACAACACACATTTCGAATTTCATGATTTTATGTTGATAAGATTTCTCGCAATTGATTATTTGAAACTATTCCCTAGACAGGTCGGTGTTGTCATTTCCGAAATTAAATTCAAAATTTCATAATTCACGAACTTTCAGAAGTGGAGATTTGACTCGTGAAGAATTGGCAGCGTTTTTATTCATTTACGCAAAACGTGGAAATTACGAGGGCTTTTCAATTAAAAATGTCGTTTCTCCGGAGGATATTCAAGGTTTATCAATGGAAATGTCGAACCAATAACCTCAATGAACTATAAAAATACAAATCGATGACCCTTCGACGTCCGCCTCGAAAAAAATCGCCCATCAATACGTTACCGCCCATAAATTACCTTATTTCCGATAAACGAAACAGAAACAACTATAAATCAACTATGTAGTTTCGTAACGATATCGATATAAATCACGCCCGTCATGTCACGGCTTTTTTAAATAAATTCTTTGTCTCTTCAAAATCGTATATCGGAAACGTTAACAAATTGGCGATTAATCTTGAGCAACCACGCCACCTTATCAACCGGACGGCGGCGAAAGAAGTTCATCTTGTGACGTAAATGCATAGATAGATAGGGACCAATTAAGCTGATGGTTTTGTATTTTAATAAAAATCGGATAGGGGGGCCGAAAGGGGGGCACGATCCTGTGCGAGGAAGGGGGAACACCAAGGATTTTCATTGGATGGATTCGATTCGGTCAAGTTCGAGGCTGAATTTTGGGAAGAAGGGGGGAACACCTACTGGTACAGGATCTCGTATTACTATTTTTCTGCATGAGATGTATAAGATCTCAATAAAAGCGGAAATAGTTTTGTGTTAATGATTTGAAAGAAAAATATTACTAGATTTTTTTATCTTATTCCTAGACTGATCGGGGTTGTCATTTCCGAAGTGATATTCCAAATTTGATTACTCACGAACTGTTACGAGTAGAACTTTTCGGTGAAAAGTGTTCGATTGAGTATCATTTGCCCAACATACATTCCGAATGTCATGTTTCTATATTGAATAGATTTCGCGCAATTAATTTTTTGAATCTTACCGTTAGACTGATTGGGGTTGTCATTTCCGATATGATATTCAAAATTTCATAACTCACGAACTGTTATGAGTAGAGCTCTGCGGTAAAAAGTATTCGACTGAGTAACATTTGCCAGACTGACATTCTGAATTTCATGATTTTATGTTGAATAGATTTTGCGCAATTAATTCTTTTCTTATCTTATCCATAGACTGAACGGGGTTGTCATTTCCGAAATGATATTCAAAATTTCATAACTCACGAACTGTTAGGAGTAGAGCTTTGCGGTAAAGAGTATTCGACTGAGTAACATTTGCCCAACATACATTCCGAATTTCATGATTCTATGTTGAATAGATTTCGCGCAATTGATTTTTTAAATCTTATCCCTGGACTGATCGGGGTTGTCATTTTCGATATGATATTCAAAATTCCATAACTCACGAACTGTTATGAGTAGAGCTTTGCGGCAAAGAGTATTCGACTGAGTAACATTTGCCCAACATACATTCCGAATGTCATGATTCTATATTGAATAGATTTCGCGCAATTAATTTTTTGAATCTTACCGTTAGACTGATTGGGGTTGTCATTTCCGATATGATATTCAAAATTTCATAACTCACGAACTGTTATGAGAAGAGCTTTGCGGTAAAGAGTATTCGACTGAGTAACATTTGCCCAACATACATTCCGAATGTCATGATTCTATATTGAATAGATTTCGCGCAATTAATTTTTTGAATCTTATCCTTAGACTGATTGGGGTTGTCATTTCCGATATGATATTCGAAATTTCATAACTCACGAGCTTTTAGGGGTATCGCTTTGCAAATAAAATGAAGTGATTGATTTGAAGACTCGAAGCAAATTAAAAAAAATATATTTCCTTTTAAATAATTTTGAAACAATATTTTGGGACTTTTTTGTATACCGAATTTTTCACTTAAACTGAAACTTATTTCCATGGATGATTATGACCGCACTTCTCTGTGCTCCAGATCCACTATTTCGGTGGTCGTCAACCACTCGTGTCAAAATGAAACTTCCTCTAACGTAAAAAAAAACTCACCTCTTTCTCGAGTAGAGTACAAGTGGAGATAGATAACGCACGTTGATAACAGAATTCGAACTGAAACTGACGGTCCATCAACACCCCGTTCTCTATTTATAACAGGATCACAGATCCGTCAATTCTGTGGTAACACCCACAGAAAACCGAATCTCCCCAATCGACGTCGTGCCACCGTTCACGTCCTTTCTGATGGTCTTTTCATCGAGGAGCGAAAGACTGGTACTAGTTACAGTGATTAGGCAATTTCGTAATTAGCCCGTATTTTATTGGCATGCTTATAATATTAAGGCGATATTGCGGCGGGATCACAGAGTTTCCGCGATGTCGAGAAGAAACGACGAGGCGGGTAGGGGGTGGGGGTTGTTGATTTCTTATTGTTCCGTTCTGTGGTGCGGTGATTAGGAGGTCGACCCACGCGAAAGGGTGTGTTCCGGTTTCGTTTTCGATTAATTTTTAATTAGGTGAACACTTGTGGGGTTTTTCAATTTGAAGGGAAATGTCCTTGGAAAAATTGCCTTGTCGATGTTTTGGAATTACTCCGTTTAGCATGTCCCTTTCAGACGGGAATGTTGAAATTTTATAATATCGACGTCCGAATGATCAAATTGAATTCTGGATTATTTGGAAATCAAATAGAAAGGGTCCATGAATATACCATTGACGTCAACAAGGGATTGAATATTTCATGGATCATGAGCGATGAATTACTTTCCTTCTTATCTAAGTTAAACTATTCCGGAAAAATATTTCGAATTATATTTCCGTAACTGATTCTCACTTGAATAACATACATGTGTACAAAACTTTCGAAGAGTACTTAATAATTCCACAGATAATTGTATAATTTTTTTTTAATCAGTGATTGCATGCATTTCGCTCATTTCAATTCTCTTGAAGCCACGGATATACTTAAGTACCTAATGGAGGTGTCATTATACGGTACGAATAACCTAAGAATTAAAAAAGTACATATCTATGGTAATAACGGGGGCAAGAATGGTTGAAACTCACGAACTCGTTAGAAATCTAAGCGGTGAAATTAGTTCTGAGATACAGGGTGTCCTACCGAGTTTTACCATCTCTGGGTCATTTCGATCGAGAAATATTAATGAACGATACGTGAATATCTCTCGAAGGCAATAAAAATTATTGATATTTATATTCTTGAATTTTGAAGATTGAAAAATCTTTGAACCGAATTAAATATAAAATCACGAAATTCGGTACGTATGGTGGTATGGTGTAACTCAATCGAATTTCTTCACGGCGAAGTTCTACTACCAATAGTTCAGGAGATATGAAATTTTGAATATCGGTTCGTAAATGATAACCGAAAAAAGATATTGAGGATAAATATAGAAACATAAATTTTGGAGAGTATGTAGGTAATATCTGGCTCAATTGAATAACTTTTACCGCTTAGTTCTAATCGCAATAGTTCGAGAGTTATGAAATTTTGAATATCGGTTCGGAAATGCCAACTGTAATAAGTGATTTTAAGCACCCCCATTAGTTGGAGATCAAATATCAAAAATTCATTTCGGGGGAACTATAGCACGTAGAATCATAACATTTGAAATGTGAATTGGTACGATGTTACTCAATCGAGTCCTTTTTACTGCAAAGCTCTTCTATCACTGGTTCAGGAGTTACTGAATTTTGAATATCGGCTCGGAAATGACAACTGTAATAAGTAATTTTAATCACCTCCATTAGTTGGAGATCAAATATCAAAAATTTATTACGGAGGAACTATAGAACATAGACTCATAAAATTTGGAACGTGGGTTGGTATGGTGTTACTCGATCCAGTTCTTTTTACTGCAAACCTCTCCTCTTACTGGTTGAGAAGTTATCGAATTTTGAATATTGGTTCGGAAATGACAACTGTGATGAGTAATTTTAATCACCTCCGTTAGTTTGAGATCAAATTTCAAAAATGTATTACAGGGGAACTGTAGAACATAGAAGCATATAATTTGGAACTTGGATTGGTATGATGTTACTCAATCGAGTCCTTTTTACTGCAAAGCTTTCCTCTCACTGGTTCAGGAGTTATTAAATTTTGAATATCGGTTCGGAAATGACAACTGCAATAAGTGATTTTAACCACTTCCATTAGTTTGAGATCAGATTTCGAAAATTTGTTACGGGGGAACTATAGAACATAGAATCATAAAATTTGGAACGTGGGTTGGTATAATGTTACTCAATCTAGTACTTTTCAATGCAAATCTCTTCTCTCACTGGTTAACCAGTTATTGAATTTTGAATATCGGTTCGGAAATGACAACTGTAATAAGTGATTTTAATCACCCCCATTGGGTTGAGATCAAATTTCAGAAATTCATTACGGGGGAACTATAAAACATAGAATCATAAAATTTGGAACCAGAATTGGTATGATATTACTCAATCACGTCCTCTTTACTGCAAAGCGCTTCTCTCACTGGTTCAGGATTTTCTGAATTTTGAATATCGGTTCGCAAATAACTGTAATAATTGATTTTAATCACCTCCATTAGTTTGAGATCAAATTTCGAAAATGTGTTTTGGGGGAACTATAGAACATAGAATCATGAAATTTGGAACGTGGGTTGGTATGATATTACTCGATCCAGTTCTTTTTACTGCAAAGCTCTTCTCTAACTGGTTTAGGAGTTATTGAATTTTGAATATCGGTTCGGAAATGACAACTGTAATAAGTAATTTTATTCACCTCCATTAGTTTGAGATAAAATTTCAAAAATGTATTACGGGGAACTATAAAACATAGAACTATAAAATTTGGAACGTGGGTTGGTATGATGTAACTCGATCCAGTTCTTTTTACTGCAAAGCTCTCCTCTCACTGGTTCAGGAGTTATTAAATTTCGAATATCGGTTCGGAAATGACAACTGTAATAAGTAATTTCAACCACTTCCATTAGTTTGAGATCAAATTTCGAAAATTTGTTGCGGGGGAACTATAGAACATAGAATCATGAAATTTGGAACGTGGGTTGGTATGATGTTACTCAATCTAGTACTTTTCAATGCAAATCTCTTCACTCACTGGTTCACCAGTTATTGAATTTTGAATATCGGTTCGGAAATGACAACTGTAATAAGTAATTTTAATCATTACTGTAAAGCTCTTCTCTCACTGGTTCAGGAGTTATTGAATTTTGAATATCGGTTCAGAAATAACTGTAATAAGTGATTTTAATCACCCCCATTAGTTTGAGATCAAATTTCTAAAATTTGTTTCGGGGGAACTATGTAACATAGAATCATGAAATTTGGAACGTGAGTTGGTATGATATTACTCGATCCAGTTCTTTTTACTACAAAGCTCTTCTCTCACTGGTTCAGGAGTTATTGAATTTTGAATATCGGTTCGGAAATGACAACTGTAATATGTAATTTCATTCACCCCCATTAGTTTGAAATCAAATTTCAAAAATTCATTACGGGGGGAACTATAAAACATAGAATCATAAAATTTGCAACCAGAATTGGTATGATATTACTCAATCACGTCCTTTTTACTGCAAAGCTCTTCTCTCACTGGTTCACCCGTTATTGAATTTTGAATATCGGTTCGGAAATGACAACAGTAATAAGTAATTTTAATCACTTCCATTAGTTTGAGATGAAATTTCAAAAATTTATTACGGGGGAACTAAAGAACATACAATCATAAAATTCGAAAGATGGGTTGGTATGATGTTACTCGATCCAGTACTTTTACTGCAAAGCTCTTCTCTCACTGGTTCAGGAGTTATTAAATTTTGAATATCGGTTCGGAAATAACTGTAATTAGTAATTTTGATCACCTCCATTAGTTTGATATTAAATTTCAAAAATTTGTTACGGGGGAACTATAGAACATAGAATCATAAAATTTGGAACGTGGGTTGGTATGATGTTACTCAATCGAGAACTTTCCAATGTAAAGCTCTTCTCTCACTAGGTCAAGAGAAATATCGAACATAGAGTCGTGAAATTTGGAACCTGTGTTGGTCATCTGACTCAATCGAATATTTTTTACTGCAAAGTTCCAATGGTTCAGTGGTTGAATAATTTCAAATATTGGTTCGGAAATGACTATCGAAATAAGTAACTTTATATGACCTTCATTAGTATGGGATAAAATTTAGAAAAAATTCATTGAGAAGAAATATCGAACGTAGAATCATAAAATTTGAAACGTATGTTCGTATGATGTTACTCAATCGAATATTTTTTTCCGCAATTTTGTACTCCCAATAGTTCAGGAGTTATGGAATTTTGAATATCGGTTCGAAAGAGACAACTTTAATGAATAGACATGCTTTTCGGAACCTACCGGCGGCGTTCCGGATATCCCACCGATGCATTCCTCATTTCGCTTAGATAAAAATTTCTTTACGTTTCGATCATCACGTACACCCAAGTTCAACGTTCCTGGCTTTGAATTTGCCCGAGTTCGCTTTTGCATTCCGTCGGAACGTTTACGTCGTTTTTTTTTCTCTTAAGACAGGGCGATCGTACGGTCCAATTAGACCGACTATCTGCATCTTAACTCGGGTTACTTTATTGCTTTATGCACGTTATCGGGCCACGTTATCAGTAAGTTTATGAATGAAGACTGAATGGAGAGGTACGGGAGATCCTTCGGAGATTTGTTGTCTTGAATCTGGGGGAATAAATGGGGGAAAGGCCGAACTGAAACAAATGGTCAATATGAAAATCGACAAGTTGAGTGGACATTATGAATCTATTATATTGCCTGGATTTTTCCCCGAACAGTAAAGTGTGATGTTGTACCAGTACACCTGTGTAAACATATCACAAGTCCAGCCTTCGGGCAATAAAATTGTTAACGTTATTCTCGGATGTCACGTATGGCCAGACGAAGCTCCAGGGCGGATATAAAATTCTCAGATATTCTATAGAGAAGGAATTCCGCGAATAATTATAATAATAGATAGAAAGTTCCTTCTCCATGAGATCAATGGGTGTTCCTACATTCCTACCCCTACGCTGTGCTAGAAATAACAAGCTTGGGTGGTGTGCAATTAGTTGCAATTTTCTCGGGCTCCACTCAGTGAAGCGGGGTAGCTTGTTGATACTCCCAATAAACCGTCTAATAAAATTGTGAGGATCGCATCAATTAGGTCTAAATTGGATTGGCAATTTATACGCTCTCTTCTCGAAATCGCAACACTGAAAGACAACTAGGCCAACTATTCTTTTGTGGTTTAGTGTTCGTTTATGATGATAAATTAGTATCAGAATCATCCTAGTCAAATTTGCAGCTCAAAAGAGCGAGTTGTTTCGATAAAGGGTGTCCAAAGTTTTTCGTTGATTTCGGTTCGGTTATCAAATTAAGCAGAATCAATCTGAAATGTTATATGTTTGATAAGAAGTGTCCATGTTTATCCCAGAGACGTCAACGACGGACAGAATATAATGACATCCAATAAAATATTTCATGCAGACCATGAGTAATGAATTACTCTTGAATCTCATTATGTCGATTGAACAAGTCGAGTTGTAAATTCAATGGGAATAGCTTTAAGTGCATTCGATGATACATAAAGTGGTGGAAAAATTTGGGAAGACTCTGGAACTTTTTCCAAGAGACAATACCAGTTTGGTTGAGATTTACCAAGAGTAATTCTAGATTAAAAACTATGCCATTATAAATCCTTCAACTCTAGGGATAGCCCTGGTTAAAACCACCTCGAGAGTCAATTGATCTTTTTACTCTTCACAAGGTTGCAATAGTTGTATATTATCTGAGAGCTTATTATTTTAAAACTTCGATAAGTCTAAACGGTTTTCAGGTGGTGAATAAATATATGTAGGCTTCGAAATTGCTTTAGTTCATGCCATTTACTCTTCAAGATCATTCACTCCTGTGAAAACGTTTCGAGATTATTTGGTCTTCAAAACTATTTTGTCTTATAAAGGTTTTATAATGATCTGAATGGTGACAACCACAAAATAAATAAGCCTCATCGAAGTTCTGAAAGACGTTTGCTCTTCAGGATCCTTCCAGCAACGTGGCCTCCAAAGAAACAATTCAGAAATTATTTACCATTGCGAGGGTTTCAAAACGGATTTCAGGTTGGAAATAAATATATGTAGGCTTCGAAATTGCTTTAGTTCATGCCATTTAGTCTTCAAGATCATTCACTCCTGTGAAAACGTTTCGAGATTATTTGGTCTTCAAAACCATTTTGTCTTATAAAGGTTTTATAATGATCTGAATGGTGACAACCACAAAATAAATAAGCCTCATCAAAGTTCTAAAAGACGTTTGCTCTTCAGGATCCTTCCAGCAACGTGGCCTCCAAAGAAACAATTTAGAAATTATTTACCATTGCACGGGTTTCAAAACGGATTTCAGGTTGGGAATAAATATATGTAGGCTTCGAAATTGCTTTAGTTCATGCCATTTACTCTTCAAGATCATTCACTCCAAGAAAAACGTTTCGAAATTATTTGGTCTTCAAAACCATTTTGTCTTATAAAGGTTTTATAATGATCTGAATGGTGACAACCACAAAATAAATAAGCCTCATCAAAGTTCTAAAAGACGTTTGCTCTTCAGGATCCTTCCAGCAACGTGGCCTCCAAAGAAACAATTTAGAAATTATTTACCATTGCACGGGTTTCAAAACGGATTTCAGGTTGGGAATAAATATATGTAGGCTTCGAAATTGCTTTAGTTCATGCCATTTACTCTTCAAGATCATTCACTCCAAGAAAAACGTTTCGAAATTATTTGGTCTTCAAAACCATTTTGTCTTATAAAGGTTTTATAATGATCTGAATGGTGACAACCACAAAATAAATAAGCCTCATCAAAGTTCTAAAAGACGTTTGCTCTTCAGGATCCTTCCAGCAACGTGGCCTCCAAAGAAACAATTTAGAAATTATTTACCATTGCGAGGGTTTTAAAACGGATTTCAGGTTAGGAATAAATATATGTAGGCTTCGAAATTGCTTTAGTTCATGCCATTTACTCTTCAAGATCATTCACTCCTGTGAAAACGTTTCGAGATTATTTGGTATTCAAAACTATTTTGTCTTATAAAGGTTTTATAATGATCTGAATGGTGACAACCACAAAATAAATAAGCCTCATCGAAGTTCTGAAAGACGTTTGCTCTTCAGGCTCCTTCCAGCAACGTGGCCTCCAAAGAAACAATTCAGAAATTATTTACCATTGCGAGGGTTTTAAAACGGATTTCAGGTTAGGAATAAATATATGTAGGCTTCGAAATTGCTTTAGTTCATGCCATTTACTCTTCAAGATCATTCACTCCTGTGAAAACGTTTCGAGATTATTTGGTATTCAAAACTATTTTGTCTTATAAAGGTTTTATAATGATCTGAATGGTGACAACCACAAAATAAATAAGCCTCATCGAAGTTCTGAAAGACGTTTGCTCTTCAGGATCCTTCCAGCAACGTGGCCTCCAAAGAAACAATTTAGAAATTATTTACCATTGCACGGGTTTAAAAACGGATTTCTGGTTGGGAATAAATATATGTAGGCTTCGAAATTGCTTTAGTTCATGCCATTTACTCTTCAAGATCATTCACTCCTAGAAAACGTTTCGAAATTATTTGGTCTTCAAAACTATTTTGTCTTATAAAGGTTTTATAATGATCTGAATGGTGGCTACCACAAAATAATTGATTCTCATCGAATTTCTAAAAGACGTTTGCTCTTCAGGATCCTTCCAGCAACGTGGCCGCCAAAGAAACAATTTAGAAATTATTTACCATTGCACGGGTTTCAAAACGGATTTCTGGTTGGGAATAAATATATGTAGGCTTCGAAATTGCTTTAGTTCATGCCATTTACTCTTCAAGATTATTCACTCCTGGGAAAACGTTTCGAGATTATTTCGTCTTCAAAACTATTTTGTCTTATAAAGGTTTTATAATGATCTGAATGGTGACAACCACAAAATAAATAAGCCTCATCGAAGTTCTGAAAGACGTTTGCTCTTCAGGATCCTTCCAGCAACGTGGCCTCCAAAGAAACAATTTAGAAATTATTTACCATTGCACGGGTTTCAAAACGGATTTCTGGTTGGGAATAAATATATGTAGGCTTCGAAATTGCTTTAGTTCATGCCATTTACTCTTCAAGATCATTCACTCCTAGAAAAACGTTTCGAAATTATTTGGTCTTCAAAACTATTTTGTCTTATAAAGGTTTTATAATGATCTGAATGGTGGCTACCACAAAATAATTGATCCTCATCGAATTTCTAAAAGACGTTTGCTCTTCAGGATCCTTCCAGCAACGTGGCCACCAAAGAAACAATATAGAAATTATTTACCATTGCACGGGTTTCAAAACGGATTTCAGGTTGGGGAAAAATATATGTAGGCTTCGAAATTGCTTTAGTTCATGCCATTTACTCTTCAAGATCATTCACTTTGAGGGAAACGTTTTGAGATTATTTGGTCTTCGAAACTATTTTGTCTTATGAAGGTTTTATAATGATCTAGATTGTAAGAACCTCAAAAAAATTAAGGGTTATGCCATTTACCTCACGAGATCATTCACTCTGTGAACAGACCTGGAGTACTTCTGGAGATAACGTTTCAAAACTTTTTTATCTTATAAAGGTTTCGAAGGACTTTGGACTTATTATGAACAGTGTTGAATCCAGGGGGGTGCCCGGGGGGGTTTTACCCCCCCGGAGCATGACCCAGACCCCCCCGGAGAAAAAGACTATCGCTTGCACATATTATGTTCATCTCGTGTAGTTTGAAAATAACCTATCATAGTTGTGAGTTATTTGATAATAAGTATAGAAATTAGATTCGATATGAGTAGTATAACGAACTCGTCCGTTAATTTTGCTTCGGACAAATGGTAACACTGCCCTGAAGTCATTTTAAAACAAAGTATACTGCGAATTCGCTATCCCAATTAGCGTTGAGGGCGCTGCAAACTTACTTGTTTTCTTAGTTCTTCGGTTTTTTTTCAATCCACGTTCTTTTTCTGCTTTTTCATGTTTTTAAATGTTTGTTTCTCATTTTGTGTTGGAACCTTCAAAGAGTTTCAATGAAATGAAACGTTAACTTCATAATTAACTTTCGTTTATGTATTCATACATTAGCTCATTTGCGCCTGATGCAAATCATTTAATCTCAGATAAAAGAAATACAAAAATACTTCTTGTATTTTCATAGTTCATAGCTACTTTCCGTTATACAGGTTGTTTCATAATATATAATGCGCATGATTTCAGGATGTGATAGCTCGTCCGAAAATATGAAAAAAATGCTTCTATTAACTCATCCTCTAAAATGCACTGTTTTCGAGATACAGGGTGTTGAAATTGAAAAAAAATCGTTTTTTATGAATATCTTCGGAACCTTTGATCGTACAGGAAACAGCTTTCGTAAGCATTTTCTAATCATAATAATTCACTTCTAGTTTTTGACGTATAAAAAAAAGGTTGACAGTTAGTAAAGACCAATTTTTTGAGCTTCAGGATGTGATAGCTCGTCCGAAAATATGAAAAAAATGCTTCTATTAACTCATCCTCTGAAATGCACTGTTTTCGAGATACAGGGTGTTGAAATTGAAAAAAAATCGTTTTTTATGAATATCTTCGGAACCTTTGATCGTACAGGAAACAGCTTTCGTAAGCATTTTCTAATCATAATAATTCACTTCTAGTTTTTGACGTATAAAAAAAAGGTTGACAGTTAGTAAAGACCAATTTTTTGAGCGCTCGTACTACTCACACGAGGGCTATATCATTTCGTCGCGATGTCTGTAATGGTCTCAAACGAAATAACTCTCGAACGGAATCTCCTAGAAACTTGAAATTTTCAGGGTATGTTTGAATCTCGAATGCCGCGGTTGAGTTCGTTATTGGGCAAAATTCGTCGAAGGGTTTCGTAAATATGGCCGTTCGAAATTTTGTTTTCCTGATTACTTTGAAACTACAGATTCGATCGAGGTGAAATTTTGCACTCAGATGGAGAATTACTTGCGAAATTTGGTCCAGCTCGCATGACCAGAACCATAGAAACTATAGAAATTTATAACTTTTTAATGGAACGGTCTAGGGACTTGACATTTTCAGGATAGGTTTGGATCTTGAATGTTGCGGTCACTCTCATCAATGATCAGAATTAGACTAGGAGTTCCGTAAATATGGCCGTTTGAAATTCAGTTTTCTCGATAATTTCAAAACTATGGATTTTATCGTGACGAAATTCTGTATTTAAATTGAGAATGATATATTGGAGCTGAATCTTTTCAGATCGCATAATCAGAACCATAGAAACCATAGAAAATCATAACCTTCGAACGGAAAGGCCTAAAAACTTGAAATTCTCAGGATAGGTTCGGATCGCGAATTTCGCGGTCACTTTTATCAATGAGCAAAATTAGACTAGGTGTTCCGAAAATATAGCCGTTCAAACAATTTTTTTCCTGATAATTTCGAAACAACTTATTGGATTGGAATGAAATTCCGCACATAGATGAGGAATAATGTATTCAAACTACGTGGGGAATTTTGTCCAGATCGCATTACCAAGACCATAGATATCGTGAAAAATTCTAGCGAATTATCGAAAAAAAATGGTCATCTAAAGCACTGACGTGAAGTCTCGATTTTCGCTTTTGTTTGAAAGTTTCTTTGACAAAATCTTTCCAATTGGTTTCTAAAACTGAAGAATGCGAATCTACCTACAAGGTGGATGTACAAGCGCTCAAAAGCTCCTGACTTCACGGCAGTGCTTTAAAATTTTTTCAATATAAAAACTGATTTTTCCCGAAAACTGTCGACTTTAGAGCGTATAACCAAGAGTAACTTTTTTGTTTAGAAAACGCTAACCACTATCCCTTCGAAAACACAAATTCAGACTCAAAAAAAAATTCCGCACAAAACATAGCTTATTATGATTAGAAAATGCTCACGAAAACGGTCTTCTGTACGATTGAAGGTTCCGGAGATATTAGCAAAAAACGATTTTTTTTTCAATTTCAACACTCTGTATCTCGAAAATGGTGCATTTTAGAGGGTTAGTTAATAAAAACTTCTTTTCATATTTTTGGACGAGCTATCACTACCTGAAATCCTGCGCATATTTCATGAAACACCCTGTCTCCCAAAAATCAGAACGAATTTTTGACTACCCCCCCGAGATGTTGAAATACCCCCCCGGAGAAAATTGTCTGGATTCAACACTGATTATGAATATTGTCGCTTCGATGGTTTTATAATGGTTCTAAGACGGATTTGATTTCCAAGGGGCTGAATCAAGATCAAATAGATCTGAGATTAACTTCAGAAGCAGACTCGAAAACCTCAACAACTGCCCATTTGTATCCCAAGATACAAGTTTATATGTTTACTCTTAAAACACTCTTGTAGAACTCAATCGTTTCATGAATGACTATTATTCAATTTACATTCTCTGGTGGAACAACTCGAAAATCCTCGAATGATTACGTATATAAATCATCGTTTTCATTTCGATTCTTGGTGCCGACTGTTATTTGATGGTAAATTAACAGTGAAAATTTGCATTTTTATATCTACTAATTCACTTTTATGATGCTTGCTCCACTATCAAGCGAGATTATCGAGAAAATTTTCTCGACTACATGTCGTAGTAGAATATCGATAGATGCCAATTAACTGGATTCCTAATAATTATCGTGAAATCTCGTTGATAATTGAATTGAAAATTACTCATTTGCTTCCGGTGGTAGTAGATTCATAAGATGGCATAAGTTTCAGCCATCAAATTTCTCTTCTTTATTGGCCTTCAAAAGCGAACATAACCTAACCTAACCTCTCCCTAAAAAAAAAACAATGTGCTATTGAGACCAGACTAGTGAAGGTCGAGCCCGTTTCCTCCTCCAACCACGCATGCGCATTCGTAGGGTGCGTGATCATATTCTTAATACTCCCAGAACACCAACAGCAAAAACGCCACCCTTATCGGATTGGAACTCGACGCATGCGCAGATAGGGACACCTCAGGGACCCTTTGAGGATCGAACATTACCTTAGAGTCGCCTCGCCCGGTGGTTCTTACCACACACTGTAAAACACCCTGATTCATGTAACTAACAAAGGAAACGAAGTCGGGATTATGACTCGAAACGCGTCGTAGACAAGTCGATAAGCAGTTTGAGGTTGAAATATGGAAAAAATAAATGTTTTGCTGCAAAATGAGATCTTCGGTGTAGGTGAAATACACGATGGATTAACTATTATTATACGAAAAAAATTGTATTAGTACACAAAGAGAAGTTAATTTATCCAAATATTCGGTTGACTCATGATATGACCAAATTAACAACCCACTATAAAAAAAATTGTAACTCATTAAGATCAATCTGATTCAATCTCGATCAATCTTCCGTCATATTCAACGTTTCCTAGTTCCGTTTAGTTTTCCATTTCAAAACGCAATATGAAGTTGTGTTTCTTCGCTCGTTCCGAGGAATGTGACCCTCGTGAAACCTGATTTTTTTCCAACAGTCCCATCTGTTCCTTTTGGCCAGATCCGTCGTATAAGAACGGATCTATTGATGAATTAGAACCAGGAAATGAAACGACAAGGCTGTATCGAAAAAAAAATGACGAAAGCACCTAAATGACCCAGTTACGAGATAAATATTTTGGTCACGTGGTTTCTATTGGGGCAAAACGTAAACTCGGGAAATTAATCGACTGATAAATTCGAAATGAATTTCGAAACTGAGATAAGGCATGTAGGAACAATATCCTTTGTGAATCGGCTACTTTTTGTTTGAAAATGCTATTTATCTATTGGGTACTAATTATTTTTTATCGTAGCAAATGTATTGGGTGTCCCAACCCAATAAGTTTATAGTAAATGCCATATGCTCTCCAAGATCATTTACGCTAAACAGGCTCTAAAGTACTTCCGAAGAAACGTCTCAAGACTATTTGGTCTTATTAAGGTTTTATTATGATCTAGGAGATAGCTGATAAAGAAACAATTTAGACTTATAGAGGTTTTAAAAGACGATGGATTTTATGAATTTAAAATATGATTTATATCTCGCTGAAGATATCTTCAAGCGTAAACCAAAATTTGGATTATTATAAAACCTCCATAAGGCAAAATAGTTTTGAAGACCAAATAATATCGAATCGTTTCTCTAAGAGTGAATGATCTTGAGGAGTGAATAACTTGAACTAAAGCAATTTAAAAACCTTCATATATTTATTCACAACCTGAAATCCGTTTTAAAAACCGTGCAATGCTAAATAATCTCTAAATTGTTTCTAGGATGCCACGTTACTGGAAGGATCCAGTAGACCAAACGTCTTTCAAAACTTAGATAAGTCTTAATTATTTTGTAGAAGCCACCATTCAGATTATTATAAAACCTTCATAAGACGAAATAGTTTTGAAGACTAAATAATCTCGAAACGTTTTCCTAAGAGTGAATGATCTTGAAGAGTAAATGGCATGAACTTAAACAATTTGAAAGCCAACATATATTTATTCATAACCTTAAATCCGTTTTGAAACCCGTGCACTTACTTCTAAAGAATCTCTGAATTGTTTCTTGGGAGGCAACAGGCCACGTTGCTGGAAGGACCCTGAAGACCAAACGTCTTTTAAACCATTGATGAATCTTAATTATTTTGTGGTAGCCAAAATCATTCAAATCATTATAAAACCTTCATAAGACAAAAAAGTTTCAAGACCAAATAATCTCGAAACGTTTTCCTATGAGTGAATGATCTTGAAGTGAAAATGATGAACAAAAGCCATCTCAAAGCGTCCATATAGTTATTATCAACCACAAATCCGTTTTAAAACCTATGCGATGCCGAATACTCTCAAAATTGTTTTTGGAGAGGATTCACTACCGATGTTAGTTTAGGTTAGGTTAGGTTAGCTGATGAAGATGATGAAGACCAAACGTCTTTAAAAACTTTGATAAGTCTTATCATTATGTTGTAGTAGCCTCCATTTAGATCATTATAAAACCTTCATAAGACAAAATAGTTTTGAAGACCAAATAATCTCGAAACTTTTTCCTAAGAGTGAATGATCTTGAAGAGTAAATGGCATGAACTAAAGCAATTTAAAAGCCTTCATATATCTATTCACAACCTAAAATCCTTTTTAAAACCTATGCGATGTCGAAAAATCTCAAGATTGTTTCTTTAGAAGATTCACTGCTAATGTTAGATATTCGTGAAATCTGAGTTATCAGTGCTCTTAATCGATCAATATATATTCGTTAATTACAAAGATTTGCTTCATTATACACTCCAACATCATGCTCATACAGCTCATATATCTTCAATGGCACTCCCATCAACATTCCACGAACATTCGGGTGATGCAATATTAGGTGTCCTAGATAGCGACGTAGTTCTGAGAAACTCCTAGACACGTCTACTGTAAAGTAATAGCTCATCTGCCCGTGACTTCTACGATTGGGGTAGTACCTTGACGTCATCGCCATCTACCAATGAGAGCCTCCAAATCGGTCACACCACGCTTTTTAAGTCTACTTTACGGTCTTAGTAGGCGATGACTCACTCACATAACGCCTGGTTTTCGGTGAACCGGTCTCCCGGTATCTAATCTGGACATCTGGGTGATTTGTCATCCTCAGGAATTCTCGGATGTTCCCTTCGAGAAATAATTACCGACTCGGATTAGAAAGATTAATTTTCGCATTTTTTTGTTGGCACCCAACGAATTCGATGAGGAATTTTCGTAGGAAACACAGCCGGGCATATAATTGAGGCCACTTGTAATTGGCATTCTACATTTCGATTCAACAGAAAAGATTATTTGTCGTTTTGGTTCTTTGATTCCTATCAGAAAGTTTCAGAGTTTGGGGTAACTTTTATATCATTTTTGAAGACCTATTCAACGATACCCCACACGCCAATATGCACTCGAAATTTATGAATGAATACTTTCGCTCATTCTGGCCAGTGAAACGGATTTGAAAAAAAAAATTATAAAAGCACTGCCGTGAAGTCAGGAGCTTTTGAGCGCTCGTACATCCACCTTGTGTAGATTCGCATTTTCCAGTTTTAGAAATCAATTGAAGGAATTTTCGACAGCTGTCAAAAAAATTCTCAAACTTATACAAAAGTCCAGACTTAAACTCCAGTCAATTCTTCAGCTGACCAATTTTTTTTCGATAATTCGCTAGAATTTTCTACGCTATCTATGGTCTTGGTGATGCAATCTGGACAAAATTTCGCACGTAGTTTGAATACATTATTCTCCAGCTAGGTGTAAAATTTCATTCCAATCCAATCAGTAGTTTCGAAATTATCAGGAAAAAAATACTTTGACCAGCTATATTTACGGAACCCCTAGTCTAATTTTGCTCATTGACCGCGACATTCGCGATCCAAACCTACCCTGAAAGTTGCAAGTTCCTAGGCCTTTCCCTTCGGAAGTTATAATTTTCTATGGTTCTGGTCATGCGATCTGGACAAAATGTTGCTTTAATATATCATTCTCCATTAGTAAACAAAATTTCGTCACGATCGAATCTGTAGTTTTGAAATTATCAAGGAAACTAAATTTCAAACGACCATATTTACGGAACCCCTAGTATAATTTTGCTCATAGATAAACGTGACCACGACATTCGAGATCCACACCTATCCTGAAAATTTCAAGTCCCTGGGCGTTTCCGTTCAAAAGTTACAATTTTCTATGGTTTCTCCCAGACAGCACCGGATATTCCTAGAATATTCCCTGAATATGCAAAAAGAAATGGGTATATTCGGAATATTCTTGGAATATTCCTAGAATATCCTAGAATATCTATATCCCATATAGCATATTCCAGGAATATTCTGGTACGAATATTCCAGGTATATTCCGAAAAGAATATGCTAAGAATATTCCAAAATGAATATTCAATATAGAATATTCCTAGAATATTCATAGAATATTTCGATTTGTATATTCTTTCTGGGACATCCCTGGAATATTCCGATACGAATATACCAGGCATATTCCTAAAAGAATATGCTAAGAATATTCCAAAATGAATATTCAATATAGAATCTTCCTAGAATATTCATAGAATATTTCGATTTGTATATTCTTTCTGGGACATCCCTGGAATATTCCGGTACGAATATTCCAGGCATATTCCTAAAAGAATATGCTAAGAATATTCCAAAATGAATATTCAATATAGAATATTCCTAGAATATTCATAGAATATTTCGATTTGTATATTCTTTCTGGGACATCCCTGGAATATTCCGGTACGAATATTCCAGGCATATTCCTAGATGAATATGCTAAGAATATTCCAAAATGAATATTCAATATAGAATATTCCTAGAATATTTCGATTTGTATATTTTTTCTGGGACATCCCTGGAACCGAAACTTTAACCCGAATAGTGTTTGGTCGAGTAACCTGAAGAATAACCAGACATTGTGAAACCGGCCCTCAGACGTTCAACCGCATCATGATAACCTTCAACTAATCGCTTCAACATTTCTACCCGCACACCCAAGACCTAGATTAGCCGCATTGTTAATGTTCCTGTCTCGCAACGGTGGAGTCCTGGGTTCGAATCCCAATGGAAATAAAAAGTTCTACACTCCGCCATCTCACACCCCTCATCCCTACTGCTATTGTTGGACGGAAATTTTCAAAAATTTCGGACTTTCATTAAAGATTGATAACTCCGAATGGGACTCGGAAAAATTCTGAAAAGGAACAATTTCTCCAAAATGGACCTTGGATTTAGTAGGCAATTTGGCCGAAATCCCGCCAGAACTTTTGTTGCACATCTACTACTATTCCAGGTATATGATATGAATATCCTTTTGAGAATAATCCGTTCAGAATATGCCTAGAATATTCAAGGAATATCCAAGATATTCCTAAAATATTCTAAATGGAATATTCTGAGAATATTCCATATAGAATATTCTAGGAACATTCTATGGATATTCGGAAAATTCCAGGTATATGATATGAATACCCTTTTGAGAATATTCCGTTTAGAATATGCCTAGAATATTCAAGGAATATCCAAGATATTCCTGGAATATTCTATAAGGAATATTCTGAGAATATTCCATATAGAATATTCTAGGAACATTCTATGAATATTCGGAATATTCCTGGAATATCCTTTACGCATATTCTATGAATATGCCTATGATCTACCTTACGAATATTCACAGAATATTCCAATATCCTAAAACGAATATTCTAGGAATATCTGGTGCTGTCTGGGCTATGGTTCTGGTCATGCGATCTGGACAAAATTTCACATTTAACTTGAACACCTCATTCTTCATTTGAGTGCAAAGTTTCATCTCGATCGATCTGTAGTTTCCAAGTAATCAGGAGAACAAAACATTGAACGGCCATATTTACGGAACCCCTGGTGGAATTTGGCCCATTAACGAACTCAACCGAGGCATTCGGGAACTGAACCCACACTGAAAATTTCAAGTCTTTAGGTTGTTCTGTTCGAGAGTTATCATGCTTACGGCACATTTTCAGTTCGAAATTAGATAAATACAGACATCGTGACGAAATGATATAGCCCTCGTGAAAAAAGGGATATTTACTGTTGAAAATGGGAGAAAGTGATGATTTTCCAAAGAATTCCCAGACCCACGATAAATTTTTTCCAGGTTTCGAAAAATTTCTCAATATTTCATTTGACCTAACAAAGAACTCCTGTCAGATCAGTAGAGTAATTATGTTGGCATAGCATCATTTAGAAAAGTATACTTCATTTGGGGAACAAATAAGTCCCCAAACTCGATTCGAAATTTTCCGTCATTAGCGAGTCCAAATTGATTCGACAATATCGGACATTTGCGAGTACTAAAAATAGGGATATTTACACTTGAAAATGGGAGAAACTGATGATTTTTCAAAGAATTCCCAGACCCACGAAACATTCTTTCCAGGTTTCGAAAAATGTCTCAATATTTTATTTGACATAACAAGGTACTCCTAACTCCTTTCACATCAGTCGAGTTATTAATGTTGGCATAGCATTATTTAGAAAAGTATACTTCAATTGGGACACAAATAAAAGAAATTAAGTTTTCGTATATATTCAATATGATTCGATGATTGCATATTCCATCTATTGAAGTTTATAAAAATAAACTGACAGTATTTTTCATACAATGACAATAAACACTGAAGGCCGTTTTTTTCGATGTTCCATCGAGGGGGAAGTCCCCAAACTCGATTCGAAATTTTCCGTCGTTAGCGTGTTTAAATTGATCCGACAATATCGGTCATTTCCGAGTACTTTCGTATGAAGATCACAAAATGTTCGTTTAATTGGGGAATTTCCAACACGATCAGATATTTCCAAGAAATCTTGTGAATATTGGGTAACGTATTTTTTAATTGGTACTTGGCGAGTTGAGAGACTGGTTGAGGTCAATTCATCCGTGGAGCTCCAGATTGGTCACGATTCCTAGGAAACCAGATGTTCAAGTTGGCGATTTTTTCAGACTTTCTGGCATGTGATCTATCTAGACTTGGCGAGTCTGGGAGTGAACTTGCGGTGGAAATATTTAATTGAGGTTCATTATTGAATGTTTGTAGTTAACGTTTTGGGGGAATCCAATACAAACCACAGCAACTTTCAAAACAAAGGTTTGTTATTTCTATTTCATCTTCCATTTAATGCAGAAAAATATTTGAACATACTCATTTCCAAAAAAAGGGAACATGATTACGAACGTGCATTTTATTATAATGCTTGGTAACTAAACTGCAATTCGATTTGTTAAGACTTAACCGATAATTTATCAAAACAAGGAAAATAAAAATTATGTGGGAATTTGCGAAATATATTGAAACAATCTTACAAAATATATTATGTTCACCACATTCGGCTATAAAGGAGCCTCAGTAGTCAACACTTCCTTACCGGTTTGTCATACAAATTGCTATTCTATAATTTCGTTTCACTCAGTTTTTGTTATGTTTTTTCCTCATTCAATTCTTCTAATTTGTGTTGCTTCAGTTCATTATGAAGACAAGCTAAATGCCTCTTGAGACAATGTTTCCAGTTCGACACATAATCACACAAGTGACATTTATGCAGCTTCGATTGCACATGAACCGACTCCACATGATAATAAAGGGTGCCTTTATGGAACGTAGCATATTCGCATTGGTCGCACTTGTGCGGCTTAAAATTGAAGTGAACGGAGACTACATGATTTTTCAAGGTTTGTTCCACGTTTGCTGCATAATCACACAAGTGACACTTGAACTGTTTCATATTTCGGTGAACGGATTCCACGTGCCTATCGAGGATGTATTTTTGATTCGTCGCATAATCACAAGTCTTACACTTGTGTTTCTTCAAATTTAAATGGACCGAACCTACATGTCTTTTTAGGTTGCTTTGATCGCTTGAAGCATAATCACATAGGTGACACTGATATTGCTTGAAATTCAGATGAACGGAATTCATATGATTTTTGAGACAAAATTTTTTGTTCGCTGTATATTCGCAAAAGTGGCATTCGTGTTTTTTCTGGTTCAAAATCGATTCATCTTCAAAGTTTCCTGAATTAGATGTCGTTTCGTCGTTCGAATCATATTTGATGGTTCATCTTGCTTGTTGAATAATTCATATGTCCATTTTTCTCTTCAGTTTTGACGTTAAAAAAAGTTTTCACTTCTTCATTTGCTTCATATTTGATAGTTGTAGTTGATTCATTCATTTCTTGATGGTCAGTTTCGTTCATCTTCCTTGTTGAATGATTCATCCTTTCATTTTTCTCTTCAGTGTTGTCGATAGAAAAAGTATTTTCTCTTAGATATTTTTGTCTTTCATGAATTCCATTCTCATCGATAAACTGTTCGGTAATATCGACATCTTCAATCTTCACCATTTGGGTTCCATCGTAAATACTAGAAAAAAAAATACGTTATTATGTGAAATAATAATGATTATCGATATATTTAATTTACGATATATCTGAATTATAGATTCATCTTAAGATAATAAACTCAATGAAAAAAGGCTCTTAAAATATAATTTTATAATATTAAAAAAAATAGTGGGATACTGGATTATTTCGATCGAGTGGACTGTAGACAGGATTGATTAATTAAAATTACGTTGGTCAAATATAAATCAAGTTATTAACAAATCTAAGCACAACCAAATTAGGTTATGTTGTTTATCTTACTTGTACGATGTTACGAGCGAATAGAACAATAGAAGGATAAAAGCTTAGACTATAGAAGAGAGTTGACATCTGACATATTTTCTATGAGCATAGCTTTCTCACCATCCAACATGCATTTTTCCTTTAAATTTTCTAAAATTTGTTTTAATGAAAAAACTTTTTTCTTATACCTTCCTAAAGCCTGTTTCAGTCTCCTTATGGTCCTTCTATGATCTTCATTTTTTCTAACTTCCTTGAAAAGCTTTTTCTTCAATTTCTGTTTCCTAGGACTATCAGGATCGTTTTTCTTGTTTAATTCCCTTTTTGAGGTTTCAGATTCACGAACCAATGGAGTAGAAGGTCCTTGTTCTAGGTTATTGAGATCCTCACCAAGATATCGTCTTTTTCTAGCCTTTAATGAAAAAAAACAACACTAGATTTTCATTTGAAATAAAATTAGTGAGCAAATAAATACAGAAAAAAATATGAGTAGAATTACCTTTCTTGGTTGAAGATACTTTGGAAGTGTAGGAAAAATTGTCGGAATAGCTTCACTCAATAAACGAACTCTCACTTGATTATCGCTTCTATAAAACAATTGTTCTTCAAAATGCTTGGAACAAAGTCTATCATTTTTAGTTGGTGTCCAGTCTTTGAGTTTCAAGTTATTAACCCAAACCTTAAATCTTTCAGGATCTCTTGGAAAGCTACAAAAAAAATAACCTTTAGGTTGTTTGAATTTTCATCGATTTCATAAAAATTTGGTTAATTTAATGTTGGCAATTTTATATAAAAATAAATATGATAAATTAATGAAAATGAATCTCCCTTACACCCAATAGTCATTATAACATATCGATACACCTTAATAGAAGAAATCATACCCACTTCAAATAATTTACACCTACGCCACTGGTAAAATGGCGACTCGAAAGAAGAACTGCATTGAAAATCAATTAATTTAAATATTATAATGTAAGACTTAATATCTCAGGTAGCCATAATTGAAAACAATATTAAAAATATAGTCTATTATTGAAAGGCTATGAACTTTAGGTAACTGCTAGTAATGAAAAATTCACTTTACCTTCGGTTCGTAAAAATAACAGAAATGAATATTACCTATGAAATGAAATTCCTGGTTCCTTCTTCTCGCTCCTGCTCTGGCACTGATAAGCACAACAATTAACCATTTTATTCAGTTCAAATAAACTCGAAAAAACAACTTCAAATGAAAAAATCGACAAAATACTCTAGCTCTACTGCCACTTTGTTTGCCACATAAACAATGGCCGTCTCTCTGAACTGAAGTAGCTTCACTTTGTAGCAATGCGTTGAGAGGATGCGCGGTATCCTCTCCCTTCTCTAATCTAAGAATAAGAATAGAACAATAAAAGGATTGCCACACGCCACGTGAATCATTTACACAGAATATCATGCATTTGGTTAATCTTCTTTCATATTTGTCTGTCAATTTATTTTATGAACTTCAATACATGGAATCACCGATTTGTCTTGAATATTTCAGAAAAAATCAATTTTATTTCCACACGGATCAGCTACGATGCTGAATATCCACAGAACTCATCGAATATGTATGTAGACACAAAATTTCAGCAGGATTTGGCGATAATGTAAACAATGGAAATAATAAATATTTGTGTTGTTTGAGTTTTTTATTAAATTCGAAATGGGCAATACTTGAACATTATTGAAATTTCCAATTCATTGTCATAATCTTTGATACTAAATATATATGTACATAGGTTTATGTTATATCTAAAATCGAAGAATTCTTGTGTCCCTTTCCTTCTCCTTGTTGGCTGATTCTTGCGAGTATTTTCTTACTTTGAATTCTCATGAGAAGAATTCATATGTCTTTTCAAGGACTTTGTCCAATTTGTTTCATAGTCACACAGGTGACATTTAATCTCTTTTTTATGCAAATGAACAGAATTGATATGTACAATGAGAGATTTTTTGCAGTTAGCAGCGTATTCACATAGATGACACTTATGTGTCTTCAAATCGAAATGGACAGAATTTATATGTCCTACCAGAGAACTTTTGCGACTTGCAGCATATTCACATAGATGACACTTATGTGTTTTCAGATTCAAATGAAGAGAATCTATATGTCTTTTGAGATGACCTTTGTCGTTCGTCGCATAATCACATAGATGACACTTATGCTTTTTTATACAAAAATGAATAGATTCTATATGTCGGTTGAGAGAATCACTGCGATTCGCGGCGTATTCACATATATGACACTTATATTTCTTCAAATTCAAATGAACGGCATCGATGTGGTTTTTGAGGTAACCTATTCTACTATACCTATGATCACAAAGGGGGCATTGAACTTGTTTCTGTTTTGGAATTGATGCTTCCTCAAAAAAGGAATCTCGATCGAACGAATAATTATGTCCATAGTTTCCTGGAATAGATGTATTTTCCTCATTTGTCTCGATTTTGATAGCTGCTGTTGATTTATTCTTTTCTTGATGGTCAGTTTCGTTCATCTTGCTTGTTGTGTAATTTATATGTCCATTTTTCTCTTCAATTTTGAAGATAAAAGTATTTTCTTCTAGATATTTTTGTCTTTCATGAATTCCATTCTCATCGATAAACTGTTCGGTAATATCGACATCTTCAATCTTCACCATTTGGGTTCCATCGTAAATACTAGAAAAAAAATTATTATAATAAAATAACTAATGATTATCGATCCTGTAAGATAATTTACGATATATAAGAATTATAGATTCATTTCAAGAAAATAGACTGAATGAAAGAATGCTCTTTAAATATAATTTTATCATATTAAAAACAATAGTTGGATACCATATCCTATAAAAAAATTATATAAAAACGAAAGAAAAGATAAAATACTCACTGGTTATTGGAAGACATTTCTTCTTGAGGAATTGAACACTTCTATTCCCAATTACTGAAAACTTATAATTTAGCTAGAAGGTACGACTTTTTCGAAACTGCATTCAAATTACGATAAACTGACGCTTCAATTTCACATCGATTGTAAATTTATAATTTTCCACAGAACATTCCATAATTTCATAGAGTTTTTCTTCTTCTTCCTTCGACCTGATATAGAATCAGGCATGACCTTGAAGTAATTGTTTGGAGCATAGAACACCCATAATGTCATAGAAAATGTGGTTATAAATTTATTTTTATGCTTGATTGTTTTCATTATCTACAATTGACTATATAATTTCCATTTTAGATATAAACAATCTGAAATCCCACAAAGTATAAATAAAGCTTCAAAAAATTGCCTTCCGAAACAACTAGATATTTTTCACAATATCCAGATTTCTCGGCAATTTTCTGGATGTAAAAAACATGACTTTTTTCGGTTTTATTCCGAATATTTCAAGATTTGAACTTATTACATTTTCCGAAATCTGATGGTGATTTTTATGGAGGTTCAGTTATTTTGCGGAATATATTCTCGTAAAAGAACGAATATATTTTGGACTTCACTTTAGCCTGCGATAAGTGATAAATGTATTCCTTTATAAACTTCAAAAAATGGTACCACCAAATTGTATTGAATATATCAGCAGTCAACTCTCTTTTTCACTGCGCCAGAATGGTTTCAGTGTTCATTGTCATATTTGTCAATTGATTTTTATGAACTTCAATAGATGAATCACCGATTTGTATTGAATAAATAAGAAAAATTGAATTTTATTCACACGGATCAGAGAGTAAAAGATGAATATCCACAGAACTCATTTAATTGATTCCCAATATGTTGACACAGAGCTTAAGCAGGACATGGCGCGATAATGAGAACAAAGAAACATGAAAATAATAAATGAAGTATTTTATTTTATTAAATTCGAAATGTACATTATTTATTTTTACAATTCATTGTCACAATCTGTGATACTACATTTATGGTGTATGTTCCTAATTTGAATTCTCATGAAAAGAATTCATATGTCTTTTCAGAGACTCTTTCCAATTTGTTGAAAAGTCACACAGATGGCATTTATTCTCTTTCAAACGCAAATGAACAGAATCTATATGTCTTCTGAGATAACCTTTGGTGTTCGCAGCATAATCACATAGATGACACTTATGCGTCCTCAGATCCAAATGAAAACAATTTATATGTCGATTTAGATGATTTTTGTAATTTGAAGCATAAATGTCACATAAGTGACATTTATGTTTTTTCATATGAAGATGAATTGAATCTATGTGATTTATAAGAATGAACAGAATCTATATGTCTTTCGAGATGACCTTTGGTGTTCGCAGCATAATCACATAGATGACACTTATGCTTTATCACACCAGAATGAATGGAATTTATATGTTTTGTGAGAGAATATTTGAGATTTGCCGCATATTCACAAAGATGACACTTATGTTCCTTCAAATTCAAATGAATAGAATTTATGTGTGTTTTGAGATTTATTTTGGTGTTTGTAGCATAATCGCATAGTTGACACTTATGTTCCTTGGAATCTGAATGTACAGTACGTACATGACTTGTCAAATTACTTCGTGTACTAATTTTCTGCCCACATAACTGACAACTGAATCGCTTTTGATTCAAATGTACGGAATAGATATGGGTTTTGAGATGATCTTTTTAGCTTGCAGTATAATCACAAAGGTGGCATGGAAATTTTTTCTGTTTTGAAACTGATTCTGCTTCAAGAACAGACTCTTGTTTGAAAATATATTTGTGTTCATAGTTTCCTGGATTAGATGTCATTTCTTCATTTGCTTCATATTTGATAGTTGTAGTTGATTCATTCATTTCTTGATGGTCAGTTTCGTTCATCCTCCTTGTTGAATTATTCATCCTTTCATTTTTCTCTTCAGTGTTGTCGATAAAAAAAGTATTTTCTTTTAGATATTTTTGTCTTTCATGAATTCCATTCTCATCGATAAACTGTTCGGTAATATCGACATCTTCAATCTTCACCATTTGAGCCCCATCGTAAATACTAGAAAAAAAATATTGTAATAAAATACGGCTATTATGTGAAATGAAAGAAAAAAAAATAATAATGATTATCAATCCTGTAAGAAAATTTACGATATCTCAGAAATAAACTCAATAAAAAAAGGCTCTTAAAATAAAATTTCATAATATTGAAAACAAAAATACATAGTTGAATAACATATTCTATAAAAAAAAATAATATAAAACAAAAAAAATACTCACAAGTTATTGAAAGACATTTCTTCTTAAGAAATTGAACACCACTATTTCCAATCACAGAAAACTTATAGTTCAGTTATTTTGTGGAATATATTTTTGTGAAAGAATGAGTAATATTTTGGAGTATTTTATATTAAATTTGAAATAGACATTTTCAACTAATTCACTGTAGCCTGCGATAAGTGATAAATCTATTTACTTTATAAAATCCAAAAAATGGTGACACCAAATTGTATTGAATAAATCAGCCTGTGTATCAAAATGGCTTCAGTGTTCATTGTCATATTTGTCTGTCAATTTATTTTTATGAACTTCAATAGATGGAATCACCGATTCAGATTGAATAAATAAGAAAAATTGAATTTTATTATCACATGGATCAGCTAGTAAGCTGAATATCCACAGAACTCATCGAATATTTGGAGGATTTGACGATAATGAAAACAAAGTTAAATAATGAATATTTGTGTTGTATTTTCAGATTTTTTTTTTATTAAATTCGAAATGGGCAATGCTTAAACATTATTTAAATTAACAATTCATTGTCATAATCTGTGATACTACATTAATGTACAAAGGACATAGGTGTATGTTCTTAATTTGAATTCTCATGAGAAGTATTCATATGTCTTTTCAGAGACTCTTTAAAATTTGTTGAAAAGTTACACAGGTGGCATTTAATATCTTTCAAACGCAAATGAACAGAATCTATATGTCTTTTGAGATAACCTTTGGTGTTTGCAGCATAATCACATAGATGACACTTATGCGTCCTCAGATCCAAATGAAAACAATCTATATGTCGATTTAGATGATTTTTGTAATTTGAAGCATAAATGTCACATAAGTGACATTTATGTTTTTTCATATGAAGATGAATTGAATCTATGTGATTTATAAGAATGAACAGAATCTATATGTCTTTCGAGATGACCTTTGGTGTTCGCAGCATAATCACATAGATGACACTTATGCTTTATCACACCAGAATGAATGGAATTTATATGTTTTGTGAGAGAATATTTGAGATTTGCCGCATATTCACAAAGATGACACTTATGTTCCTTCAAATTCAAATGAATAGAATTTATGTGTGTTTTGAGATTTATTTTGGTGTTTGTAGCATAATCGCATAGTTGACACTTATGTTCCTTGGAATCTGAATGTACAGTACGTACATGACTTGTCAAATTACTTCGTGTACTAATTTTCTGCCCACATAACTGACAACTGAATCGCTTTTGATTCAAATGTACGGAATAGATATGGGTTTTGAGATGATCTTTTTAGCTTGCAGTATAATCACAAAGGTGGCATGGAAATTTTTTCTGTTTTGAAACTGATTCTGCTTCAAGAACAGACTCTTGTTTGAAAATATATTTGTGTTCATAGTTTCCTGGATTAGATGTCATTTCTTCATTTGCTTCATATTTGATAGTTGTAGTTGATTCATTCATTTCTTGATGGTCAGTTTCGTTCATCCTCCTTGTTGAATTATTCATCCTTTCATTTTTCTCTTCAGTGTTGTCGATAAAAAAAGTATTTTCTTTTAGATATTTTTGTCTTTCATGAATTCCATTCTCATCGATAAACTGTTCGGTAATATCGACATCTTCAATCTTCACCATTTGAGCCCCATCGTAAATACTAGAAAAAAAATATTGTAATAAAATACGGCTATTATGTGAAATGAAAGAAAAAAAAATAATAATGATTATCAATCCTGTAAGAAAATTTACGATATCTCAGAAATAAACTCAATAAAAAAAGGCTCTTAAAATAAAATTTCATAATATTGAAAACAAAAATACATAGTTGAATAACATATTCTATAAAAAAAAATAATATAAAACAAAAAAAATACTCACAAGTTATTGAAAGACATTTCTTCTTAAGAAATTGAACACCACTATTTCCAATCACAGAAAACTTATAGTTCAGTTATTTTGTGGAATATATTTTTGTGAAAGAATGAGTAATATTTTGGAGTATTTTATATTAAATTTGAAATAGACATTTTCAACTAATTCACTGTAGCCTGCGATAAGTGATAAATCTATTTACTTTATAAAATCCAAAAAATGGTGACACCAAATTGTATTGAATAAATCAGCCTGTGTATCAAAATGGCTTCAGTGTTCATTGTCATATTTGTCTGTCAATTTATTTTTATGAACTTCAATAGATGGAATCACCGATTCAGATTGAATAAATAAGAAAAATTGAATTTTATTATCACATGGATCAGCTAGTAAGCTGAATATCCACAGAACTCATCGAATATTTGGAGGATTTGACGATAATGAAAACAAAGTTAAATAATGAATATTTGTGTTGTATTTTCAGATTTTTTTTTTATTAAATTCGAAATGGGCAATGCTTAAACATTATTTAAATTAACAATTCATTGTCATAATCTGTGATACTACATTAATGTACAAAGGACATAGGTGTATGTTCTTAATTTGAATTCTCATGAGAAGTATTCATATGTCTTTTCAGAGACTCTTTAAAATTTGTTGAAAAGTTACACAGGTGGCATTTAATATCTTTCAAACGCAAATGAACAGAATCTATATGTCTTTTGAGATAACCTTTGGTGTTTGCAGCATAATCACATAGATGACACTTATGCGTCCTCAGATCCAAATGAAAACAATCTATATGTCGATTTAGATGATTTTTGTAATTTGAAGCATAAATGTCACATAAGTGACATTTATGTTTTTTCATATGAAGATGAATTGAATCTATGTGATTTATAAGAGATTTTCTGTGATTTGCGGCATATTCACATATATTACACTTATGCTCCTTCAAATTCAAATGAATAGAATCTATGTGTGATTTGAGATATTTTTTGGTGTTTGTAGCATAATCGCATAAGTGACATCTATGTTTCTTCAAATTCAAATGAATAGAATCTTTATGTTTTACAAGAGAATTTTCGCAATTTGTAGCATAATCACATAGGTGACACTTATGTCGCTTCGAATGTACAGAACGTACATGTCTTGTCAAATTACCTGGTGTACTTATTTTCTTCCCACATAACTGACAACTGAATCGCTTTTGATTCAAATGTACGGAATTGATATGGATTTCGAGATGCTGTCTTCGGCTTGTTCCATAATCACAAAGATGACACGGAAATTTTTTCTGTTTGGAAATTGATGCTTCTTCAAGAACAGACGTTGTAGTTGATTTATTCATTCCTTGATGGTCAGTTTCATCAATCTTCCTTGTTGAATAATTAATCGTTTCATCTTTCTCTTCAGTTTTGTCGATAGAAAACGTATTGTCTTTTAGATATGTTTGTTTTCCATGAATTCCATTTTCATTGATGAACGGTTCGGCAATATCAACATCTCCACTTTTCACCGATTGGGTTTCATCGTAAATACTGGAAAAAAAATTATTGTAATAAAATACAAAGAAAAAACATTAGTCGATCCTATGAGACAATGTACAAAATATCTTAACATTAGATTGGTCTTAAGAAAAAAAACATGATAAAAAAAGCTCTTAAAAACAATCGCTGAAATATTCCTCCCCTCCACACCATTACAATTTTTTTTTCAGCATAAATGCTTTTATGCTGTCAAAACAAAAAATAGTTTGATACCAAGTAAATGATAATAAACTACAGAAAAATTAATGTAAACAGAAATGAAACAAAAAATACTCACTGGTTATTGGAAGACATTTCTTCTTCTTGAGAGACTGAACACTATTATTTCCAAAGAAAACTTATAATTCAGTTAGAAGATACGACTCTTTCAACATTCAAACTTTGGTAATCGGACGTTTCAATGGCACATGGATACCAGATGAAGGCTGACGTTGGAGCATAGAACAGAAATGTATGATTGGCCGTTAATATCTCGTTTTTGTGCAAAGGCGTTTTTGAGCGCTCGTACTACTTACACGAGGGCTATATCATTTCGTCACGATGTCTGTATTTTTCGAATTTTGAGCCGAAAATGGTCTCAATCGACTATGTTCGACTCACTGATGACGAATCCGTCGGAAAATTCGAGTCTGTCCGTCCGTATACACGATAACTCTCGAACGAAATGTCCTAGAAACTTGAAATTTTCAGGGTCGGTTCGAATCTCGAATGCCGCGGTTGAGTTCGTTATTGAGCAAAATTCGCCGAGGGGTTCCGTAAATATGGCCGCTCGAAATTTTGTTTTTCTGATTAATTCGAAACTACTAATTCGATCGAGGTGTAATTTTGCACTCTGATGGAGAATTGCTACATGCAAAATTTTGTCAAGCTAGCATGACCAGAACCATAAAAACCATAGAAAATTATAACTTTGTAATGGAAAGGCCTAGGGACTTGAAATTTTCAGGATAGGTGTGGATCTCGAATGTCGCGGTTAGTTCATCAATGAGCAGAATTAGACCAGGGGTTCCGTAAATATGGCCGTTTGAAATTCAGTTTCCTTCATAATTTCAAAAAAAACTATGTATTTGATCGTGACGAAATTTTGTATGTCAATTGAGAATGATAGATTCGAGCTATATTTTTTCCAGATCGCATGATCAGGACCATAGAAACCATAGAAAATCATAACTTTCGAACGGAAAGGCCTAGGGACTTGAAATTTTCAGGATAGGTTCGGATCGCGAATTTCGCGGTTACGTTCATCAATGAGCAAAATTAGACTAGGGGTTCCGTAAATATGGCCGTTTGAAATTTGGTTTTCTTGATAATTTCAAAACTATGAATTCGATCGTGAAGAAATTTTGTATTCAAATTGAGAATAATATTTTCGAGCTACATTTTTTCCAGATCGCATGATCAGAACCATAGAAAATCATAACTTTCGAACGGAAAGGCCTAGGGACTTGAAATTTTCAGAATAGGTTAGGATCGCGAATTTCGCGGTCACGTTTATCAATGAGTAAAATTAGACGAGGGGTTCCGTAAATATAGCTGTTCAAAACTATTTTTTCCTGATTATTTCGAAACTCATCATTGGATTGGAATGAAATTTCGTACATAGATGAAGAATAATATATTCAAACTACCTGGGAAATTTTGTCCAGATCGTATCACCAAGACCATAGATACCATAGAAAGTTCTAGCGAATTATCGAAAAAAATATTGGTCACCTGAAGCACTGACTTGAAGTCTGGATTTTCGCCTTAGTTTGAAAATTTGTTCGAGAGCTGTCAAAACTTTCCTCAATTGGTTTCCAAAACTGGAAAATACGAATCTACCTACAAGGTGCATGTACGAGCGCTCAAAAGCTCCTGCCTTCACGGCAGTGCTTTTTGTAATTTTTTTAGGATGTTTATCGATTTTTTACCTTGTTCAATGTTATGGATTTTCTCAAGTAATAATCGATTATTCTCCATCAAGATTTTATTTTTACTCTGCGATCCTTCTAATAAGGCTTTCAAGTAACTAATTTCCATTTTCATTAATTTGTTCTCCACCTCAATGTCACTAGTATCCGATTTTTGATCGACGACCTTTTCATGCTGACATATAGTATTTTTCCTATTTGCAGCTAGAGTAAGACATGAAGGATGGAACTTTTTTTGCACTTTATACACTTGACATATTCACATACTTTCTTGTTACAATAATTGCAAAATAACTCATCATAATCTACTAAACTTTGAGAATTTGCGGAGCGGTCTGAAGTTCGATACCAAATAAATGATAATAAACTACAGAAGAATTAATATAAGAAGAATGAAAAAAGAAAATACTCACTGATTATTGGAAGACATTTCTTCTTGAGATGTTGAACACTATCATTTCCATCACAGAAAACTTATAATTCAGTTGGAAGATGCGAATGACTTAAAATTGCGATTAAACTTCGGTAATCGGTAGTTTCAATGTCACATTAGTTGTAAAATTATTATTTCGCGAAGAGCTTTGGTATCTCATTCCACAGAACATACTAAGATTCCATAGAATTTCTTCTTTTTATTCTTCTTCCTCCGACTATTCTACTTTTAATCAACATAAAATACCTGATGACTTAAGACATAACCTAAAAGTAATTGTCATAGAAAATGATGATAAATTTTCTGTTCTTTATTTCTGTGCCTATTTGTGTTTCGATTATATTTGACTATAGAATTTCTATTTAGATTATTTATTAGATAAAATATAAATTGAGCTTTGAAGAAATTGCCACCCGCAACAACTAAATATTCCCATTTGGCATTGTTTGAAAATGAAACATGAAACAGCGATTATTTCAAATTTGTTTAAAAGTCATATACCTAGGTGACATTCCCTAACCTGACCCTAACCTTGATTTTTTAAGAGTTATTCCCCAGTTCTCAAACAGTTCCCTGTTCTTGAGCCTTCATTTTTAATTGAATCAATGAGTTTCCGATATCATTGTTTTTGTATAGGATAGGTAATGGAAACAAAATAACAAAGAATGATAATAAATTCTTGTGTTTTTATTCAATTCGGAATTGACATTATTGAATTTACAATCTATGATATTAAATACATATTTATGTTTATATAAAATTAGGGAATATACAATTTTCTTCCCTTGTTCGCTGATTCTTGAGGGTATGTTTTTAATTTCAGTTCTTATGAGAAGAATTAATATGTCTTCTCAGATACTGGAGGGAATTTGTTGAAAAGTCACATTGGTGGCACTTTTTTTTTAAACGCAAATGAACAGAATCTATATGTCTTTTGAGAGAACCTTTGGTGTTTGTGGCATAGTCACATAGATGACACTTATGTGCCTTCAGATTCAAATGAAGAGAACTTATATGATCTGTTAATTTACTTTTGAAAGCTGAAGCAAAATCACATTGGAGACATTTATGCTTTTTCATACCAAAATGAACCGAGTCTATGTGACGCGTGAGATAATCTTTACGATTTGCAGCATATTCACATATATGACACTTATGTTCATTCAAATTCAAATGAATAGAATTTATGTGTCTTTTGAGGTTAGTTGTGATGTTTGTAGCATAATCACATAGGTGACACTTATGTGCCTTCAGATCCAAATGGAAAGAACTTATATGTCTATTTAGATGATTTATGGAATTCGAAGCATAATCACATAAGTGACATTCATGATTTTTCACACCAAAATGAATGGAATTTATATGTTTGGTGAGAGAATATTTGTGATTTGCGGCATATTCACATAAATGACACTTATGTTCCTTCAAATTCAAATGAATAGAATCTATGTGTGTTTTGAGATTTATTTTGGTGTTGGTACCATAATCGCATAGGTGGCACTTATGTTTCTTTGAATTTGAATGTACAAAACGTACATGACTTGTCAAAATACTTTGGTTAGCCATATTCTGACCACATAAGTTACACCTGAATCCCTTTAGTTTTAAATGTACGACGTCGATATGGTTTTTGAGGTAACTTATTTTACTATACCTATGATCACAAAGGGGGCATTTTTTTTTTCTTTTTTGGAATTGATGCTTCTTCAAGATCGGACTCTTGATCGAATGAACAATAATTATGTTCATAGTTTACTGAATACGGTGTATATTCTTCATTAATCTCGATTTTGATAGTTGCTGTTGATTTATTATTTTCTTGATGGTCAGTGTCGTTCATCTTGCTTGTTGAATAATTCATATGTCCATTTTTCTCTTCAGTTTTGACTTTAAAAAAAGTATTTTCTTTTAGATATTTTTGTCTTTCATGAATTACATTCTCATCGATGAACTGTTCGGTAATATCGACATCTTCACTTTTCACCGATTGGGTTTCGTCGTAAATACTGGAAAAAATTGTAGAAAAAATTATAATAAAATACGCTATTATGAAATACAAAAAAAAACAATCGTCGATCCTATGAGACAATCAACAGAATATCTTCATGTTAGATTCGTCTTAAGAAAATAAACATGATAAATAAGCTCTCAAGAACAATCGCTGAAATATTCCTCTCGTCTACAACGTTACAAATTTTATTTTCAGCATTAATGGTTTTATAATATCAAAACAAAAAATAGCTTGATACCAAATAAATAATAATAAACGACAGAAAAAATGAAATACTCACTGGTTATTGGAAGACATTTCTTCTTGAAAAATTGAACACTACTATTTCTAATCACAGAAAATTTAGTTAGGAGATGCGACTTTTTCAAAATTGCATTCAAACTTGGGTAATCGGAAGTTTCAATGGTAGATGAGTTGTAAATTTATTATTTCACACAGAACATTCCATAGAATTTCTTCTTCTTCTTTCGACTTTCAATCAACATAAAATACCTTGGAGCATAGAAAACACCCACCCATAGAAATGGGATTATAATATGTGTACTGTTTTCTATTCCCTTCAATTATTATGCATGCATAATTCATGTTATGCGCAGGAACTGATCATTTTTCTTCTTTCGACTATCGTGTACTTTTAAAAAATATAGAATACCTGATAACAATAGAAAGAACCTAAAAATAATTATTTGGAGCATGGAAAATCCACAATGTCATAGAAAATGGAATTATATGTCTGTGATAAATTTGCTGTTATTTATTTCTGTGCTGGATTGTTTTGATTACAATCGATTATCGAATTTCCATTTTAGTTATAAACATTCTGAAATTTCATTAAGTATAAATTAAGCTTGAAAAAAATTTCACGATATCCATTCTTCTCTGAAATTTTTAGGATGTAAAAAACATGACTTTTTCCGGTGATGTTTATTATTCCGAATATTTCAAAATTTTTAATTATTATATTTTCCGAAATCTAATAGTGGTTTCGAAGGGGGTTCAGTTATTTTGTGGAATGTATTCTTATTGAAGAACTAGTCATAATTTGGAGTTTTTCATAATAAATTTGAAATAGACATTTTTAACTAATTCAATGTAGCCTATGATAAGTGATAAATGTATTACTGTATAAACTTCAAAACATGGTACCACTGAATTGTATTGAATATTTCAGAAAACTCATTTTTTTTTCTGTGTACCAAAATGGCCTTCAGTGTTCATTGTCATATTTGTCAGTATGACTGTCAATTTATTTTTATGAACTTCAAAAGATGGAATCACCGATTTATATTGAATATATATCAGAAAATTCCAATTCTATTTTCAAATGGATCAGTTTGTAGTAGTAGCTGAACATCCACAGAAGTAATTTAATGGATGCCTTATATTATATATATAGACACAAAACTTTAGCAGGATATGGCGATAATGAAAACAAAGTAACATGAATATAATAAATGAAGTATTTTATCTTATTGAATTCGAAATGAGCAATATTTAAATTCACAATTCATTGTCACAAAATCTATGATATACTATATTTATGTTCATTGGTCTATGTTCTTAATTTCAATTCTTATGAGAACAATTCATATGTCTTTTCAGAGACGCTTTCCAATTTGTTGAAAAGTCACACAGGTGGCATTTATTCCTTTTCAAACGCAAATGAACAGAATTGACATGTATTAACAGGGAATTTTTGCGGTTGGCAGCATAATCACATAGATGACACTTATGTGTCTTCAGATCCAAATGGAAAGAATTTATATATCTATTTAGATTATTTATGGAATTCGAAGCATAATCACATAAGTGACATTTATGCTTTTTCACACCGAAATGAATGGAATTTATATGTTTCGTGAGAGAATATTTGTGATTTGCGGCATATTCACATAAATGACACTTATGTTCATTCGAATGAATAGAATCTATGTGTGTTTTGAGATTTATTTTGGTGTTGGTAGCATGATCACATAGGTGGCACTTACGTTCCTTTGAATGCACATGACTTGTCAAATTACTTTGGGTACTTATTTTCTGCCCACATAACTGACAACTGAATCGCTTTGGATTCAAATGTGCGGAATTGATATGGTTTTCAAGATTATATTTTCGGCTTGTCGTATAAACACAAAGTTGGCATGGAAATTCTTCCTGTTTTGAAATTGATTCTTTTTCGAGTCTTGTTTGAGCGAATGATTATCTCCATAATTTCCTGGATTATATGTAATTCCTTCATTCAACTCACATTTCAGCCTTTATTTTTAATTGAATCAATGAGTTTCCGATATCATTGTTTTTGTATAGGATAGGTAATGGAAACAAAATAACAGAATGATAATAAATTGTTGTGTTTTTATTCAATTCGGAATTGACATTATTGAATTTACAATCTATGATATTAAATACAAATTTTTATGTTTATACAAAATTAGGGAATATACTATTTTCTTCCCTTGTTCGCTCATTCTTGAGGGTATGTTTTTAATTTCAGTTCTTATGAGAAGAATTGATATGTCTTCTCAGATACTCTTTGGAATTTGTTGAAAAGTCACATTGGTGGCACTTTTTTTTTTAAACGCAAATGAACGGAATCTATATGTCTTTTGAGAGGACTTTTAGTGTTCGCGGCATAGTCACATAGATGACACTTATGTGCCTTCAGATTCACATGAGAAGAACTTATATGATCTGTTAGTTTACTTTTGAAAGCTGTAGCAAAATCACATAGGAGACATTTATGCTTTTTTATACCAAAATGAACCGAATCTATGTGACGCTTGAGATAATCTTTGCGATTTGCAGCATATTCGCATATATGACACTTATGTTCCTTTGTATTCAAATGTACAGAATCTATGTGTGTTTTAAGATTTCTTTTGGTGTATGTAGCATAATCGCATAAGTGACATTCATGCCTTTTCACACCAAAATGAACAGAATCTATATGTGTTTTGAGATGACTTTTGATACTTGAAGTATATTCACATATATAACACTTATGTGCCTTCAAATTCAAATGAATAGAATCTATATGATGTTTGAGAGAATCTTTGCGATTTGTAGCATATTCACATATATGACACTTATGTTCCTTCAAATCCAAATGGATAGAACTTATATGTCTATTTAGATGATTTATGGAATTCGAAGCATAATCACATAAGTGACATTCATGATTTTTCACACCAAAATGAATGGAATTTATATGTTTGGTGAGAGAATATTTGTGATTTGCGGCATATTCACATAAATGACACTTATGTTCCTTCAAATTCAAATGAATAGAATCTATGTGTGTTTTGAGATTTATTTTGGTGTTGGTACCATAATCGCATAGGTGGCACTTATGTTTCTTTGAATTTGAATGTACAAAACGTACATGACTTGTCAAAATACTTTGGTTAGCCATATTCTGACCACATAAGTTACACCTGAATCCCTTTAGTTTTAAATGTACGACGTCGATATGGTTTTTGAGGTAACTTATTTTACTATACCTATGATCACAAAGGGGGCATTTTTTTTTTCTTTTTTGGAATTGATGCTTCTTCAAGATCGGACTCTTGATCGAATGAACAATAATTATGTTCATAGTTTACTGAATACGGTGTATATTCTTCATTAATCTCGATTTTGATAGTTGCTGTTGATTTATTATTTTCTTGATGGTCAGTGTCGTTCATCTTGCTTGTTGAATAATTCATATGTCCATTTTTCTCTTCAGTTTTGACTTTAAAAAAAGTATTTTCTTTTAGATATTTTTGTCTTTCATGAATTACATTCTCATCGATGAACTGTTCGGTAATATCGACATCTTCACTTTTCACCGATTGGGTTTCGTCGTAAATACTGGAAAAAATTGTAGAAAAAATTATAATAAAATACGCTATTATGAAATACAAAAAAAAACAATCGTCGATCCTATGAGACAATCAACAGAATATCTTCATGTTAGATTCGTCTTAAGAAAATAAACATGATAAATAAGCTCTCAAGAACAATCGCTGAAATATTCCTCTCGTCTACAACGTTACAAATTTTATTTTCAGCATTAATGGTTTTATAATATCAAAACAAAAAATAGCTTGATACCAAATAAATAATAATAAACGACAGAAAAAATGAAATACTCACTGGTTATTGGAAGACATTTCTTCTTGAAAAATTGAACACTACTATTTCTAATCACAGAAAATTTAGTTAGGAGATGCGACTTTTTCAAAATTGCATTCAAACTTGGGTAATCGGAAGTTTCAATGGTAGATGAGTTGTAAATTTATTATTTCACACAGAACATTCCATAGAATTTCTTCTTCTTCTTTCGACTTTCAATCAACATAAAATACCTTGGAGCATAGAAAACACCCACCCATAGAAATGGGATTATAATATGTGTACTGTTTTCTATTCCCTTCAATTATTATGCATGCATAACTCATGTTATGCGCAGGAACTGATCATTTTTCTTCTTTCGACTATCGTGTACTTTTAAAAAATATAGAATACCTGATAACAATAGAAAGAACCTAAAAATAATTATTTGGAGCATGGAAAATCCACAATGTCATAGAAAATGGAATTATATGTCTGTGATAAATTTGCTGTTATTTATTTCTGTGCTGGATTGTTTTGATTACAATCGATTATCGAATTTCCATTTTAGTTATAAACATTCTGAAATTTCATTAAGTATAAATTAAGCTTGAAAAAAATTTCACGATATCCATTCTTCTCTGAAATTTTTAGGATGTAAAAAACATGACTTTTTCCGGTGATGTTTATTATTCCGAATATTTCAAAATTTTTAATTATTATATTTTCCGAAATCTAATAGTGGTTTCGAAGGGGGTTCAGTTATTTTGTGGAATGTATTCTTATTGAAGAACTAGTCATAATTTGGAGTTTTTCATAATAAATTTGAAATAGACATTTTTAACTAATTCAATGTAGCCTATGATAAGTGATAAATGTATTACTGTATAAACTTCAAAACATGGTACCACTGAATTGTATTGAATATTTCAGAAAACTCATTTTTTTTTCTGTGTACCAAAATGGCCTTCAGTGTTCATTGTCATATTTGTCAGTATGACTGTCAATTTATTTTTATGAACTTCAAAAGATGGAATCACCGATTTATATTGAATATATATCAGAAAATTCCAATTCTATTTTCAAATGGATCAGTTTGTAGTAGTAGCTGAACATCCACAGAAGTAATTTAATGGATGCCTTATATTATATATATAGACACAAAACTTTAGCAGGATATGGCGATAATGAAAACAAAGTAACATGAATATAATAAATGAAGTATTTTATCTTATTGAATTCGAAATGAGCAATATTTAAATTCACAATTCATTGTCACAAAATCTATGATATACTATATTTATGTTCATTGGTCTATGTTCTTAATTTCAATTCTTATGAGAACAATTCATATGTCTTTTCAGAGACGCTTTCCAATTTGTTGAAAAGTCACACAGGTGGCATTTATTCCTTTTCAAACGCAAATGAACAGAATTGACATGTATTAACAGGGAATTTTTGCGGTTGGCAGCATAATCACATAGATGACACTTATGTGTCTTCAGATCCAAATGGAAAGAATTTATATATCTATTTAGATTATTTATGGAATTCGAAGCATAATCACATAAGTGACATTTATGCTTTTTCACACCGAAATGAATGGAATTTATATGTTTCGTGAGAGAATATTTGTGATTTGCGGCATATTCACATAAATGACACTTATGTTCATTCGAATGAATAGAATCTATGTGTGTTTTGAGATTTATTTTGGTGTTGGTAGCATGATCACATAGGTGGCACTTACGTTCCTTTGAATGCACATGACTTGTCAAATTACTTTGGGTACTTATTTTCTGCCCACATAACTGACAACTGAATCGCTTTGGATTCAAATGTGCGGAATTGATATGGTTTTCAAGATTATATTTTCGGCTTGTCGTATAAACACAAAGTTGGCATGGAAATTCTTCCTGTTTTGAAATTGATTCTTTTTCGAGTCTTGTTTGAGCGAATGATTATCTCCATAATTTCCTGGATTATATGTAATTCCTTCATTCAACTCACATTTCAGCCTTTATTTTTAATTGAATCAATGAGTTTCCGATATCATTGTTTTTGTATAGGATAGGTAATGGAAACAAAATAACAGAATGATAATAAATTGTTGTGTTTTTATTCAATTCGGAATTGACATTATTGAATTTACAATCTATGATATTAAATACAAATTTTTATGTTTATACAAAATTAGGGAATATACTATTTTCTTCCCTTGTTCGCTCATTCTTGAGGGTATGTTTTTAATTTCAGTTCTTATGAGAAGAATTGATATGTCTTCTCAGATACTCTTTGGAATTTGTTGAAAAGTCACATTGGTGGCACTTTTTTTTTTAAACGCAAATGAACGGAATCTATATGTCTTTTGAGAGGACTTTTAGTGTTCGCGGCATAGTCACATAGATGACACTTATGTGCCTTCAGATTCACATGAGAAGAACTTATATGATCTGTTAGTTTACTTTTGAAAGCTGTAGCAAAATCACATAGGAGACATTTATGCTTTTTTATACCAAAATGAACCGAATCTATGTGACGCTTGAGATAATCTTTGCGATTTGCAGCATATTCGCATATATGACACTTATGTTCCTTTGTATTCAAATGTACAGAATCTATGTGTGTTTTAAGATTTCTTTTGGTGTATGTAGCATAATCGCATAAGTGACATTCATGCCTTTTCACACCAAAATGAACAGAATCTATATGTGTTTTGAGATGACTTTTGATACTTGAAGTATATTCACATATATAACACTTATGTGCCTTCAAATTCAAATGAATAGAATCTATATGATGTTTGAGAGAATCTTTGCGATTTGTAGCATATTCACATATATGACACTTATGTTCCTTCAAATCCAAATGGATAGAATCTATATGACTTACGAGTGAACTGCTGGAATTTGCCGCATATTCACATATATGACACTTATGTTCCTTCAAATTCAAATGAATGAAATCTATATGACTTATGAGTGCACTTTTGGTATTTGCAGCATATTCACATATATGACACTTATGTTCCTTTGTATTCAAATGTACAGAACGTACATGTCTTGTCACATGGCTTTTTTTACTCAATTTCTGCCCACATAAGTGACAACTGAATTCCTTCAGGAATTGAAATCTTTTCAGGTTTTTAATTACTGCTTCTTCAAGAACAGATTCCGGTTCAAACGAATAATTATCTCCATAGTTTCCTGGATTAGATGAATTCTTTTCATTTGTCTCGATTTTGATGGTTGCAGTTGATTTATTCTTTTCTTGATGGTTTGTTTCGTTCATCTTGCTTTTTGAATAATTAATCATCTCATCTTTCTCTTCAGCTTTGTCGATGAAATAAGTATTTTCTTTCAGATACTTTTTTCTTTCATGAATTTCATTTTCATCGGTAAACTGTTCGGTAATATCGACATTTTCAATCTTCACCATTTGGGTTTTGTCGTGAATACTGGAAAGAAATTGATTGTAATAAAATACGCTATTATGGAATACAAAAATAATAACATTTGTGATCCTATGAGACAATTTACAAAATATCAGAATGTTAGATTCCTCTTAAGGATACAAACATAATACGAAAAAGATCTTAAAAACAATCGCTGAAATATTCCTCTCCTCATTTACACCATTACAAATTTTATTTTCAGCGTTAATGGTTTTATAATATCAAAACAAAGAATAGTTTGATACCAAATAAATAAATATAACCTACAGGAAAATTAATATACACAGAAAGAAAATATAAAATACTCACTGGTTATTGGAAGACATTTCTCCTTGAGGGATTGAACTATTTCCACAGAAAACTTATAATTTAGTTAGATGCGACTCTGTCAAAATTGCATTGGATTCAAACTTGTAACCTAAAATTCAATAACTTCATGAACGTATTTCAACTGAATAACACTGATATAAATACCGACTATTTTTTTTCAACACCAATTACTGTGTTCAGAAAACGATGAAAATTTATAAACATACCTCTAGACTTAATTATCTTTCATGAATACCATTTTCGTTAATGAACTGTAATATCGACATCTTAAATTTTCACCATTTGGGTTTCATCGTTAAAGAAAAATTGATTGAACTAAATATGCTATTGTGTGGAATAAAAAAAAACGAAAATAATAATATTCATAGATCATGTAAGACAATTTACAATATTTAGAATGCCAAATGATTCAATTCCAGAAAATGAAAATAAAGCTCGATGAAGTATGGACTTAATATTGCTCTACGCAGTATACACCATTATATAATTTTATTCAACGTAATAAAATGAGGACGAGTTCGATACCACATGTTATATGATAAATAATTAATAATAAATTTAAATAGAACTGAAGAGGATTCACCTAAAATACTTACTGGTTTTTAGACGACATTCCTTGTTTTTGTAAATCACCTTTTTCTGAGAACAGTTTAGTTAGATACAACCAAAACCTTTCAAAATTTAATTCAAACTGTAAACAATTTTGTCATTCAATATTTTTTTTATAACCTAAAAGCTAATCTTTGGAGCACAGACACCGTTGATTAGTATTTTTCGCGATTCCAACTACCGATGAGGGCGCTGCGAAACGTAAACAAACATGGAGGAAAACGAGTACCCTTTCGGGTGGTATTGTGGTGAAACGGATTATTTTAGGTGTTTTTCAGGTTTTTCCTTCGATTTTGTGAAGACTTCTTAGTGAATGATTGGATTAATGATAGTGAAGTGTCAAGTTTATTGATTTTAGGCGAACAAATTAATTTTTTCAATTTCAATTATATCGAAATTAATAAGAATTCAACAGGAAAAATGGAGCACTATTTGAGTTCGATGACAGTGTTCAATTATTTGGAAGCTATACCTTAGTCCATCATTTGTGCTTTTCTTCGGTCCATTTTTTTCACTATGCCAAAGACATTAGTGAAACAAACTGCTGAGGCATTTTTCTTATGAAATTTATGGAAATTAATAGCCCTGTTTTGATTTTTCTTCGAGAAGCAATTGAAGACACAACAATTACAATTGTAAACTGTTTTTTTTTCTTGTACTAGAAGTTTTTCACTCATTGTTGTATAATCCAATGTCTCAAAATTCATGTACATATATTATTTAAACATAAAATCGTTTCATTCAGACTTCACACTGAAGATGAACCTAATTTCTTTCTTACAGAAAGATTTAGTCAAAAATATTTGAAATACGGAGATCAATTTTTTAACACTCTTGTTTATAATTATTGAATTATCTCTCTAAATCACCACTCAAACCTGCCCCAGAAAATTGGACTCAAACTTCTAGCCTAAAATTCAATAACTTCGTGAACGTATTTCAACTGAATAACTGATATAAATACCTTACCGATTTTTTTTTCAATACCAATTACGCTCATTAAACGATAAAAATTTCTGAATATACCACACGGATACCTGATTCCTGGATATGAAATAAAATATCTGGCTTAAAAGTACGTGAAATGTGAAAACAATACTCGTTTTCTAGGTTAGTGATTTATCCGACAGGGGGCGTTTTGACTTTTGGAATCGCGAATATTATCGGTATGACAGTTCTCTGTTGAGTATAAATCTATAGGGAAAAATCACGGAGTGGGCGACATCTACTTTAAATCGTTGGAACTACCCGAGTGATGAACAATAAACTAACGTGTGTTTGTTTATATTGGAAACGTGTGAAATATTTGTATGATTTTGAGTCATTTATGTATCGAAAGTGATATATTTAGATGATAATTTATGGACAATTGTTACAAATAAACTGTATCCGAGCTGAAACTCGGAACTTACTTTGCAGCAAGCACTTCCTGAAAGATGATTTTTTTGATCGTAAATTCAATAGTTTTCTATTATATAGTGGTCATTTGCTATCACATCCACGTTCACCCACATTATCAAAAATATCCGAAGTGGTTATCTTGACTTTCACAGGCATTTTTATTAATTCCGAAATCTTATAAAAATATTTGATTCACTTCTTATGAAGATCAGAAATGACAGAATATTTGGATCATCACTCGGTCCGACATTTTGTAATTTTCAGCGCCATCTCGCGGTTCTCGCTATTAGAGGAACAGCGCGAGAGAATATAACAGGGGGCGCAATTGTTTGTTCGGAAACCCTGATTTTTTACTCTAAATAATCTTCGGCCAAGATCCTGATGGTCAAGGACTCTATAAAACCACACGTTTATTCCAGATTTCTAGAAGGTAGATTAAAACCCCCTCCTTATTCGTACAAATACAGTTGATACACAAGTGAAGGATATTAATAGGTTGCAGCAAGTGTACTGGTGAGAAATATTTCATATGGTTGAGTAAGTTAAATGCTGCACTCATAACTGCTTAACCTTAATTGGTGATGATGTGACAATTCAGTGAAGCTAGGTACTTCTCAGAAATATAACTATCGCTAGACGGGGACGTTTCCCACGTTTGGGGAGAGCCAATGAGAACAGTCCCCTTGAAGAATGAAACGTTGGACGACAGCAACAATCAATAATAGAAACAAGCAATACTAGCAACAATTAAGCTACCGTCCTCAAGTTGGTGTTATAAGATTTGTAAAATGTTAAAAAAAGAAAGTAAATTAGCATTCGACATTCGAAAATTGATACAAAAAGTTGAGGATCCTATGTATATCTCGATATTCCTTTTATCAGTGAGTATTTTTTTCTATGTGTTCTATATTTATTTCATGATACTAAAGAGTGGAGGAATATTAAGTGGATATTTTTCGAAGGTATTTGTTCTTATTTTGTTTATTTCTCTCGAAATATCTTTATATTATAGAGTGTCTCACGAGTTGAGGCGAATTAACTGCCTGGTAAATCACTGAATAATACCTCAGATAAATAATCTACCTCACCTAATGAATATATGAATGAATCAATCTCATTTGCATTCTCCTCCAACGGTCCTAAGGTTAATGGTCATCTGGATCTCAAGAACTCGACGTTCTCTAGCGCTTTCTTTGAGGCACGATGGAAAATGTTTATACAGGGGAATCCTAAACATGTCGATGATCGAAGCTGCTTGAAAATTTGGCAGAATCCATGAGAAATGCTCCAATTACAAAAAAGTTTTTTATGGTAATAGCCGCATGTGCAAGGTACTAAACATTAAATTGTCGTACATCTAAAAAGTCAAATTGAGAGCTAAGTACCTAATAAGATACATAAATAATAATCAGCTCTGGAAAGTTCCTAAATAACATTGCTATTAGGCATACTTTGACAGATGTAAAAATCTTGAATTTATTATTATAATTTCGTCATTTAGAACAGTAGGGTGATGATGAGAGGAAATGTTGTAAATAAAATCATTCTCACCTTAACGACATTTTCTTGATTAATTATGAATTAATTGGAACGAACATTTCCCACTATTCAATTATGGGGAATATTTTTTTGTGAAGGTTGAATTTAACACCTTATGAGGGTATTTATAATATTGGTGGATACTTTTACAATCAGTATTACATTTTAATTCTTGGTGGAAAGCGCGTTGACACTATACCGAAGTTTATAGAATTTGTGTTATAGAAAATGGTGAGTGTTTTGCTCTTTATAAAAGTTTACAAGTTGATATTATAGCATTATTTTTTTTATAAGATATAATTCAGAAAATACTATTCGATGGGGATGAGAATGGTTGTTTCGTCCCAGATCTACTGGTTGGACTCGTCCTTCCAGGAGATCCTGCGTTATACACCTCCAAATCGGTATCCTCCGCATCTATGTATTTATTTTCATATATTTTCAACAATTTGTTTCAGATAAGTCCGTATTTTTTTCGAAAACAGTCATCTGATTGAAATTGAAAATATAATAACAAGACCAATCCATTCATGAGATTCGAAAAAGGGGTGATAAAATATTCGCTCCATTGTTAACGATACCGGGATATTTATGGACTCACCCTATTCAGTTCATTGATCATCTAAAATATGGAGGATTAAAAAAACTTCGAATATAATTCGATAACCAGAAAATATTTTATATTTTGGATCAGTTTTTATGGAGGAAAAAATTGTTCTTCATCTGATGATTTGAAAATTTATTATTTCATGATTTGCTTATTTCTTGTGAATCTTCAATAGGATTAATCGACCATCTTGTACCTACAGTCCCTAGGGTCTGATGAAACTTGGGACATCCTGTATATCATAATCGCAGAGGAAACGAAATGTTACAAAATATTTTTTTTATATTAATTGAATTAATTTTTATACATTGTATGAATATAATAAAGACGACCACATAATCACAATACAGGAAAAAAATCTGAAGGGTGATTACAATTCATTGATAATAATGATTAATCAATTAATTTCGAAATTGGGCAACTAGGGGATGAAAAAAATTCAGTACTCATGGGATTTTGGAATTTCCAATAGTGTGCCCCCCCTATTTGAGTTTCCAACTGTTGTCTGGAAAATTCTAAAAAAAATCAGGATGTTAGAACTTGAAGGTCACTTTCAGCTGAAATCAGTTCGAATGAGATATGTTTTGTAGTTTTCGAGATATGAGATATTTTAGGTTATACGCTATTACTACGGAACCCGTCCTGTGCGTTGTGTGCCACTTTTTGAGATTATTTGTGTTTGCACCATTTCCTCGAAAATATCTGGTTTCGTTTTTGTGGCAACCCCAAAGGAAAAAATGTATAGGTGTCAGATCGGGTGTTCTAAATGGCCGATGTGAACGACCGGCTTATTTGAAAATTTCCACTTTATCGATACCATCAGTGAATAACAACTATCTCATGGTAATTTTTCCGATACCAACAGTCATTTACATAAATGCATAATAAAGAACCTAAAATCGTTCAAAAACAATCCAAAGATAACGTTGCAGTTCTACAATTTAACTGGCTGCGTGAATCAGGTTCATTTGATACGAAAAAAATATACCGAAGCCGACCATCAAGGTTGTCCAGGATCACATCTTTTTTTCCGGGCAGAATTGTGTTTAACTGCGAAATTCTGTGCGGTTGTTCGTCGTGGAGACGCATATCTGTTTTGTCCGTTGCTAACGCACAACCTGTTATTTTTTTTAACGTGTCCGAGCTTGGGAAATGGTGAGTTCGAATTTTATTCGTATCGATATAAATTCTTTTTTGGAGTGGAGCTGACATATTTTGCGCTTTGAGGTTTGGAAAATCAGTTTTTATTTTTCAAAATTTTTATTTTTTATTTTATTTCTTTCATTTTTCCAGCAACAAATATTTCATGCTGAAAATAATTTGGAAAAAAAATACCCTTACGAGTATTCAATTATTTTCAATGGATTCATGAACAGTCTCTGTCTTTGTGTAATGAAATATTATTTTTGTGCCATGGCTTCGTTTATTTTTTTCTTCATCTCATATTGAATTATGTCCCGAATTATTTCAAGATGCGTAGTATTTAATTCCCAATAAAAATTTTTTTATTTTCCTTGATTTCTCTTGGGGAAAATTCAGATCCCCCCGTTTTGGGTAGTGTAGAATATGAAAATTAAGCTAAAATTGGCATACAAAGGTATTGATCCTCTGAACTAGAGAGGTGAAAAATCGAGGAATCGAAAAATTATTGCGAGAGAACTGTCTAACATAGAAATAAGAAGCTCTACTCCCAATAGTTCGCGAGTTATGAAACTTTTAATATTAAATGAAGAAATAATGGTGCTAGTGCTCTGAAATTTTTTTATGTCATCGAACCATAGCAGGTTTGATCCACGAGGTAGATTCTTTTTTTTTTTAAGAAAACCGTTTTTTGGGGTCTTTCGTGAATTTAGACAAAGGAAACGAGGTGATGTGATAGTAATAAATTTTTGTGTAAATTAGCTCTTTTTCTGGCCTATTTTGAGATCAGTGACCTCGAATTTCAAATATAAACCAACGAACCTACATTATATTTTTAATTATCGTATAAATTATCTTCTTTATTGGTATATTGTTGATGTTTCTCACAAGGTACATGAATCTCATATGTCATTAATTAATAAGCCTGATAATTCTCCCAGAATTGTAGATAAGCATTCTTAATGAACCAAAACATTGAATGAATAATATCAAGAAAAAGCCTAAGAAAAATCCAGAACTTAAACTATATGTAAATTTAATGGGGTTAGTTATTTTTTTTCCTCGAACGATTCCAAATATTTATTATTGAAAATAATGAACAGGAAAGACGTATGCATAATTATCGAAATAACCAAGTGTTGCTGACGATTTTAGGGAATCTCAGTGGGTATTTTCATCTTGAATTATGCATAGTTCATTTCTTTCCACGAAAAATAATAATAACGATACAATATTGACGTATTTATGGAGTATTGTTGTTAAAAATAACGAATATTAACAGCGGTAGAAAAAATTTTCTAGCGAAATTTGAATAATTAGATATCTGCGAGATTTATTTCTAACTGCCTCACACAAAAAAGATTTTTCAGAGAAGATTTCTCAATTATCAGATTTTCTTTTGGAAGTTTTCAAAAACCGATTTTTTGAATATTTATTTCTTCAGGGTGTCGAAAAACAACGTGTCACCCCAATCAACACCCCGAACGAAGTGGAGATCGAGAAGATCAAGAAAAAAATCGGCGAGAATGAGGATAAATTACAGAAGCAACTTCTTTTACTCTACCAATGGCTCGATAGCCATCCAAAACTGCCGAAAAATTATGGTGAGTTGTACTGATTTCTCGATGATAAAAATAGAATAGTTTTTCAAGCTTTTTTTGAGTGCTACTTTACACTCGTTAAATTATTCTTTCAGATAAGACGAAGGTGATGAACTTCCTGAGGGCCTGTAAATTCGACATGGAGAAGTGCAAGAAGAAGCTTCAAGCGCACTTCTATGTTAGACACGAGTATACTTCGGTTTTTTCAAATCTGAACCCGAGAAGCAAAGAAATTACGGAATTTCCGAAAATAGGGTAAGTGCGACAATTTTTTTTATTATAAAAATTATATTCACTGTACTTCATCAATAGATATAACGAAAAAAAATTATTCACTTAGAAAGCTGCCCATGAATTTCCTGATAGAATATTCGGAATATTTTATTTAGAATATTCACTCGAAATATTTGATGTATGTATATTCAAAATATTACTGGATTATTTCAATTTGAATATTCCAGGAATATTCTACAGGTATTCATGGGGAAATATTCCAGATAGGAATATTCCTAGCGAATTCACCTGGGATATTTCAGAAATATTCAGGCAAGAATATTCCATGAGAATCTATAATGGGGGAATATTTCAGATGGAAATATTCCTGATATATTTCGGAAATATTAATGCATAAATATTCTCTAAATGCGCAGGACAAATATTTTACACTAGGATTGTCCCATGAATAATCAGAATATACCCTTCATTTTGGGTATATTCCAGGAATATTCTTATTAAGAATATTCCCAAAATAAGGGATCATATTCTGCATATTCTTGTACATTTTAAGAAAGAATATTCATAGGAAAATATTTGGATTTCAGAGTTCTCCATGGATGCTGAATATTCCGGGAATATTCTAGTTTGGAATATTCCTCCATGAATAATCACAGAATATTGAAGATATATTCATGCAGGAATATTCTACAACTATTTATAGGTGAATATTCCAGATAGGAACATTCCTGGTATTTTCATCTGGAATAATCCCAGAATATTCATGCAAGAATATTTCAGGAGAATCTATAGAGGGGGGAATATTTTAGATGGGAATATTCCCGATTGAATACTGAAATATAAAGGCAGAAAAATTCTACGAGTTTTCATGGAGGAATATTTCTGTGTTCATTTGTGCTATACCAAAAATATTCATGAAAGAATATTTATGAATGAAGAAATCTGGAATATTCCAAATATTTTTTGAATGTGCAATAAAAATATTGTACACCAAGAGAGTCCTATGAATATGCAGAATATACCCTACCGAATATTCTTATTCAGAATATTCCCAAAACGAGGGATCATATTCTGCATATTCTTGTGCATTTCAAGGAAGGATATTCACAGGAAAATATTCGAATTCCAGATTTCTCTATGGATACTGACTATTCCAGGAATATTCTTATTTTGAATATTTCTCCAAGAATAATTAAAGAATATTGAAGATATATTCATGTCCGAATATTGTACAAGTATTTATGGAGAAATATTCTATATAGGAACATTCCTGATATTTTCATCTGGGATAATCCCTGAATATTCATACAAGAATATTTCAGGAGAATCTATGAATGGAGGAATATTTTAGATAGGGGAATATTCTTACATAGAATATTCCCAAAATAAGGGGTTATATGCTGCATATTCTTGTAAATTCCAAGGAAGGATATTCACAGGAAAATATTCAAATTCCAGATTTTTCTATGGATACTGACTATTCCAGGAGTATTCTTATTTTGAATATTCCTCCAAGAATAATCAGAGAATATTGAAGAGTCTGAATATACTACAAGTATTTATGGAAAAATATTCTAGATAGGAACATTCCTGGTATTTTCATCTGATATAATCCCTAAATATTTATGCTAGAACTTTTCAGGAGAATCTATAAATGATTTTGTAGATAGGAATATTCCTGATGAATCCCAGAAATATAAATGCAGAAATATTCCCCGATTTTTCATGGAGGAATATTTCTCTGTTCATTTGTGCTATACCAAAAATATTCATGAAATAATATTTTCCTAGTAAAAATGAAAAAATCTGGGGTATTCCAAATATTCTTCGAACGCGCTAGAGAAATATTGTACACCAAGAGAGTCCTATGAATATGCAGAATATACCCTTCATTTTTTGAATATTCCAGGAATATTCTTATTTAGAATATTCCCAAAATAAGGAGGTATATTCTGCATATTCTTGTGCATTTCAAGGAAGGATATTCATAGGAAAATATTCGAACTCCAGATTTCTCTATGGATACTGACAATTCCAGGAATATTCTTATTAAGAATATTCCCAAAATAAGGGGTCATATTCTGCATATTATCCGAGAATAAATGAGGAAATCTGGAATATTCCAAATATTCCTCAAACGCTCAAGAGAAATATTCGACACCAAGAGAGTCCTATGAGTATGCAGAATATACCCTTCATTTTGGGAATATTCCAGGAATATTCTTATTTAAAATATTCCCAAAATAAGGGGTCATATTCTGCATATTCTTGTGTATTTCAAGGAATAATATTCACAGGAAAATATTTGGATTCCAGATTTCTCCATGGTTACTGAATATTTCAGGAATATTCTCATTTGGAATATGGCATCATGGAGGAATATCGCTGTTTTTATCTGGGCCATACCAGAAATATTTATGCGAGAATATTCTCTGAGTATGCATGAGTAAATCGGAAATATTCCAAATATTCTTTGTATGCACAAGAGAAATATTGGGATTATTCTAGATTTCTCCAAGAATATGAGCATAGGACTCTAGAAAGCATGAAAGATTTAGTAAATGCGAAACCAGGCAAACAATCTCAAACAGGATAACTCAATACACTTTATAACTGATAACAAAAATGAATGTCGATTTCAATAAGAGATTGCCAAATCCCTGAATGAATTTGAAAAAATTCCAACTACTGGAGCTACCTTCAATCACCCCACTTATCGACCCACTTGTCTCAGTGTAATCAGTTTTGGACTACCGATTCCAGTGGCGTCACAGGGGTAACCATATAAGATGACTCAAAGAAAACTCGATGGGTGATAATATCGTGGACGTGGATAACGAAACGGACGGCGTTTATGAATAGAATAAACTGTATATCTGCGGAAACTACTGAAACACTTAGACTTACAATATAGAAAGACAACTAATCACCTTGTTAGTATCCTCGGTCGTTCATAAAAATTCATAAGAACGCAACGCATTATCGATATGATATTGATCGTTATATTTTGAACCTATTGGAGGTGAACAAGACTCCTTGACTCTTTAATCATTTAGTGAAGAATGCAGGTGTAGGTTCTTGATGATCATTTCCACTCACTCTTCGTAAACAAGTTCAAGTTCAGAGTTCGACTTAGACGATTCTTGTAGCGGAGACATCTGTTATGAAGCAATGTTTACATCACCAAGATGTAGTTCCTGAAATTTATATTGTTAAAGGTCAAAGTCAGTTCGATATCTGGAAGCTCCATGTTTTTGTTGAGAGTCAGCAGGAACTGTATCATATTGAGTAATTAATGAACTATTTATAGACAGGTACGTACATTCGGAAAATTGGAGATATTAATCATTGATAGCTACTGTTTTTTTTTTGTTTATTATTTGTAATACTAGACCTTTGGAATCTATCTAACCCATTTAATGTTCTTAGTTTTTCCAAAGTTCGAAGTTGAATCGAATCCTCCCGAACTCGATTTATAATTTACAACTTCACTCGTTCAACCGGACCGTTGTCAACAACACTGGGATACTAATGGACACGACTATAATTCGATAACCAGAAGATATTTTATGTTTTCAATCAGTTATTATGTTATTTAAATGATGGTTCAAAGAAATATATTATTTTTGATCAGTTTCAACTAGGCAAATCGGCCATTTGTTAGTGTCGATACTTACTCTTTCCAAAATACTCCAATATACAGGATGAGGCTTTTTTTGACATGTGCTGGATCTCATCGAAAGAAAAAAATGCAAAAAATCTTGGGCATCAATATCTTTATACAACTCTGGATAGTGTTATCTCTCTGTTAGGAGATCTGCCATGAATCACGGTGCCGTATGCATTCCAGCAAGTGAATTGAGTGCTGGATTTTATCGCAAATTTGTATGCTCTCTTTCAACTTTTATCAGGAGATTTTTCCTGAACGGTATAATTCTTCAAGTTCAAACGAAGGAGAGGAAAAATTACTGATTGAAAAGGTCCTATAAAAAAATTTGGAAGTTCACAAACTCACCGATAAAATTGATCCAAATTGTTCGAAAGGCTCACCATTTGTTTGATGTGCACAAAGTCTCGCTAGTTGTAATAACGAATTATTACATGCAGCAACTATCACATCAGTTTGCTCACGAATAATGTCACAACCATTTTCAATGCATTGTTTTAGTTTTTCAACAATATTCACATCACTGTTACTGTACACATGTTTTCAAATGATCCTAAAAGAAGAAATCACAGGGGTTGAGATCCGGGGAGCGTGCAGGCCAAGAAATCGACCCACCACGTCCTATCCACCTAAATTATCAAGTCGTCAAGTCGTACGCTCTGTCAGATGATTTCCCGTAAACTGAAGGCATTTAATAAACACATTTAAACCTCAATACGTACGTAAATCAGATCCGGGCTGGGAATTTCTCAGATTCGCTGGTAACTTTGATTTCGAAAAACTTGGCCCTGGCGAATATTTTATATGAAGAATTTTTGAAATTTTGACTAATTTTGATGAAAAAACCTCACATTTGAAAACACCTTGTATAATGGTAATTTAGGGACACCTATAGAGTAACTAGAAAAGAATCCGGAAATGATGATACACGCAATTACAACTTGTGGTTTCGCTCCAGTGCTCAAATAGAAGAAGGAGAAGGACAAATAAACACGTCGCAAAACAATTCATATAGCACTTTGTTTTGATATAAAATTCAAATCACATTACAGGAAAGTTAGCTCGTCAAACAAGTAGTATCCAAATTTTTATTTTGGTTTTTCCTCAGTATACAATTCATATTCACAAATTTATTTTCAACCGTCATGATCTATAATTTTTTTCAAGCCAAAATTGCCACCAGTTATCCCTGAGTTGTGTCCTTTCAGTCGTTCACTCCTTTCGTTTAAAATTTTTTATATTTTTTCAGAAATGCCCTTTTCTTGCCAAACCTCACACCAGGTGGAGAAAGGCTCTTTTTCTTGAGTCTGCACGATTTCGACATCGACATGATGGACGTTCACGCTTATGTCAAGTACGCTTATATGTGCTGTGAGTAGAAAATTTTCAACGAAAGTTCTGTAATGAATACAGTCACTAATACTAATTTATTTACACCACTCAATAATTTATTTGCATGCTATTCAGTCCTATACTGTGCTGACTCCACTTCGAGCCGATGTCGCTTCATAGTTTCTCGAACGCTCTGAAAGACCGCGGTCTATCTTGGTCGCGTCTAGAATGATCGGGAGGCGCGACAGGTCCGGCCTTAGTTCGTTACAGTTCAATTAATCTACCAGGCACGTTGAGAAAATACGAGATTCGGTTTTTCAATGAAAAAAATTAAAAAAAACTCGATATTCCTATTCATCAAATCCATAAGAATAAATTTCCAAATGCCAGATAAACAAGTGATTAATCCTCCAGTATACCGGGTGTCCCATATTTTATCATCAACCCCAAATGTCATAATATTTATGGAGAAAAAAGTACAAATTCAGTGAAATGTGCACTATAGATATTTTTATTGGATATATTTTTCCTGATTTGAATTCAAAAATGTATCTTAGTTTGTCCACAATTCAATTTTTTATCAAATCAACTTGGAATGGATTATTGATTTATAACTTCCGACATAATATTTCAAGAAGACGAATTTTTGACTCATTGATAGTTGTTCGAGTATTTTATGTTCAGTGCATTGTTGACGTCTCTGGGATATTTATTCAGTTCAAAAATCATCGAAAATATAAAATTTGAATAAGTTATCGTGGAAAAAATAATTGTTCTTTTTCTGATTATACAGGGCGTTTTTTAGGGTTTTAGTTCTTTGGCAGGTGCTAGAACTCATCAAAAGAGATCATTTTGCCGGAAGTTGATCATATAAAATATGCAATTTGAAAAAAGTGCAAAAAGTATCGGGCGTCAATTGGATTGTGTTTTTCTCTGTTAGGAGACCTGTGATGAATCGCGGTGCCATATGCATTCCATCAAGTAAATAAAGTGCTGGATTTTATCGCAAATTTGTATATTCTCTTCCAAAGGAGATTTTTCCTGAACGGTTTAATTCTTAAAGTTCAAACTAAGAGAGGAAAAATTACTGATTAAAAAGTCCTATGAAAAAATTAGTAAGTTCACAAACTTCCCGATGAAATTTATCCGAATTGTTCACAGAAATTGTTCGAAATTGTCACCATTCGTTTGAAGTGCACAAAGTCTTGCAAGGCGTAATAACGAATGATTACATGCAGCAACTATCACATCAGTTTGCTCACGAATAATGTCACAAGCATTTTCATTGCGTTGTTCTCGTTCTTCAACACTATTCACCTCACCGTTACTGTGAAATAATGTTTTCAGATGACCCGAAAGGAAGAAATCACAGGGGTTGAGATCCGGGGAGCGTGCAGGCCAAAAAATCGAAAAAGGTCACAAAAATCATACGCTCTGTCAGATGATTTCCATGAACGCATTCAATAAACCCATTGAGATCTCAATACGTACCGTCAGATCTGGACTGGAAATTTCTCAGATTCGCTGGTAACTAGGATTTCGAAATACTCGGCCCTAGTGAATATTTTATATGAAGGGTTTTTGGAATTTTGACTTATTTTGATGAGTTCTAGCGCCTCTCAAAAGAAAACTTTGAAAACACCCTGTATAAGGGATTATTTGAAAAATGGATAATTGAATTTTTCTTTAAATTATTTCAAACGAATTCTGATTTGGCATTTCTCCTTTGATGAATAATGTGAATTCTAGGGGGTGACGGTTGAACTTGGGACACCCTGTATAGCTCCAAAAATTTGTCTTGGAGGTAAATCTCGATATTTCACCGCTGGTAATTATGCTCAATTTTCATTTGAATTAGAGATGAAGTTTTTTGTTTTGTTTTTTTTTTTTGTTCAATTTTTGTATCGGCTCTCCACCGCAAAATATCGCAAGACTTGTTCATGCCAAAAGTAACCTCTTGGTTCAACATTGCCAATAATAAACGGTTCGAGTAAAAAAAATTCAAACCACCACCCTCGAATTTCCACAGTTGACCTTTTGTGTAGTGAAGTTCAGTTGCTATCCGGCTTTGATCCTTCCAGATCGAAAATTCGATCCATACACTCTGGAGGTTAAAAATCAGAAAAAAATTAACCTAATGGTTCGTGAGTTATGAAGACAAACCGTCGTATGGCGTCGCGTTTGAGTTACCAGATCCCTTGAGGAGACGCCCGAGCGTCCTCTGGTTCGATTCTCCTGAAAATTCTCCAACGCCAACTTTGGAAATTATGAATATTTTCTGCAGATGACCTCGCCCTAAGGGAGGAGTTCCCGGTAACTGGCGACATCATCATAATGGACGGTACAGGATTCGCGATGAAGCATTTCCTGAAGTGCATCAATACGGCCGTTAAGGACTCCATCGAGGTGGCTTACAAAGGTTACCTGATCCGGCTGAAGGCCATCTACATCGTGAACGCGCCATCGACGGTCGACAAAATGGTGGCCACCTGGAAACTGTTCCTGACCGAGAAAATTAGAAATAGGGTAAGTCCTTATGAAAAGGGTGCACCTTCGAAATTGGACAAAGAGAAGGAACCACGGAACCCTTAGGAAGACGTTAGGTTGACGTGGTCGTAGTTCCTGAAAGATTCCCATCCAATCTTCAACTCTCCTTATGCAGAACTCTTTTTGATGTTCTTCTCTTACAGGTGGTCGTCACCAGAAACTTCGACGTACTGACGAAAAACTTTCCACTGCATTGCCTACCAGAAGAGTACGGTGGTACACTGCCCAAAGTCAACCAAATAACCAAACAGTGGCACGACGTGCTGTTGAACAACGAAGGATGGTTCCAGGAGCAGGAGAAGTGCAAGACTACGGAACCGCCCCAGAAAAAAGATAACGTCTACGATGAGAGGTTTGGAGTCGATGGTACCTTCAGGAAACTGACCATTGATTGATTGTTCGGTTTGGAAAGACTGTTATTTCTTCGTTTTCTGCGGCTGTGAACTTCTTTGTGGGCCAAGTGAAGTAATTTAAGTTTAGGTTATATTGAGGTAGTACCTGTGTGAGGTCTTTTCTTTCATTTTATGTTTTTTTTTGTGTTCTAGTTTTTTCTTTAGAACCAATAAAGAATAAACCAAAAGTTTTATATTTCCTTCACCATTTTCATGTTCTTACATCTGCGATATTTGTGTGGTTATGTTTTGGTTGAAAAGTACAAGGTTGAAGAACAACTTAACGCTGAGTCCACCAAAGGAAGACCACATTCCCTAGGCCTGAGATAAAGAAACTTCTACACCAAAATAGATGACGAGCACTCCACGACCAGATACTTGGGAGCAGAGGTGCCCCAGGGATCAGTCCTTTGCCTTCTACTGGATAACTATAATATAACAAAAAATGAAAGAAACATGTGAACCCTCTAAGAAGATTATGAGGATATAGAAGTTCATATGTCAATGCTAGAGGATGCAAGGAGTTGAATGAGGAAAGAGGCAAGACACCCACCTTCAGAAGAGCAAACTTTGAGTTCAGCCCCCTGGTTTTATATAGGTTCATCTCTGGAGTGGTGTACATAATTGGAAATGGCGAATTGAAACAACATCCCTAATAGTTCATAGAATTTAATCAATAAATACAAACAAAGTTACCAAATAAAGGTGAATGAAAGTACCTATATAAAAACAGTAAATTTATGACAATTTCACGAACAGATTCAATTCACGGCTTCTCTGAAAGCTCCCTTTCAACATCCTCAGTCCAGATCGTCATCCGACAAAAGAACTGTTATGGAGAACATGAGCAGGAATCCAAACAGTACAGCTAAATATTTAACAAGTCCATTCCCTTCAGATTCGTGCTTCTTCAATATCTCGAAGAAGATCACGTACACCAAGGTACCAGTCGCGAACCCTTGCATGACGACCGATGGCACTTCCGAAGACGCAACTCCTTCCGAACTGATGGCTATGCCCATGGCGATACCTAGAGGACTTACCACCGCGAAGGTGAACACGTAGATGAAGATAAGTCTGTTTTTTATGCCACTGGAAAGAAGTTCAACACCTACACAGAACGCTATGATGAACTTGTGGGCGCCTACGGCGCCGAACATGTACCAAACGTTCTTAGGCTTGCTTTCGAGACCTACCGAAAGACCTTCTAACACTTCGTGTACCGATAAGGCTAGAACGACCATAAGACCTCGCATGCTTCCTAGGAAGTTGTCATCGCCGACTATATGGTTGTGTTCGTGGTTATGTGGTGCTTCATGATGGTGGTGGTGTTGATGATGATGCTGTTGGTGAAGGTCCAAGCTTTGTGGTCGCCAATAGTCAACACTCCTCTTTATCCTAATAAAATCATGAGATTCTAATTGGTTCTCCTTGCTCGCCCTTATCTGGTTCTCCAAGTCGAATATGGAGATGACCATACCGTCATCTCTCTTCTGGGGGTTGACTTCCCCCCTCAGTATCGAGACGCTCTTCCTGATCAGATCTACCTTGGAGGCGCGATTGTGCTTGTGCAGATAGAAATGTTTAGCTTCCTCCACCAGGTAGATGAGGAAGAAGCCGGCGCAAGTGAGGGTTTCCACCAGGGGAAACCTGAGGTTCTTGACTTCTTCTTTGTGTTGACCTTGAAGGAGAACTTCACCAAAGGATGACCACATCCCTCAGTCCTGCTCTTGAAGAAGATAAACAGAAACTTCTACACCAATATAGATGACAAGCACTCCACGCTCAGATATTTGGGACCAGGAGAGCCACAGGGATCAGACCTATGCCTTCTACTGTATAACCAAGATATACCAAAAAATTAAAAGGATATGTTAACCCTCTAAGAAGATTATAAGGATATAGATGTTCATATTTCATTGACAGAGAATGCAAGAAGTTAGATGAGGAAAGAGCCAAGACATCCACCTTCAGAAGAGCAAACTTAGTGTTGAGCCCCCTGGTTTTATATGAATTTATGGGAACCACTCGATCTATAGAGGGTTGTACATAATTGGAATTGGCGAATTGAAACAACATCCCTAATAGTTCATCGAATTTATTCAATAAATAAAAACAACGTTACCAAATATAAGTGAATGACAGTAGGTATATAAAAACAGTAAATTTATAAAATTTCACGAACAGATTCAATTCACAGCATCTCTGAAAAATCCCTTTCAACATCCTTAGTCCAGATCGTCATCCGACAAGAGAACTGTTATAGAGAACATGAGCAGGAATCCAAACAGTACAGCTAAATATTTAACAAGTCCATTCCCTTCAGATTCGTGCTTCTTCAATATCTCGAAGAAGATAACGTACACCAAGGTACCAGTCGCGAACCCTTGCATGACGACCGATGGCACTTCCGAAGATGCCACTCCTTCCGAACTGATGGCTATGCCCATGGCGATACCTAGAGGACTGACCACCGCGAAGGTGAACACGTAGATGAAGATAAGTCTGTTTTTTATGCCACTGGAAAGAAGTTCAACACCTACACAGAACGCTATGATGAACTTGTGGGCGCCTACGGCGCCGAACATGTACCAAACGTTCTTAGGCTTGCTTTCGAGACCTACCGAAAGACCTTCTAACACTTCGTGCACCGATAAGGCTAGAACGACCATAAGACCTCGCATGCTTCCTAGGAAGTTGTCATCGCCGACTATATGGTTGTGTTCGTGGTTATGTGGTGCTTCGTGATGATGGTGGTGTTGATGATGATGCTGTTGGTGAAGGTCCAAGCTTTGTGGTCGCCAATAGTCAACACTCCTCTTTATCCTAATAAAATCATGAGATTCTAATTGGTTCTCCTTGCTCGCCCTTATCTGGTTCTCCAAGTCGAATATGGAGATGACCATACCGTCGTCTCTCTTCTGGGGGTTAACTTCCCCCCTCAGTATCGAGACGCTCTTCCTGATCAGATCTACCTCGGAGGCGCGATTGTGCTTGTGCAGATAGAAATGTATAGCTTCCTCCACCAAGTAGATGAGAAAGAAGCCGGCGCAAGTGAGGGTTTCTGCCAGGGGAAACCTGAGGTTCTTGAATTCTTCTATGTGTTGAACGTTCTCGCTAACTTCGGGCAGGAGATGGATGAAGGTGGTGGCCATGAGGACTCCACCGCCGATAGACAGGAGGATTTGGGCGAATTTGTTCTTCTGCACGTTGGCTTCCCACTGAAATTTCTCGGCTATCGTCATGGGAAGGGCGCCGAGGATGACGGATATGGTGAAGAGCGTCACCATGGCCACTAGCTTCGCCAGAAGTGGGGATTGGGTATCTGAAGACTTGTCCATATTTTCTGGAAGAAACAATGGAGATTGATTAGGATTTGGGAGAGAAAAATGTTTGGAATTCCGAAAAGTAGCCAAGTACGCACAGTGGAGGGTTCCGTAGTGATCGCGACGCACAACAACAAACCATTATTTCTCGAGAGTGGATCTCAAGTTCTACTAGCTAAAATTTTTTTGAATTTTTTACCCCAAAGTTGACGAATGAGGGGGAAAGCGATTTTTTCTTCCCTTAGTTCAACTTTTTTTTCATGTTTCGAGGGATGTCGATATATTTTGGTTCTTGTATTTTTACATTTTACTGGATCGCAAATGCGATGGAAGTTTTGTGGAGATTCGTTGATATTGTTCACAGATTTAGGGGTTGAAAATGAAAGAATATGTCGTCATTCTCAAACTTTTAGATTTAGTCAATTAGTAAATCATCAGGATATAATCCTCATAAAAAATGAGGTTATCTTGATTGATCTCATTCGGGCGACGTTTGAAGTGCACATCCATCCACTGAATGGACCAAAAATAAAAAAAAACAAGATCGAAAATACAAACACATACTAAAATTGCTACAAATCTAAAAATTTTATAAAATACATTTTATTATGAAAAAAATTTCGTTTGATTATATTCGAAAATTTTGGTTATTTCTTATTTCTGCGCTACAGAGTGGTTCTTGTGGGGAGAGCATTACAGTTTACTGGGAAGTTTTGATAATAAGTATTCGGTATAATTGTAGGTTTTTCTTTTATTTTTTTCTAAAACCAAAGTTTTTTTTTTCGAAAATCCTAGGTATGTACTCACATTTATAAAATCTATGCTAAGATACCATATTTCGGATTTTCCTGGTTTCAGTTAGAAAGAAAACACTTATTTATTTCATGCACAATAACCAACGACTACCGTATATTCATGATTGATGAGTCGACTGATAAAGAAAAAAAAATTTGAATGTAATATATCTACTAAGTTGCGTTAGATTTCGATAAAGTGAGATAAGAAGACAATCCATTATTTCTTTACTCTGACCATATCTTTTAATAAGCAATAATTATGATTGGATCGTCGATAACACTTTGCAATTGTTACAATCTTTGTTCTTTCGATTGCTGAATAATCCTAGGTTGATTGATTTATCACAAAATAATTTTAATCCCATTTTGTGATTATTTAGAATCTGGACATTAACTGAAATATCTACACTGAATCTACTAAATTTTTATATTTGCTTGAAACAACCCTATTTAATTTCATACTGGATTGAGTTATTATAATAACTTTCTTCAGACCACAAACATTTTTCAGGTGTACCTTCTTTCAAATCTGACTATTTATTATTGTTTTTCACTGTGTTTATGATTCGTCTTTTGTTATCTCCAGACATAGATTTTATTTTGTTAATATGTGTTCTATGCTTTGTAGTACTGATATATGTTTCTTTTTGTAATTTTTTTGTAGTCACATTACTCACATTCATATGAATGAAGTATTTTTTTCATTGTTAACGTAGTTTTCCTTTCACTACAGTACCTTTATTAAATTCAGACATTTAATTTTTTCGTGAGTCATTTTGTTTATTTTTGTTGTTATTTCTGTCATTTTCATGTGTGGAACATTTTTTCCAGTATAAACGTCAATATTGAATAATAAACCATATTTATTAGCGCAAACATTTTCCAGGACAGCATAATGATATGTTTCATTATGATCTTCTATTATATTCAGAAAAATATTTTATTTTGTCAATAATCCTGTGTTTCATGATTTGTTCATTTTTTCTATGTAGTTTTATTATATGTATTTTTTTTTGGTTGGTCTTTTTTTGTGGTTTGTGGTACTTATATATTCTTCTTTGTGCAATATTATTGTTGTAGTCATATTTATATTTGCGCAATATTTTTTACAATATGAACATCAATATTGAATAATTTCAAACCAAATTCATTAGCGCAAACATTTTACAGGGCAGCCTTTTTTTTGTTAATAAGACTATTTTTTGTTGTATTTCATTATGGTCTCCTATTATATTTAGAAAAATATTTTATTTTGTCAATTTTTCTGTGTTTTATGATTTGTTCATTTTTTCTGTGTGGTTTTATTATATATACTTTTCTCTCAGAGGGTTGGTCTACTTTTTGTGATTTGTAGTACTAATATATTCTCCTTTGTCATATTCAGAAATGTTTTTCATTTTGTCAATAATTCTGTGTTTCATGATTTGTTCATTTTTCTTTGTGGTTTTATCATATGTATTTTTTTTTTCTGAGGGTTAGTCTATTTTTTTGTGGTTTGTGGTACTCATTTAATCTTCTTTGTGCAATATTATTGTTGTGGTCATATTCATATTTGCTCAAAATTTTTTTTCCATATAAACGTCAATATTGAATAATTTCAAATCAAATTCATTAACGCAAACATTTTTCAGGGCGGCCTTTTTTTTATTAATGAGATTTTGTAAATTAGACCATTTTTTTTTGTGTTTTATTATGATCTATTATATTCAGAAATACATTTCATTTTGTCAATGATTTTGTGGTTTTATTATATATATTTTTTTCTCTGAGGGTTGTTCTATTTTTTTGTAGTTTGTGGTTCTTATATATTCTTCTTTGTGCAATATTCTTGTTGTAGTCATATTCATATTTGCGCAATATTTCTTTCCACTATGAACGTCAATATTGAATAATTTCAAACCAAATTTATTAGCACAAACATTTTCCAGGGCAGCTTTTTTCTTGTTGATCAGACTATTTTTTGTAGTGTTCTATTATGATCTTCTATTATGTACAGAAATATATTTTATTCTGTCAATAATTTTGTATTCTATGATTTCGTTCATTTTTCCTATGTGCTTTTTATATGTATATATTTTCTCTGGGAGTTAATCTATTTTTTAGTAGTTTGTAGAACTTATATATTCTCCTTTGTGCAATATGCTTCTTGTAGTTTTATTCTTATTTGTATTTCTTTATTTATTATAAACGTCAATATTGAATAATAATAAACCATTTTTATCAGCAGAAATATTTTCCAGGGGATGTCATTTTTTTGGGGTTTAATTATATATTTTCTTCGTTTCTGGGGATTGGTCTATTTTTTTGTAGTTTGTAGTACCGAACACATTGTTGAATTTTTCTTGGATTACATGTTGATAAAATTCCTGGTGAATGTTATCGTTTAAGTCTTGATGCAAGACTATCACGTTGCCTAAAAATCGAATTATTAACGGATTGTGAATTTTCTCAAAAAAACTCATTTCAGTTTGAAAAAATGCATTATTTATATTCAACCCTATTGAGGAAAGATTCCAAATAGCCCACACTGGATATTTCCAGTTTATATGTAATATTATATTGACAGCAAATATTGATAATAATATAATTGAATGATATTCAAGTACAACCTCGAGTACTTTTCGGAATTTGAAATTCCAGTCTGGCACATGTGTTTGTTATCTTGATCATTAACAAATCAGAAAACGTCTACTTTGTTCCATTCTCGATATAAACCGATTGAAACTATGAAATAAAACAAACGAAGTTGAGAAAAATATTGAAAACAATAAAAGAATAAATAGCAGTCATGGGGACTGCCAACATAAGCGAAAACACAAAGCTATATCCTTTCGGATCTTACTTCGATTGCTTATTTACGGACGATTATCGACATATTGATGTTCGAGACCTGGGGTTGTTCCAGATTCGATGGCGGCCTTTGGCCGCGATTCAGATGCGCTGGCGATTCTCAGGAATTTATGGGACGTGTGATACATTCTCATTCCATTGTTCGAAGTACCTTGTTTTTGTTGAGCATTCTATGAAACATGTGAGATACATATATTCCTTATCTACGTACTTCAGGCCTCTAATACTTCATTAATTGTTTTATCTCAATATGCACGTATTATTCTGATCTCAATCGTGAATTTTTTGGACTCCGAATGATTTTTTGAATTAGGTCAGAGAGAATGTTCCAAAAATATCACTTAATAATTAAAACAACTATTCTTCATTCTAACAATTTAATCCACTCAATGAAAATGTGCGCGAAATCTTCGAAAATGTTCAGGCGGAAGCCGCGTCGATCAAATCCTTGAGCTCCGCCAAACCCTTGGAGTTGCACTCCTCGAAGTAGCTCAACTCCTTGCCGCTCTTCAGCCAACTGGCCAAGTTGGGGAACCTGTCCTCCTCCACCGGTATCACGAGTTCTATAGACGCGACCGTCGAGAGGATGCTGAGGTCCGCGACCGTCATGTCTTCGCCGGCCACGTAAGGCGATTTTTCCAGGTAGTTCTCGATGAAACCGAAGGCCTCGACGATCTTGTCGCGGTCGTCGTCGCTGATGTCGCCTATTCCTTGGAACAACGGGGCCTGAAATGTTGCCAGAATATATTTCAAAACTCTTCGCAGCCATCTTCTCCAAGTATTACAAGGTACTTACAATTGCTGTGGTGGAGCGTTGGAAAAGAACGCCAGTTTCGAAGTGCATACGTTGGTTGATGATGGCAGCCTTGCAAACGTCGTCTTTAGGATAGAGCGATTCTTTGTCGCTGTATTTCCCCACCAGATATGGCATGATTGCGTGGCTCTCCCACACCACGAAATCATCGTCGACCAGTATTGGAACAGTGTGTTCAGGATTCAGCTGAGAAATCAAAAAAAGATATCAATAAAATACAAATCTGACCTCTGCGCAACGCTAGTTTACAGTTACCTACTCAAAGATTGCAGATTCCGTCCAAAAAAAAAGAATAATCTGTGGTCGTTATTCAGAACACAGAAGCTCTGTGAGAAGAAGGGGAGAGGCGTTCGCGCAACGCGAGTTTATATTTATTTACAGTAATCTACTTGGGATTGCACCCAGGATTGCAGAGCCCGTCCGAGAAAAGAACAACCACAGAATCTCTTCGAACAGAATTGACGTACGATGCTAACCTCGAAATAGGAGGCTCTCTCGGCTTCGGCTTCTCTGAGGACTTGTTGGTTTCTTCTCTGTTCGGTTGACTTGGAAAGCTTCCCTCGTTTTCCTTCTTGGAGCGATTGGCTCTGGCTTTTAAGTTCTGCAGTGATATCTTATCTTTTAAAGGAAAAACAGGGTGGGTTTGTGAGGTGATCTCGAGGGAAGAGATACTTCGGGTTTATCATGTGAGAAAAAAACATTTTATAATTACAAATTTATCATTATTCATATACAGGCTTCTCCTTATTTTCTGCATTATTTACCCCATGTGTTGATCTCATATAACTTACCCTTAATTCACAAGAATATTTGCTTCTACTCAACGTGTTTTACCATGTTTGTTTGCTTCTTGTGTATTGTTTTGTATCCATTTTTCATACTTCATTATCAAGTCTATTCCATATTATTAACTGATTCTAACTGACCATGTGTATTAAAGTCCTCAGTGCTTCCCACAAGAACTTGCTTGTATTAACGAATGTTTAATAATCACTTCTCTGATCATATCTGGGTATGCAAGTCTATTCCATAGTATTTAATGATTCTAACTGACCATTTGTATTAAAGTCCTCAGTGCTTCCCACAAGAACTTTCTTGAATTAACGAATGTTTAATCATACCTGGGTTATGCAATATTCTTTAAATGATACTATATGTAATCGTTCTGGTTTTCAGCAAATATTGTAAAGTTTTGCAGTTTTAAATACCGACTATTTTATCTGAACGAGAGTTCAGAACACTTTCAATATACGAACACGCGGGATCGCAAACTAATCTTAACTATTTTTGGCCAGCGCAGTGATCAATCTAGGAAGGACTCTACATTTCGTAGAAACCACAGGACCTTCTCATCGTACTAGGGAAATTTATCGGGAAGTCTTAGACAGCTAAAACACAATATTTTTAGCACCCAAAATAAGAAAATAATAAGTTTATTTCAGAGTGCCAAAAGGTAAAAAAAAAAAACAACCCCAAGGGGAAGAAAAAAAAAACAACCTCGAAGTAAAGAATATTCCTAAACAGAGGCAAATAATAAAATGGTAAATAATTATGAGAATAGTAGAATATATCAAAATCAAGTGGTAAAATATATCAACATCAAGTAATAATGAGAGTATTAAAATATATCAAAATCAGGTAATAATGAGAGTATTAAAATATATCAAAATCAAAAGTCAGTCATAGAGAGCAATGGGGAAATATATCACAATCAAAAATAGATACTACAGAACGAGGAAACCCTTTCTGTAGGATAGAAAGCATTAATGGTAACAAATATCCTGAATGGTGGATGCGAAGATAATGTATCGTAAGTGAAAGACTGTTCACTAAATAACAATATATGTACACAGAAAAGGGTTAGATTCAAGAGGGACTTTTCTTCAGAATGATAAGTGCTACGTCCACACCAACAATTGAATGGTACAAAGGAAAGATTATTCCAGAATTGCATTCTCTATCCCCTTAATGACTAAATACTAAATGAGGTAAAGGGCAGATAGGGACCGAGACCATCTTAACAGGCTGTAATCTCAGTGAAATAAATTCAGGGAATCCTGCAAGTTCGAACAGTGATTAAGTGCTCTACAGGTGGGAAGGTTCAACGCTACTTAGATGCAAAGAGGTACAATTCTTGATATATCTCCCATGGGGGAATCTCTGTACCGCGTCATTATGTTTAGCAGGCACTTATCTCTTCAATTAAGTTTCAAGAATCCAACATATTAATGAACCATTTACCAAGTTTCCCAAGTGGGAGAATTGAAATAGTGGTATTGACTGGGGGTACACAAGTACCTGAAATATGCATATATATCAAAAGCACAAATACGTAATAAATATTAAATGGAGAAATAGTACCAGTACAATCAAGAATAAATTATAATCAATGGAACAGAAATTCACAATGGACTTACTTGCATACGATGATCAAAGAAAACTCTAATAATATACTAGGGATAATGGAAACCTTTGGTTTCGTAAATTTGCTGAATTCTACGACTAATGCTTAACAACCTTACCAGTGTTCTTCGCTTTGTGTATATCAAATATCAGAGCAGACTGACCAGAGCCACCACCTCGTGCTCAAGAAGTTAAAAACTAATCTTTTTTCCTATAACCTCCAAAAACCATCGAATAGAATCACGGTGTAAAAAATAAAAATCACGGAGTTATTTGACCGTGTTCAGAATATTCGACCGTGTTCTTCTAATCTACTCTGCAATCGGTATTATATGAAGTTTCCTCATTTGTAGGATGTTAATCTAGGACCGATCCATTACAATATCAAGGATATTTATAAGCAACATTGTCAGCATTATGTTTCATCATCTTATATTGATTGAGAATTTTAAAAAGCGACTCTCCACTCATTATTATCCGTTATGGCTTATCGTTTACTGTTTATATCATTTACTGTTTATATCGTTTACTGTGTATACCATTCACTGTTTATATCGTTTACTCTTTATATCGTTTACTGTTTATATGTTTTACCTAATACTTGATGGGACTACTGACCAGGGAGACAACTATCGTATGACGCAACCTAAATTTAAATAAGGCTTTGCCCATCGTTTGGGAATATATATAGCAAGGATCTTTGGTCGCATTCCCCTCTCCTTGCACCGTGGGAGATCTTCAATCGTCAAATGATAGTTGGATTTCTGGGAAGCATAACTCACAATTTTCCCACATAATCTCCTATTAAGGTGAAGGTGTCATTAGTACCGCATTCAATCTACTCAATCATTTTTAAACACCATATGAGAGAATTCTCACCAGTCAACCTGTTTATGAATATTCTTTACTTGTGGGTGAACGGTATATGAACGAGAAAAGGAGGGAGGTTTTTCCCTTTTAGGGTTTCCTCCCCACCTTTTGGCACTCTGAAATAAACTTGTTATTTTCTTGTTTTGAGTGCTAAAAATATGTGTTTTGAGTTTTTTAATTTTATCATAAGCATTCCAACCCCTGTTCATCCTATCATCTATCAATTTTGCCCCTATCGATCCATGGGTAGGTCTACTATGACCTTCACCCTTCAACAATGCTTCCTTTTGTGGTTGGAATTTCACCTCAACGTAGTCAATTAACTGGTCCTTCGGCCACGACATTCTTCAATTAATCGATTCGGTAATTGTTATGAGGTTGATTAAAATAAACTACAGATCATTAGTGAACATCCTCCTTCTTACCAATGAAGGGTGAGAAATGGGAATAATCAATTTTTAAAGAACAATAACTTCGTTAAGCAACTGAATTTTCGACCACCAAACAAAAATACCACAACAAACCTAGATTTTTCTCACCATAGTGATTTGAGATTACAAACAAAACCAGATCAATACTCAAAACGAAAAAACATTAGACACAACCAAAGAAATAAACTATACAGTGGTTGGATACTTACCTCCAGCATCTCAGGCGTTTTGAGCTGCCCCCTCTCCACCTCCTCGATCTCGACCTCCAGTTCGATCTCTCTGGCCAGCATCATGACGGCCCTACATGGGGGACTGGCGGGCATAACGTATAGCTTCGGTGCCATCTCGAAGAGGAATGTTGTAGGTAGCACTGCTGGATTGTGACTAAGACACACGTCTGCCTTTGGAAGTGGGTCGATCGATAGGTTTTTATAATTTAGGGTAGGTGGAGACTTACGTGATCGCCCGAATTCGTGGCTAACCAAAGGGGGGTGGTCATTATGTCGATTGGGGAGTGAGGGTTGAATGGAGGTGACGACCTCGATTGGATGATATTTGAAGTGTGCGAAGGTCTTTTATAGTTCAACAGGCTAATGTACACGTTTGCTCATATAATGTTATATTGGACATAGTTACACTTAGAAAGAATAATGACAAGCATGAAGAAAATAACTCTGCAGCTGAGTTCACCCTAGAGATGGTCGATGTCCGCTTGCGGCACCTCCTTTCATGCAATTTGACAATGGACAGTCTCTCCCCAACATATCCCACACATTTTCGATGGGAAAAGACGAAAAAATATATTCTGGTGTAAATATACCAGAAGGAAAAAATAACGTCCACAATGAAAAAAATATTGCTCAAAGAAGAATATATAAGTACTACAAAATACAAGAATAGACCAACCCAAAAAGAAACGAAATATATATAATAAAACTACATATATAGCAGAAAATGAAGAAAAGTATAGAAGACAGAATAACCAACAAAATGAAAAATATTATGAAGATAACGGGGGACAAATCACAATCACAGTGGAAAAGAAGAAAGATTGAAAAAAAGGAAATTCTGTGAAATATTTGTGCTGATAAATATGGTTTATTATCATTCAATTTTTAGTAAAAGAGTATTTAAGTTTAACTTACAAAAATTGGATGAGAGATTTTTTAATGTCAACGTCACAGCTAAAATCTCTATAACCGTTCGGAAACAAGAAATATATATTGACGGTTTTGATACTATCCGAATAATTTGAAAGTATAAATATCAATCAAAATAACTCCAACTGAAATTAAAAAAATCACAAACAAAGAATGATTCACAACAAAATATTAACGTTTACATAAAAAAATATTTCACATATATAAATATGACTACAACAAGAATTCTGCACAAAGAAGAATATATGAGTACTAAATACAACAAAAAAAAGAAAAACGCTCAGAAAAAAAAATTATATAATATAATCCCATTTAAATATATTTTTAAAGCATTAGTCGAAAAGTCTAATCATACACATGGTGAAAATCAACAAAAAATAGTAAGATTTATACAAAGGAACTCCTTAAAATCGTTGCATGATAATAAAAATTGTTTAATTATCTCCAATATTTGAAGAATATCCTTATGTTATTACTACTGAAAAATCTAAAAAAAATTGAATGAAAGATTTTTGAATCTCTAAATTACTGCTAACATTCGGAAGTAACAGATATATTAGCAATTTCAATAACATCCCAATAATAAGAAAATATATTTATTCCTCAAAATAATCCCAACAAAATAAACAAAATCACAAGCAAAGAGTAATTCATAAAAAAATAAACTCATGATTAAATATATCATCAAGAAAAATAATCAAATTAAAATGAATTTTGGAAGATGAATCATAATCACAGTAAAAAACAATAAAAAATAGTCAGATTGAAAAAAAGGCTCATGAAAATTGTTTTTTGTATTAACAATTCCAATACTATTCGAATAATGAGAAGATATATTTATTCATCGAAATATTTCCAACAATGATCCACAAAAAAAATATTTCTGGAGTTAATATATCAGAAGGAAAACAATAAAAAAATATTTCACCCATATGAATATGCTAAAACAAAATCACAAACAAAGAATGATTCACAAAAAAATAAATTCATGATCGAATATATCAGAAGGAAAACAACGTTCACAATTGAATAAAAATTCCACAAATATGCATATTACTACACGAAATAATTGCACAAAGAAGAATCTTCAGTGCTACAAACTACAAAAAATTAGACCTATCCCCAGTTGGAAAATTAGTATATAACAGAATATTATTATCAAATTAAAATGTATTGTGAAAGATGAATCATAATCACAGAAAAAAAAAATTAAAAATAGTCAGATTGAAAAAAGGCTCATGAAAATTGTTTTTTGTACTAACAATTCCAATACTATTCGAATAATGAGAAGATATATTTATTCATCGAAATATTCCCAACAAAAAATGATCCACAAAAAAAATATTTCTGGAGTTAATATACCAGAAGGAAAACAATTAAAAAATATTTCACCCATATGAATATGCAAAAAAAAGTAAACAAAATCACAAACAAAGAATGATTCATAAAAAAATAAACTCATGATCAAATATATCTGAAGGAAAACAACGTTCGCAATTAAATGAATATTTCATATATATGAATATAACTATATAAAATAATTGCACAAAGGAGAATATTCAAGTGGTACAAACTAAACAAAGATAGACCTCTTCCCAGACAAAAGGAATAGTATATAATGAAAACACATGAAAATATTAAAAAAAATCATGGAACACAAAATTATTATCAAGTTAAAATTTATTGTGGAAGATGAATCATAATCGCAGTAGAAGAAATAAAAAAAAGGTTAAAAAGGTTTCTGATAATTGTTTTTTGTATAAAAAATTCCAATACTATAGGAATAATAAAAAGTTATTCCCAATAAAAAAATGATCCACAAAAAAAGATTTTTCTGGAGTAAATAAACCAGAAGGAAAACAATAAAATGAATATTTCACGCATATAAATATACTACAACAAAAGTAAACAAAAAATGATTCACAAAAAATAAATTCATGATTAAATATATCAGAAGGAAACCATAACGTCCACAAATAAATTAATATTTCACACATAAAATAACAAAATAATTGCACGAAGAATAATATGAAGTACTACAAACTACAGAAAAATAGAGCTATCCCCAGATGAAAAAAATGGTATAGAATGAAACCACATGGGAATAATAAAAAATCATAGAACTCGAAATTATTATCAAGTAAAACACAATAAAAAATAGTCAGATTGAAATAGAGGCTCCTGAAAATTGTTTGTTGTATTAACAATGTGTGAATATACCAGAAGGGGAACAATAGATCAACACAAAGAAAAATATATACTACAAATTACAAAAAAATAGACCAACCGCTAGAGAAAATAAAATTGTATAAAATAAAACCACATGAAAATAATGAATAAAATCATGGAACAAAGACTCATTAACAAAATAAAATATATTTTCGAAGATTTCAAAAGACGTATCATACTCTGAGTGAAAAACAACAAAGAATAGTCAGAAAAAAAAAAGTAACTCATGAAAATTCAATTTTTTTTTTGTTTTTTTCTCAATATGCAAGGTGAAATCATAAATCTGAGCAGCTAAATGATTTGGGTCTTGTTTGAATATAACCAAAAATTAATCACACTCAAAAGGGCTGGTATGGGAAGGGGTAGTTTCAAGACAGCTTTGTTAAAATTCTTCGATGGCTGATGACGGGTTATCGTGGAGATAATTCTCCGATAATCTTCCAGTCTTTGCCATTCTTGGGCATGTTGATAATCCGGAAATCAGAAAAACTGACAGAGAATGAAAGGATGTTAACTCTTTGGTGTCTTTCTTTGAGAATACGTAAAAGCCTCGCTTTAGCGAAAGAATAATGGGACCGAGCTTTTTATGACGCCATGAGCAGTGAAAGACATATGTTTATTCGAATTCAGAATATATGAAAAGTAGAAATAATATTTGTATTTTTTATAACAGCTCGAAATACTGAAATTTTATCGGAACTGATTTTTATTTAAATATCCTTGCGCGTACTGCGCTGATAAAAACAACGCTCTATAATAGTGGACTGTATTTATTTACAGAACTAGTGAGTCTTACTCTTGTGAGATGGCTGCGCGCTGAATATGCGCATAGGCGCCGAACGAATAAGAGCGTTGCCAGTGGCGTGGAGTTATTAGGGAAAAAATTCAAATGCTTTGACTGATAAAGTTTATAAATTTGCAAAGTATAAATAATTTTGGAATATAAATAATTGTGAAATATTAAATAAGTAAAAACATTAATTCATTACTCTACCAGAATTCAGGACACTTTTGAGTGGGTCTAGTCATTTCAAATGGACGAGAGATATGTGTCTCTTCAAGTTGCTCACGCGATTCGAGATGTACTTGCACAAGTGGCACTTGTGCCTCCTCAAATCCTTATGTTCCCCATCCATGTGTTTCTTCAAGTCGTCTTCATCTTCGGCGCAAAAATCGCAAAAACGACACTCGTGTCTATATGCTTCCACTCCGTTGTCCAATTTCGAATGGACGCGAGAGATGTGCCTCTCCACGTTGACCGCGCGATTCGAGGTGTACTCGCACAAGTGACACTTCTGGTTTTTCGTATCTTGATTTTTGGACGCTTCATCCTTGTGAATGTTTTGTATGTGTTTGTTCAGTCTATCCTTCCTGCTGGAAGAGAACTCGCACAAGTGACACCTATGCTTCCGCAAGTTCAGGTGGACGGTCTGTATGTGTTTCTTCAGTCTGTCCGCTCTGTCTGTTGAGTACTCGCACAAGTCACACTTGTGCTTCCTGTATTTCAGTTGGTCGCTGTCACGAGTTGAGGCGTGGTCGATGGGCCATTCCATATTGCTCTCGGATGCTTCGCTCTTATGAACGGCCTGTATGTGTTTTCTCACTCTTTCCATCCTGTCGGCCGCGTAAACGCACAAGTGACACTTATGCTTCTTCAATTTCAGGTGGACGGTGTCCACATGTCTCTTTAGGTCGCTTTCGCGTGTCGTGGCGAGGTCGCACAAGTGGCACTTGTAGTTCCGTAGGTTCAGGTGAACGCCGTCGATGTGCCTGTTCAAAGTGCTCTTCTTGGACGTTTCGAACCCGCAAAAGTGACACTCACGCGTCTTGAGGTTCGGTTGTTCGTTCGTTGGGGGCTCTTCGACCTCGAATGTTGTTTCTGCCAGGAAATGGAAGCCGAGATCTTCGACCTCGAATGTTGTTTGTGCCAGGAAATGGAAGCCAAGAAAGCCTTCGTACTCGTCCGGGATGTCGAATTCTGTTTCTCTTGGTACATCACATGGGCTGTTGCAAAAACCGGAAATGTCTGCGGCGGCTTCTTCGCATGACCTGTAAAAAAATCGTGTTCAATATACTCAGGGACATAAGAACTGCTACCCCTAGGAACAATTTCCTATTTTTATTTTCACCATTTGCATCCTTATCCAAGTAACAATATTACATAGCAGCTATATAGCAGAGACATATTTTTGTTATGTCACAGCTATATCACAAGGAGAGCGCACGGCTTCATTCTTAATAGCGCAGCAACGTCTCAAATACGCTTCAATTAGGGAGTCGTTCCACATCTCAGCTCTATCACTGATACATCTTTGTGATGTTAATATTAGGGATTCGTTTCATAATGTATCTGTCTGCTTTCAATTCAGTGATATCTATTGTTTCTACAAAATCGATCTTGAGGGGAGCCTGGCATATTCTTGAAACATATTTCAAACCTATCAGAGATAAATTTCAGATAGCTGTGTGTTTATTCATCAAAATAATTCCGACAAAAATGAAATAAATCAAAAACAAACTATGATTCACGAAAAAATAGGATTTCAGGTGTAATGAAAATGAATTTTTTTCTATTCTAGTAATAAGAAAGTATATTTAGGAATCGAATAATCCCAACAAAAATAAACTTAATCAAAACAAAGAATGATTCACAAAAGAACTATTTCTAAAGTAAATACACTAGAAGGAAAACATAACGTTTACAATGGAAAAATATTGCACAAATATGAATATGACTACATCAAAAATATCGCACAACGAAGTTATAAGTACTACAAACTACATTCCACATTATAATAATACCACATAGAAAAAATGAACAAAATCTCAGAACAAGGAATAATCAACGAAATAAAATAGAAAGACGAATCATAATCAACGTAAAAAAAAAACAACAAAAAATAGTAGGATTAATATGAAGGAATTCCTGGAAATTATTCAAGATAATGAAAATGGTTTATCATTTTCCTATATTCAAAGAGTATTTCTATCTTATTACTTACTACTACATAATGTAAAACAGATACAAATTGTACCTACTAAAGATTTTTCAATCTCTACATCACAACTGAAATCCCCATTATCTTACGGAAGTTACAAATATATATTTACAATTTTAATACAATTAAAATAATCAAAACACATATTTATCCATCGAAATAATCCCAACCAAAATGAAATAAAAAAACAAAAACAAAGTATGATTCCCAAGAAAAATATTTCTGGGGTAAATACAGTAGAAGAAAAACATAACGTTTACAATGGAAAATGGAACAATGGAAAAATATTACACAAATATGAATATGACTACATCAAAAATATCGCACAACGAATAATAAATAAGTACTACAAACTACAGAACAATATACCAAAATATATAATAAATCCATATAAAAAAGGACAAAACCATAGAACACAGAATTTTAAACGAAATAAAATATATTTCTAAAGATAACAGAAGACGGATCATAATCACAGTAAAAAACAACAAAAAATAGGAGGATTAATATGGAGGAACTCCTGGAAATTTTTCAGGATAATAGAAATGGTTTATTATTTTCCTAAATTCAAAGAGTATTTCGATGTTTTTACCTACTACATAATGTAAAACTGATGATAATTGGAGTAAGGATTTTTCAATCTCTACATTACAACTGAAATCCTCATTATCTTTCGGAAGTAACAGATATATATTAACAATTTTAATACTATTCGAATAATCGAAACATATATTAATTCATCAAAATAATCCCAATAAAAATGGAAAAAAAACAAAAACAAAGTATGATTCTCCAAAAAATATTTCTGGAGTAAATACAGTAAGAGGAAAACATAACGTTAGCAATGGAAAAATATTTTACGAATATGAATATGACTACAACAAAAATATCGCACAACGAAGAATGAATAAGTACTACAAACTACAGAACAATATACCAAAATATATAATAAAACCATATTAAAAAGGACAAAATCATAGAACACAGAATTTTAAACGAAATAAAACATATTTCTAAAGATAACAGAAGACGGATCATAATCACAGTAAAAAACAACAGAAAATAGTAGGATTAATATGGAGGAACTCCTGGAAAATTTTCAGGATAATAGAAATGGTTTATTATTTTCCTAAATTCAAAGAGTATTTCGATGTTATTACCAACTACATAATGTAAAACTGTTAAAAATTAGACCAAAGATTTTTCAATCTCCACATTACAACTGAAATCCTCATTATCTTTCGGAAGTAACAGATATATATTAACAATTTTAATACTATTCGAATAATCGAAACATATATTTATTCATCAAAATAATCCCAATAAAAATGGAAAAAAAAACAAAAACATAGTATGATTCTCCAAAAAATATTTCTGGAGTAATTACAGTAATAGGAAAGCATAACCATTGCAATGGAAAAATATTTCACAAGTATGAATATGACTACATCAAAAATATGGCACAACGAAGAATGAATAAGTACTACAAACAACAGAAAAATAGACCAGAATATATAATAAAACCACATATAAAAAAAGGACAAAATCATAGAACACAAAATTATCAACGGAACAAAATATATTTCTAAAGATATCAGAAGACGAATCATAATCACAGTAAAAAACAACAGAAAATATATAGTATTAATATGAAGAAATTCCTGGAAATCATTCAAGATGATAAAAATGGTTTATTATTTTTCTATATTCAAAGAGTATTTCGAAGTTTTTACCTACTACATAATGTAAAACTGATAAAAATTGGACTAAAGATTTTTCAATCTCTACATTACAACCGAAATCCCTATTATTTTTCGGAAGTTACAGATATGAATTGACAATGTTAATACTATTCGAATAATCAAAACATATATTTATTCATCGAAATAATCCAAAAAAAAAAAACAAAAATAAAGTATAATGCTGAAGAAAAATATTTCCGAAGTAAATATACTACATATGAGGAAAACATAACGTTCACAATAGAAAAATATTGTACAAATATGAATTAACTACATCAAAAATATCGCACAACGAAGAATAAATAAGTACTACAAACTACAGAAAAATAAAAAAAAATATATAATAAAACGACATAGAAAAGAAGGACAAAATCATAGAACACAGAATCATCAAAGAAATAAAATATATTTCGAAATATAATCGAAGACAAATCACAATAACAGTAAAAAAAAACAAAAAATATATGATAATTTGACCGGATGGGGTACTTCCAAAATTTGCTGTTGAAATTTTTTGGGTTATTCTGGAGATAAGTATCCGATTATCATCTATATTTTGCCTTTCTTGGGTATGTTGGTGATCCAGGAACCAAAAAACCTGACCTTAGCACTTGGTTAAAACAGGGAATACAGAGATGTTTACTCTTTGGGATCTGCCATAAGAATGTATACAAGCCTCGCTTCAGCTACGTTACGAAAACAAAATGAAGGGAAATTCTCCTTCTAGCATTCATGAAAAATATAATAAAACATGGATGTAGTATTCATAAATGAAGGCTACATAAGTCAAACTCCTTCATTCTTCTTTGAGTGAAACATCCCAAATTAATAGCAAATTTACATTCGTGCTATGTAACTGTGATATAGTTACTTCATCGCTTCAATAAAACATTGATGTTTCATTGATGGATGAGAACAACACTGTCATGTTCCCTTCCTGATCTAGAATAATACATCACAAATACGAAGTGAAGTTACGTATATGTTACATAACAACTATATAGCTGACACACCGACAATAGGAAACATGGATGTAGTTTTGTTACATCACAGATTTGTCACAATTTATGAATCAGATACATATTTGGAACGAAGAAATGATACATTTCAATGTTCCTTCCTTGATCTCTCCAGGTTACATCACAAAGATGTAGCTGATGAACATTAATAGGAAAATTCCGAAATTTAAATTATTCCTTCTGGGCGTTACACTTCTAATGTCGCCGAGTATATCTTCTAATTTCGTTAAAAACGTTTGTACGTGTTATTTGGGAGAACACTGTTTCAACCATAAGGTTCTTCGAACTAAACAATCCGAACAGTCAGATGGATACTCACCGATTAAGATTTTCGTCCATATGTGCCATTTCAATTTATTGTTGATATATAGTTTGTTGTTGTATTAAAAGTAGAAAATATTTTGTTAAGATTTAAAAACCGCGATGACACTGACAATTCCGTTGAATTCTCATCTATACCTCCATATTTGACAGATGTTTCAAATACTCTGACTTCACGCGAATTCGGTTCTTCTTCAGCCTCTGTTGTTGTTACTGCAAATCATAACATGGTACATATATATCGCATGCGCAGTGCGCTCTCCCAACCTAACCTAAAAAAAGCCCTAGAACTTCAAGGTTATCCCATTCTTATGTCACCTCGTTGTAGGTTCTTTTCGCATTGTCAATTCTGCGTGAAGCTTTTTTCCTCAACTCCCAAAATCGCTCAAAAGTATTTGATTCAAATTTCGTTTTATTTCACTAACATTTCTCATTAACATTCGATCTACTTTCACGATATCTTGAAAAGTTCCATATGTGCCGTCAAGCGCTTGAACAACTCACGCTCCAAATTTACGGACAGTAAAAAGTCCATGTGGTTCCATTTTGGATTGGGCATCATGTACTTGGTACAGTTTCTCAGTCGACTACACATTTCTTCTTGGTCCTGCGAAGGAATCATCATCAATATTCTTAGATATTCTCCAATTTAACTAGAATTTTCATGTATAAGTTATTAATGTGGATTTTATTCATAATATCCAGGCATTGTATACGAAAACTTTCTAAAGAGTGATTGATGTAGAATTAATCAAAATCTGGCTATTCTTCAAAATATCTAGATATACTCGATTGAAGTAATAAAACACAATAAATTAATCTATGATAAAATCTACTCAATTCAGTAAATATACATAATGTCCAAGCATTATGTTTAATTACTATTTGATCACATTGTCTGCAACAGTTACAGCCGGAGTGATTAATGTGGATATTATTGATACTATCCAGCCATTATATATAAAAACTATCCAATCCAGACAGAGTGATTATTGAATAAGAATTACGTTAATCATTTTTTACAATATCTGATAAGACTTGGGTGAAGTGATAAAACACAATAAATAAAAAAATGTATGATTAAATCTATTTCATTTAGTGAATATACAGAATGCCCAGCCATTATGTATAATTTCTATTTAATCAAATTGTCTGTAACAGTTAAAGCAGAAGTGATCAATGCGGATATTATTCATACTATCCAGCTATCATAGAAACTGTCCAATTAAGGCAGAGTGATTATTGAGGTGGAATTACGTAAATAAAAAAATTATCCATGTTTTAAAATATTCAGTAAGACTGAGATGAGTTGATAAAACACAATGAATTAATTTATGAGAAAATCCACATCGTTCAGCAAATATTAATAGGGTCCAACCGAATGTATAATTTCTATTTAATCACATTGTCTTCAACAATAGCAGCCGAAGTGATTAATGTGGATATAATTGATACTATCCAGCCATTATATATAAAAACTATCCCATCCAGACAGAGTGAATATTGAATTAGAATTACGTTAATCAAAAAATCTAGCCATTTCTTGAAATATCTGATGAGACTTGGGTGAAGTGATAAAACACAATAAATAAATAAATTTATGATAAAATCTACTTCATTTAGTGAATATACATAATGTGCAGCCATTACGTATAATTGCTATTTAAGTAAATTGCCTGTAACATTTACAGCAGAAGTGATTAATGTGGATATTCTTCATACTATCCAGCCTTCATAGAAACTGTCCAATTTAGGCAGAGTGATTATTGAGGTAGAATTACGTAAACCGAAAAATTTATCCATTTTTTAAAATATTTAGTAAGACTCAGATGAGTTGATAAAACACAATGAATTAATTTATGAGAAAATCCACATCGTTCAGCAAATATTAATAAGGTCCAACAGAATGTATAATTTCTATTTAATCACATTGTCTATAACAATGACAGCCGAAGTGATGAATGTGGATATAATTGATTCTATCCAACCATTATATATGAAAACTATCCAATCCAGACAGAGTGATTATTGAATTAGAATTACGTTAATCAAAAAATCTAGCCATTTTATGAAATATCTGATGAGACTTGGGTGAAGTGATAAAACACAATAAATAAATAAATTTATGATAAAATCTACTTCAATTAGTGAATATACATAATGTCCAGCCATTACGTATAATTGCTATTTAATCACATTGTCTGTAACAGTTACAGCAGAAGTGATTAATGTGGATATTCTTCATACTATCCAGCCATCATAGAAACTGCCTAATTTAGGCAGAGTGATTATTGAGATAGAATTACGTAAATTGAAAAATTTATCCATTTTTTAAAATATTCAGTAAGACTCAGATGAGTTGATGAAACACAATAAATCAATTTATGGGAAAATCTACATCGTTTCGTTGATATTTATAAGGTTCAGCAAACTGTATAATTTCTATTTAATCACATTGTCTATAACACTGACAGCCGAAGATATTAATGTGGATATAATTGATACTATCCAACCATTATATGAAAACTATCCAATCCAGACAGAGTGATTATTGAATTAGAATTACGTTAATCAAAAAATCTAGCCATTTTTTGAAATATCTGATGAGACTTGGGTGAAGTGATAAAACACAATAAATAAATAAATTTATGATAAAATCTACTCCATTTAGTGAATATACATAATGTCCAGCCATTACGTATAATTGCTATTCAATCACATTGTCTGTAACAGTTACAGCCGAAGTGATTAATGTGGATATTCTTCATACTATCCAGCCATCATAGAAACTGCCTAATTTAGGCAGAGTGATTATTGAGATAGAATTACGTAAATTGAAAAATTTATCCATTTTTTAAAATATTCAGTAAGACCCAGATGAGTTGATGAAACACAATAGAAATAATTTATGAGAAAATCCACATCGTTTAGTAAATATTCATAGCAGAATGTATAATTTCTATTTAATCACATTGTCTTTAACAGTTACAGTGGAAGTGATTAATGTGGATATTACTCTAACCATTTCCAACTAGCCATTGTGAATAATATCTAGATAAAGTAATTAATTTATTATATTATCTACTCAATATACACAATAAGGATTTGATCACATTGTCTGTAACATATACATACGATGGCGTATGATTAAAGTGATCTACCATTCTTATTTACTGAACTTGGGTGGGGAAAGGAATTAAACAATTTTTTTTCATTACCCCAGCAAAAGCCAAGTTGTCACCCTTCCCATAGTATATTGCAACTGGTACTTCGATATTCTCAACTGGGTAATCTGGAGGTTCAGGTTGTCCATAAACTTTCATGTTTCTTTTGGTTCCAAAATCCCACGGCCTGAATCTCCCTGTAAATATGATGGAATCAAAGTATTATGAATTGATGAAGCAGTAACAAACTGAACCAAATTTGACCACCAACGTCGAATAGCCGACTCGGTTGGATGGAGGTGGATTGAGGATAAGACAGAATAATATCTTACCTGCCTCGATATTTTGTGCATAATGTAGAGCCTGCATTGTGGCCACAGATGTAAGTGTATTGAGCAACATAGGAAATAGTTTCTGAAATTAATTCAATGAATGATAAATCAGTTATTGAATTAATCAAACAAAAAAAATCTTACTACATTGAACTCCCCGGAGTCTCCTCCGTTCATTAAAAAATAACTGGCGGTACAAAGACTCTGCATTATGGTTCCAACGCAAGTATTGAGGACCAATTCGTTCATCTTCATCCAAGGGGGTGGCAATTCGAACAATTTCGCATTTTCAGCAAATCTCTGTGAAAACATAAGGGTTTAGAACTGTTATTTAGCTTCGCATAACTATTCTAATCGTAAGTGGCGCCCCACTTTGGGCGCCAATTGATACTCACGTACAACATTCTATGACGCCTTGCGAGCGGTAATACTAAACTATTGTTGAAATGTCCCATTAGACCACCAGGTGCCAAGAGGGACACTTGGGCGAATTTCTTCTGGTACTCTGGTCTCAAGGATGCCAACACATAAAATATGGTACCACCTTGAGAATGTCCAACGTAGTACAAACTATTTCTGTCTGTTGCGTTCAGGATGTAATCAACTGTCGCGGGCAAATCGTATAGACCGATTTCGTGCCAGCTGCAAAAAATTTTTTTGAACATCAGGAGAATCTATCAAGAGTTATTCGTCGAGAAATAGATTCCGAATGAAGAACTGTGAACAAAGTTGATAATTTTGCTTGCACAGCGTTGAAAACCGGTTCGAAACTGGACTTATCTGTGTATGCTCGAACTGGTTTCGAACCGGTCAATAACGCTTCGTGAACAAAGGTAGCCATGCTTGGAAGATCGAGAAGATCCTATCAGTTATTACCAAATAAAGTGTTATTACTGGTGCGGAGCTGGTCAGGATCTGGACGGAGTAATCGCAAATGAGTACGGTTTCTAACCGTTTTCATAAAATAATTTTTGATCATTCAGGAGAATCTATCAAGACAGATTGTGCAAGTAAATTTTTCGAGAAAAAGATTTCGAATAAAAAACTATAAACAAAGTCGATAATTTTGCTTGCACAGCGTTAAAAACCGGTTAGGAACTGTTTTTATCTGTGTATGCTCGAACTTGTTCCGAACCGGTCAATAACGCTTTGTGAACAAAGGTAGCCATGCTTGGAAGATCGAGAAGATCCTATCAGTTATTACCCAATAGAGTGTTATTACTGGTTCGGAACTGGTTAGGATCTGGACTGAAGAATCGCAAATGAAAACGGTTTCGAACCGTTTTCACAAGATAATTTTTGATCATTCAGAAGAATCTATCGAGACAGATTGTGCAAGTAAATTTTTCTAGAATAAGATTTCGAATAAAAAACTATAAACAAAGTCGATAATTTTGCTTTCACAGCATTAAAAACCGGTTAGGAATTGGTCTAATCTGTGTATAGTCGAACTAGTTCCGAAACGGTCAATAACGCTTTGTGAACCAAGTTAGCAGTGTTTGGAAGATCCAGAAGAAACTATAAGTTTTTACTGAATAAAGTTATCACTAGTTCGGAACTGGTTAGGAACTGGACTGAGTAATCGCAAATGTGTACTGTTCCGAACTGTGTTCATAAGATAATTTTTGATCATTCAGGAGAATCTATCAAGACAGGTTGTACAAGTATATTTTTCAAGAAAAATATTCCGAATGGAAAACTGTAAATAAAGCGATAGTTTTGCTTGCACAGCGTTAAAAACAGGTTAGGAACTGGTCTAATCTGTGTATGCTCTAACTAGTTCCGAACCGGTCAATAACGCTGTGTGAACTAAGTTAGCAATGTTTGGAAAATCCAGAGAACATATCAGTTTTTACTGAATAAAGTAATCACTAGTTCGGAACCGGTTAGGAACTGCACTGAGTAATCGCAAATGTGTACTGTTCCGAACCGTGTTCATAAGATAATTCTTGATCATTCAGGAGAATCTATCAAGACAGTTTGTGCAAGTGAATTTTTCAAAAACAAGATTCCGAATGGAAAACTGTAAATAAAGCGATAATTTTGCTTGCACAGCGTCAAAAACAGGTTAGGAACTGGTCTAATCTGTATGCTCTAACTAGTTCCGAACCGGTCCATAACGCTGTGTGAACAAAGTTAGCAATGTTTGGAAGGTCCAGAAGAACCTATCAGTTTTTACTGAATAAAGTAGTCACTAGTTCGGAACTGGTTAGGAACTGGACTGAGTAATCGCAAATGTGTACTGTTCCGAACTGTGTTCATAAGATAATTTTTGATCATTCAGGAGAATCTATCAAGACAGGTTGTGCAAGTATATTTTTCAAGAAAAATATTCCGAATGGAAAACTGTAAATAAAGCGATAGTTTTGCTTGCACAGCGTTAAAAACAGGTTAGGAACTGGTCTAATCTGTGTATGCTCTAACTAGTTCCGAACCGGTCAATAACGCTGTGTGAACAAAGTTAGCAATGTTTGGAAAATCCAGAGAACCTATCAGTTTTTACTGAATAAAGTAATCACTAGTTCGGAACTGGTTAGGAACTGCACTGAGTAATCGCAAATGTGTACTGTTCCGAACTGTGTTCATAAGATAATTCTTGATCATTCAGGAGAATCTATCAAGACAGTTTGTGCAAGTGAATTTTTCAAAAACAAGATTCCGAATGGAAAACTGTAAATAAAGCGATAATTTTGCTTGCACAGCGTCAAAAACAGGTTAGGAACTGGTCTAATCTGTATGCTCTAACTAGTTCCGAACCGGTCCATAACGCTGTGTGAACAAAGTTAGCAATGTTTGGAAAATCCAGAAGAACCTATCAGTTTTTACTGAATAAAGTTATCACTAGTTCGGAACTGGTTAGGAACTGGATTCAGTAATCGCAAATGAGTACGGCTCCGAACCGTTTTCATAAGATAATTTTTGATCATTCAGGAGAATCTATCAAGACAGGTGGTGCAAGTAAATTTTTCAAGAAAAAGATTCCGAATGGAAAACTGTAAATAAAGCGATAATTTTGCTTGCACAGCGTTAAAAACAGGTTAGGAACTGGTCTAATCTGTATATACTCTAACTAGTTCCGAACCGGTCAATAACGCTCTGTGAACAAAGTTAGCAATGTTTGGAAGGTCCAGAAGAACCTATCAGTTTTTACTGAATAAATTTAACACTAGTTCGGAACTGGTTAGGAACTGTACTGAGTAATCGCAAATGAGTACGGTTCCGAACCGTTTTCATAAGATAATTTTTGATCATTCAGGAGAATCTATCAAGACAGTTTGTGCAAGTAAATTTTTCAAGAAAAAGATTCCGAATGGAAAACTGTAAATAAAGCGATAATTTTGCTTGCACAGCGTTAAAAACAGGTAAGGAACTGGTCTAATCTGTATATACTCTAACTAGTTCCGAACCGGTCAATAACGCTCTGTGAACAAAGTTAGCAATGTTTGGAAGGTCCAGAAGAACCTATCAGTTTTTACTGAATAAAGTTAACACTAGTTCGGAACTGGTTAGGAACTGTACTGAGTAATCGCAAATGAGTACGGTTCCGAACCGTTTTCATAAGATAATTTTTGATCATTCAGGAGAATCTATCAAGACAGTTTGTGCAAGTAAATTTTTCAAGAAAAAGATTCCGAATGGAGAACTGTAAATAAAGCGATAATTTTGCTTGCACAACGTTAAAAACAGGTTAGGAACTGGTCTAATCTGTATGCTCTAACTAGTTCCGAACCGGTCAATAACGCCGTGTGAACAAAGTTAGCAATGTTTGGAAGATCCAGAAGAACCTATAAGTTTTTACTGAATAAAGTTATCACTAGTTTGGAACTGGTTAGGAACTGGACTGAGTGATCGCAAATGTGTACTGTTCCGAACCTTGTTCATAAGATAATTTTTGATCATTCAGGAGAATCTATCAAGACAGTATGTGCAAGTGAATTTTTCAAAAAATAGATTCCAAATGGAAAACTGTAAATGAAGCGATAATTTTGCTTACACAGCGTTTAAAACAGGTTAGGAACTGGTCTAATCTGTGTATGCTCTAACTAGTTCCGAACCGGTCAATAACGCTGTGTGAACAAAGTTAGCAATGTTTGGAAAATCCAGAGAACCTATCAGTTTTTACTGAATAAAGTAGTCACTAGTTCGGAACTGGTTAGGAACTGCACTGAGTAGTCGCAAAAATGTACGGTTCCGAACCATTTTCATAAGATAATTTTTGATCGTTCAAGAGAATCTATCAAGACAAATTGTGCAAGTAAATTTTCGAGAAAAATATTCCGAATGAAAAACTGTAAACAAAGTCGATAATTTTGCTTGCACAGAGTTAAAAACCGGTTAGGAACTGTTCTAATCTGTGTATGCTCGAACTAGTCCCAAACCGGTCAATAACGCTTTGTGAACAAAGGTTCCATGCTTGGAAGATCGAGAAGAACCTATCAGTTTTTACTGAATAAAGTTATCAATAGTTCGGAACTGGTAAGGAACTGGACTGAGATATTGCAAATGTGTACTGTTCCGGAACGTTTTCATGAGATAATTTTTGATCATTCAGGAGAACCTATCAAGTGATATTGTGCAAGTAAATTTTTCAAGAAAAAGATTCCGAATGGAAAACTGTAAATAAAGCGATAATTTTGCTTGCACAGCGTTAAAAACAGATTAGGAATTGGTCTAATCTGTGTATGCTCTAACTAGTTCCGAACCGGTCAATAACGCTATGTGAACAAAGTTAGCAATGTTTGGAAGATCCAGAAGAACCTATAAGTTTTTACTGAATAAAGTTATCACTAGTTCGGAACTGGTTAGGAACTGGACTGGGTAATCGCAAATGTGTACTGTTCCGAACCGTGTTCATAAGATAATTTTTGATCATTCAGGAGAATCTATCAAGACAGATTGTGCAAGTAAATTTTTCGAGAAAAAGATTCCGAATAGAAAACTGTAAATAAAGCGATAATTTTGCTTGCACAGCGTTAAAAACTGGTCAGGAACTGGTCTAATCTGTGTATGTTCTAACTAGTTCCGAACCGGTCAATAACGCTATGTGAACAAAGGTAGCAATGTTTGGAAGATCCAGAAGAACCTATAAGTTCTTACTGAATAAAGTTATCACTAGTTCGGAACTGGTTAGGAACTGCACTGAGTAATCGCAGAAGTGTACGGTTCCGAACCGTTTTCATAAAATAATTTTTGATTATTCAGGAGAATCTCTCAAGATAAATTGTGCAAGTTAATTTTTCGAGAAAAATATTCCGAATGAAAAACTGTAAACAAAGTCGATAATTTTGCTTGCACAGCGTTAAAAACCGGTTAGGAACTGTTCTAATCTGTGTATGCTCGAACTAGTTCCGAACCGGTCAATAACGCTTTGTGAACAAAGGTTCCATGCTTGGAAGATCGAGAAGATCCTATCAGTTATTACCCAATAGAGTGTTATTACTGGTTCGGAACTGGTTAGGAACTGGACTGAGCAAGCGCGCATAGGTGCAGTTTCGAACCGTTTTCGAGCCCAGTTATTACCTGAATTTCCAGAACTTGGTTTTATTAGGTTCCAGGCTGATGTGTTTCCTACCATAAGTGGTTCCTCTGGTATTGCCGAGCCAAACGTCGTAACCTCTGTCGGCCAGATAGCCTGTTATGCTCATGTTGAAATACTCGGTGAAGACGAAGTTGTACGCTGTACCGGCGAGACCGTGCAACATAAGGACGGGTTTGGGGTTCACGACAGAACCGTTTTTCCCATACGGAACCCTGAAAATTGTCAGCTGATAACCGTCTTCGGTGGTGATCTCGTGAGTTTCCACCGTGTATCCATGCTTCTCTAACAGTTTGTCCTAGAACAATTTTTTTTTTCAATGAATTTTTTCGGAAAATTACTCACAAAACTGAGTAAAATGTCTGGATCAACTGATTTTCTGTGGGAAAAATAATTTAGCCACACAATACCAATACAAACGGTGAAGGAAACAAATTTCCATTTGTGGAAAAACATTTTCACTGAGTCACCATTGGATGTACAGTGAATTAATTTGGCGGTTATACATGCTCAAATCCGATTACTTTCATTTTAAAATTCGTTGTTTCAATTATTGCTAATCGACATTGAAAAAATATTATTTATGAGGATTGATTCGTAATTACTGAGTTGATTTCGATAAACGTTTGAAATGTTTCTTTCACTTGCTGTGTGTTAATCAGTGTTCTTTTTTTTGGATAGTTTGGATGAAGGCCATAGTTTTATAATTGGTACTATTGTCAATTTTTTTTTTATTTTATAGGTATAATTTATTGCTACTTTCGGAACATCAATTTACAATATTAGAGCTACATCAATACTTTCCTATAACAACTGTTTCATAAATTTATCTTCAAAATGTTTCTGCTCGAGAATTTTGCGTTAAAAAAACTATAACAACTGTTTCATAAATTTATCTTCAAAATGTTTCTGCTCGAGAATTTTGCGTTAAAAAAACTGGGTCCAAACAAGCCATGTACTTGACAACTTATGGCTTAGCTCTCATCGTGCTTTTAGCTTGACTGACATTAACCTTGCTTCAACAAAATTTACAAAAGATGTTGGTGGTAGTTGACCTTAGTGCCCACCTCTGATTTTGATGATTTTTTTTTTGTAAACACACTTTTTCAAAGGAAATGGAATGATGCCAGTCTCAATCTCAGGAAACTCATGGTTAACGAGATATGATCTCTTCCGAACTGATTTTGACATTCCATTGTGTTTGATTGAAAATTGACAGCTTTTAGCGGACCTATCAACTTTATTCCGTGAAAGCTTCGAATAATTAATGAAATCCCTACCTAACCTAGCCCAACCTTAATTATTGGTTAGTGCCTTATATTGGTAGTACTGTCCTATATATTGTATTTTTTCAGAATATATTACTCACGAGGCCAAGCAGAAGATCCGGATCAACCGAATTTCCATCCACCAAACCTGGTTCTCTAGCTGCACCTATCCAAACGAGACTGATCAAGAATATTTCTAATCCCATCGAAAAAAATTGAGCCATTTTCACTGGTTCGCTGCCGCTGTTGGAGTGAGTAAAGTTTGATCGGAAAATCGAACGTTTCTATCAAGAAAATTGCAGCTTCCAAAGTGGGCTGTCAAGGGATATAATTTATTTATTAGACGCTGATAGAGATGACAAGATCAACAGTTGTTGTATTCAAATTACCGGTAATTTTCCCATCTTACAATTTCCGCTTCATTCTGTGTGTTTACTGAAGTGCGTGCACTATAAAAAAGTGGTACCTACTAAGGAAAATTTTCAGATTGATCAAAAAATATATTCACTTTTCTCAATTATCACTAGCAACGTTAATGCAAGAATGATCTTAATTTGGTGGCATAATTGTTTTTTTCTACAAAACAACGCTGCCAATTCAATGCAGATTTATTTTGTTTCTACGTCATCCTGCTCTGTCCATGATTTCGAAAAATAGTGTATGACAAAACTTTACAAGAACCACCCTGTACTGGGGTCCCAGGTCACCCAGGTTTCTATCAAATTTGAAAAGTTTCAATATGAACAAATTTCATTAACAGAATTTCTCAATTTAAATTGAAAAATGTAGTTTCGTTTTTCCGAAATTCAACAGGAAGCAGTCAAGTTATCATTTGGACAAAATGACCTTCAAATTAACTTTTCCTTCTTAATTCTTATTCATGAGCATGATTTTCATCTGGTTTTATTATTTCACTGCCCAAGGCTTCATTTTGGCACACACTATATATTTTATGCAGGATCCAATCGAAGTTCAAGATCAGATCGTTGACAAGTTTTTGTTCTAATTTTTTCCTCAGCAACTTGGAAAATTTTTAAGGGGAAAATTTTCCAAAGAAAAACTAGCTCATTATACTTTGAAATCATTATTTGCAAACCTTTTTCTGCGCCAAGTGGCTAAAATCGCTATAATGTCGTCATTTCAATTTTCTTGCAGAAAAAATGAAGCGTTTATGAACACATTTCGCATTTATTTAAGATTTTTTCACCTTCCCCTTCATGTCTTCAATAAATAACGAAATAATAAAGCAACAAAAATTGAATTTACGTAATTTATAACAAGAGATTTCAATAATAATTATAGGTGGTATTAAATGCATGTAGAGACAAGTATATCTATCGCACTGAGGAGTGATTAATCCGTTTGAATGTTGAAGTGGAAAATTTGCTTGGACTAGTAGTAGTAATGAAAACAGCAATATTCGATACTAGTGGCGTCATCTATACTTAAATGTGAAAGGTTTCCGCGGTGCCTCTGTAAAATAGTAGTTGACTGTTAATCCCGTTAGCGCCATCTATACTCAAGCGGCGGAAGCATTCCGACCGACGTTGTCGAAATCAAAGTTTTCTGTATGGTTGATACCCTACTTCTACCATTTCAATATAGATGCGCTCTAATATACAGTGACTTTATATTGTATAAAGTCTCTGTACAGTGACTAAACAGTAACAGTAAAGTGACCTGGGAAAAAAAGCAGTTTTTACAGTCACATTCAGAGTTAATTTGAAGATGAATTTGAATTTTCGGTCACCATTCAAGATATTTTGTTAACGAGCGCATCCACCATTTTAATGACAAATATGTTTTTCTCGAAGTTTGTCAACGACAAAGAAACTATTGTTAATCCAACCATTGAAACAGTGTTATATACATCCAATAGTCCCCTTGTGTTTTTTGCGATTGTTATTGCACATTAAATATTGAGAACTATCTGACAAATTGGTTGGTTGCTATTTTCAACATGAGATATGAACTATTGATATAGCGTTATGTTTCTCCACTGAAGCTTTCGTAATTGTGATATTTTCAAATTGAATAAATTTTTTCTGATACATAAGTCCCATGCTTTGCTCCTAGTACGCAATCAGGAGCTATCAAACCGACTGAAATCGCCGGAATACCTAGATTGCTATTTTCAGTGGATTATGATCACCAAGGAGGTAAGTAAAGGATTTTTTTTCCTGCTAGGCAACACAACACTCTGGCGCGTGTTTTAGGGGTTGCCTGAAACTTTGGCGAGAAAATCGCGCTACTACGGATATCTTACCGTATACTCCCTATGCCATCCTATGGTCCTAATACCTCATTTTGTCTAGCTGCACACTCCAATGCAAAAATTGGATGAAAACCACCTCGGAAATTTTCATTTCGAGTAGCGTTTGGTGTCCGCTTTGGAAGCGAATCGGGTAATAGGAACATATGATGGCAGAGGAGGCATCAGGAGTAGATGAAATTCTCGAGCTACGCAACACACCATAGTCGCCCGTGTTTGACGGGTTGCCTGACTTATCAGCTGAAAAATTTCACTACTCCGGATATCTGACTGTATACCTCCTCGACCATCCTATGTTCCTAATACCTGATTCTGTCGAGCTACACTAACGCAAGAGCGATAATTCGATGGAACTCTCTTAAATCGCCGAAAACTCCCAAAGTTTCATTCCAAGTAGCGTTTTATATCCGAAAATTTGCTTTTGAATCGAATCGGGTAACAGGCACATATGATGGCAGAGGAGGTATCAGGAGTAGATGAAATTCTCGAGCTACGCAACACACCATAGTCGCCCGTGTTTGACGGGTTGCCTGACTTATTAGCTGAAAAATTTCACTACTCCGGATATCTGACCGTATACCTCCTCGACCATCCTATGTTCCTAATACCTGATTCTGTCGAGCTACACTAACGCAAGAGCGATAATTCGATGGAACTCTCTTAAATCGTATAAAACTCCCAAAGTTTCATTCCAAGTAGCGTTTTATATCCGAAAATTTGCTTTTGAATCGAATCGGGTAACAGGAACATATGATGGCAGAGGAGGTATCAGGAGTAGATGAAATTCTCGAGCTACGCAACACACCATAGTCGCCCGTGTTTGACGGGTTGCCTGACTTATTAGCTGAAAAATTTCACTACTCCGGATATCTGACTGTATACCTCCTCGACCATCCTATGTCCCTAATACTCGATTCTGTCGAGCTACACTAACGCAAGAGCGATAATTCGATGGAACTCTCTTAAATCGCCGAAAACTCCCAAAGTTTCATTCCAAGTAGCGTTTTATATCCGAAAATTTGCTTTTGAATCGAATCGGGTAACAGGAACATATGATGGCAGAGGAGGTATCAGGAGTAGATGAAATTCTCGAGCTCGCAACACACCATAGTCGCCCGTGTTTGACGGGTTGCCTGACTTATTAGCTGAAAAATTTCACTACTCCGGATATCTGACTGTATACCTCCTCGACCATCCTATGTCCTAATACTCGATTCTGTCGAGCTACACTAACGCAAGAGCGATAATTCGATGGAACTCTCTTAAATCGCCGAAAACTCCCAAAGTTTCATTCCAAGTAGCGTTTTATATCCGAAAATTTGCTTTTGAATCGAATCGGGTAACAGGAACATATGATGGCAGAGGAGGTATCAGGAGTAGATGAAATTCTCGAGCTCGCAACACACCATAGTCGCCCGTGTTTGACGGGTTGCCTGACTTATTAGCTGAAAAATTTCACTACTCCGGATATCTGACTGTATACCTCCTCGACCATCCTATGTCCCTAATACTCGATTCTGTCGAGCTACACTAACGCAAGAGCGATAATTCGATGGAACTCTCTTAAATCGCCGAAAACTCCCAAAGTTTCATTCCAAGTAGCGTTTTATATCCGAAAATTTGCTTTTGAATCGAATCGGGTAACAGGCACATATGATGGCAGAGGAGGTATCAGGAGTAGATGAAATTCTCGAGCTACGCAACACACCATAGTCGCCCGTGTTTGACGGGTTGCCTGACTTATTAGCTGAAAAATTTCACTACTCCGGATATCTGACCGTATACCTCCTCGACCATCCTATGTTCCTAATACCTGATTCTGTCGAGCTACACTAACGCAAGAGCGATATTTCGATGGAACTCTCTTAAATCGCCGAAAACTCCCAAAGTTTCATTCCAAGTAGCGTTTTATATCCGAAAATTTGCTTTTGAATCGAATCGGGTAACAGGCACATATGATGGCAGAGGAGGTATCACTAGTAGATGAAATTCTCGAGCTACGCAACACATCATAGTCGCTCGTGTTTGACGGGTTGCCTGGCTTATTAGCTGAAAAATTTCACTACTCCGGATATCTGACTGTATACCTCCTCGACCATCCTATGTCCCTAATACCTGATTCTGTCGAGCTAGAGCGATAATTCGATGGAACTTTCCCAAATCGTCGAAAACTCCCAAATTTTCATTCCAAGTAAAATAAATCGGGCAACAGGTACATATTTCAGTAGAGGAACATAGAAAAATTCCAAGCTAGGCAACACACCATATTCGCCAGTGTTTTACGGGCTGCCTGAGTGACATATCTCTGAAATATCAGCGCCATCTATACTCGAATGGACGAAGTACCGAATGAATATTGAAGAAATCTGTTATTTTAGCAACTACGGCCGAGAAACTTCCGGCATATTAGTGTAGATGGCGCTTATAGGAAACAGGAATCTATAATTTTCTATATACGACTTACTTTTCATATAGATGGCGGTACTGGTATCACCTCAAAAAATTTTTCCTCTTTTAAATATTAGTCGGTACTTGAGGAAATTTTTCACATTTAATTCCATAACTCTTATGATTTGAAGCATAAAATGAATAAATAACAATTTAACTTTATTTTCATTGTCAAATTTGCACATTCAATTTGTATTGGTATTGTGAATATATTTCATAGATTCGTCTAATACAACATGCTGGAAACCCATGAATTCTATATAAATGTATCTTAAAATCTAAACAACTTAAAAAAAATCAATCTAAATATAACTTTGGCCGATAAATGCCAATGGAATTACACCAGCGGCAGGCAAAAGGGCAACATCGAAAATGTATGAAAATAGCAGCCAGGCGAAGATATAACCGAGTACTTGTAATCCGTAATGTAAGGTCTTCAACCTAAAACAGAAAAATTGGAGTTCAACTCAAAATTCACCCTCTTTTTTCATCAATTTGTCAATTCATCACGAATACTTACATTTTGTTCTTCCTCCTTGCAGCTTCTAAATTCTTCAGAGGTTCCTTATTCAAGTAAATCCTAGTTCCTATAATCATCATCTTGAAAATATCAGTCCACACAAGGCTATTCAGAGTTACATCGTAGGCCTCCTGATCCTTCAACGACAACCACTGTTGCAGTTGCTCCGTTTTCTTCGCGTGGAACTGCCATTCTGTGAAGATGAATTTGCTCAACCGATCCAGCGAAGAGTTGACGTTCAGATGGAGCCGCAACAAACTGAATAAAAAAGTGCAATTTGAAGCAAACCTTCGAGTTTTTTCATAATTGTAACGAACATGAAAAAAGTGACTTACATCGGTCTTCCTCCAGTTAACCTCAAAACCTGATCGAATATAATTGCAGGTATGAAGTGGACAAATATAGCGGACAGCCTAAACAACCATATAAACGGAACAAACTTGAGGTTCGGATACCAAACAGCACCCAAAAGTGGGTATTCGTGAAGGGCCTCGTTGATTTCATCCTCCACCATGGCCCAACAGAAGGGATTTCTGGTACTCGAGGTGGCGTGGTAAATTTCAACAGTCTTAGTTTTGGTCGCTCCAGCGTGAAAACCAGCCGCTAGTAGGGTGTTAACAACTATATCGACAGGGATGTAGTCGTAGATGAGTTCTTTCCTGACCGGTAACCTTCTGATCACCCCTTTGCCTGCGCCCATGATGAAACCTTGGGGGCCGTTTTTGCTGACGGTCCAACCTGGTGCGGGCTCCTTTAGGGCACCAACGACTGAAATGGAAAATATAAATATATAGAGATTCCGAATTCGATGTAACCTTGTAGGACGTGTTGGAATGACTCATTTGCTGTAATTTGAGCCATATTTATTGATATCCAGAAATGAACAGTTTACGAGTTATTTGAGTTCTTGTGTTTTTTTAAAAATTACTGACCTTACTTCATTTTTCGTAAATTTTTTCTACGTTGACCAAGTTCGTTTATAATTTCGGTTCATTTTTATCAGAGAAGGATATGATATGTCTTTTGAATCGACAGATAAATTCATGATGTCCATGAGAATTACTTCAATATTCAATCATAAAGATCTTCAAAATAGAGTAGAGTATTCTACAAGAATAACTGAAGTATAATTGATTGTATGGAAAAACTTGAAATATTCCGTGAAATCAAGAAATTTTAAAATGAAGAATAACCGTCAACATTTCGACCATGTGTCATATTACTTTTTTTGTTGCAAATCTCATGTATGATCTCCCCCTGAAGAAAAGTAGACACCCTGTTTACATAATACCTTGAATTTTTCTTCACGAGCAAGCTCCTGACTGCATATCAGCGCTTTTAAAATTCTTTAATGAAAGTATTCAACTTACTCATACTGGGCCGAACAATGGCGCAAGGTATTGAACTCTCTATCTTCTTAATTTCAAATTCTGCCATATGTTTGGTTATCGTGTAGGTATTCGGGTGATCGCCCAAGATCTCAGGTGTTTGTTTCTCCAACTCCTCGAAACATAACTTCTTAACTGTTGCTATAAGCTCATCTGCATCCCTGGGAAGAGGATAAAATTCCTGGAAAAAAAATCAACGTTAAACTCATAATTTCGATGCAATCATCGGATACTCACCTCGTTCAACTCCAACTTGAAGGCGTTCGCATAGGCGCTGCTCACGTGTACCAAAACGTCCAACTTATCGCATTCCTTTGCCAATTCTGCTATCCTCCTCGTCCCCAAAAGATTGACGTTTACTGTATCCCTCAGACTATCCGCGAAATCCAAGGTAGCCGCGGAATGGAAGATAACGTTGACGTTCTTCTTCAGGAGAGCCCTGTCTTCGGTCGATAGACCCAAATTTTCCACACCGACATCCCCTCCGATCACTCTCACCCTCTTGAACACCTGGAAAATATAATTTAATCATCCATTCTGAAGAAAATTTCTGATGATTTCTCACCTCTTCCACGCTCTTCTCCTTCAGCAACTCCTCGAAAACACTGTTGGTCTTGATCGTTTCTAGTCTTTCCTCGATCTGTTTGCCTCTCTTCTGTCTCATCAGCAGGTAAACATCGCCATGGTTGGGGATGGTACGGAGGATTTTTTCTAGGAGACATACGCCCAAAAATCCGCTGGCCCCGGTTATGAAAATGTTCTTATCCGCGTAGAAATTGGCCAATCCTTTTTCGGACGACATATCTGGAAAAAAGTGGGTTAATATAAAAATATATAGTAATATGTCTTCAATATAAGAAATTCACACATTACCGGTTATAATAATGCAAAAACGGACATGCAATCAAGAAATGCGTTTACGGTAGGTGCTTTTTAATACTGGACAGAAGGCTGTCGACCTCGTGATCTCGAAGATCTTTCCATGTGAACTTCCGCAAGTACTCGTTAATAATAACCTCAGGCGCCGAAGAACTTAGCTCTTCAGTATTTAATGTGATGAGGAAATATTGCATAACATGCGAACTTCTGATTATAGCACCTGTGTGAGAGGTTCATAACGACATAACATAACATTTATTATGTGACCTCCAAAATATGGAATTATGGAAAGATCATTGGAAAAATGCATCCGATTGTAATTTTATCAAAAAAATACACATACGTGTTCCGTTTTTCTTCATGTTGTGAAAAACTGCTAAAAATCCTTTATGAAATCACCGGACTTCGTTCACCATGCACGAACAATCACAGGAAGAAATTTCAATTGATGAAACTCTCATAAATCACAATTAACATAATTCAATATAAATCTTTTAGTGCCCGATTCATATTTTATTTTGTCCCACTATTCCTATTGTTCCAATTGCTATAAATTGGAAATTGAAATTAATCTCGATTGCACGAGTTTCACTCCTCGAGAAAAGTTTTATCATTTTTTGAATCTTTATTACACAAATAATATCAACTCTTCTATAAAGATGGAAAGTTAGAGGTGTCCCAAATTTTACTGTCACCCCAAAAAGTAACATTATTTATTGAAGGCCTCAAGTTAACAAAACGACCTCTGTTATGTTATGATTCAGAATAAAACAGCTATGAGGCCACATAAAGTATGTCGTAAAAAAACTGCATTAATGTTAAATCGAAATTTCAATTTCATATCGTTCCAATGTTAATTGAATTTTTTTTATTTATTTGCACATTCGTTGTTGATTGGGAGGAAGAAAATCTCATAATTACTCAGAACTGATATAAATAATCTGGACTTTTATGACCGCTTATTTGATTAACTGGATTTCATGGTACACGGTAATGTGGGATTTTCTGTCTAGGTTGTTTTAGAAGATTAATTCCACCTTTCAAAATCTTACAAGGATAAAAATTTGCCAAAAAAAAGCATGAAAAAGTCATCAAAAAAATTGGAAGAACCAACAAAATGGAACGTACATTATGAAGAATTGGTTAGTCATTTTTATAATTATTTTTATACATACATAACCAAGAGCTTGAACTAATTGCCCATACAAAACTATTAATTACGTTGTTTTTATAGGACGTTTGTGGTAATAACTGATAAGGCAAAAATGAAAAGTGGAGGTGAGTGAAATAATTATGGTGCATTGTTGGTTTTACATTTTGGAACACGTTTGTCTAGTTAAAATTGGAAAATTATAAAAAGTACTGCCGTGAAGTCAGGAGCTTTTGAGCGCTCGTTCATCCACCTTGTAGGTAGATTCGCATTTTCCAGTTTTAGAAACCAATTGAAGCAATTTATAACAGCTTTCAAAAAAATGACAGCAGTTAATTGTCTATTATGCCGAATCAGCTGTTACAGAAATATATATTTTTTATTCAATAATTCGTTGGAAGTAAGTATGGTTCTGGTTATGCTATCTGGAAAAAATTTAGCTTGAATATATAATTCTCCATTAAAATACAAAATTTCGTCAAGAGTGAATTCGTAATTTTGAAATTATCATGAGAACAAAATTTCAAACGACCATATTTACGGAACCCCTGGTCGAATTTTGCCCAATAACGAACCTAACCGCGGCATTCGAGCTTCGAACCTACCCTGAAAATTTCAAATTTCTGGGTCGTTCCGTTCGAGAGTTAATGACAGGACAGACTTGAATTTTGAATACATTATTCTTCATCTATGTGCAGAATTTCATTCCAATCCAATCAGTAGTTTCGAAATTATCAGGAAAAATATTTTAAACGGCCATATTTACGGAACCCCTAGTCTAATTTTGCTCATTGATAAACTTGTCCTTGACATTCGAGATCCACACCTATCCTGAAAATTTCAAGTACCTAGGCCTTTCCGTTCGAAAGTTATAATTTTCTATGGTTTCTATGGTTCTGGTCATGCGATCTGGACAACATTTTTTATGTAGCTTGAATATATTATTCTCCATTAATATACAATTTCGTCACGATCGAATCCGTAGTTTTCAAGAGAACCAAATTTCAAAAGGCCATATTCACGGAACCCCTGGTCGAATTTTGCCCAATAACGAACTTAACTCTACTGCTGATGTCACTGAGATATTTATGGACACTTCTATGAATCAATTCATACAATTCCCAAAATCTGGCATTTTTCCTTCAATAAGTAATGTTAATTAAGGGGGTGATGCAAAAATGTGAGATTTTTTACAATGTCGAAAGTTTTCGAAAAATTAAAACGAAAAAATGAAATAATGTACAACCACACAGGATATATTTGTGTATTGATTGATAACTGTAATTTGGAAAAACACTTTCTATGGTTTCTATGGTTCTGGTCATGCGATCTGGACAAAATTTTGCATATAGCTTGAATATATTATTCTCCAATAAAATACAATTCCGTCATGATCGAATCCGTTGTTTCCGAGAAAACCTAATTCCAAACGGCCATATTAACGGAACCCCTAGTCGAATTTTGCCCAACAACGAACTTAACTCTACTGCTGATGTCACTGAGATATTTATGGACACTTCCATGCATCAATTCATGCAATTCCCAAAATCTGAGATTTTTCCTTCAATAACTAATGTTAATTATGGGGGTGACACTGAAATGTGAGATTTTTGCCAATACCGAAATTTTTCGAAAAATTAAAACGAAAAAATGAAATAATGTACAACCACACAAGATATATTTGTGTATTGATTGATTACTGTTATTTGGAAAACTACTCTGAACAAAACCAAGAAAATATTACCACAAGATATGAATTATTCAATATTCTTGAAGGATTCAGAAATTAAAAAAACATTATCTTGTTTGAAACTTTGTACCATATTATTCGTTTCTGTCGATATTTTTCGTAAAAAATTATTTTTATAAACAATGAACTTCGACAATTAAATATGGGATGAGAAATTATACATATCTATTTAGATTTTTTTATGTTTTTCAATGGAAGTTATGTCTTGGTTGCATATAATTAATTTGTTTGTTTTGTGACTTATTTTCGTTGACAACAATAATTAGGAATAATTCCATCATTCACAAACTAGTGAGAGGTTTTTAGAAAATAACCATGCAATTAATATAATTCTCCAGAAATTTCCAAGAATAAACCTTCGGAATCGTTGGAGCAAAATTATTTTTAACTCCACCCCCTTTGAAATTCCCGAAGTGAGCTGGCTTACATACATACATAAATTATAATAATTTATTATCCATCAAGTTATTCTCGATTTTTTTCCTGCCCCATCTAATTGTATAACCTGAAGATTTGCCATTCTTAAATATGGTAATATGAAGAATTAAGTTGATCAAGAATTCTCAACTTGGAATCATGTAAATATTCAATTTGCACCCTAACTAATTTACTTTCAAATATTGTCATTCTCTTCATTAATCCTGTATCACGTAAATATTTAATTTGCACCCCAACTTACTTTCAAATATTTTCATTCCATTCATCAATCCTGTAAAAAACTACTGCAGATAAAAATGGAATGGCATTATATTCGACAAAATTCCTCAGAGAAAAAAAAGGTTGAAATCAAAATTATTGACTGAGGTACCAATTTGCCACTTCTTCAGATCTTTTAATTGGATCTTAATTGAGAAAAATACCTGTTGTATGTTACCAAAACATTTGTAGAAAAAATTGTTGCTCAAAAATGGAATATCTAACCTTCCTCATTCATAATTATTATTCCCTATCCCTAGAATAGCACACAAAAAACCGAAAATAATCAAATAAGATTGAACCAAATGGGAAGGAAATCTAAATACATATTCATTCGTTCTTGTACGAGTTTTCACCTAAAATAAGGAAGTGGATGGCCTTGACAACCTCATAATTTGGTTGTAAGAAACACTTGGAGTGGGTTTTTTCCAAACATTGAATATTTCTGGTACCTGCCAAGGAGATTATGTCGAATATAATTCAGGAATTTCCATAATCATTTACGAATTACAATCTAATCAATTGAGAAGTTGTAGCTTTATTTATTTTTCTTTCAAAAACTAAATTTAACCCAAAAAGTACACAGGAAAATCTTATGGAACATACTACCTACAAGACTCAATATTTATCTAGTTTTAATTTTTTTCTAGATCATAAAGTGCGCTCATTTTCCAATATTATTCTTTTTTTAGTGGAACGAAAAAATTAATCTAATATCCAAATAATGACAGTCTAAATAGACGAAGAAGAATATAAGCAGAAAGTTCAGTGTTCGACTTCAATCCTTTCCCTTACTGGAAAAAATGTAAAGTTCTCTAATTTGTGTACGTATGAAGAATTTTATACCTAACCTATAAAACACCGGTAACAGAATAATAACAACAGATCATTTATACTCACTCGTTTTATTTATACGATATCGTTATCAGCAATTGAAGAACCACTCGTTGATAAGATTCAAATTTTCAAAATTTCTGATAAAGCGATTCAAGAGAGATCCCCGACTAACTCGCGATCGGACCACAGAACAAACTTATGGGGAAATACACGGACGTGTCTAATGCACCGTTCCCACTCCTCGCAACCCACGACGAAACGTAATTTATGAACTTGTTTGGTAGCACGAAAGAAAGGATTGCAACATGCAACAGACGTTTGTAGATGGTAGAGGAAATTGAACAAACGAAGCAATTGTCGCGAAGACAAATAATAAAATAGAAAAATTACGCTTGCAGACAATGGAACAGGTTTCTTCAAGGTACTGATTGCCAACCTGGAATGCATATTATGGTATTGGTCCGAAGTTCATTATTCCATCATTCATATTAACATATTTCCACTAATGATCGGTTTCACTTCGGTTAATTTCCGATAAATTTTAAATAATTAGATGATCATCATTAGTATCAATATAATTTCTAATGATCTCGTCGTATCCGATTAGAGGTGTCTCGTTAAATTGAATCTTTTCTAGAGATTAAATATTGCTTTTTTATTATATATATTATACAGAGGGGGAGAAACGGAGAGAAATCTGAGAAATGCGAGAATATCCGAGTTATAAAAAAAAATTGCGATATACTTCATATGCGACATCTATGACAAAGTTCTCGAACTAGAGATTCTCTGTGCAGTGAACTGTAACCGCCGCTTGCAGGAAACTGTAATAGCGCCTCGTAGGAACCTTCAATCGCGGGTGCAGTAAACTGTAATCGCGCCTCGCCGCTTAGGCCCGCCGCCGCTAGATGCCGCCAAAACGACGTCGTCCCGACTCCCCGTGCGTCTAAATTTAATCCGCATAGAAGGGAATTACGATCCACGGCCAGCCGCGACGTCGAACGTCGAACACCGACTCGCCCAAATTTCCAAAGCCTGGTGTGTGAGTCGAACGGACTTGCATCCTATCGATTTTTTCGCGATCCGTACAAAATTTTCGCGACCATAACTATTGTTTTTCCGTTTTGCACAAATTCACGCCCGATTCCTCTCAGTTTTTCCGGTCGCTACGTTAGTTTCGAGTGCGGTTTTTTCCAAAAATACAACTGGGCCGGCACACCGTAGGATATATAAGGTAAGCTGTGCGGGTTTTCCCAGGATTTAGTGGACGATTTTCCACCTGCAATTTCCTCGAAAACGGACTATTTAATTCACGGGGGAAGGCGGATTTTTCAAAGAGAAATCGACGTGGGGTCGCGTTCCTAACCTAGAATCCGAGGGGTTGCAACCCCCGGCCATGAAGGGGTGATTTCACCGCCCTTTTTGCAGGACCTAATGGCAGATTATTGTGTTTTCGAGGAGAGCAGGTGGTGGTTATAACACGACTTTCGGCGGTTTGTGGTTAAATAAACAGTTATGACGTTAAGCGTTCAGTAATTACGTGTGTTTATTAATAAACTGATGACAAAGTGGATCTAGAGCTTGTCATGTTTTTACCCAACGACTCGTGAAATAGTTGTATAGGTATCGGTCAATTTAATTAATTACGGAAATGCAAAGGGTTTCTTGGTAAGCCGAGTTGATGAGGGAATTAAATTACCTGCAATTTTATAATGCCAAATTCTCCATTTGAAATTCTGCTTATTTTATAAACAAATTATTTTTTATAAAGGCTTTGAAGACTGCCTGGAATTATTAAACTAGAAGCATTCCAGTTAGTCATAATAATCCGAAAATTCTCTCAAACCTTTATAAGTATCAATTGTTTTGTGGCAGCCACCATCTAGAATTTAGATTATAATGAAACCTTTATAAGATCAAATAGTCTTGGGATCTTTTCTTGAGAAGTGAGAAGTACTTTCAACATAGTGAATGAAGCATACATTTTTCACTCTCCTTACTGTAAATTTCCACCCCCACAGTGAATAAAACTTTTTGTCCTGGTCAGGAGGACTATAAAACACCTTAAGCCAGATTTAACTGGAAGATGCTCTCAAACATACCGAGGAAGATTCTCCAACTAGAAAATTCTGTCGATTACCGGTTAAATACCAGATTATCCTCACCTGGGGGGCCTTATTAAGCTTTGCAGTTTGGCTATGACTCACCATGGTGTGAAACGGCCTTAAAATTGATATCCTTGATGAGTTCCCACGCCGAATACAGTTACGGGAATTGCTGCAATTCACAGGGGTATCATGGACGGTGATGAGTAACAATAATAAATAGGTTGGTAATTGGCACCCAAACTGCAGGAGCCATGGAAAATTTAACCGTTGGATGTTCGCTGAAAAAATTAGGTAATTTCAACCTCCCCAAGTGGAAATTCTTCTTTTTTCAAATTCGATGTTGCCCATGGATATCATGTCGAGTCACTCAATTTGATTTTCACTGCGTTTTTAATTGGATTGATTTTTCGACTCGAATTTCGAAAAAAAAATGTCGAGATAGCTATTCAACAAAAAATCATGAAATTCGCAATATATTTAATTGGATGGTAAAGCTCTTTTCGACACGAATTTTAACTTTAGGTGGGGGATATAAAAATTCTTTGAAACTAGGTCAACTAACAAAGTATTTTTTCGTGAAACGATTTATGCATCGGAACCTTCAAATTAATTTTTTTGCCTTTGGAATTCATGGATCAGATTCTGGGAGGATCGATGCTGGATAGCAACTGTTTTCGGGTAAGCTTTTCTAGGAAATTATGAGAGCTAGTCGCACAAAATTTGATACAATAATCAGTTGCTATCCGAATGTGATTCTCCGAGCTCATGAATCCGATCCATGATATTTAAAGGCAAAAAATCGAGGTATTAACTGGGGAAAAAAATTTAGAGAGAGAACTACATATTCGACGAAAAATCATGAAATTCACAATATATTCAATCAAATGGTAGAACTTTTTTCGACTCGAATTTTAAATTTTAGAGGGGCATCTAAAAATTCTTCAAAACTAGGTCGACTAACAAAGTATATTTCCGTAAAAGATTTATGGCCCAAGTGAGTTTAAACCTTCAAATTCATTTTTCTGCCTTTGGAATTCATGGATCAGATTCTGGGAGGATCAATGCCGGATAGCAACTGTTATCGGGTAAGATTTTCTGGGAAATTATGAGAGCTAGTCGCACAAAATTTGATACAATAATCAGTTGCTATCCGACTGTGATTCTCCAAGTTCGAGAATCCCATCCATGAATTTTGAAGGCAAAAAGTCGAGGGAACAAGGTGGGAATACAAATTTAGAGAGAGAACAACATATTCAACAAAGAATCATTAAATTCACAATATATTCAATCAAATGGTAGAACTTTTTTCGACTCGTATTTTAAATTTTGGAGGGGCATCTAAAAATTCTTCAAAACTAGGTCAACTAACAAAGTATATTTCCGTAAACGATTTATGGCCCAAGTGAGTTTGAACCTTCAAATTCATTTTTCTGCCTTTGGAATTCATGGATCAGATTCTGGGAGGATCAATGCCGGATAGCAACTGTTTTCGGGTAAGATTTTCTCGGAAATTATGAGAGCTAGTCGCACAAAATTCGATACAATAATCAGTTGCTATCCGACTGTGATTCTCCAAGTTCGAGAATCCGATCCATGAATTTTGAAGGCAAAAAGTCGAGGGAACAAGGTGGGAATACAAATTTAGAGAGAGAACAACATATTCAACAAAGAATCATGAAATTCACAATATATTCAATCAAATGGTAGAACTTTTTTCGACTCGAATTTTAAATTTTAGAGGGACATCTAAAAATTCTTCAAAACAAGGTCAACTAACAAAGTATATTTTCGTAAACGATTTATGCCCCAGGTGGGTTTGAACCTTTGAATTCATTTTTTTGCCTTTGGAATTCATGGATCAGATTCTTGGAGGATCAATGCCGGATAGCAACTGTTATCGGCTAGAATTTTCTCGGAAATTATGAGAGCTAGTCGCACAAAATTTGATAAAATAGTTCAAGTTTTTTAATTTTCCAACGTCGTATATCAACCAACTGGTACTTTTATCGATGAACCATTCATTCAAGTCATCGTCTGCTATCGTCAATCCTGACTCAAATCTGTTTTTCCTGGAATAACATTTTGTAATAAAGTAAATTCCACGCACCCAACTATGTGTTTTCTTATCTAATAAAATAAATAAAAGTTACAAAATATGCCCACCGTGCGAACCGAACCGAATGAGACGTTTTCGTATACGAGGTCAATTCGAAAAGTTGCTCGACTGTAAAGTCGAAGAAGTAACCCATCCTCCGACGAAAAAAAAACTCTAGAGTGACATAGATTTTCGCTCGGTCTCGAAGAAAGTGCGAATTGTTGACGCTATTCTAGAAAGTTCTGGAGGGCAGGGAAAGTGTAACGCGAAACGTTATTTCTGCTGCGGAACCCACTCCGAGTTCATAGACTTCTGGTAGGTTAGGAACGCTCCATAGGATGTATTCATTAAGCTCATTTAATTTTCCGATAACTGATGCGTTAAGGAGATCGCGAAACGTCTGTGCCGTTATCGCTGTACGGTTTTCGCCTAAAGGGGCGTTCACACTAGAATATTTCGTTTGGAGGCGGACCATAATGTGGAACATATATGGTTCTGAACGTTCTTCGAAAAACGCTGCAAATTTGCAAGATAGTTAATCATTTACAATCCTTTTATCTACAATGTGCCCCCCCTTCCCCCTCCATTCGACCGATGAACTTTTACTATATTATATTCTATGGGCCATGATGATGATCGATACTGAGATTTGCCGCGAATACGATTTTTAAAGTCTATTCAATTCGGGGTAATCGGAAAATTGGTTCGAGAATTTTCCGCGGTTTTCTGACTATTTTTAGTACCCTAGATTTGTTGTATCTACGCCTTTAATTTTCGAGGAATCGAACTGAAATTTGCAGGATAGTTGTGCCTCTGGGCCTCATAGATGCTTTTTGAAAATTGGTGGAAACTAGACCTGCGGTTTCGGAGTTTTCCGAAATTCCAGATTCTTTTTGGGAATTTTTTTGTCCGATTGATATACGATATTTTTGAACGCAACTTGCTTCATTTAATGCATGGGTTATAATTATTTTCCTGAAAGAATTGCGACGTTGCTATGTGTATGGGAAATGAGGTAATTTCTGGAATTTCCAAAATTTTCCAACATTTTTTCTTGTATAATCTGTTTGTCAAACTGAGACGCAATTTTCGTGACATCGATCTGAAATTTTCAGGGTAGTTGGGCCTCTGGGCCCCAACGGAGCCTATTGGTGGAAATCAGACCAGCGGTTTCGAATTTTCCAAAATTCCAGATTTTTTTTTGGAATTTTTATGTCCATCCGATATTTAATATTTTCGAACGAAACTTGATTTATACTTTAGATGGGTATCGTGACTTTTCCTGAAAAAATTGCAACGTTGTCATCTTCATAAAAAGTACGGAAATTTCTGAAATTTCCATAATTCTCAAAAATGTTCGAACATTTTCTTATAGAATCTATGTTTGTCATAGTAGGTCGAAATTTTCGTGCCATAAATCTGAAATTTGCAGAATAGTTACGAAGCCTATGGAAATTGATGCAAATCCGACCTGCGGTTTTGGAATTTTCCGAAATTCCAGATTCTTTTTTGGAATATTTTTGTCAATCCGATATTTGATATTTTTGAATAGAACTTGCTTAATTCCATGAACGAGTAATCATACTTTTCCTGAGAGAATTGCGACGTTGCCATGTGTATAGGAAATACTGAAATTTTCAAAATTTTCCGGAATTCCAGATTCTTTTTTGGAATTTTTTTGTTCATCCGATATTTGATTTTTTCAAACGAAACTTGATTTATACTATAGATGGGAATCGTGACTTTATCTGAACAAATTTCGACGTTGCCATCTCTGTAGAAAATACGTAAATTTCTGAAATTTCCATAATTTTCAAAAATGTTCGAAAATTTTCTTATAGAATCTATGTTTGTCAGAGAGGGTCGAAATTTTCGTGCCATAAATCAGAAATATGCAGGATATTCACGAAGCCCATGGAAATCGGTAGAAACCTGACCTGCAATTTCGGAATTTTCCGAATTTTCCGATTTATTTTTGGAGTTTTTTGTCCATCCTATATCAGCAATTTTCGAACGAAACTTGATTTATACTATAGATGGGTATCATGACTTTTCCTGAAAAAATTGCGACGTTGCCATCTTTATAGAAAATACGGAAATTTCTGAAATTTCCATAATTCTCAAAAATGTTTGAACATTTTCTTATATAATCTATGTTTGTCATGGTGGGTCGAAATTTTCGTGCCAATGAATCTGAAATTTGCAGAATAGTTACGAAGCCTATGGAAATTGGTGCAAATCCGACCTGCAGTTTTGGAATTTTCCGAAATTCCAGATTCTTTTTTGGAATATTTTTATCAATCCGATATTTGATATTTTCGAACAAAACTTGCCTAATTCCATGGAAGAGTAATCATACTTTTCCTGAGAGAATTGCGACGTTGCCATGTGTATAGGAAATACTGAAATTTTCAAAATTTTCCGGAATTCCAGATTCTTTGTTGGAATTTTTTTGTTCATCCGATATTTGATGTTTTCAAACGAAACTTGATTTATACTATAGATGGGAATCGTGACTTTATCTGAACAAATTGCGACGTTGCCATCTCTGTAGAAAATACGGAAATTTCTGAAATTTCCATAATTTTCAAAAATGTTCGAAAATTTTCTTATAGAATCTATGTTTGTCAGAGAGGGTCGAAATTTTCGTGCCATAAATCAGAAATATGCAGGATATTCACGAAGCCCATGGAAATCGGTAGAAACCTGACCTGCAATTTCGGAATTTTCCGAATTTTCAGATTTATTTTTGGAATTTTTTGTCCATCCTATATTAGCAATTTTCGAACGAAACTTGATTTATACTATAGATGGGTATCGTGACTTTTCCTGAAAAAATTGCGACGTTGCCATCTTTATAGAAAATACGGAAATTTCTGAAATTTCCATAATTCTCAAAAATGTTTGAACATTTTCTTATATAATCTATGTTTGTCATGGTGGGTCGAAATTTTCGTGCCAATGAATCTGAAATTTGCAGAATAGTTACGAAGCCTATGGAAATTGGTGCAAATCCGACCTGCGGTTTTGGAATTTTCCGAAATTCCAGATTCTCTTTTGAAATATTTTTGTCAATCCGATATTTGATATTTTTGAACAAAACTTGCTCAATTCCATGGATGAGTAATCATACTTTTCCTGAGAAGATTGTGACGTTGCCATGTGTATAGGAAATACTGAAATTTCCATAATTTTCGAAAATGCTTGACCATTTTTTCTTACAGAATCTATGTCGGCCAGAATTGGTTGAAATTTTCGTGCCATCAATCTGAAATTTGCAGGATAGTTGTGCCTCTGGGCCTCAACGAAGTCTATAGAAATTGGTAGATATCTTACCTGCGGTTTCGGAATTTTTCGAATTTTCAGATTTATTTTTGGAATTTTTTTGTCCATCCGATATTAGCAATTTTCGAACGAAACTTGACTTATGCTATGGATGGGTATCGGGACTTTTCCCGAAAAAATTGTGACGTTGCCATCTCTATAGAAGATACGGACATTTCGGAAATTTCCATAATTTATGAAAATGTTCGAACATTTTGTTATAGAATCTATGTTTGTCAAAGAGGGTCTAAATTATCGTGCCATAAATCTGAAATTTGCAGGATAGTTACGAAGCCTATGGAAATTGATGCAAATCCGACCTGTAGTTTCGGAATTTTCCGAAATTTCAGATTCTTTTTTGGGAATTTTTTTGTCCATCCGATTTTGATATTTTCGAACTAAACTTGCTTAATTCCATGGATGAGTAATCATACTTTTCCTGAGAAAATTGCGACGTGGCCATGTGTATAGAAAATACTGAAATTTCCAAAAAAAACGAAAATGTTTAAACATTTTTTCTTATAGAATCTATGTTGGCCAGAGAAGATTGAAATTTTCGTGCCATCAATCCGAAATTTGCAGGATAGATGTGCCTCTGGACCTCAACAAAGTCTATAGAAATTGGTGGAAATCATACCTGCAGTTTCGGAATTCTCCAAAATTTCAGATTTTTTTTTGGAATTTGTTTGTCCATCCGGTATTTTATATTTCTGAACAAAACTCGCTGAATTCCATGGATGTGTAATCAGACTTTTCCTGAGAAAATAGCGACGTTGCTATGTGTATGGGAAATACGGAAATTACTGGAATCTCCAAAATTTTCATAATTTCTTCTTGTAAAATCTGTTTGGAAGTCGAGTCGCAATTTTCGTGACCTCGATCTGAAATATTCAGTATTGTTGCGCCTCCTCAACTCGACGAAGCCTATAGAAATTGTTGAAAAACCTAACTCTGGTTCAAGAGTTTTCCGGAATTTCAGCTTCCTTTTTGGTATTTTTTTTTCAATTCGTCATAAAAAATTTTTGAACGAAACTAGCTCCATTCCATAAATGGGTATTACGACTTTTCCTGCAAAAATTTCGACGTTGCCATGTGTATAGGAAATACAATAATTTCCAAAATTCGCGAAAATGTTTGAATTTTTTTTTTCCACCTTTGATGTGAATCCACGTGAAATATGGATCCACTTCGAAGGTGGATCTGCTTGCTTTCTTGTTTTTTCAGTTTCCTTCGATATATGCTAAACAAAGGGGAAGTCACGTTTTGTTTATTAACATTTTTCAATCGTGATGACCTCTAGAATATATGGTGAAAGTTTGTCAAACGAATTGGTGTGGACTCCCTATATTTCGTTTTCCCTGCAGACTAATCTTACGTGCTTAGCACGCGTGTTTATTGACAACTATTCAATTAGCAAGGTTACGAAATAAATAAGATTTTAAACATCTCAATGGCTTATAAAGAACTTTAGTTCTTACAATATGTCACCGATAGATGAAATGTGGCAAAATTGACCTCTTTCGTGAATGCATCACTGTACATATCTCACAATTTTCACTTTCACGAAATACTTTCTCGTTAACCCACAAGTCTTCGGTCACCATCAGGTATCGATATCCATGACATAAATCATCTAAACCAATTTAAAATTGTCAATTAATAATTGGCATGATGCCAGTCTCTGCCTACTCCGAATTATATCTTATAACAACTTCGACATTCTTGAAATTCCGTGATGTTAATTTTCCCCATGACCTGCCAGAAAATCATGGATGACGACAGTTTTGTTCGATGAACCAAGAACTTGGGAGGTGAAGACATTGACCGTGATCTTCTGGAGACTGCTGGAATACTGTAACTTGGTGTCTCAAGTTTATTTATGAAGATGGTACTTGTCTTGACCTAATCCAAAATATGCCGAAATGACTCAACTTCAGGTCCTAGGTAGGGAAGTGTTCCAAAAAAGAAATTGGTACGGATTTTCTGGAAGATTTATGTCCCTGCGCGAAAATTTTATATCTGAGTGAGAATTATTGTCAAATAGAATACGGTAAAAAAAACCAAACAAACCATAACACTAGGACAAAGGGTTGAGGAGCTTCTCTCATTCCTTCAACATTATTGTTCAGTTCTGTGCCTCTTCCTTTGAGAAAATTATATACTCCTGGGAAAACCATGACAGGTAATTGTCTGAATTTTGGTACAAAATTTCCAGATTTTCAATAAACATGGCAACATCTCACAAAAATTGTGACACACTTCGATAAACATAATTTCTACATGAGAAATATTGAAACATTTTCGCAAATTTTGAAAATTCCAGAAATTTCCGTATTTCCCTTACAAGTGACAACATTGCAATTTTTTTTTAGGAAAAGGCACGATACTCATCTATGATATGAATCAAGTTTCGTTCAAAAATATCAAATATCAGATGGCCAAAAAAATTCCTAAAAAGAATCTGTAATTTCAAAAATTTCCGAAACTGCAGGTCTGATTTCCACCAATTTACATAGACTTCGTTAAGGCCCAGAGGCACAACTATCCTGGAAATTTCAGATCGATGTCACGAAAATTGTGACTCATTTTGACAAACTGATTCTACAAGAATAGGTGTTGGAAAATTTTGGAAATTCCAGAAATTACCGTATTTCCCATACACACAGCAACGTCGCAATTTTTTCAGGAGAAGTCTCATTACCCATCCATGGAATGAAACAAGTTTCGTTCGAAAATATCGAATATCAGATGAAAAAAAAAATTCCCAAAAAGAATTTAAAGTTTCGGAAAACCCCGAAACCGCAGGTCTGATTTCCAGCAATTTCCATAGACTTTGTTAAGGCCCAGAAGCACAAATATCCTGAAAATTTCAGATCGATGTCACGAAAATTGCGACTCACTTTGACAAACTGATTCTACAAGAATAGGTGTTGGAAAATTTTGGAAATTCCAGAAAAAACCGTATTTCTCATACACACAGCAACGTCGCAATTTTTTCAGGAGAAGTCTCATTACCCATCCATGGAATGAAACAAGTTTCGTTCCAAAATATCGAATATCAGATGAACAAAAAAATTCCAGAAAAGAATCTAATGTTTCGGAAAACCCAGAAAGCGCAGGTCTGATTTTCACCAATTTGCATAGGCTTCGTTAAGGCTCAGAGGCACAACTATCCTGAAAATTTCAGATCGATGTCTCGAAAATTGCGACTCACTTCGACAAACTGATTCTACAAGAACAAAAATAGAAAAATTTTGGAAATTCCAGAAAATACCGTATTTCCCATACACACAGCAACGTCACAATTTTTTCAGGAGAAGTCTCATTACCCATCCATGGAATGAAACAAGTTTCGTTCAAAAATATCGAATATCAGATGAACAAAAAAATTCCAGAAAAGAATCTTAAGTTTCGGAAAACCCTGAAACCGCAGGTCTGATTTCCACCAATTTCCATAGGCTTCGTTAAGGCTCAGAGGCACAACTATCCTGAAAATTTCAGATCGATGTCACGAAAATTGCGACTCCCTTTGGCAAACTGATTCTACAAGAATAGGTGTTGGAAAATTTTGGCAATTACAGAAATTACCGTATTTCCCATACACATAGCAACGTCGCAGTTTTTTCAGGAGAAGTCTCATTACCCATCCATGGAATGAAAAAAGTTTCGTTCGAAAATATCGAATATCAGATGAACAAAAAAATTCCCAAAAAGAATCTTAAGTTTCGGAAAACCCTGAAACCGCAGGTCTGATTTCCACCAATTTCCATAGGCTTCGTTAAGGCTCAGAGGCACAACTATCCTGAAAATTTCAGATCGATGTCTCGAAAATTGTGACTCATTTTGAAAAACTGATTCTACAAGAAAAAATGTTGGAAAATTTTGGAAATTCCAGAAATTACCGTATTTCCCATACACATAGCAACGTCGCAATTTTTTCAGGAGAAATCTCATTACCCATCCATGGAATGAAACAAGTTTCGTTCGAAAATTCGAATATCAGATGAACAAAAAAATTCCCAAAAAGAATCTAAAGTTTCGGAAAACCCTGAAACCGCAGGTCTGATTTCCACCAATTTCCATAGGCTTCGTTAAGGCTCAGAGGCACAACTATCCTGAAAATTTCAGATCGATGTCTCGAAAATTGCGACTCACTTCGACAAACTGATTCTACAAGAATAATGTTGGAAAATTATGAAAATTCCAGAAATTACCGTATTTCCCATACACATAGCAACGTCGCAATTTTTTCAGGAGAAATCTCATCACCCATCCATGGAATGAAACAAGTTTCGTTCGGAAATTCGAATATCAGATGAACAAAAAAATTCCCAAAAAGAATCTAAAGTTTCGGAAAATCCCGAAACCGCAGGTCTGATTTCCACCAATTTCCATAGGCTTCGTTAAAGCCCAGAGGAACAACTATCCTGAAAATTTCAGATCGATGTCACGAAAATTGCGGTAGGGGTTAGGTTAACGTCGATGACATAAAATGACATAATGGCATGATAAAAGCTAAGCCATACGTTCAAAAGTCAATCACCTGCTCCTACCTCTTTTCTACGAGTTATAAAGCACCATCAGCTACCCGAAGAATGATGGTATGAACTTTGGACTCCGAAAAAGGGCGATAGAAACACGAGGAGGAGGAATGTTCACGGAACAACCATCTCCTAATTACAAAGGTCAACCGGAAAAAAATAAATAAATGCCCAATCTTCCTTCACCAAGATGGTACTATCGTCCAAAATTCCAGTTTACCTTCAAAAGCCATCGCAAATAATTTGCGCATCAACGTCGACACCCGCTGGGAAAAAAAAAGGTATACCAAAAAAAAAATCTCCCACGATTTCCGCGGTCCCCAAGATATTCCCGTTGATTTTCGCGACAGTTTCCGAAAAATCTGATGTACGTCACTGGTTCAGACTGGTTAGATCAGATTTGTAAACAAGAAACACGAATATGAAACAATCGGCCAGACTTATTTAAACAAAAATTTACTTATCAATATTCAGTGTCATTTTCACCTCCAAGTTCAGAGTGGGTTTGTTCTTCCTGGTGAAAACTATGATTTTTTATTCCATGAGAGATTCGTTTTGTTATATCCAAGAATCTTATCTTTTCCTAGTGGCATCCTCCAGGTATTTATTGGTTTTATATTCTTTTTTTGTGTTTTCATACGTTGACTTTTTTTTCCAATCGTTGTACGTTTATTCGTTTGTTGATTTAAGCCTAAGATTTAATTCTTTTTAAATCAAATAAAAGTTTGAAATTTCGTGAAACATCAAGATGGAAGAAAAACGAAATTTTCTCGCTAACAAACAGTTTGAGCTATACAGGTGTTCCGAGTTTCACTGTCAACTATTTATCGAAGAAAAATCTATTTTTGTGAACTATTACCAATAAATCAATTCATTGAAATAAGGAACTGAAAATCTTTTGAAATAATCCATTTTTATTACATTAAATGAAGGACAATTCATTTCTACGCGAAAACATAAAATATCTTTCGATTATCGAATTATTGTATGATTGGAAGTGTTCGAGTATACCCCAGTGACGTCAATAATAAATGATAATAAATCGAGTTTGAGTGGATTTGATGAAACTTCTACGAGTTGTGGAAAAAGTAAGCTATATTTTCAAATTTTATTTAGATGGATGCATACTGAAAAATATAAACAACAAAGTGATCTGGAAAAACCCTGTGAAAAATTTAAAATTGGCTAATTTTCAGGTTATCTAACTCTAGCCGAATTCGTGTTTTAGTGTATTCGATAAAACTCCAAATTGTGGGAAAACTAAGCTACATTTTCCAATTCAATTCAGATGAATGTATGAAAAAATATAAACAGTGACATCAATAATGTACCGAATATTTTATTTGGTACAACCAATATAATATTCGGTACATTGTTGACAATGAGCTATAAATTACTTCCCTTCAAATCTTATTATGTCGGTCAAACTAGTCGAATTGTAATTTATGAATCGTGTTTGAGTGGATTAGATGAAAAAATATAACCAACAAAGTAATCTGAAAAAACCTTATGAAAATTTCAAAAATTGGTTAATTTTAAGGTTATCTAACTTTAAGTTGTTTCGTCAACTAAATAGAAGGTGTTCATAAATATCCCAGTGACATCAATAATCGACCGAATATTTCATTTGGTAGAACCAAGAAAATATTCGGTACATTGTTGACAATGAGCTGTAAATTACTTTCCTTCAAATCTTATTATGTCGGTCGAACCATTCGAATTGTGAATTATAAATCGAGTTTGAGTGGATTCGATAAAACTTCCAATTGTGGAAAAAACTAAGCTTCATTTTTCAATTTAATTCAGATGAATGTATACGAAAAAATATAACGAACGAAGTAATCCGGAAAAATCCTGTGAAAATTTAAAAATTGGATAATTTTCAGTTTATTCAACTACTAGTTGTTTCATGAAATGAATAGAAGGTGTTCATAAATATCCCAGTGACATCAATAATGAACCAAATATTTTATTTGGTTCAACCAATAAAATATTCGGTCCATTGTTGACAATGAGCTATAAATTACTCTCCTTCAAATCTCATTATGTCGGTCGAACTAGTCGAATTGTCAATTATGAATCGAGTTTGAGTGGATTCGATAAAACTTCAAATTGTGGAAAAATTAAGCAACATTTTCCCATTCAATTTAAATGAATGTGAATATACGAAAAAATCAAACGAACAGTGTAATCTGGAAAAACCCTGTGAAAAATTTAAAAATTAGACAATTTTCAGATCATTTAACTTTTAGTAATTTCATGAACTTAATAGAAGATGTTCATAAATATTCCAGTGACATCAATAACGAACCAAATATTTTATTTGGTTCAACCGATAAAATATTCGTTCCATTATTGACAATGAGCTATAAATTACTCTCCTTCAAATCTTATTATGTCGGTCGAACTAGTCGAATTGTCGATTATGAATCGAGTTTGAGTGGATTCGATAAAACTTCAAATTGTGAAAAAACCAAACTACATTATCCAATTCAATTAAGATATACGAAAAAACATAACGAACAAAGTAATCTGTAAAAATCCTGTGAAAAGTTGAAAAATTGGTTAATTTTTAGGTTGTTTAACTTTTAGTTGTTTCATGAACTAAACAGTTGTTCATAAATATCGCAGTGACATAAATATTTATCACGAGCTATTAATTGCTTTCCTCCAAAAAAGAAGTTCAACTTGAACAGTACTATTTTAAAATCTTTGAGGAAAAAATCTCTAATGTACATGTAAATAATTTGTTGTTGAAGAACTTGTGAAAAACAGTACTTATTTCCTAAATCAAATTTACATTAAATTAAAAAAAAAAGTATTTCGGCTAAATAAATGGTTTTATTAATTTCTGAATTGTTTTTACCCAAAAACAAATTTGGCTCAATATCTTCATTCATCATCATCATCAATTTTTTCAAAAATTATTAATGGACAAAATTTTCCTAGAAAAGTACAGGAAATAACCAAGAAAGTAATTTTTGCCATATGATAAATGAACACCCTGTATAAGATATTCATGTCATTTCTTCGGAAGTCCTTCAAATATAATTGCAGCTTAGTCTTTACTGTTGTTCCACATTCAACCAATTCAACTTCGTCAGCATGTATTGTTGTTTATTCTGCCGAATTTATAATATATTCCTTTCTACCTTTGTGCTAGATATAAGAAGCGAGATACAATAACTTAATTGGAAAAATATTATTGTTTTGTATGATAACAACAACTTTGTCCATTCAGAAACACACGTTCGAGTATTCGCCATTATTTTTTCTTTAGCTAAATTACTACACAAATAATAAATTGAGTTGGAAAGACTCAATTGATTCCTCTATCTAGGTTAAATGAAATATACCAACTCATTGAAAAAAAATAACTTAAGAAATCAAAAAGAAACATAGACCCACCAACCCTCTATGAAAAAAATCCTCATCAGGCCTCGTTACTATACGACCGTCCCCCGTACCTTCTAGAGCCCGGATCGGAGATCAGCGAAGACCTCAACCCCCAGACCAAAAATCCGCGCGTTCCGCAACGCACGATCCCGCGGCTTCACCTGAGTGTCTCCGAATCATTTTTGTGACCTAGTTGCTTACCCCACTGACCCGGACTTTTCTTCTCGCCACAAAGAAATGCCGTTGGAGGTGACGATTCCGTGTCCGAGAACCGCAGTCGAATCACCGGAACGTAGTGTACGTACCAGCCGAGAGGAAGACGTTGCAACGCGATCGCCTCGTTATTATTTTTTTTTCTTTATTTCTTCGCCGCCGTCCTCGACGTGAGAACGAAAAACGCGATTTTTCCGGAGTGTGGTCGATCGTTAGTTTTTCGAAAGTTGTGAGGGTAAAAAGGCGGCTTCTGTGATTTCCAGGGTTGGATATTGGAGGTTCGACCCCGATTCTGCAATCGGACATCAACTCATGATAGGTAGGTTTGGTGAATATTTGTGACCCCCCTACTCCGTGGGATTCTTGGAAAATTTTTCGTTTATTATCTCGAAAAATGGGCCTTTGGAATCGAGGGAGAAAATTTTCAAACTCTTCCCTGCAATTTTTATAGTTTACGTGAAATAGCCAAGAAAAATCAGATGCTATTGGGAATTAATCCTCATAACTCGAGAATCCGATCAATGGATTTTAAAGGCGAAAAAGGATGAAATTAAAAAAAAACATTTTGGGAAATCTATTCAACGTAGGATCATGAAATTCGAAATGTATATTGGTATAATGTTATCCAATCGAAATATTCTCAACGTGAGGCTCTGACCCTAATAGTTCCCGAGTAATGACATTTTTAATGACCATACTTTCGGTATACAAAATCAACTTTATTCAAGTTCCTTTTATTCGATTTTCATCTCCCCCAAACCTACCCCATGCTGTTCCTTATCTCAGAGTTCCCTAGCCGAAATGACAAAAACGCAACCCCTAAAATTTCGACATGTCCTTCCGTCTGTCAAATCCATTCGTCCTTTTGCTACCAGCCATAGAGAAAAAAATTAAGGGACACATGCCTATTCACTGTGTTCACTGTCAGTATGACAAATACTGTCATTCTTTTTACATAAACTTCAACAGGTCGAATTATATTGAATATATCAGAAAAACTCTTTTTCTTCTATGTACCAAAATGGCTTTCAGTGTTCACTGTCAGTATGACAAATACTGCCATTTTATTTACATCAATTTCGAAAGATGGAATAGCTGAACTATTTTGAATATACCTATCAGAAAAACTCTTTTTTTTTCTGTGCTCATGAATGGCCTTCAGTATTCACTTCAGTATCACAAATACATACTGTCATTTTATTTACATAGATTTCAAGAGATGGAATCACTGAATTATTTTGAATATACCTATCAGAAAAACTTTTTTTTTCTGTGTTCCAAAATTGCCTTCAGTGTTCACCGTCAGTATGACAAATACTGTTATTTTATTTACAGATTTCCAAAGATGGAATCACTGAATTATTCTGAATATACGTATCAGAAAAACTCTTTTCTTTTCTGTGCTCATGAATGGCCTTCAGTATTCACTGTCAGTATCACAAATACATACTGTCATTTTATTTACATAGATTTCAAGAGATGGAATCACTGAATTATTTTGAATATACCTATCAGAAAAACTTTTTTTTTCTGTGTTCCAAAATTGCCTTCAGTGTTCACCGTCAGTATGACAAATACTGTTATTTTATTTACAGATTTCCAAAGATGGAATCACTGAATTATTCTGAATATACGTATCAGAAAAACTCTTTTCTTTTCTGTGCTCATGAATGGCCTTCAGTATTCACTGTCAGTATCACAAATACATACTGTCATTTTATTTACATAGATTTCAAGAGATGGAATCACTGAATTATTTTGAATATACCTATCAGAAAAACTTTTTTTTTCTGTGTTCCAAAATTGCCTTCAGTGTTCACCGTCAGTATGACAAATACTGTTATTTTATTTACAGATTTCCAAAGATGGAATCACTGAATTATTCTGAATATACCTATCAGAAAAATTCTTTTCCTTTCTGTGCTCATGAATGGCCTTCAGTATTCACTGTCAGTATAACAAATACATACTGTCGTTTTATTTACATAGATTTCAAGAGATGGAATCACTAAATTATTTTGAATATACCTATCAGAAAAACTTTTTTTTTCTGTGTTCCAAAATTGCCTTCAGTGTTCACCGTCAGTATGACAAATACTGTTATTTTATTTATAGATTTCCAAAGATGGAATCACTGAATTATTCTGAATATACCTATCAGAAAAATTCTTTTCTTTTCTGTGCTCATGAATGGCCTTCAGTATTCACTGTCAGTATCACAAATACATACTGTCGTTCTATTTACATAGATTTCAAGAGATGGAATTACTAAATTATTTTGAATATACCTATCAGAAAAACTTTTTTCTCTGTGTTCCAAAATTGCCTTCAGTGTTCACTGTCAGTATGACAAATACTATTATTTTATTTACAGATTTCCAAAGATGGAATCACTGAATTATTCTGAATATACCTATCAGAAAAACTCTTTTCTTTTCTGTGCTTGAATGGCCTTCAGTATTCACTGTCAGTATCACAAATACATACTGTCGTTCTATTTACATAGATTTCAAGAGATGGAATCACTGAATTATTTTGAATATACCTATCAGAAAAACTTTTTTTTCTGTGTTCCAAAATTGCCTTCAGTGTTCAATGTCAGTATGACAAATACTGTTATTTTATTTACAGATTTCCAAAGATGGAATCACTGAATTATTCTGAATATACCTATCAGAAAAACTTTTTTTTTCTGTGTTCCAAAATTGCCTTCAGTGTTCACCGTCAGTATGACAAATACTGTTATTTTATTTACAGATTTCCAAAGATGGAATCACTGAATTATTTTGAATATACCTATCAGAAAAACTTTTTTTTCTGTGTTCCAAAATTGCCTTCAGTGTTCACTGTCAGTATGACAAATACTGTTATTTTATTTACGCATTTCCAAAGATGGAATCACTGAATTATTCTGAATATACCTATGAGAAAAACTTTTTTTTATCTGTGTTCCAAAATGGCCTTCGGCGTTCACTGCCAGTATGACAAATACTGTCATTTTATTTACATATTTCCAAAGATGGAATCACTGAATTAATCTGATTATACCTATCAAAAAAACTCAATTTTTTCTGTGCTCAAAAATGGCCTTCAGTGTTCACTGTCGGTATTACAAATACATACATAGATTCCGAAAGAAGGAATCACTGAATTATTTTGAATATACCTATCACAATTTTTTGTGTTCCAAAATGGCCTTCAGTGTTCATTGTCGGTATGACAAATACGGTTATTTATTTACATAAATTTCAAAAGATGTAATCATCCAATTATATTCAATATATCTGAAACACTCAAATTTTTCTGTGTTTCAAATGGCCATCAGTCGGTATGACAAATGCTGTCATTTCATTCACATAGATTTCGAAAGATGGAAAGCACTGAATAATTTTGAAAGTACCGATCAGAAAAACTCATTTTTTTTCTGTGTAACAAAATGGCCTTCAGTGTTCATTGTACTGTCATTTTATTTCCATAAACTTCAATAGATGTAATCACTGAATTATATTGAATATATCACATTTTTTTTTACATGGAACAGCTAGAAAGCTTAATTCCTAAGTTTTGAAGAAGAATTGAAATGAAATGAAATGAAATTCCTATAACTACGGAACCCTCCGAGAGATTTGGCCCATTAACGAACTCTACCGGCGCATTCAGACCTTAAACGTGCGAGAGTTATCATCTTCACGCCCGGCCGGCCGACGGACTGAATTGAGTTTGACCATGAATTTTTCATATTGTCTCAAAATTCAAAAACTACAGACATTTAGGTGAAATGATAACGCTCTTGTTCATAGAAACAAGCGCGGAAAGGGAGATTATGAATTTATTGTTTGCTTCAGATTCAGACGGTTGGGACACAGGTGAAAATGCCCTACTAGCTTGTTTTCGAAAATCCATTTATCCTCCACCAGTCTGTATTCCAACAACTCGTATAGGTCTGGTAGGGCAAAATGCGAGGTGCCCTGCCACGACAGCCTTCTGGTTACAAACCACGAATTTTCAAATTGAAGATTGAGATATTAAATGTAGAAACCATAAGTTCTCTTTCGATAAACTCACTTTTTGTGGACCTGACAATAGTTACATATAAAGTTTCATACTCAGTGTATCTGAGGAGAAATTCATCAAGGGGACAGTGTCACTCCCACTCCAAAAGTCTAAAATCATGGAAGATAATAGAAAAAAGCACCATTTCACAGTAATTATCCAACAGTGGATCATAAAACTCGGAATAAAACTAAATGATATACCTCGAATCCAATAAACAGAGTTGTTCTCGTGAAAAAAAATTTCGGTACGAATTTCTAATATTCACATACAATACAATTCCAGCCACAGGATGATACCGTGAAAAAAATATAGAATTATATATCATTATCTTGACCCAAAAAAAAAGGGGGAAGTATAATCAACGTACGCAAATAACTCAATTACGTTACCAATCAACCGTTCTGAAATACGTGCAGAGTTCAGACGAACATAGGGGAGAAATCTGAGAGTTTCGACAGGACCGTACTCGCAGAATAGAATTATTCCTTAACTTAATTCTTATAACCTCAATAATGAATAGATAACATTTGTAAGAAAATTAATGTACAAGGAGACGATCGATGTCTGCAACCAACTTGAAAAGTCGACATCGACAGTCTGTTCCCCATTATACCCCACAAATGTTCGATGGGATTTAGTTCCGGTGAATGGGGTGGCCAGGACAAAACTTAATGCCTGCTTCTTTATTTCTTACTTACTCCGAATTTTATTCTGAAACAAAAACGCATCTTTTAAAATGTGTGTGAAGCATTAAGAAAAATCTTCGAAAAATCTGTGATGTAACCCATACATGAACCACCCTGTACAACGTCAGGATAACAAATACTTTATATACCGTCTCGGTAGATCTAAAGTCAAGCATGTGACAACTTAATGACAATAATTCGAAAAGTGAACGCTCCATTGTGTCAGATTACACGGTTTCTGAAAAATGGATATTACGAAGTTTTCGATTCAGCAGGTAAGTACTTTCAGTGATTTTTCTCGCGGTGATTCTGGGTCTTTTCGGCTGAAAAAAACGACGTTAAAAAAATTTTTCATTTCGTCTATCTGTCGAAAAAAAATCCTCATTGGTTTCGTCTGTACCATCACGAATTCTTGCTGCGACAGCAGCAAGTTTGAAGTTTTATTGCACCCGTTTCGACCACATTTGCAAGTAGAAAGGGTGGACTAATTGTCACCAGCACTTTGTATCAAGCTGAACGAATTGAGCTCGGTTTTAATTCCACACGATTTATCTACAGTGCAGAGTATTTAGCGCCATTAACGACCAACAATATACCGTGAATAACTCTGGAACTGAATACCTCCCTAAAGTTACACTGGAGCCCAGACCACAATAAAACTACAATCTAGTACATATTTCATCCAGTTTTATTATGCACTCAACAAGATTGGGATATTGTGTTATCTTAGAAATTCCTCCTTCAAAGGAGGAGCTCCATTTTTATTTGATTAGATATCTTCAATTTCAGTCATGAAACTATGAGCATAATAAAACCTTGAAGCGATTTGTAGCTGCCACCATATAGATCATTATAAAACCTTTATGAGGTTCTTTAAGCTGCTTACAAAATCATTTGTGAAACTATTCGCTCTTGATTTAACCAGTGGAGAATCATTCCTTAAACCATTATAAAACAAGTTCGATGGCTATATAACGTTTAAACCTTAATAAAACCTTAATAAAACTACAATCTAGTACATATTTCATCAAGTTTTATGACAATGTTGGGATTGTGATATATTATTTTAGAACTTCCTCCTTCAAAAACAGTCCATCTTTATTTTATCCTGAGTTTATCTTGGGCAAGACATAAATTTGGGTTTGTTAGCAGAACGAAATGATTCTTATGATTTTGTTCGATATCGATACCTTTTTGCCAAATTATCGTAAGCCTCAACGTACTTCGTTGAGGCTTACGATAGTTTGGCAAAAAGGTATCGATATCCTCAATGTCAGTCATAAAACTATGGGCATTTCAAAGAGTCATAATGAAACCTCCAGCCTAAATTGTTTTGTAGCTGCCACCATAGTCCATACAGATCATTATGAAACCTTTATAAGAGTTTAAAGGCTGCTTACAAAATCATGTTTGAAACTATCCGCTCTTTATTCAACTAGTGGGAAATAATTCCTGAAACCATTATAAAACCACTTCAATGGCTATATAACGTTTATAACAACTCAATTAAAACTACAATCTAGAACATATTTCGTCCAGTTTTATGACGCTCTCAACAAGGTTGGGATGGTGATATATTATCTTAAAACTTCCTCCTTCAAAAACAGTCCATCTTTATTTGATCCTGAGTTTATCTTGGGCAAGACATAAATCGTACTTGGGGTTTATTAGAAAAACGGAATTATTTTAATGCTTTGGTTCGATACCCTCAATCTCAGTCATAGGACTGTGAATATTTCACAGAGTCATAATAAAACCTTAAGTCTTAATTGTTTTGTAGCTGCATCCATACAGATAATTATAAAACCATTATAAGGGTTTTAAGGCTGCTTTCAAAATCATTTTTGAAACTATTCGCTCTTGATTTTACTAATGGAAAATCCTTCCTGAAACCATTATAAAACCAGTTCAATGGCTATATAACGATTATAACACCTTTATAAAACTACAATCTAGTGAATATTTCATCAAGTTTCATGATTCTCTTTACCAGGTTGGGATAGTTATATATTATCTTAGAACTTCCTCCTTCAAAAACAGTCCATCTTTATTTGATCCTGAGTTTATCTTGGTCAAGACATAAATCGTACTTGGGGTTTGTTAGCAAATATATATATATATATATATATATAAATATCCTCAATATCAGTCATAGAATTATGAGGATTTCACAGAGTCATAATAAAACCAAAAGTCTAAATTGCTTTGTAGCTGCCACCATATAGATAATCATAAAACCTTTATAAGAAAAAATAGCCGGTTTTTCAAGAAATACTCTCAAAAACTGTTCCGGAGTATGAATTATCTAGAAAATTAAATGGCATAAGCTAAAGCATTCTCAAAACATACATATATTTTTGTACAACCTCGAAACCGTTTTAAAACCTATGCAATGCCAAATAATCTCGAAATTGTTTATCCGGAAATTTTTGAAACTATTCGCTCTTGATTTAATCACATGAGAATCCCTTCTTAAGACCATTATAAATCCAGTTCATTGACTGAAGGATATGAGAAGATAATTGACTTGAGTTTCGCTTATTTGCCGACGAGATATCCAATGGAATTTTTTTTGCGGTTCCCATAATCATCATGTTCAATAGCCTGGAGCATAAACGGAATTCCATAAACTCTCTTCCCTAAACAAAAATCTAATTCTGATTCTGACTAATCACATACCACAGGTCAATCCATCGTCTTCCTGCTCAAGAAGAAACCGGTTCTTCGGATTCATCGCGTCGGAACGGCACGTTCAAACTGGTTTACCTATTTCCGCGTCGGAAAAACCCAAGTGGGAAGATCGTGACCATCATCTTCGCCGTCCCTGCGCCTCATCAACCATATCTCTGTTTACGATCCTGTCTTCTGTCGCCTAATAAAATTTAACACGGTTCCGAAATAGATTGGCGCAAATTACACCGGTAATGAAACGTTTCACTTGACCGAGTCAGTGCGGATCATGCTGTGTTCGGGATGCTGCGAAGATAGCGTCCGTTCCGTTTTTTTTTCCTTCGAGGCTGGGTCGATGATCCACCTGTTTTGTTTTTTTTTTGTTTTTGAAGGTGAGTGAATCTCTTTTTCCTTTCTCGTCCAACCTATATAATTGATCTCGAGTGTCAATTGGTCCATTTATGAATATTTTGAAGGCTGCTCACAAAATCATTCGATTAAACCACTCGAAAATCATTCCTAAAACCATTATAAAACCAGTTCAATGGCTATATAACGTTTTAAGCACGTTAATAAAACTACAATCAAGTTCGCATTCCATCAAGTTTTATGAGGCTCTTCACAAAATTGGAATAGAGATAGATTATCTGAGAGCTTCTTCCCTCAAAAACAGTATATCTTTATTTGATCCTGAATTTATCTTCGGCGAGACAAATCGTACTTGGGGTTTGTTAGCAGTACAAAATGGTTTGAATGGGTTTGTTAGATATCTTCAATTTCTGTCATAAAACTGCGAACATTTCATCATAAAACCTTAGGTCTAAATTGTTTTGTAGCTGCCACCATATAGATCATTATAAAGCCTTCATAAGATTTTGAAGGCTGCTTAAAGAATAATTCTGAAAACTATTCGCTCTTGATTTAACCACTTGAAAATTCTTTCTTAAACCATTATGAAACCAGTTCATGGGCTATATAACCTTATTAAAACCATAATAAAACTGAAATTTAGTATATATTTCATCAAGTTTCATGATGCTCTCAACAAGGTTGGGATAGTGATGAATTATTATAGAACTTCCTCCTTCAAAAACAGTCCATCTTTATTTGATCCTGAATTTATCTTCGGTGAGACATAAATCGTTCTTGGTGTTTGTCAGCAAAACGAAATTATTTTAATGGATATGTTAGATATCTTCAATTTCAGTCATAAAACTGTGACCATTTCACAGAGTCATCATAAAACCTTAGGTCTAAATTGTTTTATAGCTGCCACCATATAGATCATTATAAAACCTTTATGAGACAAAATAGCCTCCAGGCGTTTTTTCAAGAAGTACTCTCAAAACTGTTCCAGAGTATAAATCATCTAGAAGAGTAAATGGCATAAACTAAAGCATTCTCAAAACAAACATATATTTTTGAACAAACTCAAATCCCTTTTTAAAACGTATGCAATGCCAAATAATCTTGAAATTGTTTCCCGGGAAATTTCAGGGCGTTCGGGATTTTTTTAATCCTCGGACAACTGCAAGGATTATCATCGAAAAAAAATAGATCAAAATTTCGGTCACCTATCAACTTTCGACGAAAAAAAAACAAACCGACAGTACGCGATCTACGAACGAATCTATCCCGCAACGAACACAACCGTAATGTGGCATAAAAAATTTACGGAAGGAATAAAGGGGATGCTCAAAGGGGTGGAAATTTATTCGGAAGATAAATTTTTAAGTTACAAAAGAGCGTGGTTAGTTTTACATGGTAGCGGAGCCGGTAACAAGAATTTATGGATATTTCGCTACAACTACGACGCGATAAATTTCGCGCGGCCACGTACAGAGTGGCCCAACTAAATTCGACATTGCTGTTTTTGGTTATTCGGAAATTTGGTCGATGGACATCAACACCACTAACATAATTGAAATTTAACGATCCGAAATTTTTTTCTTTATTCAGTACTATATAATCTATAGTTTCTTCGACAGAAACTGAGATATCTCAGCTTATAAAAATGGCACAAATAAAAAAAATACAACAAAACCATCGCAGATAAATAACCCACCCTCTGGTGAAAACCAAATTAAATTCCGTTGGATATTTTTCGAGATAATCGCGTACATACAAACAGACCTACCTGGTCAATGACTCAACTTAAGACATAGCAATTAATTCGAAATATTTCTCGAATTCCAGATAAGGTCGTCTCCACACAACCAGAAAATGAAGTCGAAAAACTAGACAGGCCGAAGACTCAACTTCCAAAACTCTTCCCCGAAACTCACCGAAGCGCAACAGAAGAAGAACAGTCCGGGTTTCGTAAATTGTGATAAATGTTCCAGCACCACTCGGGTCTCGATAGGAAATAGGCGAACCGAAGAAACCACCCGCATTTATGCCTTCGCTGGACCTCTGCGTCAACAAACCAATGGCTTCGATGCAACCGGCCCTCTCGTCCATGACGATAGCGGACTTCTTCGACGGCAAGACCGTCTTCATCACCGGCGGCACCGGCTTCATGGGCAAGGTGCTGCTCGAGAAGCTGCTCAGGGGCTGTCCGGGCGTGTCCAGGATCTACCTGCTCATCCGGCCGAAGAAGGGCCAGAACGCCCACGAGCGGCTGGCCCAGCTGGTGACCTCACCGGTAAGTGAATTTGCATGAATAACCAATTTCAATCGAAAGAAAAACGCTGAAAAACCTCCACAAACACTCAAAGAAATTTTCAGGATATACAACAGGAATTCGGTTACTTCTACAGGAAATTTCCCATTATAAGCGACAGCAGGAATATTTGTTGATTTTAAGTGACAATTCCGATCGTTTAATTCCTCTAGAAACAACAGAAAAATAATACTGTGAGGAAAACCGGAATATGCGTGACTACTTACAGGAATGTCCTGTTTAATAAACAAACTAGAAAGTTATATTTCAAGCTTCAAACTTCAGTTTCGACAAGAATTTCCTGTGAAGAACACTGAACTAAAACAGAAATTACTGATTTAACATGAATTTTTCGTTTGAAGAACTATCGTTCAAAAATATTATAATCGCTGTTTATCTGGAATTATCAAATTCAGTAATGAAATTAGAAAAATTATACTAGGTAAACTAATAATAAGGCCAACAAAACAATTCATGTATCGCAGAGACCACCAAATTTATCATTTGCACCTGCAGACCGGTTTCGATCCATATCAGATCTCGTCAGTACAGTTAGCAAAATGACAAATTCGATGTGATAAACAGAAAACCTTTGAAACATAAGGCAACGCCGATCAGGGAAAATTTTCCCAATCACGCCACATGTCTGTTCCAAAAGCAACTGTCTCAAATATCCGTAGATCATGAATCGCCTTCTCAACTCCCCAAGACAAAGACACATGTGTGAACCACCGTGAACATTACGAGCATATGGTTACACATGGAAATTACGGGTTCAAGCTTCAACCTTATTAGTCTGAATAATTGACTAAAATAATATAATGGCTTTTTATCTGAAATTAGCAAATTCAGTAATGAAATTAGAAAAATTATACTAGATAAACTAATAGCAGGCCAACAAAACAATTCTTGTATTCCAGAGACCACAAATTTATCATTCGCACATGCAGACCGGTTTCGATCCATATCAGATCTCGTCAGTACAGTTAGTAAAATGACGAATTCGATGTGATAAACAGAAAACCTTTAAAACATAAGGCAACGCTGATCAGAGGAAATTTCCCCAATCACGCCACCTGTCTGTTCCAAAAGCAACTGTCTCAAATATCTGTAGATCATGAATCGCCTTCCCAACTCCCCAAGACAAAGACACATGTGTGAACCGCCGTAAACATTACGAGCATATGGCCACACATGGAAATTACGGGTTCAAGCTTCAACCTTATTGGTGTGAATAATCGACTTAAATAATATAATGCTGTTTATCTGAAATTATCAATTTCATAATGAAACTAGAAAAATTATATTAGATAAACTAATAGCAAGCCGACAAAACAATTCATGTATCCCAGAGACGAACAAATGTATCATTTGCACCTGCAGACCAGTTTCGATCCATATTAGATCTCTTCAGTACAGTTAGCAAAATGACAAATTCGATGGGGGAAACAGAAAACCTTTAAAACATAAGGCACAGCTGATCAGAGAAAATTCTCCCAATCACGTCACCTGTCCGTTCCAAAAGCAACTGCCTGAAATATAGGTAGATCATGAATAATTGACTAAAATTACTATCGTCTATATATTACAGTACTAGTTAGTTGTATTCGGAGCTTATAACCTGAGATTCTACAGGAATTTTCTGTAGTAATGCATTCTATCTAAAGATAGATATAATAGGTGTCTGGAATGGGGAGAACTTATATTATATTATAATCATTATAGAGTATCTTCACATTATTCTAACGAATAAGAGAGACATTCGTTGAAAACTAGTATTGAGAGACTACATAATAAATATGAAGACATATTTTCCCTGATTCCGGACTCATATTGGCGAATTTGATTACAGAATTACTGTCTACATATGCTCACACCTTTTCTGCCGCTTTTCAATCCTTTGGGTGGTATCTTTTGAGTTTTGTTTATTCGGTGGCGCCCTCTGTTGAGCGCTACGGTGAATATTGGCCGTCGATGCAGATCGTTACAGATCTGATCTTCCTTCCTTCCTCTGATCTGATCTAACCTGATTCTAACCTCTCTTTTCCTGTTAAACGCCTATTTGCCTGTTCTTTCCTACACTATGTTTCTTAATCACACACTAACCTCTTTTTTTTTGTATTTCCAAAGAAAAGTTGTTCAAGAACTAGTATCAATCGTAGATCGAAAATATTCAATTCTAGGTAGGAGGCCAAGAAAAGCTGAAAACTATCGAATCGCTGTTTCATCATGTTCGTTCGTTCGGAAACCGATATTTTATTCCAAACAACTTCAACCATATGGTACATCATAGATTAAAATACTGTTAGCTAAACAACATTTATTCCGTTAGAATAATCTGAATTTCTGTGAGAAATAACAAACATTCCTGTTGAATTTAATGTGTCCATACTGTTAGTCGTACAAATATTGTTGGGTTATACGTACAAAAGTATTACATTTTACTAGATATTCCTGTAACATTCACGGAAAGTACCTGATCACAGGATGTTAGATTGTAAGTACGGATTGTTCTCAGAACGTTTCTTTTTTGTCGTGATAACAATAGTTGCGTTTAAACAAGAGGAATTCATTTAACCGGGAAGATTTCCACTCTATATAGATTGGTACTCCGAGTGGCTCGATTAAGACTCGGACATAAAACCCGAAGCGGCAGCGCCATCTACTCCGCAAATCCCCCATCACTTTTCAACAACTCCATTGAATCATAATCCGAGATGAGCTCTTCTTTCCAATTAACGCCGAGCCAGTTTCCGCTATCAAATTTAATCTGTAACCGGGAGGGGGGAGGGGGGCAAACCGTCCTCCAAGAGACCCCAACCGAGAGACGGGAACGAGGGGAACTGGAAGTTTCACGATCGGGCGAAAATAAATCATCGGAAATTCAGTTCGTGAATAACGATTTGACACCAACAGATGAATTAAGCATCCTGAGATACTCGAGAAAAGAAGGTTGAATGTACCAAGGACATGGCTTTATTTAAATGTCTTTGTGTTGGTACCCTTGAAAATCTGTCATAAGTTTGAAGTGTCCGTCAATTTGTAAAGAAGTATTATTATTTTTTTTAGCTTTTCAACGCCATCCGCAGAGAGCGGCCGCTAGATCTGGGAAAGGTGCTGCCCATCGAGGGCGACATCACCCAACCTGAGCTGGCCATCAGCGCGAACGACAGGAACATGCTGGCCAGGACGGTCAACGTGGTCTTCCACAGCGCGGCGACCGTCAAGTTCGACGAGAAGCTCAAATTATCCGTTACCATCAACGTTCTCGGCACGCAGAGGTTGGTGGAGCTGTGCAAGAAGATGGCCAATCTCGAAGCCTTGGTGAGTGGAGCACCTAATCAAAACGACCAAAACTAAACCTAACTCCCTTCTAGATCCACGTGTCTACGGCGTACTGCAACTGCAACAGAACGGAGGTGAAGGAGGAGATCTACACGCCGCCCCTGGGTCCCGACCAGGTGACCGCCCTGGTCGACTGCTTGGACGAGGACCTCGTGGACTCGCTGACCGACAAACTCATAGGAGACCGTCCAAACACATACACCTTCACGAAAGCGTTGGCGGAGAGCTGGCTGAAGGAGAACAAAGGGGACCTGCCCTTGGTCATAGTGAGGCCCAGCATAGTCCTGAGCAGTATCGAGGGGCCTCTGGTGGGTTGGCTGGACAATTGGAACGGACCCACTGGTAAGTCTCGAAACATTTTTCAATAGGAATGATACGATTTGAAATGGTAATAATGGCAACACTGCGTATTATTTTATGACATTTCTTATGTCATTTGTGTTATGTAGGTTATGCCATTAGATCATGGAGAGATACACGCTTCAACGACGTTTAGAAATTGTTGAATTATTTTATCGAAATAAGTGCTCATTTGTGAATACTGAGAGAAATTTAAGAAGAATTCATGCTCGATATTGTGTACAAATTTGAAAGTTAATTTTCTTCATACGATACAAGAGTAACAGTATGACGAAGAACTGCACATACACAAGAAAATATTGATTCGGTAGCAGCAAGTGTAAGAGAAAATTCAAACTTATCGGTTCCACGTCGTTATCACCAATTAAATCTTTCTCAAACAACATGGAGAATTTTAAGAGAAGATTTAGGTTTACAACCTTACAAAATTCAACTGGTTCGAGAACTGAAGGCATTAGGCCATCATAAACGTCGTTTATTCTCGGGTTTTTGTCTTGAATAACTTTATTTATTATAAAATTTTATTCGGTGATGGAGCTCATTTTTGGTTAAATGGTTATGTAAACAAACAAAATTGCAGAATTTGGAGTTATAAAAATCCACAAAAAACTATTCCGTCACCATGACATCCAGATAAAGTCACTGTGTTGTGTGCAATTCATGCTGGAGGAGGGATTGGTCCATATTTCTTCGAAGAAAATGGTGGAAGAGTAACAGGCAATGAAGAACGACTCAGAACTATGTTAAATGATTTTTTTCCTGCTCTTGTTGAGAATAATCTTGAGGATATGTGGTTTCAACACGATGGTGCCACCTGCCACACAGCCACCTCAACAATCGATTTATTGACAACAAAATTATCTCAAAGAAGGGTCCAGTTAATATTCTCCCAGTTGGTGTGATTTAACACCTTGTGATTTCTTTCTTCGGGGACATGTTAAGTCACAAATTTATGCTGATAATCCAACAACAACTGGGCAATTAAAAATCAACATTGAACATGCTATTGATGAAATACAGCCAAATTTATGAGAAAAGGTGATGAAATATTGGGTTGACAATTTGAAAAAACTGAGATATCCAAGAAGAAATATTTCAGTTGAATCAGTTCGAAAAATATTGTGTTATTCTTCCTCCATTGTTGTCCATTGTTCAAACTTAATTTCATAATTCACTTGGGTTGGTTTTTACAATGGTATTATTAGGTATTCATTGATCATGCGGTACAAAATGAAAGGTAACCCAGAGTTAAAACGTTAAACGTTCGGGATTAATTCTCAGCAAAAAATAGTATTCATCCTTCCTTTAATAATTTGTTCTAACTTACTTCGTTTTCGAGATGATGGGTGTCAATGTTTTCAGAAAAAAAAGATTCTTTTAATTCCTATGATATCAAAAGAAGCCCCTCATTGTCGCAAATAAACATGCCATTTTTCATCAAAATCAGCCAAAAAGTTTTCAAGCAATTCATAAAAAAACATTTTTCCTAAAAACATTGACAACCCTGTATCTCTGAAACGAAGCAAGTCAGGAAACATGATTACGGGAATAAAAATATCTGATTTTTACGTACGGAGAAGTCGTTTGAATGATGTTATCTTCCATACATGATGGCATGATGTAACATGTCAAAAAAAAAAAATTGGATCTCAATGAATAATTAATATGTTTTTCTTAATGTTTAAATTTTGTCTATTGGAAAACCTTTATAAATTTTTTCCTTCTTCTCGTCAGTGCTTAAATGTAGTCATGAAATTTGAAAAAACTGAGATATTCAAAAAAAACTACTTCAGTTAAATCAGTTCGAAAAATATTGTGTTATTCTTCCTCAGTTGTCCATTGTTCAAACTTAATTTTATTATTCAAATCTTCTAGGGTTGGTTTTTACAATGGAGTAACTATTGGGTATTAATTGATCATGAATTACAATATACAAGGTAACCCAGGGTTAAACCGTCAAACGTTCAGGATTAATTTTCAGGAAAAAATAAGATTCTTTCTTTCCATAATAATTTGTTCCAACTTGCTCGTTTTCGAGATAAAGGGTATCAACGTTTTCAGAAAAAAAAAGAGTTCTTTTAATTCCCATGATATCAAAAGAAGCCCCTGATTGTCGCAAATAAACATGCCATTTTTCATCAAAATCAGCTAAAATGTTTTCGAGCAATTCATAAAAAACACATTTGAATAATGTTATCTTCCATACATAATAGCATGATGTAACATTTCAAAAATTAGGTCTCACTGAATAATTAACGTTTTTCTTAATGTTTAAATCATTCCTATTGGAGAACCCTTTTATATATATTTTATTTGAAATGAAGCTTATTATCATTATGAAAAAGCGTTTTCAAAAAAAATCATCGAAACCAAAGGTCCTAGACCTAGAGTACTCTAAATTTAAAATACATAGATTTATAACATCCAGAAATTCAATTTCCTTGCATTCTAAGTGAATTACTGACTGTTTCATCTCACCAGAACATCACTTTTGGAACCTTAGAGACCTTATTAAACTACTCTGAAGCCTTCTCATATTTACTCAGGAGAAGAGCAAAGAAGCATCAAATATTCATTAAGCTTTCATTGATTTCTAAGAAATAATCCGAAGCTTCCTCTAACGTACAGATCAGTGTATAGAGCCACTTTAAGTTTATACCTAAAAATAGTATATGTGATTGATTCACTACAGTTATATCAGCACAAATATTCGAAACAAACCATTTGAGACCACCGACTTCATAACAAAACTATTCATTTACTTGTATCGGCCAGCCTATTATTATCATATAATATCTGGCAATTTCTTTTTGTTCAAATTCGCCAGTTTATTCTGGGGTTTTCGACTTGGTGAATCTATGATCCATCCAGTTGAGTACATAGACAAGGTTGAATTTCCATCGAATTCGAATGACCCGAATATAACCAGAGAATTCCGTTGTTATTTGTCATCATGAAGATAAGATCGTTTCATTCCCGTTTCCAGGAATAATAGCGGCGGCTGGAAAGGGCGTTTTCAGGACCATGCTTTGCGATCCCCATAAAACCGCCGATCTGATACCGGTCGATATGGTCATAAACCTAATGCTGGCGGCCGCTTGGAGGATTGGTACGACGAAAAGCAGAGAACTGAAAATCTATCACTGTTCCACAGGTAACTTACAATCATTTGCCGTTTCGTTTCTTTCAGGGAAAATTCATACAATATACCTACATCTTCGTTTGTAACTCATGAATATTAGATTTTTCCATTAATTTCATTTCTTCCTGCACAATCAAGATCTACCAAATTTGAATTCGATACAGTAGTTTTCATAACTTTTCACCATAGATCTTAGATCTAATTATTAAATTATGTTTGGTTATGTCAATGGTCTAGCTAGATGACCACAGAACTTCACCGCTTCAAGAAGTTTCTATGCTGTCTTCTCTTTTTCTTCCTAGTCACATCCTTAGAGACTTATGTGAAATTCTCTTTTTCAGGTCAGCAGAACCCCATCAGATGGAAGTGTTTCATCTACTCGTGCTTTATGTACATGAGAAAGTACCCGTTCACGGAAGTCTCGTGGTACCCAGATGGAACAGTGACCTCTTCGAGAATGTTGAACGTTTTAAATCAGTATCTTCTCCATTTGGCGCCAGCTTACGTGATGGATTTCGCATTGAATTTAACCGGGGGAAAACCTAAGTGAGTTCTCAGATTTTTCTCACGACTAATCTAACTAATTCATTCTGTTCCAGAATGATGAGGATCCAAGATAAGTTGAGCAAAGCGGCCGTATGCCTTGAATACTTCACCACCAACGAGTGGAACTTCGACGACGAGAATGTTCGGTACCTCAACGCTATCCTATGCGAATCAGACAGGAAAGAATTCAACTTCAACGTGGCCAAAATCGACTGGCAAAAATACATAGAAAGCTACGTGCTAGGAATTAGGAAGTAAGTACATAAACTAACCTCACCTCATTTTCAACGAGAAAAAGGCTACTCTATGCTTAACTTATATCTGGCAACGTCGGCCAAATATGACAGATGCGATTCATTAGATCTACTGTGTGACAGGAATTTCGACAATAAAGATCAGAAGTTGAGAAGGAAGAACTGCCTCAACTGAAAATTAAAAAAGCTTGATTCGATATAGATTTGAAAAATAAACGAATGAGACAGAAATAATTTGTTTGTGGTATATAATAATATGAAAATTGGTTTTGTGTCCTAAAAAATGTTGATCGATAGGTATTTTACTGATTTTGATTCTTAAGAATCAAGAATGTTATATTTGTTCTTCTCCTCTTGGCTTTGTAAACTGTCATAATAAGTTTATGTCGTCACCTGATGAAGCCATGGTATGGCGAAACACGTGTAGTGCTTTTGTTAAACTCTTAAGTAGTGAAAATCGTAGACTAAGTTAATTAGTGAATACTAAGTAGTTATAACTAGGTGTAAAAATAGGAGCCAAAGGCGTAGGCGCTTAATATATGTTATTAAATAATTGTCGATGGTTTTTTTCAGATTTATCTTCAAAGAGGAGATCGAATCCGTTCCCCAGGCAAGAAAAAACGTGATGCGCCTCTACTGGACCTACAGGTGCATCCAACTTATATCGGTGATGGTAACGTGGCGTTTCTTGACGATACGTTACGCCCCCTTGCGATTAATGTGGACCAAAGCGTTGCATCTTCTCGTTCATCTAGCCGGAATGCTGCCATTCGTCTAATTATAGCCTTACTAAGCGGTGTTTGAATCAGAAGAAGTAAAATTATTCCACCTTGGATAGGGCTCGACGAGTAGCCTCATCAAGCTTGGCAAGCAAATAGGAAAAAACGGATCAGTTGTCTTTCATCTAGATGAAGCTGTACCATAGGATTCTTTGAAATTTTTTGCGCTAGGGTTTTTACAACTGCCAGGTTCTGTTGTTGATTCCGTTAAGTTTTCTACGAAAGGAATAATGTTGATATGAGTAGATGGACTTGTTTGGTTCGCGATTTTCAATTCGTTTTTTCCGTTTTGTTGGGTAGATATTACTTTTATTCAAAAAAAAAAATCATTTGGGTTCCTGAATTTCAACATCAATTATATACAGCTCGAATAAAATAAGTTAAGACTGTATATGGAATATTTTGTGTCGAATCAACTGATCTACGAAAGGTAGACGACACAATTCTTAGGTAGCTCAATTAATGTCCAAAAATAGTTCGTTTTTATATATGCTAATCAATGTTTTATTTGAATTGTATATAATTACTTTCTTCCAAAGCATCAAACAAAGTCTAGATATTTATTTATATATTTAAGTTAAAATTGATAGTATAGGTAATTTAATTATTTATATTGTCCTTACGGCATTTTTGAGAAGAATATATTTATATAATTGGTTTTTATCCATTAATACTGTACGAAGAATGTTTCGAGAATGCGTCAACCGGTTTTGATTGAAAAGTATTGAGTTTTATTTTATCCGTGCCAATATTTCCAAGCCATTCCAAACATTCACCAAAGTTGATTCTTACCGACTAACTCAAAACTAATTGACGCACTCTAAAAATCAAAATATATGCATTTCAACATTGGAGTGAAATCGAATGTACACCATAAAATATCCCAAAAAAAATATTCTGCAGTGTGCTTCCAAATCCAAACCTTCTTGAAAAAAATAAAAAATGAATACTCCCACCATTTTGCTTGATGTTCATTTTTAATACCGATCATGTTTGTCAACACATTGCCACTATGCATTTTTTAGATTTAAAACTGTTTGTATTGATACATACTATCCGTTTTGAATGCTTTGTAAATTTTAGATTGATTTGAGTGTAATTGTAACTGAAAAAAAAAATTGTAACGTTGATTGTAAATTATTGTGAACATTTTTACCAGTATGTACTAGTCTGTAATTTATAGATTTTGAATGGAAACGCTTTTTATAAGTTATTATAGAGATGGCGGTTTTCATCGGTGGAATCGTAATAAAGAAAATAGGGTACTTCAGATGATATATTTTTAGGATATATGTTGAATTTGAAGTCATTTTGATTCGACTAAAGAAAAATAAATTAGACATCGAAGCTACCGAATTTAGTTTTGAATGGCATGTATTTCTCCTCGGCTTTCCACAGTTACAAACGATTGCATTCGCTAATTTTTCAACAAACTAATCGACTCGGAGATTAGTCGAAGTACCTTATGACTATGGAACAAAGTGAATTACCACAAAAAGTGCAACTCAAAAGTTTTAGAAAAGTAGGTGGTAGTATGTATGCAAAACCGATAAAGCATATTTTTAAGACTTTTCCCGGAGAAATATTTGTAAATCTGTTATGTTATTTAGTTTCTAAAATCTAAAAACTATATGTTTCAAACAGATTGAAATGAAATAAATATTGTTTAAAATAGAATATTTTTATTCGAACTTTCTATCGTATGGAATGTAAATATTACATAACAAGAATCAACAGATAAAATTACAATGAAAAACTTTGCAATTTTGTTATATAATACGACACATACAGAATTGAATCCAACAAGAATGAAACGAACATATAAAATACTTCGAAATTCAACAATGACTGTAGAAAATATACCATGACAATAAATTAAAACAAATACATTCAATCAAAACACCTATTTGTAATTTACATGTCTAAGATTCCATTATTTAATCGTCTAGATATATTTTGAAAATTTTCCAATTATCTATGAAGAATAACTTCCTATTTAACCACAAAATAAAGAATTCAAACATGTATATATGAACACAAAAGTTTTAAGAGACAACAAATTAAAAATTATTTAAAATACCTATCTATAGCTGGAATATTTCTTCAGGAGAGTCTTAATTTCTGCATCCACTTTTTCGTCCTAAAAAATTTTCAATTGTGAAAATTGAGGAATAACAGTACAAAAAACGCTGTCTACAATTTTTACTTTAACCCGGACTCGCCAATTTCAAAAATATGGAAATAGGAATTCAAGTTCATGAATGCCGGATTTCATTTTTGTGATCTTATGACACTACTCAAAAAACTATAAGATTTTCCGCAGTTTTACATCTTCTAATTCAAGTGATAAAAACTTACCGCAGCATCACCATTTTGAACATTAGAGGCCTTATCGAGCCATTCCAAAGCCTCCTTATATTTACTCAAGGCGATGTAGCACCTGGCGATACACAGTTTATTCTCCTTCCATTCATGATCGGCTATCTTATCGGCCTCCAAGAAATGATCCAAGGCCTCTTCATACGTAGCCTTGGGTGGATCGGCATATAAAGCTGCAGCTACTTTACGTTCATACCTGATAAACGATATAATATATACACCAAATGGTACAAATATTCGAAACCCACCATTTGAGACCAGCGACTTCATAGCAAAACCGTCCCACCATGTGGTGAAGCGAGGAATCTGCTGGATCGATTGAGATTGCGATGTCAACGTGGTGTTTGAATAGTTGCCCATCCTGTATGCGTTCTTTTATGGGCTGTAGGTCGCTTCTAGCTCCCACCAAAATGGCCATCCATTTGTGAGCATCGGCTAGTTTTGGATCAAGTTTAAGAGCTACCGTACAAGCTTCAAGTCCTGTGAATAAAAATTATCCATCTGCTTCTTGGGGTTTTAATAAATAGTTCCTACCTTTTTCGATGTGCACCTTTTTTTTGGATTTGTCATCTTTCAATGTATCTACGATTTTATTGTGGCACTTTCCTATTCTCCACAACAACTGGGGATTCTCTGGGTGTTCAATGCACAAATCTTCCAATTTCTCCAAACACTCGTTCAAATTCAAGCCCTCATTTAGTTTACTATCGATGTCTTTCAATGCCTAGAATAAATTTTACTGTTATGGTCAAATAATTCTCACAATGTTTCAGGGTTAGTTTGTGTGAAAATTTCAACCAATCAAAGCTACAGGAATATATTGCGAAAATTCTCAGAATAAAACGACCAGTTAAAGAAAAAGATTCACCATTTGAACTATTTTCGTAAATGAACAATTGTTAAAAATAATAATCAATCCTCTGTTCAAATTCACCAACACTGGGCAAATACTACGAATTATATTTTTATCACATCCTTTGGGTTATCAATTATTTTTTATCGTTTATCTCACGCGAATATCACTCGGTTTAAAACAAATAAGGTACTTGCATAAATTCAATGCAATAATTCCATTGTAGAACTGACTCGGTAGATTCATATCTCAGCTCATCAAAAAATAAACTCAATATTGTGAAAGTCCTGTAAGGAATACAAAAATAATCTGTACTACAAGAATGCAAGAAATTATCTGAATACCAAGAAAATTTGAAATATCTCTAAATTTCAAAACAAAATACAGCCCAACTGATTCATGAATCCACACGGAAATATGTATAACGAAAGTAATTATAGAACATTATTTTTCAACGTTTTTTTTTAAACTAAAGTACATATTCCTATTTTTTGGCATAATAGGCATAATTTTCGAGATGAAATTTTGCACTCAGATGGAGAATGACGTGTTCAAAACCATAGAAAATTATAACTTTCGAACGGAAAGGCCTAGAGAATTGAAATTTTCAGGATAGGTGTGGCATTCGAATGTCTCGGTCACATTCATCAATGAGCAAAATTAGACTAGGGGTTATATTTTTTTCCTGATAATTTCGAAACTACAGATTGGATTGGAATGAAATTTTGCACATAGATGAAGAATAATGTATTCAAACTAATTCAAGTCAATTTCAAAACTACGGATTCGATCGTGACGAAATTTTGTATTTTACTGGAGAATGATATATTCAAGCTACATTTTTTCCAGATTGCATAACCAGAACCATTTTAAATTCCAACGAATTATTGCATAAAAAATCCTTATATTTCTGTTACAGCTGATCCGACATAATTGACGAAGAACTGCTGTAATTTTCTTGACAGCTGTCAAAAATTTCTTCAATTGGTTTCTAAAACTGGAAAATGCGAATCTACCTACAAGGTGAATGAACGAGCGCTCAAAAGCCCCTGACTTCACGGCAATGCTTTTTATAATTTTTTATATAAGTGAATGATATCCAAAAATAATATCTCAATTTATGAGCCGAATAAATCTGTTCATTAGTAACGACAGAGATGACAAAAATTTTGGGACTCTTTTATCGACCAATAAGACAGTCTAGATGTTTTAGTTCCGCAATATTACATTTTGAAATTTTTTCCCTGACTATCAAATAATCAGCTAACCAAGTCGAAAATGATGAAATAGCTAATGAGAGTAGATTGTTCTAAATGATAAGTGCAATTGTATTGAACTGAGATTCCGTTGAAGCATTATACATGCAAGCATTAAAATTAAATTATTTTCAAAAAACCCACAACCAACCCATAACCCCAAAGTTAATGTCAAAATATACTCCTAAAAAATTTCAGAAGAGACATTAAATATTGACCCAAAATTTATTTCCATTAGCAAATACCCTTCTTGAAAGAAGTGCCCAAATAAGCAGTTTTGTTAGTTGTATGCTTCCCAATCCAGATATCGAAAAAAGTGATATTTACTTTTGCGAGCTTATAATTCTTTAAGATATTTGGTCTGATGTAACCGACATTCACCGGCTGAAAATGCATTCCGGGAACCATGAAAGGGAATCTCTGAAAGAACATTTACGATAAAGGCATTCTGGACTGAAAAACATGAGTTCATAGATGTCCCAATTAACAATCTTTTTAGAATATATAGCATAGTCATGAAATTTCTTTTATTATTATTTATAGAAGAAAAAGCCTTGAATGGAGATTTATCCAGATGAAATAACTCCTCAAAGAAACTGCAAACATAAAAATAATATTTTTCTCCCCTCACTCATGATAAAGTCAAGTTTCTTATTGGATAAAAGGCAGTTCTTACCTTTTCCAATGGATTGGACATCGACTGATCCAACTCGTCATCACTGACATCGTAGAACTCTAAGTCAGAGCTCTCCAGATCTCCCGCACTCATAAATTCCGATGTGGTCGAAGTGATCACTGAATTAGCTTTCCCCGGATTCCTCAGTCGTTTGGCCCTAGCGCCCCTAGAAAAAATATGAACAAAGTTTCCACTCACTATGAATAGGATAAAAATTGAAAAAAAAATCAAACAATCAATAAGAGATAAATAATATTGAAAAAAAAATTTACAACACCCTTATCATAAAAAACTAGAACCTAAGCATATCAGGAAATCAATGAGGGATTTTATTTGAATAAAAAAGCAATATTTGAAAGAAGAAAAATATTCTTTGTACACCTGTACAGCATATGGAAGTTTTGATTATCCTACAGGTCCAAAAACCTTCAGAGTTCAATAAAAATCATAGGAATGTTCAATGTTTGAGGGACTATTTTAATCAGTTGTATTTTTCTAATATAAACATGAACTGTTATAGTTCTTCCAAACAATAATTTTCAACTTATAGTGATTCAGCAGATATTTTGAGAGATTTTAAGTGAGAATCTTCGAAGACCTCATTGATTCTGTCAAGTTTTAATCAAACACCTTCAAAAGGATGAAAATTGGAAAAGGCTATCACTTTTATCAGAAATCGAAGAATCTACTCTAATCTATTCACAAGTACCCAAGCTCTTATCTGTGCAAGTAAATAAAGGGTACTTGACAAGGTCCTAAACTAAGCTTTTCCCAGCAAGCGGAATGTAGGACACAGAAGATTTGAGACTCTTTTTCCGTTGAAGAATTTTTTTCTTCCTCAATATAAAGCCCCCGAAGGAGGAAAAAACACTAACCTTTCGCTCTGTTTCTGCATGAGCTTCTCCAATTCCTTCCGAACTTTGGTCAGTTCGCTGTCTAACCGAACAAGATCCCTTGCCATAGCATGTCTATTCTTTTCCTGTCGATAATGCTCGAAAACGTAAACTGCCGCAGCACTAAAGGCACCCAAGACTACAGCACCGACGAAAGCGGTGACGGTTTGCGGTAGAGGAGACATGATTTTTCATCAAAGTTAATTTTAAAATAAGTTAACAGCTACAATACGTACATTATCCATAGCTTTTCGCCTTTCTGGAGATCAGGTTTTTAATTTTCGGCTATTATAGTCCAATAGTGATCTATTGTAATTTGGACTACAACCTCTACTCCGAATTCAGTAATTGGTAATTAACAAGTTTCACATTTCACTTAACAAAAAAAATATTTGCATTTTAATCCTTGAAGGAAGTCGAGCTAGGCCATAGAATACAAATTTGCGATAGACGTCAAACGTCAAAAGTTGACTTTCTTTCCACCATAAAATTGGAAACAGAGAAAAAATAATAAGCGTTTTTTAGTGAATCTATTGTGGTACATAAAGCAAAAGTAATACGATAAAATTCAACGTTCCAATCGTCATCTATATGTCGAGTATTTCTGCAACAACTCCTCTATTTCTCTTTCGATGGTTTCGCCCTATAGGAACAATATTTAAGTGAATGAACTTTGACAGATAACCTAGCTTCTTACAGCGGAGTCATCATTGGCATTCTTCGCTTTAGCCAACCACTCCAAAGCCTTCTTATAGTCCTCCTTCATAATATGACATTTGGCAATGAGCAATCTGTTTTCTTTCCATTCTCCTTGTCCCATTAACTTTTCAGCTTTTAAGAAATGGTCCATGGCTATTTCTATGGTACAGTGTAAGGGTTCCGAAAAGACGGTGTTTGCTATTTTTCTCTCCACCCTGTAATCATCTCGTTATGGTTAAGGGACATAGAACATAGACCAGTCAGAAATTCGTTTGAGAGCTTATTTTAATATGAATTAGGAATATTTCATTAATTAATTGTAAGTAACTTCATTTCGCATTAAATTAACTCATGGTTTTTCTATAAACGTTCATTGAGAAAGTTCCTAATGAAAAATGACAATTAAATGAAATCCTGATAAAGCACATTATTCAGTTTTTCCAAAAACAACTTAAAAATAGTTTATAACCCCACCATCATTTAGCGATAATGGCCAGTGCAGGTAGTACAGACAGACAATGGAAAAACCCCAAAAGTAAAGGTAAATATTTCATATTTTGGTTTAAAGAGGAAGTAGTAGAACGCGAAGATACCAAAAGCGACCACACTGGTCATATTTCGTTCGTTTTTAATTTTTTTAAACGCTTAAAGAATATAATCACTAAGATCGTGAAAAGATAAAAAAATTGTAATAACTGAACGATGGAAACTATTGAAGAACTTTTTTGTTGGCACGAAACTCGTCTAGATCAGCATATTAAACAATGGACCAGACACACGAGGACGATGAAGGATGAAAGGACCCCCCTACTTCGCCGAAAACGCTCCCAAACAGGTCCCAGGTATGTTTATTCAGAAAGTATACTAGTTTATTTGAATTCTTTGTGCCACATATACTTTTAGGTTAAACATTTTGAGATAATTCTATGTTCTCGCAGTAAAAACAATTTAACTTCAAAAATGGTGAAACTCCCCCAAAGCTAGGCCTCTCTCAGAGGGAGACTTTTCATGCGAAATTCTTACAATCTTTCAATATAATATTATCATTAAAAATGTAGGTAATATGTTGAAATGATTTTAACAACATAGGAACCAACACATGTTTTAACACAGATCATAGGGGAAAGAATATTCTTTCATCTATGCCACAGATAACAGATTCTATGTTAACGGTGGTCATAACCTATCAGACCTATCTGTCAGATGAAATATGGACAAATTTGCCGAGTTCTAATGCAACTGTCAACAAATAATATCACTTTATCATACGATATAGTACATACCACGAAAGCGAAGCTATCTCTAGGCAGAATCTCCCAGACATGTGTTGAAGAACTGGATCTGTCGGATTCAGAGATAAAGCCATGTCCAAATGTTTCTTGAACAACTTTCCGCAGTAAATCTTCTCCCTAGTTCCCATGAACTGTCCCTTGTAACCTATCAAGATTGCCATCCACTTATGAGCCTCCGCTTGTTTATATTGCATGTCTAGAGATGTTTGGCAAGACTCGATCCCTGAAGAAAAACCTGGTTTGTTTGTACAGATCTATTAGATAAAAAGATTCAATAACCTTTTTCGATATGTTTCAGCTTTGTCCCATCGTCTTTTCCTTTCTCGGCGATTTTTTGATGTGCTTTTCCGATTCTCCACAACATCTGAGGATCGTCTGGATGTATTGTTCTCAACTTCTTCAACCTGCTCAGGCATCTTTCCAGGTCTTGGTGCCTATCCAGTTTCGCATCGATATCTTTCAAAATCTCGAATCATAAATTGAATTAGCTACTCAAAACACGCGGTCTTCTGCTCCACATTTGCTTTGTTCACAGAATTGGCTCGGAACTGTACTGAGCATGCGTAGGTACATCCATTTAAAACTCTGAAATCAAGCTGCGCTTGCTCAGTCCAGTTCTGAACGCTGCGACTACTCGATACAACACTAACGACAACGATTCATTCAAACGTCACGAGTGTGAAATTCACCTCTTCCAAGTTTCCTTTTTCTTCTTCGACTGGCGGTTCTGGCTCAGTCAGTTTGATATGTTTTTCTTTCCGTTTTCCCCTCTTCGAAGTTGATTTCCTAAAACTATTATCTGTGAGTTCAGTTAATTTGAAGTTAAGGCTGATTTGCACTACCTGGCCGATTTCTCCTCCACGATGTGCTCCAAGGTGTAGATAGTCGTCGAGGCCATCACTAGAAACATAACGCCCAAAAATGCGTAAATGAAGAGCAACAATTCTGACATGTCAATGATTCGAACGGGAGTTTTGAAAAATTTTGAAGTTTGCGACGGGACTACTGTTGGATTTAAGTCATTTTTTCGATTATTTTACAGGTTCTGCACATCTTGAGATGATTTGGTTTCACCGGCAGCTCTTCGAGCTAATCGATCTTTGCATAATAATTCGAAAAGGCATAGAAATTCAGATCAAGGACCAGTTTATTGACTATTCAAAACCTAATGAGCAAGTTGTGATCTTATTCATTTTGTTCTATGTGATTCGAATGAACTACTGATGATTTTCATTGAATTTTTTCGTATTTTTCTCTATGGCTTATTCTTAGAAAATAACACATGTTGTTCTATGTGTTTCGAAGGAACTACTGATGATTTAAAGGCAACATTTTCATTAGATTTTGGTACTTTCGTATTTTCGTCAATGAATTGGAATTATTACAGGTGTCTAATTAGCTGTAGTTAATGCTGCGTGTGAATTAGCTCTACACTGTACTAGCTTCAGATAGTAGCAGTGCGGTGTAGTTTTATTTATTTTCTTATCGGAAAATAGGAAGCGATATGAAAAAGAATTAATTATCAATTGTCATATCCGTTCTATGTCTATGATATTTGTAAATTGTTATGACGTTTCTGTTTGACAAGTTCACCTTAAAAATTTTTCCTTAATCGGCGATAAGCGAACGTGGCTAGAGCAATTCAAATGTGATCGTTATTTTTGCCGATACAAAAATAGAAATTATGTTTCTTATAGGAATAAACAGAACGTATTGCTGTGATACTGAATGACTTTCAATTACCGCATAATTCTTTAACAGATCCTGTCGATTTAGTTCAGAGAACAAGAAGTCTAACATTAGAAAGTATTTGTACGTTCCAGTGGAATTTACAGCCTTTTTCATTGATTTTTTAGCATAATCATGGCGTTGAAAAAGGTGAAAACCAACTTGGAACGAATGTTCGATAAAAGCCTGACGGATTTGGTTAGGGGAATAAGAAATAACAAGGAAAATGAGGTAATACTGTCCCTTTTGTTCCCATAAAGGTTTTTCTCAATAAGTATTTTGTTTCGTAGGCCAAATATATATCCCAATGCATGGAGGACATCAAGCAAGAGCTTAGACAAGATAATTTATCCGTTAAGAGCAATGCTATAGCAAAATTGACCTACGTAAGATTTTTCCTCATAGCATAAAAGCTGAGACTTGCATACAACAGAAAAATTGAGAAGAAAGAAAGAATAAATTTCTTATATGAAATTGATACTGTAATATGATACTTCTATAGCATATTATACAGTCATAATAAAATAATCTAAATTGTTATCATTCATATAGATAAAGAATTACATATTCTGCCTTGACCTTCTCAATTTTTATGTAGTGCGTATGGGTTTTTTCTAACCATGAAATGATTCTTCAGCTCCAAATGTTGGGATATGACATTTCCTGGGCGGGTTTCAACATAATCGAAGTGATGAGTTCCAGTAAATTTACACTTAAAAGAATAGGATATCTAGCTGCAAGTCAATCATTCCATTGTGATTCCGAGGTATGTGGACTGAACAAAGTTCAAACATGAAAATACTTGATGATTATTCCTCTATTTCAGTTATTGATGTTAACGACCAATATGATCCGAAAAGAACTGAATTCACAGAACCAATACGAGGCCGGTCTTGCCTTAACTTCACTTAGTTGTTACGTCAGCGCAGATTTAGCAAGAGATCTATCCAATGACATTTTGACTCTCGTAAGTTCCTATCGATTTTGAACTCCCCGTATGACGATTTTTCCTCGTAGTTAAATTCAACCAAGCCTTATATTAGGAAGAAAGCTGTTTTGATGATGTATAAGGTGTTCCTGAAATATCCAGAAGCCTTGAGGCCGGCTTTTCCCAGACTTAAAGAGAAGTTAGAAGATCCGGATCCAGGTAAATACTCAGTTATGGTTTTCATAGCATTTTTTTTAAATTTTTTTCTATGACTAATTCTAGCAAATAACACATTTTGTTCTATGTTTCGAATGAACTACTGATGATTTTCATAGAATTTGTTCGTATTTTTCTCTATGGCTTATTCTAAAAAATAACACATTTTGTTCTATGTGTTTTGAATGAACTATTTCAATTTAAAGGCAATGTTTTCTTCAGATTTTGGCATTTCTGTATTTTCATAGATAAACTGGAATTATTACAGGTGTCTAATTAGCTGCAGTTAATGCTCTGTGTGAGTAAGCTAGAAAAAGCTCATAGAACTATCTAATTCTACAGCTTATTCTAGCAAATAACACATTTTGTTCTATGTGATTCGAATGAACTACTGATGATTTTCATAGATTTTTTTTTAAATTTTTCTCTATGGATTATTCTCGAAAATAACTCATTTTGTTCTGCGTGTTTGGAATGAACTACTGATGATTCAAAGACAATATTTTCATTAGATTTTGGCATTTCCGTATGTTCGTTAATGAACAGGAATTATTTCAGGTGTTTAATTAGCTGCAGTTAATGCTGTGTGAGTTAGCTACAAAAAACCCATAGAAGTATCTAACTCTATGGCTTATTCTAGCAAATAACACATTTTGTTCTATGTGATTCAAATGAACTACTGATGATTTTCATAGAATTTTTTTGTATTTTTCCGTATTTTCGTTAATTAACTGGAATTATTACAGGTGTCCAATCAGCTGCAGTTAATGTTGTGTGTGAGTTAGCTAGAAAAAACCCAAAGAACTATCTGAGCTTAGCTCCAGTATTCTTTAAGTTAATGACAACTAGTACAAATAATTGGATGCTTATAAAAATAATAAAATTGGTAAGTGCTGACGATTTGATTCTGCCTTTTATGTTTTTAGATCTACAAAATCTAACCCATTATGGATACAATTTTTCCTTGTGGAGTCGATCTAAATTTAAGAATATAAGAATCTTTATTACCTTTTGTAGTCCACTTGAAATCAGAAAAACTTTCGCCGTTCAACTCATTCGATATTGTGACGCCTGCGATATTTTGGGAACCCAAAGTCAATATGGAGCTCTTTGATTTGTTCGTCCTGGAAGTAATATAGAAGAGCATGGCTATTTTAGATGCCACACAAAAATATTTGAAAAAAGATTGATTATGTTGCCATAATTGTCTCCATGTCTTCATACTCTTGAAAGTTCTTTGATCTAATTTATATAACGCTCCAACACATAGTTTCACAGCCATATGATATATTCCGACAAATTTTTTGTTGATCGGTATTGCGTGGAATTCAAAAAGTTCGATTATTCCACTGTTGCGTTCAATGAAGACCTAAAGAAAAGAATTCAATTGATTTAATGGTCCAGTTTATATCGTATGATATTATGATTCTTGTCTAAGAAATGAATTTACCTTTCTGCTTTATGTCCATGACTAGAAACACCTCATTTCAACGGATTTATTAGATTTTTGTTAAAAAGTCATTATACTTATTTTTTATTCAGTTTTGAGTGAGACCATATGTATTTGACAAACTTAGAACATTTTGATTGAAATAAAAAAATTCACATGACATAAGATTGGTATTGTCAAAGAATGATAGTAATGTTCTTTCGTATTGAGCGAAGTGATTTATGTAAGTTAAATCACATAGATCACTTTAATGTACCTATATCTTTGGAATCCTTCACAATTTAAGATTTTGGGAAGTGTAGAATCTTATGGATAAAAAAATGTTCGTCCAAAGCTATAAGAGCTGATTGCATGAAATTCATAAGAAAACATAAAATATTGACCTATTGTTTTTCCTCAGTTTGCATCTTTCACCATGATAGAACCTATGATCGGTCGTAAATTGACCTCAATCCTAATAAATACTATTGCAAGGTATTTGATTGTGCTTGTAGTCCATCCATAAAACAACAATGGTGCTATCTTTTGTACATCGCTTAAATAAAGCTCGAATTGATTTTTCAAGTATTCTTATACTGACGGGGATTGTAGTATTTTTTTGGCAGACTTACTGAAACGAAATTTTTATTGTCTCCGTTTTGTTTTTTGTAACTGTACAAAATGCTTTGATTTTTGTTTTTCTCTTTTTAGTTTGGTGCTCTTACTCCTCTAGAACCTAGGCTAGGAAAAAAATTAATTGAACCCCTAACTAATTTGATACACAGGTAAATATTTTATTGTAAATATGTACTAGCTTTGCTTCGATTCCTGTTTTTTTTTTCTTAGAAAATTCGTGAAAATTATATTCAGCTCTGCTTAAGCTTTACCGTTATCTGATGAGGTTTTTTCCAGTACATCCGCCATGAGTTTGCTGTATGAATGTATCAATACGGTCATAGCTGTTTTGATAAGTATATCATCGGGGATGCCAAATCACGCAGCTAGCATCCAGTTATGTGTACAAAAGTTGAGGATATTGATTGAAGATTCCGACCAAAATTGTAAGCTAAACAATTATTCCATAAATTTGGAGATCGCTAAACACGATATTTGTTTTTTCAGTGAAATACTTGGGTCTTCTAGCAATGTCGAAAATTTTGAAAACTCACCCGAAAAGTGTACAAGCACATAAAGACCTTGTTTTGCAATGTTTAGAGGACAAAGACGAATCAATAAGGTTGAGAGCTTTGGATCTACTCTATGGAATGGTATGTTAAGTAATGAAATTATTTTTGGCAGGAGTTTTTTGTGTTTGAATGGGGAAATTTTTTTTTGCTAGAATTGATTCTTTTTCTTTTATGATGTATCTTGATGTTTTGCCAGGTTTCGAAGAAGAATCTCATGGAAATAGTGAAGAAACTCATGGCCCATATGGAGAAAGCTGAAGGTACCATATACAGGGATGAACTTTTGAGTAAAATAATACTTATCTGTTCTCAAAATAATTATCAGTTCATTACGAATTTCGAATGGTATGTAACCGTTTTGGTAGAACTTGCGCAGATGGAGTTTGGATCGAAGCAAGGTGAGAAATGAATTTGGCAAAAGAAGTACCAAAATTTAAATGGACGTTCTTTTTCAGGTCATGTGATAGCTTCACAATTAATGGATGTTACTGTGAGAGTAGAAGCGATAAGATCTTTCGCCGTCTTGGAAATGGCCGATCTCCTCTCTTTTTATATCTCTCACAATCAGTTCATGGTGATGCAGGAAGTCCTGTATGCGGCTGCCTATCTTTGCGGAGAATTCAGTGTGTAAGTTAAATTTACATCAATTAACTTACTCCCTGACTCATAATCCATTCTTTAGCCATTTGAAGGATCCCGAAGGTGTACTTAAAATGATGTTGAACTACAAACCGTTACCTCAACACATCGAATCAGTCTTCATCCATAACATTCTGAAATTGTTCGCTCACATCATGGAAAAATACGAACTTGACGAGAGGTACGACGACATTTTGGATTTGTGCGATTTGATCGCCGCCAAATTACAAGAGAGCCTCAAATCCGCCGAATTGGAAGTTCAGGAAAGGTCCAGTACCTGCCTGAGTATACTAGAAATTGTCAAGGAGGAAATTGAATTGAGTGAGTATTCTTCTTTATTATTACATTTATTGTTGACTAACACGAATTTTCCCATAGAAAAAACAACTGCCAACCAAAAAATAATAGATTCGGACTCTATAGACCCACTTGAAAAGGACCAAGAGACCTCCAATTTGTTAGCGCAGGAGCTTCTTCAGTTTTTCCAAGGGGAATTGAATCCAGTCGCACCTAGAGCGCAGAAAAAGGTGCCCATACCAGAAGAGTAAGTTTAGAATTCAATCAACTAAGATTTGGTGATTTTATCATTATTCTTCCACAGTTTGGATTTGGACAGTTGGATAAACGAACCAGAAGAAGAGTCGGATTCGGATAGCGATACAGGATACGGTGTGATGAAAGTTTTCGTTAAAACTGATAGCGATAACGAGTCGGAAGAAAGGAGGCATAAAGAACCAACGGAAGAAGAAATCAAAAAGGTAATCAATCTAAAGTGGAAACTTATAATATCTACTGTATAAAAAATTCTTTCGACAGAATAAAGAAGCTAGAAAACATGAACAACTCCACAACCCTAACTATTTGAAGGGCAATAATTCGTTTGATGAAGATATCGAAAAAATTGATAACATACCTATAGCTAGTCTGAACTTGAACATTCCACTTAAAGTAGCAGGACAGAAGAGGTCTGATAAATATCTCAAGACTAAAGACGATAAGAAACATAAGAAAAAAAGCAAGAAGAAAAAACATAAATCCGAAAGGTATTAGTTCTTTTCATCTAATCTAACTTTTAATCAAATATGATTTTTTTTCAAGCTCCTCAGATGAAAACGAACAAGCTCCAGCGGTTAAAAGGGAACTTGAACTTCCGGAGGGAGCAACACTGTCCGATTCGGATTCAAGCCATGGTAACGAAGATGATCCACATAAAGCGTTGAATATTGAATTAGATATGTAAGTATTAAGTTCGCCAGAAAATTCATAGTTATGACAATTGAATGATTTCAGACCTTCGATGAATGAATATAACGAAGATCATAAACAAAGCAAGGATGTAGATAAAAAGAAGAAATCCAAGAAGAAGGTATATTATTCATATAATCAAGCTTTTTGTCATTAATAATATATTTTTTAGACTCAGAAGGAAAGAGAGAAAAAGACAAAGAAATCTGAGAAAAATAGAAAAAAAGTCACGGAAAATGAGGGCTTGCTACTTTCTATTGGAGATGAACATAATCCACCCGAACTCAATCACAAACCTGAGGAAAAATTAGAACTTCAGGAAGAAATTGATATAAAAGAAACAAATGAAAAAGAAGAGAAAAAATCGAAAAAACATAAGGAAAAGAGGGAAAAAAAGAAAGAAAAAGGCAGCAAGAAGAAGAAATCTAGCTCAGGTTATGAAGAACCTTTAGGTATATCCACACCTAGCAAAGAGTTCCAACCGATTGAGTAGTATTGCAAAATTAATTTCAGAAGAGCTCGAATGAAATCGAACATTAAGTTTGTATGTTTTCCTCGAAAACTCGTTTATCTCACATATTCCTATCATTTTTATTGTTATCTCCTTATTTCCTTTCTTTGTATAATACCTTTCAAATCTTTTCATGTATAATCTTCTTCTTCCGAGCCAAATGAAAATATCAGATTGATTTAGCGAACAAAATATATTCAATAATGTGCAATTAGAAATATGAATATCTTCACATTATTTCACAAGACATCATAACAATATGGATTTGAAACAAATCATATTAAGTTTAAAGTATTTATCCAGTTTTTTTTTTAATTATAAAGATGCTTCATTTTCAATGTGAAAGATGAAATGTATATTGTTTAAAAATATGAATATATTGTTTATATGATGACACCTTTTACTTTCTTTCGTCTTCCAAACCTTTCTTTAGGATTGAACTTTGAGTTGAAAAAGTTATTGTTCATAGCAATAAACCTTGCAAATTTTCAAATTTTAACATAGTAGAGAATGTGGAAAAGGTAGACTTGAATGAAATTTAATAAAATAATTAGTTGATCCATGATCCATTGGGAGAATGAAAAGGTATATTAGTGTCATCAAAGCAACTTTACAAAATTATGTATAAATCAGCTTAAATTGACAATATACCTCTGCACTTGAATTTGATAAAGATGGTGAAAAAAAATTAGTTCGCTCTTATATTATTTTTATTTGAGAAATTGCCATTGCTCTCGGAAATATATCTCATAAATTTTTAAAACAATTCAAAATGGTAAAATATTCAGGTTGGCACAAAAAAAAAACGTGGTTTTAGGAGAAAACAGAGATATACAGGGTCTTTAAAAATGATTGTAACATCACAGTTTATTGTTTGCCGCTCCTCATACTATAGGTATCATAGAATTTCGAAACTGACAGCCATTATTATTTTTATGTCATGCGCGCAGAAAATATATTCTGTGTCTGGATTCTTAAACATCACTCACTCGTTAGGCTGGTTTTCGACAATATTATGTACGACTTTCGAGTGATACTTCAAATACGACTTATCACTAAATCTCTTCTCGCAAATATCACAAACATACGGTTTGATCCCCGTATGCGTGCACATATGCCTCGACAATTTCTGCTTATCGAAGAACGTACCTGGACATATGTGACAAGCGAACTTCCTCACTCGAACTGGTATTTTTGCATTTCCCAATCCGTGAACTTTGGTCAGATGTACCTCGTAAACTCTACGATCTTTATATTCCTTACCGCAGTGGGAACATTTGTGAGCTCTCTCGTTAGAATGGAACGTCTTATGTTTCTTCAGTTCGCTACTGCTTATAAAAGATTTTTCGCAAATTAAACATTTGAACCTCTTGTCTCCCGAATGCCTCCTCATATGTTGGTCGAAACCGGATTTCAAAGGGAACTTCTTATCGCACAAATTACACTGGTACTTCCAGAAACTTGAATCAGTATGGACGACTAACTTATGAGACCTCAAATTCTTATTGGTGTTGAAGGCCCTTTCGCAAATTTCACACTTATAGTTCCTTCGATTTAAATGGGTGTATTCGTGGACTGTAAGATCGCTTTTCGTTATGAAACTTTTTCCGCAAAAACTGCATATGTGACTACGTTCTCCCTCGTGGTACTGCTTGTGCTGAATCAAATTCGTTGAATTCATGAACCGAGTTGGACATTTATCGCATAAGTAAGGTTTAACAGACTTTGCGTCCATCTGGTGTTCCTTCACACAATGCTCGATTACTTCTTTGACGTAACCGAAAACTTTCGAACATACTTCACATGAGTAGCTTCTTTCAGCGTAACTTTTCAATCCTTTATTATTCTCATGTTTTTCTTCCATATGAGATTGTAAACTTTCACCGGTTAGGAATTGTTTGTAACAATACTCACAAGTATTATCTATTTTTAAATTGATATTATGGTCGTTCAAAACATGCTCGAACTTTTCTTCGGAGGTTTTTAAAAATACATCACATATGTTACATCTTTGTTCCTTTGGAAATTTGTTTTTCTTACACTGTTTCAAATGGGCCTTCAGAATCTTTTGTGTCGTATAAAATCTTCCACATTTTTCACACTCGTTCTTAGAGAAATCCCTCGTGAAATTCATTTTAGAATGCCTTGTAACGCCATCACAAGTAACCATATGGTTCATCATAACTTTCTCAGTCTTATACGATTTTTCGCACTTACTGCACTTGAAGAATTTACTTGTTCTACCCTCTGAATTTTCATCTGGAGACTGTCTATCTCTATTTGAATCCTCACATTGAATTTTCTGGGCATCATGTTTAACTTTGATGTGTTTAGCGAGCATAACTTTGCTTTTAAATGGTTTTTCACAATGGAAACATGTGAAAACTTCATGGCTTTCAACATGGTCTTCATACTGTGTCTTTGAAGAAAAACTTTCCTCACATTTATTACAAAAATAATTATTCAGATATTCTACGGTTTCATCATTTCTTTCAACAAATTTCAAATCATTCTCGAAAAAGTCCCCGGAATGATGTATTTCTTTATTATGTTTGTATAAATGTTCATTTGAATTCAGTTCAATTTTACAAATTTCAGAAGTCACAGCTATGGTCCTCTCCGAGCTTTCTTCCTTAACTTTTTCAATCTCTTCTTCACTGCTGCTTTCATAACGCTTTGGAGTGCATTCATTTGTTGAATCACATTCTTGTTCAAGTCTGATAGAGCTTGATTTTATGCATGCATTTCTGAATTCTAATACAATATCCAAAGTTTCCAAACATTGAGAGCATATTGTAAAGGTGTCTTTCCAAGGCTAAAACGTTTTCATATTTGAATTATGCGAAAATTGATTCGATTAATGAATATCTTACCACTTCGGATACAACTTTTCGTAATTTAGATGCGATTGTTTCGTTGTTGGTATCGCTTGCACCCAATGGAATTGATGCATTTCCTTTGAAGCACACACAACAAGTATTTTTATTCATTTTCAGCAGCTATCAAACTGCTGTAGGTCTAAAGTTATAATATGACTTCATTTAAAGTCAAAATTGGTAAATTTTCAAATAATTCAAATGAATATTTTGTTTGTTTACGAAATAATGACGTGACCATAGAAAATTCTTCAATTCATCGATGTGTTTTTGAGCGCTCTTTCTACTTACGAAAATGGTCTCAATCGACTAATGACGAATTCCTCGATAAATTCGAGTCTGTCCGTCCGGCCACAAGCACGATAACTTTCGAACGGAATGACCTAGAAACTTGAAATTTCCGAATCTCAAATGCCGCTGTTAGGTTCGTTATTGGGCAAAATTCGACCAAGGGTTCCGTAAATATGGTCCTTTGAAATGTAGTTAACTTGATAATTTCAAAACTACGGAGAATGATATATTCAAGCTACATTTTTTCCAGATAGCATAACCAGAACCATGTTTAATTCCAACGAATTATTGAATAAAAAATCCTTATATTTCTGTAACAGCTGAATGGGCATAATTGACAGCTGTCAAAAATTTCTTCAATTGGTTTCTGAAACTGGAAAATGCGAATTTACCTACAACGTGGATGAACCAGCGCTCAAAAGGTCATTACTTCACGGAAGCCCTTTAATCGATTTTCTTATGATAATTTTGGAAAATTTTAGAATAACTGTAATATAAATTTTAAAAATAAAAATGAAGCAATAGAAAAAGTTTGGATTCAAGCTCCAATTAACACGACTAAGGAAAAACCTGTAGAATCTAATAAAAGTAAACCAGAATTGAAGAAATGAGTTGCACACTTAAACAGGATCATTTCTGTTGTCAAACAATGTATTTATATTCATCTAATGTATTCTAATCTAAAACATCCCATGGTTTTTCTGGTCTTAATTGATCCCACGGTCTCGCAGTTTTGAACTGAGGTGGCTCCTTCAAAACAACACCACTTTCCTCGAAATGTTTCAAAAAATTAGCTAATTTTCCATCCGGATTCTTCACATCCATGAAACAACTTATTTCAGTCAAACCAGCTTTCAAACATCGGTCTCCAAAAACCTTCGAAGTATGAAAACCGGTTAGTATGCTACAATATAGTTAACTTTGAATCACTCACCCTTGCTAAATTGATATAAGCAGAAACATCATTATATCTATACAGGCGTTTCTTTATGGGCCACTCTGATGTACTAGCTTTTAGGACTTCTCCATTTTTGAAATGTTTCACGACTGCTACAACATATCTTCCCGATTCCAACAGTTCCAACCTGAAATAGTCGGTATTTTGTGTATCAATGAAATACCATCGATTGTACTTTTCCTTACTTGTGCCAATATATTCTTCCAGGAGCTTCCAAGTGGTAACCGTCAGGTTTATATCCTATCCTGAGTTTCTCCAAGTTTCTTGGATTTCTGTTTACGAAAGTCGAGGATATCTCGAAGTTATTTATAGATTTCGCTATGTTACTAACGTTTTTGGTTTGGAAAGCTGCCCTGAAAACAACTGGACATATTTTGGGAATATTCATTGCAATTTTTTTTATCTTAATTTGTTTAGGTTAGGAAGCTGAATTTTAGGTTAAACTGAATGTCAAATTTAATGAGGCACTGGGCAGGCAACCGAAAATACATTACTATGTATTATGAATAACGTGAGACAGGGGTCGAAATGAATATGATTTTTTTTAATAAATGTTTGAATTTTCATTATAATTTTATGATGATGTCTTCGAACTGGACATATTCTGGAAATATTTATTGCAATTTTTTGTATCTCAATTTGTTTAGGTTAGGAAGCTGAATTTTAGGTTAAACTGCATGTCAAATTTAATGAGGCACTAGGCAGGCAACCGAAAATACATAACTATGTATTATGAATAACGTTAGACAGGGGTCGAAATGAATATGATTTTTTTTAATAAATGTTTGAATTTTCATTATAATTTTATGATCATGTCTTCGAACTGGACATATTCTGGAAATATTTATTGCAATTTTTTGTATCTTAATTTGGTTATGTTAGGAAGCAGAATTTTGGGAAAGTGCACGTCAAATTTAATGAGGCACTAGGCAGGCAACCGATAATACATAACTATGTATTATGAATAACGTAGGACAGGGGTTGAAATGAATATGAATTTTTTTGAATAAATGTTTGAATTTTCATTATGATTTTATGACGATGTCTTCGAATATAAATCCATGAATTTTGAGGGCAAATTAGAAGGAGCATGTGATTTATTTTCTAATTGATGGGTTGAGACTCAAGACTTTTCTAAATTGCAAAATAAGGGTCAATAAAATCGTATTTAAGATAAGTTCCATTAGTTATTAGGTTTGCCACAACAATAGGCTCCAAAATTTCGGGTACGGAAACCAGAGCAATGCTTTGAACATCAATAGATCGGTACCGAGTGGAATTCTCATCCACCAAAAGTGATCATACGAATAGTTTTGGTGGATGCGCTCCTATACTGACCGAAATTTACACGAGAAAAAATATTTCCAAGGAATCGAAACCTTCGTCCTCCTGAAAAACCGCAAAGTACGGCGTCAATCTTCTTCGAGAACCTCCGAATTCGTTTCGGCGAGGCGTAACAGGACCGCAGCATATTTTTCGACGATAAAAACGATGGGGAATTCTCATCGCGAACAAAAGATGAACTTCCACGGGTCACCGGGTCCATCCTTACCTGGGGCGCCTCCCACCCGGCGAAAGAGAGAGACGACCGCCCGGCCTCCGAGAGGTGGTGAGCAGAAGCACCGGCTGCTGCGGGCGTCCCAGAGTTACGAACCGACGTCGACTATTCACTTGTTTCCCCTACAACCGCCGAGCGAGAGGAAGTACCGTTACCGAGAGCCCGAAGCCAGCAACGACAGTCGCTTCCACTTGCACAGACCAAGCCTCCTCTACGTCCAGTCCGGTTTTTTTCCGTTTCCCTCGAGAAAAATGTCCAAGTTTCTGGTTTTCCTGGCCGTTTTGGCCGCGGCTTACGCACAGACGGAGCACGACCACCACGACCACGCAGAACACAGGGTGAGTCCTAGAAAACATTCACAATAATACGCTTATCCGTCCGGGTTCGATTAGAAAGTGATTCCTGTGGCATTTTCGAATTTAACATCTCCGAACGTCGCTCCAGAAACCTAGATTTTCGCAAAATCGATATTCGCGAACAAGCGTCCTCTTCTCCAGTCCATTCAAGGATTTTTCGAGCCAAAATACAATTAAATCGTTCCGTCGAGTGGAAAATTATTGCCCCGGTTTATTGTGTGGGAAATCGAGAAAATTACATGAAAATTTGTTATTGTACTTGGTTGGGAAAGAAATACATTAATATGTTTTTTGTTATTATATCCACGTATATTTAAGAATGGATTATAAATCCACATAATATCACAACGTCCGCTTGATGTTGTCTTTGTGACCTGGGCTCTTGTGAATGTTAAGTAAGCACGGGTTGTCGTCGTGTAAGGTCAGTTAGATATTATTTTCCAAAAGGGGACACATAGTAGGAAAAACGACCATTAAAATTCTTCACGAGTTAAGATGTCTAGATGGTTAATTGCCTACGGATTATTTTCTATATTAAGTTATAATTTCGGTTATTACAGCTGGTTCGATAACAATAGCACATGAAACATTGAAACGGAAATAACAATATGGATAAGCACTGTTAAATTATTCTCCCATTTGTTGAAATATAGTGTAGAATTATGGAATGGTTGAATGTTGTTCTGGAATATTGACATTTTTTTACCGTTAGTTATTATATCTTATCGACCATATTTTTTTCATGTGGTAATAACATCACGGAGTGTTTATTTTGATTGACTTCATTATTGTTCAATTGGTACTCGAATTAAACTCAAACTTTTTCAAATTGTAAGTTCATAATATGTTGAAATCTGTTTCGTTGCTCAAAAAATATCCAAAGTTTATTTCAGAAAATTATAGCTTTGGTGAACAAATGTTTAATGTTTTTATGGCTCTCCCAGGTCTCTGTAAGATCCTTCAGACGCTTTGTTAATGTCCTTACGCCACCTGATGCACAGCACTGTTAGTTTTCTCAACATTGAATGGGGAATTATTCTCCCATTTTTTGAAATATAGTGTAGTATTATGGAATCTTTAAATGTTGTTCTGGAATATTGACATTTTTACCGTTAGGTATTATATCTTATCGACCACATTTTTTTTATGTGGTAATATCATCACGAAGTGTTTATTTTTATTGACTTCATTATTGTTCAATTGGTACTCGAATTAAACTCAAACTTTTTCAAATTGTAAGTTCATAATATGTTGAAATCTGTTTCGTTGCTTGAAAAATATCCAAAGTTTTCTTTAGAAAATTATAGTTTTGGTGAACAAATGTTTGATGTTTTTATGGCTCTCCCAGGTCTCTGTAAGATCCTTCAGACGATTTGTTACTGTGTCCTTACGCCACCTGATGTACAGCACTGTTAGTTTCCTCAACATTGAATGGGGAATAATTCTCCCATTTGTTGAAATATAGTGTAGTATTATGGAATCTTTAAATGTTGTTCTGGAATATTGATATTTTTACCGTTAGGTATTATATCTTATCGACCACATTTTTTTTTATGTGGTAATTTCATCACGAAGTGTTTATTTTTATTTACATCATTATTGTTCAATTGGTACTCGAATTAAAGTCAAACTTTTTCCAATTGTAAGTTCGTAATATGTTGAAATCTGTTTGGTTGCTCAAAAAATATCCAAAGTTTTTTTTAGAAAATTATAGTTTTGGTGAACAAATGTTTGATGTTTTTATGGCTTTCCCAGGTCTCTGTAAGATCCTTCAGACGCTTTGTTACTGTGTCCTTACGCCACCTGATGCACAGTACAGTTAGTTTTCTCAACATTGAATGGGCAGTTATTCTCCCATTTGTTGAAATATAGTAGTATTATGGAATCGTTAAATGTTGTTCTGGAATATTGGCATTTTTTACAGTTAGTAAATATATCTTATCAACCACATTTTTTTCATGTGGGAATAACATCACGAAGTGTTTATTTCCATTGACTTCATTAATGTTCAATTGGTACTCGAATTAAATTCAAACTTTTTCAAATTGTGAGTTCATAATATGTTGAAATCTGTTTCGTTGCTCAAAAAATATCCAAAGTTTTTTTTTAGAAAATTATAGTTTTGGTAAACAACTGTTTAATGTTTTCATGGCTCTATGACGCTATGTTACTGTGCCCTTACGCGACTTGAGGCACTGCACTGTTAATTTTCTCAACAGTGAATGGTGAATTAGTACACCAGGTCAGAAATTTTGAGCCGTGAATTCAAGTCTGTCCGTCCGGTTCTCCGTAAACACGGTAACTTTCTAAAAGAGAAGGCTAAGAGTTTTGAAAATTTCAAGATAGTTCGAGGTCTGACTGCGCCGGTTGAGTTCGTGAAAGTGCGAAATGATTTGGAAAAATCATCTTTGAAAATATCGGTATCTCAGAAATTATTCGCCATAACCTGCTGATATGGCAAATCGTTGAAATGAATCTCATAAAATTTAGCTCCGAATGTAAAGAAACATTTTTTGATGTGGTGCCGAGAAATTCGATTTAGACCATATAATTCTGTGATTTCATCACTTGAAATGTCGATTTTATAAAACGACATTATTTGTCGCACTGACGGCCGGTTTGGCGAGTCTCGAAAACAGGACCGAACCTCAAAATGTCAAATCAGAATGATCATAGATCAGTTTATTTCTCACTAAACAAATTAATTTGACATCGCTGTAAAGTGTCATTTTATTCAAATGTCAGAAACCGGGGGCGAGTTTCATGAAACGCACCTCGGGGAAAATTCAAATAGCCAGGTCTTTCGATTTGTTGACTGAATTTGACTTCAGCAGGTCGAGATAATTAATATTAATGGCATATACCCCAAACTAACAGAAGCAGGTTATTGTTCGGATACACTTTCTTCTGATTAATCAATTAGGTTAATTAAAAGGCTTTCCCTTATATGTATATTAAACTGAACAAATGGTTTTGTTTGTGTTCCACTAATCCTAGATCATTTCCCAAACTATAAGGGGCCAATTTGAATGTTTTCATCCCGGCCTTCACTTCATATTACGAATAGAAGCAGTGATTAAAACCGTAAATAACCAGATTTCACCAACTCCATGGAACAATATTACGAATATATCTGCGCTTTCCAATATCGAAAGTAATACTCTTCTAGTAACAATAATACGCCTAACTGTATGCAATGTTTGTTTGGTATTTATCGAATGGTTGCGAAATTTTTTTGGGGCGACACAATCCTTCAAATTAACATTTGAATATCTGACTTCACTGAACGAATATTAAGCGAACTCTTTAGGCAATTTTCTCAGTATGGACGATAAACGTATAAAATAATAATCTAAAATACTAAATCACCGATATCATCAAATGAAGGTATAAATCGCGTAACTTGAAATAACAGTTGTACTGATTTCGTAACCGTTACATTTATCATGCCCTATGCTGTTATGGTTTTTCATTTTCTGTTTTTATTTTGTGTCGGCCTCATTCATATGCCGTTATGATTGTATACATTATATTATAAACAATGTAATTTCGAAGCCGCTTCTGACCTATCCTATAATTCACACTGTTCATTGTTTAGATTAACACCATTAAAGAACTTTTTGAAAGAGAATACTCACAAAAAAATTAAGTTACAACATTCAGTAAATTGCGATTATTTAAAAACATCTGGGGAAATACAATGCATTTCCCTGTATAAGTTGGAAAATATATAATGGGAAGATAACTTATATTGAGTTCTATGACAATTCGTAGCAGAGAAACGAGAAAAAGATTCAAGTGGGCTTTTCGGAAGCACTGAGCGGGTTAACCCGATCACTGATCCTAGTGTTCGGAAAGTAATCTGATATTTGTCAAAGTAGTCCAGTTGATTGGGTTAATTCTCAATAATCACGCTTACTCTCCCTGAGTCGGATTTTAATACTAGTAGAATATTCACACAAAAAAAGCAACCGTGATCAGTGTTTCTGTAATGACCCTCGGGGGGAGAAATGATCGGGTTATCCCGATTACCTGGATGACAGATTTCAGATTTCGGAACGTACCTGGCATCTGTCAAAATTTCAAATCACGGTTAGTTTCGGTATAGCGAACTGGAGAGAAGTGTTTCGTGATAGGAAAAAATCACGGAGTGGGCGACATCTACTTTTAATCGATATAACTACCCGAGATATGGGAAAAGTGTGAAATATTTGTATGATTTTGAGTCATTTATGTACCGAAAGTGATATATTTAGATGATAATTTATGGACAATTGTTTCAAATAAACTGTATACGAGCTGAAAATGCAGCGGATTGTAAGAGATAAGTGGGAATAAGATCCCGAAAAATGTGCTCTGTTCCTCAGTACTCAACATATAGTTTGAAATTTCTTTGCATAAATTCCCGTTGAATCCCAAGACAGTAGAAAAATGGCAGACAATCTTGGAGATTGGGAAACGTATCTTAAAGAATATGTTACTTTGCAGCAAGCACTTCCTGAAAGATGATTTTTTTTATCGTAAGTTCAATAATTTTCCATAATATAGTGGTCATTTGCTATCACATTCACGTTTACCCACATAATCAAAAATGTCAGTAGTGGTTACCTCGACTTTCAAAGGAATTATTATTGATTTCGCAATCTTAAAAAAATTTTTGATTTACTTGTTATGAAAGACAGAAATGACAGAATAATTTTGACCACCTTTCGACCCGACATCTTGTGATTTTCTGTGCCATCTAGCGGTACCTGATTTTTTTTCCTATAAACTGGAGAAAAGAGTTTTGTGATTGTTTTTATGGCGAAAAATGTGATTTGAAGTGATTAAATTATATCTGTATGATTTTTAAACTAATCGAGACCACCAGGTTCGTCTTCACTTATCTTGCCTAAATACGTAAGAACTTGGAATTTTCTAGAAATCTTGTGGTATTTTTTCCAGATATTGCAATTTTGTTATCTGCGGGAAATTTCCTTATCTAGTGTACAATGTTTGAATGAAATTAAACGGAAAATATTCAAAGAATATGAATTTCGAAATATCCCGAAGTTAATGGATTTTTATACAGCCGTGCGGAAAAAGCAATTTTCCGCACCGATATCCGTGCGGAAAATCAGTTTTTCCGCACCGTGCGAAAAAATCTTGGGTGAATAGCTATTTTTTTCAAACGTACAGAAACAGGTTATTTCTACATGATGAAACAGACAAATTTTCCACACGAAGGTTTCATCATTTCCCTTTATATTTCAAAATTTATCAAAATCATTTAAAATAGTAAACCAACCTATCTAATTTTCCTCCAAAACCACTCGAATATCAGGAATAATGTTACAAAACCTATCCGACATTTGTTCCATCTTCCATCCCTAGGGAACGGCGGGTCGGATCAGCTGACGTCATCCGCGGATAACAATGGAGGGAAAGGGGGTGCGACCACCCCCATTTAGGGTAGTTTGCACGGCGGAAATCCGGCCTGCGAGAAGCGGTTAAGGGCGGTTTTGGTTGTCATCGATTTTTCACGAACAATTTTGCAATTTCAGACGTATAGCTGACGATTCAATTTTTAGGGGAGGCACTCGCCATTCGTGTGAGCGAGGGATGAAAAAATTACAACATAAGCTTGTGGGGTGTCATTAGATAGGTCTTTAGAAATTGAATGAAAGTTTTGTGATGACTTTTTCGTTGAGTAAATGGTTTGTGAGGTATTTGCTTGTTGAGTTGTCGAAAGAGGGCGCCCTCCTCCCTCTAATTTTTCAAAAACTTTGGAAAAGAGTACTTTTAACGTAATTTGGTTGGAAAAAAATATGTTTTGTGGTTCTTTTTGCGTGCTGACGACGAGATAATTAATTGAATTTATGCGACATTATGAAAACAACTGCGTATGTTCGTTCTTATTTATCTACCCTTCTCATTACTTAATGGCTTCGAAGCACGGAAAAAATAGCATTATATACATAGTGAGGCCATTTCGTTGAACTTCTTCAATTCTATTTCGAAATAATACTCGATGGTTCAACTAGATAGATGTGAGGTTAGAGTTTATGTCATTGTCGGAGCTAAAACATTGCGGTGAATGTAATCGAATGAATCAATTAATTATTACTAGTTTTGTGTTTGTTCCAACGAGAATCGACGGTAATGCAATAACATGGCAAGAATTCGGTCGATCATAACAGTCGATAGAAATCGAACAAGAACCCAGATACGAAGAAATTATTTTCTGCATTTAAATAGTCAGCAGTTCACCTTGACTACAATTCTATCGATTGCAATAAATTTATTACTCCTTAGTCACGAGTTTTTCACTTCGTTTCCTGGTAATCTACCCATCATTTTCTGCTCTGAAGCTGGAGGATTTAATTTTAATTATTGCTCGATCATACGATATTTCTAAGAAAGTCCCACAGAAGATCATGAAATATCGCGTGCTACAAGGGAACATAGAATGTCATTAGATATGACATATGATACGAGCTGAGCCCCTTGACCTAGTTTCCAATTGAGCGCTCGATATTCCAGATTCTATGATTCTAATTTCGATAGTTTTCACGCAATGAATTTTTGCTAATTTAATTCAGTGGGGCTTTACGAAACTGATCGAATTACTTTGATTATGTCAATTTTGAATAATCGCGCTTAACCTCCCTAATAGAAGCTATAATATCATAGAATTCGGGCAATTTAAAGGGACCGAAAAAGGTCTATTTCAGAATGGGTAAATCTGGTTGTGAATTGAATGCGTTTTTTATTGACATGATAGTGTGATCGAATGAGAATTGGCCTTTCCCGAATTTCATTCAATCGCTTCAAAACGACTCTTATCATTACTTCTTCATAATTGAGGTTTGAAACAATGAGCGATGACTAATTTACTGGCAATGTTGATAATAAGGATTCTATGTAATAATATATAATAACATTCGTCACGCTATTTCTGTCGCAACGTGCGCATTTAACGATAAAAAATTTATTGACTTGCATATTTTCGTAATAAAACGATTAGGTACGTTGAGTGCAGATGGCATCTCAGCAGTTCCGCGATCTGGGTTTCTGTGTCGCAGACCATAGAAATTTGTAAGTTGATGAGAACCATAAAAAGGAATATCCCATAAAAAAGAAAGGAGTCGATTGTAGAAGAACGGTTGGCGATATCAAAAGAAAGCTGGTCGCTATAATAAATATAACAAATAACGATATACGGAGGCAATCGTAAAATTATTTCATCAAGTTTATCAAAAAGTTATCTTAATTTATTGTTTGCGGTCATAGAGATTGGAGTCAATACTCCATTCCTGTTTCACCTGAGATAGCATAGAATAATGAAGTAAGATTCGTTTTCTACCCGAAGAATTGTGGATAATTTTTATAGAACTGCTAACCCTCGCAATTTTTTAGTTATTGATATAAAAAAATACCCTTTTGTCTATTATTTTCAACAATTTGTGATGCACACCTAAAATATTTTCCTTTAGTGTTAATTTTTTTTTAGGTTAACGTTGCTGTTTACTACGAAGCTTTATGCCCTGATTCAATCAAATTCTTCACGAAACAACTTTACCCATCATTGACTGACCCCAAACTAGCACAATACGTCAATTTGACTTTGGTGCCTTATGGAAAATCAACAGTGAGTACCTTTCTTATTTTTTTTTATGCGCTTCTATGGTTGTTAATGCAAAAGGACGACATACGTTTTTTCCACGAAAGATAAAAGTATTCGATGAATCATAATTTATCACTTGAATTCCTTTACGTACGTATTTTTAATGGAATATTTGGGATTCCCAACCATTTTCTAGAACAGTCGAAAATTTTCATATAAAGTGCAATGAAAAATGAAAACTTGACCACAAGTTCACGTCATTGAATACATAATGTATCACTTTAATTTCAGAATTTATTTATAACTACGATAGTTTAATCGAAAATGTGGAAAATTTCAAAATTTGTATAAATATGTTGGCTCATAACTAGACATCAGATCAGTTTGCTGGCATTTTCTTCGTTTCCTGAACATGACCCGGATCGGATATGACGTCATTATTTCGTTGTATAAATGTCGCGGTCAAAAATGTATCTATGGATCCATCAAAATCTGCTAATCTGCATAGAATAATACCGAACCACGTCAACGAATATGCACAAGTTTTTTTCTATTCAATAATGCTCTATGTTAAAGTACTGGGAACCAAAAAAATATTGTCCTTCGAATAATATATAAGTCGACTTTTAAGAGCAATAAACGCAATCAAGAAACACGATTTCAACCAGATAAAATCATCCCTTTCAGAACAAGGAGGAGAATGGCCAGATCATGTTCACCTGTCACCATGGCGAGGGAGAGTGCAGAGGAAACAGACTTCAAGCTTGTGCCCTTAAGCACGTCGAAGATGGCAAAAATTCTGAAGGTCTCGGTTATAACACGATGACCGCTTCTTTCATAAACTGCCTCATGGGAACAGTAGAAAGGAATGCGAACGACACTAAATATCCAACGGACACCTGTGCTCAAAAAAGCAACATCACCAATTTGGTAGCCAATATCGAGAAATGCCAAGGAGATGCTGAAGGTAAATAGGAAAATTTCATGTAGAGACTCTTTCGTTAACACTAGAAATGTTGTTTTTCAGGAGCACTTCTGCTGAAAAACCTAGGAGACTTAACCGACAAACTCAACCCAAAGTTGACTTCAGTTCCCACCATTGTCTTCAACGATGAACATAAAGCTGAAGAGTCGAAGATGGCCAATGATAACTTCAAGAAAGTCCTGTGTAGCCACATCAACGGTACCAAACCAGCCGTTTGCAACAGCGCTGCGTTGCTTGGACTGAACAGTTTGATGGTGCTGTTCGCTTTAGTCAGCTATTTCTTCTGAACATCCAAATTTTCCTCGTCATCCATTTGATCAATAAATTGTTGACCAAAATTCTCTGAAAGAACCCCGAAGGCCTTCAAGCAAGTGGAGATTATTTTTAGGAAAGTACTTAAATTTTATTAGAGCCCCATACTTAGTTAAACCGTTTGTACTTATACTAGTGAAAATCGTACATATCTCAGTAATTAACAGCATCTTCAGATAATGTGGTTTAAATGTCTCATACGTAGGATAAGAATGTATTTTATTAGATTGTAACACCAGCTTTTTTCATGGTTTTCTGTCGAGACTTGCACGTCCAAAAGAATCGTTTCGATATCTACCACGAGTGTACAGATGCCGTGCCATGGACGTCAAAATGTTTGTGATAATAACAAATTGGTATTTTATTACAAATTTCATTTTTCGCCAAAGTCTGCTTGGCAACCCATGGATAGTTCTTACTTTTGATATGACTTAAGATATTTTAACGAGCTTAATTGCTTTAGATGTGCATACTTTTAAAATGGGTGTGATCAGCCTTACAGGTCATTTTAAAAATCAATTACAATTTACTTAAATAGATATTCTATAGTTTCAGATTTATAGTTTTTATAAGTGTAATATTGTAAGAGGTTTTAAATTTCAAATAAAATTCTTAATTTATTTGGTTTATCTATCGCTTCCTTTTTGCACAATTCTGTTAAATTGGGTGATTACTGAGGAAAATGATGTATTCAAAATTTAAAGAAAAATTTGAGAAGCTCTGACGTGAAGTCAAGAGCTTTTGCGCGCTTCTGTGTTGCCAAACGGAATTCAGTGTTCATCCTCAGTATGACAAATATTGTCGTTTTATTTTTATAAACCTCAAAAGAAGGAATCACCGTATTCTATCGACAATATCAGGAAACATTTATTCTTCTTCTGTGTACCAAAATGGCCTTCATTGTCAATATGACAAATACTGTCATTTTATTTCTATAAACTTCAAAAGATGGAATCACCGAATTATATTGAAGATATCAGAAACAAACATTTTCTTCTGTGTACCAGAATGGCCTACATGTTCATTGTCAATATGACAAATACAGTGAATTTATTTTTTTAAACTGCGAAAGATGGAATCCCCGAATAATATTGATGAATATATCAGAAAAATTCATTTTTCTTCTGGCTACCAAAATAACCTTCAGTGTTCATTGTCGGTATGACAAATACTGTCATTTGATTTTTATAAACTTCGAAAAATGGAATCACCGAATTCTATTGTAAATATCAGAAAAAAATCATTTTTCTTATGTGTACAATGGCCTTCATTGTTCATGGTCAATATGACAACTACTGTGAATTTATTTATGTAAACTTCAAAAGATGGAATCACCAAATTATATTTTGAATAAATCAGAAAAATCCATTTTTCTTCTGTGTACCAAAATAGCCTTCAGTGTTCATTGTCAGTATGACAAATACAGTGAATTTATTTTTATAAACTTCAAAAGATGGAATCACCGAATTCTATTGAAAATATCAGAAAAAATTCATTTTTATTTTGTGTAGCAAAAGGCCTTCATCGTTCCTTATCAGTATTGAAAGTATTGTCATTTTATTTCTATAAACTTCAAAAGATGGAATCATCGAATTCTATTGAAAATATCAGAAAAAAATCATTTCTCTTCTGTTACCAATATGGTCTTCATTGTTCATTTTCAATATGACAAATACTGTAAATTTATTTTCATAAACTTCAAAAGATGGAATTACCGAGTTATATTGAATAATCAGAAAAATTCATCTTTCTTCTGTGTACCTAAATGGCCTTCAGTGTTCATGTCAGTATGACAAATACTGTGAATTCATTTTTATAAACTTCAACTGATGGAATCCCCGAATTGTATTGAATATATCAGAAAAACTTTTTATTTCATACAAAGAAAAGTTTCTCAAAGGCACCACAATAATAAAGCGCATGAATGAACTGATGGAGAACTAAATTGAAAAGTGCACTGAATGGAACGTCGTCGTCGATCGAAAAGAGTAGCAGGTAGATCGGTTTCTGGCTCATTTGCCTTCATCAGTAGCCGATGAAGAACAACATGAAATGCAGAACTTATATTCCAAGCGATAAGACGCGCCTTTTCCGCATGTCCATTCATCGATTTATTATTGTTTATTGTGGTGCCTCAAATGGCGAGAAACTTTTCTTTGTATGCATTTCATGGCGATGGTCGCGTTATCGGGATTTTTCCACTTCCCAGATATCGCATATGAAACTCAAAATAAGTACTCGCGAAACAACCAAGGGAAAAAGGAAAGTACGTGAAAATCTATTTCTGAAGGAACTGATGGAAAAAATTGTAGACAATCTCCCGAATAAAGTATTGAGTTTTTTTTCGTGGAGCTGAGATATTTTTGAAGAAATCATCACTTTCTCCCATTCTCCAAGTGTAAATATCTCTATTTTTCCTTCAAATCCGTTTCACTGGCCGGAATGAGCGAAAGTGTTCATCAGGGTAGAAAAGAAGGAATCACCGTATTCTATCGACAATATCAGGAAACATTTATTCTTCTTCTGTGTACCAAAATGGCCTTCATTGTCAATATGACAAATACTGTCATTTTATTTCTATAAACTTCAAAAGATGGAATCACCGAATTATATTGAAGATATCAGAAACAAACATTTTCTTCTGTGTACCAGAATGGCCTACATGTTCATTGTCAATATGACAAATACAGTGAATTTATTTTTTTAAACTGCGAAAGATGGAATCCCCGAATAATATTGATGAATATATCAGAAAAATTCATTTTTCTTCTGGCTACCAAAATAACCTTCAGTGTTCATTGTCGGTATGACAAATACTGTCATTTGATTTTTATAAACTTCGAAAAATGGAATCACCGAATTCTATTGTAAATATCAGAAAAAAATCATTTTTCTTATGTGTACAATGGCCTTCATTGTTCATGGTCAATATGACAACTACTGTGAATTTATTTATGTAAACTTCAAAAGATGGAATCACCAAATTATATTTTGAATAAATCAGAAAAATCCATTTTTCTTCTGTGTACCAAAATAGCCTTCAGTGTTCATTGTCAGTATGACAAATACAGTGAATTTATTTTTATAAACTTCAAAAGATGGAATCACCGAATTCTATTGAAAATATCAGAAAAAATTCATTTTTATTTTGTGTAGCAAAAGGCCTTCATCGTTCCTTATCAGTATTGAAAGTATTGTCATTTTATTTCTATAAACTTCAAAAGATGGAATCATCGAATTCTATTGAAAATATCAGAAAAAAATCATTTCTCTTCTGTTACCAATATGGTCTTCATTGTTCATTTTCAATATGACAAATACTGTAAATTTATTTTCATAAACTTCAAAAGATGGAATTACCGAGTTATATTGAATAATCAGAAAAATTCATCTTTCTTCTGTGTACCTAAATGGCCTTCAGTGTTCATGTCAGTATGACAAATACTGTGAATTCATTTTTATAAACTTCAACTGATGGAATCCCCGAATTGTATTGAATATATCAGAAAAACTTTTTATTTCATACAAAGAAAAGTTTCTCAAAGGCACCACAATAATAAAGCGCATGAATGAACTGATGGAGAACTAAATTGAAAAGTGCACTGAATGGAACGTCGTCGTCGATCGAAAAGAGTAGCAGGTAGATCGGTTTCTGGCTCATTTGCCTTCATCAGTAGCCGATGAAGAACAACATGAAATGCAGAACTTATATTCCAAGCGATAAGACGCGCCTTTTCCGCATGTCCATTCATCGATTTATTATTGTTTATTGTGGTGCCTCAAATGGCGAGAAACTTTTCTTTGTATGCATTTCATGGCGATGGTCGCGTTATCGGGATTTTTCCACTTCCCAGATATCGCATATGAAACTCAAAATAAGTACTCGCGAAACAACCAAGGGAAAAAGGAAAGTACGTGAAAATCTATTTCTGAAGGAACTGATGGAAAAAATTGTAGACAATCTCCCGAATAAAGTATTGAGTTTTTTTTCGTGGAGCTGAGATATTTTTGAAGAAATCATCACTTTCTCCCATTCTCCAAGTGTAAATATCTCTATTTTTCCTTCAAATCCGTTTCACTGGCCGGAATGAGCGAAAGTGTTCATCAGGGTAGAAATTTCATTCTCAAAAATGTATATCGAAACATATTACTATGCTAAAAAATCGTTAGAATGTAGACATTTCCCCGAATAAAGTATTGAGTTTTTTTTCGAAGTCGTGGGGCTGAGATATCTCTGAACAAATTCTCACTTTCTCCCATTTTCAAGTGTAAATATCTCTATTTTTCCTTTAAATCCCTTCCACTGGCCAGAATGAGCGAAGGTAGGTATTCAATTATAACCTCATAGTTGAGGATAGAAATTTTAGTCTCAAAAACTCGAAAATGTATAACAAAACATATTATTATGCTAAACAATCGTTAGAATTCTAGACATTTTCCCGAATAAAGTATTGAGATTTTTGAGCGCTCGTACTACTTACACGAGGGCCATATTGCTATATCATTTCGTCATGATGTCTGTATTTTTCGAATTTTAAGCCGAAAATCGACTAGGTTCGACTCACTGATGACGAATCCGTCGGAAAATTCGAGTCTGTCCGTCCGAATACACGATAACTCTCGAACGGAACGACTTAGAAAAATTATAACTTCCGAAGGGAAAGGCCGAGGAACTTGAAATTTTCATGGTAGATTTGGAACGCGAATGTCGCGGTCACGTTCATCAATGAGCAAAATTAGATTAGGGCTTCCGTAAATATAGTCGTTTGAAATTTAGATTTCTTGATCTTTTCGAAACTACGGATTTGATCGTGTCGAAATTTTTTATTTTAATGGAGAATGATATATTCAAGCTACATTTTTTTCAGATCGCATGACCAGAATCATAGAAAATTATAACTTACGAACGGAAAGGCCTAGGGACTTGAAATTTTCAGGATAGGTTCGGATTGCGAATTTCGCGATCAGTTTCATCAATTATCAAAATTAGAGCAGGGGTTCCGTAAATATGGCCGTTCAAAATATTTTTTTCCTGATAATTTCGAAATTACTCATTGGATTGAAATGAAATTCTGCGCATAGATGAAGAATAATGTATTCAAACTACGTGGAAAATTTTGTCCAGATCGCATTACCAAGACCATAGATAATTCTAGCGAATAATCGAAAAAAAAAAATGGTCAGCTGAAGCACTGACGTGAAATCTGGAGTTTCGCCTTAGTTTGAAAATTTTTTGAATGTGTCACTTTTTCCCATTTTCAAGGGTAAATATCTCTATTTTTCCTTTAAATCCGTTTCACTGGCCGGAATGAGCGAAAGTATTCATTCATAACCTCATAGTATCAGGGTAGAAATTTTTTTTAGTCTCAAAAACAATTATAACAAAACATATTATTATGCTAAAAAATCGTTAGAAATCATTACTCACCTCTATTTCTTACTCCCATTCAGTTCTTTCCATTTTTTATTCGTCCAGACAGAATTGAAATTGATCACGAATTCTTCATCTGTGAATCCAACTTGATCGTTTGAGATCATTCTCAAAATTACAGTTATTTGGCCAAAATGATAACGCTCTTCCTCATAGAAGTAAGCAACACGATGAATAAAAAAACAGCAGTATATCCCAACAATTTTGTGTAGATTTGTTTATTTTGGTTCAAAAAAAGTACGGTTTTCATTTTTATCACTACACTTTTTTTCATAAAACTTACTATGCCATTATATCTTACACATCATAGAGAGAGACTTAACGTTTTAAAAATTTAAACGACCTACTATCCATCAAATCCTAAAACCCCTCCCCTCAAATAAAGATTGCAGGTTATAACTAAATTAAAATTCTTAATAGTCATAATGTTTTATTCAGGTAGCCTTGACAAAGCTCCGTCTTATTAAAAACTTATGAACTATTTTAAACTTCTGCGTTACATAAAGAACAAATAAACCCTTCTGGTATCAACTAATTGGGTTAATTGTCATAATTAATTACCCTCATTTTACATAAATTCTGTAGAGGCATTAATTTCAGTTCGTTCGCAATTGTCACAACTCCCTCACGAAGATCAATCGATAGAAGTTCACCTGTAGCTTCTCTTTCTTCCCCAATGATAACCTGAAACAAAAAAATTCAAAGAGTGACATACCCAACGCTAGGTTGAAAAAGTGACATACCTTGAAAGCGTCTCCACTTTGCGGACAGATAGGATCCAAGTGATCCGACATGATGTTGACCACCCGATCCTCCTCAGGCAAAAAGACGGAACACATGGAACCCGAAATACTCCTGATGACACCGGTTTGTCCAACGAGTCCTGGATCATCGTGACTATCCCTGATCCTAACCTCTATATCGACCGTGTGCCAATCCGTCATCGGAGGGACGTCCAATCCGGCTCCAGGCGTCTGGGGGTTATATGGCATGCCCGGACTGTTCGGGCTGTACCCCGAGCTCGGTGTATTGTACGGATTGTTGCTCGCTGGAGATTGTCTGTACCCTATCGAGGGACTTGGCGTTGAAGCTGCACCTGAAAGATTCATTTATAAAGTTTCAAGCTACAATTTTAGTTGAGGGAACACTCACTTTGATATCCTGGACTGTAGTTATTCTCATACATAGTACCAGGTGTCTGCGGGGTGAACGGCCCGTTCATCTGATAACCAGGAGTACTTGGGTTGTAACCCGGAGATGGGTAAGTGTTGGGCACCGCAGGATCCCATTCGGAATGCGCATTCGGAGTCCTAGACCCGTCGTGTATCGGCGTCATGCTGCCGTAGCTGTGAAGCGGGGTGCGCGAACCGGCATCGTGCATCGGCGTCTTGTTCCCGGTATCCCTGTATAGCGGGGTCTGGTTTCCTGCGTAAGCCGGAGTCCTGCCGTAGCTGGAGATGCTTCCGTCCCGACTGGGGGTACCAACATCGGCTATGTGATTCCTATCCACAGAAATCGTCTGGCAGGACGTGTGTAGCTCGACACGAGCAGTGGCTTGAGTTGCGTCCTTAACGATCCCAATGTTGCCTTTATACGGACCTTTGGTGATCTTGATGGTTGTTCCGATGAGATCCCTGTCTCTTGTAACCCTTCCGTGTCCCCCACCGTGCCTGGGTGTTTGAAAACCACCCCCGGATGCTGAGGCTGAACCACCGCTGGAGGGATGCATCGGGGAGCTCCTCCTGGGCGACATGAACTCCAGTCCGGTCGATATTTCCTGGTTTGCCACGGCTTTATTCCCACCGGCCAATTGAAGATGCTTGGTTTTACACACGAATATCCCGCCGTTGTTCAAGAATTCCCTCGAGTGTAAAAACGCGAAATTCCTATATAGATGTTTAATTTCTCCGGAGAACCCGGAATGTGGCCCATCTATCACCTTAACCATATCTTTACGATGCAAACTGTTCCTGTAGTAATCCAAAGCGGCTGTGAACCGATTCAAACGCCGTTTTTGTAGGGACCCCGGCCTGCATTCCACGACCTTCCCGTGCATGTTTAGGATGTGGAAGTTCTCCCGTTCCAAACGAACGATGACACCCACAGTTTCCGAATCTAAATTCACCATATCGCCCCATTCGAATTTCCCGAGGGAGTCCACCCCGCTGGCCATATCGGTGCAAAGTTGAAGATCCTTGGGTAGGACCTCCATTTCGTGCATTGTCAAATCGGAGATCAACACGACCCTGTTACTCTCAACTCTAACCACCAGTCCGGTATCCCCTTCGTACCTCCCGGAGAGCACTTTAACGTGGTCTCCCATCTGGAAGTATTTCCTCAGTTCGGAAGCCTGGAAGACCAGCATGTCCCGCAACTCCTCATGCTTCGGCATAATCGATATCATAGGTCCATCGATACTGATGATTTTACCCTGGAGGTTTATCAACTCCCCTTCAGTCACCTCTACGTTGTCTCCAGCACTGAACGAATGAGCAACCGTCTTATCCTCTTTCTCGGCAGGCAACTCTAAGTCGATACCTTCCGGCTGTTCCTCAAACCTCTCCAACTCGCTCAAAGTAGGCTTAACGCCGTCTACGATAACAGCGCTCAACGAGAAAGTCTTGTACAGGAATCCTTTTCGGGAGTATCTGTTATTCTCGAATATCATAAAATCACCGTCAGTCGATACTTCACCACCGATCGCTCTGATCGCTTCCGGATCGAAAGGTTTCGCTGGGGGATGTCGCTTCCTTTTACGTTTTTCCGCCTCGTTGTCCGACTGGGTGGTCCTCAACGCACCCCTCAACTTCGTGTAATCAATCCTGGGCAACAGCTTCAAATGAACTTGGTTCTGGGCCATATCGAAGTAGTCGACTTGGGCTATATCGTCTTTATATAATCCACGTTTAAGTCGCACCCATTGCTTCAATTTAAGACCGGTCTGTTCCTTGACTACCCTCAGAACATCCGTCATTTCCTTGATAGGGACCATCTGTTGTTTCCAAACCCCCATTCTGAGGGTGCCAACGTTTTCTATGGCTGATTTGACGTGGGGTTGTTTGTAGGCTTCAATATAAATGTAACCTTTAACGCCTTCAGGAGCAACAACAGACTTGACCTGCAGTGGAGTATTTGTGCTATTATAAGCCAAGAACTTCCTCATCAAGTGGAGAGCTGTTGATTTTTCTTCGCCGATGCGACATTTTACCATCCATAAATTTGGATCTCTGAAAAATAACAAAATTTATGTTTAAAATAGATTTATTGAATAAACACTGTCAAACAATTTGAGCAAATCAAAAATGACTCATTTGTTCTTTTACCTCAAAACCGTTTACAAATTCCTCAAATTGTTCGATTGTGGGGCATCCTATAAATGATATGTTTAAAATAGATTTATCAAATAAACACTATCGAACAATTTGAGCAAATCAAAGGTGATTTATTTGTTCTTTTACCTCAAAACGTTTACAAATTCCTCAAATTGTTCGATTGTGGGGCATCCTATAAATGATATGTTTAAAATAGATTTATCAAATAAACACTATCGAACAATTTGAGCAAATCAAAGGTGATTTATTTGTTCTTTTACCTCAAAACCGTTTACAAATTCCTCAAATTGTTCGATTGTGGGGCATCCTATAAATGATATGTTTAAAATGGATTTATCAAATAAACACTATCGAACAATTTGAGCAAATCAAAGGTGATTTATTTGTTCTTTTACCTCAAAACCGTTTACAAATTCCTCAAATTGTTCGATTGTGGGGCATCCTTTAAATGATATGTTTAAAATAGATTTATCAAATAAACACTATCGAACAATTTGAGCAAATCAAAGGTGATTTATTTATTCATTTACCTCAAAACCGTTTACAAATTCCTCAAATTGTTCGATTGTGGAGCATCCTTCAAATGATATGTTTAAAATAGATTTATCGAATAAACACTATCGAACAATTTTAGCAAATCAAAGGTGATTGATTTGTTCTTTTACCTCAAAACCGTTTACAAATTCCTCAAATTGTTTGATTGTGGGGCATCCTATAAATGACATGTTTAAAATAGATTTATCAAATAAACACTATCGAACAATTTGTGCAAATCAAAGGTGATTGATTTGTTCTTTTACCTCAAAACCGTTTACAAATTCCTCAAATTGTTCGATTGTGGGGCATCCTATAAATGGTATGTTTAAAATAGATTTATCAAATAAACACTATCGAACAATTTGTGCAAATCAAAGGTGATTGATTTGTTCTTTTACCTCAAAACCGTTTACAAATTCCTCAAATTGTTCGATTGTGGGGCATCCTATAAATGATATGTTTAAAATAGATTTATCAAATAAACACTATCGAACAATTTGAGCAAATCAAAGGTGATTGATTTGTTCTTTTACCTCAAAACCGTTTACAAATTCCTCAAATTGTTCGATTGTGGGGCATCCTTTAAATGATATGTTTAAGATAGATTTATCAAATAAACACTATCGAACAATTTGAGCAAATCAAAGGTGATTTATTTATTCTTTTACCTCAAAACCGTTTACAAATTCCTCAAATTGTTCGATTGTGGAGCATCCTTCAAATGATATGTTTAAAATAGATTTATCGAATAAACACTATCGAACAATTTTAGCAAATCAAAGGTGATTGATTTGTTCTTTTACCTCAAAACCGTTTACAATTTCTTCAAATTGTTCAATTGTTGGGCTTCCTATAAATGATATGTTTAAAATAGATTTATCAAATAAACACTATCGAACAATTTGAGCAAATCAAAGGTGATTGATTTGTTCTTTTACCTCAAAACCGTTTACAAATTCCTCAAATTGTTCGATTGTAGGGCATCCTATAAATGATATGTTTAAAATGGATTTATCAAATAAACACTATCGAACAATTTGAGCAAATCAAAAGTGATTGATTTGTTCTTTTACCTCAAAACCGTTTACAAATTTCTCAAATTGTTCGATTGTAGGGCATCCTATAAATGATATGTTTAAAATGGATTTATCAAATAAACACTATCGAACAATTTGAGCAAATCAAAGGTGATTTATTTGTTCTTTTACCTCAAAACCGTTTACAAATTCCTCAAATTGTTCGATTGTGGGGCATCCTATAAATGATATGTTTAAAATAGATTTATCAAATAAACACTATTGAACAATTTGAGCAAATCAAAGATGATTTATTTGTTCTTTTACCTCAAAACCGTTTACAAATTCCTCAAATTGTTCGAATGTGGAGCATCCTTCAAATGATATGTTTAAAATAGATTTATCGAATAAACACTGTCGTACAATTTGAGCAAATCAAAGGTGACTTATTTATATTTATTTATAATTATCCGACTGTGCATCCTATAAATGATATTTTCATTCAGACAATTCGAATAAAAAATAGGACTCACTTTACTCCTGGAAGCAACGTTTGTTGCGTAATCTCATCGGACATCTCCTCTCCTCCATCTCCGAACCTTTTAGCAGCCGCACTATCGTCGGCATATTTCTTACGTAGATATTCCTCGATTTCATGCTCTTTCTGAGCGTCCCACATGCTAGTTCCTCTCCTTCTTCCCTCGATTTCCCTAGCGGTGGGACCGAACTCATCGACTTCATTCGGAACGATCCCATACTCCGGTGCACCTTCTTCCCATTCGTCATCGTCCTCAACTTCGTCGTCGACTTCAGCTTCATCAATGATGAAGCCTCCATATCTGTCCTTTTTCTTTTTTTTCTTACTTCTACCACCCTCGTCGCTGTCGTCTTCTTCGCTATCAACTTCTTCGGAATGGATTGATTCTCCCTCGGGTTCTTGTTCGTCTTCGACTTCTTCCGCGTCTGAGGCTTCCTTGGCTTCTGAGCCTCTAGACCTACTGCGGGATTTCGAACGAGATTTTGATCGTGATCTGGACCTGGATCTTGATACCGATTTACTGGCAGATCTACTTCTGGATCTCGACCGGGATACGGAACGAGAGCGACTTCTGGAGACCGATCTACTTCTGGCACTACCTCCCGAGCCTCTCGATTTTACAGATCCTGCATCAGATGCATTTTCGTTGTCAGAAAAATTACTATCTTCGGAGTCCGACATTTTCACTCGGGTGTCAAACTTCGCACAAAATTCGGTTGAGCACTCACCACACGGAAAGTTTATGTTTTAACACATTATTCAACGCGAATTATGGAGTTTATATCAGCCAAAAATTATTTTAATGTTGTTTATTGCAATGACGCAAACAGGAACGAATAACCTGACATGAAGAAATTCACAGCTCATAGAATATATTTCTTCTTCTATCTATGATGACACTTTTCTTTCTTCATAGATCTTGATGCTAGGTCGGCGAAAATACTTTCTGGGTCATCATCTTCTTATCTATGATGACCGTTTTCCTCATAGACTAATATATTAGTTATTTGCGATTCGTGCCGGCTAAATCCCGAACCGTTGAAATACGTTCACAAATTTGAATTTGAATTTTAGGTTACAAGTTTGAGTCCAATTTTCTGAGGCAGGTTTGAGCGGTGATTTAGAAAGATAATTCAATAATTATCAACAGGAGTGTAATGAAATTGATCTTCGTATTTCAAATGACTGTGACTTAATCTTTCTGTAAAAAAGAAATTAGAATCATCTTTAAGGTGAAGTCTGAATGAAACGATTTTATGTTTGAATAATATATGTACATGAATTCTAGGACATTGGGTTATATAACAATGAGTGAACAAAATTCTAGTTCTAGAAAAAAACAGTTTACAATTGTAATTGTTGTGTCTTCAATTGCTGCTCGAAGAAAATGAAAACAGGGCTATACATTTCCACAAATTTCATGAGAAAGAGTGCCTCAGCAGTTCGTGACACTAATGCCTTTGGCATAGTGGAAAAATGGAACGAAAAGCACAAATGATTGACTATCAGGTGTAGCTTCCAAATAATTAAACACTGTGGTCTAACTCAAATAGTGCTCCATTTTTCCTGTTGAATTATTATCAATTTCGATATATGTATTTAAAATTGAAAAAACCAATTTGTTCACCTAAAATTAAAAAACTTGACACTACACTATCAATAATCCAACCATTCACTGAAAAGTCTTCACATAAAACTCACAAAATCGAAAGAAAATCCTGAAGACTACCTGAAATAATCCATTTCACCCATATGAATTCCGAAAAGGTACTCGTTTTCCTCCATATACATATTCGTACATTTCGCAGCGCCCTCATCGGTAGTTGGAATCGCGAAATGGCTAGCGCGCGCCTATGGGCGTCGACTGAATAGAAATTATGTTGGCAATTCTGACTTCAGAACTGTCTCTTTTGACTGTAAATGTCAAAAAATTCACCTTTAAATTTCGAAAACGTAACAATGCAAATTCCCAATAATTTTAGGATGAACTGATATTATTTATTCTCGTTTTTATGTGAAACAAACATAAATTTTCACAATCAACCATGGGAATAGTACACGCAAAGGTGAATTGATGTCATAGTTGAATAAATCGCGTGATATCTATGAATTCTTTTCAGGCCCCTCATCCCCCAAAATACCCCTTAGATGATCCCCCTTTGATGTCGTTCGCTCCAAATCCTGACGATTTTCCGAAATATAACTCCGAACAAGGCGAACCAGACCCAAATGCCAAAGATATTGTTATAGAAGGAGTATCGGTAATACCTTTGAGGTTATGTGTTGAACGTTAAAATTTTGAAGAATATTTTTTGATTTCAGGCTAGAGTAGATAAAATCCATATAGATGGTCTCGAAAGGACGAAAGACGATTATGTACAAGATTGTTTCGATGATCTCTTCACTGCAACAACTTTTCAGGATGTTCTTATTGGAGCTCATAGGGCTCGTTTGAAACTTGAAGAACTGGGATGTTTCAAAAATATAGCAGTATTTGTTGACACAAGTAAAGGTGTAGGAAGTACACCAGAGGGTTTGGATGTAAGTCAATTTCAGAATTGTCGAACGGGAAATTAATTGCTCATTTTTAGGTGACTTTCAACGTGAAAGAATATAGGAGATTAACAGGAGGTGTAAGTACCCATATAGGAGATAACGAAGGGTCATTAATGGTAGGCATGAGAGCACCAAATATTTATGGCAGAGGAGAAAAAGTTCAAGTGGAATATACTCATGGTTCGAAAAAAAATACACAGTTCAGTTTGGCGTTCATAAAACCTCTCAAAGGAAAATATCGCCCCATGTAAGTTATTACTTATAATTTGTATTGTTTCTTTTAGCTTGTCAATTTTCAGAATAACTGCCAGTGTTTTTCAAAATCATTCTGAATTCGCCGCTTCCGGATTTAGGGAAAGAGGCAGAGGAGTCTTATTAGATCTCGGATTCCATTCATTCCCTTTGGTAAGCGTAGGGAAATTAGCGGTTATGGACATAACCGATTTGTCTTCCTCAGGTGAAACATAATATTCAATGGGAAGGTATTATAAGAGAACTTGGCGTAGCTGGAAAGACGACTTCCTTCGAGGTTAGGGAACAATCTGGTGTTACCCTGAAATCGGCTTTGAGGCATATATTATCTACAGATTTGAGGGATGATAATATATTTCCCACTGGAGGAACGCTTCTCCAAAATACCACGGAAATAGCTGGTTTGGGTGGCGATGTAGGATTCTGGAAAAATGATGTGTTCCTTCAATCCAACGTTTCCCTATACGAGGACATTGTGAGTGAATATGCCTATCTAAGATCAAGAGAATAACACAAGAATAGAGTATTATAGTCACATGCTGTATTTATAGTAAAACTAACATAACATAAAAGAAACCCAAGATTATTAGGTTGCATTCAAGCATTCATAGAGTATCATAATCTTCAAGTTTGTTTTTGATGTTGTGTCAATTTTAAATTAACTTTCTGCAATCAAAATAATCTTATAACGAGAAAATAATTTTAAAAGCTCATTAATTCAATTTTGGCATCAGGAACTGCAAAGTTGCCTAGGTTTTCTACAAGAAAATAACATAAGAATAGATGATTATAGTCACGTGTTGAATATATAGTAACATTAACATAACATAAAAATAACCCAAGATAATTAGGTTGCCTTCAAGCATTCATAGAGCATCATAACCTTAAAGTTTTTTTTTGATGTGTCAATTTTGAATTAACTTTCTGCAATCAAAATAATCTTATAACGAGAAAATGATTTTAAAAGCTTATTAATTCAATTTTGGCATCAGGAACTGCAAAGTTGCCTAGGTTTTCTACAAGAAAATAACATAAGAATATATGATTATAGTCACGTGTTGAATATATAGTAACATTAACATAAAATAAAAATAACCCAAGATAATGAGGTTGCCTTCAAGCATTCATAGAGCATCATAACCTTAAAGTTTTTTTTTGATGTGTCAATTTTGAATTAACTTTCTGCAATCAAAATAATCTTATAACGAGAAAATGATTTCAAAAGCTTTTTAATTCAATTTTGGCATCAGGAGCTGCAAAGTTGCTTAGGTTTTCTACAAGAAAATAACATAAGAATAGATGATTATAGTCACGTGTTGAATATATAGTAACATTAACATAACATAAAAATAACCCAAGATAATTAGGTTGCCTTCAAGCATTCATAGAGCATCATAACCTTAAAGTTTTTTTTTGATGTTGTGTCAATTTTGAATTAACTTTCTGCAATCAAAATAATCTTATAACGAGAAAATGATTTTAAAAGCTTATTAATTCAATTTTGGCATCAGGAACAGCAAAGTTGCCTAGGTTTTCTACAAGAAGATAACATAAGAATAGATGATTATAGTCACGTGTTGAATATATAGTAACATTAACATAACATAAAAATAACCCAAGATAATTAGGTTGCCTTCAAGCATTCATAGAGCATCATAACCTTAAAGTTTTTTTTTGATGTGTCAATTTTGAATTAACTTTCTGCAATCAAAATAATCTTATAACGAGAAAATGATTTTAAAAGCTTATTAATTCAATTTTGGCATCAGGAACTGCAAAGTTGCCTAGGTTTTCTACAAGAAAATAACATAAGAATATATGATTATAGTCACGTGTTGAATATATAGTAACATTAACATAAAATAAAAATAACCCAAGATAATTAGGTTGCCTTCAAGCATTCATAGAGCATCATAACCTTAAAGTTTTTTTTTGATGTGTCAATTTTGAATTAACTTTCTGCAATCAAAATAATCTTATAACGAGAAAATGATTTTAAAAGCTTTTTAATTCAATTTTGGCATCAGGAACTGCAAAGTTGCCTAGGTTTTCTACAAGAAAATAACATAAGAATAGATAATTATAGTCACGTGTTGAATATATAATAACATTAACATAAAATAAAAATAACCCAAGATAATTAGGTTGCCTTCGAGCATTCATTGAGCATCATAACCTTAAAGTTTTTTTTTGATGTTTTGTCAATTTTAAACTAACTTTCTGCAATCAAAATAATCGTATAACGAGAAAATGATTTTAAAAGCTTTTTAATTCAATTTTGGCATCAGGAACTGCAAAGTTGCCTAGGTTTTCTACAAGAAAATAACATAAGAATAGATGATTATAGTCACGTGTTAAATATATAATAACATTAACATAAAATAAAAATAACCCAAGATAATTAGGTTTCCTTCAAGCATTCATAGAGCATCAGAACCTTAAGGTTTTTTTATGTTAGTAACTTCAAATTAACTTTCTGCAATCAAAATAATTTTATAACGAGAGAATGATTTTAAAAGCTTTTTAATTCAATTTTGGCATCAGGAACTGCAAAGTTGCCTAGGTTTTCTACAAGAAAATAACATAAGAATAGATGATTATAGTCACTTGTTGAATTTATAGTAAAAATAACATAACATAAAAATAACCCAAGATAATTAGGTTGCCTTCAAGCATTCATAGAGCATCATAACCTTAAAGTTTTTTTTTATGTTGTTTCAATTTTAAATTAACTTTCTGCAATCAAAATAATCTTATAACGAGAAAATGATTTTAAAAGCTCATTAATTCAATTTTGACATTAGGAACTGCAAAGTTGCCGAGGTTTTCTACAAGAAAATAACATAAGAATAGATGATTATAGTCACGTGTTGAATATATAATAACATTAACATAAAATAAAAACAACCCAAGATAATTAGGTTGCCTTCAAGCATTCATAGAGCTTAACCTCAAGGTTTTTTTTGATGTTGTGTCAATTTTAAATTAATTTTTTGCAATGAAAATAATCTTATAACGAGAAAATGATTTTAAAAGCTCATTAATTCAGTTTTGGCATCAGGAACTGCAAAGTTGCCTAGGTTTTCTACAAGGAAATAACATAAGAATAGATGATTATAGTCACTTGTTGAATTTATAGTAAAAATAACATAACATAAAAATAACCCAAGATTATTAGGTTGCCTTCAAGCATTCTCAGAGCATCATAACCTTTAAGTTTTTTTATGTTTGTCAACTTCAAATCAACTTTCTGCAATCAAAATAATTTTATAACGAGAAAATGATTTTAAAAGCTTATTAATTCAATTTTGGCATCAGGAACTGCAAAGTTGCCTAGGTTTTCTACAAGAAAATAACATAAGAATAGATGATTATAGTCACGTGCTGAATTTATAATAAAAATAACATAACATAAAAATAACCTAAAATTATTAGGTTGCCTTTAAGCATTCACAGAGTATCATAACTTTTGAGTTGTTTTTATGCTGTGTCAATTTCCAAATTAACTTTCTGCAATCATTATTAATTATTATTTGAAATGCTTATTAATTCAATTTTGGCATCAGGTCCTCCAAAGTTGCCTAGGTTTTGGATTAATGAGGGGCCTAGGCAATGATATGAAGTTGGGTCTTTCCGATATGTTTTACCTCGGAGGTCCACTGTCGCTCAGAGGATTTCAAACCAGAGGAGCAGGCCCCCATTCAGACGGAGATGCCACCGGAGCCCTCGCATATTGGGCTGCGGGTCTCCACCTATTCACCCCACTTCCCTTCCGTCCAGGAAGAGGTGGACTGGGTGAATTGTTCAGAACTCATTTTTTCGTCAACACAGGAAACGTAGGGGAATTTCAACTAGGTATTTTATGTCGTTTTGAGATGGTTTCTGTTTTTTTATTCCTTTGTTTCAATTTGCAGGAGGAGAACCGATTACGAATGTTTTAGGAAATAATTTACGACTATCCTATGGTGTCGGTCTAGCCCTCCGATTAGGAAATATGGCCAGAATAGAGCTAAACTACTGCATACCACAAATCTTCGATGAAAATGACCTAACACAACCAGGGGTCCAGTTTGGTATCGGAGTTAGATTTTTGTGAGAATCTGATCATTCAGTATAGTATTCACAATTCGCACCATTTGTACAAAGTGGCTAATATTGGTGGAACTTTTACCATCTGAAATTTATGTATTGTGGAAGTTATTAATAAAGTTGTTAACTTTTTAATGTTTTTGATTGTTTATTATTATAAGTGGGAGGTCCTGAAAATTCCAGACTTTTTGAGCGCTCGCTCTACTTACACGTTATTAGGCCAAATTCGACTATGGGTTCCGTAAATATGGTCGTTTGAAAATTCATTTTCTCGATAATTTCAAAACATTTTAATTTTTAATCCAACGAATTATTGAATAAAAATTTCTTATATTTCTGTAACAGCTGATTCGGCATAATTGACAAAGAGCTGCTATCATTGTTTTGACAGCTGTCAAAAATTTCTTCAAATGGTTTCTAAAACTGGAAAATGTTAATCTACCTACAAGGTGAAGGAACGAGCGCTCAAAAGCTCCTGACACCCATTATCTTGATAAATTGGTAATTTTCCAAGTATCATCCAACATAAGAAAATAATAGAAGAACAATGTTTGATCTGTGATCAACCATAAAGTAACCATCCCACATAGGGGTTCTGAAAGAAAAATAAATACTAGACAATCTTTGATATCTGAGTTTTTGAACATTTGTATTCCGTTTTTGCAGTGATTTCACGTCAAATCTCCCAATTGGGCCGCTTATTCCGACTGTTAATGATACTCTCTATTGTTCTGTGCTTTCTACGCCACTGGATTCTTATATAACTGTCACTTCAAGATCAAGGAGAAGTTTTCTGCTAGGATTGAGGAAAAGGTGCGAACTATTTTTGGACTACCTCTCCAAGAGATCTCAATTGTTTAAATTTACATCCAATCTATTTTTTCGTGGGGTGCAATATCCACTCGAATCGATTATAAATAGATACTAAAAAGAAATATTAATATCCAAAGTCAACATATTGTAGTGACATATCGAAGTGTTATGTTGGCATTCCTACAATTGTTTCTATTTTCTAGACGTTCGCTAATGGCAAGCTGTGTAGTGAAAATTGATACAAATCAGTGAAATTATTAAAAGTACAAACGAGACTAACGAATTTTGGATTTATTGATGCGATTGAGCATTGCACAATGATAGTTGAACAACCCGAAGCTTTCAAAAATTGGCTAACAGCCGTTTTGAAACCGATGTAAGTTGACCCCATATTTAGACACATTTATGAATATCTATATCGAACTTTTACATCTATCTTAATTACTTTTTATTTGTTATACACACATTTCGTGAACACGAATTATTTCCGCGAAACACGGAAAGATCGTCGAAATTCGAAACGAAAATTCCTCGTAACGTAACCTCAATTTTCATTTGCGTGGGGTGAAAGTTGAATGGGATTTTCAAATCAAACACCCGATTTTCTAGGTGTGACGCAGATCCAGCAGCACTTGCTAAATACGTTATTGCGCTAATAAAGAAAGATAAGGCTGACGACGAGCTCCGAAAAAGTATGATAGGACAGTTGGAGGTATTTTTAGAAGAAGGTGAGTATTCCGACAATTCTCATCTTCGCAACATTCTGTTTATACTTAATTTTTCTTTCAGAGACCGAGACGTTTGTAAGTCTTGTATTTCAAACTCTGCAATCCCAAGAGTATATAACGACACCAGTGATACCGAACGCCAACCCGCCTAATCCAATTTTAGTGAAAAAGGACAAGGAATGTGTTAAGGAAAAAGTGATAGTGCAACCTAGTGAACTACCGAATTTAAACGAACAGATGAACGGTTCTAAAAAAGAGGCGGAAATCAAGAGAGACAGAGAGGTTCGGGAGACGAGAAAACCACCTGAAATACCTGTAAGTATTTTTGATAGAAAAAAATCTTCAAACCAGACTAATCACTTTTTTACCTGAAGGAAATCAAGGAGAAAGACGATAAAGCCCGAAGCACTCGTCGAAGAGAACGGTCTACGTCGAGAGACCGGTTACGTTCCAGATCTCGTTCGTGGGATCGCTCGAAGAGGTCCAGAAGCCGCGACAAATCCAGGGATAGACTGTCCCCTTCTCACAGGGGTGGGGGCATCGAGAGGGAAAAACGAGACCGACCACCCCGTATATGGAGGAACAAATCGCCACCTGCGAGGTCTTCGAGGTACGAGCGAAGGAGGTCTAGGACTCCGCTGTCTCCGTCGAGGAGCCCCAGATATCAACACAGGAGCGGCAGATATAGAAATAGGTGAGCTAATATTCAATTTTTAGGTGGGGTTTAGTTTCTGCGAGGTGTTTAAGTGATTTTCTTGAAGAACCGCAATTAAATATTCTTTTTCAAACAAAAAAAAATTCCATGAATCTTTTGAAAGAAGCTCTGTTTAGCTTAGCCAAGCTTCAGCTTACATCGAAAAGTTGATAGACGAAATGTTTCTTTTCTCAGATCCTTAGAGAGGAGCAGAAGTAGGAGTCGTTCGAGATCGAACGAAAAAGGAAGGAGGGATTCCGTCAAGGAGAAAGAGAGGGAACATTCCAGGCCCGGAACTCCAACTCAGGATTCGAATCACGGAGAACCCGATTTGAGACTAAACACTTCAACTCAGAGCGTTCAAAGTTGTGTCGTACTTTCAACCAAGAGGAAATGTCGAGATTTCGACGAAAAAGGTATGAATCAAAGTGACATGTGGATTAGAGGCGAATTTATTCCGATTTACTCGTTTTAGGGTTGTGTATGAGGGGCGAGATGTGTCCCTTCGATCACGGTGTAGATCCGGTCGTTTTGGAAGATGCAGCTTTGTCGACAGTCCTGAATTACAATCCTAACGGTGCTGCGCCTGACATTCCGACGAATATACCCCCGCCAATTCTGACAGCGCCTGGTCACCCGATGATGGGTCCCAGGGGTGTTATACCGTCGGAGTACAATCCCCAAGCTCCGTTCCTGAGGGGTTTCAGGGGTCCTCGACCTTTAGGACCGGCCAGGGTGAGTTTCCTTCTAAATCGAAACTGTAACGATATTATCCATTCGTTCTTGAGTGTATAACTATCTTACATATTCTTTCCAGTTACCTTCGATGGGAATGTTCCCTCCACAGCCGAACATCAACCGGGAGCTTATTTCGGTCCCAGTGATGGACAACAAACAGCCGATTTATACTCCCGGGTATCCACCCCAATCGAACTTCATACCGTTGGACAACCACGAACCGTTCTATCACCAGAAGAAGAACAAGTTCGACTTCAATCGTTTGGGGTCCAGGGCGCCCAGAAACCTGGCGAATTGTTCGCTGGAACTCAAGAAGATTCCGGCCGGATTGAACAGTATAACCCATCTGAATAATCACTTCTCGAAGTTCGGCAAAATCAACAATATCCAAGTCAACTACGAGGGGGACACGGAGGCTGCCATAGTCACATTTTCTAGTCATGCGGAGGCCAGCGCCGCCTACAGGAGCACGGAGGCCGTCCTCAACAATCGGTTCATCAAGGTTTTCTGGCATAACACCAATAACGATGGTGAGTTCTTGATCTTTTTAGTGATATTCAACAATGTTTCTCCTGTTGCAAATGAATTCGAAATTTTCCATCGCGAATTGATTTTTTTTGTCTCGACATAAAGGTAAACAGGAAAATGTCCCACCCAGATCAGTGAAAGAACGTTTGGGCATGAATCAGATCGTTCCGTCGAATACTAATAAAGTCCTGAATTTAGTACAACCCAAGGCCGAGGAACCCGGATTGGTTCCCCCTGGCAGCGAGGCTACCGACTTCAAAAACCACGTGTCCGAAAATTCCCCGCCGATCAACAAAGAAGAGGCCAAAGCTCAAGCCGCTGCCAACATCAAGAAGAGTCAGGAACTGTTGGCGGCCAAAGAGAAGTTGAAGAAGAATCAGGACGATAAGAGGAAGGAGGTCATGAAGATCAACCAGGATTTGAGGAAGAGAAAGCAGGAACTTCTGGAGAAGCAGCTCAGTCAACAGAAGCTTCTCATCGAAAAGATGGAAAAATGTAAGTAGTCCAAGAAATTAGTTGGTATTTATTTATTTATTTATTTATTTATTTATTAATCGAAAATACACAATACAAAGATGTGCATCTCACAGAGGCAATCGAGTTGCCTGTTTGTGAGCTCGATTTGGATCAACCGTATTTGCACAATTAACAACCAACAACAACTGAACAAAAAATACAATGAAGCAGAGAAAAGTCACAATAACCACCAAATAACAGCCGATGAAATACAGTTGCCTTGATACAGCAAACAACCAAAAATCAATGAAAATTACCCGCAATCCACCTCTTTAGTTTATTCTTTCTGAAACAACCATCATTCAGAACTTTAAGCTCATTTGGAAGAGAGTTGAAAACACCTATTGCTCTAACAATGCTACTTTTGGAACTTACAGTCCTGTATCTTTTAGGTATTTGAATACTTTTGTTCCTAGTGACACTTCCTGACCTTAAAAATTCACCCTTAAGGTTTTCATAATGGTATTTCAGTGATTCCAGTAAAAACAGATTTTCAATATTCAGGGGAACGTCCCGAGCAACTCCATTCTTATAAACAATTTTCAGGATTCTCCTTTGTTGATTTTTCAAGATCGTCCTCAATTTTTTTTTATTCCTCAGTGCCAGCAGGTCCTCAAAGAGATCTCATCAAAGAAACTATAAAGAAGACGCAAGAATCCATCGAAGCGATCAGGAAAGATATCGCTCAGTCCATCGCCAGTAAGATGGTAACGCCACTGAAGAAAACCAAAGAGGATGCCCAGAAGGAAATCTTAGACATCGAGCTGGATCTAATCGCCAAACAACAAGAAGGCGCCGACGTCACCGAGATTCAGAAGAAATACTACGAGTTGAAGGCCAAAACGGCTATTATGAGGAGAGGCAGAGGAAGAAGGTTCAATCCTATGCAGAGACATCTTCTCAGTAAAAACAACCTTATCGATAACGCAGGTAAGTGTTAAAACTGTTAGTTTTTAGGTTAGGCTCGGTATATTCAGTATTTCATATAAAATTATAGCGAAACTGATGATCACCTCATTTTCAGTTAAATCTGCAACGAAGATCGACAGGACCAATTCAATTACCAATTTACATCCAAACTTTCTCAAAACAACCACACATTCGATCGATCATAGGCCTACCAGGATACTAGTTTCCGGTTATGAGATCGAGGAGCAGGACAATGTCCTCGCACACTTTCAGGTAAATTATCCTCTTTTTAAATAAAGGGATTTCACGAAGGATTCCATGGGTTGTTGCTGATACGGTCCCCTTTTTTTTTGCAGCAATTCGGTGAAATTGCCGAATACATTACCGATCCCACACTGCCCAGTGTTACCTTCAATTTCAAAAACAGGAAGGACGCAGAAGCCGCTCTGCTCAAGGGGAAACATTTCGAGGTAAGTTCGTAGAATGGAAAAATGTAAGAATTGGTTTATATTCACGGAAAATCGTAGTTTTTGAATTGCCAACATCCTCATTCAATTTTTTTCAGGATCGGACTCTTTCAATAACATGGTGCACTAATGTGCAGCTTAACAGTCAGATAAATAATAACCTCGCTCGGAAAGTTGTGATGTCGGAAACTGAGGAGGAACAGCTCATCGATCAAAGCATCCTGGATGTAGATGAAGAAGTGAGTACATATTATTATCTTCACCGAACTTCGAATTTCGCCATTTTCATTCAACCTCGCAATACTAATTATTGACGTATTTTCAGGCCAACGGAACTGAACAGGATCTGCCAGAAGAGGTTCTTTTGCAGGACGACGATGAAGATGACGATGAGGATCGTTCGTGGAGACGATAGCCGCGGAGATGGCACGGGGCAACATCTACAGCTAGGATATAATTCACTGAATCATTTGCCATATTTCGTCGAGCTGTCACTGTAAAATAGATTTATCCCGGATTTTCACAGAGCATATTTTAAAGTGTATTTATAACTTTATTGAGTAGCATTCGGTTAGTTTCTTGATTTTGAAATTTATATATATTGCTTGTTGACTTTGGTTTTAGATCGATGACTTTCTTTTGTGAACTGAAAATCTGTTCCGATTGAGACAGATCTCGAAGGGTTTTTTTTTGGATTTTCCTAATTTTATCCTAGAATTGGTCTCTTTAGGTGTAGTTATTAAATTATTTGAGTTTTGCGATTTATCGGAACAGATATTCGGAAAGAAATTTTGTATAATATAATGTTATGGTAAGAAGAAAAAAAAGAAGTTGAATGCCCAGAAAATATTTGTATAAAGAAAAGATATTTCATAAAAAAAAGTTCTCTGAGAGAAGAAAAAATAGTCGTTGTAAAGAGTAAAATGTTTGTATATTTTATTATATCAACATGAATATTTAGGGCATCAAAAAAAAAAACAAAAAATTGTTCATCGGAAGGTTAACTCATATCAGATAATCTCAGCAATAGAAATGTCCTTTTTAGGACAAGAAAAAATCGCAGATAAATCAGCGAAGTGGACACCATCCTTGGTAAGTACAAAATAGTTGCTTAGTTGCTTCTGAATTAAAAAAATACAGATTTCATTCAGGTACACACGATAATGGCTGATCAAAGGGAAGGTTAGTGAATTTAGCTGTAAAATACATTTAATAGGGAATTTTTATTATACCAGGTTGGGAACACTGGGTAGAGGGTGAATTCGAACAAAAAATTAAACATTTTCAATTTATTTTATTATTAAACTAATATTGCCTAACGAAGCTACATTAATAGCAAAAAACTAATAAAGAAAAGTTCAGGATTACGGACATTCAAGAACAGGAAGGGATAAAATGATATTTTAAATAAATAGAATTAAAAACAACAGCTTAAATCTATAACTACAACTATTTCATCTCCGTCTTGAACACAACCTTATGAGCCGATGCCATATGTACGTTCAATTTATATATTTTAGGGAAAGACAGTTTACAAATAACACAAACATGGGTGTTCCCATGCATATCTACAGTTCCGTCAGATTTTTCGTGCTGCCTCATGATATGCTGCGACAACCTAAACTGGGTATAAGCACCGTAACCACACTCCATACATTTGAAAGCTTTTTCACCTGAAAATACATAATTCCTATTAACACCAAGAAAAACCTCTTGAAATTGGATTATCTAACAAAAATGAAAACCAACTGAATTCCAGTCATACCTTTATGAATTTTAATGTGTCCAGTCAGAATACTCTTAGACTTGAAGGCTTTCTCACAGTAAGGGCATTGATGGGGTCTTTCATCACTGTGGCTCTTCGAATGTTCAGTCAGATGACTCTTCTGGGAAAACGATTTACCACATTCTGGACACAGATACGGTTTAATACCTAAGAAGAAATCCCGAATGAAATTTAGATAAAATAAGCGAAAAATCAAATACAAACCAGCGTGTTTGGTCATATGGAGCTTCAATTCTGCCGGCCTACAGAATCGTTTCCCACACAACTCGCACACTTCCGGTTTCTCGGTGTGTCCAATCATATGGGTCTTCAACGTACTCGCCCTTCCGAAAGTCTGAAAAATCCGAGTTCAGGTCCGAAATCGTTTCAATCGAATCTACACACCTTTCCGCAAACATTGCACACAAACGGCCTATCGGTGGAGTGTATTTGTTCGTGTAGTCTCATCTGAGAAGGAGATTTGAATTTCTTGTCGCACTGTTTGCAGCTGTACAGTTTCTCTTCGTGAGTTCGGAAATGGTTCCTCAGTTTCGACTTGGTGCTGGGAATTAAAGAGGTTCAGAAGTGGAAACTTTCAGGAGAGTTACTTACTCGTAAATTTTCTTACAAACGAAACACTGATATTCGTTTGGATTGTCGGAAGTGTTCGAATGATACAGATGAGAATGTATGAGCAGATCTTTCACCTTTCGGTTACAGGGATGGCAGAAGTTGGGAAGGGAAACTCTTAAACAAGAACAATTTTAAAATTCAACTAGAAACTATGTTTATAGATACATACTTCTCGTCTTCAGGTATAAAGTCGTCTAAATCTTGCATAATATCCATATTGAATTCCGAGTATTCTGATTTCGTCCTTTTCCCATTATGACCATCCAAAACGTCTCTGTTATCCTTACATTCATGTTCATTTAACCGTTTTTTATACTTGAATCTTATAGAACAATTATCACACTTGAACGCTCCATGTTTGGCAGCGTGCCACCCCAAAGTTTTAGAATCTGCGAAAGCGGCGCCGCAGTTCGTGCACTTATGAGGTCTCTCGTCTAGGTAGGGTTTTTCGTCGGCGTGGGCTCTCAGATGGGTCTTAAGGCTGTCCATTCTCATGAAGCCCCGTTGGCAGTATGTACATTGAAAGGGCTTAGATGCTACAATAAATTATTCAAATTCGTCAACCTTCTGTTTCCAAAACCGTAGATAGCATAGTAAGGAAGTCCCTCATTTTTTTAAAACTCACCTAAATGTGTTTTCAAGTGACTGACATAACCTGTTGGTTTCGAGGTCCTCGAACAAAATTTACAAACGACATTTTCCATATCGGCATGAATTTTTTTATGCTCTTCTAAATCGTCAACAACTTGACTGCACATAAAGCACCACTTCCCTTTATATTCTCTAAAATTCAGATCATAGAGATATTTATTCGGAGACGAGTTTTCATTCAATTAACTTACTTGTGAAAATTCGCTATGTGGGTGGCTAAAGCGATATAAGAAACAGTTTCAAGTTGACAAAACATACAAGTTTTCAGATATTTATGTCTGTGATTCTCTCTGAATTCCGCAATTGCTTCTAATACTAGTTTGGTGTCAAACTTCTCCGATTTAACTTTTTTCTTTTCCTTAGTTTCCTTCTTGGCGCTCACCTTTCTAGTTTTTTTTTTCTCAACTTTAATTAGAAATTCTGAATCACTGCTACTGCTACTATCAGCGTTATCTGTATCGATTGTAGGTAAATCATCTTTAGTTTCTCCATCAGAACTTTCTATATCCTCATTCTCATCTTCAATTTGTTTAATATCTCGCTGAACTGTATTTTGTTCAGGAGGATTTTCGGCCAGTTGCCGAAGTCTTTCTTCTATCAATTCGTTCGACTTCAGACAAGTTTTTTTGAAATTATAAGAATCAATAACGATTTTACTGCAAACTGTACAAATATAAGATGGATATAAACCCTTCCATCGCTCCATATCCTGAAAACTTTTTAATTTGAATTCAAATAAGAATTATTCATTTTTATCACTAAAAAAGTAGAAATTGGATTTTTTCTGAGCTGAATGGATAGATTCCCCCAAATATGCAAATTTTACCTCTAGATCTGTGATATGTTTAAACATTTCTAGAACGCTTATACATTCTTCAACACTAGAGGAATCCAGGGCAACCATTTCGTTCGTATCGCTCAAGCAGGCCCTACAAAGCCTGTTGAGATCTTTTACAGTACTTTCCATTTTAACTGAGAGAAATACAGTTGACAGTTCGAACCGTTTAATTCAAAATTTATATAAATACATAGTTGTTGTTATGTACATCTTTCGACAGGTAGGTGTCATTGTCTTTGACATGTTATTCAAGGTCGACGTCATCATTTGAAATCGTGCAACCACAGAATACAAAAAAGTCGTTTTTTAGCGTTGAATATTATTTGAAAATTCTTACGTCACAGGTTCTGTGCTAAAGAAATAATTTTGAACAAAAAAAAGGAATACTTCGAGTCTCGAAGTGCATAGGTCAACAATAAATAGATTGAAAAGTATAATTTACTTCAAAAAATTGAGGTACAGAAAAATGAAATAAAAAAATACTTTAACACACTTTCGCATAAATAAAACAATAACATGCAATTATATCCCGAAGAAGTAACAGATTTCAGAGGAAAACATAATAACTTAATAATGTGAACAATAAATCGTTGATTTGATGTATTATTCATTCACTCTTATAACCTGAATGAGTTTTTGATCAACGAAATTAAGATCCGCTTTAGATGGGTACACATTCTTCATAGTTCCTTCCTCATCATTCGTTCTAACCTGAAGAATGTTCAAATCCGCTTCGAAGAGTAACACCATCTCCCTAAGGAGGTTGTTCATTGCGTTTTTACATATTGGAAGCGAATCTGAACTAGTCACTTCCAAAAACAAATCAGTCGAGCCGACTTCCATCTGAAAATTAACGTAAGTTAGTACAACCCTGAAAAAGGACTGAATCACAGAAATAACATCTTGTGGACTGGTGTAGATAAAAAAAAATGATACAGCCCTGTTCGCCAGATACAGGATCGGATTAGACTTGGGATAATTCACGTAATCAATACAAAGGCAACAACTGAATTGGCAGAATGAAAATGAATTACAATTTTTTTTCATTGGGCTCAAGTGCCTCAAGTTAACACCTCCTAGATAAATATCAAATTGTTGGACATTGTGGTTCGGACATTTTGATTTGAATTAACCTAGAACCATGGCTTTCGCCATCGCCAACCATGTGGAAAATTAACTCTGTGGTCTTGCATAGACCTAATATGATATAATTTTAGGTCCAAGATATCTTGGTGAAATATGATAAAAAATTGATATACACAAATAAGATGCGACTTATAAAGATTCAAATATAATATATGCGATAGCTTATTTCGAATATATTCGGGACGTTTAAAATACTGCGGATTTTTCGAAAGATTCTATGGTCAAATATTTTTTGTTTGTGGTGCAGTTTCGATTCTATGAATAGGTAGGAAGATTTCATTTCTCTTCTATATAAGAGGAGGACTGACCGACCACGGTTCACATTCACGTGTTACCTGAAGTCAATAACATTGAGAAGCGACACTCTTGATTTTAATTTCAACTTTTTCGAAGAAAGTGACGGTTATCACCCACATATCGACTCATCGAATAAAGGTGAGTTAATTTTAGATGAAGAAATGAACTAACAGACGCTCAAAAAACGAATATAAACAAGTTATTGCAACAAAATCTGTATTTTTGATTAGGTAACAATAGATTTCTACGAAATGAAAAAACAGTTATTCAGCCTGAAGGATTGAACGCTTATAAATTTCAACGTATTTTGGAAAATAATCTAGAATAGGTAAATAGACGTCAAATTTGAAAGCGCGCCATTTTTTTTTCGAAGGTTTTCTTCTACTGATTTGACCTAGGCGGTGAATATATACCATTGTTGGCTCGTATTTTTCATTTCGTTTCTGAATAATTATTTAATTTTTGGATCATTCCACTATTTCGTCAAAAAAAACATTGCAGTATTTTTTTTCACTCACATAAACTGTACATAACGGGCTTAACGACCACTGAACTAATTCCGGTTGTTTATGTTTACTAATCAGCTGTTTATGGTGTCAAAATTTAACGAGAAATGTTAGGTTAGCGGTTACGTAGAACATAAAAATGAAATAAAAGTAATTTCATCAATATTTTGTCGATTTTATGATGTAATCCATGTGTAATTGGTTTTATCAAGACTCCTTTTCTTCCCACTCAATCGAAATGTGTGAAAATGATTAGCGTTTATTGGCATGGTCATAATCGTCAAACTGTAATTAACTTGAAAAAAATAGGTACTTAAGTAACTGAAATTTGGACAAACTTCAATGAACTTTCATTTTCATCGTTGATAAGGGAATTTTTTAATAATAATAGAAAATGAACCTTAACAAAACTGAACAAAGATCCCAAGAGTCACCTTTGATATAAAATATAAATTAATATAACTCTTGATTGCTGCGTGATTCAGCTTTGTGTTGTTTTTGAACAAGCCAAACAGACCCAAGTATACAGGTGTTTCCAAATTCGACGTGAACCTTGGAGGACGTGTTAGTATGACTAATTTGCTGTCATTAAAGCCGTATTTATTGATATCCAAAAATCAACAGTTTATGAGTTTTTGTGTTTTTTGAAAAATTACTCACCTTATTCCATTTTTCGTCAATTTATTTTCGTTGAGCAATTATAATTTTGGATTATTTTTATCAGTGGATATGATATGTATGAAAAAAGCGAAAATATGCTGTAATAGATGTTGAAAAAGAATTCGTATGATTTAAAAGTTGGTATATGAAGAAAAGGATGGTCAACTTCTAATATCAATTAGCCTGCAACTCTTGAACTCAACAATTTATGTATGACAAAAGTATTTTAAAAACTTGCCAAATTCCTCCTTTATTTCCTAACAAAATCTTTTTTAGGAAATAAAGAATGAATTTGGCAAGTTTTTAAAATACTTTTGTCATACATAAATTGTGGAGTTCGGAAGTTGCAGGCGAATTGATATTAGAAATTGACTATACTTTTCTTGATATACCAACTTTGAAATCATATGAATTCTTTTTCAACATCTATTACAGCATATTTTCGCTTTTTTCATACATAACATATCCTCTGTGAGATGCACATTTTTGTATTGTGTATTTTCGATTAATAAATAAATAAATATCCTTCTCTTATAAAAATAATCCGAAATTATATTCAAACTTGCTCAACATAGAAAAAAATTGACGAATAATGGAGTAAGGTGATCAATTTTTCAAAAAACTCAAAAAAGTCGTAAACTGTTGATTTTTGGATATCAATAAATATGGCTCAAATGACAGCAAAAGAGTCATACCAACACGTCCTTCAAGGTTCACATTGAAATTGGAATCACCCATTGTATAATTGAAGCCATAGATGAAAAAATGTACCTACCTTTGAAATATCTGCGTTCGTAATGGGAGGAAAAGAAATAACTTCTCCTTTCGAATTGAGTAAACAGGGAAATTCCGGCTTTCCTTCGATGAGATATAAATATCGGTGTATGCCGGAATAAGTGTTACGCTTCTTCTCTTTCCTGAAATTTTCCGCTTCGATTTGGAGTTTCTCGAACAGTTCTCTTCCGGTCATCTCCCTATTTCGGTTCAACGGTTTGAGTTTCAAATCGTCGGGATGCATGGTGGTATACGTCAAGTTACCGTTGCCCTTCATTAAAAAATTCCGTTATTGTATAATTCAATGATAAAAACTTAAATATCTTACCAGTTTTTTCATATCGTGTGTTGCGATGGTCGCTGCGTTCCTTTTACAACATTCATTCTCATGAATTTTATTTTGCAGTTGGATGAATTTTTTAAAAGTGGTTTCGTTAAAAACTATGCCTTGTACTATACAACAGATTATGTGTTTCCTCACTGTTTCTACTTTCTTAGAAACAACAACGGCACAATCGTCATCTTTGGCTCGAATAACCTTCATTTTATATTTAAACTCGGGAACTGATACATTTTCCTCTGCACTGTCTGGTATTCCTTTCTTTCCTTTCTTGGAATTAACCGGGGCGTTTTTTTGTACTTTCGGACAATGCTGCCTTACGTAATCTAAAATTTGTTTAGTTCTACACTGGTCGATGAGTTTTAACAGCCTACGGTCCGAAATTGGATTCTGCTTCACGTTTATATCTAAAATAAAAATTGATGAGTTGAATATTGTTGGAAATTTCGCAACGTTACCTTTTAATTTTCCGCAATCACCCAAGTTTCCCGGAAGGCTCGTTATTTTGTTAGATCCAACGTCTAATACTTTCAACAGTGGCAAAGAACTGATTTCGTCGGGAATAGATTTGATTTGGTTTTGACCCAATTTCAATTCACTTAAATTAGTTAATTCTGCGTTACAAACCTCGGGAAAATTTTCCAACTCGTTATTAGATAAATTCAATTCTGTCAATTTTTTATTATTCGTTAATGTAGGGAATTTCGTGATTTTATTCCTTGAAAGATTTATTGTTACGATCTGTTCTAAAGTACTGAATATATCTGGAATTTCTGTGAGTTGATTGCCTGATAAATCTAGAGTTTTCAATTTGTTTAACTTCGCGACTAGTGGATTCAGAGTATCAATCTTATTATCATGCAAAGATAAGATTTGTAAATTCGTAAGTTGGGAAATATTGTCCGGAATTCTGCCGATACTTGTTCCATGTATACAAACGTAGTTTAAGTTTGTTAAACTGAATAAAGAATTGTCCAAACCGTCCTCTTTAATCCTTTCATCGACTGTAGATCCTGTTAAAACGATCTCGTGGCGATTTTCTTTTTTGACGAGTTCAATTTCGGGCCACATGTTTAAATCGATCAATCTAAAATTAAAAAGTAATTAATTGAGTATAATTCAAAAATTTTCGAAAAATTGCACAATCCTTACCTTTTCTTGTTCAAAATATTACTAACCTTTTATTTTTTATCTCGTTGGTCGTTTTTTGCCCGGGTGATGAGTAGACCATATGACCTATTAGATTACAACTACGATTATTCGACCTACCAACCAAATTTGGGAAGGTCAAAAGTCGAAATCTTTTTTAGCGCGTTTAACCCTGAGAATGGTACACGTGGGGTAAATGACACCTGACATAACCAAAAATATGAGCAAAAATTTCAACACCATGAACGATGAGGTTGAGGAATGTCCTGAATTATTGGTATCCAAAATAAAGTCAACCGTAAATACAATTTCGATTTTAACCGTCAAGAAAAAAGGTGTAAATAAAAAAAGCATCTTCCGAAAATCATCGTCCTTATGTACGTCAAAAAAATTGCCAAAAACAGTGAATAAGTGTTTTTCAAACTGTGAACACCTATAACGGATTTCGAGCAGAACGTCTGCGATTGCGAAAAAGCACTTTTATGAGTATATATCTCAACTAAGGATTCTTCGAGCCCCAAATAATGTTGATAATTCACTCCAAATATATTGCAAAATTTTTAAATTCGTTGTGTGGTATTCATGCTTCATAAATACTAAGAAATTACTTTTTTATCAACTAGTTTTATTGGCTTTTTTGAGTATAAATGTACCATACTAGATGTTTTTGTGTGGAGCTTGGTGAAGATGCGATTCTGTGTTGCAGAACTTAACATAATTTAAATAATAAATATGGAAACATCCAAGAGGTACTGAATATAGCAACACTGAATTTGAAATTAAAATTGTTTGTACTTTAAATTCTCAGTGCATAATAAACTCTCTTTCTCCTTTGGTAGAACAGAATTATTCTCTTGGAAATTTTATTTTACTCTAAAGATTCTCCAAAATTTCTAATAAAACACTTTTTCAGATCGTTTCAACTTAGCCAATTATTTCGATTTTAAAGGAAAAAATGGACAATTTAGATGAGGAAGATTTGTCCGGTAGCGATTTTGAAGATGATCCAGATGCCATGGAAGTCCCAGGTTAGTACGGAACTAAATTTGAAAAATAAAATTCTTTATCGGAAAATTTTCAGTTGAACCTTTTATTATTATGAATCCAATAATAATTTTTTATTTTTTCTACTTTCAGGTGCTGGTTTAGATATATTTACAAATTGGGATGATAGTATTTCCAAAAATTACACAAACGATTTTGATCTTCCACACATTCAGGGAACAGGTAATAAATCAACAAACTGTTGTCATACTTTGTTATACAGGGTGATTCCAAATTCGACGTGAACCTTGAAGGACTCATTTGCTGTCATTTGAGCCATATCTGTTGATATCGAAAAATCAACAGTTTACGAGTTATTTTAGTTTTTGTGTTCTTTGAAAAATTACTCACCTTATTCTATTTTTCGTCAATTTTTTCTACGGTGAGCAAGTTTGATTATAATTTCCGATTATTTTTATCAGAGAAGGATATGATCTGTAAGAAAAAAGCGAAAATATGCTGCAATAGATGTTGAAAAAGAATTCGTATGATTTGAAAGTTGGTATATGAAGAAAAGAATAGTCAATTTCTAATATCAATTCGCCTGCAACTTTCGGACTTCACAATTTATGTATGACAAAAGTATTTTAAAAACTGTTTTCTTTGTTTTCTGAAACAGTTTTCGTTAGAATGCAGGCACTGGTTTCGATATAAGCGAAGAAAGAAAAGTAACAAATTGAATATTTTTTTATTGCAATTTAAATCAAAATTTCATTTAGGAATTTATTCATAAATTATGTTCGAATTGTCCTCCACCATTCCCCATACAAGCACGTGCCCTCTTTCTAATTTCTTCAGTCCTGAAATTTAATCTCAATCTTCTCACTGCTCCGTTTATTCTCTCTACTAGTGCCTGCATTCTAACAAAAACTTTTTTAGGAAGTAGAGAAAGGAATTTAGCAAGTTTTTAAAATAACTTTGTCATACATAAATTGTGGAGTTCGAAAGTTGCAGGCGAATTGATATTAGAAATTGACTATTCTTTTATTCTTCATATACCAACTTTCAAACCATACGAATTCTTTTTCAACATCTATTACAGCATATTTTCGCTTTTTTCATACATATCATATCTTTCTCTGATGAAAATAGTCCAAAATTATAATCAAACTTGCTCAACGTAGACAAATTTTACGAAAAATGGAGTAAGGTTTCAAAAAACTCAAAAACTCAAATAAGTCATACTAACACGTCCTTCAAGGTTCATGTCGAATTTGGAATCACCCTGTATATAGCTATTATTTCAGTAATTTCACAATTTTTATTTTCAGATATAGGAAATTTCGCTATGGCACCAACTATAACAAATAATCATGAGAATATACTACAATCTGACAAAAGTAGCGTCAATATCGTTCAACATCAAACAAAACGTGCAAGTAAGTTTATTCTTATTATGCATTGCAGCTATTTTCTTTCTTTGGAAGCTTTAAAAGCAAATTGCATTAAGTTTTTGGGTAAAATCAGAAAATCTATGGAATTTCAAATTTTTATTTCCTATTTTCAGGTGGTGGCTTAGATATATTATCTTTGTTGGCAGCAAATGATAATACCAGTATTCCCCAAAAGAACAAAACAAATTTCGATCTTCCTCACATTCAGGGAACAGGTAATAAATGAATACTGTTTATAGCTATTATTGATCATTTATTTCACTATTTTTATTTTCAGATATAGGAAATTTCGCTATGGCACAAACTATGACAAATAGTCATGGTAATATACTACAATCTGACCAAAGTAGCGTCAATATCGTTCAACATCAAACAAATCCTGCAAGTAAGTTGATTCTTATTATTCATTGAAGGTTTCTTTCAAAAGTGTAGGATTATAAAATCTGGCAATTCTTTGGAAACTATAATCAGTTATTATAGTGTTTCCCTATAAGAAATAAAATGAGATTAATATCGAAGTGCATGCGCTTATTTTTTTTACTTTCAGTTAGCAGAATAGATCCTTTTGTGATGTCAACTATAAACAATAATAATTCCCGAAGTCATACAACAAATTTCAACCTTGCTCAACTTAAACCTACAGGTGATTTATCGATAAACAGTTTTAATTTTTTATTTTAGTATTTATTCGTCAACTGTGTAACCTTTTTTTTTAACATGTAGGTGGAAATTTGGCTCCTTTAACAACAAAAATTACTGAAAGTATCACAACACAACCCATGCAAATTCCACATCAGGCAGCGTCTGCAAGTATGCCAATAAATTCAAGAATGAAAATTGGAAAATTTCACGAGATAAACTAATAAGCAAGCCAACAAGACAATTCGAATTGCTTATTAGTTTATCTCGTGAAATTTTCCAATTTTCATTCTTGAATTTGATCAATTCAGATAAACAGCCATTATTATTCATAAGTATGCCAATAACTATCTTTCATTAGTTTTTTGTTTATTATCTCCAATTTAAATTTTTTTGAATACCAATTTACAGATAGTTCAGGTTGGTTGGATGTTCGAAAAAATTCCATTTTGAAATAATTATATCAATTTTAATAATCCTAATTTTTTTTAAAAGATAAAGGTGCTCCCATAAAGGTGTCTCCAGCACCAATGAAGAAAATTTCAGTAAATATCAATGGAAAAGTAATAAGGTTGGATACGAAAAATGCTGTTTTGGTAACACCGAAATTGCTGGAATCTATGGGTACGTATTTCATTGAATTTTGGCATATAAATGAATATACATTAGTTTATACAGATATTGATATAAAATCAAACAGTAACGAGTCTTGCTCGAAGTTGAGCTAATTCTTGGAATGCTGGAAAACTAATTATCCCAAATTGTATTGAAAAAAAACTTGAAAAACTCTGAAATGAAGTTGAAGCTTTTTGCGCTTGTTTCTGTGTACCAAAACTGTCTTCAGTGTTCATTGTCAGTATGACAAGTGAGGTCATTTTATTTTATAAACTTCAAAAGATTGATTCACCGGATAATATTGAATATATCAGACAAAAAATTTTGTCTTCGGTGTTTGTCATCAGTATGTCAAATACTGTCATTTTATTATAATAAACTTCAAAAAATGGGATCCCGAATTATATTGAATATATCAGAAAAACACATTTTTTTCTGTGTACCAGAATGGCCTTCAGTGTTCAATGTCAATAATTCAAATACTGTGAATTTATTTTTAAAAACTTCAAAAAATGAAATCGCCGAATTATATTGAATATATCAGGAAATTTTTTTTTTCTGTATACAAAAATGGCCTTCAGTGTTCGTCATTGGATTAAATCCGTTTCACTGGCCAGAATGAAAGTATCCATTTATAACCACTTTGGTAAAAATCTGAAAATATAAAACAAAACATTAAATGGGGTAGAAATTCGTTATGAATCATTACTTATGTATAATATTGCAAATAATAATCATAATGATATTTTCAGGTGGTCTTCAAGGTACAAATAAAACTGCAGCTGTGATGAAAAGTGCTAACATATTGAATAATAATTCTTCTATTGCAAATAATAATATGTCTAAAACTCCACGACTTGTAAAGCCTCAGTTAGGTAAGCATGATTTTTGAGTGATGAATTTAAAGGAGAGTTCTGAAAAACATTTTTCATTATACCAAATAAATCAGAAGCTCAGGAATATTTTTTTTGCAGTTGGTAATCAAAGAATAGTTTTACCCCCGACAAAACAAGGTACCCTTGTCAATACTAATGGAGCAGTTACAAAGTTCAAAATACAGGAGGTTGTTAAAGTGCCACAATCTATTGGTATGTATGAAAATGTTTTTTTTTTGTACCCATTATCTAATACAATACTTTCAGGTGTTTCGCAGTCGGGAGTGAATAAAGATTACGAAGTTATAAGCCCTAGCGGTGTGATTATGATTAACCCTAAAACTGTGAGGCGTCCTCAAGTGATTCCACCTGGTATGTGAACTATTTCACTAAATTACAATGATCGAAAGATACTTCATATCAATTTCTATATAATGAGAAAAAATTTCAGGTCTTTTGAATCCAGGCGTTCCGAGGAGAGTTCAAATCGTGAATAGAAATGGTACGCTTTTGAATAAGGGTACGAGTACCAGTGCAAAACCTGGAGGTATTTATATGTGCTAATTGTTAAATTATATACTCCAATTCCACTACTTTTAACCTTAATCCTATTGCTTTCCTTTTAAATCTAGGTGTTTCACATTTTATCAATGGCCATAGGATCGTAAGAATGCAAAATCCGGCACATCCTGGCACGCCGCAACTCAAAATTGTTGGTGAGTATTTGAAAAATTTGAACAAATAATAATAATAAATATAAGGGTATTCTTGAAGCAAAATGTTGTAATTTCAGGGAAAGTCAATAGTTTGCCCCGTTTGTCTGCAATCAATGGAACTGTTCCCAACAGGATTCGGAGTTTGTCTGTAGCTGGTAGCTCAAAAGATACAGGTATTTATATTTAGTTATCGAAATATTTACTGAATATCCAGTAATTGGCAGGTATCATTGGATATTTCAAGCTGGAATCGGGTAATAGGCGAAGTCATAATAGTCATCAGAAAAATATAAGTCGTATATTTTTCGAATTTTATTGCATTTTCTTTTATTCAAGAAAATGCACACCATGTGATGATTTTTGAACTCCTGTTGCTACAAATCTTTACTTTTTCTAATTTTATTTTTCCTAAAGTGACATCTGTCTCACTCACACTTTATGGCAAGACTTGCTCCATCTCATTCAAACCAGATTTTTAAAGTTATGGCACGTATTGGATACACTAGAATCATTTTTACTAAGTTGAAAGAAAATGGTTCGAAACTGACTTTCTTTAAGAAAAACCTTTTTTTTTGCCTAATGTAAGAAATAATGTAGTAAGTTTTATACCATTTTAGAATCCTTATTGAAAGCGCTAACTTTTGAAGTCACTCGCCAAACTGATGCAGTACAATTTTTTTTCAGTACAGTCAGTTGTCGGGCGAAATATTAATTTTGAATACTTGGTTCGGTAAAGAGTGACATTATCTTCCAAGCTGGAGCATTTGGCTTAGAATTAAATGTTACAGGTTACAGAAGCACTATTCAGGATAATTTTCTCGAATAAAAGAAAATGCAATATAATTTGAAAAATACACGACTTTTTTAATGTTTCTGATGACCATTATGACTCAGCCTATTACCCGATTCCGGCTTGAATCCCGACTTCTGAGACACCCTGTATACTTGAATATTCGGATTTCTTAACAGGGTATCCAAGAGTAGAAATAATACTAATAATATCGTTTATTTGCATGTAAACTGCCATCATTATATAGACAATTCAACAAATTACCATTGATATAAAATAAAACAAAACAATAACCAAAGTACAAGAATAAAATACAATTCAAAATACGAAGTACAAGAATAAAATACAATTCAAAATACAAAAAATATACAGGGTTACAGGAAAGTCGTACTGAATATTGAATGACGTTATTATTCAGGTCATTTCTGATTTGGTTTTATAATATGGTGTCCGAAACTTAACCGTTATGGAGATATTGAGTTTTGAAGATTTTTTTAAAAATCCTCTATTTTTAGGCTTTTTTATCGATTTTTGTCGGATTGGAGCTTCTAGGGGCCGTTTTTTTATGTATCTATTTAGAGGGCATGTCAAATAATCAAAATGATCAACAGAAACAGAACCTACTACTACCAGCTCAATAAAACTGCTTGACAACGGTTAGAATTAAAGAATTTTCACTAAGTGTTTTTAAATTTGAAGCGCTTTTTTCGAAAAAAACTTCTTCGAACTTATTCTGCAGAAAAGTTTGAAAAATTCTACGTTTCTTCAGCTTTTCAAAAAGGTATAACACTTGCGATTAAATAGATCCATCCGAAAAAAATTTATAAAAGAGCCAAAAAATAAAGGATTCTTCAAAAAATCTTCAAAACTCAATATCTCCATAACGGTTAAGTTTCGGACACCATATTATAAAACCAAATCCATCAGAAATGACCTGAATAATAACGTTCTTCAATATTCATTACGACTTTCCCTGTAACCCTGTATAAACCTAGAAATAAACAGAAAATGCAAAGACAAAAGGCTGTCCTCATTCTTGGCATTTTAAGCAACAATTTTTCCATCATAAACACTACTGTTCACTTCAAAACTTTCAACTCTTCAGCAACTATAAATATGATTCTTCTGAAAATGGTTAGGTAAGGTTAGGTTTGTAAAATGCAATTTCTCATTGATTTCATTCTTGAGTCAAATCACCTGTTATAGTATGCTATATCACACAGAGGGGGATTATAATATAATATTCGATTTCAGCTGGTATTCAGTTTGAGATTGGTCCAGGCAACAAGCTCATCAGGATAGCGAAGCCTATTAAAAACGGAGTTCCTCAGATAAAAATCTTAGGTGGGTTCCTTAAACTTAGTACTTTCATTTTCACTTATCAATCCTTATCTTGACAGATAACCAACACTGATCTCTTGTCTCATTTTAGGTAATAGCAATATGATATCTAAGACGGCTCAAATTCAATCAACGAGTAGAGATGAGATCGCAGTAAATGGTACTGGATCGCAAAATATCACTTACAAGGAAGTTGTCTCACAAATAAACAGTTTAACATCGAACGGAATCTCAGATCCAGCAGTCGCAAGATTTGTACAGAGGCACATGGATCCAAACCACCTCGCGAAAAGAAAACTAATAAAGCTCGATCAAGAGCCCAACGAGAGTTCATTCAATCCCAAACGTAGTCGGGTGTCATTGGAAGAGGTTGAAAACGAAATGGAACTGGGAGTAGCGGAGACATACTCGACGTATATGCCTGCGAAATTGAAACTGGGTTGTAAGCATCCAGATCCCGTTGTAGAAACGGCATCTCTTTCATCCGTTGCTCCTGTGGACGTGTGGTATAAATTGGCGATACCCAAGGATTTAATCGACAGTGGGGCTTTGTCGGCCCTTCAGTTGGAGAGTATAACGTACGCTTCTCAAGCACACGAACAGATTTTGCCGAATGGAAGTAGAGCCGGCTTCCTCATAGGTAAGTGCAATATTGTAATATTTTGCAGTTTTAAATATCCATTCTGTTATACGAACGAGAGCTTGGAACGCTTAAAATATACGAACATGCAGGATTGTATACTAAAACTATTTTTGGCCAGCGCAATGATCGATCTAGTAGGAAGAACTCTACGTTTCGTAGAAACCACAGAATTCTCTCAGTCGTACTTATGAAAATCGTGGGGAAGTCGTAAGGAATTCAAACAAAATGTTTAGAACCGAGAACACAAGAATTTATTGGTTCCGTTGGGGACAGTTTCCCAACTTCAGGTCAAATAATAAGAATAGGGAAAGACCTGCGAGAAAACCCGTTCTGTACAATGAATAGAAATAATAGGAAAATAATAAATCACAACCAAAGATAAATACTCCAGTTACGCTTCATCAGAGGTTGAAATGGTGGGTGCGAAAGTAATGCATATTGAATGGAAAAACAGTACAAGCATAAGCGATCAACAGGCATGGTATATGGTGATTAAGTAACAGTATATGCAGAAAAAGAGTTAGATTCAAAAGAGACCTTCGTTCAGAATGATAGGCGCTACAACGTCAACATTCACAACTTTAATGGTATATAGTGCGTCCCAGGATAAAGTACCGCAATTGCATTCCCTATCCCCTCAAACGAAAAATGTGGACATGTGGCAACTAGAAGGGACCAGGACTATCTCATACCAAGTATGTAATCCCGGTGGAATAAATCCGGAATATCCTGCAATTGAACGGCAATAACTGGCTCAGCAGGGAGGAAGGTACTAAACTACTACTACCCCAAAAAAAGGACACAATTCTTTTTACTCCTATAGGGAGCTTCTGCACCGACTTATTATGTTGAGCTGGCACATATCAGTCTCACAAAATATAGAGAATCCAAAACCAATTTAGGTACGATATCGTAATCCTTGGTAAAGAGGTATCTGAAACATTATAAATATCATTTCCCTTGCAGATGGGGGTTATACCTAAAAACAGCAAGCATCTGGCATCAAGGGAGTAGTAATAGTTGGACTGTGAAACCTAAAAAGAACTGATAACACGTGATACCTAAATATTCATCAAAACATGGGATAGACAACAAAGAATAATCTCACAGTAACGTTTCAATATAAAGAAAAAGTAACAGTGGACTTACGTGAAAAAGATTCTCAAATAAAACTGTAATATTATACTAGGGATATCGGAAATCCTTTGTTTCGTTAATTCTCTGAATTCTCGCTTCTACGACTTTTTCAACAATGGCGATAAATTTAATATTTACCCCTTACACCAGGATTTCTTTTTCTGTTATCTTTTTCCAACTACCGCCTAGCTAACCTCTAGAAAAACTCGATGGTCCTCTTCTTGTGTTCATCTAGTCAGTACATCAACTTAACGTAATCTACTCTGAAATCGGTATTATAGGAAACTTCCTCATTCGCTGGATGTAAATTCAGGATCGATCTATTACAATGTTCACCCAGTTTTGGGATTTTCCTCATTAAATGTTGAATTATGTAAGAATATAAAATAAATCATCAAAATGTGAAAATTTTTACAGCAGAACTTGGGTTTGAAATTATATTTCCAATTACTTTGAGCAAGGATTTGAAATGATAATAAATGAAACATTTTCACCTTATAGAAACAAATTTCGATTGAAAACCAACAATGAAAATAATTCAAACACAATTAAATATCAATAAAAGATATATAACCAAGTAACTGGATTGAAAGATCAATAAAATCATGGACTATATTCTTAGCAATCTTTGGTAACTATAGTAGAGATCAAAAAGTAGAAACATTGAAGAATCCAAATACATTTTTTCGAATACCGGCATGATTTCAGGTGAAGGTTCTCGTGAATAAGACTTGAAACTATTTAGATACCTTTATTTCACAACTTACTCTGTTACACAAAAAAATTCTATAACGGAATTATTCATTCAAAAATTACGAAAAGCACTGCCGTGTAGGCAGGAGCTTTTGAGCGCTCGTACATGGACCTTGTAGGTAGATTCGCATTCTCCAGTTTTAGAAACCAATTGGAAAGATTTTGACAGCTGTCAAAGAAAATTTCAAACTAACGCGAAAATCCAGACTTCACGTCAGTGCTTTTTTTCGATAATTCGCTAGAATTTTCTACGGTATCTTTGGTCTTGGTGATGCGATCTGGACAAAATTTCTCACGTAGTTTGAATACATTATTCTTCATATATGTGCGAAATTTCATTTCAATCCAATGAGTATTTTCGAAATTATCAGGAAAAATATAGTTTGAACGGCTATATTTACGGAACCCCTAGTCTAATTTTGCTCATTGCTGAAAGTGATCGCGAAATTCGCGATTCGAACCTATCCTGAGAATTTCAAGTCCCTAGGCCTTTCCGTTCGAAAGTTATGATTTTCTATGGTTCTGATCATGCGATCTGGAAAAAATGTAGCTCGAATATATCATTCTCAATTTAAATACAAAATTTCGTCACGATCAAATCCATAGTTTTGAAATTATCAAGAACTGAATTTCAAACGGCCATATTTACGGAACCCCTAGTCTAATTTTGCTCATTGATGAACGTGACCGCGACATTCAAGATCCACACCTATCCTGAAAATTTCAAGTCCCTATGCCTTTCCAGTACAAAGTTATAATTTTATATGGTTTCTATGGTTCTGGTCATGCGAGCTGGACAAGATTTTGCATGTAGCTTGAACACGTAATTTCCATCTGAGTGTAAAATTTCACCCCGATCGAATCTGTAGTTTCGAAGTAATCAGAAGAACAAAATTTCGAGCGGCCATATTTACGGAACCCCTGGGCGAATTTTGCCCAATAAAGAACTTAACCGCGACATTTGAGATTCGAACCTACCCTGAAAATTTCAAGTTCCTAGGACATTCTGTTCGAGAGTTATCTTGTATACGGCCGGCCGGACGGACAGACTCGAATTTTTCGACGGATTCGTGATCAGTAAGTCGAACAACAGACCATTTTCGGCTCAAAATTCGAAAAATACAGACATCGTGACGAAATGATATAGCCCTCGTGTAAGTAGTACGAGCGCTCAAAAAGATAACAAAAAATCAGGAAATTAGTGAGTAGTCAAAATACTAATAAAATTGAAACAGGAACAAAACAATAAAAGAAATTAAACAAGAGAAACTTCAACATTTTTGTTTTTAAAAGAAATTATGCCATAGGGAGTGACTCAAAATAAAATGAATCATCGAAATATACAAATTTTTACAGAAGAACTTGGGTTTATAATTCTATTTCCGATTAATCTGAGCAAGGATTTGAAATGACAATAAATAAAAGATTTTCACCTTATTGAAACAAATTTCGATTCAAACACAACAATGAAAATAATTTGAACACAATTAAATATCAATAAAAGATATATAACTGGATTAAGATTTCAATGGATTCATGGACACTGCTTTTTGCTTAGCAATCTTCTTATCGGTCCTGAATTATCATCCCGCACCGATCTATTACAATGTTCACCCAGTTTTGGGATTTTCCCCATTAAATGTTGAATTATGTTTTTCAGGCGACGGAGCTGGAGTGGGCAAAGGCCGCACCATAGCCGGAATAATCTTGGAGAACTTCCAGAAGGGCAGGGAACGCGCAGTATGGGTCTCGATATCCAACGATCTAAAATACGACGCAGAAAGGGACCTCCAGGACATCGGAGCGCCGTTCATACCAGTCCGACAATTAAATAAAATGAAATATAACGCTAAGATATCCTCCGAGACCAACGGTTACATCAAAAGAGGCGTGCTCTTCTGCACCTATTCCTCTCTGATCGGAGAGAGCAACATGGCTCAAGGAAAGTACGTGAACAGGAAACATCAGATCCTCCAGTGGTGCAAGGCCGATTTCGACGGACTCCTCATCTTCGACGAGTGTCACAAAGCGAAGAATTTGTGTCCAAGCGGTTCGATGAAATCGACGAAAACCGGTCAGATGGTGTTGGAGCTACAGGAGGCGTTGCCGAGCGCACGAGTTTTGTACGCTTCGGCGACGGGAGCCTCCGAACCCAAAAATATGGCTTACATGGCCCGATTGGGTTTGTGGGGCAAGGGAACGACTTTTCAAGCGTTCGACGATTTCTCAACGGCTGTGGAGGAGAAAGGAGTCGGAGGAATGGAAATTGTGGCTATGGATATGAAGTTGAGAGGTCAGTGATATTTTGAATGTAATTTCGTTGTTTTACTTTAGTTGTGTGATTTCGTTTCATTTTTTCAATTATTTGAATCGTTCGAGAAAAAATAATTGAACAAAGAAGAAAATAAACTGTTTTTAAAGAAAACTATTCGATAGGGAGACTTGAAATAAAATAAACCATCAAAATGTAGCATGTTTACAGAAGAACTTAGGTTCGACATTCTATTTTCTATTACTCTTAGCAAGGACTTGAAATGACAATAAATAAAAGATTTTCACCTTATAGAAACAAATTTCGATTAAAACACAACAATGAAAATAATTTAAACACAATTGAATATCAATAAAAGCTATATAACCAAGTAACTGGATTAAAGGTTATCGTGAATAAGACTTGGAAGTATTTAGATACCTTTATTTCACAATTTACTCTGTATCACCAAAAAGTTGTATCACAGAATTATTCATTTGAAAAGATAACAAAAAAAATCAGGAAATTAGTGAGAAATGAAAATACCAATAAAATAGAAACAGGAAGAAAACTATAAAAAAAATTAAACAAGAGAAACTTCAACATTTTGTTTTTAAAGGAAACTATGCTATAGAGACAGAATGAAATAAAATAAATGATCAAAATGTAAAAATGCTTATAGAAGAACTTGGGTTCAAAATTATATTACCAATTACTCCGAACAAGGATTTGAAATGACAATATATAAAAGATTTTCACTTTATAGAAACAAATTTCGATTAAAACACAACAATGAGAATAATTTAAACACAATTAAATATCAATAAAAGATAAATAACCAAGTAACTGGATTAAAAATTCAATAGATTCATGGACACTGCTATACTCTAAGCAATCTTTGGTATCTATAGTGGAGATTAAACAGTAGAAACATTGAAGAATCTGAATAAATTTTTTCGAATATCGGTATAATTTCCAGTGATTTTCTTGTAAATAAGACTCGAAACTATTTAGATACCTTCATTTCACAACTTACTCTGTATCACAGAATTATACATTTGAAAAGATAACAAAAAAAATCAGGAAATTAGTGAGTAGAGAAAATACTAATAAAATAGAAACAGGAACAAAACAATAAAAAAAATTAAACAAGTTTAAACTTCAACATTTTGTTCTTGAAGGAAACTTTGCTATATAGAGAGACTTGAAATGAAATAAATTATCGAAATGTTAACATTTTTACAGAAGATCTTGGGTTCAAAATTCTATTGCCAATTACTCTGAGCAAAGATTCGAAATGACAATAAATAAAATATTTTCACCTTATATAAACAAATTTCGATTAAAACACAACAATGAGAATAATTTAAACACAATTAAATATCAATAAAAGATATATAACCAAGTAACTGGAGTAAAATTTCAATAGATTCATGGACACTGCTATATTCTCAGCAATCTTTGGTATCTATAGTCGAGATTAAACAATAGAAACATTGAAGAATCTGAATAAATTTTTTCGAATATCGGTGTAATTTCAAGTGAATTCCTCGTAAATAAGACTCGAAACTATTTATATACCTTTATTTCACAACTTACTCTGTATCACAAACAAATTCTATCACAGAATGATGCATTTGAAAAGATAACAAGAAAAATCAGGAAATTAGTGAGTAGAGAAAATACTAATAAAATAGAAACAGGAACAAAACAATAAAAAAAATTAAACAAGAGAAACTTCAACATTTTGTTTTTAAAGGAAACTATGCTATAGAGACAGAATGAAATAAAATAAATTATCAAAATGTAAAAATGTTTATAGAAGAACTTGGGTTCGAAATTATATTACCAATTACTCCGAGCAAGGATTTGAAATGACAATATATAAAAGATTTTCACCTTATAGAAACAAATTTCGATTAAAACACAACAATGAGAATAATTTAAACACAATTAAATATCAATAAAAGATAAATAACCAAGTAACTGGATTAAAAATTCAATAGATTCATGGACACTGCTATACTCTAAGCAATCTTTGGTATCTATAGTGGAGATTAAACAGTAGAAACATTGAAGAATCTGAATAAATTTTTTCGAATATCGGTATAATTTCCAGTGATTTTCTTGTAAATAAGACTCGAAACTATTTAGATACCTTCATTTCACAACTTACTCTGTATCACAGAATTATACATTTGAAAAGATAACAAAAAAAATCAGGAAATTAGTGAGTAGAGAAAATACTAATAAAATAGAAACAGGAACAAAACAATAAAAAAAATCAAACAAGTTTAAACTTCAACATTTTGTTCTTAAAGGAAACTTTGCTATATAGAGAGACTTGAAATGAAATAAATTATCGAAATGTTAACATTTTTACAGAAGATCTTGGGTTCAAAATTCTATTGCCAATTACTCTGAGCAAAGATTCGAAATGACAATAAATAAAATATTTTCACCTTATATAAACAAATTTCGATTAAAACACAACAATGAGAATAATTTAAACACAATAAAATATCAATAAAAGATATATAACCAAGTAACTGGAGTAAAATTTCAATAGATTCATGGACACTGCTATATTCTCAGCAATCTTTGGTATCTATAGTCGAGATTAAACAGTAAAAACATTGTAGAATCTAAATAAATTTTTTCGAATATCGGTGTAATTTCAAGTGAATTCCTCGTAAATAAGACTCGAAACTATTTATATACCTTTATTTCACAACTTACTCTGTATCACAAACAAATTCTATCACAGAATGATGCATTTGAAAAGATAACAAAAAAAATCAGGAAATTAGTGAGTAGAGAAAATACTAATAAAATAGAAACAGGAACAAAACAATAAAAAAAATTAAACAAGAGAAACTTCAACATTTTGTTTTTGAAGGAAACTTTGCTATAGAGAGAGACTTGAAATGAAATAACTTATCGAAATGTAAACATTTTTACAGAAGAACTTGGGTTCAAAATTCTATTGCCAATTACTCTGAGCAAAGATTCGAAATGACAATAAATAAAATATTTTCACCTTATAGAAACAAATTTCGATTGAAACACAACAATGAGAATAATTTAAACACAATTAAATATCAATAAAAGATAAATAACCAAGTAACTGGATTAAAATTTCAATAGATTCATGGACACTGCTATACTCTAATCAATCTTTGGTATCTATAGTGGAGATTAAACAATAGAAACATTGAAGAATCTGAATAAATTTTTTCGAATATTTGTATAATTTCCAGTGATTTTCTTGTAAATAAGACTCGAAACTATTTCGATACCTTTATTTCACAACTTACTCTGTATCACAAGAAAATTCTATCACAGAATTATACATTTGAAAAGATAACAAAAAAAATCAGGAAATTAGTGAGTAGAGAAAATACTAATAAAATAGAAACAGGAACAAAACAATAAAAAAATTAAACAAGAGAAACTTCAACATTTTGTTTTTAAAGGAAACTTTGCTATAGAGAGATACTCAAAATAAAATAAATCATCAAAAGGTAAAAATTTTTACACAAGAACTTGGCTTTAAAATTCCACTTCCAATGACTCTAAGCAAGTATTTGAAATGACAGTAAATAAAACATTTCATAGAGTTTGTGTTTTTTGCAGGAATGTACATAGCGAGACAGCTCAGTTTTCAAGACGTGAAATTCACCATCAAAGAGGTCCCACTCAGCGAAGAATTCGTGAAGATCTACAACGCCAGCGTTAAACTGTGGACCGACGCGTTGACGAAATTCACGAAAGCGGCCGGCCTCGTCGCGGCCTGTAACAGCATGAAGAAGACGATGTGGGGCCAATTCTGGTCGGCGCATCAGCGTTTCTTCAAGTACCTCTGCATAGCCGCCAAGGTGAACGAGGCCGTTACGCTGGCTCATCACGCGATCAAATTCAACAATTGTTGCGTGGTCATCGGTCTTCAAAGTACGGGAGAGGCGGGTACCTTGGATCAGTTGGAGAGGGGCGATGGTGAAATTTCGGATTTCGTCTCGACCGCTAAAGGTACGGTTTGTCTTCTTTGGTTCAAAGTTTATCTTAATGTACGATGATTATTTTTTTAGGAGTATTCCAGAACTTGGTGGAAAAGCATTTTCCGTCTTCGAACAGGGACAACGTGAATAAAATTCTTTCAAGTATAACGGCAGCTAAACTGGCCAATAATAGTAAACCGAAGAATGGTGTTGCGAAGAAGCAGAACGAAAGAGAAGTGTTAAAGAAAAAACAGAAGGGTTCGTGAATTTCCTATAACTAAATTTGATTTTTCTGACTATATATTTTCATTACCAGAACTGCTCAGATCGGCACCAGAAAGTGAGGAGGATTCCGATGACAGCTTTAAATTCGACGATGATGACGATGATAGCGATGCAAGTGACAGTAGTGAAAAAGAGAGACAAAAAAGACAGAAGGAGATCGAAGAGAGCCACGAGAAAGCCAATAACATGCTCAATTTTATATTTAAAAATAATAAGCCGAAGAAATATGAGTCTATAACAAGTATGTATAATTACACTTAAATTTTTGGTTTTCACTCGACTAATTCAAACTTTTGCGTTTTTATAGAAGAAGAAAAGAAAGAGGAGAAACCGAAGTTACCATCGTCTTATGATATCGATGAAGCGAACGAAATGAAAGAGAATCTCCTTAAAAGAATCGAAATACTCGGTAAAAAGTTACCCAAGAATACGCTCGATGAACTTATCGATAACTTGGGAGGTCCGGAGGAAGTCGCTGAGATGACTGGGAGAAAAGGTATGTAAAATTCGACGAGTTTGCAGATGAAAAATTTGAAAAGCATTGACAAAAGAAGTCGGGGTAGAAATTTTGGTTCTAAAAACCAGAAAATGTAAAAGTATTAATAATAAGTTCATTTACAAAAGGAATTACAAAGTCTGAATGTCCGGAAGTAGGTAATAAAACAATACAAAAACTTAACACAATGGATTGAATAACTATGAAATGGTTTATTAAATTCATACTACATGTTCAAAATGTCCTCCGTTATTCTCGAGGCATTTATGAATTCTTCTCCATTTGTTTTCAAAAATATGTTTTTTAACATCACACTATATCTCTGAGCTCACAATACTCTAATTTATTGAATGTACATGAGAGATGCAGAGAACGAAGATGAAAACTAAGAATATATTGTTGATGTGAGATCTGTGTTGACATTGCACTGGTTTGGTCTGATACTTTTCGCGAATGTGCATTTGTTGTGTATGTTTGTTGATTTTTCGATAGTAGTCTGTTTTATTATATTTCCAATGTTCTGAAAACGTTGTTGTTTCGTGTGGATCTTGATTTGGATGTACCATTCGTTGAATGATTTTATAACCCAAAAACGATTCAGTTAGCAGTAAGCTTGTTGTTTTGTCTGGATGTTCTGATTGTTAATACAATTTCATTTTTCTATATTTCCAGACTTGAGGAAGCATAAATGTATATGGGAAACGTCGGCGATTGAAAGTGTTGTTTCGTTAGTCTGTCTTAGTCCCAGTTAAATTCAAATTTTCAATATTTTTGAGGATGTGATATCAACTGAAATGTTTTCATCGTTTCTGGGCCAATATTTTGACAGCACATTGTTATTGCCGTTTGCAGCTCCTCGGGATTATCACAGGTTCTTTCGAAAACTTCATATTTCAGGTATGCAAAAATGTAAAAATCCAAGGGGGTCAAGTCTGGAGACCGTGTGGGAAAAGAAGGCTAGAGTCCATGATTTATAACACGGTTGTCATAAAATTCCTGCAAATAGCTTAGATTTGCATGAGTAGTGTGGGCTGTTGCCCCATCTTGAGGAAAATATCCCAACTGTATTTCTTCATCATCTTCTTTATTTATAAATGGTTGCAGCATTATTCTTCTGTACTTTTCACCATTGATAGTATCTTGAAAAAAAACTGGTCTATATATTCGACGACAAGAAACTGCTAACCACACACCAATTTTTTGTGAATGTAGTGAAGTCTCAATGAAATTGTGGGGATTCTCAGATCTCCAAAATCTATTTTTTTGAGAATTTACAAAACCTGTCAAATGAAACCATGCCTCATCACTAAAAAAGTCAGGTCCAACAATCAGTCCTCGTTGAGATTACGCAGAAACCAATGGCAGTACTCTATACGACGTGGAATATCTAGTGGTTGACGTTGCTGTACAGTAGTGATTTTGTAAGGGTACAAATTTAATTTCTTCTTCTAAGATCTTCAACAAATTCTTCAGAAAATTGAGCTCTTCCTGTCGATTTTTACTTGTCGACTTTCCCAGTCTGAATAAATCTGTTTATAACAGTTCTGATGAGGGCTTTCAGAGAGGATTCTTGAATCTGAACATCCCGATATTTCGCCAGATTTTCATTTTTACACTCCTCTGTTGAATAAATGCTTGACCTGGTAAATGTACCGTTACGACAATAGGACATCACAATAAATGTTTTTGTGTTCAATCATAAATCATTGCAGATTTCAATAATTTTCATGGTTTTGGAAACAGAAGAACGAATTTGAATAAGAGTTGACAAATTCTTTGATACCTCTAGTTCACATTAAGTACAGAGCAGCAAACAATAATCCAAAGCCGACTGTGATGTTACAATAATCTATAAAGACCCTGTTTATTCAAGTTATATAGGTTAGGTATTTCAGATTCCAATATGGGTTATCTTCTATTATGTTCTTCGATTTCCCACTGCGTTATAGGTTGTGGTTTAAACATATTAAATACTTTTATTGTTTTTCTTAAAGGTCGAGTAGTTCAAAAAGACAACGGCGTTCAATACGAGAGTCGTTCGGAGCAGGACGTACCCCTGGAAACCTTGAACGTGAAGGAAAGAGAACGGTTTATGGACGGCGAGAAGTATGTGGCGATCATCTCCGAGGCCGCGTCCAGTGGTATCTCGCTGCAGAGCGACAGGAGGGCGCTGAACAAGAAGAAGAGATACCACATCACCTTGGAGCTGCCTTGGTCTGCGGACAAAGCTGTGCAACAGTTCGGTAGGACGCACAGAAGTAACCAGGTCAGCGCACCTGAGTATGTCTTCCTCATAACCGATTTGGCTGGTGAAAGAAGGTAAGTTCAGGGTTGATTTTATTTTAGATTTGAGGTTGCTCAAAGAACTTATTCTTTAGGTTTGCATCGATCGTAGCGAAACGTCTGGAAAGTCTAGGGGCGTTGACTCACGGCGACCGTCGTGCATCCGACAATAAGGACCTCGGTCAGTTCAACATCGACAACAAGTACGGAAAGTCCGCCCTAGAGTCGGTGATGAAAGCCATCGTGGGGAGAGAGCACCCCCTCATTCCACCACCGAGGGATTACAAAGGAAATTTCTTCGCGGATGTCATCGAGGCCCTGATAGGCGTCGGATTGATAGTCAGAGACAGCACCAAGGGTGATTATTTAACTTTGGACAAGGAATACAACAACATATCCAAGTTTCTGAACAGGATATTAGGAATGCCTGTCGATCTCCAGAACAGATTGTTCAAGTATTTCACGGACACCATGAACGCGATTATTGGCATAGCCAAGCGCAACGGAAGTTTCGACTTGGGGATATTAGATCTGGGCGCCAATGATAAAGACCAAATTAAAAGAGTGAGGACCATAACTTTCCTATACAAACATGCAACAGGCATCGCCCCCATCGAACTCCACAAGTTAATAGTCGAAAGAGGGATGTCGTGGAAGGATGCAATGCAAAAATACACCGAGGATGTCAGCGAAGAATGCGAGGGATTTTACGAATCTCATCAAAGTGGCAACGGCAAACGTCATGTTATTCTATTGACTAAAGTCGAGTCGGGAAGGGGCAGGTACAACCACAAAACTGAAGACGTTAAACTGACAATGTACAGGCCTAATACTGGCCGACAGAACAAGCATGTGACTGCACCTGACGTTCAACTGAAGTACAGGAAGGTAGGTTGATTTCACCAATCGTTATTCGTACTATTTCCTATTTATGTTGTTTTGGACACCTAGCTAACTGAAGTTTTGTTTCTTTTCAGGTGACACCGCAAGATGTTAGGACTTTATGGATTGAACAATATAACTGTACTATTTGTACCCATAAATACTTTTATGGTAACTGTATTTCGGGCTCAAAATGCGAGAGCGGTCTGAGAAGAAGAACTTATCACGTACTCGCTGGTTCTGTGTTACCAATTTGGCTGAAAATAGAGGCGGCTATAACAGAAAATTCTAATATCAAAGTAAATAAGAATAAAATGCAGATAATCCGATTGAAGACTGTCGATAATATGAAAATAGTCGGTGAGTATCCATCAACCTTACGTCCAAATCTGCTTACTAACTACGTTTGATATTTTCAGGTACGCTCATCAAAAATAACTTGGTGGAAGGGTTGATCAAGGTTTTGAGGAAGGAAGCGGAAAATGTCGAAGAACAAGATTTTCCCGATCAGGATATTTGAATATATTTTTACAAAAAAATGACATCTCAATTTCGAAAGAGGATCTTGAGTAACGTAAAGTGATTAGTTGAGTATTTTTCGATATAGGTTTACATTAAACCTACAAAAAATAAAGTGATGGATTACTGTGATATTTTATTCAAGTATTATTAAGTACCACACAATTTTAGTAAATATTAATGTAAATATGTGTAAATAAGTCATTTCCATTGTTTTTCTATTGTTCAAGAGAAGAAAAGTTTTAAAAGTGTTGAAGTTCATTCGTAAGTCAATATTAATTATTAATTTATTCTTTGTTTTTGAAATAGTGTAGTTTGAAACTCGAATATGGGTCATGTTTTTATCGTGATTCAGTTTGATCAATTGTGTCATGCATATTATGTGTATCACTTATTCTCAAAGTTTTTTTTATGTATAACAATGTTATTTGATTCTAATTGAGCAGTTTGTTCGAGTAAGAAGTGATGAAAAAATTTGAAAAAAAAGTTAAAAATAAAAAAGAAAGCAAATTTGATTTTTATTTCCAATAACCAACCTCGTCTCAGAAAATCTCTAAAAATTTGAAAATTGAACGAAAAAATTCTTCCGAAAAATTGTTTCTCTTTTATTTCGTTAATTAGATTAAATTGGAAAAACCAGCAAAATTGAATAGCTTAAACTCGTATTTCCACATGGGACAATTATTTCGCGTATGTGGTTGGGGGGTCTGGGAATCTTTTCATGAACCTGCAGAGAAGTGGGAACGGTTGCTGTTAGAGCGGACAGGTGTCGTCGATGAAGAAAGTCTGGGCATGTTATTCAATCGAAATACGTTTCTGTCTTGTGCCTTGAAAACTTTTCTTTCGATAAAATCATATTCAAAAAAATCATTCGAAAAATATAAATTTTCATCTGTTTTGCCTTATCCTGAACTGTCTTCTTGTATCGACTTCAATGTTTTACTTGTATAAAAAATATTCAGACTAAAGCAGGAACAGTTCCACTTAAGAAAATTATAAGAAGCACTGTCGTAAAGTCAGGAGCTTTTGAGCGCTCGTTCATCCACCTCGTAGGTAGATTTGCATTTTCCAGTTTTAGAAACCAATTGAAGAAATTTTTGAGAGTTGTCAAAAATATGACAGCAGCTCTTTGTCAATTATGCCGAATCAGCTGTTAGAGAAATATAAGGATTTTAAATTCAATAATTCGTTTGAATTTGAAATGGTTCTGGTTATGCGATCTGAGAAAAATTGTAGCTTGATATATCATTCTCCATTAAAATACAAAATTTCGTCACGATTGAATCCTTAGTTTTGAAATTATCAAGGAAACAAAATTTCAAACCACCATATTTACGGAACCCCTGTTCGAATTTTGCCCAATAACGAAATTAATCTCGAGATTCGATGAGAGATGCTCGAATTTAATTCAGTTTCCAATATATTCGTCCCATTGTCTCTCGTTCTTGTTCTGTTTATTAAAAAAATTATTAAAATCGTAATTTAAATTATACATTTCAAATCTGGGGTGCTTGGTGCCAACCCCATACGCGCAACTTCCCTATTTTATTGAGTTTCTGTAAGAAAAAATGAAAAGTCCCTAACTTTTCGGTGCTCTTCCGATTCTTTTGTCCCTAGAAATCGATGTTGGCAACGCTTAGTACATAGTAGGTAAATGGCGGTGGCGTGTTAATCAGTCAAATAAAGTTTTGGTTTTTAATTGATTATGCTTCGTTCTCGGAACCCTGTAAGTCGAATTCAATGTAATAAAGTTCTTCGAATTGATAAATCAAAGAAATCGTTCGAAAAATCGAGCCGTTATTACGAATTTGCATGTCATTAGGTTTATAAAGAATGGTATGTCATTTTTTAGGTGAACGTCTAGATACTTGATTTTGTTTATTTTTTGTTGTATCGTTGAAATTACTGTTTAATTCACCTATTAAAGCCCTGAAAACAAATCTAAACGGATAAAGTATTGGGAAAGTATTGTAAGTAAGTGAGAAACCCGTTATTTCCCCATTTAAAGCTTCGTTAAAAATTCATAACCACAAAAAAAATAAAAAAATCGACTTTGCATTTCTCGAGTGTCCAAGGGCTTACCACCCTCGAATATTCGTGGATGATGAGAATTATAGTTGCAAGAATGTCTAAGGGCGTTGGTTTGCGCCATGTTTGCTGCGAACAGCAAAAAAAATCACTTGGAACTTGGGATACTGTCTTATGAATTCTTCATGGGTTTACTTGGTGTTTTATAGTTATAATCCGAAAATCAGCTTTGCATTTGTGTTTATTGCGAAAAGTTGTGAAACTAAACTGCGTTCATAATTCATTAATATTATATTAGCTTCCTTTTATGCCCTATCAATGAACTTTTGGACTAAGATTCAAGAATTCAATACTTATTCACTACATTATATAATTGATTTGCAGACTCACTAATTTTTCCAACTTTGACATAAAAGTTGTTCAAGGAAAAGTTGAAATAATCGAAAAAAAATGGCGAGTAAGGAAGAGGAGAAAGAGGAGTTCTCTGGAAGTGATTTCGACGAAGACGAAGATCCAGACAAAATAGAAGTACCAGGTTTGTGAGATCGAAGATCGAGCTCTATTAGATTCGATGATGAACGTGAAATGTTTTAGGTGGTGGCAAAGATCTGGCTGCCGCTGCTGCTTTGGCTAGTTCGAAACCGAAACCAAAGACTGCAATGTTCGACATGCCTATGCCGCAAATGCCTAATATGGGGCCACATTACGGTGGCAACAGCAAGATGACAGCTGGTATGCCATCGCCGTTCGATATGATGAGATCCCCCAGTAAGTATTCGGGCAATCTGAAATAGGAATTTCCTACGATGCAAATTTATCGAGTATTGAGTTCTATCGCTTGAACCCATCATTCATGTATTGTAATCGTGAAGTGTCTGAATCCGAATCATTCCAAACATTATTCAGTCGAACCCATATACAGGGTGTCCAGGAAGTTGACGTCAAGCCGGAATCGGGTAATAGGCTAAGTCGTAATAGTCATCAGAAAAATATAAGTTGATAATTCTACAAATTACATTGCATTTTCTTTTATTCGAGAAAATGCACACCAAGTGATGATTTTTGAATTCCTGTTGCTACTAATCTTTGCTTTTTTCTAATTTTATTTTTCTTATTGGAAGATACTGTCACTCTTTGATGAACCGAGGATTCAAAATTAATATTTCGCCCAACTTCAACTGATACTGATAAAAAATTTTACTACATGGGTTTGACAAGTGCCTTTAAAAGTTAGTGCATTTAATGAGGATTCTAAAATGGTATAACACTTACTACATTATTTCTTGGATCATGCAAAGAAAAGGGTTTTCCTTAAAGAAATTCAGTTTCGAACAATTTCTTTCAACTTACTAAAAATGATTCTACTGTATCCAATATGTGCCTTCAGATCATGAATTTAAAATAATTTAGTGGTCGGATGAATCGACATTCAAGAAAGATGGTTACATGAACCTACACGAGTGGCACATAGAAAATCCTAATTTAATGAGAAAAGATAGATCTCAATATCGGTTCAAAGTGAACATGTAAACTGGAATTTCGAACGGAAGAGTCTAGGACCTTTTGAGTTGCCAGAGGTCTTAAGTACTGAAATTCATTTAGATTTTTCACAAAATCATTTACCAAATTGGTTTCAACAAGACAGCTGCACTATGCCCTCTCAGCTAGATAATATCTAAATGAAGAATTTCCGGGCAGCTCGCCCACCTGATTTAAATCCCTTAGATTTTTTTTTACTGTGGAGCAGTGAGAGAAACAGTTTATTTAAAGCCAATTGAAAATGTAGTTGAGCTTTGGGAGATAATTACGGAAGCAGTTGAATTCGTCGATAATAGAACTTTCTTCCTTTTGAAATCTGATCTATTTTGAAAAGATGTCGTGATTGATTTGCGGCTGAAGGAGGGCAGTTTGAACATCTCTTGTAAATTTACTGAATCTTGCCATAAATCAAAACTGAATTTCTTTAAGAAAAACCTTTTTTTTTGGCCCATCTAAGAAAAATGTAGTGAATGTTATAGAACAGGTTTTTATTATCCAAATTATCGATACATAAATCATATATCATCAGAGAGAAAACATGTCGAAGAGAAAATAAACAGAATACAATTTCTAAATACAATATGAGAATTTCTCCCTTAAAAGTCCTATTATTGATTATTGACTGCAAATATCTTGGGAGCATATCAAACAATTTTATTGTCGTGTAGCCAGATTTCTTCTACCGAATGTGATGCAGATAAAAATAGGGAAATTTCTGCCTTGTATTATTATAATGTATTTAATGAGTGAAGTAAGATCTGTGGTTTCGAAAAAACAATAACAACCTATAAATATATAATCCAGTAATAGTAAGTTTCCTATTATTTCTAAAAATGCTCCGACAAGAATGTCTAAAGTCAAGTCTATAAACAATTCCCATAGCTATATATACCATTTTAGAATTGCTTGTGCCAATACCAGAAGTATGTCTCACTCACAATTTATGGCAAGACTCGCTCCATCTCATTCAAACTAGATTCTTAAAGTTATGGCACGTATTGGATACTCTACAATCATTTTTAGTAAGTGGAAAGAAAGTGGTTCGAAACTGAGTTTCTTCAAGAAAAACCTTTTTTTTTGCCCAATCTAAGAAATAATGTAGTAGGTGTTTCACCATTTCAGAATCCTTATTAAAAACGCTATCTTTTGAAGTCACTCGCCAAACTGATGTAGAACAATTTTCAGTACAGTCAGTTGAAGTTGGGCGAAATATTAATTTTGAATACTCGGTTTGGCAAAGAGTGATATAATCTTCCAAGCTGGAGCAGTTGGCTTCGAATCAAAGGTTACATGTTACAGAAGCACTATTCAGGATAACATAGGAAAAATAAAATTAAGAAAAAAGTAAAGATTTGTAGCGACAAGAGTTCGAAAATCATCACATGATGTGCATTTTCTCGAATTAAAGAAAATGCAATATAATTTGAAAAATACACGACTAGATTACTTTAAGTATTTTTCTGATGACTACTATGACTTAGACTGTTAACCGATTCCGGCTCGACGTCGACTTCTGGGACACCTGGATAGTATTAGTTATCATGTTCCCTATTGTTGTCCTAAACATTGTCCTCATCTCGCAGTGGGCTCACCGTACGGTATGGGCAGCATGGCGGCAATGGCAAGCATGCTCAGCGGACTGGGGGGTCCGATGAACATGGGCCAGATGTTTCCTCCGGGGGCCGGAGGAGGAGGGAATCCTGCCAGCGCCGCTTTCCACGCTGCTCATTTTCTGCAGCAGAGTAAGTCTAATTTACCGAGGGTCATCGTGTCCTTGCTTGGGTGACCTTTTTTTTTTCTTGGTTTGGTTGATTTGCTTGCGTTATCTTGGAATGCAAGGTGTGAGGTTTTCTCCTACTAACCGATATATTTTTGTTTTGGTGAATGTTTTGATCGTTAATCGGGATGAATAAACTCAAGAATCGTTTCACAATTTATGGTCGAGTGTTGTGTTTACCTTTATGTTAACGAAATCGGTGAATACTGTGGATATTTCAAAATCCTTAGTAAATTCGATTAAAAAAGGCTATATGTGCCGAAATCAAACGCATTTGACCATAAATATGAATGTTTATTCTCAAAGAAATATTGATGTATTTCATTTCATACTAATGTTATATTTTATCCCTTTTTTCGTCATTTTTAGTGGAGCAATTTTTTTAATTTAAGCACGAACGTCTTTTACTAACCTAAGCTGCACAATATTATGAGGTATGGGATTCTTTTCTCGTGGTAACTAATGGGTTTTCCAATAAGAATGATACAATTTAAAATGGTTATAGTTCAGTAGGTTATGCCATTTAATCATGGAAAGATACACGCTTCAACAACGTTTAGAAATTGTTGAATTATTTTATCAAAATCAGTGCTCGTTTGTGAATACTGGGAAAAATTTCGTTGGGTATGGCAAAAAACTGCTTGCACACACGAAAATATTGATTTGGTACGTCGTTCTCAACAATTGAATCTTTCTCAGACAACATGGAAAATTTTAAGGAAAGATTTGTACATCCTTACAAAATTCAACTGTTTCAAGAACTGAAGTCATTAGACTTCCATAAACGTCGTTTATTTTCTCATTTTTGTCTTGAACAACTTGAAAATGATGAACATTTTTATCAAAAATTTCATTCAGTGATGAAGCTCATTTTTAGTTGAATTGTTATGTAAACAAACAGAATTGCAGAATTTGGAGTAATAAAAATCCAAATCCAAATAAAAGAAACTGTTCAAACACCATTACATCCAAATAAAGTCACTGTGTGTTCTGCAATTCATGCTGGAGAAGGGATTGGTCCATATTTTTTTGAAAAAAATGGTCGAAGAGTAACAGTCAATGGAGAAGGATACAGAACTATGTTAAATGAAATTTTTTTTCCTGCTGTTGTTGAGAATAATCTTGAGGATATGTGGTTTCAACAAGATGGTGCCACCTGCCACATAGCAACTCAACAATCGATTTATCGAAAACATAATTTGGTGATGAAGGTGTTGTTTAACATCTTGTGATTTCTTTCTTTGGGGACATGTTAAGTCGCGAATTTGTGCTGATAATCCAACAACAACTGAGCATTTAAAAATCAACCATTGATGAAAGACAGCCAAATTTATGTAAAAAAGTGATGAAAAATTGGGTTGACAGAATGCAGTAAGTACGGAGAAGTCGTGGTAGTCATCAAATAAAAAAAAAATTGTGTCTCGCTGAATAATGTTTAATCTGTATCATTCCTATTGGAAAACCCTTTATAACCTGGTGAAGTCCACGTGAATCTGTTAAAGTTTCCAGGCCAAAAGTATTGCCTTTGTTATCGTTATTTGGTTTCTTTCCACAGTGGAGATGGCTGCTTTGGGCCTCAACGGCCAGTTGCAAAACCCCTTCTTCCAGAACATGGCGGCATTGCTGTATTCCACACCTCCCGGCCAGCCCCCGTGGGGCCCCCAGTTGAGCAACAAGGCGGTGGCTTCGATGTGGATGAACGCGGACGCCAAACCGATGCACCACCAAGAGGAAGAAGAGGTGAGATTAGTTATGAAATATTCTTAACTTCGTCACCGAATGATTTCCTTTTCAGGTGGATGACGAAGAACTTGGTGTGGCGGAGACATACGCAGATTACATGCCTTCGAAGTTGAAACTTGGGAGGAAACATCCGGATCCAGTGGTGGAGACCGCTTCTTTATCGTCTGTTGCTCCTGCTGATGTTTGGTATAAGTTGTCGATACCGGATGAGACGATTCGTACAGGGGCGCTTTCTGCGTTGCAGTTGGAGAGTATAACTTACGCTTCTCAAGCCCATGAGCACATGCTGCCGGATGGAACTAGGGCAGGATTTCTCATAGGTAATTTTAAATATCACCATCTATTTTTTTTCTTTTAATTCATGGAAAATGGAAAATTTATTGTTATACAGATTCCAAATTCGACGTGAACCTTGAAGGACGTGTTAGTATGATTCATATGATGTAATTTGAGCCATATTTATTGATATCCAAAAATCAACAGTTTACGAGTTATTTGAGTTTTTGTGTTTTTTGAAAAATTACTCACCTTACTTCATTTTTCGTCAATTTTTTCTATGTTGAGCAAGTTTCATTATAATTTTGGATTATTTTCATTAGAGAAGGATACGATATCCATGAAAAAGGCGAAAATATGCTGTAATAGATGTTGAAAAAGAATTTGTATGATTCGAAAGTTGGTATGTGAAGAAAAGAATAGTCAATTTCTAATATCAATTCGCCTCAACTTTCGAACTACACAGTTTATGTATGACAAAATTATTTTAAAAACTCGTCAAATTTCTTCTTTATTTCCTGGAAAAGTTTTCGTTAGAATGCAGGCACTAGTTTCGTTTCAGCAGATTTTGATTTTAAAGGGGATATAAGCGAAGAAAGAAAAGTAACGAATTAAATATTTTTTTATTGCAATTTAACTCAAAATTTCATTGAAAAATTCATTCATAAATTATGTTCGAAATGTCCTCCACCATTCCTTGTACAAGCACGTGCCCTCTTTCTAATTTCTTCAGTCCTGAAATTTACTCTCATTCTTCTCACTGCTCCGTCTATTCCCTCCACAAGTTGTGCATGTGTATGTATTGTTATGGTTCGTTGAAGATAATAATATAAAATTTTGAAATTTAGGAAAAACCACTAACAATTATCAAAAAATCTTGTGTATTATTTTGCCTGAGACTCTATCTCAATGAGGGTTCCAAGGTGAAAAGCAACAATATCAATACAAATTATATTATTTCAAAACCAAACTCAAACTCCAACAATTGAACATTTCTAAATCAATTTACTTTTGAACCATGTACATATAAACACACTCACAGAGCTAAGTGTAAATAAAGTTCCTCAACTTTTCCTGGCTTGTCTTTAGTTGATGATACAATTCCCGAACTCCAAGATTATGATAAGCTCAATTTCTTTCAGCCTTCTCTCCTCCTTGCTATAAAGTTAATACTTCCATCAATGTTCGTTGATATTTACTTGTTAATCAGTTTCTATTCTATCAGGTTCCATCCAATTCGTTATAATAATATATTTCGAAGTTTTTTCAATTCAATTCAAAACAACCCTTTCGAAAGATCTCTCTCGACTCTGACGTTTTTTCATCAATTGTCAACTGGCCTGCTTTTTTCCTTCAAATTATTTTATATCGCATTTCCTAGGTATTTCAACATTCTTGATAGATTCTTTCCACTTATTCATTTCATCTACATCATTATTTTGATATACTTCATAAACATAACTGACTAAACTCAACTATTTTAAATTAAACATTTTAGCAAATTAATATTTTTCTAATTTTTAAATAGTCTGAACCCTCTTTGAAAATATAATATTACAATAATTTATAAATTGATCGAATTTACTGAATTGACTAAAGATGTTTGAAGGTTCTTGAATTTTTTGATATATATTTGAATTTATTTTATTCTTGATTTTTGAAACTTTGAGAAATATGACCATGTTTTGATTTCCATAACAGTATTTCCCTTTCATATATGTACTATTCCTTTTAAACTGCCCCAAACATGAAAATCTAACGGTGTTTGATACGGACTTCTCGCTGGCCACGAAATAGGTCCTCGACTACCTATCCACCGAATAGGAAACAATTCGTTCAAGAACATACCCCCATCCTGTTGGAAAATGATTTCACGCCTATCAATCAAGGGAACCTCGTCCAAAAAACTGTCCATATCTGTTCTCAAAAATTCTTCATAATTTTCTCCATTTAAATTGTCAGGTGAATAGTAAGGACCTATCAAAAGACTAGCTATTGCTCCTATCCAAACATTAACGCCAAATAAAATAAATATTTTTTATGCCGGACATTCAAAAGGTAGTTTATAAAAAATCTGCTGAAACGAAACTAGTGCCTGCATTCTAACGAAAACTTTTTAAGGAAATAAAGAAAGAATTTGGCAAGTTTTTAAAATACTTTTGTTATACATTAATTGTGGAGTTCGAAAGTTGCAGGCGAATAGATATTAGAAATTGACTATTCTTTTCTTCATATACCAACTTTCAAATTATACGAATTCTTTTTCAACATCTATTACAGCATATTTTCGCTTTTTTCATACATATCATATCCTTCTCTGATGAAAATAATCCAAAATTATAATCAAACTTGCTCAACGTAGAAAAAATTGAAGAAAAATGGAGTGAGGTGAGTAATTTTTCAAAAAACACAAAAACTCAAATAACTCGTAAACTGTTGATTTTTGGATATCAATAAGTATGGCTCAAATGACAGCAAATGAGTCATACTAACACGTCCTTCAAGGTTCAAGTCCAATTTGGAATCACCCTGTCTGTATTATTATTATTATTATTTCTTCGTTCCATGAAATAATTAAAGAAGGAGAGAAATGGACCCTAAATACTTGTGTTACTAGCTATAATGTAATATTTTCAGGCGACGGCGCAGGTGTTGGCAAGGGTCGAACAATAGCCGGCATCATATTCGAGAACTACATGAAAGGCAGGAAACGAGCCATCTGGGTGTCGGTCTCAAACGACCTCAAGTACGACGCGGAGAGGGATCTGAAAGACATTGGCGCGGGAAAAATAACGGTTCACGCCCTGAACAAGTTCAAGTACGCCAAGATCTCTTCGGCGATCAACGGAAACGTGAAGAAAGGCGTTATATTCAGCACCTATTCGGCCCTCATAGGAGAAAGTAACTCGGCTGGGGGTAAATACAAGAGCAGGTTGAAACAGCTCCTTCAGTGGTGCGGTCAGGATTTTGACGGTCTTATAGTGTTTGACGAGTGTCACAGGGCCAAGAATTTGTGTCCGGTTGGGTCTTCGAAGCCCACAAAGACAGGTTAGTACAGTTCAAATGCTAAATACACTGAAGAAATTCATTCTCACAAGAACAGATGTATGATCATCTATTCGAGTTGTCGATATGTAAGAGTGTTCTTTGACAATTTCAGTGTTGCAAACTAAAATTTTACCAGATAACAAATTATCGGTTCCCTAATTTATAAATTCATATTTCCCAGGTTTAACAGTCTTGGAGGTGCAGAATAAACTTCCCAAAGCTCGTGTAATTTACGCTTCGGCGACCGGAGCCTCCGAACCCAGAAATATGGCTTATATGGTCAGGTTGGGAATGTGGGGAGAAGGGACTCCGTTCAAGGAATTTTCCGACTTCATTTCCGCCGTCGAGAAGAGGGGAGTGGGGGCTATGGAAATCGTTGCGATGGATATGAAATTGAGAGGTTGGTATCGTTTGATTTAACAGGCATGTCCAATATTGAAATTCAACATTATTTGAATCGGAATCTCGGTCATTTTGTCATTGTCAAATGAAATCTATGCGATACAGTGCTTTTGAATGAAGTGAGTTACGTCATAAATTTTTTCACGAAAAAACAGAAACTTTTCGCGTCTATATTTCGTATTTTTCATTCTTTAAAGCTTCAAAATGCAAAATTTATGTATATTCCAGGGAAAGAAGTAAGGGTTTTTTTTTCTAGGCATGTACATAGCGAGGCAGCTCAGTTTCCACGGCGTCGCCTTCAAGATAGAAGAGGTGCCCCTCTCGAAGGACTTCGAGAAGGTGTACGACTCGAGCGTCAAGCTGTGGGTGGAGGCGATGCAGCGTTTCCACGAGGCGGCCGAACTGGTCGACGCCGAGAACAGGATGCGAAAGACGATGTGGGGACAGTTCTGGTCGGCGCATCAGAGGTTCTTCAAGTATCTTTGCATAGCCGCGAAGGTGCCCCACGCCGTCTCCGTGGCCCACGAGGCGATCAAGTGCGGCAAATGCGTGGTCATCGGTCTGCAGAGCACCGGGGAGGCCAGGACGTTGGAGCAGTTGGAGAGGGACGAGGGGGAGTTGACAGATTTCGTATCCACGGCTAAAGGTAGATACTGGTGTTTATCGATGAGGAATATTTCATTTTCTCGGCATATTTTCAGGAGTTTTTCAAACGTTAGTGGAGAAACACTTTCCCGCACCAGACAGAAATAGGATACACAGGTTGTTGGGGTTAGAACCCCCTGCGTCTCACTCGAAAAAATCCTCGAACGGTGTCCACGACGAAGAAAAGGCTTCAAACTCAAGCGGCAAAAGAAAACCAAGTAAGTTCAAACAAACCGGTTATCGAAGTGGAGTATGATTTAAAAATGTTTTCAGTGAGACAGGCTGCGGCTAGAGCGGTCAAGAGGAACAAATGGTCGACGTCGGACAGCGAGAATGACTCGGAGAAAAGCACGGATTCGGAATTCAAGATGACGGACAACGAGAGCGAAATATCAGAGGAACATTCCGACTCGGCTCAAAGCAGCGATTTCAATCCTTTCATCTCGGACAGCGATTCGGACAACGACCCTTGGAGTAGGACGAAGAAAAAGGGGAAGAAAAAGAAGAAGGTGGCCAAGAAACGACCTTCCGCGCAAGAGAAATTGTCCATGATGATCACACAGAAGAGTAATAAAGGTAAGAAAGATTTAAGATACCTTGAAAAAAACTTGGGCACAGTTGGTAACGATATTTAATCGATTTCAGCTAAAAGCAACGGGGGCGGTTTCACTGGGGCGCCTCCGAAAGACGCTATAGAAAGAGCATGTTCGATGAAAGAGGACCTTTTGAGTAAAATCGAAAGGCTGGGTGATAAACTGCCACCGAATACTTTGGATCAGCTCATCGATGAGCTGGGAGGTCCGGAGAATGTTGCAGAAATGACAGGAAGGAAAGGTGAGTGAAATTATTACTTATAGTTTGACCATGATGAATTTATTCCTTATTTATCGTTTCTTAATGGACATGCAAGCTTACTTCAATTTCTTCTTTCATTATCTTGTTTTTTATTTATCAATCGACCTCCGAAAGTGTTTCAACATGGTTGCTGTTTCAGGTCGAGTGGTCCAGACCGAGGACGGGGGCATCCAGTACGAGAGCAGGTCGGAACAGGACGTGCCCCTGGAAACGCTCAATCTGACGGAGAAGCAACGGTTCATGGACGGCGAGAAGGACGTGGCGATAATCTCCGAGGCCGCTTCGAGCGGTATCTCGTTGCAGAGCGACAGGAGGGTGAAGAACCAGAAGAGGAGGGTTCACATAACTTTGGAGCTTCCTTGGTCGGCCGACAGGGCTATACAGCAGTTTGGAAGGACGCATAGGAGTAATCAGGTCAACGCGCCGGAGTATATATTCCTTATATCCGATCTGGCCGGAGAGAGAAGGTGATTTTTTTTTTGCGATTACTGTTAGTGAGATATCGCGAAAGTTTCGTTGTTTCTTTAAATAGAAAATAGAAATCACCATTATTGATACTATGATGAAAGCTAAGCTGTAACTCGGCAGTTACAGATTCGTAAATTTGACTATTCTGAAACGGAATCTGTAAGGACGCGAGTTATCAAGTTATACTTCTCATTATGTCAAAATTCATAACGTGGCAAAAATGGAATTTCGATATTATGAAATTTGATTGATGGTTTTTCGGCAAAAATTTAAAATGGAAAAGATGTTTGAAAGTGTTGAAATGTGCCTTTACTTTCATTATTTTGCTGTTATCTAGGTTTTCGACAAAAAAAACTTATCCCGAACAATTAGTCGTGATATCTATATGTACCTAAGATTTATGGAGAATTATTAAATTTTACGTATTAATAACATAAACCCCAAAAATGAGTCAGATTATTCAAAGAAAAAACAGGGAAGAACTGGCAACGCCACTTTTATTTGCTATTCAAATATAGCCCCCTTTATTTTGCGATTTTCTACTTCGATATATCATTCGAAACATTATGTGTTTTACAATAACGTTTTGTGTGAAAAACTCATAAATTATTCGAATCTTTATTCATTCAATACTTCGAATATTTTTTTAGCCCTCCTTTGAAAAATCCTCAGCACTCTCGACGATCCCCAACCTTTTTTAGGTATCAAGTAAATACACCAGTTATTTTCGAATTTTTGAATTACATTGTTATATGTTTGAAAGTGTTGAAATGTGCCTTGTCTATCCAAATTACTTTTCTTAAATTTTACCTACTAATAACATAAACCCCAAAAATGAGCCAGATTATTTGAAGAAAAAACAGGAAAGAACTGACACATCATTCGAAACGATATGTGTCTTATGATTATGTTTTGAGTAAAACACTCATAAATTGTTCGAATCTTTATTCATTCATTACTTCGAATATTTTTTTAGCCCTCTTTTGAAAAATCCTTAGCACTCTTGACTATTTCACAAACTTTTTGAGCGCTCGTACTACTTACACGAGGGCTATATCATTTCGTCACGATGTCTGTTTTTATCGAATTTTGAGCTGAAAATGTGCCGTATGCACGATAATTCTCGAACGGAACAACCTAGAGACTTGAAATTTTTAGTATGGGTTCAGTTCCCGAATGTCTCAGTTAAGTTCGTTAATGGGCCAAATTCCACCAGGGGTTCCGTAAATATGGCCGTTCAAAGTTTTGTTCCCCTGATTACTTGAAAACTACAGATTTGATTGAGATGAAATTTTGCACTCAAATGGAGAATGAGGTGTTCAAGCTACATGTGAAATTTTGTCCAGATCGCATAACCAGAACCATAGAAACCATAGAAAAATGTGACTTTTGAACAAAACGCCTAGGGACTTGAAATTTTCAGGATATGTGTGGATCTCGAATGTCGTGATCACGTTCATCTATGAGCAAAATTATACTAGGGGTTCCGTAAATATGGTCCTTAAAATTTAGTTTTCTTGATAATTTCAAAACTACAGATTCGATCGTAACGAAATTTTGTATACTAATAGAGAATGATATATTCAAGCTACATTTCTCCAGATCACATGACCAGAACCATAGAAACCATAGAAAATCATAACTTTCGAACGGAAAGGCCTAGGGACTTGAAATTTTCAGGATATGTGTGGATCTGAAATGTCGCGTTCACGTTTATCAATGAGCAGAATTATACTAGGGGTTCGGTCGTTTGAAATTTTGGTTTCTCGATCATTTCGAAACTACGGATTCGATCGAGATCAAATTTTGTATTTTAATCTAGATTGATATATTAAAACAATATTTTGTCCAGATCGCATAACCAGAACCATAGAAACCATAGAAAATTGTAACTTTTGAACAGAAAGGCCTAGGAACTTGAAATTCTCAGGGTGGGTTTGGATCGCGAATATCGCGGTCATGTTCATCAATGAGCAAAATTAGACTAGGGGTTCCGTAAATATGGCTGTTCAAAATATTTTTTTCCTGATAATTTCGAAACTACTGATTGGATTGGGATGAAATTTAGCACCTAGCTTAGGAATAATGTATTCAAACTACGTTCCAAATTTTCTCCAGATCACACCACCATGACCATAGATACCATAGAAAATTCTAGCGAATTATCGAAAAGAAATTGGCTAAAGCTCTGACATGAAGTCTGGAGTTTCGCCTGCGTTTCAGAATTTTTGTGACAGCTGTCGAAAATTCCTTCGATTGATTTCTAAAACTGGAAAATGCGAATCTACCTACAAGGTGCATGTACGAGCGCTCAAAAGCTCCTGCCTTAACGGCAGTGCTTTTCGTAATTTTTTAGGTATCGAGTAAATACACCAGTTATTTTAGAACTTTTAAATTATGTATGTGGTAATGAGAAGTGTACAATAACTAGGAAAGTTTCGTTCTTTCCTTAAATAGAAACTAGAAATCAACATTATTGATACTATGATGAAGGCTTAGCATGAATTGTTTAAAAATCTTCATTCATTCATAATTTCAAATATTTTTCGTCTTGGAGAAATAGGAGGATTCTTTTCAGAACAAAATTTTATCCCTAAGATGTTCTTGATTTATTTTGCTTGCATTCAATTCCGGAATATTCTATTCCAATTTCTAAAATAAAAAAATTAGCCGTTTTATTATATTATAAAAAAAATTTATAAATTATATATGGGGAGATGAGAAGTGTACGATAACTAGGAAAGTTTCGTTATTTCCTTAAATAGAAACTAGAAATCAACATTATTGATACTATGATGAAAGCTAAGCATAAATGGTTCAAAAACCATTCATTCATTGAAAATTTCAAATATTTTTTGTCCTAGAGAAATAGGAGGAAACTTTCCAGAAAAAATTTCATCCCTAAAGATGCTTCTTGATTTATTTTGCTTGTATTCAATTCCGAAATATTCTATTCCAATTTCTAGAATGAATAAATTAGCCGTTTGGTTATATTATAAAGAAAATTCATAAAGTATATATGGAGTGATGAGAAGTGTACGATAACTAGGAAAGTTTCGCTATTTCCTTAAATAGAAACTAGAAATCAACATTATTGATACTATGATGAAAGCTAAGCATAAATTCATTAAAGAACTTCATGCATTTAGAATTCCAAATATTTTTCATCCTAGAGAAATAGGAGGAACCTTTTCAGAAATTAATTTTATCCTTGAAGATGCTTCTCGATTTATTTGCTTGCATTCAAATCCGAAATATTCTATTCCAATTTCTAAAATAACTAATTTTAACCGTTTTGTTATATTATAAAGAAAATTTATGAATTATATATGGGGTGATGAGAAGTGTACGATAACTAGGAAAGTTTCGTTATTTCCTTAAATAGAAACTAGAAATCAACATTATTGATACTATGATAAAAGCTAAGCATGAATTGTTTGAAAATGTTCATTCATTCAGAATTCCAAATATTTTTCATCCTAGAGAAATAGAAGAAACCTTTTTAAAAAAAAATTGTATCTTTGAAGATGCTTCTCGATTTATTTTGCTTGCATTCAATTCCGAAATATTCTATTCCAATTTCTAAAATAACTAATTTTAACCGTTTTGTTATATTATAAAGAAAATTTATAAGTTGTATATGGGGTGATGAGAAGTGTACGATAACTAGGAAAGTTAGGTTATTTCCTTAAATAGAAACTAGAAATCAACATTACTGATACTATGATAAAAGCTAATCATGAATTGTTCAAAAATCTTCATTGATTCATTCATAATTTCAAATATTTTTCGTCCTAGAGAAATAGGAGGAACCTTTTCAGAACAAAATTTTATCCTGAAAGATGCTTCTCGATTCATTTTGCTAGCATTCAATTCCGAAATATTCTATTCCAATTACTGAAATAACTAAATTAGCCTTTTTGTTATATTATAAAGAAAATTTATAAATTATATATGAGGTGATGAGAGGTGTACGATAACATTTTAATATTCCTCTTTCAGGTATCGATTAAATACATTCGTTATTTCAGAACTTTTAAGTTACATTGTTATGTGTTTGAAAGTGTTGAAATGTGCCTTGTCTGTCCAAATTACCTTCATTCTTTTGCAGTTATTTAGGTATTTAACGAAAAAACTTCTCCCAAACATTTACTCCAGTTATCGATATGCTAAGATTTATGGAGAATTATTAAATTTTACCTACTAATAACAAAAACCCCAAAAATGAGCCAGATTATTTAAAGAAAGTACTGGCACCGCCACTTTTATTTGCTATAATTCAAATTTTACCTACTAATAACATAAACCCCAAAGATGAGCCAGATTATTCAAAGAAAAAACAGAAAAGAACTGACAACGCCACTTTTATTTGCTATTATTCAAATATACCCCCCTTTAATTGGCGATTTTCTTCTTCGATATATCATTCGAAACGTTATGTGTTTTACAATTAGGTTTCGAGTAAAACACTCATAAATTGTTCGAATCTTTATTCATTCATTACTTCGAATATTTTTTTAGCCCTTCCTTGAAAAACCCTTAGCACTTTTGACTACATATTTCCGAAACTTTTTTAGGTACACCAGTTATTTTAGAACTTTTAAATTACATTGTTTTATGTTGGAACGTGTTGAAATGTGCCTTGTCTATCCAAATTAATTTTATTCTTTTAAAGTTATTTAGGTATTCGATTCGACTTTTATTAGCTGTTGTTCAAATATACCCCTCTTTATGGCGATTTTCTACTTCGATATAAGAATGATTTACAATTTTGTTTCTAATAAAACACTCATAAATCGTTGAAATCTTCATTCATTCATTGAAATATTTTTCTAGCCCTACTTTCGAATCACATTGATACTGTTCGTATTTCCTTGTTTGCTCAACATTATCATTTTCAGGTTCGCCTCTATCGTCGCGAAGCGTCTGGAGAGCCTGGGGGCCCTCACGCACGGCGATCGTCGCGCCACCGAGACCAGGGACCTGAGCCAGTTCAACATCGACAACAAATACGGCCGTTCGGCCCTCGAGGCCACCATGAAGGCCGTGATGGGCTACGACGCCCCGGTCGTGCCTCCCCCCAAAGACTACAAGGGCGACTTCTTCAAGGACGTCGCGGCGGCCCTGGTGGGCGTCGGGCTGATCGTCAACAGCGAATCGATGCCCGGGGTGTTGTCCCTGGACAAGGACTACAACAACATGTCGAAATTCTTGAATAGGATACTTGGGATGCCGGTGGAACTTCAAAATAGGTTGTTCAAGTAAGTCTGGGAGGTTTGGTGGATGTCGGATGCGAGTTAACCGGGTGGTTTTGTTGTTGTAGGTACTTTACGGATACTCTGAGTGCTATTATAATACAGGCTAAACGAAGTGGAAGGTTCGATCTGGGTATGTTATTTTTATAATATTTCTTGCTTAAAATTATACATTTATTTTTCTTATAGGTATTCTGGATCTCGGTGCGGGCGGAGAGGTGGTGAAACGGGTGAAGACCGTAACATTCCTGCGAAAACACGCGACGGGCACCGCGCCCACGGAACTGCACACGGTGCACGTGGAAAGGGGCATGTCCTGGCCGGAGGCTCTGGAGAAGCTATCCGAGACGACAGGCGAAAACGAGGGTTTCTACGTTTCGCACCAGGTGCGAAACGCGAAGCACACGGCCATTCTGGCGATGGAGATGGATTCGGGCAGCAAGAAGAAGCTGGAATCGAAGAAGGAGCAGATGTTTTCGGTGTACAGACCTAACACGGGGCTGCAGTTTCGGCAGGAGAACCTGGCCGAGCTGGAAAAGAAGTACAAGAAGGTGAGCATTCTTGGGTTATCGTTCCTCACTTATTGTGATACATAAAAAAAAACAATTCAACAACAATTCATGACACAATTGATCAAACTGAATCACGATTAAACCATGACCCATATTCGAGTTTCAAACTACACTATTTCAAAATAAAGAATAAATTAATAATTGATATTGACTTACGAATGAACTTCAACACTTTTGAAACTTTTCTTCTCGAACAATAGAAAAACAATGGAAATGACTTATTTACACATATTTACATTAATATTTACTTAAATTGTGTGGTGCTTAATAATACTTGAATAAAAGATCACAGTAATCCATCACTTTATTTTTTTTAGGTTTAATGTAAACCTATATCGAAAAATACTTAACTAAATCACTTTAAGTTACTCAAGATCCCCTTTCGAAATTGATTTTTGAGCGCTCGTACTACTTACACGAGGGCTATATCATTTCGTCACGATGTCTGTATTTTTCGAATTTGGGGCCGAAAAAGGTCTCAATCGACTATGTTCGACTCACTGATGACGAATCCGTCGAAAAATCCGAGTCTGTCCGTCCGGCCGGCCGTCCGTATACACGATAACTCTCGAACGGAATGTCCTAGGAACTTGAAATTTTCAGGGTAGGTTCGAATCTCTAATGCCGCGGTTAAGTTCGTTATTGGGCAAAATTCGCCGAGGGGTTCCGTAAATATGGCCGCTCGAAATTTTGTTTTCCTGATTACTTTGAAACTACAGATTCGATCGAGATAAAATTCTGCACTCTAATGGAAAATTAGGTGTTCAAGCTACATGCAAAATTTTGTTCAGTTCGCATCACCAGAACCATAGAAACCATAGAAAATTGTAACTTTTGAACGGAAATGCCTAGGGACTTGAAATTTTCAGGATAGGTGTGGATCTCGATTGTCGTGATCACTTTCATCTATGAGCAAAATTATATTAGGGGTTCCGTAAATATGGTCGTTTGAAATATAGTTTTCTTGATAATTTCCAAACTACAGATTCGATCGTGACGAAATTCTGTATACTAATGGAGAATGATATATTCAAGCTACATTTCTCTAGATCGCATGACCAGAACCATAGAAAATCATAACTTTCGAACGAAAAGGCCAAGGGACTTGAAATTTTCAGGATAGGTGTGGATCTCGGATGTCGTGATCACGTTTATCTATGAGCAAAATTATACAAGGGGTTCCTTAAATATGGCCGTTCAAAATATTCTGTTCCTGATAATTTCGAAACTACCGATTTGATTGGAATGAAATTTTGCACCTAGCTGAGGAATAATGTATTCAAACTACGTGCGGAATTTTGTCCAGATCGCATCACCAAGACCATAGATACCGTAGAAAATTTTAGCGAATTATCGAAAGAAAATTGGTCACCTAAAGCGCACTGACTTGAAGTCTGGATTATCGCCTCAGTTTGAAAATTTCTTTGACAGCTGTCAAAATTTTCTTGTTTCCAAAACTGGAAAATGCGAATCTACCTACAAGGTGCATGTACGAGCGCTCAAAAGCTCCTGCCTTCACGGCAGTGCTTTTCGTAATTTTTTTCAATTTGAATCATTAATTTCAGCTGAAAGCATACAATCATCACAACAATAAAGTTTGATTCTTATCTAATTTCAGAAATTTTCAAATTTCAATACGTAGTCTCTTGCCTCATTTGAAATAAAATGATGAGCATTCCTTCTCTTCCATCAAAAATAATATGGCTCTGCAATACAAGTTCAGTAAGCTGGTTATCGCTTAAGTTTGACCTCAACTCCTTTAAGTATTCAAAGAGATAATCATCTTTCATTCATTATCAACATAATAACAATAGGACTCTAAAAACGCTTCCCTTTAAGCACAAGGGGGCAGATTATGAAAAAACGTTAAATATCAAATAAAACGGTTGTACTTTTGCAGGTGGAGTCGAGTGAAGCGGAGAAGTCATGGACAGAACAGTACGATTCTTCGGTGAATACCTGTTCGCACGCCTACTGGCGAGGTAACTGTAGAATGGTAAATCTTGGACAAGATTGTGAGGTCGGTTTGAGGAGGAGAACGTACAACGTTGTGTCCGGATCCGTATTATCGGTGTGGAGCAGAGTTGAAGGCGTGTTAGCTAGTAAGAATGGTACGCATAACAACAAGATGCAAGTTATCCGATTGAGAACCAAAGACGATTTGAAGATTGTAGGTAAGGGATTTGTTTTGATTCATGCTGGACTGGATTCTGTCTAAATTCCCTATGTTATTTTAACCAGTATTTTTTCAGGTACGCTGATTCCTAAAAATTGTGTTGACGCACTGATTGAGGCATTGTCGTCGGACGCTGAGAAAGTGGACGAACAGAAATTCCCATAAGATCTACAAATATCATTTAAAATGGATTTACACAGGGCTGCAAGTATTACTAAAAAAAAATAATGCGACAGTTATTCACGAACCGATCGTTGAAAGCGGTAACTGTTTAATAATGTAGAACTGAATGATTGATATTCGTTTTCATTTTAGATGAAAAAAAAAGTTGAAGTTCCGAAATATTTCCAAGAAATTATCGAAAAAAAAATATGAGAAAAATCTGTGACATAGTTATTTTAGGTAATGTCTAATGTATTTATATAAACGTAGATTTTTAATGATTTTTTCTTATATCAAAATACACAGGTCGATGATAAGGACACCGAAACACAAACGACACACAGCAACGCTAGTTGTTTTTTTATTTGTAACATAATAATTCACCTTTTACAACAAAAACTGTGCTTGTTCCCAAGTTACACCAGTGGAGTGGCCAGAATACAAAACCCGGGTTTTATTTGATTTCATTTCAAAATTTCCTGTGATTTCTGTCACCGATTCGATATAGCCTTGAAAGTACCAACGGCGATATAGCCTTCTGCTTTCGTGAATGTTGCAAGTTCCTAAACACTTTTTTCTGGTATATGTATTTTGATATTTCAAGAACCACAATAATCATTTCACTGGTGTGTTCTAATTTCAAGCAAAATTTGCTTATATATCTTATGTATATTTGGATGTGTTCAAAGGCTAAATAAGCAGAAAAAGAAATGAAAATTACCCACAACCACATGTGTTTTATTTCAACCATTGTCACAACATACGATTTGTTTCAGTCTTTGGGTTCAACCTTGCCGATGGCTTTTTTCACGTTCCTTATGAGGTAATCGACGTCTTCTTTGTAGGTTTCGGTACAATTGAATTTTTGCGTTATTTCTTGAAGTCGTTCTATTCCTTCTTTCATTTTTTTTATGTGCGTGGACATTACTTCGTCGTGATTGCTGCCATCTGAAGAATATTCCAGATTATCGATTTATAATAAAGAATAAGTCTGTAATGAACCTTCAAACGGTTTCTATACACAGCCATAAAGAACACTCAAATGGTGGAATATAAAATTAAAAGTTCCTCAGGGACATGTTTTCATATAAAAATTGTTATAAAAGGTTCAAATTTCGAAATATTCTTTTGAGTTGTTCGTTAAGGTTTCTTACTTTTCTGTATGTCTTTCAATTCGCCTTCAGTGAGAACAGGATGAGGCTTGCGCGATGTCCTAAACAGCTTGCTCAAATCGGTATGCGAAGACCTCTTTTCCACTGCTCTAGAAGCTGTTAAAGCGTCGACAATTTCCATTTCATTCTTCTCTATCGCTTCCACAGGTTTAGGTATGGTAAGTATTCTGGACCTTTTTCGATTGATCGTTTTCAACAGTTGCGACGACCCTTCCAGATGAAAGTGGAATTCTTTCGAGGGTTTCTCCAAGACGTGGATTTTCGTGGTGTAGTTTTTCTTCGTTTTCCTCACGGCCTCGTTGTAGGCGTCATCGTAGCTGTTGATGGCGCCTCCTCTTTCGGACATATCGAGGTAGTTTTGTACTGAAGATAAAACACTGCGTAACATTTTTTTCAAATTGAAATTCCCGCGAATGTGGACTCACCAGGAAATTTATCCATTTGGTGCTATTGACACTTCACTGACAATTTGATATTCACAGGAAACTATCAAGAAAGTATTATTTATTTTTATTTGTTCTCCTGATTACTTCTTAACTACTGATTGGTTCGAGATGAAATTTTGCGCTCAGATGGAGAATGTTCAAGTTCAAGCTAAATTCAATATTTTGTCCAGATCGCATGACCAGAACTATCGAAAATTATAACTTCAGAACGGGAAGGCCCAGGGTCTTGAAATTTTCAAGGTAATCTCGAATGCCGCGGTAAGTTCGTTATTGGGCAAAATTCGGCCAGGGGTTCCGTAAATATGGTCCTTTGAAATTTAGTTTTCTTGATAATTTCAAAACTACGGATTCGTTCGTGACGAAATTTTGTAATTCAATGAAGAATTGAAGCTACATTTTTTCCAGATCGCATAACCATAATCATTTTGAATTCCAACGCATTATTGAATAAAAAAATCCATATATTTCTGTAACAGCTGATTCGGCATAATTGACAAAGAGCTTCCGTCATTTTTTTTGACAGGTGTTAAAAATTTCTTCAAAAACTGGAAAATGCGAATATCCATACACCTGCACAAACTCAAATGAAAAACCATTTAGTCAAACAATTTTATTCAAACATATTAAAAATTGGTTTCAAACTATGCTATGATTAATAATTTAATACAAAAAAAAAGATATATACAACTCCATAGACAAAACTGAAGCTCGAGTTTACGTTCCCCACGAAAGAAAAAGGTCACTTTTTGCCCCCTGAAAATTTCAAAAACTCGTTTATTATTTAGCTATCACCTTTTCAATTCTTCACCTTTCTTTCCACCTTTGGTAGCTGGTGGTTTGGTTTCGGTTTTGCTATCTGGCCCCTTGGTCGCACCGGCTGCAGTCGCGGCTTTTTTCTGTAATAAATGATGAGAATTAGGGAAACCCTCGAAAGGGGAAAAATGTTCCTTACGTCTGCTGGAGGATTATTTCCTTTATTTCCACCTTTGCCTCCTTTACCCATGTTTACTGCGTGTTTGTTCAAGATCAGTTACGCTTGTTTATCTGAAATGTTTATTGCAAGTGCCAAAATATTTCTATTTTTAAAATTTTGGCACTCTGTTTTTCCAATGGAAAAAAGTCAATTCGCTGGGAATGAAAATATGTTGAGGCCAAGAAAAATTTAATACTCTTTGGTTGGTCATAGAAAATTACCGGGATTATTGGGTGATTGTTTTGTTGTAAATCTTCAATTTCAATCAATCTATTATCAACACTTACAATAAATTGGAAAACACACCAAATTCAATGATTTACCCCAAGTAATCAGGTTAATATTAAATTTGTGGTAAAAGGGCGCATACTCGTTATGTGCGTTATCAAAATTGACATCAATTAGTTCATATTGTTGAATGTCCCAAATTTAATTCAATCTTATAATATTCCAGATTTTGATGATATCATTGAAGAACTCATATTTAAGACCGTCTTATGGTAGAATATCAAAGGTGAGGTTTAAGTATAATCTATCAGAATTCTGAAAAATTATCAGGGCTGTTGTACATGATATATTCTTCAATTGGAAGTGTTGCCCCATAACATGGAGAATGGAGAAAATGATACTCGAAGTGAGAATTCAAATGAAAAGGAATTTGACAAACAATCCCAAAAATCTGAAATGAACGATGTTGATAATCAACTCAAAACTGAGTAAGTACTTCGTTCGTTCAATAAAATTTCTCATATAGCGTTGTCAAATATTTCTCATAAAGATATTTTTAGTATGGGTGAGAATGTGCAGGATTCTTCATGTCTTAGTGAACAGGTGAAGAAAGAATTGTCTGATGATACAGACAATTCCAAAAACGACTTTATCGTAACGGATTTCGTTGAACAAGTGAAGATAGAAGTACCAGATGATATCAATGAATCTACCATAGAACCGATGCAAACTGATGAAGATATGAAGTTATTCGATAGAATGAATAGTTCGAAAAATGATGGTCGTAAAAATAAGAGAAAAAAAACTGATAAGTGAGTCAATAAAAAAAAATATATAACATAATTTCCAATAACCTTTTTTTTCTGCAGCAACAGTGATCCAAATGAATCCAAAGAAAATTTTAAATGCTGTAAGTGCGACTTCACTTCAACGATCTTAGAGGATCTAGGGAAGCACCTGGACGCTGATCATCCGGATCTTCGGAACCACGAATGCGACCACTGTAATTTCACCTCCAATCCGAAAACGGCGCAGAATCACAAGTGCAAAGTGTGCTATTTCAGTTCGCATAGCAAGATCCTGCTGGAGATACACGAGGATGTCTTCCACAGGGATCTCAGGAAGCACAAGTGTCAATATTGCGAATTCGACTCCACTTGGAAATCCGACCTAAACAAGCACCTCTCTACCGTACACAACACTACGAGGAACCATAAGTGTCAGTTGTGCGAGTACAGTTCCAGTCGTAACAACGATCTACAACTCCACATAACTAGCGTTCACATGAAGGTCAGGAAGCACAAGTGCGATTCCTGCGACTACAGTTCTAGCTGGAAGAACGCCTTGAAGAGGCACGTCGACAGCGTACACAGCCATTTGAGACCGCACAAGTGCGAATGGTGCGAGTACAGCTCGTTCCGTAAAATTCATCTCCAAACTCACATCGAGAATGTTCATCTGAACCTCAAAATTCACAAGTGCGAGTTGTGTGATTATAGTTCAAGTAAAAAGGTTAATCTCCAGTCACACATCGATAATGTCCACGTTAATCTGAAGAGTTTCAAATGTGACACGTGCGATTTTAGCGCTAACCAGAAGGGAAATCTCAGGAAACACGTAGATAGCGTCCATAAGAATCTTAGGGTCCACAAGTGTCAGTTGTGCGACTACATTTCGTCGCGAAAAACGGATGTGAGGAGACACGTAAGCATGGTCCATTTGAAAAGGAAGAAATTTACGTGTAAAAAGTGTGTTTTCTTCAGCAACGATAAGGAGGCTTTGAAAAGCCATATTGAAAATTCCCACAACGGAATGGAAGATTCGGTTCACCGTGAACCCAAGCTACATAAGTGCCACCTTTGTGACTTCTCAGCAAATCGCAAAATAACCCTTAAAAAACATGTGGATTCTTTCCATTTAAATGATAAGGTTAATCAGGAGGTTATTAACTTGTAGATGTTCTCCAAAATTCCCATAACGGAATCGACTCTTAAAATAATAGAGAAACGGTTGAATTATATTGCTGTTTCACTTGAGATGAAGCCTTTTTTTTCATGCCACTACATTATTTACAACTTCCATATCGATTTTCCTGCTATATAGAAGTAAGTGAGATTTTGTAAATGATCCAAAAAATGCTGCAAATTTCATAAAAAAGTTTGTTTCCTCTGACATAAATATGTCCCTTTGAAAATAGATAGGGTATGGCCTTTCCATAGTTAAATAAAAGTGATATTTCAATACACCTCATAATATCTATTGTTTGAGTTTACTAGAAAACTCCAGAAATATGTCGGAATATATAAATGGACAACGACCCGATACATGGCAGAACAGTACTAGATAGGGTCAAGATAAATTAGATAGTGTGTAAATAAATTAGTGTGTTAGTGAACTGTAAATAAATTAGTTAAGAATTTGCAGTATTTTCATTACAATATGTTTATAACAAATTAGTTTTCGACTGGGACATCAATAATTAGAAATTTTCTTGGAGGAAGCACATGAACGCTGATCATCCGGATCTTCGGAATCGCGAATGCGACCACTGTAATTTCACCTCCAATCCGAAAACGGTGCAGAATCACAAGTGCAAAGTGTGCTATTTCAGTTCGCATAGCAAGATCCTGCTAGAGATACACGAGGATGTCTTCCACAGGGATCTCAGGAAGTACAAGTGTCAATATTGCGAATTCGACTCCACTTGGAAATCCGACCTAAACAAGCACCTCTCTACCGTACACAACACCACGAGGAACCATAACAACGACCTACAGCTCCATATCACGAGTGTTCACATGAAGGTCAGGAAGCAGAAGTGCGATTCCTGCGACTACAGTTCTAGCTGGAAGAACGCCTTGAAGAGGCACGTTGACAGTGTACACAGCCATTTGAGACCGCACAAGTGCGAGTACAGATCGTTCCGTAAAATTCATCTCCAAACTCACATCGAGAACGTTTATCTGAACCTCAAAATTCACAAGTGCGAGTTGTGTGATTATAGTTTGCGTAAAAAGGTTACATGTTAATCTGAAGAGTTTCAAATGCGATACGTGCAATTTCAGTGCTAATCGAAAGGGTAATCTTAGGAAACACGTAGATAGCGTTCATAAGAATCTTAGGGTCCACAAGTGTCAGTTGTGCGACTACAATTCGTCGCGAAAAACCGATCATGGTTCATTTGAAAAGGAAGAAATTTACGTGTAAAAGTGTGTTTTCCTTAGCAACGATAAGGAGAAGGATACACCCTAAAAAACATGTGGATTTTTTCCATTTAAATGATAAGGTTATTAACTTGAAGATGTTCTCCGAAATTCACTGTTCTTCAAGAGAATTCCAATTTATCAAATGCAGATAGTTTCTGAATAAAATAGTCTTTGAATGGAAGTTAATTGCAAATAAATCAAACACATCAAAGCAAGAACATTTTATTTCACTCTAAAATAACTTTGAATAAACTTCATCCATTATTATTTACAACTATAAACAATAAAACACGGAGTTAACAATGAAAATTAAGTAAATACATTACTCATCGATAAACAGACATTATAAAATGGAAGAGAGACAATATGCCAACGAATTAATAACAGAATAAAAAACTTTCGAAAACCAACGACTAGAAAGATAAAACAGTTAGGATAAAACTACAATTTCCTCATTTCAAACACCGGAATTAATTTAAAATTATCTAGATATCAATTTTTCTATATCATTTGGAAGATAAATGCAGTTAGTACGGTATTTGATTTTGATAGTACTGTATCATATCGTACGTCCTGGTCCTAAAGTTCAGGAAACTATTTCGAATAATTTGCAACATGTATGCTGCCGCTTCTCTATCGGTGGCACCTGGACTGAACCTTCCTCGAAGAAGCTTGATCGTCTGACCGCGGAAGCATGGAAGCCCGGTATCCAACATCAACGACACCAAAGTTATTATTGCATCTTGGTAAGGCCTGGAAAGAACAGAAAGCTATAAGTCTGCCATCTGTCATTATGACTGTCAATGTCAAAATATAACCTATATTTTTATTATATTTACTTGACGAATTAAGCTTAGTTACCTGACAGCTAGATAAGCTTGAACGCAAAGTTCGGAGAACCATTTGAAGGGCGCAGCTTCCATTTTTCCACCCATAATCATAACCATTTCATCCGTCAACTTGATATCCGGTTCAAAACCAAGATTACCTCCTGGTGAAGACTCGAACATAAATCCAAAATCTGGGGAAATTATTACATTTTACACTTATTCAAAGCAAACAACCTTCCGGAACCTACCGATATGAATTAAATGCCCATCCTTATCCAGCATGATGTTGCCGTTGTGCCTGTCTTTGATCTGTAATAAGAACCCGACGACGCTATACGCGGCCATCGATATAATGAAGTTCCTCCTCGCGTTCTGGAATTCTTTGGTGCTTTCGTCTCCGTATGTTTTCAAGAAGTATTCATACATCCCGATATCGGTCTGTCTACCCAGCTGGTCTCTAGACTTGGCGTTTGGAACACACTCGATGACCCCACACTTGATTAAACAAGTCATGAATTTATTCGTCGAATAAATATTGATGTTACACTTACCCCAGGTGATGTGGCCACAACCCTGTAAGGAAAAAGATACAAATCCAGGCCCACGCTTTGGAATATATTCTTGAAGATCCCGATTACTTGAAGAGCCAACATATCCTGCCTTACGTCATCTCCCACCTTGAAAATCGCAGATTGCAACGTTTCCATGCCTACGCTTTGTTCTTCAGTCCACTAGAACAACCATGTCTAACAGTTATAGCGAAAATATCGGTTTAAACAGTAATACCTGATTTAATGAGATCGCCATTGCCATTTTTTCCATTTCGTTGAGTCCACACTTTGCTATTTTGAATCTTGCCAGGTATGGCGCCTTGGCTGCACTCTGCATCGGTATACCGCTCTTATAGTCGATATCCAAGACCATTGCTTCGGGGTTGCTGGGTAAGTAACATCCCGGAGTAACCTAGACATTTTTGTATAGATTATTAGTCGAGTTCAGAAGGCATGAAAAGAGCTCTAAAACGTGTGCATTTCATTGCTAAAATGTATGAACCACTTGGTAAGATTTCCCACACCCAAATAATGCAAAAAATCGTCGTATGCAGGAAGTGGTGGGGGCCATTTTTCCAAAAATCATCTACATGAAGTGGCCACTTGATGTAGATGATTATAAACGAAAAAAATTTTTGGTCAATTTTGATGAAGTTCACTCACTTTTATTCTACTGAGACATTCCAGACAGGCTCTCCTCCGTTCCGGCCCCTTAGGATAAGGCCTGATCTCCCCAGAAATACTCGTTATTTTCTCGAAAAAGTCGAACTCCCTTTCGTAAAACAGCCTCGACGCCCCAGAAAAGTTCTGTATGATGTTGTTGATGAGAATTTCCAACACATCGTACAACAGAGCTGAAACCAACGACAATCAGCTACGATTTATCGAACTAAGGATATTTTTCTCACGATCTTTCTGTGTCATCTCTTCGTCCAAATACATGTTGGTCTTCATGTTCCAAATGAGCTGGTGGGCCACTATTTGAGATCTATTAGCGATGTATTTGATGAATTCCGTGACGTAGCCCATCTTGAAACACCAATATCGGAGATAAGTCAAATTTAAAATAAGTATAGTCAACTTACAGTGTCGTGTCGTAAAGCCTGTACCATCTGAGGGATGTAAAACAGGATGGCGTCCGCTTGATACGAACTAAGTACTTTCACTGCATACTGGGCGGTTATGGGATGCGGAGGGAATTGTCTGCTGAAGTACGCTAGAGCCTGAATTGGCGAAATCCTCGACCAAGTCAGCATATGCACCAGTTTTATGTTGTCGTTAAGTATGTTGTCAGTTGTGGCCAAATACTGCAAGGCTTCGGGTATATGAAAAACGGACACTGGGTCCAACTGCACCTGATGCTTGATCTCGCTGATAATAGCATCGTTCATTCTGAACCTGAAAATCTCTAATAGTATATCACAAATCTCAACTGAAAACCGTTGATGATACCTTGCAGGAAGATAAACCGCCAAAATCGGCGATATATCCCAAGCCAACCTAGTATAATCATGCCATTGCTTCTCCGTAATCGTCTTAGCCCTCCAAGAGGCTATATTATCTTCACCGGGAATCAACCACTCCATCCTACCCGTAGGGTTGTGCCAGGCGATCAAAAACTCAATCTCCACGGCCTGTTGCAAAAAAATCGATCACACACTCACAAGAAACCTATTCGCATCACTCACCAACAGTTCCAATATAAGGTTCCTCTTCTTTAAGTAACATTTGATGAATCCATCGGTCAACTGAGGTCGTTTCGTGTTCGTAGACTTTGCCGATCTTTTACTCAGGGTATTAGTACTGGTCGAAAGGGGAACGGTGTTGATCCACCCAGAAGTTATGCTTCCCGTTGCGCTTATATTACCCGGTTTGGCCAATTCGTTGAGGGTGGCATTCGGCATATTTGACGGTGTAATTCCAAGATCCAAGTCTGAAATTGAAAGAATTAAGGTACAGGGTCTTTATAAATTATTGTAACTCCTTGCTTAATGTGAACTATAGGTATCAAAGAATGTATCAATTCTTATTCAAATTCATTCATATGTTTCCAAAATCATAAAACTTATTGAAATCTGCAATGATTTATGATTTAGAACAAAACACATTTATTGTGATGTGATGGTAACGGTACATCCACTAATGGTCAATGGATTTATTCTATAGAGGATTGTAAAAATGAATATCTGGCGAAATATTGGGATGTTCAGATTCAAGAATCCTCTCTGAAAGCCTTCAGCAGAGCTGTTATAAACAGATTTATTCAGACTGGGAACGTCAACAAGGCAAAATCGACAGAAAGACCTCAAGTTCCTCTTTCTGAAGAAGTGGTTGAAGATCTTGGAACATGAGTTGAACAAAATCCTCAAATGTCTCTGAAAAATGATCTCTGCAATCTGGTGTTCCCCAGAGTACTATCCACGAAGTGTTAAAGAAAAAATTAAATTTGTAACCTTACAAAATCACTATTGTACAGCAACTTCAACCAATAGATATTCCACGTTGTGAAATGGTTTCATTTGTCAGGGTATGAGAATTCTCAAAACTACAGATTTTGAAGAACTGAGAATCCCCACAATTTCATTGAGAATCACTACATTCAAAAAAATTGGTTTGTGGTTGGCAGTTTCTTGTCTTAAAATATATGGACCAGTTTTCGTTCAAGATACCATCAATGGTGAAAGGTACAGTAGAATAATGCTGGAACCATTTATAAATTAACTAGATGATGAAAAAATACAGTTGGGATATTTTCAACAAGATGGGACAACAGCCTACACTAGTCGTGCAAATCTAAGCAATTTTCAGGAATTTTATGACAACCGTGTTATAAGTCTATTATTCCTGCCTTCTTTTCCAACAAGGTCTCCAGACTTGACTCCCTTGGATTTTTCCATTTTTGCATACCTGAAAGATGAAGTTTTTGAAAGAACCTATGATAATCCTGAGGAGCTGCAAACGGCAATAACAATGTGCTGCCAAAATATTGACCCAGAAATGATAAAAACATTTCTGTTTATATCACGTCCTAAAAAAGATTGAAAATTGGGAATTAACAGAGACTAGGACAAACTAATGAAACAACACTTTCAATCGCCGACATTTCGCATAAATATTTATGCTTCCCCAAGCATGGAAATATGCAAAAATGAGATTGTAATAACAATCAGAACATCCAGACAAAACAACAAGCTTACTGCTAATAGAATCGTTGTTAGATAATAGAATCATTTAACGAATGGTACATCTAAATCGAGATCCACATGAAGCATCAACGTTTCAGAACAATAGTTGAACATTGGAAATATAATAAAACAGAAAGAACAAACTGGCCACAGACTATCAAAAAATCAACAAACATACACAACGAATGCAAATTCGCGAAAAGTATCAGACCGAAACAGTGCAATGTCAACACAGATCTTCCATCAACAATATATTCTTACTTTTCATCTTCGGTTTCTGCATCACTCATGTATATTGAATAAATAAGAGTATTGTGGGCTCAGATATATAGTGTGATGTTAAAAAACATATTTGACAACAAACAGAGAAGAATTCGTAAATGCCTAGAGAATAACGGAGGACATTTTGAACATTTAGTATGAATTTAATAAACCATTTCATAGTTATTCAATCCATTCTGTTGAGTTTTTGAATTGTTTTATTACCTACTTTCGAACATTCAAATTTTCTAAATTTTTTTAAGAATGAATTCATTATTAATAATTTTGTCTTATGATAAGGAACAAAGACACAAAAATGTCTCACTGCTTTGAATCTAGTTGTTGTGAATTAGATGGCATCAAGTTTTCTGTGTAGTGCTGAATTCTTATTGGTATTTACATATGCGACTCATTTAAAAATGATATCTTAATACTGACTATTGATTTTTTCCATTTGAATCATTCATTTCAGCTGAAAACATACAAAAAAGTTTGATTCTTATCTAATTCTAAACGAACGATGTATAATAGTCGATCTTACTCACCCCCTACATCGCTGGCTTTTAAGTACTTTTTATCGGAATGAAGCGTCTGCCAGAACCTGACCAAAGTCGTTATATCCTCCCTCAATTCCGGAGCGCTCTGCGTTGGACACGTAACCGTTTTGCAGAAATAATCGAGACAGCTACAGTATATCCGTTCCCTCAGTACGTTCTTAGCCAAGCTTTTAGGCAAGATATCCCCTTGAAGGAGAGACAACCCGCAAGTTAGAAGCCTGAAAGGGAATCCATCAGAAAAACTGGAAAGAACCGAAACCGGGACTTACTTAAATCTCACACCAATCGCCGCAACGTGTCTCGTCTGATTCGAGGGCACCGCTCCGACCGTCATACTCAAAGAACGGTGAATCAAACCTGCCAACATTTCAACCTTCTCGTAACTGCTATACTTGACCGTTTCGACGAGCTCGCAGATGAACTGAACCCATATAGCGTGGGGTTTTATGAACGGTGGATTAGTCGACAGATCACATCCTGAAATTTTTAACGTTTATAAAAAATCCTATATCGATTTCGATCCAGGAATTTGGATTATATACCTCGAATGACATTGACGTACTCTAGGGGCCAATCTGGAAGGCAGGACGGGAAAGGATTAACAGCAAGGGAATTTTTGGGGTTATTTGGGGATGTATTTACCTTCGAAAGCGGCCAAAGGGCTTGTGCCACTCATTCCGGGTGAGAATATTCCGAGTTTTCTTTGAACGGTGAAGTTCCAAGCGGCAACCATTTCTTGCAGGAATCTTATTTGTAATTCGGGTTTCGAGGTTATGAGCCACTGCCAGCATTCCACTGCGGTTCTCATGGCGTCTTCCGTGAATAATTCGACCTTAAATAAAAGGGAATGTGATTTTGAACACATTATAGTAGAGTTCAAATGAAGCTCTATCGTGTAAACTTCATTGCTAAAATGTATGAACCACTTAATAAGACACAAACAATGCAAAATCAACTTGTTGGATACAATGCGCTTATATGGAGTTCTTTAAGATATAATCGCTTGCCTTGAAAAGGCAAATAGGCACGACATTAGAAAATAATAATATTATTGCAACACACATACATAAACATACAGGAGCGTAAAGTTGCCCAGACTCAAAAGGAACCTTATGAAGGAATTGATCCAAGAGGCCGTTTATTTCTATCCCGACAAGCGTTTATTCATTAAAATGCGCATTACTAGCATCTCCGCGTTCATTCGCGGCTAATCGGATGTAATAGCACATTCTATTTTTTGAGGAAATTATTTGGCCAATTGAAATTAGGGAAAAACTTTCTGAATCGTCGGTTTCTGAGGGAAACCCCTTATATAAAGCACTTTTTCGCAACAGTTTTCAAGTAAAATTCAAACGAATATAATGGTGAATATGCTTTTTCAGGGTAAGCGAATATATCTGGTTCATTCATTTTAGCAATGAAGTGCACACGAAAATCTGTTTTAGAGCTCTTTTCATGCCTTGCGAACTATACTATTATTCCGAATAACACACTTACTTGCGACCAAGCGATGCAGTGTAAGAGATTCCTATTAAGTTCTTTATTCGATATCAAAAGGGCAGTCGCTTGCCATAAAGCTTCGTTATGTAGGTGATCCTGCCTTTCCTTGCAAGATTTCCACACTTTCTTCAATATAGTATCGTCCAAATCGCTCGGATGAGAGTTATACACAGTCATCATACCTTGAACCTGAGAGTAACATAAAAACGTCTTAATCCCTCATTGAATCTTTCAAAAACGCTTACCTCCCCAGTATACTTAGCCCTCAGAGAGCTGGTCAACATCAACTTCGAGGAATCGCTTTTAACACATTTCGGCCTCTTTTCCAGCGTGCTTATACTCAAAGGCAAACTGTACAGGTTCAGAGGGCCAAATTGTAAGAGAGACTCCAAAGCCATTGACAAACCGGTATGGGGCCACATGTCCGATTGAACAACTTGACTTATATATTCTTGGACGTGGCTCCTGGTCCATTGCGGTGCCCATCTTATAGCTTCCTTTATTATACGCTCGGAATTCGCCGCGAAATCTTTAACGATGCTCTGGAAATATCTTCGGGTGAATGTATTGTTATGGAAATCTAAACATAGTTATTTTTTTTATGATTTGAAAATAAACTCAAATACTTCACCAAATATGCATGAAATTTGAAATACTTTATAAATATATAAGCGGAAATCATAAAATTGAATGCTCCGTAAGATCCAATAATAAATAAAGAAAATGTATTTCGAATTTTTAGTCGATTCAGGAAATTTAACCCACCAAAATCAACTACTTATAACATTATTATATTTTCAAATGGGGTTCATATTATTTGAAATGAATTTGTTGAAATTATTAATTTTAAATAGTTTAGTTATGTTTATGATGTATATGAAATGGAGAAGTGGAAAGAATGTATCAAGAATGTTGGAATACCAAGGAAATGCGATACAAAATAATTTGGGAAGAAATGAAGGAGGCGAGTTGACAATTGAGAGATTGATCTTCCAGAAATTTTGGAGAAAAATTGGTTTCAGAGAAGAAAAGTATAGTCAATAGTAGATTGAATTGCTATAATTGATTTGGCGAGTGAAGGAGATATCAAAACGGCGTGCTGGTTATAAGAAGGAGAATTGAAATGGGAGATAGTTGAACATAGTGAGTGCACTCATCTATTGATCGTTGGTTTAAAGTTTAGATATATTAATTTTAGTTTCATTTGATAGTTAGGTTTAGTCTTATAGAATTTAATTGTTAATAAAATAATTTTGTAAACATATTTTATTTTGAATTGTTCATCGTAGAACCCTTCTAGAGGAAGAGTTTCGGGCAAATCAAATAGAATATTGAACAAAATTATTGAAAATTGTTATTGGATTTGAATTATTTTCAAAATTAAAATAAATTTCTTTAAATTCCACATTACAGCCATAACAGTATATTCTGAAGTTTCAATTCATCCTTACCTCCCTTGCCTCCAAAGTATCCATAAGCTGAATCGACCAAGGAGTCTGCGGAATCCTCAAGTCGGGAGTGGAGAGGTTAGGATCTAACCTCAACGAATTAGACAACACCTGCAGAATATCCAACATCGTCCACAGTACCCTGAAAAAATCCATTAAACATCACAGGACCCGAATTTCGATAAGAAATTACCTCCTACTCCATAAAAGATGAGGAAACTTATCCACAAGACTCGATAAGAATCTATCGGAAACCCTCCTGATCTGTTTATGCGGGTGGTTGAAAGCGACCAGCAAGAACTGAGCGTGCTTCTCGAGTTCCAGCTCCCTCGCAGCGTTTTTCGGCTTGTTCTTCATAACTTCCAGAAACTTTTCAAAAACCCTTTCGCTGACGGAAGAAACGCAACTCCACATCCCGGCTTTGTCCTTTTGCAGTGCGGAATCGCTGAGGTAATCGGTGATGATCGTGACCAACGAAGGTTCCTCGGAATGCTGAATCCTCAAGGTTTCGACCCAATAAACGCTCAAAAGAAACGTGCATTGAGCGAACGAAAGTTTATTAACTATAGCCGTAACATCCGCTGGATGTTTCAACAAGTCGAGAATTTGGTTCCTCAATTCTTGGAGCTCCGTAATGGACACACTGTCGTTTCTCACAGCGCTTGTATACTGCAGTTCCCTCATTTCCGATCTGCTCGAAGTTGGGGAAATTAAAGCGGGGGATTTAACTGATATTTCCTTGACGCCATCGTACCACTCAGCGGGCCACAAACCTTTAACATTTCGACACATGTGTGAGGACGATAAATGTAACCGGGACATTTCAAATACCTGATTCCGACGCAGTGAATCCCATAATAACGCAATACAACCAGAAATCCCTGAACAATTTGTGAATCCTCGGTTTGGGATGTTTTATTGGGGGTAGTCTTCTCAACAATACGGCTATGACCGGTATCAATACTCCCAGGTTTCCAGCGGAGCTCGATGCTTTCAGTGCACCTGAAATGATAGAAAAATCACACAAAAGAACTTTGACGGTTTGAAATTAAAAATTCGAATTCACCTGGTGTCTTCTCACTGGCTCTTTTTCCTTCGAGTCCCAACTGTACGAAGAGCTCTAGGAGTCGACCGAGTAGTTCATGCATTTGTTGTTCGCCCTGTATATTTGCTGCTATATTTGCCAATGCATTGATCACAGGTCGAGAGACATGCCTGTAAAAAAATATTCAGTAACCTCGTTACGGAAATTCGTGAATAATATTATTGAGACAAGACTAACTCCTCGAGTACACATTTTCAGCACTGTCCTAACCTAACCAAAATATTAATTCATTTTAAGAATTATAATTATCATTTTCCTAACATTAACCTAACCTGATGATTGATTAGCCTGATTTACAGTATTATCCCAATTTACCAAACCTAACCTAAATATAAATTCATTTTAAGAATTATTTTCATCACTACGCTAACCAAACCTAAATATGGATCTATTTTGAGAATGATTTTCAACACTACCCGATGATCGCCGCCTGTGAATAAAGTAGGCCAACTCACCTATATTGGGCCTTTTCGCTCCCGGCATGTCCGTATGCCGCACTTCCGCTTTCCACAGTAATCATGGTGAACATCTTCATCACCACTTCGTGAACATGGGGTTCGGACTGTGCTATAATCATGCATCCCAGCTGATCGACTATGAGGGTGTCCAAGGCCGAGGGAACCCTACAAAACCGCTGTTGGAAGAACTGAAGGATGGTATCGGTGGTTTTCGGGGTTCCCTTCATCGAAACCGCCACATGACCAAGCATTATCACGATATTCGTGGATATCAGTGTCGATTCGCTGTGGGTTGGGTTGGACATGAGAAATGTGAAATTTTAAATATTCGAGCGTTACCTATCGCTTTTTTCCGCGGTGAATAATCTGTTGGATACACTGGCTACCAGAGCCCGCACGCAGTCGAGGTCTAAGGAATGGGCTGCGCTTAGAGCATAACATAAGTTTTCTATAGCTGCATCACGTAACTTTTCGAAAGCCATTTGGGTTTGACTTGGATTCTTCGACGTTTCCACCTTTAAATTTCCATTTTGGGCTGAAACAATCGGAATTTGTAACTTTGTTCCTGTGTCGACTTGAGTAAGTTTTCACCTGTGATTTTGATGTTTTCTTTGTTGCTTTTTTCATTCGCCTGTCGATGGAGTTTCGATAGTATCGGTGAAGGGGTTATCAAGAAATCCCTGAGGCAATAAATCGAAGTCGAGGCAATATTTGGGAATTTTTCAGCCAACTTTCCCAGACCTTCTAAACACACCATAAGTAGAGGCATATGTGCCAATACTAACCGGTAACCATGATTCGAATTGATTTTTTCCGTAAGTCTTCCACATAGACTATCGGCACCTAAAATAATATCAGATTTATTATTAACTTTTTTTTTGTAACTAGGTTTGAAGTGTTAGTGAATTAAATTCGATCTTGGACTCATCAAAGCACACACTCATGTTAGATTTTATCATAACATTAGAAATTATCTGAATAATCAAAAAATATATCTGAGACAACCAGAACTGAATGGGCAAGTTTTCGCATATTCTTCAAGCAAAATGCAACAAATGGGGATGTAAAACAAACTATAATGGACAGGGCTTGAAAACACAAATTTTTCACCTATAACTGATACTAAAAACCGAACCAAAGTGGAAAAGTTGTACTGAATATCAACTGGAAAAAAAAGGGAGAATTAAAGATCGTGTGAATGTTCGAATTTATTGTTTGAAATTTGGGTGCATATTTTCAGTTTTATGTTGTCTATTCAAATATAGAATTAAGTGAATTCCGAATTGGCTTCGTTGTCTTAGTGTGGTTGGACAGTAGAGTGAAGAGTCATATAGTAGTTAGAATTCAAGAATATTTCAACAAGTATACCGGAGAGATATAACAGAGAAGTTTAGAAACTTTTGTGATGGCACTAATTAAATTTTTCGGTTTTTCCTGTTGACCGAAGAATTGATTTGGCGTTCAAATTCTCATATCCCTCAAAATGCGAAGTGCCATACTGATCAAAAAATTTGTCATTAAATTCATCAGACACGAGTAGCTACACCAAGATTTCTATGCATCTCTATTATAACATACCATGGAGATATAATAAAGGTCATCTATGAAAGTATACTCTCGAGAGTCTCTTTGGTTATGACAAAGATTTTTGTCCAGGTTATCTGTCAAAAAATTGGATTTTAATTAATACAGAACTGCTATTCAATGATAAACTACAGTTTCAAGTGCTTATATAACTCATATTAACATCGAGGAGACAGAACGTTGAAGTGAATTAATTCTTTTGACATTCTATTCTTCACAGAATTCCAAAAATATTTTCCTAGAATTCTGTACGAAAATATTTGAAAAATAACCAACCTAACAGTGTTTATATACAATAATTAGTCAATTATCTCCATACAAATTTGAGCACTAACCTGTTTCATCTCCTATAGCCCAAACGAGAAGATCCACACATGCAGCGTTGGCCATCACATTAACCTTAAATTTGTTCACCAGTGCATAATTACTCTCCCGATCTTCTCTCTCGCTGGCATCATGATTCCTACTTTGCAATTCCGTCTGCCCATTCAAATATAATCCTTGGAAAAAACCATAATTACAAACCGACACCCACCGTTGATATTGTCACTCACCCTTCACAAATTCCTGTACATCCTTTGTGAAAGCAACCGGTAGTTCTTTCTGCGGTTGCAACAGCTCCCTCATCAACGTAACCATTACTAAGTTTATGGTTTCGGAGAAAGTTTTGTAAGGAAAAATTTTTATTTTACTGGTCGAATATACCTCTAAACTCTGTTCGTCCAGGAATTTCAGAGTGTCCTTCGTCAATAATTGCTTGCTGAGACTCAGAATTGTTTGTAATTTATTCAACGGAAATACAAATTTCTCTTTTTTATCTGCCGGATCTGTGATACGGAGATATGGAAATTGATTGAAGGAAGATCCGAATTTAGCGAAGAAATACGTGGTAATATCATAATTTCCCAAGTTTTGCGTAATCAGAGAACCACGTTTCAAGGAATGCGAGTTGTAAGCAATATCGGTTGTATCATAACCCTATAAAAATTTTCGATTACATAGACACATCGTAAATGATCGACTATTTTGTTTACCTCAAATGAATTCGACAGATTACAGCTCAAACTCCTCGGTATAATCGAACGGAAATTGCTGAAACTCCTCTTCGTGGCACTCTTATCCGGAATAATAGTTACCGGAGTTTCGACATCCTTCGGGAACAACTGACATATCAGAGACGGCTCCAAGGTACAAAACCTGCCCATCGCTCTAGCCAGGCCGATGAGAACGGGCAGAGTAGTTTTGCACAAGAAGAGTTTGGTCGACGAGCTGAGAGTTTCGGCATCTTGGTATTTCTTGATGCTCTGCGTTATCGAAACTAAACATTTCACTTGAAGGTCGACTATTTCTTCCAGATCTTGTTCGCTCCTGACCGCTATGTCGCTCAGTAACGTGTGGAGGCAGAAGCTGAATTTTTCAGCAACGGGGATTCCTGGAAATTCATTTAATTCGATGATACGGATTTAGGTCCAAATACTGATGATTGAGGGTTGTTTCAATCCTAATAATCAATAGAATATTTGTTCATTATATTTTACTCACTATCGGTGATGTTTATTTTGTTTTCATCACTCCAATTAGCTTTTTCAATAAGCTTAGCAACATTTAGAAGATATGGTAATATTCGATTTTTATGCTGTAAACCTGATTCTAGAAGAAAAATTCCAAGAGCTATGACGGCATCCTGATGTCTTGTGCTTATTGTAATTCCACCATTTGAATTTTCGACGGGACATAAGGAAAACAAGGGTTGAACCTAAAAGTAAAGGATATTATTGGTGTATAGGTAATTATGGAGAAGATTCTGATTTTTTTTCGAAGTTCGCAATGGGAACCATGGGTATTATTGAAATCCCATCAGAACATTGGGATTTCCCTAAACCTTGGAATTTGGAACTGGACCTTCGCCTTTTCTGCAACTTACTTTTTCCCAAGAAACGTTTTTTATTGAGGCCAAGGACTGTGCCAATTCGTGCACTGTCCTATGGAAAAATAATTTATCGTCTGTCACCATTTTTTCCTTAATTATTTAAATTTCAAGGTAGTTTCCAATCCATATTTACAAACGTAAAGTGAACTGTCACTTTTATTTGAGGTTTGAGTACTCAGCTGACGGATAATGGATAATGTCAAAACATTTCTATATTCTTAGTTACAACCGCACATATTATTATGGTACGAAACTACGAAATGAATAAATTATACTACTCTTGACTTTTTTTATTGCATTAACTCTTTATTTTTTCATAAAAAAATGAAATAAAAATAATAAATGAGTAATTTCATTACTTTTAAGTTTACCTCCCAAAATTGGAAAAACTATGACCAATTTTTCTATTTCTTCAGAAGTTAACCGAAAGTCAAATATGAAGTTCGCGCTTCTATGATAATATAATCAAAATTTGATTAAAAACACAAATTTCGCATCGGGATTATTGCGAATATCTCTTCATTTTCAAGATTCGAAAGTTCATCTTCTTAATTGACGATTGATATATAGGTATATATAATCAAAATTTGATTAAAAACACAAATTTCGCATCAGGATTATTGCGAATATCTCTTCATTTTCAAGATTCGAAAGTCCATCTTCTTATGAATGAATATTGATCGATTAAATATTTGAAAAGCTGAGTGCAACGTAGTAACTTTTCCAATCTGTACACTTTCCATTATTTTCCTTCGTTCAACATAAATACATCAATACATAGGTATGTATTATGAGAAAACGAAATTTGATGTCGTAAGGTCAATTTGGATAAATATTGGTCTTCTCTTATCCACACTTCACGGAAAGTCATTAGTTTATTTTCTTAACTTTTCCTCGAATTGGAGATTGTTCAGACAAAATTGCAACTCGAAATTATTTTCAAAAAATGTGGAACGCTTCACGATTTTGCGTGTCATCCTTGCGCAGGGGCCATGCTAATCTTCTCTGTATCGTTCCAATTTTAGTATATGTACCGCCGAAGCGAGTACATAATTCTGTGGTTTGATAGCTATATTTGAAGGAAGAATGGAAGAGTACAGTTGAGTAATATACAACGCTAAATCTCACGATTATTTCATCTTATTGTACAAAATGAAGAAATATAATAATTGATAACGTTGGCGCTCTAGATTTAAAAATAATTTTTATATTTGACTAAGGAAAAACAGACAAATCAGGAAAATTCTGGAAGAATGAAGAAAATCTTTATCTGTAGTGTATGACTGGTTGCCTGCGTAAAGTGCACTAATGACATCTGCTGGGGGGTTATATTATATTATTTTATTGGTCCAGGTATTTTGTGAAAAAGTTTAACCAGGAAAAGGCGAAATTAATAATACTAAACTCTGGAACGTTTATAACGTTAAGTTACATTATTTAAAAGTGTCGTCATAGATTTTTCAATCGATATGAGTGTTATGTGTCTAGAATTTCAGTTTTTTCCATACGATTTTTCCATTATACATTCCTGCATTTTTCTATAATTAGTCATTAAGATCTGAAATTCTCGGATAGCTGTAGCTTGATGATGTAGCAATAAATTTCTTGTCAAATTCCTATCAGCGCTAACATGCCTCAAGAATCATGGAAAATTTTCCATAGTCTATTTCATTTAAGGTTTCCTCAGATTTGAAGCGTTTCGTTTGGATTTTCTGATGGGAAAATTCGTCCTCGAGAATGGACATATGAAATCATCTTCTATTGAAGGGGGGAATTACTGGAAAGCATTTAAATACAATCGGATGGTCATGCGGATAGAATTACGAATGATTTCGTGTCTTCCTTATCGGCTAATACGTGTCTGTTTCGATCTATTCAGGATTGGAATTGACAAACGCCCTTTTAAATATTTATTTCAGCTAGTTTCATCTTGATGTTCTCCTAAAGGAAAAACAAAGATAGATAGAAATCATAACCTGAAAATGTTGCGACAAAATTGTCGACCAGAACCCAGATCATATTTTAGTTCAGCAATAATCCGCAGTGGTCCACTATCGGGGCGCTATTTTCAGTAAGAAATAGTGGAAAGGTTTTCAAATCTTAAATTTTGATCCAACATCGAATCATGGAATATCTATATCTGCACGACGTTATTATTTCATGTGGAAAATGACAGTTTCACAATACTTCCTGGTTTGAAAAATGAAGGGAAAAATCATTTATTTCAATTGAATAATTTCACTTTTTCGAAAAAATTTCAAAGATCGTGAACGTCCTTTTTGTGAGATTGTATAATTATATGGGCCAATTATTGGAGTATGTTTACATTGAATGATCAGTTTGAATATTTAAGCCATCAAGGTCAGACACCCAGACATTGATCATTTTAAGTGAAGTATTTATTTGTTCAAATCTCAATTAGTTCCTCATCTAGTGTATCTGGTTAGTTAATTTCATGATTACCTGAAGAGGCAAACGAGCCAAGACAACGATGTTTATTAAGATGAATTGTAGATTTTATCTGTTGATACTGTGATGTAAACATACCTTACCATATTATTGTAAACCTGTTATGCACTTTTTTAGTCCAATTTGGGTTAATAAATAAATAAAAAAAAAAAATTTATGTTCATGCTCGCATATTTCTGATGATAATTGGGGATTAATTATCGATCAAAAATGCGTGCTAGACGCCGAAGAAGTCATCTCACGGTGGAAGTTCTTCGGTTGAGTGGCGAAGAGATACCGATCTGAGTGGAAATATCCGTGGGTTCACGCAGGTGACCGGACCATAATAATTTGGAAGCAAGTAAGACACTTGTTACTTAAGCCGTCGCTGCCCCCGGTGGAGTTACGAAGAGTTATGTGATTTTTTCTCTGCGTTTCGGTGATCGATTTTTGGATATTTTTTTTTGGTGTCTGGCGTTGTGTAAGTTTAATTTTTTTTGGGTTTTTTTCGGAAAAATGCCGATTTGAATATTGAATTTTGAAAAACTGAAAAAAACAGGATATTTGATATAAAAACTTTTTGAAGAAGGAAATTTCAAATCAACGCAACGGTTTCGGGCGTTGAAATTTTCAGAAAAACATTGTTTTTTTTTTGAGGGGAAATATTTGAGCAGATACGAAAAAATTAAAAAGAACATTTTTTGTGGAGAACGAATTAGCCATTAAGGCAAAAATGTGAAATTCTATTCCAAAAAGGGCCGTATTCGTTATTTTTGAATTTTATAGTGACGAAACCCTACAGCTCCGGCACTGTTTGATCGTGGGCCGCGATATTAACACTGCATTATGGAAAATATAGGATATGATGATATACAGGGTGTTCCTAAATTGGAGGTACAATCGAAGAGGGGAGATTCCTTGAGTAATTTTAAGAAAAAAAAATCCCATAAACATGGGATCGCAATCGTTTCGTTTTCGAGATACAGGGAGTTTCTTGTAGTAATACATTTTTTGTAATGATTATACGAGTTTATCGAATATTTATGAATCATTGCTACAGATCGGGAAAAGAACCATAAAATCTAATAATAAATTATTTCACCACAGCTTACTGACTGAATTTTTATGACAATTTGGATTTTGACACGTCCGAATTTTTTTTCTCGAAATCGGTAGCAGATACGACAAAACTACAAGAGACCATAAAGTTTAGTACAACAACAAAGCTGCTTGATTTTTTCTAATCAACAGTGGCTTACCAAAAAAAAGTTCTGGAAGAAAACAGGGCACTGTGTTCCAGAAATATCACCCAGTAGATTTGCTATCAAAAATGACTTGTCACATGGTGTAAACTCTCAATTTTTATATCTATGCCAAGTTTTAGTTGAATATCTTGTGAAGTGTCGATACTATGAAAAAAAAACTTCACCACCCTGTATCTCGAAAACGAAAAGTTTACGATCCCATGTTTATGGGACTTTTTTTCTCAAAATTACTTAAGGAATCTACCCTCTTCGTTTGTACCTCCAATTTAAGAACATCCTGTATAGCAAGTTTGGTCCAATTATATCCAGAGATTTGGGTGTTGTTAAAATACAATCTATTTTTTTGCAAATTGCGATTATAGATAGAAGTCGTCGAATTTATTGTAGCAGGACTTCAAGAATCGATGGAAAAACTTCATTTACAAAAAAAATTTCAAATCAACATAGGCCCATAAACACCTTGGGCGTTGAAATTTTCAAAAAAACATGGCTATGTTGAGGACTCGTTTTCGTGAGGAGAATTCTACGATATTTTGCAAGATTGTAAGGTTCATGATTTAATGTGGTTGAACCTGTGAATAACTGGATATCAAGGATGAGGATATTCAAAATTCGGAAATTCCAAAATTTACATATTCAAATTTTCAAGTTCAAATTCCTAAAAAAGAGTCAGTTATCAGAATCGTTCACTGTGATCTTTAGTATTAAGCATGGATGAATAAACCCGTTGGTGTGTTGTAGATTTGTGAAGGAAGTTTTGATTTAAAGAAAAGGATTATTTGTTTCGAACATTTGAAAAATGACTTCGAATTGTTGCATATCGAGATGTTGGTTTGTCCTACTGCAATTCATTCATGCAAGGAGTGTCGTCGTGTCGAAGAAGACCGAGGCGTACCACAGAGCGTCGAGATAGACGCTTCAAACAATTAGCTATACGAGAACTCTTGCTACTATGCGTCAAATCTCTGACCAATGGTTCGGAGAAAAAGGATGTTACTTTAACCTTAATTTTTTTTCCAGCCATTTCGTTCCTTAGTTTCAAAATGGCAACCTCTCAGATTTTGAAGTTCTATGGAAATGCTAACGTGTTCATCACAGGTGGCACTGGTTTTCTTGGAAAGATACTGATAGAAAAACTGCTTCGGAGTACTTCAGTGTCCACATTGTATTTATTAGTTAGGCCGAAGAAGGGCAAAGATGTCGAGGCGAGAATAAAGAATTTATTCGAGGATGTGGTAAGTTAATTCCCCCCCCCCCCTTTTCTACGAAAATTATAAATTTGTCGATACAAAAAAAATTTGGAACTAGGAAATATTGACCTGTATTTTTCTTTTCAAACCGTCATAAAAATTGAGCCACATGCCAGGCAACCTTTGACACAGTGTCAAACTGAACCTTTACTCTTAAATAATTTTTATCGAATTATGTGGTACAAATTAGACAATCTCTTGTAATCGTCCAAAACACATGCACGTCCTTCATTTTCTCAATTTTCAGCTTTTCGAAAAACTCCACCAGGAGTGTCCGAAAGTCATAAACAGAATCGTGGGCGTCAGCGGGGACGTGTCTCTACCCGATTTGGGTATATCTAAGACGGACAGACAGACGCTGATGGAAAAGATCGACGTGATCTTCCACGTGGCCGCCACGGTGAGATTCGACGAAAATCTCAAACACGCATATTGCGTCAACGTCAAAGGAGCCCAGGAAATTCTGAAACTCGGCAAGGACATGAAACATCTCAAGGTAAGGTGGTACGATGAAGGCGGGGTAAGAATATTTTCATATACACCTCGTACATCTCGCGATACTAATTTGGGTTTAATACACCGGAGTCCACTGAAATGCATCGAAGCTGAATGAATGGAATTGTTATGAAATAAAACGGAGCATGCGCAGTAAGGGTTCCGTAGTGATAGCACGTAACCGAAAATATGTCATATCTCAAAAACTACATATTATCATATCTTATTCAAACAAATTTTAATTGAAAGTGTTCTTTAAGTTCTACTCCCTCGAATTTTTTCAGAATTTTTCGCCCTATGCCTAGTTGAAAAGCTAAAGGGGGACAAACACTTTACACGACTTCAGAAGCGCATATCTCAGCAACCGGTCATCTGACGAGAAAAAACATGTTGAATCTTCGATATAATTTTCAAATACCTATCTAAAGACGTCCCATACGTTCATTGGGAATGGAGTTTCGTTTTTCATTCCTCAGTAACCACCCCTATTTGTTCAACAATTATATTTGGAAAAAACTGTTCACTATGCTTGAAAACACCATTTCCAAGATTTCCATTTCATAATTTTCACTTTCTCATCTAATATTCATCGAAAAACTCCCAAAGCTCCTTCTTCATCAGGACACCTTACTCCGTTGTATAAGGAAGTCCAACAAAACAGCTGATCACCTTCAAAGATGGCTGGTGTGGTATAAACAAACATTTGAGTTCAGTCATTCTCCTTGGTTTTTGAGTTTGAATACGATCATTTTGTCTCCTGTTGGGTTTTGTGATTTTTTTCTCAACAAAATTTGTAGTTATTACTCGAAATTACAAACTGAAGATGCAAAAGTTGCAGAAAGATATCGCCAAAAGCTCTCAGAAAATAAATAACGTGGATCCATTTGCTCTCGACTATTCAAAATTTTCAGCCAAACCATAGGATTTTTCCTCTGTAGCAAGTATAGATATAATCAGTTACTTGGTGTTATAACTACTAGTTATTATACAAGAGAACAAATGAAAGCTTATTAAAGCAACACTTTGAGGCTGGTTTTGTAAGCAGTTGTGCTTTGAAAATTAATGATATAATTATTGTTGTTGGAAAGGTTTGTGAATTCGCAGAAATGTATTAAAAGTAAAATTTGTTCTTCTAGTGGCAAAATAATTTCACCATGAAATGTTATGAATTTTATATTTACAACTACCTCAGAAACTTTATATTTTGACAGTCCGTATAATATTTTGTCAAGTTGTCGTCATCCTTCAGATTGTTGCAACGAAGAGTTGTCTTTTGAAGCTCCAAAATTTTTGCAGAACGTACTGACTTTTTGGTAAAAAGCAAACTCAATTCAGCAAGGTCTAAGTCTGTTTGAGATGCTCTATTCAAATTGGTGTCATGATCTGTCTCGTGTAAGACACTTATATCATTGTTGACTTTCATATTTCCAAAACTCTCAGAAACCTAAATTAGTACCAAATTCTTAAATAAAAAGTTACTTTCACTAATAACTGTCCAATTACTCTGAAAAAAAGCTACGGACAGGACTCAGGAGTAGCATTATAAATTGATAATCGGTTTTTCTTCACTTGGCAAACTATTAGGTAGATGCACTATGAAAATAATAAGATTACAGAAAAACATTATTATTTCGATCGATTCTTGGTTTCAATGATAATAAAATACTTAATTAATTTATGACATGGTTAAAAATTGAAAATTAGAACTATTAACATAACTTGATCAGACATGGGTATTATATTCACTACCTCCTCAGGAATTCGACGTTCCAACCTTGTTTTTAATCTTTTGAACCCAGTCAGGATTGAGGTCATCTTCTAAACCTGACGGTTTTCCTAAGAGAATTTATGATTATTGAATTACTAAACACACAAAAATTAGATGCCCATACCTGTTATGAAATGTTTGGACTGTATTTCCGCCTTATTTGCAGTTAAATCAGCCCTTTTAATAGCCGATAACCATTTTTCTCTTCTCATCTTAGAGAGCTCATTCAAACTTTTTTTATGGGTAAAATTGCGAATGGCAGGAATTCTATATAATTTCACATCATCACGAGATCCTATACTTTAACAATTAACAACACAACAGAATGATAGCATATTTAGATGAGCTAAAAATGAAGAAATTATAAGAAAATACTTCGAATCCCGTACTAAACTCGGTTTGTTTATACCAAATATACCACAGCAGCCATTAAACAGCTGATCGTGACAGATCGTTGGACTACCCTATTCACTCGAATAAATTGGGGCGAATTTTGTTCGAAGAATAAACTACAACACTATTTGTCTTTCTAGTGTTTAATGCACGTTTCGACAGCCTACTCGAATTGCCACCATGAGGAAATAGAAGAAAGATTTTACGACCATCCTCTACATTATGAGGACGTGGGGCGAATGTTAGAAAAAATGACGGAAAACGAAGCTGGCCAGCGAACAAATAAGTGAGCATCTTCGAAATGTTATAACACAAATTTTACAAACTAATTTCGGATTTTTGTTAATGATTTTTTCAACTGAATTTTTTCGAGTTTCTTGAGGAGGATTTCTTCATGATAATGAGTGAATAGAAGTGGAAGTCATTTGATATATGGTTTCGCAAAGGAGACTAAACTTTTGTTGGACATACTCATCATTTAATATCGGTTATGGGGAAATAATATGACTTTTTTTTTTAGTATTATAGGACCCTGGCCCAACACTTACACTTTCACGAAAGCACTAGCTGAGTCAATGATAAAAGAATCAAGTGGAACATTACCCATTGGAATTTTCAGGCCATCCATAGGTAGGTTCATAAGAATCATAAGTAAACTTATTTTGCATTTATTTTTTTAATGAAAGAGAGAAATGGTGATCTACAGGGTGTTCCATTATTGCGCGAAAACTTAAGCTGGGATGTCTTAGCGAAAAATATTGAGAAGAGGTCTTGTAAATTAATGTACGAAAACGCTTCTTCTATCAGATACAGGGTTGCTATCCGTGATTGATCCTCCTAGACCAAAAATCTCATCCATTAATTCTCAGGGCTGAAATCCGGGGAACTGAATATAAAAAAATCAATTCCTTCAAACTAAGCACAATACAAAACCACGAAATCCGAAACATGTCACGATGAAACTCACTCGTTCAGTTATTCCCGCCAAGATTTACGCCTAACAGTTCGTGGCGTTATAAAATTTTCGATATTTTTTTGGAACTTAATAACTGCGCTGGTGATAGATAAGCTGACTTCAATACGTTCCAGGTTCGAGTCCCCTCAACTATTTTTTTTAAACCCCCTTCTGTAAATTTTGTAGCAATTTCCATGTGTCCTCTTCTTTTGAGAATGTTCGAAAACTGTGATCGTTTCAGTTATTTCGACACACAAAGAACCGACAGAAGGATGGATCGACAACTTTTACGGCCCAACGGGAGTGTGCGCAGGAATAACGCTGGGACTGCTGAGAGTGATATATTGTGATCCACACAAAACAGCCGATTTGGTACCTGTAGATATGTGCGTTTCGGGGTTGATCGCAGCGGCGTGGGACACGGTGCAGAAGCGGAAGGTTCGAGAGTAGGTCAAAAGCGGGGGGAAAAATCGATTCAGTGGTTTTCAACCGTTTTGTTTTCTAGGAGCACGGAAGACATCCCCATCTACAACTACGTCTCGATGGATAACAATTTGACATGGGGAGAGTACTGTGCGATAAACAACATGTATTGGTTCAAGTATCCTCTAAGCAAATCGGTATGGATTCACAACTTCAAATTCACTTGTAACATTTACATGTACAGTATTCTAAAACTGTTTTACCACCTGATACCAGCCCTTATTTTGGACGGGGTTGGTACCTTGTGCTTCAAGGATTTCGGGTGAGTTAACCACCCGACAAATACCATCGGGCATTTCCAATGAAAAACTGTTGAAATCTCAAAACACAATGCCAAATTCAAACCATCAGAAATTGTTGGAATGAAACGGCTGAATATCTGAATTCCCTGTATCGACTAAATTTGACCGGAAATTTTTTCTACGTTTCAGGATGTTGAATAAGTACCGAAAAATCCACAAACTCTCCAACCTCATCTCGTTTTTCACGACGAGACAATGGAAATTCTCGAACGATAACGTCGTGAAATTGTGGAACAAGTTGGACGACAAAGAAAGGAAACTATTCTTTTTCGATATGAAGTCGTTGGACCTGTGGGCGTATTACAGGACCTACTTCTTCGGGATCAGGAAATATATGATGAAAGATCCTCCTGGTTCTTTAGAAGCAGCAAGGAGAAAACAGAGAATGTGAGTTCAATCAATATCTTTATGATTTTGTTCTTATTTTTTTTTCCTTTTTTTTTCAAGTTTTTCATTTCTTCATAAAATTCTGCTCGTTTTCCTCCACTCCACGATGTCAGTATCATTTTGGATTGTTCTCCAGAGGTTGGTGCTTGGTGTTGAGGAACCCTGTGCGGATATTCGAACTGTTTGATTTTCCTGAAATTTCCTCGATCAGTTGTGGATATCAGGTTTAAGAGTTACCGAATGAAGCATCATTGTATATGTTAGTGTTCATATAAGAATATAATTGTTTTTTTTTATGATTTAGTCTTCGATATTCTTTTACCCACCCCAAACGTTCTATCTGTAAGGGAATTGATATTTATTAAGTTTCAGTTACTAGCATACGATTACGTTGTTTTAGTTCCCCCTTCTGGGATTATTGGTAGATAGTTCCTTAATATTTTGTATTCTTGATACTTGGTTGAGAACGTTATGTGCCAGCTCAACATAATAACTCGGCGAAGAAGCTCCCCATAGGAGCAAGAAAAATTGTATCCCTTCTTGAGGTAGGTAATAGTTAGGTAGCCCCTTCCTTCCTTTAGACAGGACTCCGGACAAATTCCACTGGGATGTTTCCGGTCCCTTCTGCTGCCACATGCCCACATGTTTAGTTTGAGGGAATAGGGAATACAATCGCGGCACTTTTTCCTGGGACGCCCTACGTACCATTAAAGTTGTGAATATTGACGTTGTAGCACCTATCATTCTGAATGAAGGTCCCTTTTGAATCCAACTTTTTTTCTGCATATACTGTTAATTCATCACCATATACCATGCCAGTTGATCGCCTATGCTTGTACTGTTTTTCCATTTAATATGCATTACTTTCGCATCCACCATTTCCACCCTCCTATGGAGCATAACTGGAGTATTTATCATTATTTTTGATATATTTTACCATTATTCCTATTCATTGTACAGAACGGGTATTCTTGCAGGTCTTGCCCGATTCTTATCATGTGACCAGAAGTTGGAGAACCGTCCCCAACGGAACCAATAAGTTCTTGTGCTTTGTTTGAATTCCTTACGACTTCCCCACGATTTTCATAAGTACGACTGAGAGAATTCTGTGGTTTCTACGAAACTTACTACTAGATCGTTCATAGGGAAAGATCACGTACAGCTAGATGGCGCTGAAAATCACAAGATGTCGGGCCGAGTGATGGTCAAAATTATTCTGTCATTTCTGTCTTTCATAACAAGTAAATCGAATATTTTTTATAAGATTGCGGAATTAATAATAATGCCTGTGAAAGTCGAGATAACCACTTCGGACATTTTTGATTATCGTCGGCTTCAGGAGAAAATGGCGTAACTCCATTTGACGAAATTTCATAAGAGAAACAAAAAACATTTTCAAAGTCAGATTTTTAAACATTATTTGTGTTGACTTATGGAAATATATGTAATTTTATTTATTCATTTAAAGAGGAAAAGGGGTTTTTACAAAAAACTCATATTATTTACCATGTTGCCGAGCAGATTGCACCAAAATACCATTTCCTGAAAAATATGGAGTTACGTATAGTTTTCTCCGGAACACGACGTTATGTGGGTGAACGTGAATGTGATAGCAAATGACCACTATATAATAGAAAATTATTGAACTTACTTTAAAAAAAATCATCTTTCAGGAAGTGCTTGCTGCAAATTAACCACTTCTTTGAGATACGTTTCCCAATCTTCAAGATTGTCTGCCATTTTTTAAATGACATGGGATTCAACGGAATTTATGCAAAGAAATTTCAGAAGAACTATGTGATGAGCATTGAGGAACAGAGCACATTTTTCGTGATCTTATTCTCACATTACCTCTTACAATCCCTTGCATTTTCTGCTCGTATACAGTTTATTTGAAACAATAGTCCATAAATTATCATCTAAATATATCACTTTCGATACATAAATTAATTAAAATCGTACAAATATTTCACACTTTTCCCATATAAACACACACACATTAGTTTGTTGTTCATCACTCGGGTAGTTCAAAGGATTAAAAGTAGATGTCGACCACTCCGTGATTTTTCCCTTTCAATTATTATTTCTTTTCAGTTTACCTCTAAAAATAGGACAATCTATGACCAATTTTTTTTACAGAAGTTAACGGAAATATTAATTTTGCGCTTCTATGATAAAATAATCAAAATTTGATTTTATAAAAAATTTCGCATCGTGATTATTGCGAATATCTCTTCATTTCCAAGATTCGAAAGTCCATCTCCTTAATTGATTGATATAAAGGTATTTATTTCTTATGAATATTATTGATCGATTAAATATTTGAAAAGCTGAGTGCAACATCGTAACTTTTCCAATCTGTACACTTTCCATTATTTTCCTTCGTTCAACATAAATATTATGAGAAAACGAAATTTGATGTCGTAAGGTCAATTTGGATAAATATTTGTCTCCTCTTATCCACACTTCTAGGAAAGTCATTAGTTTATTTTCTCAACTTTTCCTCGCGTTGGAGATTGTTCAGACAAAAATGCAACTCGAAATGCGAGTTGGTTTGATAATTATATTTGAAGAAAGTTATGAAGAGTACAGTTGAGAAATATTCAACGCTAAATCTCACGATTATTTCATCTTATTGTTCAAAATGAAGAAATATAATAATTGATAACGTCGGCGCTCTAGATTTAAAAATAATTCGTACATTTGACTAAGGAAAAACAGACAACTCAGGAATATTCTGGACGAATGAAGAAAATCTTTATCTGTAGTGTATGACTGGTTGCCTGCGTAAAGTGCACTAGTGCCATCTGCTGGAGGGTTATCGATCTTATCGGCATAGGTATTTTGTGAAAAAGTTTAACCAGGAAAAGGAGAAATTAATAATACTGAACTCTGGAATGTTTATAACGTTTAGTTACATTATTTAAAAGTGTCGTCATAGATGCTTGATGATATAGCAATTAAATTCTTGTCAAATTCCTATCAGCGCTAACATGCCTCAAGAATCATGGAAAAATTTTCCAAAGTCTATTTCGTTTAAGGTTTCCTCAGATTTGAAGCGTTTCGTTTGGATTTTCTGATGGGAAAATTCGTCCTCGAGAATGGACATATGAAATCATCTTCTATTGACGGGGGAATTACTGGAAAGCATTTAAATACAATCGGATGGTCATGCGGATAGAATTACGAATGATTTCGTGTCTTCCTTATCGGTTAATACGTGTCTGTTTCGATCTATTCAGGATTGGAATTGACAAACGCCCTTTTACATTTTTATTTCTGCTAGTTTTATCTTGATGTTCTTCTATAGGAAAAACAAAGATACATAGGTGTAGTGGTTAGCGCAGTCGACTCGAAAGGGAGTCATTTCTGTCTTTTATAACAAGTAAATCAAAAATTTTTTCTATAAGATTGCGGAATTAACAATAATGCCTGTGAAAGACGAGGTAACCACTTCGGACATTTTTGATTATGTGGGTAAACGTGAATGTTATAGCAAATGACCACTATATTATAGAAAAATATTGAACTTGAGATAAAAAAATCATCTTTCAGGAAGTGCTGGCTGCTGGCTGCAGCTTTGAGATACGTTTCCCAATCTTCAAGATTTTCTGCCATTCTTTAACTGCCTTGGGACCCAACAGGAATTTGAGCAATTTTAGCTTGTATACAGTTTATTTGAAACAATTGTCCATAAATTTTCATCTAAATATATCGCTTTAGATACGTAAATGACTTAAAATCATACAAAAATTTCACACTTTTCCCCTAATATAAACACACACGTTGGTTTGTTGTTCACCTCTCGGGTATTTCCAACGATTGAAAGTAGATGTCGCCCACCCCGTGATATAACATAGGGCACTTTAGATTTTAGTTCTGCAATAATCCGCAGTGCTCCACTATCGTGGCGCTATAGGCAAAAATCTCGGAGTGGGCGACATCTACTTTTAATCGTTTGAACTACCCGAGTGATGAACAACAAACTAACGTGTGTGTGTTTATATGGGAAAAGTGTGAAATATTTGTATGGTTTTAAGTCATTTATGCATCGAAAGTGATAAATTCAGATGATAATTTATGGACAATTGTTTGAAATAAACTGTATACGAGCTGAAAATGCAGCGGATTGTAAGAAGTGATGTGGGAATACGATCACGAAAAATGTGCTCTGTTCCTCAATACTCATCACATATAGTTCTTCTGAAATTTCTTTGCTTAAATTTCCGTTGAATCCCATGTCAGTTGAAAAATGGCAGACAATCTTGAGGATTGGGAAACGTATCTCAAAGAAGTGGTTACTTTGCAGCAAGCATTTCCTGAAAGGTGATTTTTTTTAACGTAAATTCAATAATTTTCTATTATCTAGTGGTCATTTGCTATCACATTCACGTTCACTCACGTAATCAAAAATGTCCGAAGTGGTTATCTCGACCTTCACAGGCTTATTATTATAATTCCGCAATTTTATAAGAAATATTTGATTTACTTGTTATGAAAGACAGAAATGACAGAATAATTTTGACCATCACACGGCCCATGTTGTAATTTTCAGCGCCATCTAGCGGTTCGAGATTTTTCCCTATACTTCCTGGTTTGAAAATTGAAGAGAAAAATCATTCATTTCGATTGAATTTCACTTCGTAACTTTTTCGAAAAAATCTCAAAGATCGTGAACGTCCTTCCTGTGAAATTGTAAATTATATTGGCCAATTATTGGAGTATGTTTACATTAAGTAGGTATGGTCGATTTGAATATTTCACCCATCAAGGTCAGACGCCCAAACATTATCTTTTAGGTGAAGTATATATTTGTTCAAATTTCAATTAGTTCCTCATCTGGTGTATCTAGTTAGTCAATTTCATGATTAATGCTCGTGCTCGCATATTTCTGATGATAATTGGGGATTAATCATTTATGGGCGGTTGAATTCATAACTTTGGAATTTAATTAGATAGATTTTCAATGTTGATAGGAGCGTAAGTTGCTGAAATTTTTACGGCACATGATTTTGGCATTCGTGATACTGATTGAAATGTTATTTCCTGATAAGAAATAATAAAAAAGCATTTTTATTAACCATTCATGACAGTTATACGGGACATGATGCAAAGTATGATTTTTTTCGCACGAATTCATTCAAAATCGGAAGGTCTCTCTGTCAGCATAGAAACTTAAATGTTTCGGGTTCTGGTCATTTTGAATTCAATAATAAACACTGGTTTGATGGAAACTTATTGTCCTTGATAAGGGGTACGATCCACTTGTATCCTAACAGAATATAACTTTTTATTACTTCCTTATTGTTTGGTACTTAGTAATATATTCAGCCTCCAATGATAAGAATTTAAACAAATTATTTCTCAATGTTTCGGCAATTTCAGTCGGATTGAAGTTGTTCCTCCTACGATTCGTTGATGTCTATCTTTCTAGGAAGAAAGAATTCATTTTCAAAACATCCAATCACAAAACATTCCGTTCTTCTACGAAAAATTAGCCATCATTTGGAAGATTTTTCCTAATGTTGAAAACTATTATATCGTTAATATAATTATATTTCGATGGATTAAAGATATGCGGAATAACGGAAACTTTATCGACTGGTTTGTTCACCTGGCACATTTCTCTTCGATTTTATACCCAATGGAATAATTTTTTCTTAAGTTCCGCAGTGGCCACCCTGTTCACCGGATTTAAATCCCATCGAAAACGTGTAGAGTTTAATGGGGGAAAGACTGTTCACTTTGTACCCTCCTCCACAGAACTTGACACAGTAAATCCACGAAGTTCGAGGTGCCACAAGCAGACATCTACCATATGACTTTGTCGATGCCTAGACGTTACTTGAGTGTACTCAGCTGCAAACATATTAGCATATTTCATTTAATGGAGAAAATTTACTAATTCAGAATCTGATAATAATTAGTACTATAAAAAAGTATAAAATGTTCCTCATTTACGATATCACTAAATGTAGAAATGTGAATAAATGATTCCTCCGTGAATAATTTTCTATTACCCGGTTTTATTATTTTTTGGTAGTTGACTTTTATCGTTGATTGTTCCATTTTTAATGTTATTTCAGTGTTACTAATTATTATTCACTTATGTACTTTTTTATAGACCTGTGAAAGTAAACTTTGTATTTTATTGAGTTTTACTTTCCATTATAGACCATTCTTATTGAGGTGATTTTTTTTATGTTGAGTGATGCTGGTGGTGGATCCTTCAAGACATGAGAGGTTTGTGAGTCGTCCGCATGTACGGTAAGTTTGGCGAATGTAATAAGTATAGTAGTGAACCTAAAACACCCCCTTGGGGAACTCCAGAGTTGACCAGACAAAAGTTGGATGTTTCGTCAGTCAATAGTTCGGAGAGTTACTTCACCATGGACCAAAGAATTCTTGTCGGATTTTCCGTATTTCATCTCAACATCCCGCGTAGATATCAATCGTTGGCTCTTCGTTCCTGGAATTAGAGCGAGACGCACGTCCTCCAAAAAAACCCGATGGATCACTGGAAAATTAACGCGCGATCAAAAATGCGTTGTAGACGCCGAAGAAGTCGATGGTAGTTCTTCGGTTGAGCGGCGAAGAGATACCGGTCTGAGTGGAAATATCCGTGGGTTCGCGCAGGTGGACCGGGCTTTTGGGATCCATAAAAATTTGGACGCAAGTATGAAATTTGTTACTTAAGCCGTCGCTGCCTCCGGTGGAGTTACGAAGAGTTATGTGATTTTTTCTTTGAGTGATTGTTTACGTTTCGGTGTTCGATTTTTGGATATATTTTTTTTGGTGTTGACTGTCTGGCGTTGTGTAAGTTTAATTTTTTTTGGGTTTTTTTCGGAAAAATTCTGATTTGAATATGGAATTTTGAATATTTGTCGGCAAATTTTTTTTCTGTGATCTCGATATACTCCCAATTGACGTGTCCTCCAAAAACTGAAAATAACAGGATATTTGATAAAAAAACTTTTAGAAGAAGAAAATTTCAAATCAACGCAACGGTTTCGGGCGTTGAAATTTTCAAAAAAACCTGGATTTATTTTTGAGGGAAATATTTAAGCAGATACGAAAAATATGTGTGTAAAATAAATTGGTTATTCAGGAAAAAATGTAAAATTTTATTTCAGACAGGGCCGTATTCGTTATTTTCAAATTTTATGGTGGCGAAACCCCACAAATCCGGCACTGGTTGATCGTGGGCCGCGAAATTAACACTGCATTATGGAAAATATGCGATATGATGATGTATAGCAAATTTGGTCTAATTATCTACAACTATAATTTTGGTGAAAACTGCTCAATGTACCTACTTTTGAATGTATTTATTCATTATATTATCATGACTTGTCCTATACATGTAAACATGTCTCACAGGATGGATGAAAATAATATTATATTATATCTCCAGAGCTTTGGGTGTTGTTAAAATAATCGATTTTTTTGAAAATAGCGATTGCAAAATTTTAACACAGTAATCAATTTTTTTGTAGTTTTACTGCAATACTTGATAGAAAAACTTATTTTTAGAAGAAAATTTCAAATCAAGATAGGCCCATAAACGCTTTGTTTCAAAGATACCGAGCGTTAAAATTGTCAAAAAAACATACATTATTTTCTGAAGGACATATTTAAGCAGATACGAAAAAATGTAAGGGAACATTTTTTTTCAGAATAAATTAGTTATTCAGGCAAAAATGTGAAATTCGATTTCAGACAGGGCCGTATTAGTTATTTCCAAGTTTTATGGTAGCGAAACCCCACAACTCCGGCACTGGTTGCCGTGGGCCGGGATATTAACACTGCATTATGAAAAATAAACGAAATGATGCTGTATAGTATATTTGGTCCAATTATCTCCAAAGATTTGGGTGTGGTTGAAATATAATCGATTTTTTTGGAAATTGCAATTGCTGATTTTATCAGAGTGGTCCAATTTTTGTAGCAGGTCTAAAATACTCGATAAAAAAACTCATTTTGAGAAGAAAATTTCAAATCATAATAGGTCCATAAACGCTTCGTTTCAAAGATACCGAGCGTTAAAATTTTCAAAAAAACATGAATTATTTTTTATTGAACATAATTTTTTTGACTAATATGTTGAGGTCTCATTTTCGTGTGGACTTCTGGGATATTTTACGAGATTGTAAGGTTCATGATTAAATGTGGTTGAACCTATGAATAACTGGATATACAGGACGAGGATATTCAAAATTCGGAAATTCCCAAATTTACATATTTAAGTTCTCAAGTTCAAGATCATAAAAAAGATGCAGTTACCAGAATCGTTCATGAATAAACCTGTTGGCTGTGAGTTGTAGCTTCATGAAGGAATTTTTAACTAAGAAAATATATAATTATGTATTTGAGAGCGAAAGTCAACTTTTAAAAAAAAGTTATTTATTTACAACGGACGATTGTCCACCCTAATATAACATCAGCTAGTAGAAATGAGCTTAATTATCATTGACGATGAATTCGTCTTCAAGGTATTTATAACATTATCTTATCTGCAACTCGGAACAATGGGGAAAACAACACCCACGTCATCCACACAAAGTGGTATGATCAAATTGATGATTAATCAAAATATAACATGTTCATATTCAATATGTTATGGCAATGCAGATAAACGATTCATCTAAGATGTACAGGGTTGGCATTATGTAATTATATATAACCAGAATTATAGGTTGGAAGATTATTTGATTCGAATATTTGAAAAATACTGCTTCGGATATTTTAAATAGTTTCGAAGTCCTTCTCGAAACCCCTACGTGTTAGTTGTACTGCAATACGGTTATGCATAGTGGACATGAGAAGGTAGAGGAAAACGAAGAAGACCGAGCTAGGCGTACCACAGAGCGTCGAGATAGTCGCTTCAGTAAATTAGCTCGACAACTTTTGCTACTACGTGTCAAATCGCTGACCAATGCTTCGGAGAAGAAGGTTGTTACTTAAACCTTAATTTTTTTTCAGACTATTCGTATCTTAGTTTCAAAATGGCAACTTCGCAGATTTTGAAGTTCTACGAAAATGCTAACGTGTTCATCACAGGTGGTACTGGTTTTCTTGGGAAGATACTGATAGAAAAACTGCTTCGGAGTACTTCAGTGTCCACATTGTATTTATTGGTTAGGCCGAAGAAGGGCAAAGATGTCGAGGCGAGAATAAAGAATTTATTCGAGGATGTGGTGAGTTAATTCCCCCCCCCCCCCCCCTTTCATGAAAATTATAAATTTGTCACCTATCTTCTTCTCTTCAAACCGTCATAAAAACTGAGCAACATGACGGGCAACCTTTGAAGCAATGTCAAACTGAACCGTTACTACTAAATAATGTCCATCGAATTATTCGGTACAAATTGGCGATCTCTTGTAATCGTCCAAAACACATGCACGTCCCTCATTTTCTCCATTTTTAGCTTTTCGAAAAACTCCACCAGGAGTGTCCGAAATTCATACACAGAATCGTGGGCGTCAGCGGGGACGTGTCTCTACCCGATTTGGGAATATCCAGGACGGACAGACAGACGTTGATGGAAAAGATCGACGTGATCTTCCACGGAGCCGCCACAGTGAGATTCGACGAAAATCTCAAACACGCATATTGCGTCAACGTCAAAGGAGCCCAGGAAATTCTGAAACTCGGCAAGGACATGAAACATCTCAAGGTAAGGTAGTACGATGAAGGCGTGGTAAGAATATTTTCTTATACACCTCGTACATCTCGTAATACTAATTTTGGTTTATTACACCGGAGTCGACTGAAATGCATCGAAGCTGAATGCATGGAAATTTTATAGAATAAAACGGTCGCACCATGCGCAGTAAGGGTTCCGTAGTGATAGCGCGTAACCGAAAATATGTGATATCTAAAAACTACAAATCATATCTAATTCAGAGTAATTTTAATTGAAAGTGTTCTTTAATTTCTACTTCATAGAATTTTTTCAGAATTTTCCACCCTAAGTCTAATGAAAAGCTAAAGGGGGACACACACTTTACACGACTTCAGAAGCGCATATCTCACCAACCGGTCATCTGACGAGAAAAAACATGTTGAAACTTCGATATAATTTTCAAATACCTATCTAAAGACGTCCCATACGTTCATTGGGAATGGAGTTTCGTTTTTCATCCCTCAGTAACCACCCCTATTTGTTCAACAATTATATTTGGAAAAAACTGTTCACTATGCTTGAAAACACTATTTCCGAGATTTCCATTTCATAATTTTCACATTCTCCTCTAATATTTATCGGAAAATTCCAAAGCTCCTTCTTCATCAGGACACCTTACTCCGTTGTATTTACTCGAATAAATTGGGATGAATTTTATTCGAAGAATAAACTACAACACTATTTATTTTTCTAGTGTTTGATGCACGTTTCGACAGCCTTCTCGAATTGTCACCATGAGGAAATAGAAGAAAGATTTTACGACCATCCTCTACATTATGAGGACGTGGGGCGAATGTTAGAAAAAATGACGGAAAACGAAGTTAATCAGCAAACAAATAGGTGAGCATCTTCGAATTGTTATAACACAAATTTTACAAATCAATTTCGGATTTTTGTCATTGATTTTTTCGAGTTTCTTGTGGAAGATGTCTTCATCATATTTGTTAGTTTTTCCTCTCGAATAAACTGAAGTTTTCTCTTCACATCACTCCATGGCGACTAAAATCTCCAGGGCGTTTGGAATATTTTTATGTTTGATTCAAATTAACAGGTAATAGAAGTGGGAGTCCGTTGATGGTTTTGCAAGAGAAACTTATTTTTTTGTTGGATATACTCATCATTTAATATCGGTTATGAGGAAATAAAATAACTTTTTTTTCAGTATTATAGCACCCTGGCCCAACACTTACACTTTCACGAAAGCACTAGCTGAGACAATGATAAAAGAATCAAGTGGAACATTACCCATTGGAATTTTCAGGCCATCCATAGGTAGGTTCATAAGTAAACTTATTTTGCATTTATTTTTTTAATGAAAGAGAGAAATGGTGAAATTTATTATTTCCCATTCTACAACTTTGAAAATATTTGAGCAGTATGTCATGAAAGTTGAAGGATGAAATTGTGTCCTGAAGTAACTTTAGTATAACACAGGAAGTTCAATCTACATGGTGTTCCAGTATTGCCCAAAAACTTAAGCTGGGATGTCTTAGCGAAAAATATTGAGAAGAGATCTTGTAAATTAATGTACGAAAACGCTTCTTTTATCAGATACAGGGTTGCTATCCGGGATCGATCCTCCTAGACCAAAAATCTCATCCATTAATTCTCAGGGCTAAAATCCGGGGAACTGAATATAAAAAAATTATTTCCTTCAAACTAAGCACAATACAGAACCACAAAATCCGAAACATGTAACGATGAAATTTACTCGTTCAGTTATTCCCGCCAAGATTTACGCCTAACAGTTCGTGGGTTATAAAATTTTCAATATTTTTTTAGAACTTAATAACTGCGCTTGTGATAGAGAAGCTGACTCCAATACGTTCCAAGTTCGAGTCCCCTCAACTAATTTTTTTTAAACCCCCTTCTGTAAATTTTGTAGCAATTTCCATGTGTCCTCTTCTTTTGAGAATTTTCGAAGACTGTGATCGTTTCAGTTGTTTCGACACACAAAGAACCGACAGAAGGATGGATCGACAACTCGAGCAGTATGTCATGAAAGTTGAAGGATGAAATTGTGTCCCGAAGTACCTTTTGCATAACACAGGAGGTTCAATCTACAGGGTGTTCCATTATTGCGCGAAAACTTAAGCTGGGATGTCTTAGCGAAAAATATTGAGAAGAGGTCTTGTAAATTAATGTACGAAAACGCTTCTTTTATCAGATACAGGGTTGCTATCCGGGATTGATCCTCCTAGACCAAAAATCTCATCCATTAATTCTCAGGGCTGAAATCCTGAATATAAAAAATTAATTCCCTCAAACTTACTACAATACAGAACCACGAAATTCAAAACATGTAAGGATGAAACTCACTCGTTCAGTTATTCCCGCCAAAATTTACGCCTAACAGTTCGTGGGTTATGAAATTTTCAATATTATTTTTGAATTTAATAACTGCTCTGGTGATAGAGAAGCTGACTCCAATACGTTCCAGGTTAGAATCCCCTCAACTAATTATTTCCAAACCCCCTTCTGTAAATTTTGTAGCAATTTCCATGTGTCCTCTTCTTTTGAATGTTTTAGAAAACTGTGATCATTTCAGTTATTTCAACACATAAAGAACCGACGGAAGGATGGATCGACAACTTGTACGGCCCGACGGGAGTGTGCGCAGGAGTAACGCTGGGGCTGCTGAGAGTGATATTTTGCGATCCACACAAAACAGCCGATTTAGTACCTGTAGATATGTGCGTTTCGGGGTTGATGGCAGCGGCGTGGGACACGGTGCAGAAGCGGAAGGTTCGAGAGTAGGTCAAAAGCGAGGGGAAAAATCGATTCAGTGGTTTTCAACCGTTTTTTTTTTTAGTAGCACGGAAGACATCCCCATCTATAACTACGTCTCGAAGGATAACAATTTGACATGGGGGGAGTACTGTACGATAAACACCATGTATGGGTATAAATATCCTCTTAGCAAATCTATATGGATTCACAAACTCACATTCACTTGTAACATTTACATGTACATGGTTTTAAAACTTTTTTTCCACCTGATACCAGCCCTTATTTTGGACGGGGTTGGTACCTTGTGCTTCAAGAATTTCGGGTAAGTTAACTACACGACAAATACCATCGGGCATTTCCAATAAAAACTGTTGAAATCTCGAAACTCAATGCCAAATTCAAACCAGCAGAAATTCCTGGAATTAAATGGCTAAAAATTTTAATTCCATGTACGACTTAGATTTGACCGGAATTTCTTCTACGTTTCAGGATGTTGAATATGTACAGAAAAATCCACAAACTCTCGGACGTCCTCTCGTTTTTCACGATGAGACAATGGAAATTCTCGAACGATAACGTCGTAAAATTGTGGAACAAGCTGGACGAAACAGAAAGGAAACTATTCTTCTTCGATATGAAGTCGTTGGACCTGTGGGCGTATTACAGGACCTACTTCTTCGGGATCAGGAAATATATTATGAAAGATTCTCCTGAATCGTTGAAAGCAGCAAAGAGGAAACAGAGAATGTGAGTTCAATTAATATCTTTACGATTTTGTTCTTATTTTTTTTTTCTTTTTTTTTCAAGTTTTTCTATTCTTCATCAAATTCTTCTCGTTTTCCTCTACTCCACAATGTCAGTATTATTTTGGATTGTTCTCCAGAGGTTAGTGATTGGTGTTGAGGAACCCTGTGCGGATATTCGAACTGTTTGATTTTCCTGAAATTTTTGTTTCATATTTATTTGTCGCGTTAGATATATCTGTTTTAATTGTGGATATTAGGTTTAGGAGTTACCGAATGAAGCATCATTGTATATGTTAGTGTTTAAGTGAAGAATATAATTGTTTTTTTATGACTGAATCTTCAATATAAATTTACCCATCCCAAACGTTCCAGCGAAAAACCGCGAAAGATCCTTGCGGCTTCTTAGGTAAATCATAAAACGACACAAATGTCCCATGAAATATCTATAACAAGTCGCAAAAGTTATTTCAAATAATACACCATGATAGTATCAATGTTTTATTTTCTTTGCGGCGAATAGCTTCATAGGATGGGATCCTTCACCTATTTAGAGGAAAACTGAGGCATATAATTGAATAACAAGTCTGTTAGTTGCACGACAACTTCCAAAAGTATCTCTTTCTTTTATTAAATGTAATTTGACTTGGATATTCGAAGTAATTTATTTTACTGGGAAACAACATGGACACGAATAAGTAGAAGACCAGATAATAAAGAGGCCTGAAAATATAATATATAAAAGTTTTAGAATTTTTCCCTCAAAAGACCATTATTTCACACTTTCAATCGGAATTTTCTTCTATGGAGTAATTCTCTTTATCCGTAGATCTAATGTACTTTCAATTAATTCCATGATTTCACCCAGTTCTATGACGGATTTCTGTCATGAAGTAAATTCTGTGGTTTCTGTTTATAATTTGAATTTTCAAATCTAACAGTTTCCTAACCTATTAATTCGACAGAAAAGTCAAAACAACCGTATTTCCTAGTAATTTATCGCGAAGAGAAGTGTGGCTATTTAAGATAAAATTTATAATTCTCGTGCATAATTAAGTTATTTATATCGAAAATAACCTGAATATGTCTTTATCGTATCAACAAATTTTTGGACGACTTCAGGAACAGAAGAAATGGCAACGAACCCACGAAAATTAGGGCAACGTTGAGGAATTCAAACGATCATTATTAAATGATAAATTTTCTTATCAGAACTCGGGTAATGTACCTCATAACTATTTGGGAAATATGGAACAGTTCCAGTTGGATTCACATGAGAATCTGGAGGATGAATTCATTTATGCTCCTTCAGGTGAAGACTGCTCTAGGAGGAATTGAACGAATTCAATATATCAACAAATAAGTATGTGCCTAAAAACCAGTTCTAAAGAAGGGACAAGGATTATTGAAATAAGGTAGGTACAGACTGTAGGAATGTAAAAAAAATTGTCTTCAAACATAAAATGTATTCTGGAGTTCGAAACCTTGATACTTAAGATTTCGAATTATTCCAAGTGTTAATGACGATGGTAGGTACCAATTGATATTCGATGCATGAACTATGGGAGTTGAATTTGGTGAAACTTCTGTCCCTGATTACACACATCCTCAGTACAATACCGAAAACGGACGACAAGACTAAACGTGCATATTCTTTCCGTTTTCTTAACCGAATTTAGTTCCTCTTTCATTCAGTTCACCACTGGACATAGTGTTGGGATATTTTGAACTTTCCAGAGTGAGTCTTTTCACAATTTTCCATTCTGATTTTTTCTCTTTTGTATTGGCACCCCTGGCTGTCATTCAGTTCAAATTAAATACTCGATATCAACTGGAATAAAGTAACAGAAGGGTTTTGAAATCTATCAAAATTAATATCTTGAACAATAACAACTGAGCAAACACTTTTCAAAGTTCAAACATTGACAAAGTCACTTCAAATAAATGACATTTGACGCTACTGACATATGAACATGGTTGCCAACACAAAGAAATAGAATCATTACCAATTTATTCATGCAACACACAACACACTTATTGTACAATACAGAAAATTATTGGGACATTTTCAACGAAGACATGAAGGTGTCCACCTTACTGTAAAAATTGCAGTATTTTCTAAAATTGATTCCATCTTGATCTAAGTCACGTTCCATTGTGTGGAGGGAATATCTAAAAACAGGAATTTCCAGAGTTCAGCGACCAGCAGGTACAAGTGTTCTGGCACGTGAAGAAGTGGTGGTGCCGGCGGAGGATTCTTTCTAGAAAAAATTAATATTTCGTCTTGTTTTTTCGACCTTGGATCTCGGATCCGCTTGAACCCAAAAACGAAAAAAAATTATTCATCGAAAGTCTGATCACTATTTATAAGATAAGTGGGATTGAATCTCCTTCAACAACTGAGCTAAATAGATCGATAAAAAACGGGTTGGGTGCAGGTCGAATGAACAACAACCAATTAATTAAAACTGGTGGGAACAAATAATTTGATAACACTATTAAATCTACGAAAAAATCAATTAAATTCAAGGAAGTATCAACATAAAATGAAATGGAATAAATAATAGCGAATTTTTTTGATGTGTTATGCGCACGTGCCAACCCCAGCGCAGTCGTGCTCAATTTTTTTTTGTCGGCGTAACCTCAAATGTATCTTGAAATCGTAACATCTGCGTTAGGTAAGGGGTCCCCAAATATTGGATGACGACGATCAGTTTAAAAAAACGTGACGTCGCCTGCTGAGGTTGAATCGTAATTACATCCGTAAGAATTGATGGTAATAAAGAATCTATAAGGGAACGAAAAAACAATACGAAAATAGCCGATCGTTAAAAGAAACGACATATTCTTCATAATTTTCTGAAAGTAACAGATATGCAAATATCATATGTATTAGTTCGAATGACGAACAATAATTCTATATATTATTAAGATTTACTACCACTTCGGAATTAATTGATGCTTTCTTCGCGAATTCCATAACGTAGTAAATGGCGAGAAGTTGACCGGTATTCAATTCTCAGTATTATTTGACGAATAAGAGATAATTGAGATGCTTTAAAAACTTATTTTTCATGAATCATTCCTGTCAATTCCTGTGTAGTTTATCTTCAATTTTTATGGGAATTGACGACATCGTTATAAATGAATCTTGTCGGCGAATATAATCAGTGACGTTAGAAGGGTAAATGGATTAGGGGGTTAGAAATGTTTCCCACTGCTCCCAAGAATAAATGATCAAAATCGACTTTTATCAAGTATTTTCTGACAACGGTTAGGTACACACAATATTTGATATCAAAATACTTACATCAAAGTGGTTTCTTTTTTTTTTAATTTAATCTCATCACACTGGGGGGTCGCACAACGCTTATAACTTTGAGAATTAATTATTCATACACTTTTCAGACTATCAAGGTTCATTTATAACTTGAATTCTGGTTTGATGTTGGACATCGGGTGAAAGTTCACATCTCTGATTTTAATGATTTTTTTCGTAAACACACTTTTTCATAAAGAATCGAATAGTGCCAGTCTCAATCGCAGGAAACTTATGGTTTGGGAAATGCATATGATTTTGTTGAATTTCTTCGGGAATGTTGAAATTCTGACAGTTTAATGTCAGTTTGATTGAGAATTGACAGTTTTTATCGGGCCTACCAACATAATTCCGTTAGGGATTCGAATATTTCATGAAATTTCTTCTTCTTCTTTCGACTGTGGGGCCATTCCATCTTCCATCTTTATTTTGTTAAAATGTTCAACTTGATATTTGCATACTACTAATTTCCAATTCCATAATTATAATTACCTAACCTTACTTCACCCCAACACAGGGATTTTTTTTACTACTAACCTAAAACCTAACATAAAATAACGAAGCTTTACCTTAGGCCCAAACACTCATTTTAATGAAATTTCGAGATTTTTAACTTGAACTGTCCTAATTCAAGCTAACCCGTCCTAACTTAAATCTTTAACTGATTGTTATGATATATTATTCCTCTTTGCCGCTTTCAAGAAATGGTTAAATTCGTTAAATGAGCCAACTGCCGAAATAATGGAAAAGTTTCGCGATATTGGTGGTACTGGTGAACCTATGTGTCACGACGTAAGATAGGATCTTTGAATGACCTATATTGGTAGTACTGGTGAACCTTTATGCCACGACGTAAAATAGGATCTTTCAATTCCTTATATTGGTGGAACTATCGGTCACGAAGTACGATAGGATATTTCAGTTCCTTATATTGTTGGTACTATCTGTCACTACGTAAGATAGGATCTTTCAGTTCCTTGTATTGGGGGTACTACTGAACCCATCTATCACGATGTACGATAGGATCTTTCAGTTTCTTTTATTGTTAGTACTGTCTGGTAAGGACAGGAACGTGGAATAGTATCCTTCAGTTCCTTATACTGGTGGTACTGGTGAACCTATCGGTCACGAAGTACGATAGGATTTTTCAGTTTTTTTCATTGGTGGTACTATGTGTCACGATGTAAAAAAATTTACCTCTGTTTCTTATATTGGTGGTATTAGTGAACCTGGGTGTAACGAAGTAAGATAGGATATTTAAGTTCCTTATATTGGTGGTACTATCAGTGACGACGTAAGTTAGGATATTTCAGTTCCTTATATTGGTGGTACTATCTGTCACGACGTAAAATAGAATTTTTGCGTTCCTCACACTGCTGGTACTTGTGAACCTTTCTGTCATGACGTAAGATGGGATCTTTTAATTCCTTACATTGGTGGTACTGGTGAACATATCTGTCACACCGTGAGATAGGATCTTTCAATTCCCCATGTTGGTAGTACTGGTGAACCTTTATGTCACGACGTAAAATGGGATCTTTCAATTCCTAACGTTGGTGCTACCATCTACCGACGTAAGATAGGATCTTTCAGTTTTTTATATTGGTGGTAGTGGTGAACCCATCTCTCACGACGTAAATTAGGTTTTTTTTCTCTTTATATTGGTGGTTTTCCCTTATATATTGATAAACCTAACTGTCATGTATCTAACGTATGGTTAAAAATGTCTGCACTTACATATTTTGATGCAACATTCAAAAATCATATCTCCTCAACCATAAGTTTCCTGAAGTAGAGACTGGCACCATTCGTTTTTTCTTTCAGAATAGTATCTAACAAAAAATAGTCGGTAGAATCTGAAGTGGGTACTAAAGTAAACTCACCCCGGACATCATCCCTTTTTTAACATTTTTTGTTAACATAACAGTCAAAATAGGTTTGCTGTCTTCAGTTTTTCTTCCAAGAGGAATCAACTTCGCAGATGTCCCAGACTATTCCCATAGGAGCTGCCGACCAACACCCATTTCCTGGTAAATTCTCGATTGGTCTTCAAAATATGGGACAATATGGATTTAAATGCTGACCACGCACGGACTGCTTGCGACCGTTACAAAATCGTCCGTGTTGAAAAATATTTCTCAATAAACACGACGTATGTTTATTTATCAGGTTAACGTGACAGAGACGAGGGGAATCGTCAAAATTAAAAAAAAAATCGGTGGTGTAGTGCGTAGTACTGGCTCGACGCCTCCTTCGGCGAGGACTTTATAAATTTTCCGAGTTTTCCGAGATTGGAATGAGTGTTGAGGTGTCTTCGGGCTCGCTGGATCTGTTCGTGCGGTCTGAGAGGAGTGAACATTTTATACGGTGTTGATAGGTGGATATTAACGGGTGAAAGTATTGGATATTTGAGAGGATATTTTATTGGAAATATTCTTCAAACCATCGAGTGAGTCGAATCGACTTTATTTCTTCTTCTTTATAACTTGATTGGTGGAACTTACATTAATGACTGCTATCCTGGATTTTTAATTTTGAGATAAGATTTCGATTATGGATACATTCTCAAGCTTGGGAAACTTTATTTTATTAAGTCTATGGATATTCTACAAAATGGAAGGTACTTCCGGGATATAATGACTCCATTGAAAAAAAATTGAAATAGTGGCCAACCATCCAGGTACTTCGAAATGATCGAAAATACTAGAAAAAAAGGAATGCTGTTTTAAAATCACTTACTTCCATTTCCAACTGCAACTAACTGAAATGAGGTGTTAAATTAGCGAGCCTAACAAACCTCTAACGAAGATTATGAAACGAACCACAGATTCTGTGAACCAAACTGGCCGTCAGTGTGACAATTAATATCATTTTATAAAATAAACACTTCAAGGGATGAAATCACAGAATTATATCGAATTTGTAGTTGAATTTATGCAAAACGCATTATATACATATTCCATATGTAGGCACAGAGTTTCAGCAGAATATGGCCAATAGTTTCTCAGATATCGAAGTTTTGAAAAAGAATGTTTTGAAAATAATTAAATTTTTATGAATTTCGAGAGATATTATAATCACAGTATTATGAAATTTCTCAACACCAGATCTGAAAAACTCAATTTTCTTTTCACGTAGAACAGCTGTACAGCTTAATTTTCATATGAATAATATAATCGATGTTCCATATGTAGACACAGAGTTTCAGCAGAATATGGCGAAAAGTTTTTGAAATACGGAAGTTTTGAAAAATAATTTTTGAAAATTATCAAATTTTTATGAATTTCGAGAGATGGAATCACAGGATTATAAAATTTCTTAACACCAAATCAGAAAAACTCAATTCTCTTTTCACGTAGAACAGCAGTACAGCTTAATTTTCATATGAATAATATAATCGATGTTCCATATGTAGACACATAGTTTCAGCAGAATATGGCGAAAAGTTTTTGAAATACCGAAGTTTTGAAAAAGAATATTTTGAAAATTATCAGATTTTTATGAATTTCGAGAGATGGAATCACAGGATTATAAAATTTCTCAACACCAGATCAGAAAAACTCAATTCTCTTTTCACGTAGAACAGCTGTACAGCTTAATTTTCATATGAATAATATAATCGATGTTCCATATGTATACACATAGTGTCAGCAGAATATGGCGAAAACTTTTTGAAATAGCGAAGTTTTGAAAAAGAATTTTCGAAAATTATCAAATTTTTATGAGTTTCGAGAGATGGAATCACAGGATTATAAAATTTCTCAACACCAGATCAGAAAAACTCAATTCTCTTTTCACGTAGAACAGCTGTACAGCTTAATTTTCATATGAATAATATAATCGATGTTCCATATGTAAACACATATTTTCAGCAGAATATGGCGAAAAGTTTTTGAAATACCGAAGATTTGAAAAAGAATTTTTGAAAATTATCAAATTTTTATGAATTTCGAGAGATGGAATCACAGGATTATAAAATTCCTCAACACCAGATCAGAAAAACTCAATTCTCTTTTCACGTAGAACAGCTGTACAACTTAATTTTCATATGAATAATATAATCGATGTTCCATATGTAAACACATAGTTTCAGCAGAATATGGCCGAAAGTTTCTGAGATACCGAAGTTTCAAAAAAGAATTTTTGGGAAATCAATGAATTTTTATGAATTGAGAAAAACTTGATTTTCTTTTCATGTGGAACAGCTGGAAAGCTGAATTTCGACATAATTCATTTCATCGATGCCCCATATGTAGAAATAAAATAACGCTCAGTTATGGAGGTTGGTTATGTCTTATGTCACATAAATAATGAAGTTGTCACTTTATTCTTCGAAGTACCAAAACATATAACAAAAAATGTTTCGAAGTTTTCAAAATTTAGAGGTTATATTCACCATAGAGACATGTCATCGGGTGACACTTAAATTGAGTTAAGTGAGAAGATTTTCTCTGATTGAAAGTTTGACGTTTTAATTGACATTTAACCTAGGACTAGTGACCGTGCCATTTAAGTTACACTGAGAGATTAGCTACTCAGTAATGGAGGTTATGTCTTATGTCACTGAATATATAACAAATAAAGTTCTGGGGTAGATCCAAGGCTCTCTTCTACCTTTCTGGTAGTTTTCGGCACCTTTCGCAAAACATATCCTGAAAATTTCCGGAGGCTTTTATTAATTTGACGAAAGACATTCAATCAAATCACTTCCATTTCATTTGGTTGATATCCTCAAATACACCTCTATTAGTATTTTTACCCAGTGTTCTTCGTGTAAGGTCAAGGAAAGTTTTTGTTCGACATTCCCCACGTCCTGCTTTTACCACCTTGAGTCGCGGATTATTTTTCCAACCGATTGTACAAATGCTGCGATGATCTTGATTATTTGGCCTTCGATGAAATACCACTCTTTCTCCCAAAAAGATTTCTGGTATGAAAGAACTGGTTTTTTATGATTCGAAGTATTGGGAAACCCCCTTAATGATTCAGAAGTTACTCCTTTTGGGATATCATAAAAATTCATTAGGAACTCATAAGAATGAATTTAAATAATATTTTTCCATTATTAATATCGTGACGCTCTGAGGAACAATGCCGGAAATTTATTATGACATAAAAACTCCCAAAAACCAATAAAAAAAAATTTATCGAATAACCCAGAACATTTCGTGACATTCATGAACAAATTTTTTTTATTGATATTGCCTATTGTCAAAAGAATAACTATGGACATTTCGTTTGTGGTATAGGAATACGAAGAAGACCGAGGCGTACCACAGAGCGTCGAGACAGACGCTTCAGACAATTAGCTCTACGAGAACTGAAGGTTGTTCCTTTAACCTTAATTTTTTTTCCAGGCATTTCTCACCTCAGTTTCGAAATGGCAACGTCGCAGATTTTGAAGTTCTACGAAAACGGCAACGTGTTCATCACAGGTGGCACTGGTTTTCTTGGGAAGATACTGATAGAAAAACTACTTCGGAGTACTTCAGTGTCCACATTGTATTTATTGGTTAGGCCGAAGAAGGGCAAAGATGTCGAGGCGAGAATAAAGAATTTATTCGAGGATGTGGTAAGTTAATTTCCCCCCCCCCCTCTTCCACGAAAATTATAAATTTGTCGATACAAAAAAATTTGGAACTAGAAAATATTCACCTGCGTTTTTTGTTCAAACCGTCATAAAACTGACCCCCCTTTGACGCAATGGCAAACTGAACCGTTACTTTTTAATAATGTCCAGCGAATTATGTGATACAAATAAGACGATCTCTTGTAATCGTCCGAAACTCATGCACGTCCCTCATTTTCTCCGTTTTCAGCTTTTCGAAAAACTCCACCAGGAGTGTCCGAAATTCATACACAGAATCGTGGGCGTCAGCGGGGACGTGTCTCTACCCGATTTGGGAATATCCAGGACGGACAGACAGACGCTGATGGAAAAGATCGACGTGATCTTCCACGTGGCCGCCACGGTGAGATTCGACGAAAATCTCAAACACGCATATTGCGTCAACGTCAAAGGAGCCCAGGAAATTCTGAAACTCGGCGAAGACATGAAACATCTCAAGGTAAGGTGGTACGATGAAGGCGGGGTGAGAATATTTTCGTATACACCTCGTACATCTCGCGATACTAATTTTGATTTATTACACCGGAATCGACTGAAATGCATCGAAGCTGAATGCATGGAATTAGTACGGAATAAAACGGTCGGACCATGCGCAGTAAGGGTTCCGTAGTGATAGGGTGTAACCGAAAATATGTCATATCTCAAAAACAACATATCATATCTTATTCAAAGTAATTTTAATTGAAAGTGTTCTTTAAGTTCTACTTCATAGTATTTTTTTAGAATTTTCCAACCTAAGCCTAGTTGGAAAGCTAAAGGGGGACACACACTTTACACAACTTCAGAAGCGCATATCTCACCAACCGGTCATCTGACGAGAAAAAACATGTTGAATCTTCGATATAATTTTCGAATACCTATCTAACGACGCCCCATACGTTCATGGTTAATGGAGTTTCGTTTTTCATCCCTCAGTAACCACCCCTATTTGTTCAACAACTATATTTGGGAAAAACTGTTCCACTATGTTGGATCATTTCTAGGTTTTTCCATTTCAAAATTTCCACTTTCTCATCTTATATTTATCGAATTACTCCCAAGGTTCCTTCTTCATCAGGACACCTTACTCCGTTATATTTATTCGAATAAATTTGTGCGATACTCGAAGTTTTTTGCCCAAATGGTGAAATCAGGGTCGATTATAACTAGCTCATTGTCAAAACTGCAAACTATGCTAACAGTTGTACAATCAGGAATAATTGTAATTCAGTAAGAATAAACGTGGGGACATTTTTCAAAGTCCCGGACGTGTCGGGAATTAAAAATTTTTTATTAGGCGCATCCAACGAAGGAAATGTGCTTCGCAATTTTTATCACTGAAACGGTTTCTTTAATTTCGCATCTAGAAATGAAAAAAATGTTTGAATTCTTTATTTCAATAAGTATTTATTTTTCAAGTGTTTGATGCACGTTTCGACAGCCTTCTCGAATTGTCACCTCGAGGAAATCGAAGAGAGATTTTACGACCATGCTCTACATTACGAGGACGTGGGGCGAATGTTGGAAAAAATGACGGAAAACGAAGCTGACAAGCATACAAACAGGTGAGCACCTTTGAAATATTATTGCAGAAAATATTCGGATTTTTTTTTTAATTTTCAACTGAATTTTCTCGAGTTTCTTGAGGGGGATTTCTTCATGATTAGTTTTTCCTCTCGAATAAACTGAATTTCTCTCTTCATATCGCTCTATGGCGACTAAAATCTCCAGGGCGTTTGGAATATTTTTATGTTTGATTCAAATCAACAGTAAATAGAAGTGGGAGTCAGTTGATGGTTTCGCAAAGGACACTAAATTTTTGTTGAACATAGTCATCATTTAATATCGGTTATGAGGAAAAAATATATTTTTTTTTCAGTATTATAGCACCCTGGCCCAACACTTACACTTTCACGAAAGCACTAGCTGAGACGATGATAAAAGAATCAAGTGGAACATTACCCATTGGAATTTTCAGGCCATCCATAGGTGGGTTCATAAGTATACTCATTTTGCATTTATTTTTTTAATAAAAGAGAGAAATGGTGAAATTTATTATTTCCTATTCTACAACTTTGAAAATATTTGAACAGTCTTTGGATCAGTATGTCATGAAAGTTGAAGGATGAAATTATGTCCTGAAGTACCTTCAGTATAACACAGGAGGTTCAATCGACAGGGTGTTCCATTATGCGCGAAAACTTAAGCTGGGATGTCTCAGCGAAAAATATTAAGAAGAGGTCTTGTAAATTTATGTATGAAAACGCTTCTTTTATCGGATACAGGGTTGCTATCCGGGATTGATCCTCCTAGACCAAAAATCCCATCTATTAATTCTCAGGGCTGAAATCCGGGGAACTAAATATAAAAAAATCAATTCCTTCAAACTTACCACAATACAGAACTACGAAATTCGAAACATGTAACGATGAAACTCACTCGTTCAGTTATTCCCGCCAAGATTTACGCCTAACAGTTCGTGAGTTATAAAATTTTCAATATTATTTTGGAACTCAATAACTGCGCTGGTGATAGAGAAGCTGACTCCAATACGTTCCAGGTTCGAATCCCGTCAACTAATTTTTTTCAAACCCCCTTCTGTAAATTTTGTAGCAATTTCCATGTGTCCTCTTCTTTCGAGAGTTTTCGAAAACTGTGATCGTTTCAGTTATTTCGACACACAAAGAACCGATAGAAGGATGGATCGACAACCTGTACGGCCCGACGGGAGTGTGCGCAGGAGCGACGCTGGGGCTGCTGAGAGTGGTACTTTGCGATCCACACAAAACAGCCGATTTGGTACCTGTAGATATGTGCGTTTCGGGGTTGATCGCAGCGGCGTGGGACACGGTGCAGAAGCGGAAGGTTCGAGAGTAGGTCGAAAGCGAGGGGAAAAATCGATTCAGTGGTTTTGAACCGTTTTGGTTTTTAGGAGCAACGAAGACATCCCCATCTATAACTACGTCTCGATGGATAACAATTTGACGTGGGGGGAGTACTGTATGATAAACACCATGTATGGGTTTAAATATCCTTTGAGCAAAGCAGTATGGGTGCTCAACCTCGCATTCACTTGTAACATTTACATGTACATGGTTTTAAAACTGTTTTACCACCTGATACCAGCCCTTATTTTGGACGGGGTTGGTACCTTGTGCTTCAAGAATTTCGGGTAAGTTAACCACACGACAAATAACATCGGGCATTTCAAATGAAAAACAGTTGAAATCTCAAAACACAATGCCAAATTCAAACCATCAGAAATTCCTGGAATGAAGGGGCTGAAAATCTTAATTCCCTGTATCGACTAAATTTGACCGGAAATTCCTTCTGCGTTTCAGGGTGTTGAATATGTACAGAAAAATCCACAAACTCTCGAACGTCCTCTCGTTCTTCTCGTTGAGACAATGGAAATTCTCGAACGATAACGTCGTGAAATTGTGGAACAAGCTGGACGACAAAGAAAGGAAACTATTCTTCTTCGATATGAAGTCGTTGGACCTGTGGGCGTATTACAAGACCTACCTTTTCGGGATCAGGAAATACATGATGAAAGAGTCTCCTGATTCTTTGGAAGCGGCAAGGAGAAAACTGGGGATGTGAGTGTAATCAATATTTTTCGTCAAATTTACTTCTTCTATCTACTTCTTTTTTTGTTTCAGTTTTTCTATTTTTCATAAAATTCTGCTTGTTTTACTCTACTTCACGATGTCAGTATTGTTTTGGATTGTTCTTCAGAGGATAATAATGGGTGTTCAGGAGCCTTGTGCAGATATTCGATCTTCGAGGACTATATGATTCTCTTGAAAACTTTTGGAGTATTGTTATCATTATATTTATTTGAGGCGATAGATTTATCTGTTTCAGTTGTGGATATCAGGTTTAGGAGTTACCGAATGAAGCATCATTGTATATTTTAGTGTTTAAGTAAGGAATATAATTGTTTTTTTATGACTGAATCTTCAATAATCATTTACCCATCCCTAACGTTCTTGCAAAAAACCGCGAAATATCCTTGCGGCTTCTTAGGTGAATCATAAAACGACACAAATGTCTCATGAAAAATCTATAACATGTCGCAAAAGTTGTTGCAAATAATACACCATGATAGTATTGATATTTTATTTTTTTTGTGGTGAATAGCTTCTTAGGATGGGATCCTCCACCTATTTAGAGGAAAACTGAGGCATATAATTGAATTACAAGTCTGTTGAACTCCCTGTATTCCGACCACTTTTAAAAGTATCTGTTACTTTTATTAAATGTAATTGACTTGAATATTCAAAGTATTTTATTTTAGTAGGAAACACTTGGACACGAATAAGTAAAGATAAGATAATAAAGAGGCCTGAAAATATAATATATAAAAAACAACTACGTTTTAGAATTTTTACTTCAGAAGACCATTATTTCAAACTTTCAATTGGAATTTTTTTCTATGGAGTAACTCTCTTTGCAGTAGATCTAATATGATTTCAATTAATTTCTATGACTGATTTCTGTCATGAAGTAAATTCTGTGGTTTCTGTTTATAATTTGAATTTTCAAATCAAACAATTTCCTAACCTATTTATTCCACGGAAAAGTCAAAAAACCGTATTTCCCTGTAATTTATCGCGAAGAGAAATGAAATGTGGCTATCAAAGCCAAAATTTATAATTCACGTGCATAGTTCCTAGTTATTTATACCGAAAATAACCTGAATATGTCTTTATCGCCTCAACAAATTTTCGGACGACTTCAGGAACTGAAAAAATGGCAACAAACCCACGAAAAATTATTGCAACGCTCAGGTAACGATGAGGAATTCAAAGGGGCATCATTAAATAATGAATTTTCTTATCAGAACTCGGTTAATGTACCTAATAACTATTTGGGAAATATTGAATATTCTCATGAGAATCCGGAGGAAGAATTCATCAATGCTCCTTCAGATAAGGACTTCGAAGAACTGCTCGAAGAGAAATTGAACGAATTTAATGAGTACAATGTACCGACCAATAATTCTGTCCCAAGAAAACCTTTTCTGAAGAAGGGGACAGGATTGTTGAAATATAATTTGAAACCGGAGGAATATAAGAAACTCATTGGCAATAAGTACTCGAACCCTGTATTACCCTCAAAAGTTCGGCCTAAATCTGTTGAAACTAAGAAGAAAACGGTACAATTTCAGCCGGAACGACCAAAAACAACCGGAGGTGTTTCGAAAACGATTCCTTCGAAAAGAACGCAAAATACGGTCAAACCAAGTAGAACTTCCATCAATACTTCGCAGAGACCTAGAACTAACAGTAACGAGTATTCGAGAAGAAGTGGAATTCAAAACAGACCAAACACAAAAAAGGTTGTAGAAAATACCAACCAGTCGCAGGGAGTTTCAAACGGAAGGAAAATAAATCGAAATGGCGATTGTCCTCAAGAAAATTCACAGCCAGTCAAACATAATGTTAAATTCCATCCGGAAGAACCTAAATTCGGTAATAATAAAGTCGTTCTTCCCCCACCTTCCAAAAAACCTGAAGTCGAGAAATTCGAAACGAACAAGAAATCTTCCCCGAAACTACACGAATTCATGGAAAATATCACTAAGAAAGCGGCGGAATATACACCGTTAAGAGCTCCAGAGATCGGCATAAAGCCTAGGGGGAATTGGTGTGACATCTCCGTCGATAATTTCCAAAATGACATTTTGAATCAAAATGACAAGATTTTTTCCAATGATAGATACAGTACTCAATGTGCACAAGTTTTGGTTCAGTCCCGTTGGAAAAATGGTTTTGTACAGCAAGTGAAAGAGACCGAAAGCACAATGCCTGAAGTAGAAAGCGTTAGTGACTCGTAAGTGGAATAAATATTTTAAATTACATCTTCGAAGTTGAATTTTATCGTTTTAGTCATGAGAGAGTTCCTCCGGCCCGTAAAAGTCTATCCTATACGTCCAATGAAAATAGTTTGTACGAAAGAGCTGTAGAAACCGAACTGAGGATATTCGAAGCTCTGGAAAGGAGAACTGAGCAGAGCGGATTTTGTTCAACCAACACCAGCATAATTCAACTGTTAGCTAGTACGCCAAGTAAATTTGACTTCAAGAACAACGAGACTAACACTGGAGATCACGGAGGGATCGAGAAACTGGTGAGAAAATTGAATATTACACGATTGAAGGTTTATTGATTCGAAATTTTATAGCCTGTTCAAGAAGCCGGCAATTATCAATTCCAAGATGAAATTTCTAGTGATCGTAATAATCACGTGATGTCTGAGTATGAAAATTTTAAATGGCGTCCAGAAGCGGTGGAATCGGAGGAAGATATCGAGACCGAAGATGAAACTGATAAAACCCTCGGAGACGATATATCTAAGGATAATGCGAACACTGATGAAAATACAGGAGATTACTTCAGACGCAGACAAGATAGTTCGACAAACACAGACAACCTGTTGATTTTTCCCTCGAGTTATTCGAGCACAAGCAGCGATATATCAGAAGATTTTCTGGTTGAAAAGTCAAAAGGTACAAACATCTACACGAATAAAAAAAAATCAATAAACCTACTCATTATTTAGGTTATAGAAGTTCAAGATCCCCGAGGAATGGCAAGAATTTAGACTCGTCGGAGAGCTGTGCCAGTTGCGGCTTCCTGATAAAAAACAAAATCGAGGAGTGTCAAAGCGAGCTGGATACTTTAAAAATCGAGAAGGATAAAATCCTGGCTATTAGAGAACAGATGGATGAAGATAAACGGGAGTTTGAGAAAGAGATGAAACTCCGAAGAATACAATTTGAGGAGCAGAAGTTGAGGTATCAGCTAGAGATCGAAGAGGAGAAGAAGAAGATGTCGGAGAAACCTCCAACAGAAAAGTAAGAGAAAATTTAAGGTATTTCTTGAAATGTACGCATTTTTTTCAGGCCGTTCAAAGATGTGAAATCTAAAGCTCAACACAGGAAGGACAGGGAAGAAATGAACAATCTCAGGATGGAACTGAGCGAAACGAAGGAATTGATGAAGCTTAGGGACACTAAAAATGCGATGTGCCTGGCCAGGCTGAGAAATCAGGTGAAGATGCTGGAGAAGAACAATGCGGAACTCAAGGCGGAAAACGAAAAACTCATAAGGGAAAAGTCGAAAATGGTGGCCCAACAGAGGAACTCGAACAAAACTACCGAGACGAAAATGCTGAAGGAAATCAGTAAGAACATAAGTAAGCTTACGGAGGAAACCTTCAAGAACCAGAGTTTCAAAGGGGATAACTCTTCCGAGGAAAATCTGAAGAAGGTGGTTAAGGGAAATGTAAAAGGAGATTCTCAAATGAATACGAGGAAGTCGTTGGGTGAGTCCTAACAGTTTCTCCTATGAATATAATTTAGCACTGTGCCTCAGGGTAAGATCAAAATTTCATCAAATTGAATTAATTTCAATTTTCAATCTTCAGAATTAGATTGAAAAAAAAATTGAAAAGAAAACGGCCTTGAGTGTTCATTGTCAGTATGAGAAATTCTATCATTTTTTTTTCTATGAACTTCAAAAGATGGAATCACTGATTTATATTAAATATATCAGAAAAACTCACTTTCTCCCATTTTTAATAGTAAATATCCCTATTATCCCTTCAAAACCGGCCACATTAACCGGGAGTATTCATAATATAACCTCTATACTAGTCTATACTCTGGTTTTTATATAATTGCTAGGGTATAATAAAAAAATTCCAAAACTAATTTATGTAGAAACGAACGTATTAGTTTCAATAATTGAATATTAATTAAATTTTTCATTTCTTTTTTCCCTCATTTTACAATTTTTTCTCTTGTGAACGATTCATTCCCAATAAAAAAAGCATTACTAATTTTCCAGAAAAAGCCACCCAATTCAAAAACTGAGAATCTGGTTTTTATATCATTGCTAGGGTATAATAAAAAAATTTCAAATCTAATTAATGTAGAAACAAACATACCATTCTTCTATATTCGAATATTAATCAAATTTTTTTATTTCTTTTTTCCCTCATTTTACAATTTTTTTTCTTGTAAACGGTTCGTTCTCAATAAATAAATCGTTACTAATTTTCCAAAAATAGCCACCCAATTCAAAAATTGAGAATCTGGTTTTTATATCATTGCTAGGGTATAATAAAAAAATTTCAAAACTACTTTATGTAGAAATGAACATGCTAGTTTCTATAATCGAATATCAATTAAATTTTTTTTTTTCTTTTTTCCTTCATTTTACAATTTTTTTTTTGTTAACGATCCATTCCCAGTTAAAAAATCGTTATTCATTTTCCAAAAAAAGCCACCCAATTCAAAAATTAAAAATCTGGTTTTTATATCATTGCTAGAGTATAATAAGAAAATTTCAAAACCAATTTATGTAGAAACGAACGTACCATGTTTCTATAATTGAATATTAATTAAATTTTTCATTTCTTTTTTCCCTCATTTTACAATTTTTTCTCTTGTGAACGATTCATTTCCAATGAGAAATTCGTTACTAATTTTCCAAAAATAGCCACCCAATTCAAAAATTCAGAATCTGGTTTTTATATTATTGCTAGAGTATAATAAAAAAATTTCAAAACTAGTTTATGTAGAAACGAACATACTAGTTTCTATAATCGAATATTAATTAAATTTTTTTATTTCTTTTTTTACTCATTTTACAATTTTTTCTCTTGTGAACGATTCATTCCCAATAAAAAAAGCATTACTAATTTTCCAGAAAAAGCCACCCAATTCAAAAACTGAGAATCTGGTTTTTATATCATTGCTAGGGTATAATAAACAAATTTCAAAACTAATTAATGTAGAGACGAACATACCATTCTTCTATAATCGAATATTAATCAAATTTTTTTATTTCTTTTTTCCCTCATTTTACAATTTTTTTTTTGTAAACGATTCGTTCTCAATAAAAAAATCGTTATTCATTTTCCAAAAAAAGCCACCCAATTCAAAAATTAAAAATCTGGTTTTTATATCATTGCTAGAGTATAATAAGAAAATTTCAAAACTAATTTATGTAGAAACGAACGTACCATGTTTCTATAATCGAATATTAATTAAATTTTTTTATTTCTTTTTTCCCTAATTTTACAAGTTTTTTTCTTGTAAACGATTCATTTCCATTAAAAAATTCGTTACTCATTTCCCAAAAAAGCCACCCAATTAAAAAATTAAGAATCTGGTTTTTATATTATTGCTAGAGTATAATAAAAAAATTCCAAAACTTATTTATGTAGAAACGAACATACTAGTTTCTATAATCGAATATAAATTGAAACTTTTCATTTGTTTTTTTCCTCATTTCATAATTTTTTTTTCTGTAAACGATTCATTTCCAATATGAAATTCGTAACTCATTTCCCAAAAAAGTCACCCAGTTCAAAATCTAAGAATCTGTTATTTTTATCATTGCTAGAGTATAATAAAAAATATTCAAAACTGAGTATTAATAAATTTCTTTTTATTTTTTTTTTCTGGGTACCGAAACGGATTTCAGTGTTCATTGTCAGTTTGACAAACTTTATCATTTGATTTTTATAAACTCCAAAAGATGTAATCTCCGAATTATTCTGAATATATCAGAAATACTTGATTTCTACAGATAGGTGTAGTTCTGCATTTTATTTTAGAGAATGTACAATTTTCAGTTCGTTCTCGTTCTCTTGGCCCAGTTGTGAGTACAATTTTACGATAATGAAAAACATTCATCCACAGGCATTTTGAAAAAGAATGGCGAAGGACTAATTGAGAACTATGCTGAGGAGCCAACTTCCCATAATGAATCGGAAAATGCAATAGAAGAAAAATATCAGAGTTTATTCGGTGGAAATGAGGTCGTAATTGAAGAAAATAGGAGAAATAGCGGTACAAGTTTTGGAAATACAACGAGACCCGTTGGGCTAGGTGAGTACCACCAAAACAAAATAGCCGCTGGTTTTAATTGAGTTTTTAATTCTTCTGAAGAAAAAACCGAAAAAATCCTGGAAGATGGAAGTAAAGAAATAAAATATTCGAATGGAAACGTCAAAAGGATATCCGAAAATGGTTGGTAATATTTTTTTAACAGTTGGAAATGACGATTGAATTTCGATTAATTTTAGGTACTGTGAGGTATTATTATGCGAGTAACGACACATGGCACACTAATTTTCCGGATGGTACAGAAGTTATAGAATTCCCAAAGTGAGTTAATAAATTAGATTAAAATAATTTTATTTGAATTATTCCCTTTCAGTGGACAATCGGAGAAAAGGTTCAAGGACGGTAAATGCCTAATATTCTTCCCAGATGGATTGATTCAAACCATTTTCCCTGACGGTACAGAAGAAGTGAAGTATCCGGATGGTTCGAAGCTGCTGACGAAAAAGGATGGTGACCGGATGTTATTCTTGGCCAATGGACAAGTTGAGATACACACAAAGGATCAGAAGGTTGGCTATTTTTCATGTTTAATATGTTTCTTTTATCATTTTCTACCCTGTTATTTTAGAGACGTGAATATCCAGATGGTACAGTTAAAATTTTATATCCGGACGGTTCACAAGAAACGAGATATTCTAATGGTAGAATTAGGATGAAAAATAGTGAGGGGAAAATCGTTTTGGATACTGGAGAAGCCAATGTATGATATGAACGCAACTGAAATAATTTATCGAATTGTAAAAAGTGTACTATTGTTATCTAGGAAATTATGATAATTTTGTATATTTCTAAAGTATTTCAATAAAAAATGTATAATTAATTCGTTTGTAAGCGTTCAAATCAACTGGTCAGATCTTTATGAATCTTTATTAACAAAAAATAACAAAACAACCGTTCAACTCTCCTCTTCAAAGTGTTGCATGTCCGCATCTTCATCTTCAGTTAGAATTGCCATCTTTCTTATCAATGCCCTGGTTCTTTCGGTCAGAAATGTGTCGATCTGTCCTAGTATACTGACCAGTTGGATCATCTTCTCGAAATTTTTGTTGATCGCCTCGGCTTTCTTCATTTCTTCTTCCTTCGTTTTTATCTGCTTTTTTAACATTTCCAGGAGTTGAAGTTCGCCTTGCTTAACCGCCATCGGTACCGCGGTAGTTGTTTCGTTTCTTTCGAGCCCTTTTTCGGTATTTTTTTCTATCGCATTATCTGAGATGTCGCATTTTATCCGGGATACAAACTGAAAAGAATTTTAAATTCTTATGTATTTTTAAATCGCTCAATAGGAATAAATATATATATTATAATATTTACGATTAACGATTAAAAAATTCGCAAAATTTGCATATCTTACCATCAAAAATAATAAAGCACAGAACTGATATCTAATCATTGGAAAACGCATTGTCACTTCCTACTAATTTTTTTTGTAACTCCCTGGTAATTTTCAACTTTCAATTGGTTGCGTGTGTGCTTCAGGTTCTCCGCAAAAGAAACTCGACACTTAATTGAAAGCGTAAAGGTTTATTCAGTGAATAAATAACAACGCGAATTTTCGCCAAGTGGCAAAAATGTATGTTTACATCTGAAAATATATATCGAATTTCGTCATGAACTACAACAATTGAGTATAGCATTATTCTATTTTCTCGAATGAATTTGAGGCATTTTCCGAATGACGAGACCGCTTACAAGAATGATAAATCGGGGGGCAAAGAAAAAAAAATAATTATTATTCAATTATAGAATCTAGTATATCCGTTTCTACATAAATTAAAATGTTTATTTTACTCAAGCAATTATAAAAACACTAGATTCTTAATCTTCAAATATGGTTTTTTTTTTGGAAAAAAAAGTAACAATTTTATTGGGAATGAACTCCCAAATCGTGAAATGAAAGGGAAAAAAAATTAAAAAAAAAATATTTAATATTCAGTTGTAGATACACAAGTATGTATATCCGTTTCCGTTTTTCCGAAAAAAATTATCGAATTTTTTATTGGGTATGAACTGTTTAGAAGAAAAAAAATTGTAAAATGAGGGGTAAAACAAAAAAAATCATTCAATATTCGATTATAGAAACTAGTATATCTGTTTTTTCATAAATTAGTTTTGAAACTTCTTTATTTAACTGTAGCAATTATAAAAACACTAGATTCTTAATTTTCAAATTGGGTTGGTTTTTTTGGAAAATAATCGACAAATTTTTTATTGGGAATAAACCGTTTATAAGAAAAAAAATTCTTTAAAATTCAATTGTAGAAACTAGTACTATATCCGTTTTCACATAAATTTGTTTTGAAACTTGGGTTGGCCTTTTTGGAAAATAATTTACAATTTTTTTATTGGGAATGAACCGTTCGAAAAAAAAACAAATTGCGAAATGAGGGGTCAAGAAATGAAAAAAATTATTTAATATTCAATTGTAGAATCCTGTGTATCCGTTTTTACACAAATTAGTTTTGAAACTTTTTCATTTTACTCGAGCAATTATAAAAAAACTAGATTCATAATTTTCAAATTGGGATAGTTGTTTTGGAAATCAATTAATTTTTGTTTGGGAATGAACCGTTAACAAGAAAAAAATCGTGAAATGAGGGCTAAAAAAATATGAAAAATCATTTAATATTCAATTGTGGAAACTAGTTTATCCATTTTTACATAAATTAGTTTTGAAACTTTTTTCATTTCACTCGAGCAATTATAAAAAAATTACGAAAAGCACTGCCGTGAAGGCAGGAGCTTTTGAGCGCTCGTACATGCACCCCTTAAGTAGATTCGCATTTTCCAGTTTTAGGAATCACTTGGAGGAATTTTTGGCAGCTGTCAAAACAATGGAAACTTAGGCGAAACTCCAGACTTCATGTCGGTGCTTCAGCTGATCAATTTTTTTTCGATAATTCGCTAGAATTTTCCACGGTATCTATGGTCTTGGTGATGCGATCTGGACAAAATTTTGCACGTAGTTTGAATACATTATTCCTGAGCTAGGTGCATAATTTCATTCCAATCCGATCGGTAGTTTCGAAACTATCACGAAGAAAATATTTTGAACGGCCATATTTACGGAACCCCTAGTCCAATTTTGCTCATTGATGAACATGACCGTGAAATTTGCGATCCAAACCCACCCTGAAAATTTCAAGTTCCTAGGCCTTTCCGTTCAAAAGTTAGAATTTTCTATGGTTTCTATGGTTCTGGTCATGCGATCTGGACGAAATATTGCTTCAATATATCATTCTCGATTAAAATACAAAATTTCATCTCGATCGAATCCGCAGTTTCGAATTTATCGAGAAAACAAAATTTCAAACGACCGTATTCACGGAACCCCTTGTATAATGTTGCTCATAGATGAACGTGATCACGACATTCGAGATCCACACCTATCCTGAAAATTTCAAGTCCCTAGGCCTTTCCGTTCAAAAGTTACAATTTTCTATGATTTCTATGGTTCTGGTCATGCGATCTGGACAAAATTTCACATGTAGCTTGAACACCTCATTTTCCATTTGAGTGCAAAATTTCATCTCGATCAAATCTGTAGTTTTCAAGTAATCAGGGAAACAAAACTTTGAACGGCCATATTTACGGAACCCCTGGTGGAATTTGGCCCATTAACGAACTTAACCGAGCCATTCGGGAACTGAACCTACCCTGAAAATTTCAAGTTTCTAGGACATTCCGTTCGAGAGTTATCGTGTATACGGCCGGACGGACGGCCGGACGGACGGACGGACGGACAGACTCGAATTTTTTGACGGATTCGTCATCAGTGAGTCGAACATAGTCGATTGAGACCATTTTCGGCTCAAAATTCGAAAAATACAGACATCGTGACGAAATGATATAGCCCTCGTGTAAGTAGTACGAGCGCTCAAAAACTAGATTCTTAATTTTCAAATTGGGTTGGTTTTTTTGGAAAATAATTGACAAATTTTTTATTGGGAGTGAACCGTTTGCAAAAAAAAAATCGTGGAATGAGGGGTAAAAAAATAAGAAAAACCATTCAATATTCAATTGTAGGAACTAGTTTCTTTGCCCCTAATTTCACAATTCTTTTTCTTTTGAACGGTTCATTTCCAATAAAAAAATTGTAAATTATTTTCCAAAAAAGCCAACCCAATTTAAAAATTAAGAATCTAATTTTTTTATAATTGCTCGAGTAAAATCAAAGAGTTTCAAAACTAATTTATGTAAAAACGGATAAACTAGTTTCTACCATTGAATATTGAATGGTTTTTCTTATTTTTTTTTGTGGGTTCATCAACCTTTAGCTGATTTCGGGATGTTTCTGTCGATAACTCTGGATGCCTATGCCAGTTTACTTTTTTATGGGACATCCTCAAGCGAAATGACTTATTTCCTGTCCCTTTTCCGCGCTAGATTAGAACACCCTCGCTTGCAAAAATTAAGATAGCACACCATCAACATCAACTGATGCATCCAGTACTGTAAGAGTGATCTGGAAGTGTACATACAAGATGAATGCGACTCAATTTTTGTCCGTCTTTTTTGTACTTTTCTTGAGTTGTTGTACGTGGTGCGCCTCTTTCACTTCGGAAGACTTGGAGACAGACATGAGATACATAAAAATATGCAATCTGACATCGCCAATAAGCCTCAGTAAGTTTTGGATTTTCTAGTTTTGCATTCCCAAACATCAAAATGAATTTTTTCCAGGAGCTATGAACGAGGTTTTGATAAACAAGAAGTTGGCAAAGGCAGAATCCAGCAATTTCAAGTGTTTCCTGCATTGTCTCTTCACAAAATATGGTTGGATGGACGAGGACGGTGGTTTTTTGGTCCACGATATAAAGAAGACGTTGGAGGAGGCTGACATCGAAATTGCGAGCTTGGAATACATCCTGTACAAATGCACGGCCCTGGAATCGATCGACAGATGCGAGAGGTCCTTTTCGTTCACAGAGTGCTTTTGGAAGAAAATGTCACAGGTAATTATAGGTTAGGTGAGGTTATGTGATGTATTAATGGTTTCCCTTGTTCTCTAGTATCAATATAAACGTATGGTTTAGTTTTTGTAATGTGAACGCTTTTTTGGAACACAGCTGTATATAGTTCCATTAATTTTGTTTCCTTGTGCCTTCGATTTATGTTAATATTGATTTGTACAGGTTCAACCACAGGAAGACGAACTGTTCTACAGCATGGACGGCATCAATAAAAAACGATGAAACTCCCAAGAACCAAACGAATTAGGAACTGATATTATGTAAATATTACCCTAGATTAATAATTTTTGTTACTTTTTTATCGCGAAAACTCAGTAATAAAATTATGTAAATTGATTAATACTGACGCCCACACTCTTGCGCAAGAAGTGCCGGAAAAGTTGATAACTGTGGGTCAACGACCGGCACGTTTTATCGGAAAAATTTGCATGGATGTCGTTATCTTGTGTTAGTGTCAGCTTTGACATCATCATTTTGGTAAGTTTTCGTTGAATACCTGAATGAGAATTTTTTCTAAAACATAGTTTTTTTTAGGGAAAATTTACGCAAATTTGGTGCCTTTTCTGGAAAATAAGTAACAAATTTTTTATTGGGAATGAACCGTTTACAAGAAAAAGAAATCGTTGAATAAGGCACAAAGAAAAGAAAATTCATCAATATTGAATTATGGAAACAAGTATATCCGTTTTTATATAAATTAGTTTTAAAAATTTTTGCAATGATATAAAAACCAGACTCATATTTTTTGAAACAAGTAGTTTTTTTCGGGAGATAAGAAACACATTTTCATTGGAATAAACCGTTTACAGGAAGAAACAATTCTAAAATGAGTGGACAAAGAAATGAAGAAGTTTAATTAATATTCAATTAAAGAAACAAGTAGCTTTTCCATAAATTAGTTTTAAATTTTTCATTATACTCTAGCAATGATATAAAAACCAGATGCTTAATTTATAAATCGGGTGGCATTTATGGAAAATAAGTATTACATTTTTATTGGGAATGAACCGCTTACGAGCAGAAAAATTTTTAAATGGAAGAGGCAAATAAAAGTAAAAATTCAATCAATATACGAGAATTTTCAATTATAGAAATAAGTATATTCGTTTCTACATAAATTAGATGTGAAATTTGTTTATTATACTCAAGCAATCATATATAAACCAGATTCTTATTTTTTGAATCGGGTGGTTTTTTTGGAAAATAAGTAACACAATTTTATCGAGAATGAACCGTTGACAAGAAAAAAAATTATGAAATGAGGGGGCAAAGAAAAAAAAATTGGCTAGCCTTCAATTATATAGGAACTAGTATATCCGTTTTCATATAAATTAGTTTTGAAATTTTTTTATTATACTCGAGAAAAGCTTTCATTTTCCTCATTGAGTCCAGAATGATACTTATTGAAAATGCGGAGAAGGGAATTGGTGTAAGAAATAGAGGAAAGTCATGATTTCCAACGATTTTCTGGCCTCTTAGTATGTTTTGTTTCACATTTCCAGGTTTTTATAACCAAAATTTCTATCCTGATACTACAGAGGTTACGAATGTTCATTGAATGTTCGTTCATTCTGGCCAGTGAAACGGATTTGAAGGAAAGACACACTTGAAAATGGGAGAAAGTGATGATTTTCAAAAATTTCCAATCCGCACATGAAATTCTTTTCTATGTTTCGAAAAATTTATCAATATTTTATTTATTCCTGTTAGATAAATAATCGAAAAATTATCATTTAGACCTTCTCGTGTTCTTGATGTTTTCATGGCATAACTTGAATGAGTTAATTGGAACACCAATAAAAAAAATTAATAAACATTTTGATTAGAATCGTTCGAATTTATTTAGAGATATACTCAAGGGGAATGAAAATAATTACATTTCATGATTTCTTTTTGCCCCAAGAATTGAATATGGCAAATATTATATCACTATTTCCTCTGCCACCCTCCTACTCCGGTGACTTAGTGGTGAATTCTGCAGGGATATCTGGACACTTGTACATGGCGTTCAGTTTTATCAAATCCTTTCTGCTGAACCCTTTTCTTTGTCCCAAGTTTTTCGCTTTTTTAGGTTCCTGCAAAAATCGAAAAAGTTACATATTTTACTTTATCAAAAACTATACGTAGCAGAGCTTTTCAGTAAAATTATTCGATTGAGTAACATCATACACGTCTAAAGCAGAAAATTGCACTGAGAAGAGTTCTGTAAAAAAAGTCTATAACCGAAAATATCCCATAATTCGAAAACAACCCGACACATCTTAATGAATATAATTTTCGTTGGAGCTGTCTTCAAGTTCTACCAGCTTGAAGTTGTTCTCAAATTTCGATCCCATAGTTGAAATGTTAGAGAGGGGGATAAATATCTTAATAATTTTTGGAAACCTTCCTCAGGATGCCCCACCAGCTTATCTGGACTGGAAAAAAATCATCCCTCAGTTACCCTCCCTGATTCGTACGGAACCCTTCAATTTCTAATATGGATAAATTCACCTTTGGTGTTATTGTGTCTTTCCCATTTTTCGAAAAAGCAGTTTTCGAATAGTGCATGACAGAATCATAGTCGTAAGAAACTCCGAAATCGTCGGTCGAATCTGCCGAGGCTTTCTCGAAGTTTTCTTCAGCACCTAAAAAAAAATCAATATTCAAGACCAATCATTGATCATTTTCAAGGTAAACCCACGTGTTTGTACGTTTTTGAAGTTGATGGTGACATAGTCGTCTCTATCGGCGCGGCTCTGCTCGTGGTAGAACCCAGCGGCGTGCATCAATTCGTGCAAAACGGTTCCTATAAGCGTTGTACAGCCTGGTGACTGGAGATTGAGCCTTTGTTTACCAGTTCGTTTGCCAATATAAGAAAAACACCCCTGATTTTCATTTGTTATTAAGATGAAGTTCCTCTGTGTGTACAAGCTTTTCTTCGGGACGAACCTGCGCAAAAACGGGCACAATTGGAATAGAATGGAGTGGGTAATGGAAAAATGGAAAGCCCTATTTTTGATGAAATTTGCGGTCATTGAGTTGGACCCCAAATGATTTATATTACCCCAATATATTTGTCAAGAAAAATAGTTCAATTTTGTATGAACATACAGGGAAATGTACATTAAAGGCTGAAAATGAAATTTTCCATCTAATTCAATATAAATCATATATAGTTCATCCACAACTCAAAGTTTTATCGAATCCACTTGAACTCGTTTTATAGTTCACAACCTTACCCGTTCAACCGACCTAATAAGATTTGAAGAGAGTAATTTATTGCTCATGGTCAACATTGCACGTGATATTTAATGGGGTGGAATAAAATATTCGATCTATTATTGACGTCACTAGACATTTTATGGAACCTTCCTATTAAACTCATAAATTATCTAAAACATGAAGGGTTGATGAGATAAATTCGAATAGAATTTGATGAGCATAGGATATTTTATGTTTTCGATCAGTTATTATGCGGAAAAATTGTTCCTTATCTGATGACATACATAATCAATGGAAAATTGATTATCCCGTATTTTATTTGTTGATTTTAGTTAGGCAAATTCACTTTTTTGTAGTGTCTCTACAATACATACCGTTCCCAACATCTGGTAGTTTTCCTTCGATTAATGATATCAATTTTGAAAATATCTGAATGAATTCTTACCTTATACATGTATTCTTGTGGTATATATCCATAGCTTTTTTGATCAAATTCACCTCTTTTTCTTTGAATCCAAAGTCTATAACATAAGGTATAACTGCGTTGTCCCATCTTCTTGTCTCATCGCTAATTCCATTTCTTGATAACGAAAGTGGCTCTAACATTATATCACCTAAAAAATTACGAAAAGCACTGCCGTGAAGGCAGTAGCTTTTGAGCGCTCGTACATGCACCTTGTAGGTAGATTCGCATTTTCCAGTTTCAGAAATCAATTGAAGGAATTTTCGACAGCTGTCAAAAAAATTCTGAAACTTAGGCGAAACTCCAGACTTCAGATCTATTTTTTTTCGATAACTCGCTAGAATTTTCTACGGTATCTATGGTCTGAGTGGTGCGATCTGGACAAAATTTCGCACGTAGTTTGAATAAGTCAGCTAGGTGCCAAATTTCATCCCAATCCGCTCAGTATTTTCGGAAATATCAGCAAAAAAATATTTTGATCGGCCATATTCACGGAACCCCTAGTCTAATTTTGCTCATTGATGAACGTGACCGCGATATTCGCGATCCAAACCCACCCTGAAAATTTCAAGTTCCTAGGCCTTTCCGTTCAAAAGTTACGATTTTCTATGGTTTCTATGGTTCTGGTCATGCGATCTGGACAAAATATTGTTTTAATATATTATTCTCGATTAAAATACAAAATTTCATCTCGATCGAATCCGCAGTTTCGAAATTATCGAGAAACCAAAATTTCAAACGACCGTATTTACGGAACCCCTAGTATAATTCTGTTCATTGATAAACGTGAACGCGACATTCAAGATCCACACCTATCCTGAAAATTTCAAGTCCCTATGCCTTTCCGTTCGAAAGTTATGATTTTCTATGGTTTCTATGGTTCTGGTCATGTGATCTGGAGAAATGTAGCTTGAATATATCATTCTCCATTAGTATACAAAATTTCGTCACGATCGAATCTGTAGTTTTGAAATTATCAAGAAAACTAAATTTCAAACGACCATATTTACGGAACCCCTAGTATAATTTTGCTCATAGATGAACGTGATCACGACATTCAAGATCCACACCTATCCTGAAAATTTCAAGTCCCTAGGCCTTTCCGTTCAAAAGTTACAATTTTCTATGGTTTCTATGGTTCTGGTCGTGCGATCTGGACAAAATTCCACATGTAGCTTGAACACCTCATTTTCCATTTGAGTGCAAAATTTTATCTCGATCAAATCTGTAGTTTTCAAGTAATCAGGGAAACAAAACTTTGAACGGCCATATTTACGGAACCACTGGTGGAATTTGGCCCATTAACGCACTTAACCGAGGCATTCGGGAATTGAACCCACACTGAAAATTTCAAGTCTCTAGGTTGTTCCGTTCGAGAGTTATCGTGCTTACGGACGGACTCGAATTTTCCGACGGATTCGTCATCAGTGAGTCGAACATAGTCGATTGAGACCATTTTCGGCTCAAAATTCGAAAAATACAGACATCGTGACGAAATGATATAGCCCTCGTGTAAGTAGTACGAGCGCTCAAAAATAATCGAAATGAGGACAAACATTCTTAGAAACCTCCATATGGCTTTTAGGTGTTCCCCAAGGTTCCTCCCTTGGCCTCAATATGATTTTTTGATCTTGTACCCTCTGGTATTAACATATTCAAGATATAATATCCAAGATCATCACCTTCAAGGTAATTCCCCAACTCTTCTGGATTGATCCCAGAGCTCCTATTCCATGCCTCGACGTTTTGACCGGACTCTTCATCAGGAGTGGTGTATCTGGCTCTTAAGGCAGCAGAGTCCTCGATGTCGTCAATAGCATTCCCGATATCTTTAGAGATCGGGGAGCAATTGAACGACTGAAAACTTAAAAAAATAAACACCAAACAAAGGACTAACATGTTCAACACTCAGAACACTTACTTTTTACATTACTATTTCAGGGACGCACTTATATAGTATAGATTTTTGGCTAATTGGAATATATTTCAGATAAAAATATGAAAATTTTGGCTGTTTCTAAGGCAAATGACCTAAGTCTGTAGTTATATCGGATTTGTCTCCAAATTATTCATACCTATGCAGAAAATAATTATTCCGAAGGATAATTGTTCTGGTCGCCAAGCTATTCAGAAAGTCAGTCCAAGCAACCCCTGAGAACATCAAACTCATTGTCTAGATTTCCTATACACAGACGGTTAATAAAGACTTTCCTACACGAGATCCCAGATTCAAGACCAAAAAACGTCAATGTGTGAAGAAGGCGTCTGTGTTCTGCGATCAAAACACAGAAGTGCTTTGGGCTGTTTGGGAGAGGGGAGAGGTTATAAAAGATGAGCACCTCCTTTTTGAACGTGAAAATCCTAGAGGTTTGGTACTCACTAATTTGCGAATCCTCAAGTGATGAGGGTCCTCTGCAGTTCCGAATGAATTACGCGACATGCTGGTAAATTCATAAGTTACATTATTTTACCACATACTGATAAATGATGAGTGAAGTGCACGAACAATTCAAAGTTCTCAACCAGGTGAGGCTCTACTACATGATGCAGTAGATCAATAATAATTGAAGATGATGAACAGATATATATGATAAGAGAAGGTAATGATTGAACAATTATCGTTTATACAAGAAGTTCTCTAGAATTAACCGTTGATAATGACACTTATTTGTTTAAGAAGCATCTAGAGTTTACTACATATTGGATAGTCATAGCTGGACAGTTAGGAACATTAACTAACGATAAAAAGAATCAACTCGCTACGAAGAGCAAATGAATATATAGTGGAAAATGCACTGAATAAGAATGATGAGGCATTAAACATGAATGAAGAAAATGAACAAGAAGTGAATAGGAATGATGAAGTATAAAACCTAAACAAAAAAATGAACAAGACGCGAATAAAGTATTAAACATGATTAAAGAGAATAAACAAGAAGCGAATAAGAATAAAGTATTAGACATGAATGAAGACAATAAACAATAGTAGAAACTTTTAAGAGCTAGCTCCCCTGAAAGTTCGGCAATAAGTGACATCAAGTAGGGAACCAAAAAGTAACAATCATCACGAATAGAAACAATTGAAAGTAGAATAGAACGAACAGAAGTGCTCGTCGAAAAATGTACAGGAGTGATAATCAGCCCAGAGGGACAGCTATCGTCGACATACGCTAATTACTCGTTCAATGGGGACACTGCGCATAGGCTCTCCTCCAACGTGGGGAAGGAAATTGTTCTCTGGATTATCCCCCAACGAGAGACAGCCTCGTCTACTATAGTTGTATTCCTGCGGAGTACATCACATCACTGGATTCTCACGTCATCAACAATTCAGGTAAGAGGTAACAGTAAAAAATATCTTGATAATATTTTGAAGTCTTTCTAGCGATGCCCATCCAGTTTATCTGGGCTGGAAAAAGAAGCTATGAACGAGATATCTGATAAACAAAATACGGTTGGATGGAAGAGGACTGTGGTTTTTTGGTCCACGATATAAAGAAAACATTTGAGGATGCTGATATTGAAATTGCTAGCGTGGATTACATCCTGTACAAATGTACGGCCCTGGAATCGATCGACAGATGCGAAAGGTCGTTTCCATTCACAGAGTGCTTTTGGAAGAAAATGTCACAGGTAAATATAGGTTAGGTGAGGTTATGTGTTCTATCAAAAGCTTCCCTTGTTCTCTAGTATCAAGTAGGGGAACCAAACGTATGGTTTAGCTTTTATAATTTAAAAGCTCTTCAGATCACAAATATGGCTGTATATAGATCCCATACGTTAGTTTCCTTGTACTACAGGTTCAGCTAAAGGAAGACGAACTGTTCTACAGCATGGACGGCATCAATAGAAAACGATGACACTCTCAAAAACCGAGCAAATTGGGTACTGATATTATGTAAATATTACCCTTGATTAATAATTTTTGTTACTTTTTTATCGCGAAAACTCAGTAATAAAATTATGTAATTAAGGTCACTCTTAAGTGCCGCGAAAGTGCCGGAAAAATTGATAAGGGTGGGTCAACGACCTGCACGTTTTATCGGAAAAATAAACATAGATTTGTTATCTTCTGTAAGTGTTAACTTTGACACCATCATTTTGGTATTTTTTGGAGTTTATCTTGAAGCTTTCGTTGGATACCTAAATGAAAATTCTCTCTAAAACATTTCGTTTTTCTGTTTCACAAATTGGGTGGCTTTTCTGGAAAATAAGTAAAAATTCTTTATTGGGAATGGACAGTTTACAAGACCAAAAAATCGTGAAATGAGGGGAAAAAGAAAAGAATAACTATTAATATTCAATTATAGAAACTAGTATGTATATCCATTTTCATATAAATTAGTTTTGAATTTTTCCATTATACTCTAGCAATGATATAAAAACCAGATTCTTAATTTTCAAATCAGGTGGCTTTTTTATTGGGAATGAAGCATTTACAAGAAGGAAAAAATTTGAAAAGAGGGGGCAAAGAAATAAAAAAATTGTTATTAACTAGTTCATCTGTTTTCACATAAATTTTGAAGAAAAAAATACATGTGGAATGGGAGAAAGTGATGTTTTTAAAATATCTCCAATCCCCACGTAACGTTTTTTTCTTGGTTTCGAAAAATTTCTCAATATTTTATTTGACATAACAAGTTACTCCTGTCAGATCAATAATCGAAAAATTATCATTCAGACCTTACGTTTCTCGAGTTGTTGAGGTTTCCAGGGCATAACTCAAATGAGTTTATTGGAACACCAATAAAAAACAATTAACGAACATTTTGATTCGAATCGTTCAAATTTATTTAGAGATATACCTGAGGGAATTATTACATCTCATGATTTCTTTTTGTCCGAAAAACGGAATGTGGCAGATATGATATCACTGTTTCTACTACCACCCTCCTACTCCGGTGACTTGGTGGTGAATTCTGCAGGGATATCTGGACACTTGTACATGGCGTTCAGTTTGATCAAATCCTTTCTGCTGAACCCTTTTCTCTGTCCCATGTTTTTAGCTTTTTCAGGTTCCTGCAAAAATCGAAAAACTTACAGTTTTTCTTTTACCACAAACTATACGGAGCAGGGCTCTTCGATAAAAATATTCGATGGAGTAACATCTACACGTTAAAAGCAAAAATTGCACTGTGGAGAGTTCTGTAAAAATAGTCTATAACCGAAATTCGAAAACTACACGACATATCTTGATAAAAATAATTTTCGTTGGAGCTGTCTTCGAATGTTCCCAGCTTGAATTTCTCCTGAATTTTCCACCCCATAGTTGACATGTTAGAGAAGGGAGAAATATCTTATAATGTTTGGAAATCTTTCTAACGATACCTCTCCAGCTTATCTGGACTGGAACAAATCATCCCTCAATTACATTTATGGAGAGTGCCTCCCCTGATCTTTACGGAACCCTTCATTTTCTTATATTCACCTTTGGTATTATTGTGTCTTTCCCATTTTTCGAAAAAGCGTCTTTCGGATAGTGCATAACAGAATCATAGTCGTAAGAAACTCCAAAATCCTCAGTCGAATCTTCCGAGGCTTCCAAGAAGTTGATTTCATTACCTGGGAAAAAAAATTATATTTAACAACAATCATTAATCATTTTCTAAAAGTTCATCTCACCAGATCTTATGTTATTGTATTTGATGGTGACATAGTCGTCCCTATCAGAGCGGCTCTGCTCGTGGTAGAACCCAGCGGTGTGCATAAATTCGTGCAAAATGGTTCCTAACTGCTTTGTACAGAGTGGTGTCTGCAGATTGACGTTTTGTTTACCCTTTTGACTCACCAGGGTCCTCACTTTGCCAATATTAGAATAACATCCATTATTTTTACTTGTTATAGCGATGTAGTTTTTGTGCGTGCTTTTCTTCGGGACGAACCTGCGCAAAAACGGGCACTATTGGAATAGAATGGAGTGGGTAATGGAAAAATGGAAAGCCCTCTTTTTGATCAAATTTGCGGTCACTAAGTTGCACCCCAAATGATTTATATTCCCCCAGTCACTATTTGTCAAGAAAAAAAGTTGGAAGACTAAAAATGAAATTTTGCATCTAATTCAAATTGAAAATAATGGCATTGAATATAGTTCATCCACAACTCAAAGTTTTATCGAATCCACTGGAACTCGATTTATAATTCCCAACTTTACCCGTTTAACCGACCTAATAAGATTTGAAGAATCAAATCAACAATGCACCTGATATTTCATTGGGTGTAATAAAATATTCGGGCTATTGTTGACGTCACTGGGCTTTTTATGGAACCTTCCTATTTCGCTCATAAATCATCTAAAAGATGAAGGGTTAATGAGGTAAATTCGACTAGAATTTGATGAGCAGTGGGTATTTTATGTTTTTCATCAGTTATTATCAGAACATTATGGGGAAAAATTGTTCTTTATCTGATGACATACAAAATCAATGGAAAATTGATTATCCCGTATTTTATTTGTTGATTTTAATTAGGCAAATTTACTTTTTTGTAGTGTCTCTACAATACATAACGTTCCCAACATCTGGTATTTTTCCTTCGATTAATAATATCAATTTTGAAAATATCTGTAAATTGTTAAATACCAGAAGAAAGCAATTTATTTTATTCTTTTCGATGATAAAAGAAAGAAATTATGCATATATAAATATAAAGTATTTTTAATCGATTAAAATTTATTTAAATTAATTCATGCACATTAATTATTGCCTGGATTTTTTTTCTAGTTTCTCAGTTCAAAAATTCATTAGAAATTCGATCTTATTCAAAAAAGTTTCCATCATGAATTTTTGTTCGAATTCATTCATCATTGAAAATATTATCACAGCCCAAATTGATCATAAGTTCTTCGATATGTTCTAAAAAATAAAACAAAAATCTCACCTTATACATGTATTCTTGTGGTATATACTCATAGCTTTTTTTATTTGATTCAGAGCATCTTCTCCGAATTGACCCTCTATAACATAAGGTATAACTGCGTTGTCCCATCTGCTCGACTCGTAGATGATTCCATTTCTTGATAAAGAACGTGGAGGCAATACTATATCACCTAAAAAAGAATCGAAATGAGGATAAACATTCTTCCATATGCTTGTGAGATGTTATGGCTTTCAAGAGTTCCCCAAGGTTCATCCCTTGGCCTCAATATAATTTGTTTGATCTTGTACCCTCCGGTATTGACATTTATCTAAATCGAAGACCATCACCTTCGAAGTAATTTCCCAACTCTTCTGGATTGATCCAAGGGCTCTTCTTCCATTCCTCGACGTTTTGACCGGACTCTTCATCAGGTGTAGTGTATTTGGCTGTTGAGACAGTAGAGTTCTCGATGTCGTCAACAGCATCCCCGATATCTTCAAAGATCGGGGAGGAATTGAACGACTGGAAACTTGAAAAAAGAAACACCAAACAAGCGACTAACATGTTTAACACTCAGAACACTAACTTCGAACATTACTATTTCAGGCACGCACTTATAGAGTTTAGATTTTTGGCTAATTGGAATATATTTCAGATAAAATGTGAATATTTCGGCAGTTCCTAAGGAACATGACCTAATTCTGTAGTTATATCGGATTTGTTTTTAAATTTTTCATACCTACGCAATAAGTAATTATTCCGAAGAATAATTATTGTTCTTGTCATCAGGCTATTCAGAAACTCAGTCCAACCCCTAAGAAAATCAAACTCATTGTCTAGATTTCCTATAGACAAAAGATAAATGGGTAAATATAGGTTAGGTGAGGCTATGTGATCTATTAGAAGTTTCCCTTGTTCTTGTACAAATCTGACTTTTGCGCAACGCTAGTTTATATTTATTTACACTAATCTACTTGGGATTGCGCTCAGGATTGCAGAGCCCGTCCGAGATGAAGGAATAATCTAGGGTCACAGAAGCTTTTGAAAAATTGGCAAGCTAAGCCAACCTCGAAATGGGAAGCTCTTCTGGACGAGCTCTTGGCTCTGGCTTTTAAGTTCTAGAGTGATAATATCTTGTCTTTTAAAGGTAAAACAGGGTTGGTTTGTGAAATAGTAGATCTGAAACCTTCGAGGGTGGAAGAGATACTTGGAGTTTACCAGGTGAGTAACAACGTATTTATAATAACAACGTTATCATTGTTCATATACAGGCTTCTGCTAAACTTTCTCCACTTTTTTTATTCAACAGTTTCCATTATTTACCCCATGCGTTATCTCATATAATTTACCTTTGATTGACAAGACCGATATTTGCTTTTACACAACGCTAGTTAATTTTCCTAACTGAGGAACTGTTGCAATTCATAGGATAACCTATTTCACCATGCTTATTTGCTGCTTGTGTATTGTTTTGTATCCATTTTTCCTACTTTATTATCAAGTCTATTCAATATTATTCAATGATTCTTGTATTAGCGATTGTTTAATCATCACCTTCTCTAATCATATCTGGGTTATGCAATATTCTACAAATAATACTATATGTAAATGTTGTAGTTTTCAGCAAATATTAAGGATATTCATAAGCACCAGTGTCGGCATTATGTTTCATCATCTCAGCTTGATTGAGAACTTTAAATCGACTCTCCACTCATTATTATCCGTTATTGTTTAGTGTTTGTTTATTGTTCACTGTTTATATTGGTAACTGTTTATATTGTTTACCTAATACTTGATGGGGCTACTGACCAGGGAGACGACTATCGCAAGACGCAACCTAATTTAAATGAGGCATGTCCACCGTTGGAAATATATATAACAAGGATCTTTGGTCGCATTCCCCTCTCCTTGCACCGTGGTTAAGGTTAAGGAGTCATTAGTGCAGCATTTGATCTACTCAATCATTTTCAAACACCATATGAGAGAATTCTCACCAGTCAACCTTTGCTATTTATGAATATTCCTTACTTGTGGGTTAACGGTATTTGAACAAGATAAAGAGAGGTGTCTCTGGGTTTTAACTTCACCAGTCTATCTATTGTCATACATTGTACAGAATCAGTTTTTCCCGCAGGTCTTTTCTGATTCTTATTTTCGGACCTGAAGTTGGGGTACCGTCCCAAACAGCACAAATGAATAAACTTGTTATTTTGAGTGCTAAAAATATCTGTTTTGAATTTCCTATTTTCCTGTCAATCTCTTCTATTGTCTATTGAATCAAGCGTAATTTGGGTTACATACTTACATACACAACGTATAGTCCTTTAAATCACGATCTTGGCCAAAGATTATCTAAAGTAATATTTTCACGTTGAAAAAGAACACATTTAAGGTAGAGTTTTAGTTCTTTGCGGTTTCCAATAGAAAACTGTAATGTCGGTTATAGTTTTATATCCTTTAAAAGTACCAATACAGTACATTCTCTAGTATCAAGAAGGAGAACCAAACGTACGGTTTAGCTTTTATAATGTGAACGCACTTTTAGAACACGAAGATGGCTGTATAAAATTCTAATAATCTTGTTTCCTTGTGCCTTCGATTTCAACGAACTTAGGCCGGATCTTTCGCTACTCTCGAGCCTTCTAGGTGCGACCACGCCGTTCCAGAGCGTTCGAGAAACTAGGCAGCGGTATATGAATCGACATCGGCCCGAAGCGAGGACCGTGCAGTACTAGGTAGTGTCAAGATAAATTAGATAGTGTGTAAATAAATTAGTGTGTTAGTGAACTGTGAATAAATTTTTTAAGAAGAATTTGGACTATTCCTTTGGATACGTGAATGAGAATTTTCTCTAAAACAAAGTTTTTTTTTTAGTGGAAATTTACACAAACATTTGATGAGAATTGTTCTTCATTAGGAATTAAAAAAAATTATAGAAAGCACTGCCGTGAAGGCAGGAGCTTTTGAGCGCTCGTACATGCACATGTTAGGTAGATTCGCATTTTCCTGTTTCAGAAACCAATTGAAGAAATTTTTTTGCAGCTGTCGAAAAAAAAAATATCAAGCTAAGGCGAAACTCCAGACTTCACGTCGGTGCTTTAGGTGGCCAATCTTTTTTTTTTTCGATACTTCTCAAGAATTTTCTATGGTATCTATGATCTTGGTGATGCGATCTGGACAAAATATCGCCAGAAGTTTGAATACATTATTCTCCATCTATGTGCTAAATTTCATTCCAATCCAATCCAATCAGTAGTTTCGAAATTATCAGGAAAAAAATTATTTTAACGGCCATATTTACGGAACCCCTAGTCTACATGTTTAACACCCAGAACAATTACTTCTAACGTTACTATTTCAGGGACGCACTTATATAGTTTTGATTTTTGGCTAATCGGCCAATTGTTATCGGTCGTATTTTCTCAAAACGGCTTGGTGCCTCCGGCACCTCGATCTCAACTATTAAGTTTTTTTTTCTAGGACATTAGTCGCTTTGATATATAGGAAACTGTCCTAACTTAATACAACCTAACCTAAATATTAATTCCTTTTAAGAATTATTCCAACACTGTCCTATCTTCACCCAACCTAAACTAAATATTAATTTATTTTAAGAATTTTTTCAACACTGTACTATCTTTACCTAACCTAGGTATTAATTCATTTAAAGAATTGTTTCAACACTGTCCAAACTTGACCTAAATATTAATTCATTGAATTGTATATTCCTTTATCTATGCATGCGCATAGATAAGTGAATATATTCTCTTATCTATGATTGCGTGAATGTATATATACAGTTGAAATTTCCAAGAGACGAGCCCAAGGTTTCCCAAAAGTTTGGGAAACAAAGAAGAACAACCATAGTTAAAATTTTCGTCTGATGAAGACTAAAGCTTGAGCCCAATGCCCCGGATAGAGGTTTCAGAAGAAGAAGACTGAAGTTAGTTGTGAATGATTCGAATTGGTGAATATCAACGTCATCTCTTAAAATTATTCCACACTCATTGATCCACCTACACCTAGTATGTATGTATTGTGGGTTGCGTCGTTGAAAGCATCCGTCTTTTCAATTACTAACGGTATATACAAGGTGTTGAACTGACTTCGGAGAACAAAGACACGAACGTTACTCACCACTGAGATATACAAGGTGATCTGACGAAACGGAAAGGAAAAGAATTTATAGCATTTCAAATTATATTCCATCATTTCTTTTTATCGAAAATACTGAATAAAGCCGATAAGATAGCACCATTATTACCACCCCCTGTCTCAGGTTGCACAGTGGTGAATTCTGCGGGGATATCTGGACACTTGTACATGGCGTTCAGTTTGATCAAATCCTTTTTGCTGAACCCATCCCTCTGTCCCATTTTTCCTACTGCTACAGGTTCCTGCGAAAATATTGAAAAATTTATAACTCACAAACCAACCCTCAAATTTCTCGTATCGATAGATTTACCTTTGGTGTTATCGTGGCTTTTCCGTTTTTCGAAAAAGCATGCTCGGAATAGTGCATTACAGACCTGTAGTCGTAAGTAACTCCGAAATCGTTGGTCGTATCTGCCGAGGCTTTTTTGAAGTTAGATTCATGACCTGAAAAAAAAATTAAGGACGCTCATTTATAATTCCGACCACGATTCAATTCAAAGATAACTCACCGCTTTTAATGTTATTCGAGTTGATGGTGACATAACCGTCCCTATCGGGGCGGTTCTGCTCGTGGTAAAACCCAGAGGCGTGCATCAATTCGTGCAGAATCGTTCCCACTTTCGTTGTGCAGGATGGTGTATGGAGATTGACCCGTTGTTTGCCTTTGAGTCTGCCGACATTAGACCAACACCCGGAGTTTCCACTTGTTATAGCGATATAGTCCTCGTTCGTGCTTTTCTTTGGGACGAACCTTCAAAAAAAATTATGTAGGAAATGGGAAAAATAAAAAAAATCCTCACCTTATACATGTATACTTGTGGTATATACCCATAGCTTTTTTGATCAAATTCAAAGCACTATTCGAGAATTGACCTTCTATAACATAAGGTATAACTCCGTTTTCCCACCTTAATGCCTCATCGCGGAGTCCATTTCTTGATGACGAATGTGGTGGCAACATTATATCCCCTAAAAAATAATCGAAATTTCAACAAACATCCTCAGAAACCTACCATATCGACTAGTGTATTTCAGGAGTTCCCCAAGATTCGCCCCTTGGCCTCAATATAATTTATCCGACCTTGTACTCTTTACCTTCAAGGTAATTCCCCATCTCTTCTGGATTGATACCAGAGCTCTCCTCCCATTTCTCGACGTTTTTACCGGACTCTTCATCAGGAGTGGTGTATGTGGCTCTCGAGACGGAGTCCTCGATGCCGTTGCCATCAACAGCATCCCCAATGTCTTCGGAGATCGGGGAGCAATTGAAGCAACTCAAAAAAAGAAACACCAAACAAGGGACTATCATAATTAACACTTAGAAAACTAATTTCTAACATAACTATTTCAGGTGACGTACTCCTTATATAGTTTAGATATTTTACGAATTGGAGCGTCGTTGGAATATATTTCAGATAGAATAATGTAAAAGGTTCGGTTCTTTTGAAGTTACATGAATAAAGTCGGTCTTATCGTTGTCTTTACATTATTCATCGAGGACGAGTTGGAAGATTGATGTTTCTGGAATGGATTAATAGGTAATATCGAGGAAATTGTTCCAACAAGGTTTTCATTCCCAACTACTTGGATATATTAAACACCCAGTATATTCCTCCGAAGGAAATAGTAACCCACTTGAGTTCTAACTGTTTACACTATTGGAATTCAATTCACAACTCATGACCATACGTGAAAAATTCCTGTACAATGAACATTTTATAGATGGCTTTCCTCTTGTTGTCTATATCGAAAAAAAATAGTTCGTATAAAACGAAACGGCGCGAAGAATGTTACGAAGTGTTGCGAAGAGATCGAATTGATCGATTGTGTTAGCAATTACTTTGACGGTATCCATTCATGCTGCCTGTCTTTTAATTTACTAACGGTATATACTAGGTGTTGAATTCGGATGAGAGATATTTGCTGAATAATAAACTCTGGTTTGCGAAAGTATTAACATGGAATTCCGCCGGGTTGTTATTTTGGTCGTTTCTTTAGCTGTTTTAATGCAGATTTGTTTCGCAAAGAAGAAGGTGAAGAAGAGTATGGTCCTGAGGGAGAAAGAAACCAACCCTGTGAATTTTATAAGGTAAGATAATTTCGAAAAGTGATCCTACATCGAATTAAAAAAAAATTAGGTTAATTATTTCCACTAATGTTTTTTGACTCTACTCTAGCGAAGTGGTTGAAAGAAGACTGTTAGTGAAGGGTGCGTGATATAAAAATTCATAACTTACGAACTTTTGGGGGTAGAGCTTGACGGTAATTTTTTTCCAATTCGTTAACATCAAACCTACATACGTTCTATCTTCGATAGATTTTTTGTTTGTACCCTCAATTCCTGTATCGATCTCATGCGATTAATTCTGGAAGTTTTCAAGAGAAGAAGTACGTGTGATAGTTGAGTGAACATTTTTTTTTCAGATTGGCCGTCATGCGTTTGGTTTATGGCGTTGCCACTAGAATTGGTTTCGGCGAGGAAATATCTGAGGCACTTAATGGTGCCTTTCTACCCCCAGGTGTCGACGACTATGACTACGGGGACGGGGGACTGGGATTGTTTGGGAGGGAAGATGATTACGACTATTAAATTTAAATTATTGAGAGCGATACTTTATTTTCAACCTACCTGTAGTTCAATTATTTCAGCGATAGTTGCGACTTTATTAATCAAAGTTTCAACTAGTATTTTTTTGGGAAATATTTTGAATGCGCTGGGCGAGAAGTGTTTGTTAAATTCGAAGAAACAACCGACATGGAATGAAAATTATTGAAGATTTCGGATTTTCTACTAGTATGGCCATCTATCCTCATATGTCCTAAGTATTCGAGCCGCGTCTGTAAAAATTGCAGTTTGCTGTTTCGATACCACTAGCGCCATCTATTCCTATATGGCGAAAGTATCCAGGCTGAATCTGTAATAGTTACAGTTCTCCCAATGATTGTTCTGGTACTTTTTCATTTTGTTGGTAGATGGCGTTCATCTAAATATTTATAGTGATAGTTTGATTCTTCTAATGCAGATGGTGTGGACTCCTTTCGAGGTATGAATACATTCAGTCTACGAGAATCTGTTTTTGGATTATGTTCAACAGAGTTCGAATATTTTTTATTGAATAAATTGTTATCGTTTCGACACTTTTTTCACCTGTTCCCTTTGAATCTAGTTCCATTTTCAGTACGAAATATTCTATAAGTAAATAAAATTTCCCCATTAGGCTACACACTATACATGTCTCTGTTTCACGGGTTGCTTCACTATTCGGGAGGAAAATTATTCTACTCCGGATTTCTAACAATACCTCCTCGAATATCCTCTGTTCCTGCTACCTGATTCTGTGTTATGACTCGAATTCGGTAAAAATTTCCTAAATTCCAAAACAAAAAAATCCTCCTCAATGCGATTTGTCTTCGACATTTCGCATTTGAACCGAATCGGGTAATGGGCACATATGATGGACGAGGGGGTATCACGAGTAAATAGAATTTCCCCACTAGGCAACACACTATACATGTCCATGTTTCACGGGTTGCTTTACTATTTGGTGGGAAAATCGCTCTGCTCCGGATATCTTGCAGTATACCTCCTCGAATATCCTATGTTCCTGCTACCTGATTCTGTCTTATAACTCGAAAGAGAGAGAATTCGATGAAAACTCCCTAAAATACCCAAAACACTATATTTATTTTCCTTTTCAAATGCGACTTGTCTTCAACATATGTATTTCAAACCATATTTCTCGAAAATCGTTCAGAACTCATATAAAAAAAAACATCAACTTGTAAATGATCTTTATTTTATTATTTTTTCTTTGGTACAGATTTGTGTATGATACACCAAACGTATTCAACAAGCTGCATCCTTTATATCTTCCACAAAACAAAATGAGAAAAATTCATATAATTTATAATATAACGATGATATTGATATGAATATGTGTTTTTTCACAACCCCACAAGTATTAGTTCTCTCACTAAATTCTTGCACACTTAAGTCTTGCTGAGCGATACCTGGCGAATAACTTTTTGCGAAAATGTCATGGAACGGTCGAATGAAAGAGGGGAAGAGGAAAATAGCTGTTGTTCAGTTTAAACCAACCAATTGAAGATGATAGACTATTGAAATTAATTGATTTAAAATTTGAGGATAGTGATTGTGACAAATTTTGAACGATTCATAAATTCCAGATATAATAAGCATTATTTCTGAACAATTTCCCACAGCTTGGAAGTTATTGTTTCAAATTTTTTGTGGGTTTCATTTGACCGTCAAGTTCCAATCAGTCAATGATGTGTTTGAAAATAAATTTTTCGTTGGAACCCGCATTTTCGCAAAAAATCCTTTAAGCTGCATATTATATTGGATAAGTAAGTTCCCAAATATTTACAGAAGAAATGGCATTTTGTTGATTTTCGTGAGAAAATCGCAACTTCGATATTTTTAGGTTTTTCAATGATATTTTTCTTTGTTAATTTGTTCAGTTAACACACATATATTTATAATATTTTGTATATCTTACAAGTTACTGTACAAAAACAATCTGAACGAAGTGGTTACCCTCAGAGCAATTAGGTACTCAGTTCAAGAACTAGAATGATTTGATGGATTTTTTGCACACGTACAGATGAGATACAACACAAAGGTCTTAATTGGTGATGCTCAAAACAACTATACATACAGGATGACTCAGTTTCGATGTCTAATTATTGGATCTTGTTGGCTCAGTAATGATAAAATAAATTCCGACAAACGTAAACAAAGCTACAACCATAGATTATTCGATGTATTCTGTGGTCGTAACGTCTAACGTCTCATAGAATTAAATCGAATGAGCGTCGACCAACCGGTCTACGATTTTCGCTTTACCGTCGGCCAATTGGACTAACGAAATTCTTCTTCTTTTATTTGTCTGGTCTACTCTAATGTAATTTCATAAATAATCCTGAACGAGAAAAGATTTCCAAGAACCCTACATCAGACATCGAACCAGGGCCAAACTGTACATAACGGAAGCGAAATTGGGAACAAAGGCACGAACATAACTCACGACGCAAAAATACAGGATGACCTGACGAAACGGAAAAATCCAAGATTTCAGCCGTTCGGGCCAGCCTGTATATTCGTCGTGGGAATCTAACGAGAAAATAGAAAACTCTAGATGTGCGTTTTTACATATGGAAAGGCACAACAAATGTCCGTGAAATATCGGAAAGATCTGGAATATTTCGCGGGGGAAACGTTCCGGGTTTTCCGATAGGTCCCTTCGGCAAATTTAAGAGTAAGTTGTGCCAAAAAGCTGTTTTTGAAAACTTTCTTCTAGTTTCGATATACAATATGTACATGTCTACACCTCTTCCCAACAAAACCGAGAAGAAAAACTGAGAATTTCCTGTCCCCGCTCGGGTAAAAAAAATCGATTGGTCGAAGTTTTGTACTGAATTTCCAAAACGATAATCGTATATTATAGTTAATACTGAATCTCCAAGCTGCCATTCGATATGATTTCAACACAGCAACAATGATAAGCTGCAAATTTTGCATTATTATGAACACTTGGCAATATATTGCATAATATTTATTCTCTCCAACTTTCGCGAAGATCAAGAAATATCACATAGTCCGGCTACGTCGCGTGCGCATTCGTTTTCCCATCCGACATCCGACAACGTCGAACGTTCGATTTGATTCGTTTTTTCGACGACTCTTCTTTGGAATTTCCTGGTTTTATTCGACGTTTTTGGTTTTGGAAGAGGTTGTGCGACGTTGCCAGATAGAAGTCTTTTTCTTACCGGAACGCTTCCAAAAACAGCTGAAACCGTAAGTTACTTGAAGAATGTATTATTTCCCGCCGAGACCGAATTTCATAAAGATTAGTTCTTTGCCTTTCGACAGTATATCGCCACCGGGCGCCGTCATCTCGTTCAGTTTCTGCATCAAGTTGGGGGCGCCCGGCTGATTCTGCTGGTTCGCCATGTTGCCCATGGTCCCGGCGCCGCCTGGTCCCATAACATTAGGCACCACCTGGGGAACGCCCTTCATCTGGGTCATCCTCTGCTGGCCGAACTGCTGGTTCTGGCCGTAGGTCTGCTGTTGCTGGTTCTGGTTGTAGGCCTGCTGCTGGTTTTGCTGCATGGCCTGCTGCTGGTTCTGCTGCTGGTTTTGCGGGGGATTGTTCGTTGCCACTCCCATGATGCTGCTGAATATGCTGGACGCTGTTGACTGCTGCTGCTGTTGGGTGACCGGCGTCTGCTGGTTACCACCTTGATTCATTACTCCTCTCCCCCTCCCCTGGAAATTGTCGAAAATTAGGGCAGAAGAAACGATGGCCGCATCCCGACAGCGGAGAAGGTTACATGTTGTCGAAGATAAGACTACAGTGAAATGATTCCTAGTCTTGAAAAAAGCACCATTGGATGTTTATTTATATACTCAGTGATCTGGAAATCGCAACACCAAGAAAGAGCGGCAATTGACCGTAACCAATTCACCACCATGCGCTGGAACGGTCAGTAACTTGGAAGAAAAAAAAACAGAAGATATAAGGAGAAAGACCCTCCAAATCTTATGCTACCACTAACGGTTCAACGTTTGGGCAACAGCACTCTAATCTCAACGAAAAAGAATGAAAACTGTATACTAAGACTACAAAAAAAAAACCGCGACGTCAATTATGAAGAAGACAAACTGTCAAGAAGATTTCCATATAGTTCTATGGTTCGACAGCGGCTTAGAAGCGGGAATTTTTCGCCATAGATAACACGGAAGATTATCCTAACAGGTATCTGTGTTCTTCAAAACGTCGCTAAAGACAGTAAGAACCATAGAAGATGGAAAATTGTAGGGTCGAAACGCCCTCTCGCGGAACATAAATCGATTTTAATTCGATCATCCTATTTCATATTGGATCTTCAGATGATTCCTCAACAAAGTACCACAACATGAATCTATATAATCTCGAAGAAAAAGATTTGAAACTTTTTGTATACTAGGACTGTGAAAAAAAACCGCGACGTCCATAATGAAGAAGACATACTGTCAAGAAGGTTTTTATATAATTCTTTGGTCTGACGGCAGATTAGAAGCGGGAATTCTTTGCCATAGATAACACGGAAGATAATCCTAAGAGGTATATGTGTTCTTCAAAACGTCGCTAAAGACAGTAAGAACCATAGAAGATGGAAAATTGTAGGGTCGAAACGCCCTCTCGCGGAACATAAATCGATTTTAATTCGAACGTCCTATTTCATATTGGATCTTCAGATGATTCCTCAACAAAGTACCACAACATGAATCTATATAATCTCGACGAAAAAGATTTGAAACTTTTTGTATACTAGGACTGTGAAAAAAAACCGCGACCTCCATAATGAAGAAGACATAGTGTCAAGAAGGTTTTTATATAATTCTATGGTCCGACGGCAGATTAGAAGCGGGAATTCTTTGCCGTAGATAACACGGAAGATAATCCTAACAGGTATCTATGTTCTTCAAAACGTCGCTGAAGATAGTAAGAACCACAGAAGATGAAAAATTGTAGGGTAGAAACGCCCTCTCGCGGAACATAAATCGATTTTAATTCGATCATCCTATTTCATATTGGATCTTCAGATGATTCCTCAACAAAGTACCACAACATGAATCTATATAATCTCGACGAAAAAGATTTGAAACTTTATGTATACTAGGACTGTGAAAAAAAACCGCGACGTCCATAATGAAGAAGAATTACTGTCAAGAAAGTTTTTATATAATTTTATGGTCCGACGGCAGATTAGAAGCGGCAATTCTTCGCCATAGATAACACGGAAGATTATCCTAACAGGTATCTGTGTTCTTCAAAACGTCGCTAAAGACAGTAAGAACCATAGAAGATGGAAAATTGTAGGGTAGAAACGCCATCTTACGGAATATAAAATGATTTCATTTTGATCCTGCTCCTTCTTGGTGTTGCGATTATATCTCAGTAAATCTCAGATCGACTACCCAAAATGACAGCGACGCAATTCCATACGCCGCCGCGCATGCCAGACTCATCCAACACACGTCAATGTACAATGCATACAAAACATACACACACCCCGAACAGTACAGCAACGATCGTCGAACCGTTCGCAAAAACGCCATGAACCCAAGAACGGTTCGACGATCGTCGCGAGTGATACAAAAAAAGGCATACATTCCAACTTAAAAACACTTAAAATGCAAAAAACAAAGAAAAGAAAACAAGCGAAGATGATAAAAGAGTAGAGAGAGATGAGAATTGAGAGAGATGAGTTAAATACCTGGTTGTGCTCATTGAAGATCTGTGTTGTGTTCGGTGTTGACGCGGTGTTGGCATTGTCTAACTGAGAGGAGGGTAACACAGTAGGACAGGCATCTAGCAACAAACAACACACAAAATACAATCAGATAGCTGCCAGATAGATTTTCAAACGTCGAACAGAAAAATCGTCTCGATGGTCTGATCCGGTTGTATGACTTTTCTGTGTGTACATGCTCGAGTTTCTGTGTTCCATGTGACTTACGAGAGGTGTCCCGCAAGGATCAGTCTTCGGCCGTTTATCTTTTCGCGGATTCGTTGTGGGAGGTTAGGAGAATCATTTCGGATGTTGGGGAATGGGGAAGACCATAAGTGACCGAAAAGAAAGAAAAACGAGTCTAGGGAGATTTAAACAAAATTTTGAAAAGTCAATTTTCAATGAAGGAAAGAAAAAAGGCTAGAATTGGTTAAACATGGAGAAAAGTTGAATGTGTTGATGAGATGATATAAAAATTGTGCCTTGTGTGAAAGAAGAAAGCATGTGTATTGTAAATCCGTGTTTAGTTCGGTTCCTTCATTGGAAGTACATGATGTGTCTCTCCACATGCAACTTCGTCATTTAAACGAGCTTTCTGTCGACGTTTTTCAGATTAACAAGAGAAATCAGCGCCATGGAGTTCCAACAGAACCGAAGAAACCAGAGTTTTTAAAAACCGAGGCCAACTCAACAATCTTATGAATATTTGCTCTATGCTCATTATTCTGTAGTGAAACACAGAATTCACATGTTTCAAAGCTGAAACGTCCACAGATAAAAGTGTTATAATCTGCAATGTTTATAATTTTTATGTTGTGGTTTCTTCGATTTTGTTAAAATTCGTTATATTGGCGAATTCAAAGAAAAAGAAGCCAGCAAATAACGAAACATTAGTGCAATTTGTACAAATAACGAGTAAAGCCAATCATTCACATCTGACAACCGGACCGTCTTGTCAGTTGTCAAAAATGAATTATTTTACATCACACACATAGTAAAAATTGTAATAAAATCGCCAAGATTTTGAAAGGCTCTGATAGAGATAAATTTTCCGACAGCCAAATATTAATTTTATATTGGTTGAATTTAATCTGCTCATAGAATGGAATATTCTCACAATAAAATAGTTGGAATGACCCTGATCAAACCGTGACTAAATATCGACAAAATAAAGAACCACAAATTTACAAAACATAGAAGTTCTTTCCATGAATTGATTTCTCTGCTCGCAAGCTTACCTAATTTAACCTAAAACAACCCGGTAGATATCAAATTATACATTATTATACTGATAAATTATTCATCGAAACACGCAGAAATCATTATATGGAATTTTTCAAACTCAGGTATTTGGATCAAAAAATGGCAAATACTAAAGAGAAATACATTCATGAATTTCTAATTAACTTTGATTATTTAGTAACGAACAATTCATATCGCTGAAAATTTTTCTCGTCAATCAAAGAGTTGTCTGAAATTTGATCAATCAATTTTGTTTGATCTTAGATTATTTCTCGATTCAATACCACAACATGAATCTAATTTCAACGAAAAAGATTGGAAACCATATACTGGGACTGTCAAAAAAAACCGCGAGTCAATAATGAAGAAGACAAACTGTCGAGAATGTTTCCATATTCTATGATCCCACATAGGATAGGAAGCGGGAATTTTTCGCCATAGAAAACACGGAACATAATTTTATTAGGTATCTGTGTTCTTCGAAACGTCTCTAAAGGCAGTAAGGAACATAGAAGAAGGAGAATTGTAGGGTAAAAACGCCCCCTCACGGAATATAAATTGATTTTAATTTGATTAGGTATTCATTCTTATGTTTGATCTTCATATTATTCCTCGATTTAGTACCACAAAATGAATCTAATCTCAACGATGAAGATAGTTGAAAACTATATACTGGGACCGTCAAAAAAACCTCGACGTCAATAATGAAGAAGACCAACAGTTGAAAATGTTTTCATTTATATAATTCTATGATCTGACATAGGATGAAAAGCGGGAATTCTTTGTCACAGAAAACAATAACCATTTTTCTATTAGGTTTCTGTGTTCTTCGAAAAGTCTCTGAAGACAGTAATATTTACAGAAGGAGAATTGTAGGTTAGAAACGCCCGCTCACGGAATATAAATTGATTTTAGTTTGATCATTCATTTATATGTTGAATCTTCAGATGATTCCCTGATTAAGTACTACAACATGAATCTAATCTCAACCAAAAATAATGAAAACTATATACTACGACTGTCAAAAAAACCCGCGACGTTTATTATGAAGAAGACAAACTGTCAACTAGTTTTCCATTTAATTCTATGGTCCGACATCGGATGAGAAACGGCAATTCTCCTCCATAGATAACCGGGTACATTTTTCTATTATCTGTGTTCTTCGAACAGGACAAGAAGACCTGAAGGTCGAAGCGCCCTCTCGCGGAATATGGATTATAGTGCACTGTAAATCTGGAATGAAAAATAGAACACTATTTATTTTCACCACTTCTCAGACAACTCTTTCTAGACGGAAAAAGCGATATGAACAAATTTGAAAACGAAAAAAAAAATCCCTGTCAACAGCGTGTGACAGGAGTTATCCTCGAACGTTTGGGATACTACCAAAAGCAAAGCCTGAAATGCAGGGAAGAGAAACCGATTCAAAATCAATTTGCGAAAGTAAGATTCGACCCTCGTACCTTTGCCTCTCGACGGTCGCACTTGCGCATCCCGAGGCGGAGGCGGGGGACCTCTAGCCCCAGGTCCTATACCTCTCTGACTCCTCTGCCCTCTCCCCAAGCTGCCTTGCCCGCTCTGCGAGGTCTGCCCCCCTCCGTACTGATCCGGAGCCTCCGTCAAGAAGTTGGAAGGCACCAAACCCCTCACCCCATCGATCTCGCCCATGAAGAAGCCGTCATCGTCCATATCGCCGTAGACGTTGATGATTTGACCCGTTGTGAAGTTCAATTCCACCTGCAGTTGGTGCAGAAAAAAATGGTAGAGTTCACTGGTCTTCGAGATATAAAGGTACCACCCTATAGATGTACTAAGCGCTCACCTCTGCGTCAACATTCGGACTCAATTCGTGGGGGTCGTAGTCGTACAGCGCCACCATCCTCTTGACCGGCATATTCGCGTAGATATCCCCCCATCTATCCCTGTTCTGTTGTCCCTCCACCTCCATGACCATGTTGTGGGGCACGTAACCTCTTCTACCTAGAACCGACAAGATATAAACTCCTTCAAATTGAACCAATGGCGTCTTCACCTCTACATTCACCCCAGTAGAAACCGTCGGCGTCCTTATCGCCCCAAACCTTGATGGTGTCACCCTCCGAGAACGGCAACTCCTCGTCGCAAGCGTCGGGGTTCGGCGACATGGTGGCCGGGTCGTAGTCGAACAGGGCGAAGAACCACCGCGCCCTCTTCTGGGGGTTCGGGGGATTACCCGCCGGGTTGTTCTGCTGGTTGACCTGCTGCTGCGTCCTCGAACCGCCCTGTTGCATCTGCTGCCCCCTCATCTGCATCTGCCTGGTGTTCTGCTGTTGGGCTGCAAGATTCCGAAGGGATTTCATGAGGGGTGGTGATTGTGGTGATCGGAAGGAAAACCCAGCATAGCTGAAGCTTTCTAGCTAAGTGTTCTAAGCTAAAGTTTTGGTCTAGTTAACAAATGTTGGTAGCACTAAGTTCTAGCTATCCTCTACTGTTTACGATTCCTGCTTTCGAACCTACCTCGACCAAGTAGGGTGTGTAAAGGGTGTCAGTGTGGTGTTGTATAGAGTGCCCTTTCGTCTTCCTAACCTGACCTTCCAACGAATATCTTACAACATCGAAATATGGGGGTCCCAACGGGTCAGTCTAAAACTGTAATATTTGGGAATATGAATATTTAACTTCAAATTCGGTTACCTACCTCGGAAAAGAGTCTGTATATTCGAAGTCGGGCATACATTGTATTACTTTGTATAATCAACGGATGTCGTTAAGTTTTGGAACTGTGTGATTTGATACGCAAGCCATAGATAAGGAAAGCTTTGGCTTCAAACGAAGCGACAAATAAACTTTGTATTGGCGATTGAAGGAGTCCACGAAAGGGGAAAAGACGTCGGTTGACCATGAGAAAATTTCGGAGAAAGAATTTAAGGGCGTGGGGTCCCCAAGCAATGGAAGTCAGAGGCACTACGAAAAATGTCAACTGAGGAATTAGGTTTTTGAAGGGGGAAAAAGATAACATTTGAGGGACTCTGAAAGTGAGAGGGGCAGTTGAGGCCGGTCGGGGACCGAGGGCAGTTGCTGTCGGGAGGGGCTCGGGAAGAGTCAGTTGTTACTGGTCTGGGACCGAGGGTGAGTGGTGCGGAAGTAGAGAACTCGGGAGAGTTAGTTTCTTTGAGTCGGGGACTCGCATTAGGGCAGTATTTGAAAGTCGGGAAGGTACCACGATAGGTACAGAATTTGAGATTTACTTTTCGATTTAGAAGTCGCTCGGCAAGACGGGGACTCGTTAAGAGGTAGTTGTACGGTCGTCGGTTTCCGGTTAGAGGCCGGTGTAGTCGAAAGTCAGGAAGGTACCAAGATAGGTACAGAATTGTAAGTGTCGGTGTAGGGACTAAATTGAGGTAGTAGTCCGTTGTAGGAAAATAGCTTTAGTATTTTCAGTCGAGAATTTTAGAGTCCGGATTATGGAAAAATCTGTGCTAGCTCGTGGAAGTAAGTCTCGAAGAAGTTGCGTTTTGAGTAAAGTTGGAAGTCGTATTCGTTACGGGAGTGCGTCACTTTCGGAGTGAGTGAATTTTTTTTCAAGTAGGTACAAAAAAGGGAGGAGACCGAAGAAAACTTGGAAGGAGGAAGTAACGAAAGCCATGAATGCCAGAGATTTGAGGGAAGATCAATGGAAAAACCGGAAAGAATGGAATTTAGGCATCGGACAACGAAGAAAAAAGTTTTAAAACCGATATATATATATATATATATATACAAAAAAGGGATCAGGTGGCTTGCAGATCAAGGTAGGAAAGTTCAGTTCAAAGTTTCAACCCCTATACATGTAAATGGTGTTACTGTATTCCCCAATATCATTGATAACTCGACCCGTAATTGATTTGATGTGTTTCAATGTAAGGAATAACAAAATAATTGTATTTATTTTTTATCGAGTTGATTGACCCCCTCGTACACTTGGATTAGTATGTTTGTATGAAGTAGGGAACGTAGGAGTTTTATTGTCTGATTCAATTATGATTATGCGAAACTAGGTGATTGATAGGTGATGTTTTTATTTTGATGTTTTTTTGCTGTTTGTGAGAAGCTCGATTTATGTGCGAATTTTTCATAAATATAATATGTTCTTTTAAATTTCTCGGTTTCTTTTCCTGAATACCTTTTCCTCAGAAAGGGTAAAACAAAAGACTTCCTCTTCGTGCAGGAAGCACGAACTCAATTATTTTCGGACAATAGATTACAAAATTGGTGACAGCGGGTAAAAATATAAAATAATACGAATATTCCAACATCATAACTCGTACCATTTTTAAGGGTACAAGTCCTATCATTACAAAACCCCTGAAAGTGTCACAGATATTCGTTGGGACGGTTCTTCTAGATATTCTGATACTTTACCTTGTTGCTGGTAATACTGTTGCTGATTTTGACCTTGTTGCTGGCCCTGCACCTGGTCCATCCTCTGCTGTTGCTGCTGGCCCCTCTGCTGTTGCTGACCCTGCTGCTGCTGCTGGTTCCTGCCCTGTTGGTACTGCCTCTGGTTCCTCCTATCTAGTAATTCGTCTTCACTCATGTTACTTTCATAGCTTTCTTTCGTTATTTCTGTAAGTGGACGTTGGGCTATGGTTTTTAGGGAAACAACAAAAGAGAATCGTCTTAACAAATGAGTTGTTAATGTTGTATGTCATAGAGATATCTATGGATCTAAATAGGAAGCGCTCCTAGCTACTGCTTTTACCGGGCACTAAGAATGCTTGAAGCTGCTAAAAATTATCTCATCTAAATCTGAACCTCCAACGGTCGATATTTTGCCATCGCATGCTTCCTAAAGATATAAGAAATTGAAACATATCGCACCAAACGCAAAAGCTGACAATTCGCTTCAAGGTATTACCGATAGAAGGGATCCCTCCTTGTTGCCTGTGCCCCATCTGGTTCGGGAAGATCTCCTTGTCGCTCAAGTTCTCCTCGGGCTCCATAACCTGCTGCCCTTGTTGCTGCTGCTGCTGCCTCGGCATCTGCTGTCGGATATGCGGCGGCATCACCGCCGAGTGCGGTTGCTGCCGGTTCTTCACCGCGCCCCCTCTCAGCACGCTCATAGGTATGGGCGTTGGAACGGAATCCGCCGATTGGCTGTCTCTGGCTTTGGTCCTGACCGTGACATGTTTCGGGTTCAACCCCAAGAGCTTGCTGATGTCTATGAGCGCGTGGTCTCCCGTCGGGCTATCCACGTCGGTCACCTTCTTGCCATCCGCGTACACTGCGTAGCCCGTCACGCTGGAGCCGGGGTGGTGCGGGATCTGGATGGGGTGCCACGTCACCAGCAAGGTCCCGTCTTGAGGCCCTGCGAAGAGGATGAATCTCCAAGTCTATAAGGAGGAGAAAGCCAAGGTAAACTCACCTGGTTCCACCATGATCTCACTAGGCGGATCCGGCAGCCCCTTCGGCAGCGTCCTGAAGTCGGTGTGCGCGGCCGCCGGCATCGGCAGCTCCTCCGCCAGGTTGGCGACGTTCTGCGCCGCCCTGTGGTGTTTCGCCCTCACGGTCACCCTGTACTGGGTGTTGGCCGTGAGGCCGGTGATGGTGTGACGGTAGACGCCCGGCTTGACCGTTCTCACCTCCACGTTGTTCACGCACACCACGTGCTGGTGGTTGGAGTTCGCCGGCAGCCAGCTTATGATGGCCGAGGTGGACGTTATGTTGGTCGCCCTGACGGAGCTGGGTCCCAGTTGGTGCGTGTCCTTCCCTATGATCATGGTGCAGGCGGCGTCGCGCGACGTCCGACGGTTCATCGTGACGGACCTCACGCTGATTCGGTGTGGCTTAAGGGAAGAATTTTAGGTCTTCGTCAACGTGGTATCGACGTTTACTCACCTTGTTACTGTCGACGCCCTCCACCAAGGCTCTGGTCCTCTCCGTAGCCTTGATTGTCGCCTTTAGGACCCCGTCGACGTAGACGTGGTAGCTTTCTATGTGGTTACCTGGACCAATGTTCTCCGGCGTGGTCCAGCTGATCAGGACGCTCTTATTGAGCTGTCGCTCTAACGTCAATTGCCTCGGTGCTGGTACTAATACGGAGAAGAACAGGTCAGCTGTAGGATCATTTCATGGTTAAACTAAAAAGCTATGCACTACGGTGCTAAACACCCAGCCATCTAGAGGTTTTGGTCGAGAAAACCTAGGTCAGCTCCTGGACAACCTCTGATAGAGACCCGATGGGGGGAAGGAAGATATATGAAGAAGAGAGAATACTTAAAAGGGCAAAGTCGAATGATGAAACAGAAAAAGTCAAATAAAATAAATATTTAAACAAAGATAAAAAAAATTTAAAAAAAAGGTAGAAGTAATTTGAGTTTTTTTGAGACAATTCTTCAGAGTCTGTAGTTTCAAATGTGGGAGAATGTACGATTGGCTTCAAGGGTTCGCAGCGCCAGGGACGGCGACAGTTGGACTATAGCTGTGGGCCATCAGAATTGTTTACTTTAGTGTTTAGGTGTGGTATATATACGAAATTATATTATTTTCTTCAGAAAACCCCACCTTTAACTTATTTTCATTGTATCGTTCTTGCTCAGGTACTTCGTTCCATGGCAAAGACAAATATTGATGGCCCATAGTTATATGAATGTCCGGTAGGGGGCGTAAGACTTTTATCCGAATTCCTTCTGATTGAAGGAAGTTTTTGTGTTGTGAAGTATCTGTTTATCAAATGCTAGAACTAATTCATCGAGTGATAGATCTTGTGCTTTGAGAGAAAGTACAAGGATCACAATTATGTGATCTCTCGATGTTACCGAAGTGATCTGGGTTATTTCTATGGTCCCTCTTCTTTTTCTACGATTTGATCCTTGTATTTTCCCTAGGGTGATTAAGATTTCCCATACAGGGGTTCGCAAAAAAGCTACGTCTTTACTAAAGTGCCAACCAAGCGAATCTCAATTCGTGAAAACTTTCTATGGGTCATAAGCGAATGAGTCGATAAATCTATGAAAGCAAGCACTGAATAAGGATGTCGTGTTCTTTATCTTTTGCAACTTGGATATTATAATGATGTATGATTTCGTGATCTAACTGGTGATTCGTTCAAAAAAAAATTATATTCCAAAAAAACATACCATATGGTTGTAATCTTGTGGGATTCTTGCCTGAAAATAGATACATTTGAGGTCGGGGAAAAAAAGAGATCGAAACGATGCATCTCCGTCGAGAAAAACGCAAAAAATCGTGAAATTTCGAATTTTTTTGGTGTCTTGTGGGTTCAAATGCGTGCGATGCATGTGTGCGAGTACTGAGTGCGTGAGTGTGAATCTTGCATTCTGTGGTATTTAACTTCTACGTGAGTGCCATTAAGGGTCGATTTTTCTCGCGATACAGAGCTGGCTAGATATTTCTCTGTCGAAAACTCGTTCTTAGTATTTCGTCCCGATATATATGCGAGAAAATTTGAAATCATTTTTCAAGTTGTGTCAAATCGGAGCATAGACTCCCATAATCGTTCGAATTTTCATGTCCTGCCCGTCCATATTAGTGAAGGTGTGGAATATGGTCACCACTCGGATCGTTATGGAATACTCCGGATTTCATGCATTTCGGGCGTTTTCGTCTTAAGAATTGTTTTTTTGTGTAGAACGAGTGGTATCAAACACTGCATTTTAATAATAGAAAAATGTGGATTCCAGCTCCTGTAGAAATTTTATCGAAATCCAAGAGGTGGCCATATTCTATACCTTTTCTCTGATTAATTGAAACTCCTAGTATTAATTCGACCAAATATACAGGATGTTTTCAAAGATATGGCTTTTTTTTTGACAGGTGCTAGAACTCATCAGAATAAGCCAAAATTCTAAAAAATCCGCGAATCTGAGAAATTTCCTAGCACGGATCTGTATCAGGTTCGTATTGATTTTCGAATGATATTACCAGCTGTGAGAGGTCAGTATACGGGAAATCATCTTATGATGCGTATGATTACTCCTTTGGGGTCATTTGAAAACATTAGTGTATAAGTGACCATTTCGAACGATTTCTGTGAACCATTTGGATCAATTCCATCGGTGAGTTTGTGAACTTCCTTTTTTTTTCATAGGACCTTTTCAATCAGTATCTTTCACTCTCCTTACTTTGAACTTTAAGAATTATACCGTTCAGGAAAATTTTCCTGATGAAAGTTGAAAGAGGATTCATATACAAATTTGCGATAAAATCCAGCACTTTATTTACTTGCTGGAATACATATGGCACTGTGATTCATGGCAGATCTCCTAACAGAGCAGTATTAAGATGATGATGCCCAAGATTTTTTGCACTTTTTTCAAATTGAATATTTTCGGAGAAATAAACTATTTCGATGAGTTCTAGCAACAGTCAAAAAAGCCTTACATTGAAAAACACCCTGTATAACTCATGCTAACGTATGCAAAATATAATCGACACAAAATTATAGACACAACCAAAGTTGTATAATAGTCAAAAATGAGAAAAAGAAGGTTGTTTTTGCTCTGATCCCAGCGGGATGGTTCTACTGATCACACAGTATCATCTGGACGGTATATACAATTCTGGTTGTGCATTCTTATCAATAAATCACTAAGGTTCTCTAACAGATTTCTAATTAGGAAACTCTCCTAGTGGCAACTATATACCATCTTCATCTAGTCTTCCAAATTCGAGACTTTATCCCCACCATCAATATATCTTGGTAGGTCAAATACTAAAATATACTTAACTAAAGCTTCTCTAAGAACGAATTTCCGAAGAACTTGACGTACTACTTCCTACAGAAAGATCTAAGGGAAATCGCAGAAGCACAACCCTTCAGGTCATACCAGCCAAAATCTACCCTACCTTGCTCACCTTCTGGCCCGTCGTCCTCTTGGTTCTCCGACATCTCCGCTATTTCGTTCAGCCTCTGGACGTCAGCGGCGAAGTTCTCCTGGTTGATCTCCTCCTCCCTCAGGGTGCTCAACACCGCCTGGTGGAACTCCAGAAGGTCGTCACCTTTAAGGGAAAACAGTAATGTTTCGGTTTCAAGGCTGCAGCTTTAGAGCTTGCTCACCTATCAATCTTTGGACGAAGTGGGATGGCACCAGACCTCTCCTACCATCCAGCAATTCCGCATCCAAGAACCCTCCGGGACCAACAGGCTCGCCCCAGACGAGAAGGTAGTCTCCAGCTTGGATGGCCAGTTCTTCCTCCACCTCCGGTTCGGGCTCATACGAAAACCTGCAAGTACCCCTTCAGATATCACTAACAAGTGTGAGGGGACATTTTTCATAACAACACCAAGGAAGGATTGACCTTCAACGATCGATTCCAGGCGAATTTAATGAATCATGACCAACGTCGGCGACCCTTAACGCAATCAATACGTGTGGGCAAACCTCCCCCACGTCAACCCTTCCAGCCGATAGGATATTATAATTAATATATGTAAACGGGGGATTAAAAACAAAACAGATCGTGTCCGATGGATGCACACGGTTTCCATCCGATTGGAAGTGATGGGCGTCTTTGTCCAGGCTCCACCATCTGTTGGAAGCCGACGAAGGCCTTGAAATGACGATCTCCAACCGTCGAAACGACATTTTCAGAGTGGGCGCGAAGTTCCCCAGGTGGGCGCGAAGTTAAGTTTTCTTATTTTATTCGTGAACGGCTGTGTCTATTCTGATCGAATTTTCGGATTTTGATTCTCAAATAATGAATTCACCTTGCTATGTATACAGAACACCTCCCCTTGCCGGGGATGTCCAGCATGTCGACCTGTCCCTCGTTGGTCACGTTGTGTCCGTTCAAGAAACTCCTGTCTCGGTCGTGCAAGCCGCTCGACCAGTCCGAATCGAGGCCGTCGTTGAGGATGCCGCGTGGCCTGGTGTCCGTCATCCCCGTCAGGTTGCCGGTCATCCCCCAGGTGGGGTTGTTGTGCGGGGTGACTGGCGTGGGCACCCTTCTGATTCCTGTAGAACCAGAAAAAGATATGTTGAATGACGATATCTGATAAGCATTTGAAGACCAAAACAAATAAGAAGAAGGTTCTATGGACGAAACATGGCATTGACAGAATTTCTTTAGAGATGAAGAGAAAGACACTGTGTATAACTGTAATATGTAGTTGAATTCGAGTGTAATCTTGGGAATTTGTGTAAATCTGTTTACCTACCAATAAATGAATTAACGTCACTTTTACAATGGAGAAAAATCACAGACCGCGAGATGGCGCTGAAAGTGACGAAATGTCGGGCCGAGAGGTGATCAAAATATTCTGTCTTCCATAACAAGTAAATCAAATTTTTCTCATAAGATTGCGGAATTAATAATATATAAGGGTATAATAATAATGCCTGTGAAAGTCAAGATAATTCGGACCTTTTTATAGATAATGACCACTATATTATAAAAAATTATTTTGAATTTACGAATAAAAACTATCTTTCAGGAATTGCTTGCTGCAAACTAACATATTCTTCGAGATACGTTTGCCAATCTTCAAGATTCTCTGCCATTTTCAACTGCCTTGGGATTCAACGGGAATTTATGCAAAGAAATTTCAGAAGAACTATATGATGAGCATTGAGGAACAGAGCACATATATTGTGATCTTATTCCCACATTACCGCTTACAATCCGCTGCATTTTCAGCTCGTATACAATTCATTTGAAACAATTGTCCATAAATTATCATCCAAATATATCACTTCCGATACATAAATGATTTAAAACCATACAAATATTTCAATTTTCCCATATAAACGCACACATGTTAGTTTGTCGTTCACCTCTCGGGTATTTCAAATGATTAAAAGTAGATGTCGCCCACTATAACCAGAGATGGTTATCTGTGGTATAACCTCTATTACATACCTATCCTAACCTAGGAAAGTGATTCACAGTCACGGTATAATTTTGTCAACAAACGCGCCTGAGTCTGAAATGCTTTTCCTCATTATGAAACCTGAACATTTCGGTGAAAAGTGCTCAATTTCAGTTTATTCGTGTGTACCTATATTGTAGAAAAACTTTTTCACACCAAGAGTAAAGCTCTTCGCCTCCTTAATTGGTATCCCTTCCGTCCATTTAACTTCGATGAATGGGTTAATGGTTATAATATCGTTAGGGACGTATAGCCTGAATAATTTCCTCATGATTAGGCGAATAAATTAGCGATTCTTTTCAATTTCCGGATGATGTGTTCTTTAGTTTCAGGTTTGAATGGAAAAATTGGATTCCGTTTCTATTCAGGATGAACTGTGACTTCGATTCATTATTCCCAATAATAAACCTTCGGAGTCTTTCAAGGGAGAAAATCTAGTTCCTTCCGTCCCAAAATTTTCACCGTTTCAGATAAGGTAGAATGTGAAAATGAAAAAAAAATCCGTTCACCTTACTGTGGCGACCATTGATTTTGATGTTTTCTTTTCACAAACACACTTTTTCATATGAAATCAGTCTCTATATTAGGGAAATTATCGTTAAGAAGATTTTTTTGAAATTCTGACATTTCAATGTAAGATTCATTGAAACTTGAACAGCTTTCTAACTACCAACATAATTCCGTGAACGATTCAAATTATTCCTGAAAGTTCTTCGTCTTTTGAATATTGGCCCATACCATCATATCAATGTGTGGAAGGAATAATCTATTTTCAAATTCAAACGTTCAATTCGATATTTGTTAACCTTACCATGCTCTAGAATTTCATAATTTCCAATTCAATGGTTATAATTTTTGATCCTTTCTCTGAATTAACCTCTTACTCTACTCCAACCCAAACGTTTTTGAGCGCTCGTTCTAACTAGCAACATAATTCAGTGAACGATTCGAATTATTCCTGAAAGTTCTTTTTCTTTTGAATATCAACCTATGCCATCATATTAATAAAATTATGATAATTTCGAAACTATTGGTTGGATTGGAATGAAATTTTTCACATAGATGAAGAATGATGTATTCGAACTTACGATATCTGTATTGTAGTAGTAGTTGTAGTTTTGAGACGAAAATGGTCCCAATCGACTCGCTGATTACGAATCCGTCGAAAAATGTCCAGATCAGTTGACCATGCTGGACCATAGAAACCATAGAATCTCGGATGTCGCGGTTGAGCTCGTTATTGGGCAAAATTCAACCAGGGGTTCCGTAAATATGGTCGTTTAAAATATTGTTTTCTGTTTTTTAAAACTGGAAAATGCGAATCTACCTACAAGGTGGATGAACGAGCGCTCAAAATCAGTGCTTTTTATTATCTTATTTTATTTATAACTTGCAATGTCCTTCCTTAACCTAACCTAACAAAACTTTACCTCAGCCTACAACTCTTGTTCAAATAATATTTCGAGATTGATACTTGGACCGTCCTGAATTTAGCAACCTACTGGATAGAGTATGCCTTTTTGCTGCTCTCCTCAACAAATGATCATATTCTTGATTGGACACTACCCACTGAACTTAAAAACACTTTGGCTGTTGGGGAGAAGCCAATTCTCAAATTTTAATTATTGACATAAGATATTGGCAGTACTGCCCTACTGTCATGTGTCATTTTTTGGCAAAACTAACTGTTATGTGTTGGAAATGTCAATATTTAGGTATTTTAACGCAGCCTATCGATCCAGGCATTGCTCCTGCAGAAAAAAAAACGAAAATTCCTAATTCAAATCACTCAGCACTTACCCAAGTCCGTTTCTTCCAACTGCTTCAGCTTCATGCTCATGGCCCCAGATAGCGGAAGGCTGTTGTATTGCGTCAGAGGGTTCGAGAACGTAACATTGTTGGAAAAAGAGGAAGTGGTAGCCGGATTAAACGGCAAGGAAGAGAATTGTGACAAGGTGTTACTGATGGGATTGCTATAATTAGGGTTGTTGAAGGTGGAGTTGGTTAAACCCGTATTCAAGCTGGTTCCCAAAGGATTGCTGAAGGTATTCGTGTTTCCTAAGGTGCTGGTGGTGTAACTGCTTGGTACCATATTGAGGCCAACGCTTGCCAAGGATGCCCCTGTAATATCCACCACCAAAGTTTCAAAGTTACCAACACCAAGAGGTTCTAAAACTCACCGCCGAAATTCCCCCCAATCGAGGACTGCAGGTTGGACGTCAAGTTACTCCCAAGAACGGACGACTGCCCCATCGGGTTCCCCAACGAGGTGTTGTGATGCGCCAGGGAACTCCCCATGATCGTGCTCGGTTTCGCGTAGGAGGAATGCTGGTACGTGTTGTAGGGCGAGGTGTTGTAGTTCGAGGTCGCGTTCTGTTGTACGTTGGATGGCAGATAGGTGGACTGGAGGCCGGAGGGCTGGAACGAGTTGTGGGTGCCCATGTTCCCTGGGTAGATGCTGGGCGTCGTGTGGGACATCGTGATGGGCGAGAGGGGCGGGCTGCACTCGCCCAAGGCGTGGCTGCTGGCCGACGTCGCCAGCCCTTGGCCTGGAAAGGAATAGACTGCGGGTTTTCCAGTGAGTTGGTCCGTTTCGCGCCGGGCGAAACGAAAAGAGATTAGATGTTAGGATTAGCCCCTTCAACTATTCAATGATTCGCATCAGTTTCAACCATTTGGTTAGTTCTGGCAGTCTTGTTAATGGCTTTCTGAAATAGCCTGGATACTCTAGGTCTTCAGTGAAAACCTTATGGAATGTGGAAGGGAGTTCCTCCCTCCGCCTGGCAAAACCTACATAAAGTTGCCCTGCCACTATGGACTTCAACTATTGTTATAGTTCAAGTGAGTCGCTATGCGTATCTATGATTGTATCTACATCTTTTCGTTTCACCCTCGAGTAACAATTAACGACTACGACAATGCTGCACATCGACGAAATTACGGAGCGCATGCTGAGTATTTGTTCCATTGTGTTGTAGGTACGAAGAGGATATCGTTTGATCGCAGTAACGGTGTTGCCAATATCAGAGGTGATAGAAGATATTGCTTCGGAATTTTTTTTATGAAATTCGTAAAAGACCACCGTTTATTGCGAATCAAACAAGAGAGACGTGAAACATCAATCGAAAACCCCGAAGAGACACACATAAACCCGAACGGAATCGACGAAAACGATTTGCGAGCATACACAAGCCACGAAGCCCACAGCAGGGTTTTCCACCACAAATTTTCCCTTCGTCTATTTTTCCACTTACCCATGGTGGTGGCTCGGTTGTGATCTAACTCAGCTAAAATTCTGTTATCCTGTTCTATTTTAGCCATTATTCTTTCTATTTCTGTACCTTTGTTTGTCCAGCTGGTCGCGCCCACGGCCTGGCCGGAGCTGACGCCGTAGGACGATGACGTCATGTGACCGACGCCGTCACCGTTTCGGCGCATCGACGGCGTCGACATCTCCAGCTGCAGCTCCTCACACCTGCAAGATAAGGTAAGTGAGGTTAAATTAGGTTATGTTAGGTTGAGGACGAAGCGTACCGCACAGTTTCGAGGGCCACTTTCTTCTCAAGCTCCCGGACCCTTGACTGGTAGGCCTCCAGGGAGTCGGCTCCGCAGCCCCTGAGCGCGGCAAGAGCCTCGGCGTGCTGCCTCTCCAGTTCATTTCTTCTTGCCTCCGCGGCCTTCAATTGCATCTCTATGTTCATGACCTTCGGAATGAGGAAGAACAAGAATCAATCTATGTCTGGAGTCTCTTGACATAATATAGATCAATAGTTATATTTTGTGTTTGAACAGTCATTTTTATATCACCAAAAAAAGAGTTGGATCATGAGAATCCTTTTCTTTGTGATAATTTTGACAGTTTTCATTTGAAGTCTGAAATATCTGCCACCTCTTTCACTTTTGACATCCAATCATGACTCAACCTGTATATTGAGTGTAATTACAAATGTAATCCCGAATTTATAAAGAGTCAGACAAATCTTATGTTTTTGTGTCCTTGAAATAAGAGCAGGATAATAATTTTTTTTCTGTGGTTGCGGAAGTTGCAATAATTTTGACAGTTTACATTTGAAGTCTGAAATATTTCACACCTCTTCACTTTTGACATCCAATCATGACACAACCTATATCTTGAGTGTAATTACATATGTAACCCCGAATTTATAAAAAGTCAAAGAAATATTACCTTTTTTTGTGTCCCTAAAATGAGAGCAGGATAATATTTATTTTTCTCTGTGGTTGCGGAAGTTGCAATAATTTTGACAGTTTACATTTGAAGTCTAAAATATTTCACACCTCTTCACTTTTGACATCCAATCATGACACAACCTGTATCTTGAGTGTAATTACATATGTAAACCCGAATTTATAAAAAGTCAAACAAATATTATGTTTTTTTGTGTCCCTAAAATGAGGGCAGAATCATTTTTTTTTTCTCTGTGGTTGCGGAAGTTGCAATAATTTTGACAGTTTGCATTTGAAGTCTTAAATATTTCACACCTCTTCACTTTCGACATCCTATCATGACACAACCTATATCTTGAGTGTAATTACATATGTAACCCCGAATTTATAAAAAGTCAGAGAAATATTATCTTTTTCTGTGTCCCTAAAATGAGAGCAGGATAATAATTTTTTTTCTCTGTGGTTGCGGAAGTTGTCATAATTTTGACAGTTTACATTTGAAGTCTAAAATATTTCACACCTCTTCACTTTTGACATCCAATAATGTCACAACCTGTATATTGAGTGTAATTACATATGTAACCCCGAATTTATAAAAAGTCAGAGAAATATTATCTTTTTCTGTGTCCCTAAAATGAGAGCAGGATAATAATTTTTTTTCTCTGTGGTTGCGGAAGTTGTCATAATTTTGACAGTTTACATTTGAAGTCTAAAATATTTCACATCTCTTCACTTTTGACATCCAATAATGTCACAACCTGTATATTGAGTGTAATTAAATATGTAACCCCGAATTTATAAAAAGTCAAACAAATATTACGTTTTTTTGTGTCCCTAAAATGAGAGCAGGATAATAATTTTTTTTTCTCTGTGGTTGCGGAAGTTGCAATAATTTTGACAGTTTGCATTTGAAGTCTAAAATATTTCACACCTCTTCACTTTTGACATCCAATCATGACACAACCTATATCTTGACTGTAATTACATATGTAACCCCGAATTTATAAAAAGTCAGAGAAATATTATCTTTTTCTGTGTCCCTAAAATGAGAGCAGGATAATAATTTTTTTTCTCTGTGGTTGCGGAAGTTGTCATAATTTTGACAGTTTACATTTGAAGTCTAAAATATTTCACACCTCTTCACTTTTGACATCCAATAATGTCACAACCTGTATATTGAGTGTAATTAAATATGTAACCCCGAATTTATAAAAAGTCAAACAAATATTACGTTTTTTTGTGTCCCTAAAATGAGAGCAGGATAATAATTTTTTTTTTCTCTGTGGTTGCGGAAGTTGCAATAATTTTGACAGTTTGCATTTGAAGTCTAAAATATTTCACACCTCTTCACTTTTGACATCCAATCATGACACAACCTATATCTTGAGTGTAATTACATATGTAACCCCGAATTTATAAAAAGTCAGAGAAATATTATCTTTTTCTGTGTCCCTAAAATGAGAGCAGGATAATATTTTTTTTTCTCTGTGGTTGCGGAAGTTGCAATAATTTTGACAGTTTACATTTGAAGTCTAAAATATTTCACACCTCTTCACTTTTGACATCCAATAATGTCACAACCTGTATATTGAGTGTAATTACATATGTAACCCCGAATTTATAAAAAGTCAAACAAATATTACGTTTTTTTGTGTCCCTAAAATGAGAGCAGGATAATAATTTTTTTTTCTCTGTAGTTGTGGAAGTTGCAATAATTTTGACAGTTCAAATTTGCTGTTTCAATATCTGCAAGATAATACAAAATTTAAAGTTTTTGAATAAACCTCTTTCAATATTGACATCCAATCATAACACATCCTGTATATTGAGTGTAATAACATAATATGTAACCCCAAACTTACAATAAGTCTGTTCGAAAAATAAAGTATTTTTTTATCAGTGTTATCATTGATTTTTGATCATGAATTTAAATTTTTTTGGGATAATTAATGATGACACATAATATACTACGCCAATACTTAAATACGTGCAAATATTTTCTGCTGTTGAAATCTTCATAAAACTTTCCTAAGAAAAAACCTCAAGGTACCTCCATTCCTTCATATTTCCCGAATTACCCGTTCAGACTATTGTTAAAATCGATAGTCCATTCAGTACCCTTCATACAGGAACCCATAAATGTCATCAACATGATAAGATGGTCGGATACAAAATTCTACGAATTTTGGAAAATTTCAGTCCACCCCCCTAACGGCCAATTTCGAAGGGGGCAGGTAGTTCGAGTCGGTCCGAAATTCAGTTGAGTTTTCAGCCTTATCGAATAGGTTGTCTCGACGCAAACGTTTCGGGTCGCGATAAAGTGTTCGAATATCGCGAAAAGTAAAATTTTTGTGTTCTCGTGTGTGTGATTGAGCAAGGAAGTTTATTTTCTTGGGGTAAATATGAATAAATAGGTTAATTATAACTGGCAACGTCGGACGAATATGACAGATGTGATACATCTGATCTACTGTGTGACAGAAATGTCAAAATTAACCTCAATTTCCGATTCTTTTGATTAGTTGGATACTGCTTTTCGCTCGATTGGAAACATAATTTAAATAAAAAAGAAACAGGGTGAAATAAATAGGTTTCATAAATTGATATGTCCACCAATATAACTGAAAGAACGGTTTTAAGTCTTCAACAACGTTTGAATTTGATTTTAGATAATGTGAGTACAATTTTCAGTTTGTTCTTGTTCCCTCGGTATTTAGCCAATCTTTCGTAATGATAAAGCATACACACCTTTTGAATAAATAAGGGTTTGTCATCAATATACCTACGAGATAAATCCAATTCATATTACAAAAGGCTGAAGGTTCTTCTTAGCGCCTACCTCTGATTTTGATGATTTCATTCGTGAATACACTTCTTGATAAGAAATCGAATAGTTCCAGTCACAATATCAGGAAACTTATTGTTGGGCAAAATTTTTTGAATTGCCTCGAAAATAATTAAATTCTGACATCTCAATGTCAGTTTGATTGGAAATTGACAACTTCTATCGGAAATACCAACTACCAACATAATTCCATGAATGATTCGAATATCAAATGGAATATCTTCTTCTTTCGAATTTCGGCCCATCTCATTATGTTGAATTATGAGGGAAACCGTCAATTTTCTTATTAAAATGTTCAAACTTATATTTGTTAACCATACCATATTTCAAAATTTAGTAATTTTCGCGATCCTCAATTTTGAATTAATGACATAAGATAGGAACTTTTAGTGTCTTATGTTGGTAGTTCTTCCTCAAATATTGTTAAACTTTATTGACATGTGTTTAAAATTTGGGGAAAATGTCATTATTGAACAATTTTAATGCTACTTTCAACAAATAACATCACATAATTTAGGAGTTTCCTAAAGTAGAAAATGGCACCATTCGGTTGTTCCTTCAGAAATGAATCTACGAAAAAATCATCAATGAGATCTGAGGTGGTCACTATAGTTAACACAAGCAAAAAAAATTACGAAAAGCACTGCCGTGAAGGCAGGAGCTTTTGAGCGCTCGTACATGCACCTTGTAGGTAGATTCGCATTTTCCAGTTTTAGAAACCAATTGAAGGAATTTTTGACAGCTGTCAAAAAAATTCTGAAACTTAGGCGAAACTCCAGACTTCATGTCAGTGCTTCAGCTGATCAATTTTGTTTCGATAATTCGCTAGAATTTTCTACGGTATCTATGGTCTTGGTGATGTGGTCTGGACTTTGAATACATTATTCCTCAGCTAGATGCATAATTTCATTCCAATCCGATCAGTAGTTCCGAAACTATCTGGAAAAAAATATTTTGAACGGCCATATTTACGGAACCCCTAGTCTCATTTTGCTTATTGATGAACGTGACCGCGATATTCGCGATCCAAACCCACCCTGAAAATTTCAAGTTCCTAGGCCTTTCCGTTCAAAGAGTTACAATTTTCTATGGTTTCTATGGTTCTGGTCATGCGATCTGGACAAAATATTGCTTCAATATATTATTCTCGATTAAAATACAAAATTTCATCTCGATCGAACCCGAAGTTTCGAATTTATCGAGAAAACAAAATTTCAAACGACCGTATTTACGGAACCCCTTGTATAATGTTGCTCATAGATGAACGTGATCACGACATTCGAGATCCACACCTATCCTGAAAATTTCAAGTCCCTAGGCATTTCCGTTCAAAAGTTACAATTTTCTATGGTTTCTATGGTTCTGGTCATGCGATCTGGACAAAATTTCGCATGTAGCTAAAACACCTCATTTTCCATCTGAGTGCAAAATTTCATCTCGATCGAATCTGTAGTTTTCAAGTAATCAGGGAAACAAAACTTTGAACGGCCATATTTACGGAACCCCTGGTGGAATTTGGCCCATTAACGAACTTAACCGAGGCATTTGGGATCTGAACCTACACTGAAAATTTCAAGTCTCTAGGTTGATCCGTTCGAGAGTTATCGTGCTTACGGCCGGACGGACGGCCGGACGGACGGACGGCCGGACGGACGGACGGCCGGACGGACGGACAGACTCGAATTTTCCGACGGATTCGTCATCAGTGAGTCGAACATAGTCGATTGAGACCATTTTCGGCTCAAAATTCGAAAAATACAGACATCGTGACGAAATGATATAGCCCTCGTGTAAGTAGTACGAGCGCTCAAAAAACGTGGACTACACAATCTGAAAAAATATCCAGAAAAACCTATTCAAACTGCAATGAACTTCACCTGTCTCATGCTTTTCGAACAAAATAAATAACAAAATTTTTTTAGGTTTTGAGAATTTAGAGGTTATATTCACGTCAACCATCAAGAAATGTCATCTATTGACACTTAGAATTTATCGTTTTGAGTGAAACTTAACCTAGAAATAGTGCCCGTGCAATCAAATTGACAATTAAAGTTAAACTCAAAGATAACCTGAATACTTAATCAAAATTCACAATTGAAGAATGAATTTCGAAACTTCTGAAGGAATAATTCAATGAATAACTACAAAAAAACACAAGTGAACACCCTTGCACTATATTTATCTAACCTCTGAGAGAATTTCCATCAAGGAAAGATTTTTCATCGATTTCCTCAAATTTATATAAAATGAAATTATTCTAAATATTGAGCAATGATTAAGTTGGGTTTCTTTCGAGTTATTCGCGACCAAAAACAACAAGTTGCAGACCTTCTTTTCAATCTTGGAATTATTCAAAATGGTGCCTTGAGAATTTTCCAGGGGCAAAAGAAAAATTACTCTTTCTTCAATTCGGATTACTCGAAGTATACCAATTATCCATCTAAAAGGTGCATGTCTAACATCGTAATCCTATAAATTATTGACACTTAATCCCTAGGCTCTGGAAATTGACATGTTTTCCCGACTTTCCCAAGGAAATTGAACCGAACGTACATCGTTTCCAGACGCCGGAAAAAGAACACTTAAATCCATCTCCTGAATATCTGTCACTCGAGAAAATAAGAATCTTTTTCGACAGTCGAAAATTACTAAATGGGAAACACGATTGGAAAATGAACTAACAGGTCGTTATCGGGAAATTGAATGGGTACTGATAAGATTTTCCACGAAATTTTCAAGTCGAAAACCACACAGTAACTAGTACATCTACCGAATCGAAAAAAAACCGATCGTATCCACTCATTTCTTCGAATAAAAAAAAACGTGGAAAACTCTACCACCCCGGAAAAATTCTAGGAAAAACAGATTCAAGACTCACCCCAACTTTGGTTTTATTTGTCTAGTTTTTCTCAGGGACGACTACATTTAGTCTGGTTAAAATGGCTGTCTCTCTAAATGGGTCACAACTAGACTCTCAAGTGTGCGCGGTGAAAATTGATTTTATTGTGGAAAATCTAGTGGGTGGAAAGCGCAGGTTCGCGGAAAATGCGAGTGTGTAGGAGGCGGCATCTAGGGTAGCCTTTAGCATCAATACCAACTCAAAATTTTCTCGAAGTATCAATCCACAATTTGAATACTTCCTTTAGAATTAAACTGGTCAGGGGGATGTAATGAAATAATTCTTCGAATAAAGCTCTTGAAAAATATATTTCCTTCGCAAAATATCATTTCACGAGTTCTTCACAAAAATTTGAGTAACCTCCTCCTATTACAAAATGCTCAAATACAAGGGAGGACCAGTGGGGGTCATCTCATAATTCTTGGTTGGGTAGTTTTCCCTCAATATTGTGTTTCAATTGATCCCTCCATTTTTCGCCTATAAATAAATTAATGGAGCGGTTTTAAAAATAAGAGGATCAATGCCGGATAGCCACTGTGTTCGTCCTCCTGTCACTGAGTATATATTATGTAAAATAATATATTTTTGTATTAATTCCAAAGTATTCAATCATAATGATATTAATTATTATTATTATTATTTATTAATTTTTGTATGATTTCAGATAAATTCAACTTTCAACTCTCTTATCACTATGGGAAGAAGAAGAAGCAGGTGAGTTCTATTTCCTCCGAAATTACCAGTAAGATTTATTTTAATTGAACTTAAATCTCTCCGAATTGTAACGGTTGAAAAAATAAAAACCAGAAGAAATTCCAATATATCATTCATTGTTTCCATATTTCGGTATTTCTCTTTATAAATTCAGTTGTAATCTTTTTATTGCCTTCTTTTGATCTTTCCCTTATCTCGTCGATTTACCTACAGTTAGCCACCCATAAAAATATTCGCCGAATAGATAGAATTGTACCTACTCTCTTTTATACCTACCACCTTTTGTGCCTATTTCTACGAAAAGCAGGACGGGTGGGGGAAATACCGGAAAGCGGGTATGTCCAGAAATGGTTGACAGTTTCCGTTGAGTTGTCGTGTTAGTTCATCCAAACCGCTTCCGGAACCTATCCCAGTTCTTTGACAGTTTTCTTCAGGGAAAAGGTGATGTTTCTCCATTCTATATTCTTACCATAGATATATTCCTTCATCTCTGATTATTTCAATAACTGCGCCTCGAAAACCACGGATACCAACCATTGTGTTAGAGAAAATAAAATAAAAATTATTTCCCCACATTAATACGAGATTTTCTGGTTTGTGTGGACACATTATTAAGGCAATTACTTCCCACAAATAACGATATTTCAGAAAAGCTCCGAATTCAATTCACAAAATCAATGAGTTCACTCTGATGATAATAGTAAATTTTTCCCAAACTTCCTGTATATAATACCAAACAATGTTATTGAAGGGGTATAAGGCTCACTAATATATTCCACCTAACGTTTTATTATCAATCAAATAAATTTATTGTTAGTTGATTCATCAAAAATAAATTCAAGAAATATTAGATTTCTTTTCATATTAATAGTGCACCCTGTATATATGTTCATATGAACATTTAGCTGTAACATACACTGAGACCCTTCAAAATACAAGGATATTCTTCATTATATAAAATTTCATTATCATTATGAAAATATAAAATGAAAAAATTGAATATGTAGGTACCTACTTTATTTTGAAAAACTCAAAATATGTGTTGACACTTCTCTTTTACTTATGAATAGGAGTTAATATTTGCTGCCACTTTTAAATCGATAACAATGTTCAAAAGACTTCTTAAATCTGTTTTACAAAAAGCTAAAATGCCTCAACGACTAAGACTTCACTATATGCACTTCAACAACTCTTTATTATTTATTTTATAGCATTTCTATCGGTCTATATCATTTAAAAAAATTACGAGAAGCACTGCCGTGAAGGCAGGAGCTTTTGAGCGCTCGTACATGCACCTTGTAGGTAGATTCGCATTTTCCAGTTTTAGAAACCAATTGAAGGAATTTTTGACAGCTGTCAAAAAAATTCTGAAACTCAGGCGAAACCCAGAATTCATGTCAGTGCTTCAGCTGATCAATTTTGTTTCGATAATTCGCTAGAATTTTCTACGGTATCTATGGTCTTGGTGATGCGGTCTGGACAAAATTTCGCACGTAGTTTGAATACATTATTCCTCAGCTAGGTGCATAATTTCATTCCAATCCGATCAGTTGTTCCGAAACTATCTGGAAAAAAATATTTTGAACGGCCATATTTACGGAACCCCTAGTCTCATTTTGCTCATTGATTAACGTGACCGCGATATTCGCGATCCAAACCCACCATGAAAATTTCAAGTTCCTAGGCCTTTCCGTTCAAAAGTTACAATTTTCTATGGTTTCTATGGTTCTGGTCATGCGATCTGGACAAAATATTGCTTCAATATATCATTCTCGATTAAAATACAAAATTTCATCTCGATCGAATCCGTAGTTTCGAATTTATCGAGAAAACAAAACTTCTAACGACCGTATTTACGGAACCCCTTGTATAATGTTGCTCATAGATAAACGTGATCACGTCATTCGAGATCCACACCTATCCTGAAAATCTCAAGTCCCTAGGCATTTCCGTTCAAAAGTTACAATTTTCTATGGTTTCCATGGTTCTGGTCATGCGATCTGGACAAAATTTCGCTTGTAGCTAAAACACCTCATTTTCCATTCGAGTGCAAAATTTCATCTCGATCGAATCTGTAGTTTTCAAGTAATCAGGGAAACAAAACTTTGAACGGCCATATTTACGGAACCCCTGGTGGAATTTGGCCCATTAACGAACTTAACCGAGGCATTCGGGATCTGAACCTACACTGAAAATTTCAAGTCTCTAGGTTGATCCGTTCGAGAGTTATCGTGCTTACGGCCGGACGGACGGCCGGACGGACGGACGGCCGGACGGACGGACAGACTCGAATTTTCCGACGGATTCGTCATCAGTGAGTCGAACATAGTCGATTGAGACCATTTTCGGCTCAAAATTCGAAAAATACAGACATCGTGACGAAATGATATAGCCCTCGTGTAAGTAGTACGAGCGCTCAATAAGTATTTCAGTCAATAAAACGTTTATTTTTCACATAATCACCAACGGACACAAACATAGAAATAATCAACCAGTATAACCTCAATCTGAATCCTCTTAAACTTCAGGATTCAGAAGTTGATGAACATTCACAAAATCGAATGCGCTTCGAAAATAACAGCCACATTTTCATCGCCCGAATTTTTGTATGCCAAACTCCAAAAATTCGTGAATATCAACACCTGTTTTTTTCGCAACGTAACCACAATATCTCCGCAACTTCTCCTACAGCCCTCTGGCGGCGACAGCCTGTACCCAATTTCACCGTCGATTTGAACGATCAATTTAACATTTTCCGAATCAACTAATTCCAATTTTTTGTATCCAGGAAAATTATAGCTTTTAGCCCAAATCAACCAGTTGTATTGTACTGGTGATAAATGTTTTGGTGCCGAATCGGGCATTGGAACGATCCCTCTGAAATATTTCATGCTCTCGTAATCGCAATTTTGAAAATGCACGAAGAAATCTTTGAAGAGCGATATTTTCCTCAAGATTTTACCCACGTTCCCTTCTTTTTCCATCATGTTGGTCTCCAATGCACATGGGAAAGACGACAAGAAGTCTTCATTTTGAAAAAAACTGTTCCACAAATACTCCACTGTGGGAAACCCTTCATAATCTAAAATTACAGGTTTCTGTACCTCCATGTAGAATTCTTCTAGGTCGTCGTAGTTCAAACGGTCCAAAATATCTACGTTTCTCAAATTCTCGCAAAAATTGCAGTTTGGTATGAAATTATACGATAAATCTTTCTGCCACCATTTCGAAACTAGGCATTCTTGATTCTTGAGATGACTCCAGTCGTAAAATGGTTTAATTTGGACTAGAAACATTCTTGAAAGTGCTAAGACGTACCACCAACCAAACTCTGTTTTTACCAGCATGTTGAAGATGAAGAATACTGAAAGTACAACCAATACGTATTTTTTTATGGTTCTCTTCTTTTCTTTCAGCAGTGGTTCGAAAATCTGACGGATTTCTTCTTCTTCGAAGTTCTTCTTCTTCAAATATTTGTAGAATTCGATGAGTTCTTCGTCGAGTCGTTCGAAAGTTGACTTTTTCTTTGTTACTTGTTTCATCTACAAAATAAGGTTTATTATTGTCACTTAGTTTGTTCTATCCGTAATTCACGAAATATCTCAGATCATTCTCAAAAATCGATTTGCACTTCGAAACCATAGACGAATAATTAATTTTATTATTCGTCTACGTTCCAAAACCATATTCAAAACTCGATAACTCGCGAACCATCAATTGTTTTCATATTTGATCCCTCGATTTTCAACCTTCGAAATTCATGGATCGGATATTTGAGATAGGGCAATTCAAATAGAAACTGATTTTTGTAGCAAATTTCATGCAATTTTTTATTATAGTTAACAAAAAAAATCTCGACTGGGGGGTGGGGGTAATATTATCTGGAATTCATTGGTTCATGGTTAATGTGAAAGTCTTTTTCACACATACAATCACGAGTCCTCATAAATACTGCACTTGGTTACCTCAATATAGGAAAATCTCGAGTTTCCTCAACTTTCACTATCTCAAATCAAATTAACGGTATGAATGGTTGCTTAGTTAACCAACAGGTTGTTTTAAACTGATCGTATCTGACAGACTCTCACATATTGATTTTTAAATTTGGCATGAACTCCCGCTTTCGATAAATTGATATTGAAAAACGGCCCTAGTGACATCTGGCGAAATTCACTCTAACTATCTAACAACTATTAGGAGAAGCAACGGAATCCGCGATCTTTAGAGTAGGAGTACTAATCCCATCCCTTTTCTACGATGCCGAACTTGATATCTAAAATGATTACTTAACTTTTATCAACGTATATTAATTTTATGGAGACATTTTGGATAAAAATTCAACAGAAATAAATTACAGCATAAATAAATCGAATTGCCGATCTTACTCCAAACTAGATCGGGTGTTTTCAGACACCGATGGGCGATGATCGTCGGTTACGCGTCTTTCGCGAGCTGCCAGAGAACGCGCCATTGGATAGGCCCATTTCTATGACGCAGTCGCAAATAGGTTATGTCAATTGTGACATTAGCTGCCTGGCATATCTGCTAAGCAGACTTTAGATATCATCGAATTCCTAAATCAAACAAAAAAAATTCTAGAATTTCTTTCAAATACTCAATACAACAACAATTTCAGCTATTCTTCCGCGTTATTTCAAATACCTTCGTGTTGTCCTGTGATCGAAAATTGCCGAATTCGTTACGTCACTGAGCCATTTTGAAAATCTTTGTTTGGTATCGAAATAACTTGGTGTGTGCGGAAGTTTTCGTATCGAAAACTTCGTTAACTTGTTTCTGAGAAGTGTTCCTGGGAAAATTTTCAAAATTCCTGTCCCCACGAAAAGCAGAGACCATACCGCGCCGAACGGTTGTGGTGAGATGAACAGCAAACGAAATAAACGGGGTCCAGTAAGGTTAGTACTTTAACTTCCCCATTTTGAATTATCAAAACATGAAGAACCGATTGATTGTTGTCATTCCGTGGATTTGTGAGATTTCGAAGGTGTTTTGTGCCGAAATTTTCGTTTTGTTGGTGGAATTTCGTTTTCATGTTTCGTTTATTACCGAATTCTATGTCGAGTTTGCTTTGTCAAATTATAGGTCATTGTCATTTCCTTCTGTTAATTTTTTTGCCAATAGGTGCATATCAATTAGCTCCCATCAGTACGGTGAAATGTCGAAAGAATTTTTTTTGGATCATTGCAATGGATGTGTATTTCGTCAATGAACAGGGTGTGTTGACTAATTAATTTTTTGGAATTTATTACTGTCACTCAAATTATCCAATAAGTATTAACGATACCCTTCAGTTGTTAGTGTTGTTGTTAATTGGTTTTTATTAAATTCGAGGTAATGTTTTCACAGAAATGTCTATCTTATCGTATTCGAGAATCGTCTCCACCTGATGTTGGAAAACGGCAAATTCGAGGAATCAATTTTCGGTTACGTTATTTCCGAAAAATCTGCGAACCTTCTGTTGCATTCATTTGCATTTTTGTTGCCAATACAATGGTCGTTCCAAAGTTCCATCGCAAGGTCATAAAACTTACCTTCCTCTCCCGTGCAATGCATGTTATAAACCTATTGTTATCAGGATTTTAGGAAATGCGCCAAACGCAACTTTCTACCTGCCCTAGGGGAAGAAGTTGCTCTCGGAACTGATAAGAGAGACGCACACTTTTTCTTCGAATTTTTGGCGCGAGTGGTAAAACGAGAACTATTTTGTGTTCTGTGGTTATTTGTTGGTTGTTTGGAGGTGATTTGTGGATCACGAAAGGATTTATTGGAACTCGTTGATTTTCTCAAAAGCTTGTAATATTAGATACTTTAATAACTACAATAATACCTATCGTATCGACGATTTTTAAACAGTGTCGTCTCTATGAATGACATTAAGGGTGCTTCACATTTGCGCTATTGTGACCACGTGGTCTTATCTGTCAACGCTCAAATTTATTCTATGATATCGATTACGTTATAAAAACCACAAACAAAACTGCTGTTTCAAGTTGATGTTCTTTCATTTTTCTTCGGTGTTCATTGAACAAGTTATAAATTGAATTTTTTTCCCGCCAAATGTTGCAGTGGACAAAAATTTGGATAAATATGGTGATTTTTAAAACAAGGCATAGGTACCAGGTGACATAAATACATTATAAAAGCACTGCCGTGAAGTCAGGAGCTTTTGAGCGCTCGTTCATCCACCTTGTGATTCGCATTTTCCAGTTTCAGAAAGAAATTGAAAAAAATTTTGACAGCTGTCAAAATAATTCTCAAACTTAGGCGAAACTCCAGACTTCACGTCAGGTAGTGGCAGTGGTTTAGCTGACCAATTTGTTTTCCATAATAGGGAAAAATCACGTACCGCTAGATGGCGCTGATAATCAGAGATATCGGACCGAATGATGGTCTTTCATAACAAGTAAATTTAGTAAATCAGATATTTTTCTATAAGATGCTTGTGAAAGTCGAGACATTTTCGATGATTATGTGGATGAACGTGAATGTGATAGCAAATGAGCACCATATAATAGAAAATTATTGAACTTACGATAAAGAAAAATCATCTTTCAGGAAGTGCTTGCTGCAAAGCATCATATTCTTTGAGATACGTTTCCCAATCTTCGAGATTGTCTGCCATTTTTTAACTGACTTGGGATTCAACGGGAATTTATGCAAAGAAATTCCAGAAGAACTATGTAATTGTTCATGAATTATCATCTGAATATATCACGTTCGATACATAAATGACTCAAAATCATACAAATAGTTCACACCTTTCCTATATGAACACACATACGTTAGTTTGTTGTTCATCACTCGGGTAGTTCAAACGATTGAAAGTAGATGTCGCCCACTCCGTGATTTTTCCGTATTCCATAAAATTCTCTACGGTATCTATGGTCTCGGTAATGCGATCTAGACAAAATTTCGCACGTAGTTTGAATATATTATCCTTCAGCTATGTGCAAAATTTCATTCCAATCCAATCAGCAGTTTCAGAATTATCAGGAAAAAAATATTTTGAACGGCCATATTCACGGAACGCCTTGTCTAATTTTGCTCATTGATGAACGAGACCGCTACATCACGATCCAAACCTACCCTGAAAATTTCCCCTAGGCCTGTCATTCCGAAAGTTATTATTTTCTATGGTTCTGGTCATGCGATCTGGACAAAAGATAGCTTTAATATATCATTCTCCATTGAAATACAAAATTTTGTCTCAATCGAATCCGCGGTTTCGAAATTATCGAGAAAACTTAATTTCAAACGACCGTATTTACGGAACCCCAAGTATAATTCTGCACATTGAGGTACGTGAACGCGACATTTCAGATTCACACCTATCCTGAAAATTTCAAGTCCCTAGGCCTTTCCGTTCGAAAGTTCTGATTTTCTATGGTTCTGGTCATGCGATCTGGAGAAATGAAGCTCGAATATATCATCCTCCATTATTATACAAAATTCTGCTCATTGATGAACGTGACAGCGACATTCGCGATCCACACTATCCTGAAAATTTCAAGTCCCTAGGCGTTTCCGTTCGGAAGTTACAATTTTCTATGTTTTCTATGGTTCTGGTCATGCGATCTGGACAAAATTCCACATGTAGCTTGAACACCTCATTTTCCATTTGAGTGCAAAATTTCATCTCGATCAAATCTGTCGTTTCGAAGTAATCAGGAGAACAAAACTTTGAACGGCCATATTTACGGAACCCCTTTCGGAATTTGGCCCATTAACGAACTCAACCGAGGCATTCGGGAATTGAACCCACACTGAAAATTTCAAGTCTCTAGGTTGTTCCGTTCGAGAGTTATCGTGCTGACAGACGGACAGACTTGAATTTTCTGACGGATTCGTCATCAGTGAGTCGAACTCTGTCGATTGAGACCATTTCCGGCTAAAAATTCGAAACATACAGACATCGTGACGAAATGATATAGCCCTCATGTAAGTAGTACGAGCGCTCAAAAAAACTCGGGTTCAGAAACATTGAGTGTAATGATGCCAAGTATCCAGAAAAACAAAATTAAGGATGAATTTATACTGAGAAATAAACGATTCTCATCTAATTACTAAGGATTATTTTTGTATATGTTCATTCAATTTTTGAGAGGACATAAATCTTCACCAAAACAACGTCAATAACCTCCAAAACATGTATCATTTTGACCTTGGAGCATAGAGCTTTTATTCCTCTCTGTGGTAATTGAAAAATTGATGACATCTGTGTACATTTATATTTTCTGTGATGTTCGAAATGTTCTTGACGGTTATGTTTTCATCACGTGACTTCGGGGCTTCCCTCAATTCCTCACGTAGCATCAACCGCAAATAGAGCACAATGGTCTATTCATTTATTTTGATTAGTGAGTCATTTCGTTATCGACATTATCTATTCGTTGATATATTCTTTATTCGACATCGACTTTCGAGATTTATAGCGAATTAAATGCAACTTGATATTTCATTAAATTAATCGGGTTGTGAACCGCATTTAACGTTCTCGATTAGGTTTAAGATTGAGATCTTCCAATATTTACATGGGTTTGCATGTCGCTCAGGGTCAGGCGTGGGAGTGTCTAGTCCTGAATGCTGTTTTGAGTGGATAAATATTTATGGACTAATTTTATATATAGAAGAGAGATCGAAAACAGCGATTATATGCATTTTGAATGAAAGGTATGAGGTTAAGTTAGGTTAGTTTCATAACGACTATAGATGGCGCTAAGAATGACCATAGAAATTAACTATAAATGTCATGTTATTTGTTTGGATTATTATTTAGAAACTTTGCTAATTATATATTAAGTTTTTGAATACCATTGCATTCCTAAATTGTTTGAATTCATTCAATTCATTAATATCTCTCTACGCAACCTTCATGACGTAAATCATCACGTGATTGGTAATTTAAGCAAAAAAACTACGATTTGAGTTATTCCAAGGTGCTTGACGTCGCCTTAAACGTTCGCTTTGAGAGAGGAATCATCATTTCGTTTCTAAGTTCTAAGATCGAACATTTCCTCACAAGGTCGTTCTTGGTGCAAGGTACACATGCTACCTATAATAGCGAACACAAGGTTTAACTTTTTTTCGTAATATCCGAATTTAATGATGTAGGAAAGTCAATTTTACGTATATTTGTGAGGTTATGTCTCGTTATGTCAACGTAGTAACTATGGCAACGTTGGTTTGTTGTTGACTCAAGTTTCCTCTGTGGTTGATTTTTGGAACTTATATTTCAATTTTCGAATCGTTCTTTGAGCGCTCGTTCTACTAATTCCATTTCGTCACAATGTCTGTATTTTTCGAATTTTGCGCCGAAAATGGTCTCAATCGACAAGATGAAAAAATGAAATTTTGCACTCAGATGGAATATGACGTGTTCAAGCTACATGCGAAATTTTGCATAGATCGCAAAACCAGAACCATAGAAATTTATAACTTTCGAACGGAAAGGCCTAGGGACTTGAAATTTTCAGGATAGGTGTGGATCTCGAGTATCGCGGTCACGTTTATCAATGAGCGAAATTAAACTAGTGGTTACGTAAATATTGCCGTTCAAAATATTTTTTTCCTGATAATTCCGAAACTACTGATCGGAATGGAATTTCGCACATAGATGAAGAATAATGTATTCAAACTACGTGCGAAATTTTGCCCAAATCGCATCACCAAGACCATATAAACCGTAGAAGATTCTAGCGAATTATCGAAAAAAAAATCCCTATATTCCTGTAACAGCTGGTTCGGCATAATTGACAAAAAGCTGCTGTCATTTTTTTTGACAGCTGTCAAAAAATTTTTAATAGAAGATGGATATACGAGTGCTCAAAAGCTCCTGACTACACGTCAGTGCTCTTTATAATTTTTTTTTTGAACGTTTACGTTGAAACACAACGGTTACCTAGAAAAAGGTTGAAGTCATGTTATGTTTTTAACTTTGTCTGCAGATTGAAGTCGATAATCTGAAAATAATGGCATGAATGGGTTGTTAGACTTTATCATCCCTTGGGTGTTGATTCATTTTGTTAATGCTTTAGTCATTCTTCATATCTCTTTTTGAGTTCGTAAATTGTTAAATACCTATTAGAAATTCAATATGGTTATCTTGGTGATCATTAAGGTCTATTTTTCTTAGTTTTTGTCTTTTGTCTGCTCTTTCCCATAACTTTGTTGAGTAGATTTGACATGCGGTACTATTTTTCTTATCTTTGTTTCTTCAAAAACCATCAATAATGTTCCTACAAATTGAGTTTGGTACATATTTGAACTGTATTTTGTTTGTGGTAATCCTTCTTGCTCTTTGAAATATTCCCTGAAATTATTGAGTTCTCATGAAGTACCACCTGTATTCATCGTATATACCTATGTACTTCTGTTTTTTTGTTTAGTGTGATGATTATTATCCTAAAAGTGAACTTATATAGTTGTTGTTTTTCCATTTCAGTACTAATGTTTAATTATCAAATTTGATTTTCAGGACCCAAAGGAATCGGTCTGTAACTGCGGAAGGTGTCTACGGCAACCTCCATTTTATGCACACAGCGACTGCCCAGGTGGGAACTATTGTTAGGTTGAAGACAAGGGGAGAAGACGTTTGGGAAGGTAAGCAAAAATGCCATAACCGCGGTCGTGTGATTTCCTTCATAAATTTTCATATTAAAGGAGGAATATTAACTAAAACAATAATTTCAACAACAGAAACAATGATTCGGTAAATTCAATATAAACACGATGGAGTTAACTCTTGGTCGATGAATGCAATATTGAATTTGCAATCATGAAAAGAAAATTGATTCTGTCCTTTGCTATATTCCAATTAGTTATCATTAATTCAACTAGACTCACACTCTCAAGCAATGTTCAAATCTTACTAGCATTGAACCTGTCCACCCTCCAAATCTTCTCGAGCTGTTTCTGCTATCGTTGAATCCAACATGGATTTGTAAGGATAAACTCTCACTAACAAAACTTCGTTTTTTCAGGCATCCTGAAGACCTTCTCGAGCAGTTTCGACGTGGTGCTGGAAGTGGCGACCCTGATCGGCAAGAACGACAGTCCGAACGCCACCGGCCAGATAGGCACGCTGGTAGAAAGGCTGATATTCCCGATAAACGACATCGTGAGCATCTCCGTGAAGGACGTCGATCCGACGTACGCCACGAGGGACACCTTCCAGACGGACTCGGCGATATCGGCGAGATTGAACGGAGCCAATCGCGAGGACAGGGAGCTGGAACCTTGGGAGGGCGAGTTGAACGGGACCGACACACCCTTGGAGTTGGACAGCACGGCGAACGGATGGGACGCGAATGATATGTTCAAGAAGAACGAGTTGGAATACGGCGTTACCAGTACTTTCGACACTTCGTTGAGGGGATACACCGTGCAGTTGCAACATTCGGACAGTCCGGATTATAGGTGAGCGTCGGTGGGAGGGTTTTGGGGTGAATTGTCCGATTTAATGGGAAACCTTGACTTCCTGTCACATTCCTATGAAAACCAACTTATTACTTTCGCTACGTTGTGTTAAGAAGCTGAAGGAATTTTCGAAGGTAGTCATCGTTGAACGGTTATTTCGATATTGAACTATATTCACCAAAGCGTTGCAGTATGAGTATGCAATACTTGTTGGAGATTTTAATGTAAACAAGGTGAAAAATAAACAAATATCTAATTTCATCCAAAACAGTCACAACTATGCCCACATTCCTAATGGATAACAATCCAGATAGCACGCCAGACATCATAATGCACACTTCCAACCTGAAAAATAATGTGACAAAAGCTGAACTTATCCCAGATTTAGGGTCAGACCACTTTGCAATGATTATAGAATTAGATCTAGAAAAACCAACACAGGATGATCCGGTGAGCTTCACTTAGAATTTCAACAAGTGCAACATAAAGACAGTGAACATGGCGATAGAGGAATATATTGAACAAAACAGTGGTCATGAAATCAACGAAAAACATATTGAATCGTTTAATGTCAGAGACAATCAGAATCAATACTCCAACTATAAGACATACTTCCTTCATGAGCTACCGCCATACATAATAAAATTGATAAAGAACAAAAGGAAAATGTACAGAGAATACTCCAGGATTAAAAGCCCTAACAGAAAACAGAAACTAAATGAGTATAACAAATACATTCAAAAAAAAAATTGAGAAAAGCACTGCCGTGAATGCAGGAGCTTTTGAGCGCTCGTACATGCACCTTGTAGGTAGATTCGCATTTTCCAGTTTCAGAAATCAATTGAAGGAATTTTCGACAGCTGTCAAAAAAATTCTGAAACTTGGGCGAAACTCCAGAATTCATGTCAGTGCTTCAGCTGATCAATTTTTTTTCGATAATTCGCTAGAATTTTCTACGGTATCTATGGTCTTGGTGGTGCGATCTGGACAAAATTTTGCACGTAGTTTGAATACATTATTCCTCAGCTAGGTGCATAATTTCATTCCAATCCGATCAGTAGTTCCGAAACTATCTGGAAAAAAATATTTTGAACGGCCATATTTACGGAACCCCTAGTCTCATTTTGCTCATTGATGAACGTGACCGCGATATTCGCGATCCAAACCCACCCTGAAAATTTCAAGTTCCTAGGCCTTTCCGTTCAAAAGTTACAATTTTCTATGGTTCTAGTCATGCGATCTGGACAAAATATTGCTTCAATATATCATTCTCGATTAAAATACAAAATTTCATCTCGATCGAATCCGTAGTTTCGAATTTATCGAGGAAACAAAATTTCAAACGACAGTATTTACGGAACCCCTTGTATAATGTTGCTCATAGATGAAGGTGATCACGACATTCGAGATCCACACCTATCCTGAAAATTTCAAGTCCCTAGGCATTTCCGTTCAAAAGTTACAATTTTCTATGGTTTCTATGGTTCTGGTCATGCGATCTGGACAAAATTTCGCATGTAGCTAAAACACCTCATTTTCCATTTGAGTGCAAAATTTCATCTCGATCGAATCTGTAGTTTTCAAGTAATCAGGGAAACAAAACTTTGAACGGCCATATTTACGGAACCCCTGGTGGAATTCTGCCCATTAACGAACTTAACCGAGGCATTTGGGATCTGAACCTACACTGAAAATTTCAAGTCTCTAGGTTGATCCGTTCGAGAGTTATCGTGCTGTCGGCCGGACGGACGGACAGACTCGAATTTTCCGACGGATTCGTCATCAGTGAGTCGAACATAGTCGATTGAGACCATTTTCGGCTCAAAATTCGAGAAATACAGACATCGTGACGAAATGATATAGCCCTCGTGTAAGTAGTACGAGCGCTCAAAAATATAGTTTGAACGGCAATATTTACGGAACCCCTAGTCTAATTTGGCTCATTGATAAAAAGGATCGCGAAATTCGCGATCCGAACCTATCCTGAAAATTTCAAGTCACTAGGCCTTTTTGTTCGAAAGTTATGATTTTCTATGGTTTCTATGATTCTGATCATACGATCTGGAAGAAATGTAGCTCGAATATATAATTCTCAATTTAAATTCAAAATTTCGTCGAGATCGAATCCATAATTTTGAAATGATCAAGAAAACTGAATTTCAAACGGCCATATTTACGGAACCCCTAGTCTTATTTTGCTCATTGATACACGTGAACGCTACATTTACGATCCACACCTATCCTGAAAATTTCAAGTCTCTAGGCCTTTCCATTACAAAGTTATAATTTTCTATGGTTTCTATGGTTCTGGTCATGCGAGCTGGACAAAATTCTGCATGTAGCTTGAGTACGTAATTATCCATCTGGGTGCAAAATTTCACCTCGATCGAATCAGTAGTTTCGGAGTAATCAGAAAAACAAAATTTCGAGCGGCCATATTTACGGAACCCCTCGGCGAATTTTGCCCAATAACGAACTCAACCGCGGCATTCGAGATTCGAACCTACCCTGAAAATTTCAAGTTTCTAGGACATTCCGTTCGAGAGTTATCGTGTATACGGACGGCCGGCCGGACGGACGGACGGACAGACTCGAATTTTTCGACGGATTCGTCATCAGTGAGTCGAACATAGTCGATTGAGACCATTTTCGGCTCAAAATTCGAAAAATACAGACATCGTGACGAAATGATATAGCCCTCGTGTAAGTTGTACGAGCGCTCAAAAATGATTCATCAATATAGAGAACATACATGGGTAAGAACTTGTGACAAAATCAATGAAGCTAAAGGGAGATCATTTTATCAAGAAATCAAGAAGTTTTCAAAATATAAACAATATAACAAAATTCCAACTTTGATAGAAAATGGAAAATTATACTCTGAAGATTATGAGAAAGTAAAATTATTCTCAGAATATTATAAAAATGCCTTCAAATATGACAAAGATGATGACTTTGACAGATCACAGGAAAGGAGAGTTGACCAGTGGTATAAGAAGTTTTTTGCTCCCAAAAGAAAAACTCCAATAGAGGAAATAAAGATTGATAGAGAGACCTACTTTCAAATAATCCACAACTCCAAAAACAGTGCTCCCGGCGTAGACTACATCCCCTGGAAAATAATTGAAAACCTCAGCAATAAAATACACGACCATCTTATAAATATTTTCGAGAATTGCCTCTATCAGGAAATCTACCCGAATATATGGGAGAAAGGATGCATAATAGCAGTGCCTAAAGCAAACATGGACCACTCAAAACCAAAAAACTACAGACCGATAACCCTGCTGCCAGTCTTGGAGAAAATAATACAGATGAAATTATCAGAAAATCTTCAAGATAAACTTTCTATATTTAATTCGGTTTCCAAACTCAGAAATCAACAATCCATCCACTCATTATCTTTATTTTTAACACTCAAAATGCAACTTTGAAGAATTTTAAAACATCGGCAATCAGCCTTGATATAAATAAAGCTTTTGACAGTGTGTGGCACAAAGGTCTCTTGTTCAAACTGAACATGATGAAAACACCCAGATATCATAAGAGAATTCTTGGAAGATCGACAACTAGTGGTCGGAATAAATAACATTGTATCAAACATTTTTGTACCACATCAAGGTACTCCGCAAGGATCACCACTTTCACCGTTTCTATATAACATCTACTGTTCAGACATATTTAACCCTGATATGTTCTACAGTATGCAGACGACACCCTTTTGATTTCCCAAGGTAAGAAGTTGACGAAATGTTTAGAACAGCTACAAGAACAAATGGAGAGGATAGAAATATGGTTCCTTACTTGGAGATTGAAGCCAAATCCAACAAAATCCCAATTCATCGTGTTCAATCATAAAATAACAAGAAACTCTCCAACAATATCCATAAGTAGTAAGCAGAAACACACACAGCAGGCAATCAAATACCTCGGAGTCTATGTAGATAATAAAATGAATTTTAACCAACACACTAAGCAAATGAAGAAAAACAACATGCAGGGCAAAACACTGCTCGAAACTTGGAATCAAAAACCATGGTCTATCTGTTAAAAATGCCGCCGAGGTGTACAAGTCAATATGCTGACCAATTTTAGAATATGCCCACTCAATTTTAATCAATTGCAAAAACCCAGCTATTCAAAATATAGCAACAGCAGAAAGAATAGCACTGAGAACCATATCAAGAATAAGACATCCACATAATAGATTGTACAATCCACCCAACGAGCTATTATATGCAAGAACCAACATTCAACCAATTTTGGACAGATTTCAAAACTTAAACTCAAGATTCTATAGCAGACTGAAAGAAATACCAGACATCGTAAAACTCTACCACGAAGATCCCGTTAAGAATCCAACAAGAAAATTTCCTACAGCAACACTTCTTAGGAAACTAAGCCAACTAGATGGAAATTAATGATTTGATTGTTTATATGTATATATAAATGTTTGTTTTTTTTTTTTTTTAATATGGGTGTACAATTTTCTGAGCTGAAGGACCTAGGTCAATAGCTCTCTCTCTCTTGATATTGAATGTGAATCTGTCTTAACCTTTCCTTTCACGTTTCAGGGAAGCCGAAGCCAAGGCCAACCAGATAGCCAACGAGATCGAGAGCCAGCCGAGTCGCAAGGCGCGACTGGAACTGGAGAACGGCGACGAGGAGACAATCTACGCCGCGGTAGTTCGTCCCCCGAGCGAACCCAACGGCAAATACATCCCCCCCGCCAAGCGGAAGAACCAGAACGCCGGCAAGGTAGCGAGGACCAGCCCGCCGCCCACCACGCAGTGCTCGACTTCGAACAGCGCCCCCGTCGTGAACGCGATGCCGCCGCCGCAAGCCACGGCGTCCAAGGGCGCGCAGACCGTTCCGGTCGCCGCGTACGCGCAGCAGCCGGTCAACGTGCCCATGCAGCACATGCCGCCGCCGCAGGCCGTGCCGCCGCCCCAGAACCAGGTGCCGATGCAACAACAGCAGATGCCGGCGCCGGTGGTGCAGAGCCAGAACCACCAGCCCAGACAGAACCACAGTTATGGGAACAGACCGAAGGGTCAACACATGAATGGGGAGTCCAAACAGATGCTCAGGGGTCCCAGGAACGTGTACCAGGCGGGACCTCCGCCGAATCCTATACCGCAGGTGCAGCAGCAGCCTAATCCCCATCCGGTTCCCGTTTATCAGGGGGCCGAGATGCAGCCGAAGATGATAGAGGTGAACCATAGCAATCACAACAATAGGCATCATAGGGAGGACGTTAAGGATCTGCAGCAATTCTCGCAGGATTTCCAGTTGGGACCGAAAGAGGTGCAGCCTCAGGGACCTCCTCCTCAGCAACTAATAGTCGAACAGCAGGTAAAGTTTGTAGATGAATCCTTTGAAAGTAGTTCGGAGATCAGTTTCTGTTCTGGTCAGGCTTTTTTATTTGAGCTTACTGAGAGGCAGCAGTCTTGATTGTCAACATAAATGGACCCCAGTAATTCTTTTTCCTTTTTGGTTGATTCAAACCAAAGACCTTTGGATTATGCTTGGCTATTACTTTATCATCTTAACGACATTCAACTTTATCATGTTATTGCTATTACGTTAACCAACACAGTCAAATTAGATGATATTAGGGTAAAGAAAGGCCTTTCGCACATTTTAGAGCTTGGGCTAGTTTGGAGATCAGTTTCTGTTCTGGTCAGGCTTTTTTATTTGAGCTTTCTGAGACGCAGCTGTCTCAATTGTTTACCCAACATAAATGGAGTCAGTAATTATTTTTCCTTTTTGGTTGATTCAAACCAAAGACCTTTCGATTGGGCTTCGCTCCTATATCATCTTGCTGATATTCAACTTTATCATGTTATCGTCTATTACTTTAACCAACACAGTCAAATTAGATGATATTAGGGTAAAGAAAGGCCGTTCGCACATTTTAGAGCTTGGGCTAGTTCGGAGATCAGTTTCTGTTCTGGTCAGGCTTTTTTATTCGAGCTTAATGAGACGCAGCTGTCTTAATTGTTCACCCAACATAGATGGACCCCAGTCAGTAATTCTTTTGCCTTTTTGGTTGATTCAAACCGAAAAACTTTCGAATGGGCTTTGCTATTACTTTATCATCTTACAGACATTCAACTTTATCATGTTATCGTCTATTGCTTCAATCAACACGGTAAAATTAAATGATATTAGGATAAAGGAAGGCCTTTCGCACATTTTAGTGCTTGGGCTAGTTCGGAGATCAGTTTCAGTTCTGGTCAGGCTTTTTTATTCGAGCTTACTGAGACGCAGCTGTCTTAATTGTTTACCCAACATAGATGGACCCCAGTCAGTAATTCTTTTGCCTTTTTGGTTGATTCAAACCGAAGAACTTTCGACTGGGCTTTGCTATTACTTTGTCATCTTACAGACATTCAACTTTATCATGTTATCGTCTATTGCTTCAATCAACACGGTAAAATTAAATGATATTAGGATAAAGGAAGGCCTTTCGCACATTTTAGTGCTTGGGCTAGTTCGGAGATCAGTTTCAGTTCTGGTCAGGCTTTTTTATTCGAGCTTACTGAGACGCAGCTGTCTTAATTGTTTACCCAACATAGATGGACCCCAGTCAGTAATTCTTTTGCCTTTTTGGTTGATTCAAACCGAAAAACTTTCGAATGGGCTTTGCTATTACTTTGTCATCTTACAGACATTCAACTTTATCATGTTATCGTCTATTGCTTCAATCAACACAGTAAAATTAAATGATATTAGGATAAAGGAAGGCCTTTCGCACATTTTAGTGCTTGGGCTAGTTCGGAGATCAGTTTCAGTTCTGGTCAGGCTTTTTTATTCGAGCTTACTGAGACGCAGCTGTCTTAATTGTTTACCCAACATAGATGGACCCCAGTCAGTAATTCTTTTGCCTTTTTGGTTGATTCAAACCGAAAAACTTTCGAATGGGCTTTGCTATTACTTTGTCATCTTACAGACATTCAACTTTATCATGTTATCGTCTATTGCTTCAATCAACACAGTCAAATCAAATGATATTAGGATAAAGAAAGGCCTTTCGCACATTTTAGTGCTTGGGCTAGTTCGGAGATCAGTTTCTGTTCTGGTCAGGCTTTTTTATTTGAGCTTTCTGAGACGCAGCTGTCTCAATTGTTTACCCAACATAAATGGAGTCAGTAATTATTTTTCCTTTTTGGTTGATTCAAACCAAAGACCTTTCGATTGGGCTTCGCTCCTATATCATCTTGCTGATATTCAACTTTATCATGTTATCGTCTATTACTTTAACCAACACAGTCAAATTAGATGATATTAGGGTAAAGAAAGGCCGTTCGCACATTTTAGAGCTTGGGCTAGTTCGGAGATCAGTTTCTGTTCTGGTCAGGCTTTTTTATTCGAGCTTAATGAGACGCAGCTGTCTTAATTGTTCACCCAACATAGATGGACCCCAGTCAGTAATTCTTTTGCCTTTTTGGTTGATTCAAACCGAAAAACTTTCGAATGGGCTTTGCTATTACTTTGTCATCTTACAGACATTCAACTTTATCATGTTATCGTCTATTGCTTCAATCAACACGGTAAAATTAAATGATATTAGGATAAAGGAAGGCCTTTCGCACATTTTAGTGCTTGGGCTAGTTCGGAGATCAGTTTCAGTTCTGGTCAGGCTTTTTTATTCGAGCTTACTGAGACGCAGCTGTCTTAATTGTTTACCCAACATAGATGGACCCCAGTCAGTAATTCTTTTGCCTTTTTGGTTGATTCAAACCGAAGAACTTTCGACTGGGCTTTGCTATTACTTTGTCATCTTACAGACATTCAACTTTATCATGTTATCGTCTATTGCTTCAATCAACACAGTCAAATTAAATGATATTAGGATAAAGAAAGGCCTTTCGCACATTTTAGAGCTTGGGCTAGTTCGGAGATCAGTTTCTGTTCTGGTCAGGCTTTTTTATTTGAGCTTTCTGAGACGCAGCTGTCTCAATTGTTTACCCAACATAAATGGAGTCAGTAATTATTTTTCCTTTTTGGTTGATTCAAACCAAAGACCTTTCGATTGGGCTTCGCTCCTATATCATCTTGCTGATATTCAACTTTATCATGTTATCGTCTATTACTTTAACCAACACAGTCAAATTAGATGATATTAGGGTAAAGAAAGGCCGTTCGCACATTTTAGAGCTTGGGCTAGTTCGGAGATCAGTTTCTGTTCTGGTCAGGCTTTTTTATTCGAGCTTAATGAGACGCAGCTGTCTTAATTGTTCACCCAACATAGATGGACCCCAGTCAGTAATTCTTTTGCCTTTTTGGTTGATTCAAACCGAAAAACTTTCGAATGGGCTTTGCTATTACTTTGTCATCTTACAGACATTCAACTTTATCATGTTATCGTCTATTGCTTCAATCAACACGGTAAAATTAAATGATATTAGGATAAAGGAAGGCCTTTCGCACATTTTAGTGCTTGGGCTAGTTCGGAGATCAGTTTCAGTTCTGGTCAGGCTTTTTTATTCGAGCTTACTGAGACGCAGCTGTCTTAATTGTTTACCCAACATAGATGGACCCCAGTCAGTAATTCTTTTGCCTTTTTGGTTGATTCAAACCGAAGAACTTTCGACTGGGCTTTGCTATTACTTTGTCATCTTACAGACATTCAACTTTATCATGTTATCGTCTATTGCTTCAATCAACACAGTCAAATTAAATGATATTAGGATAAAGAAAGGCCTTTCGCACATTTTAGAGCTTGGGCTAGTTCGGAGATCAGTTTCTGTTCTGGTCAGGCTTTTTTATTTGAGCTTTCTGAGACGCAGCTGTCTCAATTGTTTACCCAACATAAATGGAGTCAGTAATTATTTTTCCTTTTTGGTTGATTCAAACCAAAGACCTTTCGATTGGGCTTCGCTCCTATATCATCTTGCTGATATTCAACTTTATCATGTTATCGTCTATTACTTTAACCAACACAGTCAAATTAGATGATATTAGGGTAAAGAAAGGCCGTTCGCACATTTTAGAGCTTGGGCTAGTTCGGAGATCAGTTTCTGTTCTGGTCAGGCTTTTTTATTCGAGCTTAATGAGACGCAGCTGTCTTAATTGTTCACCCAACATAGATGGACCCCAGTCAGTAATTCTTTTGCCTTTTTGGTTGATTCAAACCGAAAAACTTTCGAATGGGCTTTGCTATTACTTTGTCATCTTACAGACATTCAACTTTATCATGTTATCGTCTATTGCTTCAATCAACACGGTAAAATTAAATGATATTAGGATAAAGGAAGGCCTTTCGCACATTTTAGTGCTTGGGCTAGTTCGGAGATCAGTTTCAGTTCTGGTCAGGCTTTTTTATTCGAGCTTACTGAGACGCAGCTGTCTTAATTGTTTACCCAACATAGATGGACCCCAGTCAGTAATTCTTTTGCCTTTTTGGTTGATTCAAACCGAAAAACTTTCGAATGGGCTTTGCTATTACTTTGTCATCTTACAGACATTCAACTTTATCATGTTATCGTCTATTGCTTCAATCAACACGGTAAAATTAAATGATATTAGGATAAAGGAAGGCCTTTCGCACATTTTAGTGCTTGGGCTAGTTCGGAGATCAGTTTCAGTTCTGGTCAGGCTTTTTTATTCGAGCTTACTGAGACGCAGCTGTCTTAATTGTTTACCCAACATAGATGGACCCCAGTCAGTAATTCTTTTGCCTTTTTGGTTGATTCAAACCGAAGAACTTTCGACTGGGCTTTGCTATTACTTTGTCATCTTACAGACATTCAACTTTATCATGTTATCGTCTATTGCTTCAATCAACACGGTAAAATTAAATGATATTAGGATAAAGGAAGGCCTTTCGCACATTTTAGTGCTTGGGCTAGTTCGGAGATCAGTTTCAGTTCTGGTCAGGCTTTTTTATTCGAGCTTACTGAGACGCAGCTGTCTTAATTGTTTACCCAACATAGATGGACCCCAGTCAGTAATTCTTTTGCCTTTTTGGTTGATTCAAACCGAAAAACTTTCGAATGGGCTTTGCTATTACTTTGTCATCTTACAGACATTCAACTTTATCATGTTATCGTCTATTGCTTCAATCAACACAGTCAAATCAAATGATATTAGGATAAAGAAAGGCCTTTCGCACATTTTAGTGCTTGGGCTAGTTCGGAGATCAGTTTCAGTTCTGGTCAGGCTTTTTTATTCGAGCTTACTGAGACGCAGCTGTCTTAATTGTTTACCCAACATAGATGGACCCCAGTCAGTAATTCTTTTGCCTTTTTGGTTGATTCAAACCGAAGAACTTTCGACTGGGCTTTGCTATTACTTTGTCATCTTACAGACATTCAACTTTATCATGTTATCGTCTATTGCTTCAATCAACACGGTAAAATTAAATGATATTAGGATAAAGGAAGGCCTTTCGCACATTTTAGTGCTTGGGCTAGTTCGGAGATCAGTTTCAGTTCTGGTCAGGCTTTTTTATTCGAGCTTACTGAGACGCAGCTGTCTTAATTGTTTACCCAACATAGATGGACCCCAGTCAGTAATTCTTTTGCCTTTTTGGTTGATTCAAACCGAAGAACTTTCGACTGGGCTTTGCTATTACTTTGTCATCTTACAGACATTCAACTTTATCATGTTATCGTCTATTGCTTCAATCAACACGGTAAAATTAAATGATATTAGGATAAAGGAAGGCCTTTCGCACATTTTAGTGCTTGGGCTAGTTCGGAGATCAGTTTCAGTTCTGGTCAGGCTTTTTTATTCGAGCTTACTGAGACGCAGCTGTCTTAATTGTTTACCCAACATAGATGGACCCCAGTCAGTAATTCTTTTGCCTTTTTGGTTGATTCAAACCGAAAAACTTTCGAATGGGCTTTGCTATTACTTTGTCATCTTACAGACATTCAACTTTATCATGTTATCGTCTATTGCTTCAATCAACACAGTCAAATCAAATGATATTAGGATAAAGAAAGGCCTTTCGCACATTTTAGTGCTTGGGCTAGTTCGGAGATCAGTTTCAGTTCTGGTCAGGCTTTTTTATTCGAGCTTACTGAGACGCAGCTGTCTTAATTGTTTACCCAACATAGATGGACCCCAGTCAGTAATTCTTTTGCCTTTTTGGTTGATTCAAACCGAAGAACTTTCGACTGGGCTTTGCTATTACTTTGTCATCTTACAGACATTCAACTTTATCATGTTATCGTCTATTGCTTCAATCAACACGGTAAAATTAAATGATATTAGGATAAAGGAAGGCCTTTCGCACATTTTAGTGCTTGGGCTAGTTCGGAGATCAGTTTCAGTTCTGGTCAGGCTTTTTTATTCGAGCTTACTGAGACGCAGCTGTCTTAATTGTTTACCCAACATAGATGGACCCCAGTCAGTAATTCTTTTGCCTTTTTGGTTGATTCAAACCGAAGAACTTTCGACTGGGCTTTGCTATTACTTTGTCATCTTACAGACATTCAACTTTATCATGTTATCGTCTATTGCTTCAATCAACACAGTCAAATTAAATGATATTAGGATAAAGAAAGGCCTTTCGCACATTTTAGAGCTTGGGCTAGTTCGGAGATCAGTTTCTGTTCTGGTCAGGCTTTTTTATTTGAGCTTTCTGAGACGCAGCTGTCTCAATTGTTTACCCAACATAAATGGAGTCAGTAATTATTTTTCCTTTTTGGTTGATTCAAACCAAAGACCTTTCGATTGGGCTTCGCTCCTATATCATCTTGCTGATATTCAACTTTATCATGTTATCGTCTATTACTTTAACCAACACAGTCAAATTAGATGATATTAGGGTAAAGAAAGGCCTTTCGCACATTTTAGTGCTTGGGCTAGTTCGGAGATCAGTTTCTGTTCTGGTCAGGCTTTTTTATTCGAGCTTAATGAGACGCAGCTGTCTTAATTGTTCACCCAACATAGATGGACCCCAGTCAGTAATTCTTTTGCCTTTTTGGTTGATTCAAACCGAAAAACTTTCGAATGGGCTTTGCTATTACTTTGTCATCTTACAGACATTCAACTTTATCATGTTATCGTCTATTGCTTCAATCAACACGGTAAAATTAAATGATATTAGGATAAAGGAAGGCCTTTCGCACATTTTAGTGCTTGGGCTAGTTCGGAGATCAGTTTCAGTTCTGGTCAGGCTTTTTTATTCGAGCTTACTGAGACGCAGCTGTCTTAATTGTTTACCCAACATAGATGGACCCCAGTCAGTAATTCTTTTGCCTTTTTGGTTGATTCAAACCGAAAAACTTTCGAATGGGCTTTGCTATTACTTTGTCATCTTACAGACATTCAACTTTATCATGTTATCGTCTATTGCTTCAATCAACACAGTCAAATCAAATGATATTAGGATAAAGAAAGGCCTTTCGCACATTTTAGAGCTTGGGCTAGTTCGGAGATCAGTTTCTGTTCTGGTCAGGCTTTTTTATTCGAGCTTAATGAGACGCAGCTGTCTTAATTGTTCACCCAACATAGATGGACCCCAGTCAGTAATTCTTTTGCCTTTTTGGTTGATTCAAACCGAAGAACTTTCGACTGGGCTTTGCTATTACTTTGTCATCTTACAGACATTCAACTTTATCATGTTATCGTCTATTGCTTCAATCAACACGGTAAAATTAAATGATATTAGGATAAAGGAAGGCCTTTCGCACATTTTAGTGCTTGGGCTAGTTCGGAGATCAGTTTCAGTTCTGGTCAGGCTTTTTTATTCGAGCTTACTGAGACGCAGCTGTCTTAATTGTTTACCCAACATAGATGGACCCCAGTCAGTAATTCTTTTGCCTTTTTGGTTGATTCAAACCGAAAAACTTTCGAATGGGCTTTGCTATTACTTTGTCATCTTACAGACATTCAACTTTATCATGTTATCGTCTATTGCTTCAATCAACACAGTCAAATCAAATGATATTAGGATAAAGAAAGGCCTTTCGCACATTTTAGTGCTTGGGCTAGTTCGGAGATCAGTTTCAGTTCTGGTCAGGCTTTTTTATTCGAGCTTACTGAGACGCAGCTGTCTTAATTGTTTACCCAACATAGATGGACCCCAGTCAGTAATTCTTTTGCCTTTTTGGTTGATTCAAACCGAAGAACTTTCGACTGGGCTTTGCTATTACTTTGTCATCTTACAGACATTCAACTTTATCATGTTATCGTCTATTGCTTCAATCAACACGGTAAAATTAAATGATATTAGGATAAAGGAAGGCCTTTCGCACATTTTAGTGCTTGGGCTAGTTCGGAGATCAGTTTCAGTTCTGGTCAGGCTTTTTTATTCGAGCTTACTGAGACGCAGCTGTCTTAATTGTTTACCCAACATAGATGGACCCCAGTCAGTAATTCTTTTGCCTTTTTGGTTGATTCAAACCGAAGAACTTTCGACTGGGCTTTGCTATTACTTTGTCATCTTACAGACATTCAACTTTATCATGTTATCGTCTATTGCTTCAATCAACACGGTAAAATTAAATGATATTAGGATAAAGGAAGGCCTTTCGCACATTTTAGTGCTTGGGCTAGTTCGGAGATCAGTTTCAGTTCTGGTCAGGCTTTTTTATTCGAGCTTACTGAGACGCAGCTGTCTTAATTGTTTACCCAACATAGATGGACCCCAGTCAGTAATTCTTTTGCCTTTTTGGTTGATTCAAACCGAAAAACTTTCGAATGGGCTTTGCTATTACTTTGTCATCTTACAGACATTCAACTTTATCATGTTATCGTCTATTGCTTCAATCAACACAGTCAAATCAAATGATATTAGGATAAAGAAAGGCCTTTCGCACATTTTAGAGCTTGGGCTAGTTCGGAGATCAGTTTCTGTTCTGGTCAGGCTTTTTTATTCGAGCTTACTGAGACGCAGCTGTCTTAATCGTTCACCCAACATGGATGGACCCCAGTCAGTAATTCTTTTGCCTTTTTGGTTGATTCAAACCGAAGAACTTTCGACTGGGCTTTGCTATTACTTTGCATCTTACAGACATTCAACTTTATCATGTTATCGTCTATTGCTTCAATCAACACAGTCAAATTAAATGATATTAGGATAAAGAATGGCCTTTCGCACATTTTAGAGCTTGGGCTAGTTCGGAGATCAGTTTCTGTTCTGGTCAGGCTTTTTTATTCGAGCTTACTGAGACGCAGCTGTCTTAATTGTTCACCCAACATAGATGGACCCCAGTCAGTAATTCTTTTTCCTTTTTGGTTGATTCAAACCAAAGACCTTTTGATTGGGCTTCGCTACTATATCATTTTACCGATATTCAACTTTATCATGTTATCGTCTATTACTTTAATCAACAGAGTCAAATTAGATGATATTAGGATAAAGAAAGGCCTTTCGCACATTTTAGAGCTTGGGCTAGTTCGAAGATCAGTTTCTGTTCTGGTCAGGCTTTTTTATTTGAGCTTTCTGAGACGCAGCTGTCTTAATTGTTCACCCAACATAGATGGACCCCAGTCAGTAATTCTTTTTCCTTTTTGGTTGATTCAAACCAAAGACCTTTCGATTGGGCTTCGCTACTATATCATTTTACCGATATTCAACTTCATCATGTTATCGTCTATTACTTTAATCAACACAGTCAAATTCGATGATATTAGGATAAAGAAAGGCCTTTCGCACATTTTAGAGCTTGGGCTAGTTCGGAGATCAGTTTCTGTTCTGGTCAGGCTTTTTTATTTGAGCTTTGTGAGACGCAGCTGTCTTAATTGTTTACCCAACATAAATGGACCCCAGTCAGTAATTATTTTTCCTTTTTGGTTGATTCAAACCAAAGACCCTTCGATTGGGCTTCCCTACAACTTTATCATCTAACCAACAGTCAACTTTATCATGTTATCATGTAATATATTAACCAACACAGTTGGATTAGATGATATATGGGTAACGGCCTTTCGCACAGGTCTCCCATAAAACGTCATCTTTAATTAGGGTGTGCTTCAACTTCAGAATGTTTTCGTATGCACCAGTTCGGCTTGAAGAAAATCTGCATGGGGGTTATTGAGTTTGTCAGATGTCGTACTGTTTTTCTTCCCGAGCGAAGAGAATAATTTTGAACAAAATCTTTTGCTGAAAAGATCAGAAACTGAAGGAGGAAGGCAACTGCAAATCGAACAACCTTGACTCAGAATGAAATTGTTCATAGAATCAAGCGCAAGAGATAGAAACATATAATTTTCATAAATTAATATGTAATGTGGTGTAAAGACAAAAATTGGATCCATGTCCTACAAATTTGAGCTAATAAGTGTTGATTTTGGGGAATTCACAATTTTTAATTTTTGGCATTCAGCTTAATCTTTCATATAGATGATGATTTCGGCTCTGACCATATACAACAATTTCATCTTAATATTTTTTCCTTTTCGTTACTACAATCTTCATGTTTCTGTGTGTCGAATGAGCCATACTCACATTTCTTTATATTTTCAGGTTATGCCGCCTTGCGCGCTGCCGCAGCAACCGGCGATGAAGCCGCAACCGGAACTGCCTCCACCGCAGCCGTCTCCGTCGCCCCAGCAAGACGCTTCGGTGGACAAGGTCACAGCGGCACTGAAGAAGTCTACCTTGAATCCCAACGCAAAAGAATTCGTACTGAACCCAACCGCTAAGCCATTTATGCCTAGGTTGGTAAATTCTAATAGGTACCGATTTCAACATAGACAAGGGGCATTTTTTCAACACCCTGAATTTAGCCTGCATTCTAGGTCGCCAAGTACCCCGTCGTTAAGCAGGCCGCACACGCCACAGACCCCAAGCCATCCGCCCCAGTTCATCTCTACGACAATGAACGGACCAATGGGTCAACCGCCTACGTCCATGATCGTACCGATGGGCTACATGGTGCCGGGTCAGGCTCAGTATCAGCAGCAGCCTCAGAGTAATAGAATAAGGAAATGTAAGTTTATTTTCGTTCAATTCATTCTCTTCGTCTAGTAAAATAACCTATGAATATTAATTGAAGTAAATTCTATGTAAGGTATAGGACGTTGCCAAATATATGACTTGAACTAAGTTCTATGCACGATAGGTTATCTGTCAACACTTTTTCATTGAGGGATATCATTACGATCATTTCTTTTTTCATAACTTGGTTCTCAAATAATTTCCTCATCAAACAATGACGTTTAATGATATAGTTTTCAAATATCATTACTGCAGTGTCTATGAATTTTTAAATGCATGTCTTAATGATCAGAAATCCATAAATATCACAAGTTTGGGAGTATGAAGTCAATAATATTGAATGTATTGAATGCCAAGCACATAGTTCCGTTGAAGCTCAAAATTCTCGGTCGATATCTTTCGACGAATTGCATTTTTCATCATTGTTAGAATTAGTATAGATTTTCTTCGAAATGTACATGATTTGATTATTTGCATAGCCATCAAGATGGGGCCCTGCCTGATCAGAATCAAAGGTGAGGTTCAATAAACCCATTTTGCTCGGATTGAGATTTTAATTGATGTTGTTGTAGTCTTGCAAAATTTTTTTTAGCATTTACTTCAATACCCCTATTTATTTTTTTTATACGCTTCTTTTATTGCAATTATTTATGTGAGTCTCGATACAGATTTTTTTATTTTTCTTGTAGAGGATTGTTTGTGAAGCGAAATGGCTTCGACTAGACGAAAGACATGCATTTGAGAAATTCATAGAATAGAAACTAGCATGGATTGAGGCTTGATTTTTTTTAGATTGTATGAGAATTATCCCTGCAAATTTTCTTTGTCCATGACTTAAGTATCTCTATATTGATTTAAAAAAATTGAGAAGCATTGACTTGGAAGTCGGGATTTTTTGCGCGCTTGTTTCTGTGTACAAAAATAACCTTCAGTGTGCATTATCAGTGTGACAAGTACTGTCATTCTATTTTTATAAACGTCAATAAAAAAATTTGAGAATCACTGACTTGAAGTCGGGACTTTTTTGCGCGCTTGTTTCTGTGAACTTTAATAACCTTCAGTGTTCATTATAAGTATGATTAGTACTGTCATTCAATTTTTATAAACGTCCATAGAAAAATTTGAGAAGCACTGACTTGAAGTCGGGACTTTTTTGCGCGCTTGTTTCTGTGAACTTGAATAACCTTCAGTGTTCATTATAAGTATGATAAGTACTGTCATTCAATTTTTATAAACGTCAATAGAAAAATTTGAGAAGCATTGACTTGAAGTCGGGATTTTGTGCGCGCTTGTTTCTGTGTGCTAAGATAACCTTCAGTGTTCATTATAAGTATGACAAGTACTGTCATTCTATTTTTATAAACGTCAATAGAAAAATTTGAGAAGCACTGACTTGAAGTCGGGATTTTTTGCGCGCTGGTTTCTGTGTACTTAAATAACCTTCAGTGTTCATTATAGGTATGACAAGTACTGTCATTCTATTTTTATAAACGTCAATAGAAAAATTTGAGAAGCACTGACTTGAAGTCGGGATTTTTTGCGCGCTGGTTTCTGTGTACTTAAATAACCTTCAGTGTTCATTATAGGTATGACAAGTACTGTCATTCTATTTTTATAAACGTCAATAGAAAAATTTGAGAAGCACTGACTTGAAGTCGGGATTTTGTGTGCGCTTGTTTCTGTGTACTAAGATAACCTTCAGTGTTCATTATCAGTATGACAAATACTGTCATTCTATTTTTATAAACGTCAATAGAAAAATTTGAGAAGCACTGACTTGAAGTCGGGATTTTTTGCGCGCTTGTTTCTGTGTACTAAGATAACCTTCAGTGTTCATTATCAGTATGACAAATACTGTCATTCTATTTTTATAAACGTCAATAGAAAAATTTGAGAAGCACTGACTTGAAGTTGGGATTTTTTTGCGCGCTTGTTTCTGTGAACTTGAATAACCTTCAGTGTTCATTATAGGTATGACAAGTACTGTCATTCTATTTTTATAAACGTCAATAGAAAAATTCGAGAAGCACTGACTTGAAGTCGGGATTTTTTGCGCGCTTGTTTCTGTGTACTAAGATAACCTTCAGTGTTCATTTCAAGTATCACACGTACTGTCTTTATATTTTTATAAACGTCAATAGAAAAATTTGGTGGGAAGCACTGACTTGAAGTCGGGGTTTTTTGCGCGCTTGTTTCTGTGTACTTAAATAACCTTCAGTGTTCATTATAAGTATGATAAGTACTGTCATTCAATTTTTATAAACGTCAATAGAAAAATTTGAGAAGCACTGACTTGAAGTCGGGATTTTTTGCGCGCTTGTTTCTGTGTACAAAAATGACCTTCAGTGTTCATTATCAATATGACACGTACTGTCTTTCTATTTTTATATACGTCAATAGAAAATTTTGAGAAGCACTGACTTGAAGTCGGGATTTTTTGCGCGCTTGTTTCTGTGCACAAAAACGACCTTCAGTGTTAGTCATCAGTATGACAAGTTATTCTGTTTTTATAAACATCAATAGATGAAAAAACCTCAAATTTTTTCGATGTACCAAAAAAGACTTTAGTGTTCATCGTCAGTATGACAGCTACTGTCATTTTATTTTTACAATCCAAAGGAAGAAATCACCGAATTATATTGAATTAATCAGAAACTCAATTTTTTTTCTATGGAACAAAACGGACTTCAGTGTTCATCGTCAGTATGACAAGTGACCTTTTTTGCTCATTATCAGTACTGTCAATTTATTTCTATAAACTCCAAAAGAATCGCCGAATTATATTGAATAAATCAGAAAACTCAATTTTTTCTATGTGACAAAACGGACTTCATTGTCCATTATCAGTTTGATAAGTACTGTCAATTTATTTCTATAAACTTTAAACTTCAAAAGATGAAATCACCGAACTATATTGATTAAATCAGAAAACTCAATTTTGTTTTATGTACCAAAACGGGCTTCAGTGTTCATTGTCATTGTGACAAGTACTGTCATTTTATTTCTATAAACTTCAGAAAAACTTATTGAGCGCTCGTACTACTTACACGAGGGCTATATCATTTCGTCACGATGTCTGTATTTTTCGAATTTTGAGCCGAAAATGGTCTCAATCGACTATGTTCGACTCACTGATGACGAATCCGTCGAAAAATTCGAGTCTGTCCGTCCGGCCGTCCGTCCGTATACACGATAACTCTCGAACGGAATTTTCTAGAAACTTGAAATTTTCAGGGTAGGTTCGAATCTCGAATGCCGCGGTTAAGTTCGTTATTGGGAAAACTTCGCCGTGGGGTTCCGTGAATATGGCCGCTCGAAATTTTGTTTTCCTGATTACCTTGAAACTACAGATTCGATCGAGATGAAATTTTGCACTCTAATGAAAAATGAGGTGTTTAAGCTACATGCAAAATTTTGTTCAGCTCGCACCACCAGAACCATAGAAACCATAGAAAATTGTAACTTTTGAACGGAAAAGCCTAGGGACTTGAAATTTTCAGGATGGGTGTGGATCTCGATTGTCGTGATCACTTTCATCTATGAGCAAAATTATACTAGGGGTTCCGTAAATATGGTCGTTTGAAATTTAGTTTTCTTGATAATTTCCAAACTACAGATTCGATCGTGACGAAATTCTGTATACTAATGGAGAATGATATATTCAAGCTACATTTCTCTAGACCACATGACCAGAACCATAGAAACCATAGAAAATCATAACTTTCGAACGGAAAGGCCTAGGGACTTGAAATTTTCAGGATAGGTGTAGATCTGAAATGTGGCGTTCACGTTCATCAATGAGCAGATTTATACTAGGGGTTCCGTAAATACGTTCGTTTGAAATTTTGTTTTCTCGATAATTTCGAAACTACGGATTCGATCGAGATAAAATTTTGTATTTCAACAAGAATGATATATTGAAGCAACATTTTGTCCAGATCGCATGACCAGAACCATAGAAACCATAGAAAATTATAACTTCCGAAGGGAAAGGCCTAGGAACTTGAAATTTTCAGGGTGGGTTTGGATCGCGAATTTCACGGCCACGTTCATTAATGAGCAAAATTAGACTAGGAGTTCCGTAAATATGGCCGTTCAAAATATTCTGTTCCTGATAATTTCGAAACTACCGATTTGATTGGAATGAAATTTTGCACCTAGCTGAGGAATAATGTATTCAAACTACGTGCGAAATTTTGTCCAGATCGCATCACCAAGACCATAGATACCATAGAAAATTCTAGCGAATTATCGAAAAAAAATTGGTCAGCTGAAGCACAGACAAAGTCTAGAGTTTCGCCTTAGTTAGAGAATTTTTTTGACAGCTGTCGAAAATTCGAAAATGCGAATCTACCTACAAGGTGCATGTACGAGCGCTCAAAAGCTCCTGCCTTCACGGCAGTGCTTTTCGTAATTTTTTTCTTTTAATTGGTGTTGATCCAAGGAAACCTAGCCTGTTTTGAAAAATACTATGTAATTAGATACATTATATGAGGAATTTTCAATTTATTTCTTCGTTGATTCTAAATATATTCAACGAACATTCTTTTTCCTTCCGCAGTACCCGTGGGCCAGTTAAGAGGCGATTGTACGCAGATGCAGGTCGCCGCCGCCACCGGTCAGCCCCTCCTGGCCCCGGCCCCGATAGGGCAATTCGTCTACCAGCCGGGCCTGAACCCCGCCACCTACCATCAGATGCACGGAGTTAGGATGTACGACGCGCCGCCCCAACTCCAGTATCTGCAGCAGCAGGCTCCGCAGGGAGGCGGGCAGCAGGCGCAGCCTCAGTACGCACAGGGCCAGCCGCAGCAGGCGCCGCCCCAACAGTACCAGGCGGCCCCGCCCCCTCAAGGAGGCGTCCAGACTCATCAGTATCTGCCGATGTGCAACCTGATCCCTCAGCCGCACATGCTGCAGGGCATGCAGTACCTGTCGCAGGTGCCACCTCCACAGCATCACATACCCCTGATATTGCACAATCAACAGCACCAGGTGCATCAGGGTCCGGCATAGCACTGAGTGTGGAGGACGAAGTTGTGAAGTGCGTTAGTTTAAATTGAGAAAGCATTGAATTTTCTCTATCGTATTTCCGTGGGTCCCTCCCTCAGACCGACGGTCATAAAGTGGTGTTCTGATCGATTTCTGGACCTTTCCTTGACAAGGATTGAATTGCCTATAGTTCCTAATTGTTAAAACCCTGGGGTTTGGTGTGTTTTTTCTTCCCGCCAAGAAATACGACGACCTCACGGGGAGCAATTGACGACATAGAACTAGACGATGGCTTAGGTCGCAGTAACTGAAAGATTGACCGGTTACCCTGGTGGTAATTTATTTATTCCTGTTGGCAATCCTCGATCTGTCACCGAAGGGCCAATCGGAGCGAGTGACCCGTCGGTGACGTTCCCAGGATTGCCAATGTGAAAAAATATATGGTGTGATCGATCTATTTATTTCATAGCAATAATAAATTTACTGTACCCATCACAGCAAAATCCTTCTGATTCAGTACAGCGTAGAGTTTCATTCGGTAAAGAATGCCATAAGTAACCGTAGGTTTGACTTAATTTCTCGAAACTCTCTGCCGTATTAAACATTAGAAGTTGGGGAAATGAAATAAGGAATTAGTACTGATATATTGTTTTCTATGTATTTCAACAGTTTTGTGTATTACGTTTATGTAGTGCGGAATACAAGCAGTTTTGAAGGAAAGCGTCGGTTTGACCTTGAAGCTCGTATATTGAAAACTATAGTTTTTTTTTGATGAATTTCGCGTTAAACTACAGCCCATTTATACATCACGGCTACTTGTTCGAATTTAGTTTGTTTAGGTTTGTTGTATTTCTTTCTTGAACCAATATATTTGAAACTTCTTTATCATTTTGACATCAATTGCTGCATTCCTCTGCCAAATGTCATTGACTGTCAAATATAAAAACTAAGAGAAAATGAAAAGTTTCAACGACGATCAAAATTGAAATATAAATACCGAGTCACATGAAAATTCGAAATAGAATAATACGGTTTATTGTTTTCGAAAATTCTCTTGAAGATTGCAGCAATGAATGCATATTTTAAAAGGGAAAAACACACCAATATTTTATTCTCCGATGATATTTTGGAATCATTGGAACACTACGTTTGTTAGTTACACAAAATTGTTAATTTATCTATTTTAGATTTAATTATTTGTTTTTATAATTTGTTGAAGCCTTCTTAATATGAGGTCTTTACAGAAGAAATAGTTAGGAATTATTGAATTTGATTATAAATAATATTCTGTTCATTCCACAGCCGTCGGTGTTAACTAACCGCTTCACCGTTAGTTTATATTGTTGGTATTTACGGAATAATCAGAATATTATTTATATATAGTTTTTTTTTTCAAATGAAGCAGCTCTCTACTTCTGCTTTTTTTGAACAATTGTACTGCTACAAATGAAACCTTTTCATCTTTGATGAGGTTTTCGGATTATTCTTTTTACAAATTCATTTTTGTCTACAAAGCCTCGAACTTTTGTGAGAGACTATTTAAATTTCAGATTGATATCATACTACATTTCCATTCCATTTTAATTACTTTCTAGTTTCTGATATCTCGAGAGTTGAAATAAAAAAAAACGTTTGATTATAATAAGCTTTAAGTATCAAAAATTAAAAAAAGACGCAGGTGATATTTGGGTATTACGATGCAAATTGCTACACAAAAGAATAGGAACCTTTCGGTTTTAAAAAAATTCTACCGGCTTGATATGTTGAATCGGTGTGGCCTAAGCACTAGTCACATAAGGGAATGAACATTGCCTTTCTTGAGTTAATTTTAAGTTACATATGGTCACACCTCAAAAAATTTGAGAATTTTTTTAACCAAACGGTTAATTCTTGTAAAATTTTTTCATACCTGTTGAAATCTTTTTTCTATATTTTTTTTTATTGTTTCATTTGTCATTATTTCGTCATTGACTAATGTAAGACGTCATCTATATGTGAGTTGTCATTTCCAACAGTTTTTTTAAGTACCAAATCCTGACCAATTCGATTTATTGAAAAAAAAAGGAAAATTTATAATGTTTAAATCGTAATTGGACAGGTAATTCTACTAAGGTGCCTTATCAACTTGATGTATTCATTTTTAATATGATTGATCCGCATTCAAAACCTGTATTGTCCGATATAACATTTGGCACCTTTTATAAACTTTTTCCTCTTGTTTGTTCAGCTGAGTTATTATTATCAGGTTTTTTTCTATAATTAATTGAATAACCAAATTCGATATTTCGATCTTAAATATGGAAAATTTGGGATTGGAATTCGCGAGTTTGTTATAAAATCGATCCTTTATGCCATGTTGGCATTGTCACTGTTCTAAATTGTCATTACACCATGTATTTTTTTTTCGCAAATAAATTATTGGTTTATTTGTATTTTGTCGTTTCACTTTCTTCAGCTTGAAGAAGGAACACTTCTTCTACTTTTATACCTGGACGGAACCAAAATCTTGTTTTTTTGGAATGTTTTCGAAATAAATTACAGTAATAGTAAAAAACATAGTAGGTCTCAATAATTCAGGATTGATGGAGTAACACGATATCTAGAGTTTATTATTTTTTCACATCAAATTAGACTCTGAACAAAGAGTCTTTGATGATTCTTGGTGAAATCAAAGGAAGAATAAATTCTCATGGTTTTTTTCAACGTATCTTCTCAAAAATCACCAACGAAGAGGTATTCGACAACGACCTCCTAGAATATCTAAATCACTGATCAACACAACTTCCATCTGAAGAGAGTACTTTTCCACTTGAGTGTACTTTTAAAGCAGAATGAACTAGAGTTCGGGGGTATTGGTGATCCTTGAACCATTTGGTCCAATGTTAAAAGTGGATTTGAAGAGATTTATTTTCAATTTCCGAATTCGATACCACTAGCGCCATCTAAACATAAATGCAAAAAGTAACGTATCGACTGCACAGAAATCTTTCATTGTTTCAGGGAATGTTAAGACAAATGAGTATAGATGGCGCTTATGGTACTCATGGTACAGAAATCTTACATTGTTTTAGGGAATGTTCAGACAGATAAGTATAGATGGCGCTTATGGTATTTAATTCGAAAACTAAAACAGACCAAGTTCTTTTCTATTATTCACATAAATTTGTTATTCAATTGACTTATATCCTTCACCAACATATTGTTGTTATTATAAGCTTGAAACTGATGTCTGATTCATAATCTACGATCACAAATTAGCCTAGAAACATATAAGTTTTAACGAGAAATCTTCAAAGGTTTCCTTGGATAAATTCTCATGGTTTTTTTCAACGTATCTTCTCAGAAATCACCAACGAAGAGGTATTCGACAACTTTAAAACCTACTATGCAACCAGTTATCTCCTAGAAAATCTAAATCACTAATAAACACAACTTCCATCTGAAGAGAATACTTTTTCACTTGAGTGTACTCAAAATCTTGGTAAAAAGGCGAAAAAAAATCTGAGCACTGAACTGATGTTAGATTCGTCATCTACATTCCTTAATCATCTAGAAAACATGCAGGATATGTAATATTTCCAATTTTCATTTTTTGACTTCAAGGGGGGACCATTGGATAAATTTTCAAAATTTTTTCATCGTAGCTTCTCAAAAATCACCGTGAAGATTTATTCGACAATGCTGAAACCGAATATGCAATCAGTGTATTTTTTTAAAATCTCATTCGCGAGTTATTGCCAAAAATATCCTCAAAAATGTAACTTTTTTACCCGAGTGTACACCAAATTCTGATGAAAAATACGACAAAATGTCCGGAGATCATGCATTTTAGAGCAGAATGAACTAGAGTTCGAGGGTATTGGTGATCCTTGAACCATTTGGTCCAATGTTAAAAGTGGATTTGAAAAGATTAATTTTCAAGTTTCCAAATTCGATACCAGTAGCGCCATCTAAACATAAATGCAAAAAGTAACGTATCGACTGCAAAGAAACCTTTTATAGTTGTAGGGAATGTTCAGACAAATGAGTATAGATGGCGCTTATGGTATTTAATTCGATAACTAAAACCTACCAAGTGCTTTTCTATTATTCACATGAATATGTAATTCAATTGCCTTATATCCTCCACAGTGAAAAACATGATTTATTTTATTTCAACTGATATAAGCTAGTTTAGTATTATATATATTTTTGTGAAAATAAAATATGTTCTCTATGAAAATTATGTTTTATTTCGGTTGCAGATTACCAGGGGGAATTGCACGCAAGTTTACCAAGCTATTATTGGTGATTCCAAAATTTAACATACCTTTTTAGTTAGTTCGGTGTTTAACCGCCAGAAGATTTTTAAATGTTATTTCTAGGGATATTCTAGGGATTTTCAGAATATAATCTGGGGATAATACAAAATTTGAGCTGGCAACACTGAATACAGTTACCAATCACAGCTTCTTGACGTGTCCCGTGATGTAAACAGAAATTAACCATCAACTTCAAATAGGTTCAAACGTCAAATTAACGAAGAAAACTTAAAAATTAATTACTCTCCCACTTAAGTTTGAAATTTGAGCCCTCGAAATCCTCAAAAAAAAATGTATTCCTTGCCGAAATGCTCCTTGATATTATGTTCAATTCTATTGGCAGTCAAAGTTGCTGAGTCTTGTAAAGGATGTGTTAACTTGGACGAGCACAATTTCAACAAAATTATATCTAGGTTCAAAGTGGTATTAGTAAAATTCGACATGGCCTACCCTTATGGAGAAAAACATGACGTTTTCACCAAATTCGCCGAAGAAATTTCGGACAATAAAAATTTGATTGTAGGTGAAGTTGGGGTTAAAGATTACGGAGAGAAAGACAATGAAGAGCTTGCTAAAAAATACGGGGTTAGATCGAAGGAAGACTACCCAGCCTTGAGGTTGTTCGTTAATGGCGTTATAAATGAACCAAAGTATTTTCCTGTGAAGGAAAAATGGGATATCGAAATGATCAGAAACTTCGTTAAGGATAATAGCGATATTTACGTAGGTCTTCCAGGTTGTTTGGAAAAAATGGATCGACTTGCGGATGAATTCGTTAAAGCGGAGGATAAAGATGAGAAGTATAAGGAAATTGAGAAAGAAACACATGCTTTTGTTGAGGTTCGTATTGCACTTGACTTCTCTTTACAGTGAACATTTTGGAATCCACTTTTTATAACCGTTATTATTTTGTTCAATTTCCAGAAAGAAAAAGAGACTGCTACGACTTACCTGAAGTATATGAAGAGAATATTATCAGATGGAATAAATTTCATCAAACAAGAAACGAACAGACTAAATAAACTACTTAAAGAATCAAAGATTCAAGAGAAGAAAAAACAAGATCTATCGAATAGACTGAATATACTTAAGAGCTTTCATGTTTCAAGTACGAAGGATGAACTGTAAAAAAATGTTATCTGGTATATCATCGTGACAAGTTATTTTAATTGTAGCGTTGTGATTTTACATGAATAAATATTTGGATGTTTGTTTCATGTGGTTTTTATTTTGTAGAATTGCAATTCAATCTCATGAAATGATCAACAAATATGAGTAATAACAAGCTGAGGTGTCATAAAAATTCAAAAGAATTGACAGTGTGACAAGTACTGTCATTTTATTTTTGAAAACTTCAATAGATGGAACCCACGAATAACTCAGAAAAACACAATTTTTTCTGTGTACCAAAACGGACCTCAGTGTTCATTGTCAGTATGACACGTACTGTTATTTGATTTTTATAAACTTCAAAAGATGGAATCACTGAATTATATTGAATATATCGTAGTAGGCAGATTTCTCCCATTAACGAACTTCACCGGCGCATTCAGACCTCTTTTCCGCTCAAAATTCAAACAACAATATTAAAAACATAAAACAGTTTTTATTTCAATAAATTGAACTTCAGAGGTCTTCAAAAAAGGAAATACACTCTAACTATAATTAAAATTCATTTTGTACATAATATTCTGATCTAATTTCCTCAAGGATCCTTCATTGTTATATCTTCGCTGTTATTACATCCATCTCGTACTGCGGAATGGAGTGAGGTTTCATCCAAAGAATTTTCCTTATTCTGATCTGTACTGGATTCCAGAGTTTTATCTAGAAGTAAACGAAGATATTCAAATTATTATCACATTATTAAAGAATATTATGTTGTTTCAGGAGTAGAAACTGAAGGACAAAAAGTGCTTCTACTCCATATGCAATTTTCTCCAAATGAATTCGAGGGTGGAAGGAGATCAATATTTGTACAATTAAATATTCGTCTGAAGTTTATCGAGGCAAATCAATTCAACGGGATCAGAAATGTCTCCAAAATTCAATAAAGACAGTTTTGGGGGATGAAACGAATAAATGAACATTAAGTGTCTCTTTACATTTTTACAACTACAGAGAGCAGTTCTATCGATTTCAGTGAGGTAAATGATAATTTACAATGATTTAATGATGTTTGCAAAAAATGTTACCTTGGTCTGAATTCAATTTTTCTTCGCTGCTCTTATCCTCGTTCATGGTCGCAGAAGCTGTATCACTGCTGGTATTCTCAGATATTCTTTCTTCTTCATGACAATTCTCTGAAATTATATTATCAACCTCACATAACGGTTTTTCTCCGGAATGACTACCACTCTCTTCTCTTCCATTATTTACGTCACTATTATCTTCACGTATTTCATTCTCTTTACTTTCTTTCGACATTTCTTCATCTGGACAAACCTCCCCTTGACTTCTATCCGTATAACTATTTTCGATTCTGATCTCAGGGAAATCGCTATTTTCACCTTGCATTTCTTCTTTTTCCCTGCTTTCTACTTGGGTCTTATCGGTTACACTGTTTTCATTATCTATGTTTTCCTGGGTTTTATTATTCTCATCTTGTTCAATATTCTCTTGATGAATCTCATTCGGATTTCTTCCTTCGGGTAACCTGTCACTATTCTCCAATTGATTTTCTACTAAATTTGTATTTTCAACTAACATCTCATCCTCTCTATTCTCTACTTCATCACTTCTCTCTGTTTCCATTTCTTCTCTTTCACTATTCTCTACTTCCATACCATGGGTGTCATTTTCTGTAATGTAGTTATCTGCAAGTCTTTCTCCTCCGTCAGTATTCTTTTCAATACTTTCACTTGGTGTTTCCTCCATGTTACAATCGATATTCAACGGATCCGGTTTTTCTTTTTTCCCCCTTTTGGCCACCCTCGACATTCTTCTCCTCCTCCCCGGTTTCTTCGTTTCTTGAATTTCAGGTCCGGGATCATACTGCTCGATATCAGGTTCCCTACTGGACATTTCATGGTTAAACGTTTCCTCTTCGAAAGTGATAAAACCGTCTTCGATATCCAACGGTTCAGTTTTGATCTGTTCCAGAATGTTCATGTAAGGGTCTATGACAGCTTCCTCCGCCTCGTTCGATTCCTCCGGGGGTTCATCTACAGGTGTCGTTACAGAGTTGTCGAAGTTAGCATTGAAGTACCGTGGAACTTTAACGTTGGGCCTGGATCTCGTTCCTTTTCTCAGACGGAACACTGGTGGAGACTGGAAAATAGGGAATGATGTTTGATAAATAATTTTTATAAATTGTTTCTTACAGGTTCGTGGTCGACTTCTACGTGCTTCCTCTTCCTGATCCTTCTACCGGTTGATTTTCTTGCTTGGTCGTTTCTTTTCAGAACAGGTGGGGGATCATCGGGGGTAGCTGCCTCTTCGTAGGTTGGTTCCATCAAATCTAATGGATCGGTTATATCTACATCTTTCGCTGGATCGTTTTTTTCGGGGACTGAAGGTTTCTGAGGCTCGTTGGTACCTGTACCGGATTTACTGGCCAGGCCTTTTATCTAATGTAACAAAAAAGTGTCAGTATATTATTAGAACGGCTCAAAGAGTTGAGGGAGCAATGCAAACCTTCAAAGATTCCCCCACGGCAAGGATTTGATCGAGATCCTTCTGCACTATATTAACCTCACCAACGTACATGAAATCGCACAGGGCCCTCATTATGTTGAACGGGATGTCCTTCATGAAGATGATGGGATGTTGGTAGGGCGTCACTTTCTCCAAGACTTCATCGAAGTACGAACTACACGACGAAAGTATCAGCTGGAATAAGAAACAAATTAGAATGTTTCTCAGCTTTTATTGTAACGATTAGGGTTTTACCTTGTGGCACTTCAAGGATATTCCTTCGGCCACCAACGTGACGTCGCAATACTGTTCCTTGTTCAGCAAAGCTGGAAAAGCAGTCTGCATGTTCGAGTGGTGGGTGTTCCATTTGAGACAGATCTCTTCCCTGACAGGCTGCTGAATTTCTTCGGGTTTGGGCTGCTGCGGTCTCGTGGACTGTCTGGTCACCTTAAGCTTGGTGGGTGACAGCGGTTGACTCTTCAACGTTTGATTCGGTTTTTCCGGTTCCGGAAGTGTCTCTGTGGTCGCGATGGAGGTCAGTCGCTGTTGGAGGGGCATGGAATCTGAAACAAAGAGGAAGGGTGAATAAGGGATTAAAAAAATCCCGTTCTTTCCATCCCGTTACCCAGTAGCGCCAATTGGACGCTGGCTTCGATGTGACGACGAGACGACCCGTGCCTCCGGATTTTACTCGGGAGATGATGCAGATCCTTCACCCCCCAGCTGCGGTCCGACGCCTTGTCGTAAAACAAGACGCACGGGAAACCGATGAAGGAATTGGTAACTTCGCAGCCGCAAATCCACGCAAATCCGTTTTTGTTGTGAGTCCCCCGATTGAACTTCCGCGTGAATTTCGGACCGCCCGATACCCTGTTGCACTCTTGCGTCATTCTCAGGTCCGGCAACGGTCTTCCCAGCTCTGTGACGCGCTGTTTTCCTCCAACAGGAGGTCGGAGAAATTGCACGTTATCAGTTTACTGACAGAATTCATCGTCGATTTTTCTGCAGTGGCCCCAAATTCTCCCTCGTCGATGCAGAAACCTTGGTTGCCGTGGAAGGGACGCAGTTTCAGAGCTCGTCTAGCGGAATGAATGAATATAGAGGTACGGGGCATCCGCGAGAAATCGAGATTATAAGGGAAATGGTGTCATTTTGTTTCTATGAGCTTCAGAAAAATGAAATCACCGAATTATATTGAATAAATCAGAACCGAATTATTTTCTGTGTACCAAAACAGGCTTTAGTGTTCATTATTTGTATGACAGATACTGTCATTTTGTTTCTAACTCCAAAAAAATAAAATCACCGCATTATATTGAATAAATCAGAAAACTCAAATTTTTTTTTTACCAAAACGGACTTCAGTGTTCATTGTCAGCATGACAGATACCGTCATTTAGTTTCTATAAACTTAAAAAAATGAAATCACCGTCTTCAATGTTCATTATCACTATGACAAGTACTGTCAGTTTGTTTTCAAGAACTTCAAAAGATGAAATCACCGAATTATTTTGAATATATCAGAAAACTCAATGTTTTTCCTGTGTACGAAAACGGACATCAGTGTTGATAAACTTCAAAAGCTGAAATCACCGAATTATATTGAATATATCAGAAAACTCAATGTTTTTTCTGTGTACCAAAACGGACATCAGTGTTGATAAACTTCAAAAGTTGAAATCACCGAATTATATTGAATATATCAGAAAACTCAATGTTTTTTCTGTGTACTAAAACGGACATCAGTGTTGATAAACTTCAAAAGCTGAAATCACCGAATTATATTGAATATATCAGAAAAGTCAATGTTTCTTCTGTGTACCAAAACGGACATCGGTGTTAATAGGCTTCAAAAGTTGAAAACACCGAATTATATTGAATATATCAGAAAACTCAATATTTTTCCTGTGTACCAAAACGGACATCCGTGTTGATAAACTTCAAAAGTTGAAATCACCGAATTATATTGAATATATCAGAAAACTCAATGTTTTTTCTGTGTACCAAAACGGACATCAGTGTTAATAAACTTCAAAAGCTGAAATCACCGAATTATATTGAATATATCAGAAAACTCAATGTTTTTTCTGTGTACCAAAACGGACATCAGTGTTGATAAACTTCAAAAGTTGAAATCACCGAATTATATTGAATATATCAGAAAACTCAATGTTTTTTCTGTGTACCAAAACGGACATCAGTGTTAATGAACTTCAGAAGATGAAATCACCGAATTATTTTGAATATATCAGAAAACTCAATGTTTTTCCTGTTTACCAAAACGGACATCAGTGTTGATAAACTTCAAAAGTTGAAATCACCGAATTATATTGAATATATCAGAAAACTCAACGTTTTTTCTGTGTACCAAAACGGACATCAGTGTTAATGAACTTCAAAAGCTAAAATCACCAAATTATATTAAATATATCAGAAAACTCAATGTTTTTTCTGTGTACCAAAACGGACATCAGTGTTAATAAACTTCAAAAGATGAAATCACCGAATTATTTTGAATATATCAGAAAACTCAATGTTTTTCCTGTTTACCAAAACGGACATCAGTGTTGATAAACTTCAAAAGCTAAAATCACCAAATTATATTAAATATATCAGAAAACTCAATGTTTTTTCTGTGTACCAAAACGGACATCAGTGTTAATAAACTTCAAAAGATGAAATCACCGAATTATTTTGAATATATCAGAAAACTCAATGTTTTTCCTGTTTACCAAAACGGACATCAGTGTTGATAAACTTCAAAAGCTGAAATCACCGAATTATATTGAATATATCAGAAAACTCAATGTATTTTCTGTGTACCAAAAAGGAAATGTGTCAATGAACTTCAACAGATGGAATCATCGAATCATATTGAATATATCAGAAAACCAATTTTTTTTTTCATTGATGCCACAGTTCACTCATTCAAGTAGTAACAGCGACATCTCGAGAAATGTAAAGTATAAATGATATTTTTTTAATTATTGATCTGACTGAAGTACCTTGTTATGTCCAATGAAATATTGAGAAATTTTTCGAAACCAGGAAAAAAACGTCATTCTGGGAAATCTTTGAAGGAAACCGTCACCTTCTTCCATTTTCAAGTGAAAATATCCTTATTTTTCCTTAAAATCCGTTTCAATGGCTAGAGTAATAGTATATTATTTCATTCAAGGATGAAAAGTCACTTCTCCTCCGAATGGAATATGTTATTTTGTAAGGAAATGTAATTCATCGTTGACATAGCAACCACTTTTCCTACGGTGGAGGAGAAGTAGAACTTCCCGATGATCCTGTCAGTCGAAATATGACGTTGTCTCTATACGTTTGAAAAAAAACGAAAATATTCATTCATAAACAAATTCGCCATGTCAAAATCTTGCTAAGCCTATTTTAATCCCTTCAAAAACACGCTTAACCGCAATGGCCCATAGCTCACCTACCCGAACGGCCGTCAGATGGCGCATCGCCCATCCCTCCAAGCCCCTCCCCAATCTACCTACCTAAAATTTCGGTCTTCTTTTTCCTCCCCCTCCTCCACTTCCCCTCCAGCACCTGCTGTTTTTTTCTACCCTTCTTCCTGCGCCTGACCCTTTCCTTGACGGGCAACGCGACTGCGCCCGCCGGTACCAAGATGGTGGGGAAGGAACCTAACTCAATCTTCGACTTGCTCCTCCTGCCGCTCCTGTCGACCTGGCCCTCGTTCTTCGTTATGCAGGAGGGTTCGAAGTGCCGTTCGCACAGGACGGCCTTGTCGCCGGGATTCCAGTCCTTCTTTCCCATGCTCTTCAGCCACTTGGCCCTCAGCGAGGCGTCCCTCGGGAAGCGGAACATCGACAGCTTGCCGTACACCCTGTTCGAGATGGCTCGGCATTCGGGTATGCTGCAACGGTCCGGCATCTTGAGGAGCTAAGGTTGTTTATCCTAAGGTGATGGACGCACGTTAATTTGGTGGTGTTGAGCGAAACCGTTTGGTTTGTGAGGCAAAGCCAAAAATTCTTCAGGGAAGGGAAAGGTTTTTGGATGGATGGATACTTGGCGAGGACCAGGAGAATCAGGGAACCCTAGCAACTGCTACAGGTGATGTTGAAAGTTTAATCTTGGAAAGTGCTACCAAAAGAGCAGAGGCTCGAACTTCCTCCATATTCAGTTTTTTATATGAAAACAAACTTTTTCATGAGAACTCGAATGGTAACCTTCTCAACCTTAGGAAACCCATGGTTCAGGATATATGATCCTTTGAAAATTGCTCGGAATATGAAATTTTGACAGTTCGGTGTCAGTTTAATTGAAAATAGACAGCTTCTAGCAGAACAACCAACATAATTCCGCAAAATATTCGAATATTCCATTAAATTTATTTTTCTTTTTTTGAATATTGGGCCATTTCACTATATTAATTTATGGAGGTTTAATCTTGGAAAGTGCTACCAGAATAGCAGATGCTCAAACTTTCTCCATATTTAGTTTTTTATTTGAAAACAAACTTTTTCATTAGAACTCGAATGGTAACCTTCTCAACCTTAGGAAACCCATGGTTCAGGAGATATGATCCTTTGAAAATTGCTCGGAATAGTCGGAATATGAAATTCTGACAGTTCTGTGTACGTTCAATTGAAAATTGACAGCCTCTAGCGTCTAGCAGAACTACCAACATAATTCCGCAAAATATTCGAATATTCCATTGAATTTCTTTTTCTTCTTCTGAATATTGGGCCATTTCACTATATTAATTTATGGAGGTTTAATCTTGGAAAGTGCTACCAAAAGAGCAGAGGCTCGAATTTCCTCCATATTTAGTTTTTTATTTGAAAACAAACTTTTTCATGAGAAATCGAATCGTAACCTTCTCAACCTTAGGGAACCCATGGTTCAGGAGATATGATTCTTTGAAACTTGCTTGGAATATGAAATTCTGACAGTTCGGTGTACGCTCGATTGAAAATTGACAGCCTCTATCAAAACTATCAACATAATTCCGCAAAATATTCGAATATTCCATTGAATTTCTTTTTCTTCTTCTGAATATTGGGCCATTTCACTATATTAATTTATGGAGGTTTAATCTTGGAAAGTGCTACCAGAATAGCAGATGCTCAAACTTCCTCCATATTTAGTTTTTTATTTGAAAACCAACTTTTTCATGAGAAATCGAATGGTAACCTTCTCAACCTTAGGAAACCCATGGTTCAGGAGATATGATCCTTCGAAAATTGCTTGGAATATGAAATTCTGACAGTTCTGTCAGGTTAATTGAAAATTGACAGCATCTAGCAAAACAACCAACATAATTCCGCAAAATATTCGAATATTCCATTAAATTTCTTTTTCTTTTTCCACTATATTAATTTATGGAGGAAATCATCTATTCAATTAAAATGTTAAACTTAATGTTTGTTAACCTCACCGAACTTTAGAATTTCGTAATTTCAAGAAGTATAATTTCACCTAACCTAACTCAACCTCCAATTCCAACCTAGTCATTACCACAGATAAAAAAATATTCCAGGTTATTATCTCCAGAGATTGATACTGGTACATTCGTTTCGGTTTCTTATGAGCTTTTTTTATTATTCAATTGAAAATTAAACTTCAGGATCAAAGGAAAAATGAGGAAACACTGGACATAATATATGGACCGAATTTTGCACATGTTATGTTTTCACCATACTTAATTGAGTTCTCCAAATATTTATAGTTTTGTGTCATTCGGTCTTCAAGACCTGAATAGTTTTCATAGCTATAAAACTCAAATTCCTGCATATTTTAATACATATTGAATCATGATTGATTATCGAGTACTTTTTCTTCCCGTTCAAGTGAGAATAGGGAAAAATCACGGAGTGGGCGACATCTACTTTTAATCGTTTGAACTACCCGAGTGATGAACAACAAAACTAACGTGTGTGTGTATATATGGGAAAAGTGTGAAATATTTGTATGATTTTGAGTCATTTATGTATCGAAAGTGATATATTTAGAAGATAATTTATGGACAATTGTTTCAAATAAACTGTTTACGAGCTGAAAATGCAGCGGATTGTAAGAGATAATTTGGGAATAAGATCACGAAAAATTTGCTCTGTTCCTCAATGCTCATCACGTAATTCTTCTGAAATTTCTTTGCATTAATTCCAGTTGAATCTCAAGTCAGTTAAAAATGGCAGACAATCTTGAAGATTGGGAAACGTATCTCAAAGAATATGTTAGTTTGCATCAAGCACTTCCTGAAAGATGATTTTTTTTATCGTAAGTTCAATAATTTTCTATTATATAGTGGTCATTTGCTATCACATTCACGTTTACCCACGTAATCAAAAATGACCAAAGTGGTTATCTCGACTTTCACATGCATTATTATTAATTCCGAAATCTTATAAAAAATACTTGATTCACTTCTTATGAAAAACAGAAATGACAGAATATTTTGATCATCACTCTGCCCGACATTTTGTAATTTTCAGCGCCATCTCGCGGTTCGTGATTTTTCCCGATTGAGTACTGACATAGAATTTTCTTCTTTCCTCTAACTTCTGGCCAAAAAAAAGACTCATTCAAACATAGGTTTATGATAATCATTTCTTCAGTTCCATATGTTTTCATGAATGGAAAAACACACAAATAAAATATCATTTTCTTTCTTAAATTCAAACGGGAATTTTTTTTTACATTCAAAGCATCTATGTTGAGTATGCCAATCACAGAACAAATATTTACATAGACTCTATGCAACTTGCACAGAACTAGTTAAAGATTTCCGCGAAAAGATATTGAACATTCTTTGATCTTAATTTGAGACTTCAGTTAACCTTCAATAAGAATAAAATGAAATAAAAGAATTATATGTGATGGAATCCGCCTCGCATCATATTCCCGCAAATTTTTTCTTCGATCTATCCTGAACGCTTATCTTTGATATATAATAGTTGTTCAACATATAAAATGCTATCCAAATACTTCCTGAAGACAAAAATGGCACAAAACTATATCGGGGAAATTCTATAATCAAAAAACTAAAACGCCGACAATTCGGCAACGTCGGTTTACATTACAAACACGAAGGTTGTCTGAAACGTCAATAATAACCTCAAATTCTAAACTACTGGAACTAATAACAATTGGGAATTCATCGTTTAAGACGAATTTCAATTCTATTGAAGTGTTTGTTTTTAAGAAATACATTACATACGCAATACTCAACAGCTAACATCAATTCGACTATATTGGATATTTCCGGAAAGTCGAACACGTTTTTCAAGTATTAATAAATATATCGCACATCCCACAAAATCACTGTTCACGTTGTTCACACACTGGAGTTGTTTTATTATGTTGATATCAAATGGAGACAACAAAAACAAACCACAAATTCTGTCAACTGTACAACTGTAGAAGATCGTTGGAAGCGTGAATATACAAGCGACGTTGCCACTATCGATTCGAAGAACCAAATTGGGGACGGATTTTCTTATTTAGATACTAACGAGAAAATTCCTTGAAACTTTAATATTTCAATTCAGGTTGAAGAATAATATTCAGAAAAAATAACATCTAATTTAAAAATCATCTTGCGGCAATCAGAACATAGAGAATAACTCTTTAGTGCTTTTTAGGTTGGTACACAGTATAAAAAATATATGTTGCTAGAAATGTTTCAGTTGATTTTAATAAATGAATAATGTTGAAGCATATTCATTACATCAGTATTATTATATTATTACCATTGATTTTGTATAAACTACATACCAATGTCACTGGAACTCTCTTGTTGATCCACCACAGAATTGCTTGGGGTAGTCTTCTTTCTTCTTCTCCTAGATTTCCCAGTGGTCTTCCTTCGCACCCGCGTTTTCTTAGTCAATGCCCTCCTTCCAATGGTGTTTTCGAGAAATTCAGCTTTGAGACTTAGCCTTTTCCATCTTCTCACGTTGGATTCATTGATTCCAAAGTGATCACTGGCTGCCTTATTGCTAGTTTGAAGTGCGTATTTAACAACCACAGACTTGTAGTCGGCATCATAATTCGTTCTGAATTTTGATCCTCTTCTTGTAGTGTTGCTGTTGTTTTTTGATGCCATTTTAATATTTTTATTGTTTCATGTTTTTTCACATATCTAATTGCATTATAGAAGCAAAATTATTTATTTCAAGGTATTAAAAAAATTGTCATTCTTCAAACACAGAAAACAATACGATCAAAGAAAAACAGTAGTCTAATCTTTGATACGATGCACACAATTTGAACAGAAGTCCTCAAAAGTTTTTTTATCTCGATACAATACACGTAACCTACTAAAATACCTATTTAACTTTCGAACTTCGAATAAAACATTGTAATCACATGATTTCACGCAAATTTTCAACGAAAACAAGTACACATATGTTTATATCTGCTTTTTACCCAATTCCCTATTAGACCTAAGCCGACGCATCGTCTTATAGGAATTTGGTGTTTCACTCGTCCCTCGCGATTGATATCGTAAAGATTCTAGCACAAAAACGTAGAACTTGGTTAATTTTGGCTGATAACATATGTTTTCAACGTTTTTGACCCGAACAATGTTGTTTACTTCGACAATTATTAGAGCAAGAACGAATATGAGCTAAGACGACAGTAGCCGACGTTTAACTGCGGTACGAAAAATGTGGCAAACGGTTAATAAATCGATTGAATGGGTGTTCCTTTGATTCTGAATGAAACGTATTATGGATGTTCATTCTTCATTCTACCATAAAAAGAAGAGTCCTTTCTTTCGGATGTTTATTGATTAAATTAAACAATATTCAAAATTCTCATTTCCTATAAATTGTTAATTCATCTTCCTTCCCGTCATTGAATGCTTTTTATTTGCGTATAGAATTGATTTGTGTTAGAGAATTCGATAGTTAACTTTCACACTCATACGATGATTTATTGAGTATTATGATATTCTTCATTCATTTCGGAATTTCGATATCTTCAACATTGGTGGATGCGCCATGAGAATTTTTAATTACGTAACATGCAAAGTATTCAGCAGCATGGTTCCTGAACAATACTTCCAGACATAAAATTGATATAGACTTCAACAACATATTAAAAATCCTCATAAACGAAATATTCTCTTAATTATATCGATATATCATTCTGAATTCTTGTTGGCCTGTTATTGACGATGCAGATTGTAGAATCTCTTATTTTGTTATAAGATGTCGTTAGGATTAGCCCAAAGCCCACAGTTTAAAAACTGAGATTTTGATCAATCTTTTATTTGCTATTAGTTTTTTAATTATTATAGGAAAGATATCAGCGAAATAAAGTTATTGATACGGTAAAAATGGCGGATGCGCCCTCTGTTTGACCTTATAATTTAGAACACAAAAAAAGTCATATTATTGAAATATTTCAACAATATGTCTCGTCGTTTCCACTATGAAATATGTCAGAGTGATATCCAGATGTTTTGCTATACTTTTTCATCCGTTAAATTTTCTCTGTTGTCAGTATTGAGTTATTTTTTCTGCTGAACCTCAAATGCAACCGTTCTTGTCATTTACTCTAACCTCAAGATTTTAGAATAAGATTTTACGTTATCTTTTGAAATTTAGATTTAAAATAGTGAAATTATTATAATGGCAGAAATATTGCCGTCTGCAATTGAACAAGAACTATTGGGAATAAGGCATTTACTATGGGGGAACGAGGTCAAGCCAGATATATTCAAAAGGTGGTCCCAGGGTATGTTAATCTTATTAGATTTCATCGTACTTTTTTAGATATGTTCTCAAATCAATGAATTTTCTTTTAATAAAGAAGATATTTGTCAAACTTTCGATTCTTCACGACTTAAAAGTCAGTTTTTATAGTAATTCTTAATTTCAGGATTCTACTTCAGCGAAAGTGAACCAAGTGCTCTAGAACAAGTAAGCGGTGGACCATGTGCGATACTAGCACCCGTTCAGGCATTTATCTTGAAGAATTTCTTGCTAGAATACAAAGATTTATCGTTTAGGGACAGGGTAAATATTTTAATCATCCTTTTTAGTTTGACCATTCAACGATCAACTTTATAGGTCAATTCGGAAATTATAAGCGGAAAATTAATAGACGCCCTAATAGAGATCCTAGAACAGTGTAAAACGCAAAAATATCATTTGGTACACCTCAACAGTGGAGCGATGAACAGCAGCACAGAAGCGACCGAAGCCAATTGTGATATTTTGGAAAAAAAAGATAACGATCGATTCTTTTACCACAACATAACTACACCCTTCGATTTTCACGACAAATTGAAAGTTATTATGTACGAAAGGATCGAAGATGTGAAAAAGTATTTTATAGAGAACATCGGCAGTATTAAATCTCAATACGGAGTACTCCTATTCCTTTATTCTGTGATATATACGAAGGTGAGTGTGCTCGAATTTTTTCGTATTAATCGTACTTAATCTTCGTTCATTCAAGGGTTTGGAGCAAGTCAAAATTGAGTCGGAAACTTCAGAGTCGTTAATCGATGAAACTTACGGCTACGGCAGTCAGAGTCTGATCAATTTGATGATAACGGGACGAGCGACTACTTACGTTTGGGACCATGAACAGGACGTAGGAGGTTTGAGTAAGTTACTCTTGGAAAATGAATTCTTGTCCCCATAGTTTTTTGTAATTTTTATCCTTGTGAAGGCATTTTTCTTTGAAATCATGGCATATATCTATTACACAAGACGATTTTTTAAGGGCTCAAAGGAATCGCGGAACAAAGTGCTGTAGGCTTCATAACCTTAATGGAACATCTACGTTTTTGCACTGTAGGATCGTTCTATAAGAATCCAAAAAATCCTGTTTGGGTGGTTGGATCGGACACACATCTTACAGGTAACTCCGATTCCTACTCAGATGGTCGATTTGATTTTTATTTAATTACTGCATCGGCACTGTTTGAAATCTCGATATCCTTTCAGTTTTATTTAGTGATGAATTCAAATTGGTCAGTCCGGAGACAAAGAGCGAAGAGGCTAGGAGAGTTTTCAAGAGCAACGATCCAGACGGCAACAATTTCATCAATTCAAATTTACTAGGAAATGTTTTAGAGACACTAGGACTTTGCAGCGATACGGAATAGTGAGTAAGATTATGTCCACTTTTTCTCCTCGGTGGTTTATCGCTATTTACTTCAGTACTACAAGAGTTTGCAGAGGTTTTCAATAAAAACTTTATCATTCCAGTGTAGATCTCATGAAAAGAAAACTGGACACGGAAAGCCTGGGTATCATCTTATTGAATGCTTTCATGGAAGAGTTCTTTCCGAAAGAGGAATCGTCCACACCGGACATATTCAGATTGGTACATTACAACGGATTGGCCAGCAGCAACATAAATGGAGAGGTGAGTGAACTCGGTGAAAAGATATAGTTGAACAAATCGATTATTTTCCAGGTACGGTATCACGTTGGTTCTGCCATTTTGCTGGAGATGGACCTGAAATCAATCTGCGAATCGAACCCGGTCCTGACCGCGCTTCAGACGAAGTGGCCGAATATCGAGATGAACTGGGACAAGAATATAATGCCTTCGTTGAATTGATTCTATGGAAATGTGACGTTTTATCGTACTCTGTTCGTTACAAGTATGCATATTTTCTTTTGTGTACGCATTTATACATGATGTAGATTTTATAAAACAAGTCGTTGAAAAAAATACGACGCTGATTAATATGTTATGTTATTTCTTTTGAAAAATAAATTCGAAGTTATTGAATGGATGTTTTGTTATAATGTTCCCAGGATTGCCATAACCTGTTAAAATATTTGTATATGGACTAAAACTAACAATATATTCTATTATGTCCAATAATAATGAAAACAGTCTTGAGGGATGACCAACCAGTGCAGAGCCCAACATATCTGAGTTTTCTACCCATTATTCAACCATGAATAGCACCTCATATTTTGCTCTTCAGATTTTCCATAATTTGATCAGCCTGAAATATAATTCTTAAAATCAAGTTGAAAGGCGTTGTTATGCCTTTTCCTTATTAAAATGAAGAATAAAGAGATATTCATTACTTACGGAGGAGAACCACCAAGTATTAGGTCTAAATATCAAATTTTGGAGGAAATTCATGTTTCCGACAGGAGATAAACAGTGAAGATGTAAATGCTTAATAGAATTAAAAGGTGGGCAGTGAAATCCTAACCTAATATCATTCGAGTCACCGCCTAATTCTTCCAAAACTTTTTTAGCAGTATCAACCATTCTTTCAACTAAAAATTGAAGAATTAATCCTCGTCTATTCATCCAAGCCGTATCCCGTTTCCTCACCTAATTCAATATTACTTGCATCTAATTCATTAACACTGTTACAATGATGCTTTGGTACCACTAAAAAATGATACTTCGTCGCAGGTTTGATATCATAAAAAGCCATAAGATCAGAATCTTGGTAAACCACTTTAGCTGGGGAAACACCGGATATAATCTTACAGAAAATACAATTCGCGTTTGACGCCATCTGGAAAATTAATGCGAATTATTCATGGGATATTTAAAATGATAATGCAACAAACAACAAACGTTTAGTGTAGAAGAAAATCTTAAAATTGGAGGAAAATTGAAAAGTATTTTCGAGGTCCTAACCAAACAATTCATTTTGACCACAGAGGAAAATACCGAACTTACAGAAAATGCAAATCATCTATTAGTAATTATTTCTCTTTCTGTTCTTGTTTCGATAATAACGACGAGATTCATAATCATATACTCTGTAAGAAATTTAAGCAATTTTTTCTTTTCATACTAAAAAAAACGCTCAACTCATATTCGCGAGTCCAACTACCAATGAGGGCGCTGCGAAATGTAAACAAACATGGTGAAACGGATTATTTTAGGGTTTTTCAGGTTTTTCCTTCGATTTTGTGAAGACTTTTTGGTGAATGATAGGATTATTGATAGTGTAGTGTCAAGTTCATTGATTTTAGGTGAACAAATTGGTTTTTTCAATTTTAATTATATCGAAGTTGATAATATTTCAACAGGAAAAATGGAGCACTATTTGAGTATGACGACAGTGTTCAATTATTCGGAAGCTACACCTAATAGTCGATCATTTGTGCTTTTCTTCGGTCCATTTTTTCCACTATGCCAAAGGCATAAGTGTCACAAACTGCTGAGGCATCTTTCTTATGAAATTTATGGAAATGTATAGCCCTGTTTTGATTGTTCTTCGAGGGGCAATTGAAGACACAATGATTACAATTGTAAAATGTTTTTTTTTCTAGTACTAGAACTTTGTTCACTCATTGTTATATATCCAATGTCTTATAATTCATGTACATATATTATTTAAACATATGATCGTTTCATTCAGACTTCACCTCAGAGATGATTGTAATTTCTTTCCTACAAAAAAATTAATCTAGTTATTTGAAATACGAAGATCAATTTCAAGCCACTCTGTTGATAATTACTATATTAATTTCATTACTATAGAAATCACCACACACCACCACACAAAATTGGACTCAAACTTGTAACCAAAATTCAATAACTTCGTGAACTTATTTCAAGTGAATAACACTGATATAAATCCTACCTTTTCGACTATTCTTCTCAATACCAATTACTCTGCTCAGAAAACGATAAAAATTCCTAAATATATCTCACGAAAACCTGGTTCCTGGATATAAAATAAAAATATCTGGCTAGAAAGCACGTGAAATATTAAAACAATACTCGTTTTCTAGGTTCGGGATTTTGCCGGCAGGGGGCGTTTAGACTTTTGGAATCGCGAATACCTGTGAATAACAGAAGCATAGAATGCAAAGATCATAAAAGAGGGAAATAATTCATGAATAAATTAAAACTAAATTCCAAAATTTATTTTACCCTTACAATATAGGAACTTTAGGTCATTTTCGAATAAATTTAATACTTCCGACTCACTCTCAGCACTAAGTCGAAATCCTTCGGGAAAAGTGTTACCCGATGATCATGTAAAGCACATGAAACACCATCGTTCATTAAATCTGTTAAATAATACTCTGCCGCTTCTTGTAGTGTACAAACTGCCGCACAAGTAATTCGATGCAAAGGGTTATGATTTTCCACCTGTACACTGATGAGAATTTCTTTAAGCAGTCTTTGGAATGACTTCTTTGGTATCATATTATCTGTACATAATTGGTAGTGCCTTATTTCGTCAAGAACGTAGTTTCGACGTTTCTTACGGATTTTCTTGACTTTGGCTTTCAATATATATTCTTTATTCGTTTCTTTCTGGTTGTGTCTAATATAAGCTTGTTTTGTGCGAGCCATGCTTCTGATTATTTATTTCCAGCGAATTTTTGGTGTCGATATTGTTTTCTAGTCTGTCAATGGAAAATGCTGTCGAATCGCATGGCACACTCACCGAATTCTCTATTACATCAAATATTCTCAAGGACCACTGATGAATAATTTATTTTTATTATAGAAAGTACCTACTTATTTTATTTCAACGAGAAAAAAATCATTTCTGCGGAAAAGAAATGAATTTATGAGATTAAATCAAGTGCGTTTGAATCAAATTTTCAGATTTTCATCACATCACCATGAAGTTGTTTATCACATAAACAAATAAGTTTGACAGTTGTGTTTTTTCCCTAATTTGTGAATTTTACCATGGATAAAGCTCGCGAAAAAGTATTCCGACGAAAAGGTATGATCATTTCTGCTTTATACATGCATAATTTCCAGTTTTCATTGGATTATTTGAAAATTTCTTTCAGAAATACTGTTACTGTTATTTTTCATTTTATTATACTTCTACCGAATCATTGGAGTTTTAAAAATTTCCGTTTCCTCAAGTTGTCTTTTCAGATAGTGTAACCAAAATAGGCAATGACGGACCAAATGTCGCCAGTGGCGTGGGTATCGGCAGAGATAAGGGTGGTGTACGTCCGAGAAGTCGAAGCGTTTACACGGCGAATTCTTACGTGAGCGATGATATCGTCACATCCAGGGACTTGGCGAAATACGAAGGCCCCCATAATTGGCATTGTCCCCTCCCAAAACCGATAACAGTGAAGCATTTCTACTCTGATGATATCAACGTGAGTAAAAAACGATTTTTTTTTATTACCTCCCAAAATTTGGATTGGCTAATTTTCAGGGGGACATTTGGGCCGACGACGGCTACATAGGTGGCACCACCGTAACACCACACGGCGTTATATCCCTGCGCCTGCATAACAGGATCCGCGTCGACATTTCCCTGGATCGAGCAATCAGGATCGTCAATATGAAAAACGCGATCATTTTAGCCCTGAACTCGAGCGGATCGTCCTCTGCGCTGATCCATCCCAACGGCAGAGTATACCAGTACGGTTCCAGGGTGGAGATTTTAGCTCACGACAACCAAGGCAATAATAAGTGAGTCCACCTCTGCTAATTCTAATTCACATTCGATGGGAAATATTGAATTTTTCGAATCAGTTGTCAACATTTTCATATTTTAGATTAGGTTCATTGAGACCAAAATTAGGGCCGAGTGCTTTTGCTAGGTAGAACAAAGCACCGATACAGCAATATAAGATAATAAGGAAGCTTCAATGAAGGCACTCAAAATTTGTTAGGTTATAAAGCCATGTTGCCAAAGCAATAAATGTTAAATTTGCTGAGAATTCGTGGATCGTTAGAGACAATCTTGAATTGAGGGTTTATGCGAATAAAGTGGATTTATATTCTCATTGAATTAATGAATGTACTTCAGATTCCTTCAAAATATTCTTAAAACACTTTCTTTCAATTCCAATCACATTTAAATTTTGTGGCAACTATAAAATGCTATATTCAGTATGAACATTCCATATTTAATGGGGAATATTGAATTTTCCGAACCGATTGTCAAAATTTTCATACATATATTAGGTTAGATTCATAGAACTACGATGCAATAATATATAATGTGTTATTATAATTAGGCCAAGTCCTCTTGCGGGGCAGAACAGAAGCAACGATACAGCTATAGAAGATATTAAAGAGGCGTTATAAAGACACTCGAAATTTGTTAGGTTATAAAGCCATGTTGCCAAAGCAATAAATGTTAAATTTGCTGAGAATTCGTGGATCGTTAGAGACAATCTTGAATTGAGGGTTTATGCGAATAAAGTGGATTTATATTCTCATTGAATTAATGAATGTACTTCAGATTCCTTCAAAATATTCTTAAAACACTTTCTTTCAATTCCAATCACATTTAAATTTTGTGGCAACTATAAAATGCTATATTCAGTATGAACATTCCATATTTAATGGGGAATATTGAATTTTCCGAACCGATTGTCAAAATTTTCATACATATATTAGGTTAGATTCATAGAACTACGATGCAATAATATATAATGTGTTATTATAATTAGGCCAAGTCCTCTTGCGGGGCAGAACAGAAGCAACGATACAGCTATAGAAGATATTAAAGAGGCGTTATAAAGACACTCGAAATTTGTTAGGTTATAAAGCCATGTTGCCAAAGCAATAAATGTTAAATTTGCTGAGAATTCGTGGATCGTTAGAGACAATCTTGAATTGAGGGTTTATGCGAATAAAGTGGATTTATATTCTCATTGAATTAATGAATGTACTTCAGATTCCTTCAAAATATTCTTAAAACACTTTCTTTCAATTCCAATCACATTTAAATTTTGTGGCAACTATAAAATGCTATATTCAGTATGAACATTCCATATTTAATGGGGAATATTGAATTTTCCGAACCGATTGTCAAAATTTTCATACATATATTAGGTTAGATTCATAGAACTACGATGCAATAATATATAATGTGTTATTATAATTAGGCCAAGTCCTCTTGCGGGGCAGAACAGAAGCAACGATACAGCTATAGAAGATATTAAAGAGGCGTTATAAAGACACTCGAAATTTGTTAGGTTATAAAGCCATGTTGCCAAAGCAATAAATGTTAAATTTTCTGCGAATTTTAGGATCGCTTGGGACAATCTTGAATTGAGGGGGTAAAGACACTCAAAATTTGTTAGGTTATAAAGCCATGTTGCCAATGCAATAAATGTTAAATTTGTTGAGAATTCGTGGATCGTTTGGGACAATCTTGAATTGAGGGTTTATGCGACTAAAGTGGATTTATATTCTCATTGAAATAATGAATGTACTTCAGATTCCTTCAAAATATTCACAAAACACCTCCTTTCAGTTTCAATCACGTTTCAATTTTATAAAATGCGATATTCAGTACGAACATTCCATATCTAATGGGGAACTATAAATGCGATATTCAGTATGAACATTCCATATTTAATGGGGAATATTGAATTTTTCGAATCGATTGTCAATATTTTCTTGAATTAGGTTAGATTCATAGAACTACGATGCAATAATATATAATTTTTTAATAAAATTAGACCAAATTTATGGCCAAGTCCTCTTGCGAGGCAGAACAGAAGCAACGATACAGCTATAGAACATATTGAAGAGGCTCTATAAAGACACTCGAAATTTGTTAGGTTATAAAGCCATGTCGCCAAAGCAATAAATGTTAAATTTCCTGCGAATTTTAGGATCTTTTGGGACAATTTTGAATTGAGGGTTTATGCGAATAAGGTGGATTCATATTCTTATTGAACTACTGAATGCACTTCAGATTCCTTAAAAATATTCACTGAACACCTCCTTTCATTTCAATCACGTTTCAATTTTGTGACAACTATAAAATGCGATATTCAGTATGAACATTCCACATTAAATGGAGAATATTGAATTTTTCGAATCGATTGTCAAAATTTTCATATATTAGTTTAGGTTCATAGAACTACGATGCAATAATATATAATTTGTTATTTTAATTAGACTAAAATTATAGCCAGGTCCTCTTGCTGGGCAGAACAGAAGCAACGATACAGCTATAGAAGATAGTAAAGAGGCTTCAATAAAGACACTCGAAATTTGTTAGGTTATAAAGCCATGTTGCCAAAGCAATAAATGTTAAATTTGTAGCGAGTTCTTGGATCGTTTGGGACAATCTTGAATTGAGGGAGGCGATTTTCGGCAAGAACAGTCCATATTTGATGAGAAACAGTGTTGCCGTTTTCGTTTCAGACAAATGTGCTGAATTCCCTCTGGGAAATAGGCTAAATGTACCAAATTGAAATGCTAAGAAGATGCCAAATAGTTTGAAAGTAGATATTCATTATAAAAATTATAAAAACTTCAAATTCATTCCAATAACAATTATTGGAGTGCTAAAAAAAGTGCAACGTTGAACTCGCTCATTTGCGCCCAATTGTTTACGGTAATGTTGCGAATATTTAGGGGACATGGTTGACTGCAATACACAAAATGTAACGAAAATTATAAACACAAATACTAAATAAATCTAGGCATTATATTACAGTGGATATAGAATGTCACGATTTAAATCAAGTGTGAAAGACTTACATGGAGGGTTTCTAGTTTCTACTATTTCTAGCTTCACTAATATATAATAATGTCTCACCGATGATTTGGGTATTCAAAAATGAAGATAACAGATCACAGATGTGGTCTGCTTCTGCTTTTTTAATGGTAATTGAGGTTGAGGTGCGTTCCTAACTCAATGCACATGCCTGTGCATCAATCATAGAACGAGCTAATGCAGCCCATCCTCACACAAGAAAATCACAATAGTGAAGCTGAAAAAATGAGAAAACCGTAGAGAAAACGTCAAGATACTCAACGACGAAAGACAAAGCATAACATCGAGCGAAATAATGTGAACTAACATAACAAAATAATAACCTTCTACCTTTTATTTATATTGATGACCTTTTGACTGTTTTATTTTTGACATTTTTAACTGTTTTATATAAGTGTCTTTTGTTCAGCCGAATTTTTCGTACTATTTTTTGAACATTTTTACCAATCTGATTTAATTTTTCATTATGTTTTTATTATTTTGTTATGTTAGTTTACATTATTTCGCTCGATGTTATGCTTTTTATTTCGTCGTTGAACATCTTTACGTTTCCTCAATAGTTTTCTCGTTTTTCAGCTTCACTTGTGTTATTTTTCATATGTTAGGTTAGGTTCATAGAGCTACGATATAATAATGTATAATTTGTCATTATAATGAGGTCGAAATTATGGCCAGTCTAGCACCTGCTAGACAGATTAAAAGCAACGATTCAGCTATAGAAGATAAATGGGACTCGAAATTTGTTAGGTTATAAAGCCATGTTGCCAAAGCAATAAATGTTAAATTTTCTGCGAATTTTAGGATCGTTTGGGACAATCTTGAATTGGGGGTTTATGCGAATAAGGTGGATTTATATTCTTATTAAACTACTGAATGCACTTCAGATTCCTTCAAAATATTCACAAAACACCTTCTTCAAATTTCAATCACGTTTCAATTTTGTGACAACTATAAAATGCGATATTCAGTTATTCAGTATGAACATTCCATATTAAATGGAGAATATTGAATTTTTCGAATCGATTGTCAAAATTTTCATATATTAGTTTAGGTTCATAGAACTACGATGCAATAATATATAATTTGTTATTTTAATTAGACTAAAATTATAGCCAGGTCCTCTTGCTGGGCAGAACAGAAGCAACGATACAGCTATAGAAGATAGTAAAGAGGCTTCAATAAAGACACTCGAAATTTGTTAGGTTATAAAGCCATGTTGCCAAAGCAATAAATGTTAAATTTGTAGCGAGTTCTTGGATCGTTTGGGACAATCTTGAATTGAGGGAGGCGATTTTCGGCAAGAACAGTCCATATTTGATGAGAAACAGTGTTGCCGTTTTCGTTTCAGACAAATGTGCTGAATTCCCTCTGGGAAATAGGCTGAATGTACCAAATTGAAATGCTAAGAAGATGCCAAATAGTTTGAAAGTAGATATTCATTATAAAAATTATAAAAACTTCAAATTCATTCCAATAACAATTATTGGAGTGCTAAAAAAAGTGCAACGTTGAACTCGCTCATTTGCGCCCAATTGTTTACGGTAATGTTGCGAATATTTAGGGGACATGGTTGACTTCAATACACGAAATGTAACGAAAATTATAAACTCAAATACTAAATAAATCTAGGCATTATATTACAGTGGATATAGAATGTCACGATTTAAATCAAGTGTGAAAGACTTACATGGAGGGTTTCTAGTTTCTACTATTTCTAGCTTCACTAATATATAATAATGTCTCACCGATGATTTCGGGATTCAAAAATGAAGATAACAGATCACAGATGTGGTCTGCTTCTGCTTCTTCAATGGTAATTGAGGTTGAGGTGCGTTCCTAACTCAATGCACATGCCTGTGCATCAATCATAGAACGAGCTAATACAGCCCATCCTCACACAAGAAAATCACAATAGTGAAGCTGAAAAAATGAGAAAACCGTAGAGAAAACGTCAAGATACTCAACGACGAAAGACAAAGCATAACATCGAGCGAAATAATGTGAACTAACATAACAAAATAATAACCTTCTACCTTTTATTTATATTGATGACCTTTTGACTGTTTTATTTTTGAAATTTTTAACTGTTTTATATAAGTGTCTTTTGTTCAGCCGAATTTTTTGTACTATTTTTTGAACATTTTTACCAATCTGATTTAATTTTTCATTATGTTTTTATTATTTTGTTATGTTAGTTTACATTATTTCGCTCGATGTTATGCTTTTTATTTCGTCGTTGAACATCTTTACGTTTCCTCAATGGTTTTCTCGTTTTTCAGCTTCACTTGTGTTATTTTTCATATGTGAGGTTAGGTTCATAGAGCTATGATATAATAATGTATAATTTGTCATTATAATGAGGTCGAAATTATGGCCAGTCTAGCACCTGCTAGACAGATTAAAAGCAACGATTCAGCTATAGAAGATAAATGGGACTCGAAATTTGTTAGGTTATAAAGCCATGTTGCCAAAGCCAAAAATGTCAAATTTGCTGCGAATTTTCCGATCGTTTGGGACAATCTTGAATTGAATGCGAATGAGATAGGTGGATGCCTTATCGATTTCTTTCTTTAGGTACGCCAAGATGTGGTACAAAGGCGTCAGCTTCACCAGCGACCAGTGCGCCTTGGTGTACCTGGTCGACTCGGCCGGCACAAGGACGACGACCGACACCTTCTCGGACCTGTCGTCCGACTTCACCCTGGGGGTCTTCTACAAGTGGGTTTGTCCGGAGATTTTCGAGATGGGGCTTGATCGTCTCTTTTATCTTTCAGCACGTTCCCCACGGGAGATTCCCCCTACAACCTGGACATGCCGGGTATACCTCACGGCACTCATCTTGTAGACGAGGCGATTGGAATTCTGCAAGCCGCCAACTACTGGATGACCGAGGACGGTACCGATAATTGGATCATAAACAGCGTCAGGATTTCGCAGACTTCCGACGGGCTGGTCAGGTAAATTCGGGAATTGAGACTCCGGAGCATGCGTCTTAGAATCTTTCGCGTTTCAGGGTGGGCCGCAACAGCAACAAGTTCTCCCTGCGCACCTCCCCCACCAACGGATCGGCGTCCGTTTCCTCCCCCTACATGCACTGCACCGGGTCGATGGGTCAGACGCGCCATCTGTTTGTGCGAAGGGGCGAGCGGCGCATGCACTACGACGGCTCCACCTTCATCGTGCGCAACGCCGGACACTCGGCAGGATTCGACGAGAAGCAGCAGTTGAAGGTTTACTGAGGTGGACGCGACGATTTTCTCGGATCTGGTTTTTTGGAGGTTTCGGCGGCACTCTGCGACCGCGTTGAGTCGGTTCCAAGAGATTTATTTCTCAATTAGACAGGTTTTTGGGTTTCCCCGTCTTTGAAGATTGTTAATGCCTTGGAAGCATGAAGAAAGTTATTTTATTGTGAGGTTGTTCATAGATATTGCATCTTTTCGAATCTTCACATTTTCTTCATTGCTTTCTGGCATCAGCTCCACCGTTTGTTGTACCGATATCTCAATTAGTACATTCAAATGAAATACTGCATCTGACATTCTTTCTGCAAATAATCAACATTCAATACATTGAACAAATATAAACAATATTAATTTCAATTTTAAATCTGGACATAACTTTCAACCTTTTAAAAAAACTTTTAAATGTAGTAACAACAGCTTCTCCTGAAAAATTTTAATATGTTTGGCAATAAGTTGCGCTTCATGAAGTAGTTATAAGACAAACCGTGATTATATTGCAAAGTACTCAACAACAATTTTAACCCAATCCTTGATACTGAATCTTTTAAGATTTCTATTGGTACAAATCAATCTTCTCGTTGATACCAAAGCCTTCAAACAGTTAATGAAAATTTTTTTATCGATTAAGATATTTTCAACACGAATCTCGACTCGTTACAGAGTAGATTCATTTGAATATTGTTCAGTCAGAAACAAGGTTCAGATTGATAACAAACGAATATATTGGAGAAATCGTCAAAATCCTTTATCGAAAACCTTACAATAACCGACAAAACGTCCGCAGAGTGCCATTTTTAACAGGCCTAACTATTTACTTTCAAATTAGTTATCACCCGTCTGTTTCAAAATTTGTGCTTTTATTTATGTCTTTTGTGATTTTGTTGTAAAAGTAACATGGATAAATGTAAAGTGTACCATCTGCAATGACGTGAATGTATCCACTGAGTATATGTGATCTCAAGATAAAACGTATGTTTCCTGATGTATCAGATTGTAATAAGGAATGTACAAATTTGTGATGATGGCTGTAATTTTTGAATTCATGTGAATTAATAAATAAATAAATAGTGTTCAGATCAATAAGAGTCTTATTACTCCACAAATTTTCGAAGGGAAATGAAAGATATGAAGGAATTTCTGCAAATAATCAACATTCAATACATTGAACAAATATAAATAATATTTTTCTTATTGAACAGGATTAGCCTCAATTTTAAATCTGGAAATAACTTTCAACCTTTTGAAAAAACTTTTAAACGTAGTAACAACAGCTTCCCCTGAAAAATTCCAATATGTTTGGCAATAAGTTGCGCTTCATGAAGTACATAGTTATAAGGCAAACCGTGATTATATTGCACAGTACTCAACAACAATTTTAACCCAATCCTTGATACTGAATCTTTTAAGGTTTCTATTGGTACAAATCAATCTTCTCGTTGATACCAAAGCCTTCAAACAGTTAATGAAATTTTTTTTATCGATTAAGATATTTTCAACACGAATCTCGACTCGTTACAGAGTAGATTCATTTGAATATTGTTCAGTCAGAAACAAGGTTCAGATTGATAACAAACGAATATATTGGAGAAATCGTCAAAATCCTTTATCGAAAACCTTACAATAACCGACAAAACGTCCGCAGAGTGCCATTTTTAACAGGCCTAACTATTTACTTTCAAATTAGTTATCACCCGTCTGTTTCAAAATTTGTGCTTTTATTTATGTCTTTTGTGATTTTGTTGTAAAAGTAACATGGATAAATGTAAAGTGTACCATCTGCAATGACGTGAATGTATCCACTGAGTATATGTGATCTCAAGATAAAACGTATGTTTCCTGATGTATCAGATTGTAATAAGGAATGTACAAATTTGTGATGATGGCTGTAATTTTTGAATTCATGTGAATTAATAAATAAATAAATAGTGTTCAGATCAATAAGAGTCTTATTACTCCACAAATTTTCGAAGGGAAATGAAAGATATGAAGGAATTTCTGCAAATAATCAACATTCAATACATTGAACAAATATAAATAATATTTTTCTTATTGAACAGGATTAGCCTCAATTTTAAATCTGGAAATAACTTTCAACCTTTTGAAAAAACTTTTAAACGTAGTAACAACAGCTTCCCCTGAAAAATTCCAATATGTTTGGCAATAAGTTGCGCTTCATGAAGTACATAGTTATAAGGCAAACCGTGATTATATTGCACAGTACTCAACAACAATTTTAACCCAATCCTTGATACTGAATCTTTTAAGGTTTCTATTGGTACAAATCAATCTTCTCGTTGATACCAAAGCCTTCAAACAGTTAATGAAATTTTTTTTATCGATTAAGATATTTTCAACACGAATCTCGACTCGTTACAGAGTAGATTCATTTGAATATTGTTCAGTCAGAAACAAGATTCAGATAGATGATAAACGAATATATTGGAGAAATCGTCAAAATCCTTTATCGAAAACCTTGCGATAACCAACAAAACGTCTGCAGAGTGCCATTTTTAACAGTCCTATGTATTTACTTTCAAATCAGTTATCACCCGTCCGTTTCAAAATTCGTGCTTTATTTATGTCTTTTGTGATTTTGTTGTAAAAGTAGCATGGATAAATGTAAAGTGTACCATCTGCTATGACATGAATGTATCCACTGAGTATAAGTGATCTCAAGATAAAACGTATGTTTCCTGATTTATCAGATTGTAATAAGGAATGTACAAATTTGTGATGATGGCTGTAATTTTTGATTTCATGTGAATTAATAAATAAATAAATAGTGTTCAGATCAATATGAGTCTTATTACTCCACAAATTTTCGAAGGGAAATGAAAGATATGAAGGTTTAGACTTAATTTTCGAGATATTTATTAAAAGTATCATACCCAATTCTGCAGGTACTACCTCAGGATAGATTTCATATAGTTCAGTTTACCCTGTTTACTTAAATTCATGTACTGGTTCCAAATGACCTGATGGAAAAACTAGATGAAGGAAATATACTTTAAGTAGCAGATGATTAACATACCAATCTTGAATTGTACCCTAATTTCTTTAAATGCCTCTGCTTCATCGTAACCATTCCAACGGGACGTGATGTATTCCTGATTGTGTTATTCCAACCGATTATGCTAACAGCATACCAATGTAGATTCGAGTCTTCTAACGCATATTTTATATCCCCTAAGACGTACCTCTGAAAACCTGGCGGTTCTACGAATTCATTCGTTGTTTTATCTTTACACAAGATAATATCTGAAATCAGAGGTTGGCTCATTCGATGTCAAAAATCTATGACAGTTAGGTAAGTTTATATCTACCCAACCTTCGTTATTTGAGGTATTTCATGTTTTTACTAGCGTTCTTGAAGTATTACCTGCTCTGCCAAAATGAGGGGCTACGAAATCAACTTTTATTGCATCTTTATTTCCTATAATGTATGTCAGATTATCTACAACATCTAAGTGGAGTGTATCGTAAGCTGTAAGTTTCCTTTCTTGACTGCGCGATGGAACAAACTCAATCAACCATTTTACTAAACGGTATTTAAAACTAGGATTTAGTCGGTTTCCTTTGTAATCAGGACACTCGACCTCTATGGCACAATCTAAAGCATAAATATCTTTGCCGACACTTCCTACACTTTTCCCTAAAAAAAAACATAAGAATAAACTAAATTTCGATTTATTTTTCTTCTTTATGCTGTTAATATGATAACTCACCATAAGTATTGAGAATATAATCCGTATCCAATATTCTATCTAATAATTCATAAGAATACATATTGACCATACTAAGACAACCCAGTATACACGGTAAAATTCTTGGAAACGAAGCCAATTCGTATATTCTTCGCTGTTCGTGTATTTCTTTGAAAGCTGCTTCAAAGAGATCGGGGGTGACATTTGGCCTATAATCCACCATGGTGGATGCAATAAGGAGTCTTTCTATGTCTTTTAACCTTTAAAAATTAAGAAACTTAAAAAATTTGCCAATAATGAAACGATCAAGATAAAAAAAAAAATGCACCATACAACTGCAGTTCTTGATAAACATAACCATTTTATTAACGCACTCACCTAACCTCCTCAGGATTTTCCATCTTATCAACTAATTTTTGAGTCGCTTTCACCATCGATTTTTCATGATAATGAATTACGCCAGTACCTATGATGGCTATGTGGAGACAACACTGAGCTGAAAGTCTATCGATTTCTCCGGTTAGAACATCTAACATTTCATCGAGTTCCCTAACCAACGTTCCCAACTTCGAGAATCGGATCACCTGAAAATTTTCGATACAAATAGATGCAGATTTGATCGAGGAAATTTTACCTTCAAAATAGAACTTAGAGTTATTTGATTAACGGTACGACATTCCTTTTCCACTGCCTTCATCATAGCCAGCAGTATACTCCGCAACTTGATTTTGCTTTGACTCTTAAAATAACCAAGTGAAATTATACCTAGTTCATCTATGCTAAATTTATTCAGATATTTCTCCACAACTTGTTCGAATTCGAAAGGTACTTGTTTTCTTCTACATACGTTCATGTAAAAAAAAGCCTTCACAACTTGATCTTTAGTTAGATGCAGGTTTCGTTTGGCTAAGACGTCAATCAAATCATAAACATATTCCCCTATCTTGCCTAAAAATTAAACATTTTATACAATTTTCCACCATATTTAAGGATTTTATTACCTAGGTCTAATTCATACCACGCATCAGCCAGTTTGAACAAAAAATCGGTTTCCCTGTTGGCTAATCGCTCACGACACATGTCGTCCAAACAACTCCAAACATCATGGTAATTATGTTCTCTATAAGATTCGCATCTCGGATACTGTGCCAAAACCCGCAAAAATTCCAAAATTTCATTATCCGTTAATTTTCTGCAATGATCCATCAGTCCATCAACTAAATTATCGAACCTTTTGTCCGATATATCAATTTGATTCAAACAACAAAATTTTTGAAGTGATTTGAATGTACTTAAGATACAAGTAGCAGAATAACCACTATTCTCTTTATAGTTTTTACTTAGGATATCTTCGAATTCTTCCATAGTTTCCACTTTTCGAATTTCCGAAGAAACGGGAAGGTAACTATTTCTTGAGATGAATTGAAACATATATTCATTCTCTATACCTTTGAGTTTTTTAGTTGTAAATGAAATGGAGGAAAGTTGGAAATTCCTCTGTTGAGCATAGGTAATTGGATAGTTTTTTTGTAAAGCGACACAACTGAAACAACTGGGTTTTTGAAATTTGAATAGTTTGAAGAAACTCTGTTCTAATTTAAACATTTTGTTTTTTATGTAAAATTATTGTAGGTTATATCTCGAAGTTAGAGGTTAATCTGTGTTCATTTATTTAATTTAAATTATTGATTGACGATTGAAGATTTCTATATTGATTTAATATTTTATCAAAGTCTAGGAAATTTCTACAAATCAGGAAATCTTGTCTATTAATTCATTTAAAATATTCGCGATTCCAAAAGTCTAAACGCCCCCTGTCGGCTAGATCATAAACCTAGAAAACGAGTATTGTTTTCATATTTCACGTGATTTTAAGCAAGATATTTTTATTTTATATACAGGAACCAGGTTTTCGTGAGATATATCTAGAAATTTTCATCGTTTTCTGAGCACAGTAATTGGTATTGAAAAAAAATAGTCGATAAGGTATTTATATCAGTGTTTAGTGTTATTCAGGTGAAATACGTTCACGAAGTTATTGAATTTTGAGTCCAATTTTCTGGGGCAGGTTTGAGTGAAGATTAAGAAAGGTAATTCAATAATTATCAACAAGAGTGTGATGAAATTGATCTTCGTATTTCAAATGACTGAGACTTAATCGTTCTGTAAGAAAGAAATTAGAATCATCTTTAAGGCGAAGTCTGAATGAAACGATTTTATGTTTAAATAATATATATACATAAATTTTAGGACATTGGATTATATTACAAAGAGTGAACAAAGTTCCAGTACTAAAAAAGGCAGTTTACAATTGTAATATTTGCTCGCTGAAGAAAAATCAAAATAGGGTTATACATTTCCATTAATTTTATAAGAAAGATGCCTCAGCAGTTTGTTTCAATAATGCCTTGGCATGGTGGAAAAAATGGACCTCAGAAAAGCACAAATGATCGTACATAAGATGTAGCTTCCAAATAATTGAACACTGACGTCAAACTCAAATAGTGCTCCATTTTTCCTGTTGAACTATTATCAATATTGAATTGAAAAACCCAATTTATTCACCTAAAATCAATAAACTCGACACTACACTAGCATTAATCCAAAAATTCACTAAAAAGTCTTCACATACAACTTGCAAAATCGAAGGAAAATCCGGAAAAACACTTTAATTAATCCGTTTCACCACAATAAATCCCGAAAATGTACTCGTTTTCCTCCTTTTTTGTTTACATTTCGCAGCGCCCTCATCGGTTGGCATCGCGAATATGTAATATAATTCTATGATCTCAAATTGTTTAAAAAAATCTGACAAGTACTGTCATAACAAAAAAAAAGTGTTCTGTGATTAAAAAAAGTCTAATTTTACAAGTTCAAATCGTTCCAGATTGTTTCTTCCGATTGAAATTACTGAAAAACTAATGAGATTTTTATTTTCGTTGTATCGTCACAATGGCTTCTAATTTTGATCGATTGTCGGACTGTATATTATTGTTTCTGTTAGAGCATTTAGATAGCACTTCATTATATCAGTTATCACAGTAAGATTCTCCTTTTAATCATATCTAATATTGTGTTAATTCTCTTCAAATCCACAGGGCCAGCCCACGTTTGGAACGATTAGTTCTGGAAAAGAGCCTTTGGAAGAGAATTGATGCTCGAAATGAACCGAATGATGAAAAAAAAATTGATTATATCTTGGACAGAGTTCACGCTCTTACTGGAATGTTATTGTTAAAAGGAAGAATAGCTTATCCTCGGGTGATTGAAATGATACAATCAAATACTTTCAAGAAATTGACTATATTAGCTTTAGAAAGTCAAACTATAACTCAACATAATGGGGTGAGAACATAATCTTTTTATGAATGTTTGGTTTATTTTGAGACATCTTTTATTACAGGTTAAATTGAGCGATTTTCCTAATTCCTTAGTAGAGCTCAGCTTGAAAAACTCTAATTTCGAAGCAAGTAGTGAATTCTTCAAGAAAGGATTCGAGGCAATGGAAAATTTAAAGGTATATTGCGATATCTGAGTGTATATGTTTGCTGAAACGATTACTCTTATAGGTTCTAATAGTTGATGGTTGCACCAACATCAGCAGTAGTGTTATAATGTCAATTTCTAAATATCCTAACTTGGAAATATTTTCATGTTACAAGTGTCCAATAGAGAATTCTGTCGCCTATTTCAGTATTGCTGTTTCGAATGGTTTCAAGAAAATTAAGGTTTTTGATGTTCGATTGTCAGGTGAGAGCGGTTCATTTATCGAACGCAACCACTCTACCGTTCGTTTTACAGGTCTAGGAAATACGTTTTTGAGGGCTATGATGAGAAAGCCGAACGTCACGGCTATTTACTTTCAAAATAAGGATACCTCCTACGAGTTGGATTTCAGCAATAGAGTAGCCGAAGCGTCTAGTATGAATCTTCGAATACCGAAGGTTCAGATCAATAAGCTTTCTACGAGAGGAAATGAGGAGAATTTGATTTCTGACTATGGAACTCTTGAATTTTCAAGAACCACGGCCGATTACGAGAAACGCAAATTACCTTACAGTTTCTTGTACACCTATCCTTACCCGCTGTGTACTTGCGGCGTCAAAGAGAGACAAGAGGAGTATGTATTAGAGACGGGTATGTGAAAATTGAAGAAAATTATCCATATTTCAGACGATATGACAGTCACTAATATACAGGGTGTCCCAGGAGTCGACGTCAATATTTTTCTGAGGACTATTATGACTTAGCCTGTTACCCGATTCCGGCTTGGCGTCGACTTCTGGGATACCCTGTATAAGCCAGTACTAAAAGATCCTATCTTATGTTAATTTAAAATTGACCAGACTGGTAAGAAAATTTCGTCAAAATAAAAAGTTGTCTGTAGGGTTAACTATTACCCAGTTTTCAATAATTGCATTTAGTCCTCTTGAGTTCGAAGTATTACAGTAGAAGTTCAAAATAAGAGAAAACTATAACCAAACTTACCTTCAGTTTGACATCTAATCAGACAAAAATAACCTAAAAATCCAATCTTGTTATGTTAAATCTCTATTTTTCAAACATTTCAGATGAAGATGAAATAATCGGTCCTATGATGTATTTCCGTGCAGATGAAAGAAAACAAATAGAAATCATAGATTCTGGTAATTCCTCCCGTTTTGTATATATATATATTTTTTTTTATTGAATTTCTGTTTATAGGCGAATGGCTGGATGACAGACGCAGTACCAAGGAAAATGGAAATACAGGTGAAGAGGCAGGAAACAGTGGTACTGGGGAAGGGCAGTCGTGGTACGTCAATCATTCGTTCACCTGGCTGCGTTTAGCTAATGATCGTTTGTTGCAGTAATAGGAATCGAAGAACTTCAGGAGGTCCTTCAACAAGCTCTGCTTCAGACGGTAATTCTCTTTTGGATGCCCAGGACCCGAACCAGTCGCACGCATGTACTGAAATCATATACCGGGTGTTCTCCAAGAAGAAAACGACCAAAGACCAATCGGTTGGAACGGATTCTCAAGATGTCCGTAGGAGAAATGTGGATTCCATGCCGTCTACATCGGGATTATCGGAGCCTTTGAGGAAGAGAAAACTCAGTCGTGTCGAGGAAACAGATTGGAAAAAACCCAAGATGAACGATTCGAGCAGTGAATCCTCTTCGTCCAGCGACGAAGAAGAAAGCCATACCAGGACCAAGTGTTCGAGGAAAACGAAAGTTCTTCCTCGTCTTTTGTCGTCTCCAGAATCCGTTGGAGGTTGCAAAAGCAACAATAGAGTCGGTGAACGTTCTGAGGAAAATATTCTCTGTAATTCAGAAGGTTCCCCGGTTGTCTCTCCCCAAGAGTTACAGAGAAGTGGTAGCGATAGATCGAATCAGCAGATTGGATCTAATAGGAATAATTCGCATGAAGGAGATCGACGGAGAGGATATCCAGTTGTACGGTGTAGAGGTAAATATATCCGATATTCATTCGAATGAAGGAAATTTTTGTTTCAGGGTCTTCGTTTTTTTGATATTTTACAATTTTCATTAAGACATTCTGTTCATTTTAGAATAACGGTATGTTTGTTTTTTGTCGATAGGAGTAAGAAATGCCCCAGCAGCCCATACCCAGGTGTATCCTTGCGCTTGCGGGAACCATTCTGTGATTGTTGTGACAGCCGATGAGACAGAAGATGGTGATGGTGAGTTAGATTTGAGCGTTGTTCTTTTTCTACTGTTAACTGGGAAAATTCCAAATTCAAACCTATAATTACATGGATGGGTATGGTCTTTATAACTTTATAAACGATTGTAACATCACAGTCGGCTTTGGATCATTGTCGGCCGTTCCTCACTTAATTTCCGAATTAGAGGTTATCTCGAATTTCGAACCTGACAGCATTACCTTACAATCATTTATACAATACAATAGTTTGTCTCTTCCGCAGGTCCACCTCTCAATCCGCCTGAAAATCATTTTCGACCGATGCACTGCGAGCAACGGATAAATCTCAACGCCCATCAGTCTCTGAGGGTGATAAATAGAAATGAAAACGCAAATGCTAGACCTGAAATCGAACTGGTGGAAATAAATAAGGATAAATCTCTCGAGTGCGGGTTGAAGCAACTGTCGTTCAGAGGTTATCAAAGGGTGTCGGATATGACATTGAGAAACGTGGAGAATCTCCATTTGGATCTTTTAGACCTAACGTATACGAAGTGCACCAAGAATGGCATCTTGAACTTTTTGAGTTTAAATCCTAACTGTCGGGTGTTGCATAAAGACTACTGTGTTTGTAATCCGAGGATGGATTTTTGAATCGTGGAAAATTGTGAGTGTGTTGTGAATTGTTGAGTAGGATATTTTTAAAATATATATAATTTTTTCACTGTTTCATTGTTTATATATTATTATCTAGTAACGATTTATGGAATCATATAATTTTGTAATTGAGATTTATTAAAAATAATATTATTTTGTTCTTGTTTCATATTTTACAAGGAGGTGAATGTTTTTAGGCAAGACACGTTTGAACTAATTTGGATAAATAAAAGCGTGTTGCATACGGGGTAGAAACAGGGCATTCCTTCATTGAGAAAAAAAAATATCGACTAAATTAAAAAAATCTGCAATATTTTATTTACAAATATACCGATTTACAGTTCCAAAGTATTGGATGAAATCATTCATATGAATTTCAAAGCTCAACTTCAAAATGAATAAAACTATGAGAATATTAACTAGATTAATTGACTTTTGCACACATATCTGAAAAGAAGCATTTCTTTCAATAGCGTTTGTGATATCAAATGAAACTCATTCTTTGAACCTAACAGTTTTCGCCTCTTTACACTTCAATTCTTCTTCCATTTGGCAAAACAGGTCTTTCAATTTCTTTGGTGCAACCAAAAAATAAATCCAAATGAGCCTGGAATTTTTGAGATACTTGTCTTTTCCTAATTTCTTCAACGTAGAACTGGAGATGTGTAGAAGGAATTTCAATGTGGAATTTTGTTTTTCTAAATTTGATTGTATATTTTTCAAAGATTTCATGATGGAATTGGGAATAATTACGGCTAGTTTAGTTGGACCAGATTGTAAAAATCGTTTAGCCACATCAGTCTTATACAATTTTTCCACTATTTCCGCAATATTTCTCTTTACGAAATGGTTATGTTCCAGTGATATCAAATTCTTTTCTAGTTGATTACAACTCGAATATGCATCTTTTAATATAGTTTCACCATATATATCAATGATAATACTAAGAACTTCATTACGCTGTTCCAAAGGTCTTTGACCAAAATCGTTGAAACTATTGATTAAGTTACACATAATTCCTAGTCTGGCTTTAGTATCCTCTAAATTATGTAATATATACTTTGAAATATATCTTATGATTTGATCGGTTTCTTCAATACTTTTTTTCTCCTGGAGAAGAAACATCAGGGCACAAGATGTAATACATGAAAGCTTTGAATAATATTTTGAAATTTGATAAAAACATTGTAAATTATCCTCGATGTCCTTTAATTCCTGTTGAGACTTCTTTATTTTGATTAAAATAATCGGCTCCTCTGCAACAACTAAAGCTTTCTTCTCAACTTTACTCAATAACATTTCTTTCTGTTCTATAAGATCCAAAAGGGAATAATTGCTATTACTCAAGAGATCTTGAGCGAAGAAATTTTCCAGGAAATTATACACTTCAGCAAGAGATTCCGCTTCCATCCTTGCCTTCAAGTAGTCCATGTAGCTAGAAAATATTTTACTTTGCAATATTACTAATTTATCTTCAGAATTTTCATCGTTTGGTGTCGAGTTCAAATTTATATTGCTTTGTGTGAAATATCCAGATAATTCTTCGTGTTGTTTTTTCACCATATCCTCAAGTGTTTTCTGAAACTCTACGGAATCATGAATTTCATCCAAATTTTTGCTATTTAAGAAATCGCAAGATTCACTGCAATGAAAGTTAGCTAATGAAATCAGATCTCTCGATAGTTTTGCATGAAGACTTTTATTCTTCTCATCTAGTTCCTGAGATAAGTCCTCACAATTTTTGGATGCTACTTCATACTTGAAATCTATTTCCACCGACTCTCTTTCTATCCTTAATTTGTTTTGTGATAAAGTTTGTTGTAAATGTTCGTCCATCCTCAATATGTCATCCAACCTTTGCTCCTCCTGTTCCAAGAGTTCCAATTCAGCAAGAGATACTTTCAGTTGCTTCGAATTCAAGTCATAATAAAAAATTCCTGGGTTCTTCTCTTCTAGTTTTCTAAAAGCATTGTCTAGTTCGTTATCATATAGGGGGTTCTCAAGGGACTCAAACTCAGCTAATTCATGTGCCGATACAATATTCTCCCTGGATAAGGCAGAACACATGAAATTCAAAAGATTAATCATATCTTGATCGTCTGTATCAAACCAAGCTCTCACAACATTCGGGTTCAAACCACCCAAATTGATATTCAAATCTTTAAATATTTTGAGTAGATGGTCCCCATTATACGTGATAAAATCGGACATTTTGTTAAGATTTTCATTCAACTCTTCATTATAATTTTTCACATTTTTGTTTTTATTAAACTCGGCATCTTTATCGGTTAATTTCAAAAGAACGTCAACGACTGTCAATCTGTGGGTACGTTCGGGAAATTTATTTTTTTATCAAAGGCAATGTACTGGAATAGTATATTATGTATGCACTAAGGAATCCATTTTCTTCTCCAATAAAAATCAAAGATTTCCATACTAAATGAAATGTTGATACTAAAATTAAAGGTAAATCTCGCAGTAGTTCTGATGCATTAATCATAAAATCGACCATAACCTAGAAAACTGATAAAAAATGTCAGCGCTGAAACACTTCAAGTAAATTTGTAAATTATTTGTGAAGATGTCGATTTTTTTCACAAATGAACAAGTGAGTTTAGAGAAGGATGTAGGAACTAAAGAAATCATTCAAAACAGCGCTGAAAAAATTCATAGTTTATATGAAATTGATCGATGTGCATCATGGATTAAAGCTAATAATTTTAAAAGGGTAATTCATCTATAAAATGAAACGCTTGAGTTCTCATTTCGAACATATTCCTTCCAGGTTTGTTTACAATTTCCTGATCATTTACTACCAGATTCTGTAGAGATAGCGTTTAAATTACAACAAGTTTTGGATCAGCCTGTTTATATAATGGGCGACACTGCCTATGAGAGGTAAACTGAGGTCATTACTAATGTCAACGTTATTACTTAGAGTTTGTACTTTCTAGTTGTTGTCTAGATTACATTGCTGCTGGACATGTAGATGCTGATGCTATTATTCATTTTGGAAGTATATGTTTTTCGCAAAGTATTAAGAAATTGCCGTACTTGAACATATATGAAAAATATAATATTAATGTTGGACACTTAGACAAAACTATAAGAGCATTTTTAGCTGGAAGAAATAAAACTGAAGTGTTTTTATTGGTAGATACTCCGTTTATTTACGAGATTGGTATGTATGTATGATCTATTTCGACAACAATTGTAAATTTAATTGTTATAGATTCTATTCAACAGTTTGCATCAAAAATGGACAATATAAAGGTTTTAAGGCTTGATACAGATATAGATTATTCTAAAAGTGGTTTGTACATATTTATTGGAAATAATCACAGGAAAATGGAGAATATAATTTTCTCGTTAGATGGTGAGCTGAATTTCATTTCAATTGAACGATTAGCATTATATTTAAGAATTTTCAGAGGAAAACCTTTACCAATATGATCCCACCGTACCTAACAGTGTAATAGTTAATTTTAAAGAAAATCCAGTTGTACTTAAGAGGAGATATTATTTATCGGAAAAAATGAAGGATAGCCAAACGTTTGGCATAGTAATGGGGACCCTTGCTGTTGATAACTATCTCAAAGTACTTGGAAGGATGAGAAAGTTATTGAAATTGAACGGGAAAAAGTTTTACGTACTGAGTGTTGGAAAGATATCCGTGGCCAAACTCGCGAATTTTCCTGAGATGGATGTTTTTGTGGTTATAACTTGTGCAATGAACGAGGTTTACGACAGTAAAGAATTTTATAAGCCGATAGTTACGCCGTTTGATGTAGAAAAGGCTTTCAATCCCAATTCGTCAAGTTTGAAATTCACATACGATTACAACAGTTTTTTGAACAAAATATCAGATGATGCTGAAATAAAGCCCCTTGACGAGCCTGATTTCAGTCTATTAACTGGAAAAATGAGGTTGAACCAGGGTGAAAGTCGGGAGAAAACTTTTTCCGAAGAAGGTATAAAAATATATTCATCAGTTTGAGTTACCATTTCAAACTTTTTTCTTGAAGGTAAAGAGATTACTTTGAAAACAAATGGAGTTCTTGTTGAGAGTTCCGATTATGGAGCTGGTTTTCTCGCTCATAGAAGTTGGAAAGGACTGGAACAGAATTTAGGCAAAACTGAGATTGGGTTGGCTAAAGAGGGAAGAGCTGGAATTGCTCGGGGTTATTCAAATGAAGAGAAGAATACGTGAGGATTGAGAAATCCCGATTTGCCTAGGGAAAGTACAAAGATTTTGAAAGGTATTGAATTTTGTTTCAAATTTTCTCCCATAAAATATGTAGATACAGAAAACAGTAGTTAAAACCTTAAGCCTTTCAATACTTATAAAATTAAAGAATATAGCAGTAAATCAACAATTTCGATGAATTGCTGACCATTTTATTTCAGGAGAATATTCCTTTCAATTTGAAGATTTACAGATGGACAAAGGAAGAAGAGAGTAGTTTATAAAAATTTTCTTATTTATTGCATTGTTTGTTACAAAAGTTGATGTTAATAAAAAATTATAACTGAACAAAACTGGTAAAACAGGTCTTTCAATTTCTTTGGTGCAATCAAAAAATAAATCCAAATGAGCCTGAAATTTTTGAGATACTTGTCCTTTCCTAATTTCTTCAAAGTAGAACTGGAGATGTGTATTTTTCAAAGATTTCATGATAGAATTGGGAATAATCACGGCTAATTTAGTAGGACCAGATGTTAAAAATCGTTTAGCTACATCAGTCTTTCCACTATTTTCGCAATATTTCTATTTACGAAATGGTTATGTTCCAGTGATATCAAATTCTTTTCTAGTTGATTACAACTCAAATATGCATCTTATAATATAGTTTCACCGTATATATCAATGATAATACTATGAACTTCATTACGCTGTTCCAAAGGTCTTTGACTAAAATCGTTGAAACTATTGATTGAGATGCACATAAATCCTAGTCTGTCTTTAGTATCCTCTAAATTATGTAATATATGCTTTGAAATATATCTTCTGATTTTATCGGTTTCTTCAATACTGTTTTTCATCAGGGTACAAGATGTAATACATTAAAGCTTTGAATATTATTTTGAAATTTGATAAAAAACATTGTAAATTATCCTCGATGTCCTTTAATTCCAATATTTGACTTTGCAAAATTACTTATCTTCAGAATTTTCATCGTTTGGTGTCGAGTTCAAATTTATATTGCTTTGTGTGAAATATCCAGATAATTCTTCGTGTTGTTTTTTCACCATATCCTCAAGTGTTTTCTGAAACTCTACAGAATCATGAATTTCATCCGAATTTTTGCTATTTAAGAAATCGCAAGATTCAATGCAATGAAAACTAGCTAATGAAATCAGATCTCTTGATAGTTTTGCCTGAAGACTTTTATTCTTCTCATCTAGCTCCTGAGATAACTCCTTACAATTTTTGGATGCTACTTCATCCTTGAAATCTATTTCCATCGACTCTCTTTCTATCCTCAATTTGTCTTGTGATAAAGTTTGTTGTAAATGTTCGTCCATTCTCAATATGTCATCCAACCTTTGCTCCTCTTGTTCCAAGAGTTCCAGTTCAGCGAGAGATACTTTCAGTTGCTTCGAATTCAAGTCATAATCAAAAATTCCTGGGTTCTTCTCTTCTAGTTTTCTAAAAGCATTGTCTAGTTTGTTATCATATAGGGGGTTTTTGAGAGACTCAAACTCAGCTAATTCATGTGCCGATACAATATTTCCCCTGAATAAGGCAGAACACATGAAATTTAAAAAAAAATTCCTATCTTGATCGTGTGTATCAAACCAGGCTCTCGCAATGTTCGGGTTCAAACCACCCAAATTAATATTCAGATCAGATCTTTCAATATTTTCTTGAAGAATTCATAATTCCAAAAGTGCAAGATAAGATTTGTAGTATTGATAAAAACATTTATTGAAAATTTAAATAATAATTCATTTCTCTAAAAGTAACACTAAAATTTTTCTATAAAATCACAACAAAGTGGAATGGAAAAGATTCCCTCTTGAAACTTCATTCATTCACCAAAAATGGCATCAAATCGCCCAAACATTTCAGATAAACATCGGGAACAAGTTCCTTATCTTCTTCCTTCTCTGATTTCTTGTACTGCTGTACCTCTGGTAATGTCGTCACACCTGTTAAAACGAGGAGGGACTTGAAACCGCATCTGCTACCAAGAATTATGTCCGTGTTGCATCTAAAAGACGATAATAAATAAAATTGTTCATACACACCGAAGACGTATATTTACCTGTCGCCAATAATCAAAGTTCTCTCCGGATTAATTTTATATTCGTTAACCAGCACTGTGCCCACATATGGACTTGGCTTTCCCATTATGGTAGCTTTCCTCAAGCTGCAACATTCAATAGCTCTCAATAACGACCCAGTACCTGGCAATATTTTCGAACCAGAGGCTAAAAGCAAACAAAATAAGCATTAATTTTCTTTTCAAATATGTCATAGTCAAACTTACCTGGAAACCTCTCGTCTGTATTAGTCCCAATGAAGAGCACTTCTTGATTATTGAGATACGTTGCAGCTTTCAGCATTTTACTGTAGGAAAAGTATTTATCCATTCCAACCACAACAGCCCTAACTTCAGGATCAATCACAAAATTCAAAGCATCTGGTAGTGTCGTACATGGATCGGGCTACAATTATACGATTATAAATTACGTTCCATCATCTGCAGAATTTCCTTACTCCGACTCCTATATGTTTGATGTGAATTTCATCTAATTCCTTAGCGATTCCTTCAGATCCCACCACATAAATTTTGCCTTGGAAATTTATACTTTTCAAGTAACACGCAGTAAGATATGCCGAACTGATAATTTCGTCCTATAACGCAGATGTACTTTCATTAAAAATATATTATATGGTGGTTCAGTTCACAAAAAACCCTGTTAAATTCAATGAAATATTAAAACAACAAGATCAACTCAACCATTAGAGAATACCTTGTTAATCGTGAAATTCATGCCTCGTCCATAATCCAAAAATTCATCCCGTGATTTGGTGGAATTGTTCGTTACATAAAAAATTCTTTTGCCTAGTTCCCGTAATTTTTGTAAGACCCCTGAAGAACCTGGAATAGGAGCACCCATAATCCAGAGCACTCCATCACAGTCTGCTACTACTGCATCGAAGGAATCTAGAAAACGTTTCACTTCATCCTTTGAGAGCTTGGATAAATCTGTCACCGATCTGAAAATTGAATATAAAAGCGCACATTTCAAATATCGCTAGGGTACAAATACATTATCAACAAACATATACTTACTTTGCATACATTTCTTTTTGATTTTCGGAGATTCCAATCGGATTTGAAATTTGGGGTCAAATTTGAAGGTTGCTTGAATGATCATTGAAATCACTAAGATAAAGGAGCAACGAACTAAATATTTGATTCGCGATTCCAACTACCGTTGAGGGCGCTGTGAAATGTAAACAAACATGGAGGAAAACTAGTACATTTTCGGGATTTATTGTGGTGAAACGCATTAATTTAAGTGTTTTTCAGGATTTTCCTACGATTTTGTGAGTTTTATTAGAAGACTTTTCAGTGAATTATTGATTGTGAAGTATCAAGTTTGTTGATTTTAGGTGAACAAATTTTTTCTTCGAGGAGCAATTGAAGACACAATTATAACAATTGTAAAATGTTTTTTTTCTTGTACTAGAACTTTGTTCACTCATTGTTATATAATCAGAATCAAATGTCCTAAAATTCATGTACATATATATATTTAAACATGAAATCGTTTCATTCAGACTTCACCCTAAAGATGATTCTAATTTCTTCCTAACAAAACGATTGAGCCACAGTCATTTGAAATACGAGGATCAATTACATAAAAATCTTGTTGATGATTATTGAATTAACTTTCTAAATCAACTCTCAAACCTGCCCTAGAAAATTGGTCTCAAACTCGTAACGCAAAATTGTATAATTTTGTGAACGTACTTACCGACTATTTCTTTTCAATACCAATTAGTGTGCTCAGAAAACGATAAAAATTAAGAATATCTGGCATCTGGCTTAAAAGCACGTGAAATATTAAACCAATACTCGTTTTCTAGGTTCGGGATTTGGCCAGCAGGGGCGTTTAAACTTTTGGAATCGCGAATTACAAGAACATCTTTGCTATTTGTCGATTTGTTAGTTTTTTAGATTTGCGAAATGCATTGTTTATGAATATGATAAATAAATAAGGATATTTCTGAAAAAGATTTCTTATCAATTTCACCTGTAATTTGGAGGTGTATGCACCTGTTATGGGCAGTAGTTCCAATTTTCCTCGTAAAGATTCTTGAGCATGACAGATATGAAATGAGGATATTGGGAATACAGGAATTTTAAGGAAATGATTTGGGTGTGAACGATAGACGATAATTTCTGCAGAAGATTGTGAAAATGTGAAAAAAGAAATGAAGATGTTTCACACACTTGACAAAATGAATATGGACTAATTTGAGTTTTGCTGCCTTCTACCAATAAACTCAAGGATATCATCTTCGAGTTTTTGATTTTTCTTGTAATTATACAACATGCCTTCATTGAGGAAAAGAGTATCGACATATTTCAGGCAGCTTAGTTTCCACAATGAGCCGCGCCAGAAAAAACATAATATTAACGAAAATGCATTTGTTACTAAATATTTACAAGGGTAAATAGATATCGTCATAATTTCTTCATAGTAATCTTGAATAATTTTCAGACACATTAGTGTGAAAGAAGGACCACCCATAATTTACGGGAAAAACCCAACGGATCTTCCCAATTACGAACTAGCTATGTATGAAACAGGGTACGAATCAATTATATCATGTTATTCGGGACCTCATGGGGGTCTCACAACAGTTAAAAGGGTAGAAAAACATTTATCGATTCCCGACGCAGATGATTTTGATTTCATCGATACGCAAGTTGAAAATGGTGAGTGTATAAACGCCTAAAAACTTTCATGACTCAATTATCCAATCACAGTTATTTCTCATATCACGAATAGTGGCACACTGAAAGTTATCTTTGACATTGTAGGTTTCCAGTTATTATTGAAAATTTCAATAGTCGGGAAAGGTTTGAAATAATTTATTTTTATTCTCATTGGAAAACTTGACGATCAGAAGGTGCAGCTATGGAAATATATACAGGGTGATTCCAAATTCGACGTGAACCTTGAGCCATTGATATCCAAAAATCAACAGTTTACGAGTTATTTGAGTTTTTGTGTTTTTTGAAAAATTACTCACCTTACTCCATTTTTCGTCAATTTTTTCTACGCTGAGCAAGTTTTATTATAATTTTGGATTATTTTCATCAGATAAGGGTATGATATGTATGAGAAAAGCGAAAATATGCTGTAATAGATGTTGAAAAGAATTCGTATGAAAAAACGAAAACTTTTTAGGAAATAAAGAAGGAATTTGGCAAGTTTTTAAAATACTTTTGTCATACATAAACTGTGGAGTTCGAAAGTTGCAGGCGAATTGATATTAGAAATTGACTATTCTTTTCTTCATATACCAACTTTCAAATCATACAAATTCTTTTTCGACATCTATTATAGCATATTTTCGCTTTTTTCATACATATCATATCCTTCTCTGAAGAAAATGACAGCAAATGAGTCATACTTCAAGGTTCACGTCGAATTTGAAGTCACCCTGTATATATTAGTTTGATATAATAATATGATACTAGGTCTTTATAAATTATTGTAACATCACAGTTGGCTTCGGATTATTGTTTGCCGTTCCTCACTTAATGTGAACTATAGGTATCATAGAACTTCGAAACTGAAGTGAGGTTAAGTTTGTCATGCGCGCGGAATATTTCCAAGCCCACAGCGATGTTACAATCATTTATAAAGACCCTGTATAATTTTAAATATGATTTTAATACCAAAAAATTGTACATGAACTAAATTGTTATTGGGTATTGGACGAGAGAATATTTTCTGTACTGTATATACATAAAAATTGCTGTATTTTAACTTCTGCTTACCTCCAGGCAAGCAAATCTTCCAAGCTAACTCCAAGTACTTTATCGCTTATCGGGGATCTCCGCAACTAACAACTCTTACACTTTTCTAGTACAACCAACATTCCCAATAAAATCGTCGAATAGAACACCTGGTCAACCTGTAGATAACACCAAAATGGTGATCAAGGTAGCTGGTCAAGAATATTCCGTTAAAAACGATACGAAAAAACATAGAAAAAGCTTAAGTTTGGGTAGTATATCAGATTTCAACATCGAAATAGAAAAAACGAAAATAGATAGGGAATGTTCCGGAGAAACTAAAAATAAAAAGGAAAGTAACGAAAAACGAGACAAAGATGAAGGTAATAAAGATAAAATGGAAGAGAAAAACACAGCGAAAGCACAAAATGGGCAAAAAGGAACAAGGAATAATCTAAATAAAAAATCTGAGAAAGATATCGTTAAATACCGTCCACCCAAGGCTAGAAAATCGATTTCTAGGAACGAATCCCAGTCGAACAGACAGAGTACCCATTCGCAGAAGAATTTCGAATTGGGGAAATCGAAAAGCGAAGGGAATCCCTTCCGACATAAGGGTGCCAGAAAAGTTGTGGAAAGGCCGAAATGCGGTAAACTAAAAGCTAGATTTTAGTTTTTTCTGCATGGCTTTCACTAATAATCAAGGTGATTTTGAGTTATGTTTGTGCTTCGAAGCATGTTTAGCTTATTTGAATGGTCACTTCTCGAATTTCAACTTTATGTGAAACAAAAATGCTAAGGAAACGTTCCCAATTCGTCTCACTCCTTGGATCGGTCTAATTTTTTTTTAAAATAGTCAATTTTCAACTTCGGGAAAGAAGGTATCCAAAAAAATATCCGATAACCACTGTATAAAAGTAGGGCTTGTTTGTGTATCCTAACCAAAAATGTGTGATATATTTTTATTTTCAACTAATCATTCTTCTTTGTACTTATTTAAAACTTGATTTTCATGCGATTCGAAGCTTGCGTGACTTTACCAACGAATCCATGAATATTTTCAGGCTCTGCAGCCTCTCAGACCGGTTTGAACGACGACTCGAAACTGCCTCAGGAATGGAACAAAAAAAGTGATTATGTCTTCGGCATATCAGATTCGTTATACGATACGAATTTAGTTACTAAGGTGAAAAATGGGGACCCCATCGCCGATTGTTTCGGTGTTATATCCAGAAAGGATTCTGTAATATTAGCTGTGGCAGATGGTGTCAATTGGGGTAAGACCGTCATTCGAATCAACACGAAACGTTTTCATTCGTTAAATTCCAGGGGAAAAAGCTTGCATCGCTGCCAAATCTGCAATACACGGTTGCCTTCACTACCTGAACAAAACGATTTTCAACGATACGAAACTTTTTGAACATTTAGTCGTTATGTCAGACCAACAAGCCACGTCTCCCACCATCGCTGAACCCCTCACACATATTTCGAACACCAGGGAAGTGTTCGTTTGTCTTCTAAGAGCCTTCAACTGCGCTCACGATCTCATACTGGAGAACAACGGAATGTTGACAACTTTGACAGTCGCAATTGTCCTGCCTCTGAGCCGGGATTCGAGGTTATCGGGGGCGGAGTCGTCGAAGAGGGAGGAGCAAAAGTACGTTTGCTGTGTTTGTAACGTTGGTGATACGCTGGCTTATATTTATTCCAGCGATTACGGTATAAGGGAATTGACGAAAGGTAAGGTATTGTCTCTAATTAATGTTATGATGTGTAATTAGTGTCTGATACAGGGTCGCACGATATTACTTCCAACAGAGATATGAGGGACGCTCTCGGGGCCCTTGGACCAGTAGACGGGATAAATCCCGAATTGAGTAATCTTACGTTGTCGATAACCACGCTGAACCAAGGAGATATAGTTATGGTAGCTAGTGATGGTTTAACGGACAATTTCGATCCAAGCGTTTGTAGGTTTACGGTGAATACAACCAAAATTAACCCAGCGGATAACAAAGAATCGAGTAGACGAGCTCAAACTGCGGAAAAACAGGTATTCCCGTTTTTATTGGAAAATCCTAGTTAGGTTACGAGTTCGAGATTTCAGCAAACTTCCATCCCGAATGGTCCAGTAAAACCTCCAAGACGAAGTCATCTGAACAGAGATGACAGAGGCGATAGCGTAGAGTCGAAAACTTCGAAAAAATCAGACGAAAGCACGAACAACTCAACTGCCACTGCTAACAACGTGATGAACGATAAAACCAAGGAGGTATGTTGTTATAAAAGGGCTTAATTCTATGATGAAATCAGTAAAAGTTTAGGGAACCTTTTTATGACGTTTTTTTTTTATTTTTATAACATAAGTCATTATTTAATATTAGTAATGTTCTTTCGTACTGAGCAAAGTGATTTATGTAAGTTAAATCACATAGATCAGTTTAAGCGATCGATCTTTCGTTTTTAATCAGTTCCCCCTTCCACAACTCCAAAGTGATTGTAAGTGATTATTATTAGATTCATTGATAATGTCAAAATTTGAAGTTAGACGCTATAGAATTTTATATACATAGAAGTGAGCGCATTCTTTCGGGTTTTAAGTGAATGAATATGTTCTGATTGCAAAATCGCTTTCACTTAAATCACATAAGTTCCATCAGTTGAATCAGTACGAAAGAACACTACTTTTGTTTAATATTATGATAATCAACATTATCTACAAATCATTTCTGAGGTAACTTGAACAAACATAAATGAATTAATGAATTATTCTTTTAACAAGGTACCGAAAAAAGAGGAAGATCCCATGAGTAATCCATTGATTGCACATTTTATGAAACAGAATTCCGTCGATGAAACTGACAGGCGGGGAAAGACAGGTATTATATGACTCAAAGACTCTATTTCAAACATAATAATGATTTGTTTATCGTAGGACAGGATATACCTTTTACAGTGGGTAAAAACAGCAACACCGAAAAAAAATCTTCCACCCAAAAGCCTTCTTCCAGTGGAGTATCCAAAGCTCTACCCAATCAAAGGCCGCAACAGAACTACAGTTTCTTACGGTCGAAGACCACAATAGATTTTCATTCCGCATCGAAGAAACCCATCTTGAGAAATGAAGAAGGTAGGTAGAGTTTACTACGAAAACGTACCGCCATTATTTTATTTTCGAATTTCAGGCATTCCATACGTGACACCCGTTCAGAGGTATGAGCTCCAGCTACTGCTCATGGAAGACGTACTGAAACATGGTATATCCGGACAGGAGCCCCCGTGCACAACTTCCAAGAGGCTCTGCGAGAATTTGGTGAATTTCACGATCAGCATCACGGCAGCTAAGAGGAGAACGTTGGAAGATATGGACCTCTATTTCGACAATAGAGATGGGGTGTCGGTGGAGATATCTCCGATGGAAAAGAAGCAGAGGAGGAAAAAGGGGCTCGAGAAAGTCTTGAATCTTCCTGGGAAGTTGGATCATGTGACGGTGGTGGCTTGCAATGTTGCTCATTCGCCTGTTAGTATTTGATAATGTTGGCATCTCGGATCTTCCAGTATCTTCCATGGCATTAAAAGATATTCAAAATTATTGAATTCCATTGAATCAAATCTTTTATTCTTCTTGAATACTATCGACAGGATATCAATTATGTTCATGGTAAAAAATCAAAATAAATCTTGGTTTTTTCTATTTGTTGAGAAACACTATCAGTGCCATGTTGAAGAAGCAAATTTTGTTATTCATTGTATTTTTGTTATGGAATTTACACTGATTTATTTTTTTGTTCAGTAATGTAATAATCATTTGGTAGTGAACAATATACAGTTTTATAGAAAAATATTTCTTTTATTTCAAATCTGATTCTTGAAAATATAGCATAAAAAAATTATAAAAAGCACTGCCGTGAGGTCAGGAGGTTTAGAGCGCTCGTTCATCCCCCTTGAATGTAGATTCGCATTTTCCAGTTTTAGAAACTAATTGAAAATTTTTTGACAGCTGTCAAAAAAATTTGCATTGACTTCACGTCAGTGCTTTGGGTGAACATTTTTTTTTCGATAATTCTCTAGAACTTTCAACGGTATCTATGGTTTTGGTGACGCGATCTGGATAAAATTCGCACCTAGCTCGAGTACATTATTCTTTTTCTTCTATTTCATTCCAATCCAATCAGTAGTTTCGAAATTACCGGGAAAAAAAAATTTTGAACGGCCATATTTACGGAACCCCTTGTCTAATTTTGCTCATTGATAAACGTGACCGAAACATTCGAAATCCAAACCTAGACTGAAAATTTCAAGTCGCTAGGCCTTTCCGTTCGAAAGTTATAATTTTCTAGGTTCTGGTCATGCGATCTGGACAAAATGTAGCTTGAATATATCATTCTCCATTCAAATACAAAATTTCGTCTCGATCAAATCCGTAGTTTTGAAGTTATCAAGAAAACTAAATTCAAAATGACCATATTTACGGAACTTCTAGTCTAATTTTGCTCATGAATAAACGTGATTGCAACATTCGACATCCACACCTATCCTGAGAATTTCAAGTCCCTAGGCCTTTCCGTTCGAAAGTTATAATTTTCTAGGTTCTGGTCATGCGATCTGGACAAAATGTAGCTTGAATATATCATTTTCCATTGAAATACAAAATTTCGTGACGAGCGAATCCGTAGTTTTGAAATTATCAAGAAAACTAATTATAAAACGATCATATTTACAGAACCCCTAGTCTAATTTTGCTCATGGATAAACGTGAATGAGACATTCGAGATCCACACCTATCCTGAAAATTTCAAGTCCCTAGGCCTTTCCGTTCGAAAATTCTAATTTTCTATGGTTCTGTTCATGCGATCTGGACAAAATTGCATATAGCTTGAACATGTCGTGTAAGTAGAACGAGCGCTCAATATTTGTTTTGTTTCAAATCTGATTCTTCAAATCATAGCATTTAACAAAAGAAAGGAGTCGAGTCTTTGTTTGAAGTCTGTGACGTTTATCCTTGTGAAATGAATATTTATTTCATCTTAAGGATGTATTTGGAGCAATGAGGATTTCAATAAATTGATTAATATTAGTGCATTCCGAAAAAAAGATTCTTTCCGATAAAAATTCGATTATTTTAGTTTTGGATGGCGGAAAATATTCACCATGAACATTCTTTGTATATAAAAGAAGAAAATATCTAGTGCGTCACTTGAGAAGATGGTCTGTGGTCACTCACGCTATAATTTTATTTTTGTTACTTTTCTGTGATATTTTTGGTTGGTTGGTTTGGTGTTCTGTGAATAAATCGACGACGGGGAATTACCTAATTGTGAATTCTTTTGGGTTTTTATAACAAAAATTGAATTAAACCCACTAAGTGAGAAGTTCTGGGGACTGAACTATTATCGAATTTGATTAAAAATATAGAATTGTTGGTACATTGAATAATGGATTGAAGAACTAGAACTCGAAAGGATAATGTTAGTGGCCATAACCAAAAAATTGTAACATCGAATTATTATGGATTCGTCTAATTCCAATTCTGAACTATTGACGGTATTTAATGTACAAAACGCAAAGGATTTCAAAAGGGACGTGAAACTTTCCGAAGAATCTAATGATAGGGAATTAATTGGATTCAAAGAAGGGAAAATGATATTCAAGGATAAAATACAAATCAAAGAACCAGGAAAATTATCCAAAAGAGTGATCTCCAAGGACGCTATCCTGAACCATTCAAAATCCGACTTGAAAAATTTGAACATATATAAGAAAACGGGTGTTGTGGACGTTCCTAAAGTCTTCCAAATCGAGGGTATCAAACGTGGACACAATCCGGATAAAAAAGATATCACACCGAAATTAATGTTCGATTCTCATGGTAAAAAATTCATATATTTGAATGGGCAGAAACTTCAGATTATCAAGCATTCGCCTAAAGTGGAGGATAAACCGACCAACAAAGTACCTACGCCCATTTCTAAGCCTGCAGATTTGAAAGCGTTATTTTTAAATTCACCAGGGACAAACGTTTCAACATCTCCAATGTGTAAAGATCCTCAACCAAATTACAATGTTACTGGTAAACATCTTCGAAGTATCTTGCCGAAAAATAATAGTAAAGTTGTTCAGATGAAAAAGAATGAAAGTTCTACCAACTTGACACTAGTTATGAAGGAAGTGGGGGGGACAATAACACTTCTGAGTCCAAAGGTATCAACTCAGGGGATTCCCCTGATAAAGGAAATTGTACCAAAAAGCAACGCTCCTGATAAACAACCGACCATAAAAGTATGTAGCCTTGCCCAGATGGCACCCAGCCAATGTGAGTGTAAAAAGAATCAGAATTCAGTGTCAGTTTCCACAAATACTGAACAGTTGAACAGTGTTCATGTAGGGGTGCAAACTGAAGTTATATCTAATGATCAGGATAGCAAAGAGAGAATTGGAAGTTCTCTCGGTGAACTTTACAGTGGCGGTGTTATAATTGGCGATGATGTGAATATGGGACACGGGCCCCCTTCGATTTATTCCTTGAACGAAGAAAAGATGAAATTGAAGTTTTTCAACGATCTTCATAGGTGTCTCAAATGGGATTCTGGCAATTTGTAAGTAATTTTCTTAATCATTTCTCATAATTGAATATATAATTCAGTATGATGGAAATCAATCAGTTTAGTGAGTGCTTTCTAATTAATCAAATCGAATTTTTATTCGATTGTAATTTGAAAACTTAATCAAAATATTTTGTTACTATTCTGTTTTTTTTCTTTAGACCAATTCATAGAGGAGTTGTGCAAGAAGACCTACAAGAAGTAAAAAGTCAGTGTGTTGTTCTCAAAGCGAGAAAAGCTGGAGTGAATATCGCTAATTCCAATAATTTCGTAAGTACATATATTTTTTATTTGTGGAGTTTCTGAGCTTTGGATGCTTTTCTAGGAATTTCAGTTGGATTACGAGAATTATTAATCTTATCTTATTGATACAACTTCTAGTATTGAGTTTGATACTCCTTCATTCATTGATAAATTGATAAGCAAAGTTAGATGCTGTTTGATATCAGTCAATTTTCATTGACATTGTTGATGCTTATCTGTGGGCAAAATTCATAACTTTTATGAAATCTTTTTATTTTGTTCAAACAGTTGGAAATTATTGCACAACATTATTGGACACAGAAGATAGATATAAAAACCACTTTAAATAAAATTTTTAGGCCTTTTCAATGATACTCAATCTACACCCAAATTTGGTTGAAGGGTTAAAATGGCTGAGATGCAAATAGAAGGAAGAAGACTTCAACGGTTTAAAGTTTTTTTTTTTTAATCCTGAAAGACCACAGAGGATACTTTTCATTTTTGGCCTTTCTTGTGGTTTCTTTCGGGATTTTGGTTGTTAGTGAGGTTATTGAAAAAAAAAAAAGAGTTAACGTATTTAAAATTTTGTGATCGAAGCACAGGAGTTAAAAACTAACACAGTGATTTTTATTCCGAAAAGTGGTGTTTTGGGACGTTATATATATAACATTAATATTTTTATTCTTTCATGAATATATATTTTTTTCAGACACCTCTACAATTAGCCGTCGTGAACAATGTCAGCATTGAGATTGTCGAAGTACTTCTCAAATACGACGCCGATATGTCAGTGTTAGATTCCGAAGGAAATAATGTCCTTCATCTTGCCGTTGAGCACAATAGGAACGATTTGGTCAAAGTTTTCCTTGAGAAATTGGATACCAGCAAGTTAGACATCGATCAATTCAACTATGACGGTAAGTTACAAATATTTTCAATTGAAAAAGAAATGTTGATGATTGGGATGGTTTGAATTGATATGAACCACTTTATTACTCATGCAGTCCGAATGTCTTTGAATCATCAACAGTTATGATACCATGACTATTTTTCATCAGCTACGCGTTTTCGATTCCTGGAAAATTCGGAGTTCGGATTTTCCCCATTTTGTCACCCTTGTACTATCCACGCAAGGGGAAATACCAAAACAATCTTTACCGAGAAATTACGCGGCAATTTAAACCCTCTTCTCTTGATAAGATAAAAGGCCACGTGTATTGTTGTGTACAATTACTGAAACAGGCGATTTCACAATAATACGTCGTAAATTTAATATTGACTTCGATTCACCATGACATACATATCTTTGACTACAGGGGTCGTTCGAAAATTATAGAACGATAATCTTGGATCGCTATAATTCGTCGGAATTGAACGTGACTGACAAATTTTATTTGTTTTTCAAGCGATTTGACTAGTATGATGATTTTTTCTGTCGAAATTAGAAAATTCAACTACTTTCGTGATTATGGTCCGATTCTATTCAAAATTGGTTTTTGAGGTATAGGTGTTGCTTGAGTTCTGCTAGCTTGAATTTTTTCGGAATTTTTCAGTCCTTATTTATTAGGGGGGGGGAGGCAGAATTTTTACGACTTTAGAAGCTTATGTCACATCCGCAATCATTTTTGAGGAAATATCCAACCTTGCACTAATGCCTTAATGGTTTTTTCCTTCCTCAATTACTTCAGTGCCTTCCATAATTTCATTTTCCATGATTTTCCAAATGTCTCCGAGTAAAATGGGTGTGACAGACGGACAAGAAGAAACTAGAAAATTCAAATAGAAGAGCTTTTTCTTCTGTGTGAAAAAACGTCCTTCAGTGTCATTTTATTTCTATGAATTTCAATAGATGGAATCAACGAATTATATTGAATATATCAAAAGACCTCAATTTTTTTTTGTGTACCAAAACGGACTCAAGTTTTCATTGTTAGTATGACAGATACTGTCATTTTATTTCTATGAACTTCAAACAATGGAATCACCGAATTATATTCAATATATCAGAAAAACTGAATTTTTTTTTCTCTTTACCAAAACGGACTTTTGTGTGCATTGTCAGTATGGCAAGTACTGTCACTTTATTTTTATAAACTTCAAAAGATGGAATTACTGAATTATATTGAATTATCAGAAAAAACTCATTTTTCTTATTGGTGCCCCAATTTACTTATACAAGTGATGCCATGGCAAAATCAACAACTCGAGAAACGTTAGGTTGAATGAAAAAATTTTTATTATTGATCTGAAAGGAGTATCTTTTTATGTCAAATGTCAAATGAAGTAGGTATTGAGGAACTTTTCCCAACGTCAGGCTGTGAAAAATCATCTCTTTATCTCATTTTGAGTGTGGCTATCCGATTTTTTTTTCAAACCCGTTTCACTGCCTAGAATGAACTGCATTTCATTCATAACCTATATTGTATCCAGGTAAAATGTTTGGTTGTAAAAACTAGAAAATATAAAACAAAACATATTATGAGGCTAGAAAATCGTTAGAAAATACATATTTCTTAATTCAATTCACTTCTTTTCATTTTCAATACCATCAATTTCGACTGCATTTCCAAATGAGGAAAATGAATGAACTGTCATTGGAACGTTCACATCTTACCAAAATTGATCAGAAATTCCTAGAAACTGCACGTAGGTGTTGAAGAAACGTATAAGTTTCTATTTTTGAGCGTACTACTTATACGAGGGCTATATCATTTCGTCACGATGTCTTTATTTTTCGAATTTTGAGCTGAAAATGGTCTCAATCGACTATGTTCGACACACTGATGACGAATCCGAGTCTGTCCGTCCGGCCGTCTGTAAGCACGATAACTCTCGAACGGAACAACCTAGAGACTTGAAATTGTCAGTGTAGGTTCAGATCCCAAATGCCTCGGTTAAGTTAGTTAATGGGCAGAATTCCACGAGGGGTTCCGTAAACACGGCCGTTCAAAATTTTGTTCCCCTGATTACTTGAAAACTGATTTGATCGAGATGAAACTTTGCACTGACAAATGGAGAATGAGTTGTCCAAGCTACATGTGAAATTTTGTCCAGATCGCATGACCAGAACCATAGAAAATTGTAACTTTTGAACGAAAACGCCTAGGAACTTGAAATTTTCAGGATAGGTGTGGATCTCGAATGTCGTGATCACGTTCATCTATGAGCAAAATTATACTAGGTGTTCCGTAAATATGGTCGTTTGAAATTTGTTCTTCTTGATAATTTCAAAACTACAGATTCGATCGTGACGAAATTTTGTATACTAATGGAGAATGATATATTCAAGCTACATTTCTCCAGATCACATGACCAGAACCATAGAAACCATAGAAAATCATAACTTTCGAACGGAAAGGCCTAGGGACTTGAAATTTTCAGGATAGTTGTGGATCTGAAATGTCGCGTTCACGTTTAGCAATGAGCAGAATTATACTAGGGGTTCCGTAAATACGGTCGTTTGAAATTTTGTTTTCTCGATAATTTCGAAACTACGGATTCGATCGAGATGAAATTTTGTATATTAATAGAGAATGATATATTAAAGCAATATTTTGTCCAGATCGCATGACCAGAACCTTAGAAACCATAGAAAATTGTAACTTTTGAACGGAAAGGCCTAGGAACTTGAAATTTTCAGGGTAGATTTGGATCGCGAATGTCGCAGTCACGTTCATCAATAAGTAAAATTAGACTAGGGGTTCCGTAAATATGGCCGTTCAACATTTTTTTTTGATAATTTCGAAACTACTGGTTGGATTGGAATGAAATTTTGCACCTAGCTGAGGAATAATGTATTCATACTACGTGCAAAGCTTTGTCCAGATCGCATCACCAAGACCATAGGTACCGTAGAAAATTCTAGCGAATTATCGAAAAAAAATTGATCAGCTGAAGCACTGACATGAAGTCTGGAGTTTCGTCTAAGTTTCAGAATTTTTTTGACAGTTGTCGAAAATTCTTTCAATTGATTTCTGAAACTGGAAAATGCGAATCTACCTACAAGGTGGATGTACGAGCGCTCAAAAGCTCCTGACTTCACGGCAGTGCTTTTCGTAATTTTTTTTATTCGTTTCAGCCCTCAGATCCGTCTATTTTTTCTAAAATTCCCTCGATTGAAGTTTGCAATTATTATCTGGAGAATGTCGGAGGATATCTGTGATCTTCGGACTTATTAACGTTTGTCCCAAAATGGTCAATTTTTAACTTGAGCTCTTTATTTTCACATGGATTAGCAAGAAAGCTGAGTGAATTATTAATTTGAAAATTACAGACCTTTTGATAACGAGAGAAATGATTACGTTCATAGAAAGAAGCGCTCAAAAACCGAAAAGTTGAAAATAAAAATAAAAAAAAAACACTTTCAACTTTCAACAACAAATGCAGTACAAGGAAAAAATATTTTTTTCAATATTTGATCTAGGTTATTCTGTGAGTAACAGATTTAAAAAAAAAACGTTTATTTATTTGAAAAGATAAAAGTCTGTGGGAGTATATAGACTCCCTGTGTCAACATTCCCCTCTGTTTGGCACTGTTTATTTCATGGCCATTTGAGATTTGAACTATTCGAAGTTGAGGAGAACAATGTTGTTTTTCAGGACTCACGCCGTTGATGATGTGCGCTTTCCAGGACAGGATCGATATGGCTGAACAGTTCCTGCAGAAAAACGCGCAATTGAATCTGAAAGATTTAAAATCGGGCAGAACAGCCATTTTCCATGCAGCCGAGAGTCATAACGGTAAGTACTAGGACATTGAAAATAACGAGATATTTTAACATTAACATCATATCTTATGTCATGATGTTGTTTCCAGCGTCCATGGTGTTGCTCTTGCTGGATTACTGCGCAGACACGAAAATTCGAAATTTCTTCGGAACGTCCGTTCACGATGCAATGTTCGAACTCGACGACATACCGAAGGAGATAAAATATCCAATATTAGGCAGAGATCTGAAAGTTCACGAGAAGCGGAAGCTCCATCAACAAAAGGTAAGGAAGGAATGTTTCAAACGCAAGAAATTGGAGATTGTGTCCACTATTCAGAAATTGGAATCTAGAGCGAACTTTGTAAGCCAAGATTCTGATATTAAAAAATGAGGAATTAAATTCAATATTTATTCGAATATTTCAGTAGATTACAATATCTACTGTTCTTTCATTCGGAATTTTGATGTAAAAATCATTGATTGTTGTTGAATTATTAATCCTTTTGTACATACGTATTGTTTTATTCTTAATGGGAGAAATTTCTATTTTCCTTTTAATTTCAACTCAGGGTTGTTATAAATTCATCATTTTGACATAAGTACTCATCGTCGTTATCATCATTAAAATTGTATCGTCAAAAAATTCAATTTGAAGGAATGAATCTTATAGGAAGATTTTTCTCATCACTGCCACATTCATATTCGTTAGTATTGAAAAAAGTTAGGGGCTTCTAATTGCTTTAGTGTGTTGTACATAATTTAAAATATAATTTTTATAGGCTAAATCTTCCTAATAGTAATTAAACAGAACGGTTCGATGAATTTCCGCAAGGAATGGTTCCTTTGAAGTCTTGTCTTATATTCATTGTTTTTTAGAGATAATTTCTTTCCACTTCATTTCCTACTTTTATCACTAAAGTCTCCTGTGCAAACATGAACCTAAATCAGCCTGTACAACATGAAAGATATCTCGAATTTGATGTATGATGTCAGTTCTTTGTTATTCTCTTTATAAGTGGTACATACTAATTTATATTTTATCTTGATTACCGCCATTATTTCTATTTTGGTTTACGACGCATTTTACATTGTGTAATTATCCTTAGCAGAATTGCTTATAGAAAATCATTTTATTATTTATTTTTTATTAATATAGTTTAACACATGGAATAATGTAAAAGAACTCTATAAGAGTGTCCTCTCTTTTATTACAATTTAAAACTTTGTTGTCAAATCTGATGATTTGTTCGAGCATTGCTTCATATGTATAGATTTTCCAATGAAAACTTGACATGGAGATTTGAGGCGATCATAGTTTTTTTTATCGCTTAAAATATTCATGTCGAGTTCTCGTTGGTTCTGTAGTAACCGGCTGTGACATCTGGATTTGTAGGATGAGGCCGATATTGATCAATATAATTTATTCAACACAAAGAAACGCTGATTTTATGGTCTTCATGAATAGATTGTGGGTTTACAATGTGCTCAACCGTAACGATTCTGCAGCCAATGAAAAAATGCTTAGCGGATAATATCTTGAATCAAATTTGAAAAATAGGTAAATATTATGGATACATAGTATGTGTTAGTTATATTGTTATACTTGGTATTTGTGAAAATAAAGAATAATTAAGAATTGAATCTTCGTCTGAGGAATCTCCTAACCTAAACCCAAACAAAATGCATAAGATAAAAGTTTTTTCTAATATTTTACCTAAGCTGTGAGCATATTCGTATTATAAGATGTCGCTCAACTGTGATTCAAGAAGTTATTAGAAGGAAAATTATTTCTAGACCAAATCCTGAATTAATGGGAACATTCAAAATTATACAGGGTCTTTATAAATGGTTGTAACATCACACTCGGCTTTGGATTATTGTTTGCCGCTCCTCACTTATGTGAACTATTGTCGTAACGGTACATTCACCAATGGTCAATGGATTTATTCTATAGAGGAGTTTTAAAATGAATATCTGGGAAAATATCCAGATGTTCAGATTCAAGAATCCTCTCTGAAAGCCCACATCAGAGCTGTTATAAAAAGATTTATTCAGACTGGGAACGTTGACAAGAAGACCTCAAGTTTCTGAAGAAGCTGTTATCTTGAAACACGAGTGGATCAAAATCCTCAAATGTCAGTGTTGAAGAAGAAATTAAATTTGTACCCTTACAAAATCACAATTGTAAAGCAACTTCAACCAATATAATTGGTTTCCGCATAATCTCAACGAGGACAGATTGTTGGACTAGATTTTTTTTAGTGACGAAGCTTGGTTTCATTTATCAGGGAATGTGAAGTCTCAAAACTACAGATTTTAGAGATCTGAGAATCCCAACAATTTTTTTGAGACTCCACTACATTCACAAAAAATTGGTGTGTCATTAGCAGTTTCTCGTCGTCCAACATATGGACCAGTTTCCTTTCAAGATACCATCAATGGTGAAAAGTACAGAAGGATAATGCTGGAACCATTTATAAATCAACTAGATGATGAAGAGATACAGTTGGGATATTTTCAACAAGATGGGGTAAAAACCCACACTACTCGTGCAAATCTAAGACATTTGCAGGAATTTTATGGCAACCATGTTATAAGTCAAGGACTCCATCCTTCTTTTCCAACACGGTCTCCAGACTTGACTCCCTTGGATTTTTCCATTTTTGCATATCTGAAAGACGAGGTTTCCAAAAGGACCCATGGCAATCTTGAGGAACTGCAAGCGGTAATAACAATGTGCTGGCAAAATATTGGCCCAGAAATGTTGAAAAACATTTTTGACTACAAACGAAGAAGAATTCGTAAATGCCTAGAGAATAACGGAGTTTGAACATTATATGAGTATGAATTCAATAAATTCCGTTGAGTTTTTGTATTGTTTTATCACCTACATTCAAATTTTTTTCGTGAATGAACTTATTATTTTAATGAATATAATCCAAGTTCTTCTCAAAATAATTTATTTACAGTTCACTAATACTAATTCATTCGACCACTCAATAATTTATCTACACGGAATTAAGTCCTATTCTGTACTGTCTGCACTCGTTAGGGCCGATGTCGTTTTATATCCGCTTCATAGTTCTCGAAGGGCCGAGGTCTGTCAAGAATGGCGTGGATGCATCTAGAAGCGACAGGTCCGGCATAAGTTCGTTACATTATTATGTGTTATGATACGGAACAAAGACACCAAAATGTCTAACCTCTTTGAATCTAGTTGTTGTGAATTAGATGGCATTAGATGGCCACAAAACTAAACTTCTTTGGACAAACAAGTCACATATCATATTTTCATATTCATTTGGTCATTAAAAATTAACAATAGTAAAACAACAACAAATAATAATTTTACCGCCAAAGTTTACACGGTTTGCCAGACAAATCAATGAACTAATAAAAACAAAAATACCTCTGTTATTGAATGGGTAAATGACGAATTTATCACATAAACAAGACGAACTTGAGAATTTAATCAAAATTATAAATGGTCCTTTCCAATAAAAGATTTTCAACTTTTTTATGACACCCAGCCGCACTCGACTTCTTCAGACATCCAGGGAGTTTATTATACAACGTCAGACAAGTGTAATTCCATCCCTGTTGAGTCTTCTTCAGCCCATCAAACAACCATAAACGTCTATTATAAATAAAAAAACAACCAATGTTCCCTGGAAAATATGTACGTACAAGGAAAGAATAAAATATAAAATAAAATCTAAATACTTTTTTTAAGTTGACAAATATCTATAGTTGAGCACCTGGACTCGAATATATGACTGTAATAGTACCATAAGTTACATATTAGAATTTAAACAAAAATAAATTTCTTTGGAAAAATAAATCACAAATGAAACAACAAAAAAAGTCTATTATTTATAAAAAATGTTTGGCAAGTACTAACAAAAAGGAAAAAAAAAAAACTTCATATACACAATCAAATCTAAATGCCGAATAAATCATGCAATTACTAAATACTTACTTTATTATAATTATTCTTAGTGGCCGAGAGGAAACAGTTCATCATTGGTATTGAGGGGATTAATGTTACTTGAATAATTACAAGGTTTTCTCAAATTAAGTTGATACATAATTATTGTGAATGTTTTGCTGAAAAAGATGATAGTGACGATGAATTATTATCTACACCTTCAGAAATAAGACAATCAGCCAATGTTTCCATACAGAATTTATTGCCCGAAAAATACCAAAACAAATACAGTGAAATCCGGTTATAACGACATTGAGGGGACCGTGAATATTAGGACGTTATATCCGATGGTCGTTATATCCAAAAATTTGTATAGAGAACGCAGAAATAGGATTTATCTTTTTTTTTTATTTCAAAATGTACTGATTAAATGCTTCCTTCGTTTTTTCTTCATTTTTCCACATCGTTGAAATTATAGAATGTGCAACGCCAAATTCCAAAGCCAACTGGGTATTACTCTCTCCATTTTCTATTCGAGCTACTATAGCTCCCTTCTCTCAAATTGAAAAATATTTTCTTTTTAATTTAGACGTTAAAGCCATTTTAGTGTAGTCAATCGCTCGATGAATAAACTGAAGTCAATCAATTAAGAACTGCAACTGCTTATGTCTTATGTCTTCACAACGTAACATAAAACGGGGATTCCCCTGCATCGCTCGAGTATTTCCGGAAGATCACGTGACTGCAGCGACGAGTTCTTAGTGGTACGTCGTTATAAACGGAAGAAATAGACAACAAGCTTGGAAAATTTTTGTCGCTATAAGCGACTTCGTCGTTATAAACGAAGTCGTTACAACCGAATGGTTTAATGTTGAATTACTTAGAATTCCAAACAATTGTCGATAATTTCGTCGTTATATACGGATTTTCGTTATAACCGGTGTCGTAATAAACGGCTTTCACTGTATAAAGGTGTATACAACAATTTTCAAGATCTGTGTAGCAATAAGAATATTAAATCATCGTTGACAGAGAATGTTCTTTTGGTATATTTTAGTGAACTAAGCACTAAATATAAAGTCCCCTATGGACTATCTACATTTCTACTCCATGCTCAGAAGCACAATCAACATAAATAATGCATTGTTATAGGCAACTATTAAGATTTGTAAATAAAGTCCTTTCTCTGAACTTGTATCTTAGTATTTATTGTTATAGTCGTAGATAAAGTATAGTATGCAACTTGCGGTAATGGTCATAACTTGATGAATTGCAGCACTCGCCTTCGGCTCGTGCTGCCAACTTCATCACTTCATATGAAGCGGCAAAATATGTATATTTCGAAGTCCACTGCGATGTTAAAATCATTTATAAAGACCTTGAGTATGCCTATATCTTCTCGAGAAACCTTGCTACCAATTAATTTGGAGATTGAAGTTTTCAAGATCTGAGTGATAAGGTACATGAATTTAAAATCAGGTAAGGACTTATAGGTTCTTGAACAGAAATGATAATTATTTTTCTTTCAGAGATGGGCCCAACAAACTAACGTGAAGAAGATATGTTGAGCCTGAAAAAATATTTTCGGCTCCAAAAAGCGCATTGAAGGAAGAATGGACTTGTAATCACAATTAACTATAACGATGCCAAAACCGAAAGCGCTCCGTATTGGATAACGACCGATCACTAATTCCAGATAACCGTTTTCTGGAGGCATATTAAAATACCCAAACATTCCGATTATATTTGTGATTTCCTACGATTATTTATGAATATTTCTCATTTGTAAAATTCTTCAATCTCTAGTGAAGGTTGAACACAATTTTTTACGGCAACAGTAAAATGATATTTGCCCAGGAAAAAACTACACTCATCCTCATCAAACAAGATGATTATGCCCGTATTGCGTGTCGTGGAATAATTATTCACCCCCGATTATATCTGATAATAAATCAAATCGCATCATCCGACAAAATCAGAAATACAGACAATGTTAATAACACCCATAAATCCAGATTTATAATTGCCGGTACTACACATAGACGTGTCTCACACCTTCAGGATGACGCCTATTCTCGAACTGTATCAATGGGTCGGATGCATCAACAGCATCCTGAACATTTCGACTTGGCCAAATTCGGTCGTTCTCCAGTATGGATTTAACGCCCTTTTGGATTATCCTGTGGTTTCCTTCGATTTTCCTCGAAATTCAAGTTACGACTTGTGTGTGGCGGATTTGAGGAGCACCACCGTTGGAACGTTCCTCAACGAGTCTTCGAATCCGCATGCGCGGTACGTTTTGATCGTGGACGAAGTGGACGATGGGGATGTAGCTGAGCTGTTGGAGCGTTACTTTATCAACGTTGTGTTCTTGGTGGCTGGAGATATTTACACGGTTTTTCCCTACAAAACCGGTAGTTTTCGGGAATTTTCAACGGACGTTGAACGAATCGGACGATGTCGAGATGGAAGATTGGATTTTTTCGATCCGCATCGCTCTTTGTTCCCGGATAAACTGCCTCCAGTTTGGAAGAGTACCGAGCTGACCTTAATCTACAACTATGAAGCGCCTTATTCGATGGCTACCGAAGGGCAGAAGAAAGGCATCGAGATGGATCTGTTGGAGCTGGTTTTCGAGAAGATAGGTATGGACCCCGTTTACGTGGAAATGAATACTGATTCGAAAAGGAAATTGGCGAAGGAGGGGCGCTACGACATCAACTTCGGGAATCAGGCTGTGAATGTGGTACCGGTAGACGATTTCACGATGCCGTATTCTTGCGATTCGGCCTACTGGTATGTAACAATACGACTAACTCCGAGTTCTCTACTTGCGAGCAAGCAACTGCCTTCTAAATCGAAAAGTGAACCTGAAATTCTGTACCTTCTTGGTACCTTCCGACTTTCAATTGTGCCCTAATGCGAGTCCCCGACTCAAAACAACTAACTCTCCCGAGTTCTCTACATCCGCACAACTCACCCTCAGAGTCCCTCCAAGGTGAAATTTTTCCCTCTTCAAAAACCTAATTCCCGAGTTGACATTTTTCCTAGTGCCTCTCACTTGGCTTGGGGACACCCACGCTCTCAAATTCTTTCTCCGAAATTTTTTCATAGTCAACCGACGTTGCGTCTTCTTCCCTTATCGAGGACTCCTTCAATCGCCAGTAAAAAGTTTATTTGTCGTCTACCTTCGTTTGTCAAAACCAAGCTTCGTTTGAAGCCAAAGCTTTCCTTATCTATGGCTTACGTATCAAATCTCAATCACACAGCTCCAAAATTAACGACATCCGTTGATCATACAAAGTAATACAATGTATGCCCGACTTCGAATATACATACTCTTTTCCGAAGTAGGTAACCGAATTTGAAATTAAATATTCATATTCCCAAATATTACAGGTACGTACCACAACCAGACGCTATCCCCAAGTGGAAGCTGGCTTTCAAAGTCTTATCCATGGAAGTCAACGTGGCCCTATCCCTTTCCATATTCTGCCTCTGCGTTCTCTGGGAACTCTCCCACTTCCTGATGGAAGGCAGGAGGTTCGGCGGGACATTTCCTGATAAATCCTGGCGTATCGCCACAGTTTTCCTAGAGCAAGGCGTCAGGTGGAAGATCGACTACGCCACCCAAGGGATCATATTCTTCCTCCTGCTCCAGTCGTTCCTCATCCTCAACTGCCTGTTCAAGGCGAAGTACACGTTCTTCTTGAGCGGAACGAACTACGAGAGGACCATCGAGACGTTGGAGGAGGCGATCGACGAAGGCTTAAAGATCGGCTCCACGAAGTTCCTCATCGACGTCTACCTCACAAACCCCCAAGTCAGCGGTTACATCCAGAAGAACTTCGTGGAGTGCGACACTGGACCGGCCTGTTTGACCAGGTCGGCAGAGCTGGGGGACCTGGCGGTTTTGAAGCCGTACAGGAAGGTGGCGTATATCAGGGATGCGTTCACGGACGATCGGGGCCATCATCTGCACCACAGACTCGCGACGCCGGTTATTACTCGCTGCAATTGCTTCTATCTTCGCAAGGGGCATCCGTTGCGTCCTCTGATCGACCGATACGTCCACCACCTGATGCAGCACGGTTTCGTCAAGAAGGTCATCGAGAAATACGACCAGATGACTTGGGGGAGGGGTGCGTCGACGGCTTCGGGAAACGCTAGGGTGCGTTTCGACGCTGTCAAGGGTCCGGTGGTTATGGTCGCGATTGGGAATTTTATAGGAGCTGTGGTCTTTGCGGTGGAGAAAGTTATGGACGTGAGGAATCGACGATTGGGTGAAACTCAAGTTCTAATATGAGGCTCTGCGCGTGCCTCACTTTATATGCGCGAACTCTTTGCGCATTTTAAATAAATATGGATATGGAAACATAAGCTTCAATTTGATACATAATTTTTCTTTGAGCAGTTGACACGCTTGAAATTTAAAAACGTACATATTTCTCAATAAACTATTCTTGAAATGAATTAATATACAGGTCAAGTTAGGAGAGTGTTGAAACAATTTTAAAATTGAATTAATATCCAGGTAAGGTTAGGTTGGCTCAAGTTAGGAGAGTGTTGAAACCTTTGAATAAAGAACCACATGAAGGAGCATTCGATTACTTTTCTCCGTATAAGAGCGAGACGGAAACAGCCATATCGAACGGCCAGTTATGACTCATCAGTGTGGTGTTTCTCCACCAACATCGTAAACAAACGCACATGGGCGTAACCTGGATGAGGTTGAAATTGGTCTTTGTTATTTCTCAGTTTTCATCATATAATTATAATAAATCGTATTTTGTAAATTCTGAGCCGAGAATGGTCTCAACTGATTAAGTTGGAGCTGCTAGCTAATGAAGTGTACGCGGATATTGTTGATTAAATGTGTCTTTATAGCATACATCACAACGAGAATCAAATATATTTTAATTTGTGAGAATGCAATAGGAGGAGAAAACATCAGAAATATGTATACAAACTTCATTTTATTTAGAGGGCAATTATTTTATTTCATATATTTTTTATTCTTTTATTCATACTCCTCCTTTGTTTATCATTTCATTTCATATTTGAAACTGTCCATTACATCCTTACAAATGGAAATTAAATAATTAATGCTAATTAAATAATGATTCAATTCATCTGGCTTTTTCGTGAATTTTTATTGATTTGCGAGAGAGCTCACACAAATAGCTTTAAGAAATATTCTTTGATTGAAGAATTGATAACAACTAAAATGAATGGAAGTTTTCTAGTTTCTACCCTACTAAAATACTCTACGCCACTGCAATCCGGAAATACGAGTCGGCCATATGCAACAACCAGTTTGGCACCTCTTTTTCATGCCTAATGCTCCTTCCTGTGGTTCTTCATTCAAAGGTTGAAACAATTCTCGAAATAAATTGATATTTAGGTTAAGTTAACTTAGGACAGTGTTGTAACAATTGTTAAAATGGACCAATATTTACGTTAGGTTAGGACAGTGTTGAAACAATTATTAAAATAATTAATATTTCATGCTTTCAAAGGGCACAAAATATGCGACACGTGTTTTTAGGAAATCTATAGTTCCTTTCGATCAAACCAATCCGCTGAAGTTCAATAATAACGTCTGTCTTGGAATTGTTCAAAAAGAATTTTATAATATCGGTTATTCCTACAACACTTTTCATTCTTAAAGTAGGTAAACAACGTGGCAACGTTATGCGTGACGATAACCCAGATTCGAGACTAACATCTGGAAATTAAATACATCGTTGTTTATTGCTCAGTATAGAAAGATCCTCTACGTTGTGTTATATCACTTTGTTTTTCTTAATAGGATGAAATAAACATGAATACAACCATTATTCTCGAAGCCAACTTTTTCGAGTAGAAATTAAGACAGAAGGTATAATTTCAAGTCGAATTGCTAACAACAGAACATTATACATACAGGCTGTCTCCTCATTCGACCCACAAACATTCACCATGAATTCTCGTCGATTATCCGGCTCGAAGGACCAAAACATATTCTTCGAAATGCTGGGACCAGAATTGAATTTAAATACATACGTGGACTGCATTTATTTACGAAACGAGGTGGTTGAGACGAGTTCTTGAGGTGGCGCCTCTGCGCGCACCACACTAAATATGTGCAAACACTACACTACACAATTCTATGAATAAAATTTAACAATATTCAGTCTTAAGTCGAGACTTACTACTTTTTGTCCTACAAGCAATCCCGATGTCACTCAACCTGAATTTAGGTTAGGTTAGGTTGTTGTTGTTGTTTGTTGTTTGTTGTTCAAATAACAGTTGGGACAGTGTTGAAACAATTTTTGAAATGAATCAATATTTAGGTTAGGTTAAGTTAGGATAATGTTGAAACAACTCTTAAAATGTATCAATATTTAGGTTAGGTTAAGTTAGGACAATGTTGAAAAAATTCTTGAAATGAATCAATATTTAGGTTAGGTTAAGTTAGGACATCGTTGAAACAATTCTCAAAATGTATCAATATTTAGGTTAGGTTAGGTTAATTTAGGACAGTGATGAAACCATTCTTAAAATGAATCAATATTTAGGTTAAGATAGGACAGTGTTGAAACAAATCTTAAAATAAATTAATATTACATGTTTTCAAAAGGCAAAAAATATGCGACACGTGTTTCAAGGACATCTTTAGTTCCTTTCGATCAAACCTATTCTCTGAAGTTCAATAATAACGTCTGTCTTGGAATTGTTTAAAAAGAATTTTATAAAATCGGTTATTCGTACTACGCTATTCATTTTTAAGGGAGGTAAACGACGTGGCAACGTTATGCGCGGCGATAACCCAGATTCGAAAACTTTCACCATGAATTATCGTCGATTTCATGTTTGAAACTGTCCATTACATCGTTGCAAATGGAATTAAAATAATAATAATGCAAATTAAAAAATGGTTCAATTCATCTGGCTTTTTCGTAAAGTTTTATTAGACAATTCATAACAAAGGCGGCGTGTTTCCAGTGGCGTTACAGTTCCGAACAAATTGTATGTGTCGTTGACTTCTTATTACACAACAAATGGTAGATCCAAAGGAAAATTAGGGATAACTTAAAAAATTGGGAATATTCCTTTTCATTTATTCCACGAATGTACTTACATCTTAAATAACACTTAAAATATAATAAAACAATATAAGAAAATTATAATACAATATTAAACTAATATTGAATATGGAAACATAAGCTTCAATCCAATACATAATTTTTTTTGAGCAGTTGACAAGCTTGAAATTCGAAAAAATACATATTTCCAAATAAATTTAGACAGAAATAAAGACAAAAATAAAGATAGTAAACCATAAAAAAATATTTGACACAATTTTTAGTACTATTATTACTTGACTAAGATATTTGAATGCTTACAGAAAAAACCGTTTGATATTCATATTTCACCAACTATGTGTAGTTCATTCAATCATGATACACATTTTAAGGCACATTGATTTTTTTTTTGTGAGATGAAAAGTGGGTAATTCCTGCGTTGATTATAATTATGTAGGTCAATTTCGAAGGATACAACAATATTTTTTCATGAATATTATTTCTATGTAGTCGTCCTTTATTTTACGATATTTTTTCGATATGTTCCCATACGTGATACTTGGTTATTATTCAGAATTATCGACGCGTTCTGATGAGCACCAATTTTGGTATCAACGCAGAGTTGCAACTCTGACTAGAGCGAAGACAGACAATACCTGGAATATTTTCTGGAACCAGTATAATCTGAAAAGTAGAAAGGTTAGGTTAGGTTGGCTCAAGTTAGGACAGTGTTGAAACAATTCTTGAAATTAATTAATATTAAGGTTATGTTAGGTTAGGTTGGCTAAAATTAGGACAGTGTTCAAACAGTTTTCAAAATGAAATAATATTCAGGTAAGGTTAAGTGAGCTTCAGTTAGGACAGCAAAGCCCCGGGTCCTTCGGCCGAAGGGAATACGGACAGGAAGAAGAGAAAATTACAAAAGTATATTTTTAACAATAGCCAACATTGAGGCTCAGTACAGACCAAAGTCTAACCTAAATCGAAGACATATCCAAACAATACCTGTTGAGTTTCGTCCTAGCAGCTGGCAAACTGCTCAGGTCATCTTTGAGCACGTACACTCTGACGCCAACCATGAAATTCTTCACGTATTGGTCCCAGTCGAAGTCGGTGGTATCCCTGTGTATGTCCACGTTGAAATCCTTCCCGTCTTCCGCGTGTTGGACAGCCTGCGCAAGGCTCGCGAAAGTGTTGGTGTCAAAGTCCCATTCGTTGGTGGAAAAGAATTTCCCCGCGTCGAGGGCGTGGTAGAACTTGTTGCTTATCCTCAACATTCTGCGGCAGAAAAGGGGAAGGTCACGGAGTGCCGCACGGTCCTATTCGCGGACCGCTCATTTATTTGTACTTACATCGGTTTCTGCCTGGTGCAGTAGAGGAACACGTCCAGGAGCGCGGCGGGCATCGTGTGGTACAGGGTGGCGTAGATGACGTGGACCAAACGGTTGGTGCGGTATTCGAAACCAGGGTACCATTGGACGTACTTGCTCGGGTATTCGCGGACGTATTTGTGGGTCAGCTCTCCGAATTTTTTCCACGTAACTGGGTTTATGCCTCCAGTCACGCAGTTGTAGACCCTCATGGTATTGGATCTGGAAGGGATTAACGTTTTGGGTACTTTGTAGGATTTTTTTTGGCGGTACTTACTTGTAAGCATGAGTGTGCCATCCTGCGGAAATGATCGTGTTTACGACTATATCTACAGGGATGATGTCCATGACGTATTTCTCGTTGCAGATGATACTTTTGATGGTACCCCTTCCACATTCCATGAAAATCCCTGTGATTCCGCTCATATTATCCACCCAACCGGGCATCGGTTCTTTCCAGGCTGCTGTTACTGTTGAGGATGAGGAAATTGAGGTGAGTTTCATTCCTTTAAAACCTATACTCCTCTTTTCCCAACATAAATTGAATAGAATTGGCCAGTAGCCTGCGATGGCGATTTGAAACCCTTTGAAAACGTGCCACAACACTATTTTTTGGAAAAGGTGTAGAGTATGGTTACCTCTTGAACTTTGATGAAATTTTTACAGGATCTAAAATATGCAATGAAATGAACGAAAACATGAAATTCAACAACAGGAAAACCCGGTTATTACGTGAAAATGTATGAAGTTACACACATCGTTAGAACAGATTGTTTCGTATATTTTACCATTCAAATGTAGGGTGTCGTATCGATTTCACTCTCACTTAAAAAAGAAACCGTTCTTATACCGGAATGCATGAAATTTAACATTATTTGATTCGGAATATTTTACTACCGCGCCTAAATTTACTGTTTTTCATTCATTTCATAGCGTATTTGAGATCCTTTGAAATTTTCATCAATATCTGAGTGTTGACCATTTTCTGCACCTTAACCGTTTTTCATTCCCGGATGGCAATTTGTCGCGAAATTTTCGGTAAATCCGATATGATCGGATACTTTGAAGCGTGATTTGTTCAATATAGTGGCTTTCCCCTACGTATAACGCTTTCTTCCATGGCACTGCCACTTTTCTAGAAAGACAACTTATCTTCATTGCATCTTCAAAAATTTTGTCTTATTTCGTCTATGTGTTTAACTACCAGGATAATCTCATGTTCTCGAAGCTAGTCTGATTAATTTTGTGAAGCAACATTTTTATTTTATTACACCTAAGGGGTGGTTCACGTGTGGACGAACAAAGAAAAAATGCTACTTCCTATTTTCGTTATAAACTTACTTATGGAGGGTCTCACAACTGCCGCTGGGATCGTCGAGGAGAATTCCAACACTAAATACTCCGCAAGTGCCTTCGTGAACGTGTAGGTATTGGGATGTTTCCCCTAAAAAAATGAAACAGATTAAAACATTTTTATTTTCACAGTTTCATCTGTTTATTCTTTTTTGCTATAAATACTCATGAATATAGTGCATAACGCTCGTTTGTTGACCAAAAAAATTAAGCGTTGTGAGATTTATAATTCACCTTCGTCGATTTCACGAATTAACTAAGTGTTTAGATGGAAAATTTCAAATCCTACCGCCACTGTCGGAAATGTGAGAGGTGATTAGTTTCAGACCAATGATTGCCGATGCTTGGTTCACGAACCGCGTTGTGAAGATAATAGATGGAGGTGATTGGTTTAACGAAAACAAGAACATCATTTGGAACCACCTAGAATGGTAGGGTTGAAAATTTTCGGAGATCGGAGAAAGACAGTGGTTTTGGGGACTTGGTCGAAAAAGGTTTTTTTGGAACTCTATCAGGAGTTGTTTGGAAAGAGTCCTTTCTAGGGGAAAGAAATTGGTCGAGTTGATAATAAATTTTCGGGGATCAGTCGGAAAGTAGTTTTCGAGAAGTAGGCACAAATAGCTCTTTCAGAAAAATAACACGGAATCTATCGGGAATTTAGTTGAGTTGAAAACTGAACAAAATTATATCGAAACGCCGAAAGGAAGTACGGGTAAGTTTTGTGTCGTAGTGAACTCTCGACTTTATTGAGTGTGAACAACACGAGTTTGATAAGGGCAGGATTTCTCCACCCCCCAGTGGCGGAGCATAAAAAAAGGTTATTCTAAAAACACCGCATTATTTGAGTGGTACATAACTTGGTGGGTAAATAACTATTAAGGTTGTTCACAACTTTCATTTGCCATATGCATCACAATAATTGTTTCAACGATTCCTCATAAACGGCATGTTGAATTCTCTTAATTTTTTGAATGTACATTCAGGCGTGTATGCAAAAGACTTTTCTCGAAAGTTTTCGAAAAAAAATTCAATATTTTTGCGTGTAATCCAATAAATCCAAGGCGGATAATTTAAACTTACCTCAACAATTACTGGCGATAAAAAAGAAAAATATTGAAAATTGATATTTCTTTCAATGTCAGAAAGTTTTTCTCATCGCTTCCTTAATTTGATTTTAATCCATCACCTTTCAAATTGAATATATATTATATGTTCATGTATAAATATTCGAAAGGTTATGGATTAAAATCAAATCAATAAATCGATGGCTAATGAGAACAATTTTTTTGATATCGAAAGAAATTTAAATTTTTTTCTTTTTCATCGCCAGTAATTGTTGAAGTAAGTTTGAATTATCTTCCTGGGATGGATTCGATGTTTTCGAAAACTTTCGAGAAATGTGTTTTGCATACACGCCTGAATGTACATTCAAAAATTACGAAAAGCACTGCCGTGAAGGCAGGAGCTTTTGAGCGCTCGTACATGCACCTTGATGGTAGATTCGCATTTTCCAGTTATAAAAATCAATTGAAGGAATTTTCGACAGCTGTCAAAAAAATTCTGAAACTTAGGCGAAACTTCAGACTTCATGTCAGTGCTTCAGCTGATCAATTTTTTTTCGATAATATAATATAATTTTCTACGGTATCTATGGTCTTGGTGATGCGATCTGGACAATCTTTTGCACGTAGTTTGAATACATTATTCCTCAGCTAGGTGCAAAATTTCAGTAGTTTCGAAACTATAAGGAAAAAAATATTTTAAACGGTCATATTCACGGAACCCCTATTCTAATTTTGCTCATTGATAAACGTGACCGCAATATTCGTGATCCAAACCCACCCTGAAAATTTCAACTTCCTAGGCCTCTCCGTTCAAAAGTTACAATTTTCTATGGTTTCTATGGTTCTGGTCATGCGATCTGGACAAAATATTGCTTTGATATATCATTCTCGATTAAAATACAAAATTTCATCTCGATCGAGTCCGTAGTTTCGGAATTATCGAGAAAACAAATTTTCAAACGACCGTATTTACGGAACCCCTAGTATAATTCTGCTCATTGACAAACGTGAACGCGACATTCGAGATCCACACCTATCCTGAAAATTTCAAGTCCCTAGGCCTTTCCGTTCGAAAGTTATGATTTTCTATGGTTTCTATGGTTCTGGTCATGTGATCTGGAGAAATGTAGCATTAATATATCATTCTCCATTAGTATACAAAATTTCGTCACGATCGAATCTGTAGTTTTGAAATTATCAAGAAAACTAAATTTCAAACGACCATATTTACGGAACCCCTAGTATAATTTTGCTCATAGATGAATTTCATCACGACGTTCCAGAACCTCACCTATCCTGAAAATTTTAAGTCTCTAGGCGTTTCCGTTCAAAAGTCACAATTTTCTATGGTTTCTATGGTTCTGGTCATGCGATCCGGACAAAATTTCACATGTAGCTTGAACACCCCATTTTCCATTTGAGTGCAAAGTTTCATCTCGATCAAATCTGTAGTTTTCAAGTAATCAGGGGAACAAAACTTTGAACGGCCATATTTACGGAACCCCTGGTGGAATTTGGCCCATTAAAGAACTCAACCGAGGCATTCGGGAACTGAACCCACACTGAAAATTTCAAGTCTCTAGGTTGTTCCGTTCGAGAGTTATCGTGCTTACGGCCGGACGGACGGACAGACTCAAATTTTCCGACGGATTCGTCATCAGTGAGTCGAACATAGTCGATTGAGACCATTTTCGGCTCAAAATTCGAAAAATACAGACATCGTGACGAAATGATATAGCCCTCGTGTAAGTAGTACGAGCGCTCAAAAATTGAAAGAATTCAACATGCCGTTTATGAGAAATCGTTGAAACAATTATTGTGAAGCAATCAAAGTAGTGTACACCCTTAAGGACTTTTTGAGGAATAACTTACCAGCAATTTTTTCGACAACATCTCGACGATCTCTTTCGGAAGGATGTCCATACAATTGATTATGGAGTTCATGTCGAACGTTGGTTTGTAAACAGTTTCCTTGATGTGCGTTTTATCGGAGTTACTGAAAGCGGTAGACACGTGGACCAAACTCTGAAAGAATCAATCCATCATTGGAATGCAGAAGAAAATAACATATTTATAAAGTCTTAATGTGTACAAAATCCACAATACCTTCAACTTCGTCATCCCTTGGCAAAGCTCCAACACCCTCTTGGTTCCAAGGGTATTCAACAAAATGGCGTTCTTCAAGTCCTCGTTGAACCTGAGAATAGTGAAAAAACTGTTAGGTAGTTTTCCCACCGAGGTGTCCTCTACTTACTTGACTGTGGCAGCAGAATGAAACACAACGTCGATGTTATCCCACAGGAAGCTCTTGTCGTTTTCCGATAGTGCCAGGTTGGGGAGGGACACGTCCCCGTTTATCGCTTTAACTTTCTGGAACACGTCTGGGTTCTTGTCCCTTATTTTATCGAAGACCTGAGGGGAAGATTTAACGTGAAACCAAGAACAGATCCCTGGGGAACTTGAGATCAGCTATTACTTACAGGATTTTTCAGGAGATCCTTGAGTCTCTGCTCGATGCACAGTCCCCTCTTATCCCTCATGAGCAGGTAGATGGTGTGAATGCCGTCGCAACTCCTCAGCAGCTTCTCCACCAGGGCCTTCCCGACGAAACCAGTGGCGCCCGTGATGAAGATTTTCGTGTCGTTGTAGAAATCCCCGATGTTGTTTGGTCCCTCGTTGTTGTTATTGTTGTTGTTGTTGAAGACGTAATTGCTGTTCTTGTCTATCTTGAGGAGGTCTTCCGACGGTTCGATGTCCAGGGGACATATCAACTGTTGGGCCTTTGGGAACACCATTTTATCGACTGCAAAAAATGCAGTTGTTTACCGGAGGAAGATGGGTTGGTATCTGATGGTATTGATTTTGGTGAATGCGGAGAGACTCATTATCGACCATTCCGTGTCACGCCACTTCTGTATTAGACGACTCGGTCGGTCTTTTATTATGCATGATGGAAATGGGAAATGTTTGACTTGTATTTTATCGATATCGTTCGAAGTTTTACAAGGGGGGAGGACTGTTGATATTGAAGACTGAACGTTCTGGGAACAATGGATGAGGAATATCTCGGACGATCTTGATAATTTTTGCTGCACGGTTTCATTTGCTTTCAGTGTCTTGTTTTGAGTGAAAATTTGGCCCTCTGGCGAAGCCAAAATATTGATTATTATCTTGAAAAGACTCATTAATTGGATATGAATTACCAAAAGATTAGGAAAATCCTGAAACCTCATCAAGATCAACAATATGTTTCTTCCCCATCACTGCTCTTTGGTTTCAAGGAAGATGAGCTTAATCCTCAAAATCTTAAAACGAACTTACAATAGAATAACTAGTATGATTTCCACTACATTGGGTTAAATTCCACGACACGTGTTTCGATGCGAAGCATCATCTTCAGGTGGTTAAGGTATAATGTTATACAGAGGGCGACAGTCTTACGAAGCCGAGGGCCTCTGGCCCGAGGGTTCGTAAATCGCACGATGGTATATATCTACTAGTACCCGTGGTGCATACAAACTTTTATGTCATACCAGTCCGTTTTGAACTATATTTTTTTGAGCGCTCGTACTACTTACACGAGGGCTATATCATTTCGTCACGATGTCTGTATTTTTCGAATTTCGAGCCGAAAATGGTCTCAATCGACTATGTTCGACTAACTGATGACGAATCCGTCGGGAAATTCGAGTCTGTCCGTCCGTCCGTCCGTAAGCACGATAACTCTCGAACGGATCAACCTAGAGACTTGAAATTTTCAGTTAGGTTCAGATCCCGAATGCCTCGGTTAAGTTCGTTAATGGGCAGAATTCCACCAGGGGTTCCGTCAATATGGCCGTTAAAAATTTTGTTCTCCTGATTACTTCGAAACTACAGATTCGATCGAGATGAAACTTTGCACTCAAATGGAGAATGAGGTGTTCAAGCTACATGTGAAATTTTGTCCGGATCGCATGACCAGAACCATAGAAACCATAGAAAATTGTAACTTTTGAACGGAAACGCCTAGGGACTTGAAATTTTCAGGGTAGGTTTGGATCGCGAATGTCGCGGTCACGCTCATCAATGAGCGAAATTATACAAGGGGTTCCGTGAATATGGCCGTTAAAAATATTTTTTTCCTGATAATTTCGAAACTACGGATTGGAATGACATTTTATTCCTTGCTGAAGAATAATGTATTCAAACCACGTGCAAAATTTTGTCTGAATCGCCTCACCAAGACCATATTTACCGTAGAAAATTCTAGCGAATTATCGAAAAAAAATTGATTAGCTGAAGCACTGACATGAAGTCTGGAGTTTCGAGTTCCCCAACAGCACAATTTCGTTAGTGTTTTCTACAGCATTTTCTGACATCCACTTAAAAAATTGGTTATATTCTTTGTTGTACGAGTCTCTGGATTTTCTCGGTAACACGTTGCCTTTTCAGCCTTTCTTGCAATTTCGTCGGGAATTTCAAATTTTTTTCCAATTTTGGATTCTTGACTTTGACACATCAAAAATTTTAATACTTATCTCCCCAACAACAAAAACGGAGACAATAATGATTTCAAGAAAGTGTGGCAGGTAAAAATTGGCAAATCAAATTGATGGCATAAAAAAATTACGAAAAGCACTGCCTAGAAGTCAGGAGCTTTTGAGCGCTCGTACATCCACCTTGTAGGTAGATTCGCATTTTCCAGTTTCAGAAATCAATTGAAGGAATTTTTGACAGCTGTCAAAAAAATTCTGAAACTTAGGCGAAACTCCAGACTTCATGTCTTCAGCTGACCAATTTTTTTTCGATAATTCGCTAGAATTTTCTACGGTATCTATGGTCTTGGTGATGCGATCTGGACAAAATTTTGCACGTAGTTTGAATACATTATTCCTCAGCTAGGTGCAAAATTTCATTCTAATCCAATCAGTAGTTTCGAAACTATCAGGAAAAAAATATTTTGAACGTTCATATTTACGGAACCCCTAGTCTAATTTTGCTCATTGATGAACGTGACCGCGATATTCGCGATCCAAACCCACCCTGAATATTTCAAGTTCCTAGGCCTTTCTGTTCAAAAGTTACAATTTTCTATGGTCTCTATGGTTCTGGTCATGCGATCTGAACAAAATATTGCTTCAATATATCATTCTTGATTAAAATACAAAATTTCACCTCGATCGAATCTGTAGTTTTGAAATTATCAAGAAAACTAAATTTCAAGCGACCATATTTACGGAACCCCTAGTATAATTTTGCCCATAGATGAACGTCACCACGACATTCCAGAACCTACCCTATCCTGAAAATTTCAAGTCCCTAGGCGTTTCCGTTCAAAAGTTACAATTTTCTATGGTTTCTATGGTTCTGGTCATGCGATCCGGACAAAATTTCACATGTAGCTTGAACACCCCATTTTCCATTTGAGTGCAAAGTTTCATCTCGATCAAATCTGTAGTTTTCAAGTAATCAGGGAAACAAAACTTTGAACGGCCATATTCACGGAACCCCTGGTGGAATTTGGCCCATTAACGAACTCAACCGAGGCATTCGGAAACTGAACCCACACTGAAAATTTCAAGTCTCTAGGTTGTTCCGTTCGAGAGTTATCGTGCTTACGGACGGCCGGACGGACAGACTCGAATTTTCCGACGGATTTGTCATCGGTGAGTCGAACTCGATCGATTGAGACCATTTTCGGCTCAAAATTCGAAAAATACAGACATCGTGACGAAATGACATAGCCCTCGTGTAAGTAGTACGAGCGCTCAAAAATGAGGTTCCAAGGATGTTGGCAGGCGTACCATCTGGATCTCGCATTTCCTTACAGAAACTAGAGACTCGGATAATGAATCATGAGTCAACCTTTGCTGCAGGAAATTTGGCTATCAGCGGAACCTTCCAGAATTGCCAATTCTATGTAAATAACAACCAAATAATATAAAATGTAAATTCATATTTTGTTAATAAAGAATAAGTTAAGTAAAAACTGTTTATTGCCCGCGCGGGCAATAATGTGTACTTTATGCCCGCACGGGCATAAAGTAATCCATTATGTAGATTGTATCTATGGTATAAAAACACAATAATGTACGGGTATGACATAAAAAAACAACTAGCCCGGTTCAAAATGCGAAATATTCGATAAAATTATCTTTCCACAATTATCGAAGAATTGGAAACCATTGTTCGGTTCGTTCAATGCAAACTGACTGGTGAAATAGCCAGAAATGACTCTTTCTATTGTTGTCGGGTAATCTGTTTCGAATATCTTTTTAGGCGTATTATCCGTAATTTTTTACCCATAAATGGATATATGTATGTCGGAAAATACGTCATTTATCTTTTATGTTCTAGATTTCGACCATTAGATATATTTTCCATAATGAAAATTTGAAAAAGTCAAATTTTTCGATAATTATTCAATTTACATTCTTGTGTCCAGAAAAAAAAATGTGTGTAACGCTTTGTTATAGACACGTTAGAGATATCGAAATTAAATTTGACAAGAAAACGCGATCTCGAGATCGGAATTAGTGACAATCGGAAAAAACGAGTTTTCCCCGATTTTCCTACTTTTCTCGGTTTTTGTTTCACGCTACGTATTGCAAATTTCGAACTATCGATCTGAAACTTACAGGGTATGTGAGTCTCTGCGACCTGAAGTAATCTGAACAGCGGTTTAAATTTTTTTGAAAAATAGGATGGGAAATAAGACTTCCTCTGGAAAAATTGCGACATGTATTGGAAATGAGCAAATTCGGCTATGCAGCTATTTCTTCGTGGAAAGAAAATTGAGTTTTGATCTGGCGTTAAGAAATTCGTTATATTCCATATAATTCCGATTCCATCTTATGAGGTGTCGATTTTATAAAATGCCATTATTTGTCACACTGACGGCCAATTCGGTTCACAGAATCCGTGGTTCGCTTCATAATTTTTTTGGATAGTCTCGCTAGAGTGCCATTAGAGAAGTTTGTAATTGGAGATGAAAAACTAGAAATGATAGTCGAATGAATGTTTTGAAACGATTTTTTCCATAATTGCATTGGAGAATAAAAAAAAACACCATAGAATAGCGAACATCGAATAGTTTGAAGATTAAAACTTCAAATTCGTATCGAATTTTTCTCCCTTTTTTTCCTTCTGTTTTACTTGAAATTTCAAAAATATCGACTCACCTAACAGTTTTTCTTATCGGCAAAAGAATGGATTGGCACAACTGAAGCACCACACGGAAAATGTGCACTGTTGAAGAAAACTGCCAATGGCTTTTTCCCCACCTAGAAGCTTTCCTATCAGCTGACGAAATAATTCGCGAACGGGACAGTAAGGGGTATCAGGACACCGTAAAATATCTGCTGTCAGGTCATGCTAATTGGCGTTTTCGGTAATTTCCAACCAAAAATTGGTATAACAATAGGTGGTCGTTAGGTGAAGATTCTCACATTCTCGAATTCTAATTTCTAATTAATGATAATGATAAATCGCCTGTGTTCAAAACAAAATACAAATAAAAAGAACAAAGTGTGAACCTCTCCTCAATTGAAAATCCGTCTTAAAACCTTTTTAAAACCAGTTGAACAGCTAGATTATTTTATTGAGACAAAGATAAGTTATTGATAGTTTACCGAGGAACAATTTCAGTTTTATTATGATCTACAAAAAAGGTACTTCAAGGAAACACCAGCGATAAATATGTACTACTTCTCTAGAAAGCTTCTATAAAACTATTTTAGGAGTCAGAAGGTCCGTTTATGCAGTTTTTCATTGAAATCGTTCATGAAACTGTTAAGTCGAATTTTAGACTCTCGAAAATGATTCTCGAAGCCATTATAAAAACAGTTTAACAGCTAGATTACGTTATTCAGACCTTCTTAAAACTTCTTTCTAGTTTTAAACAGAAGGAAATCTTACAGTTTTATTATGACCTACAAGTGTACCTACTTCAAGAATTGAAAACTAAACCAGTGATAAATAATTTAACCCTAGAAATGGTCTACAAAGCTTTCATGCAACTATTTTGAGAGTCATTAGGTCCGTTTTCGCAGTTTTTCAAGACTATTTTTGAAATAGTTCATAAAACTATTCAGTCCCGATGTGAACTCTCGAAAACCCTTCTCAAAGTCATTATAAAACCTAGTTATTCATAGAATTAAGTTTTATAGTACTCACAACTAAGATAAGATATTGATTATTTTCTCAAGTACAATTTCAGTTTTATTATGATCTACAAGTGTACTTCAAGAGTTGAAAATTAAAACAGTAATAAATACTTCAACTCAAGAAATAGTCCGCAAAGCTTCTATAAAACTATGTTGAGAGTCAGTAGGTCCGTTTATGCAGTTTTTCAAGACTTTTATTGAAATAGTTCATAGAACTATTTAGTCCCAATTTGAACCCCCGAAAATCCCAGTCAAAGCCATTATAAAACCAGTTTAACAACTTGATTACGTTATTAAGACCTTCTTAAAACTTCTCTCTAGTGTTTTATAAAACCTTGAGTTTTATAGCACTCTTAACTAAGATAAGGTATTGATTTATTTCTCAAGAACAATTTCAGTTTTATTATATTTAACTTGAAGAGTTGAAAATTAAAACAGTAATAAATACTTCGACCCTAGAAATAGTCCGCAAAGCTTCTATAAAACTATCTTGAGAGTCAGTAGGTTCGGTTATTGCAGTTTTTCAAGACTTTTATTGAAATAGTTCATAAACTATTCAGTCCCAATTTGAGCTTTCCAAAATCCTTCTCAAAGCCATTATAAAACCAGTACAACAGCTAGAGTACATTTTTAAGACCTTCTCAAAACTTTTCTCTAGTGTTCCATAGAATCTTAAGTTTTGTAGCGCTCTTAACTAAGATGAGATATTGATTTATGTCTCAAGAACAATTTTAGTTTCATTATAATCTACAAGTGTACTTCAAGTGTTGGAAATTAATTCAGTGATAAATACTTCAACCCTAGAAATAGTCCGCAAAGCTTCTATAAAACTATCTTGAGAGTCAGTAGGTCCGTTTATACAGTTTTTCAAGACTATTATTGAAATAGTTCATAAAACTATTTAGTCCCAATTTGAACTCCCGAAAATCCTAGTCAAAGCCATTATAAAACCAGTTTAACAACTAGATTACGTTATTAAGACCTTCTTAAAACTTCTCTCTAGTGTTTTATATAACCTTGAGTTTTATAGCACTCTTAACTAAGATAAGGTATCGATTTATTTCTCAAGAACAATTTCGGTTTTTTTATGATCTACAAGGGTACCTCAAGAGTTTTTTTTTATAAAACTTCAAACGGAAACGTGCGAGGTTCTATATTTTGTTATGCAGCTTTTATATTTGGATAACTTCAGCTAGACGAATTATGGTCGTTAAACGTCATATCAGATAGTTGTAATGGAGTTGCATGATAAATGAGTTCTGTCTTTTTCATTTTTCATCCAGTACTAATGAGTGTATTCTAGGAACATCTGTGAGGTCGTCGAATTCCTAAGGTAGGGTTTAAACGAATTTTCCACTGGACATTTAGAAACTGTTCCGACTCTTTTAAATTCATCATTATATCTTCTCATAATTTATTCAATTGGATGTCCAATCGTTCATATCTTCTCACATCCTTTTAATCGATATCAAATAACAGGATAGTTTCACAATAAGAGAAATGTCCGGATAGAGAGTGAAATTGAATGGAAAACAGGTTCGGTTTGTGTTTGGGTTGTTTACTTCCTTCAAGCATCCGACTAAAACCTCAATTGGTTATTGATTTTCTGAATAATAAAGATACAAATCTCCTGAATAATTTTTTCTCGAATAATTGCTTTGAGCAATCCGAACTAGGATATTTTTGAGGTGCAGTGTAGAAGTCTGTATAGATTGTTTTTCAATATATCACAAAGGCCGAATCAAGAAAAATTTCAAACCTTGTAGTAATAGACAACGTGAAAGTAATTCAGTGTGAAAAAAGAAGTGATACAATAAAGTTACAAAGAAGAAACGTTTTCAACTTTTTTACCTACTAGAGTTACTGGAAAAAAGGTCAAAATTTTAATGGATCGTGTAAGTATACTTGAAAAACAAAATGGAAAAAAGAAAACATAAAAAATCACTTGGATTGTGAGGTAAACATATGTAAACATTGACCCGAACTACGCCAATACAAGAAGCGATACCTGTAACACAAATTTAAACGCCCAAGGAAGTACCAGAATTCAAAATTCACAGAAGGTGTTCAGTAATGCTGTCACTAAGGGTAAATACGCTTGAGGATTTTTCTTAAGGTAAGAGTATATAACATAAAATGAAGCCAAATTTTTTTCGAAACTTTGAACAGTCTAAATTATTTTATGGCAGCCACCACATTAATCCTAATAAGACCTATACAAGACAAGAAGTTCCTAAGACTAAGTACTCTTGAGAAGCTTTCTTAAGGACAGAGTAAATGACATAAAATGAAGCCAAATGTCTTTTGAAACTTTGATCAGTCTGGATTATTTTATGGTAGCCACCACATTAATCCTAATGAAAACTTTACAAGACAAGAAGTTCCTAAGACTAAATACTCCTGACAAGTTTTCTTAAAGACAGAGTATATGACATAAAATGCAGCCAAATGTCTTTTGATACTTTGATCGGTCTGGATTATTTTATGGCAGCCACCACATTAATCCTAATAAAACCTTTACAAGACAAGAAGTTCCTAAGACAAATACTCTTGAGAAGTTTTCTTAAGGTCAGAGTAAATGACATAACATGAAGCCAAAAGTCCTCTGAAACTTTGATCAGTCTGGATTATTTTATGGCAGCCACCACATTAATCCTAATGAAAACTTTACAAGACAAGAAGTTCCTAAGACAAATACTCTTGAGAAGTTTTCTTAAGGTCAGAGTAAATGGCATAACATGAAGCCAAAAGTCCTCTGAAACTTTGATCAGTCTGGATTATTTTATGGCAGCCACCACATTAATCCTAATGAAAACTTTACAAGACAAGAAGTTCCTAAGACTAAATACTCTTGAGAAGTTTTCTTAAGGACAGAGTAAATGACATAAAATGAAGCCAAATATCTTTTGAAACTTTGATCGGTCTGGATTATTCTATGGCAGCCACCACATTAATCCTAATAAAACCTTTACAAGACAAGAAGTTCCTAAGACAAATACTCTTGAGAAGTTTTCTTAAGGTCAGAGTAAATGAGATAACATGAAGCCAAAAGTCCTAAGTCCAAAAACTTTGATCAGTCTGGATTATTTTATGGCAGCCACCACATTAATCCTAATGAAAACTTTACATGACAAGAAGTTCCTAAGACTAAATACTCTTGAGAAGTTTTCTTAAGGATAGAGTAAATCACATAAAATGAAGCCAAATGTCTTTTGAAATTTTGATCAGCCTAAATTGTTTCATGGCAGCCTCCAAATAGATCCTAATAAAACCTTCATAAGACAAGAAGTTCCTAAGACAAAATACTCTTGAAAGATTTTCTTAGGGACAGAGTGAATCGCATGATTGAAGCATTTTCACTTCAAAATTCTTGTAGGATTGAGATTGACTTTATATAACCCAAACCGTGTTATTCACAAACGGATGTCTTCGTACGATTTGCAATTTCACAACCCTAATGGAAAGAGTTCTAAACGTTGCTTCCTAGAAGACTTCGAGACCGCTTGTTACGAAGTCAAAGTACCCAGTGACGAAATTCCCTGGAAATTATGCATGAAGATATAATAATAACAGTGATCTTCGACTTTCTCCAAATGGTCCAGATTAGCTCTCGCTTGTTTGTCTGTGACGTTATGAGAAAGTGGCCGCCGGTGGAGTTAAACTAGGTCGAATATGAGTGATGGAAATTAGATATTGCACCGATTAAATAATTCTGAAAAGGCACTCCCCTTCATCAATGAACTGGACGAGGATGAATTATTTAATTCCTATTTTCAAAGAAATGTGGAACCCTGGGGAATATTTTTCAGGATAGAATAATTAGTTTAAATTTTCCATTGGACGAATTCTAAACAAGGGATAGAGACAGTACTACCAATGGAAGGCACTAAAAGAGAATGAGGTTAGGTTAGGTTTAGGGAGGAAAGTGTTAGATACAAATTCCGAAAAAAAACTAGTTTGAGGTAAAGTAAGGTTAGGTATAATGAACAAATAATTATAATCATTCACTTGGAAATTACGAAAGTATGGTCAGGGTAGCAAATAATAATAATAATAACAGTTATTTATTGAGCAAGTCAAATGGCCATCGACCGGAGTCCTTCAGCCCGGTAGCAAATATTTAGTTAAACATTTTAATTTAAAATGGAAGATTTCCTTCGTAAATGTATATTTAAAAATGAACTAATATTCGAAAAAAGATAAAGAAATATTCAGATCTTTTACGGAATTATGTTGGAAGCTGCGGTAAGATGTGAATTTTCAGTCATACTGACAATAAAATGCCAAAATTGAATCATTTCTGGGGCGATTTTATGAAAATCATATCTCATAAACTATATGCTTACTGAGATAGAGACAGTAGTACCAATCGAAGGCACTAAAAGGTCCTATCTTATATCAACAATTTAAATTTGAGAATAAGGTTAGGTTAGGTTAAGGTTGGAAAGTGATAGATACAAATTCCAAAAAAAGAAACTAGTTTGAGGTAAAGTAAGGTTAGGTTAGGTTGAACAAATAATTATAATCATTCACTTGGAAATTACGAAAGTATGGTCAGGGTAGCAAATATTTAATTAAACATTTTAATTTAAAATAGAAGATTTCCTTCACAAATTGATATTCAGAAATGAACTAATATTCGAAAAAAGATAAAAAAATATTCAGATCTTTTACGGAATTATGTTGGTAGCTGCGGTAAGATTTTTCAATTTGCAGTCATACTGACAATAAAATGTCAAAAATTAATTATTTCTGGAGTGATTTCATGAAAATCCTATCTCATAAACTATAAGTTTCCTGAGATAGAGACAGTACTACCAATGTGGGGCATTAAAAGGTCCTATCTTGTGTCAAAAATTCAAAGTTAAGAATGAGGTTAGCAAATATTGAGTTAAACATTTTGATTAAAAATAGACGATTTCCTTCATAAATTAATATTTAGAAATGAACATGTATTCGAAAGAAATATTCAAATCTTTCACGAAATTATGTTGGTAGCTCCGGTAAGATGTCAATTTTTAATGATGAATTTCAAAATTTCATCATTTTCCGGATGAATTTTATAAAAATCTTATCTCTCAAACTATAAAGTTATTCTTATGAAAAACAAAAAAAAAAGAATCAAAACCAGAGGTAGGCACTGAAGTAAAGTTAATGTTCACAAAAGTTCTCTCCGAAAATCTATCAAAAAAAAAAAACGTTCAACTCACCTGACCAACCAAGAGTAACGTGAAAAGCGAAGAATTTTCGAATCACATAAAAAATAACCGACGAGATCGAACGATCACCAACGCATTTTTCACAGGTTTTCGGCGTGACCAATCGGCGAAATTAAGATAGAAATTGAGCAGTCTTGACGAAGTGTTCAGTACGATAGAACAGGTGGGAGAAATGTCGCGGAAGCTGCGGAGAAAGTAGGAAGACAAGAATCATTATGCAATTATTACCAGATCGACTGTTAACAACAGACGCAATACCAAGGAAAAAACGCTCCATTACTGTTTCGTGTATATTTATTATGACGTCATACAAAGGGTAAAAATATACAAAATCAAGTTTCTATATAAATAAAGCTAAAAGAATATCACACAACAGCTTGCCCTATTCTCAAAAAGCATAACAATTTCCATAAAAAAATACGAAATCCCCCTCTTCTCAGGTATACTACAACTCCTGAGGACCCTTGCTTGCCATGTGAATTTTCACTACGTCTACACCTACAGAAGAAATCCAAAAGCCCTTCAGTTAATTAGATATAGTTGTGGTAATAGTTATCACATATCGGTTAACATTAACACAGAGGATAATAAGCGAGGTCCACAACCTCCTAGTACTCAAACAAGAGGTACTTCGTGAGGCACGTCGGCATGTCCCACTTTGGAGCCTCCTCCATGAGGTTCGGACCCAGAAGTCTCCGTAGATAGAGTCTAACCTATAAAGAGAATTTAAGTCACCTCCAAGCCTCTAAGAGTATCAACCATATTAACCTGTCTCCTCAAGCTTAAGGGATATCTGGCCAGTTCCAACAGGGCTGCTTTCTGCCTGGGTGTCAGGTCTTTGTTCCTCCGTATCATGCACGGATCGAAGGCCTCACTGGCTTCCAGGAGCAGGAAGAATATCGCATCGCTGTGCGAAGAAACGACGTTCTCCAGGGAGTTCAATATACCATCTGGGTCTCTGAATTGCGTCTTCATGATCACCTTAGATCCATACTTCAGCAGGAGATCCACTATCCTTATGTCTGGTTCCTCGTTTCTGGCCAGGTACTCCACGAGAACCGGTCTCAGCTGGGAGTTTCTGACGTTCACGTCGTTGAAGACCTTCAGGTTGGGGTTGGCGCCAGCTTTCAGCAGCATCTAGAGAAAAGGAAATAGTTAATGAACAAAGGAGAAGATTGCAAAAGAGCCCACCTGCAGTATCTCGTATCTGTTGAGGATGTGATCAGCACTGGCCACGTGCAAAGGAGAACCGATGAGGGGCGAGCTGCTATTAACATCAGCACCTGGAAACGAGGGTCAATTGCTCCATAACTGAAGAAGGAATCAACTCACCTGACTTAATGAGCAGTTCGACAATTTTAGGATCACCCTTCAGGATCGCCAGATCCAAAGGGCTGGGTTTCTCGAAGTCATAGCCTTCTTCATAATTCAATCTGGCACCTTGTTTGATGACCAGGTTCACCATGTCGTAGTTACCGGAGGAAACGGCGTAGTGAAGGACCGTTCTAAAATCATTCCGTTCATCTGTTATAGCGTTAACGTCGGCGCCATACTTGAGCAGGAGAAGAGCTGTAGGCATCCCCTATAAACCAATAGGTAGTAAAAGAAAGTTAGAGGGAGGTAAACTCAAAACCCACCTTCGCTCCTTGGCGCACCGCCTTCATGAGGGGCGTCAATCCGCACCTGTCCCGGCTGTCGGGGTTGGCTCCGAAGTTCAACAACAGTTCCAGGAAGTCCAGGTCGGTGACGAGGTTGATCTCCGCCCCGAAGAAGTACCTCTTGTTGGGGTCGGCGCCGTGCTCCAACAGCAACCTGGCGATGTCCATGTGCTTGTTGCGGATGGCCAGACGTAGCGGTTCGTCCCCTTGCATGGTCTTGGGGAACTCCTCGCCGGTCTCCGGACGGTAGTCCACCTTTGCCCCGCACTTGAGGAGGAGGCGGACGACCTCGGTGTATCTGGAATGGGGAGTTGTTGAAGGGAACGAGGGGAATCCAGGGGGGTGACTCACCCATACTCGGCGGATAGATGCAGGGGGCTGTAGCCGCACTCGTCGACGGCGTTCACGTCACCACCTCTGGTTAGGAGCAGCTGAGTGGCTTCCAAGTATCTCTGCCAAACGGCATAATGCAGCGGTCTGAGGCCTTGAACGACAGGCTCGTTCACCTGCGGGTTTCAGGAAATTCGGTTAAAAATAGATTCTATTTCTGGTGACGATGTTTTTCGGAGGAAAACAGACGTTTTGTGTTTCGAGAAATTCGTAGATTGTAGATGACAGGTTTCTAATTGGCGATATCATCGTGGTTTGGTTTTGGTGAAGGGATTACATTCGAAATGTGTTGAAGGAAGATCATCAAAGTAGGTTGAGATGGTTGGTAGTAGGCTAGTAGAATGGAGAGGGTGGAATCGTACAGAGGAAGTAGAAAGCCTTAATCTTGAGAAGAAAGGATGGCTGAAGCAGGAAGCCAAGGAAATAAGAAGATGGTGACACATAAGTAGTGGAAGCAATGCTGATCTTATATGACATGGGAAAACGCTGAGACCAAGGGGTTCAGTGTCCTTGGAAGCTAGAACCGCTCCTGGGTGGGTATCACACCCTGGAACATCTAAGGTCTACCTGGATGTCTTATGGGCTTCCTCATGAGCCTCCCTGAGGCGATCCCAGCTCTTTGTGTAGCTTAGGATATATATCTCAACCAGTTAAAGACTAGGGGACTACAATATAGCTAGCACTAGGTCGTAGTGCAAGGTCCGAATATCTCTATACCAAATCTAAAGAATGTTTTACCTTGGCTCCCTCAGCTAATATGATCCTGATGTCATCCAATGGGACCATCTTCTTGATCGAATCAGCCAACTTCCTCTGGAGTGCGCGCCTGTGGCTTTCGCACTCCGGAGATGGCAACTTCTGCAGCTCGTACGTGATGGATGTGGGGTACACCATCTGGATCTGTAATTTCGGTTTTTTATGTCCAGTTCATGTGTGGTTAAAGTTTCATAATTCAATAATGAATATAATTCTCGAACTGAGTTAACACTTGGGTTAGGTTGGGTAAGGTAAGTTAAATATGTTTCTCGAAATTAATTTATATTTAGGTGAGGTTAGCTTAACTCAGGACACTGGTAAATACATATATTTGCAAAATGAATCAATATTTAGGTGGGGACAGTGTTAAACATATTCGTCAAAATGAATTATTATTTAGGTCAGGTTTGATTGACTTGAGACATATTTTTGAATTTTATCAATAATGAATCTCTGACATTTTGACTTTTTAACCATATTTTAGACACATGACAGCAAGGTTTAAAAATATATAGAGCAGTACTACCAATGTAAGGAAATGAAAGGTTCTTTCTTATTACAATAATTCAAAATCACAGTTATCAGTTAAAGGTTAGGATAAGTAAGGTTATGTGAGGTTAAGTTAGCAAAATCATTGAAATGTAAGTTGGGACCTGATGTAAAGCTTTTCAAGGTTGAGTGAGGTCACAAATTCCAGAGGAGCAAGTCACAAATTCCAAAATATCACTGGGTTGAGCTGAAGTTGAGGTTAGGTCGAATGAAAATTATAATCATTGCAGTGGAAATTGCGTAATTTCAAAGATAAGGTTCGCTAATATCAAGTTAAAAATTTCAATTAAAAAAAAGATCATTTCCTCCAAGAATTAATATAATGTAATGGCCCAAAAGTCGAAGAGGAAAAATAAATTTCATGAAATGTTCGAATCTTTTACGGAATTTTTTCTTACGGATTGTAGCTGTCAATTTTCAATTGAACTGACACGAAAATGTCAAAATTTCATTAATTTTCCAGGAAATTTTATGTGATTGATACCCTTCTATTTCTTGTAAAAAAGTGTGTTCAAAAAAAATAATATTTGAATCAGACATTTGAGCACTGTGTTAGATTTTTTGAAAATGCATTACATCCATGAAAATATGACATTTCAATAACAGATTCATCGTAACTTGTCACTTTTTGACATAATCATAAATTTTCTTTCATAGAATATTAAAATTTTCACAAATATTCTTTTTCTCTTTTTTACTTTTGAATAAAACTGAAAAATAATTGAATGGGTGAAAGAAAAAAAATTACAGACCGTGTTCATTTCAGGCCCAACAACAGATTTTGGAAATTAATTTTTGATAGATACACTTTTTCATAAAAAATCGATTCGTACCAGTTTCTATCTTAGGAAATTACTAGTTGAGGAAATATGATTTTTTTTAAATTGCATTACATCCATAAAAATATGACATTTCAATAACAGATTCATCGTAACTTGTCACTTTTTGACATAATCATAAACTTCCTTTCATAGAATATTAAAAAATTCCACGAATATTCTTTTTTTTTTTTTACTTTCGAATAAAACTTAAAAATAATTAAATGGGTGGAAGAGAAGAGATTATGGCCCGTGTTAGTTTTAGGCCTAACTCCAGATTTTGAATATTAATTTTTGATAGATACACTTTTTCATGAAAAATCGATTGGTACCAGTTTCTATCTCAGTAAATAACCAGTTGAGGAGATATGATTTTTGAAAATTGCATATCATCCATAAAAATATGACATTTCAATAACAGATTCATCGTAACTTGTCACTTTTTGACATAATCATAAATTTTCTGTCATAGAATATTCAAATTTCCACAAATATTCTTTCTTTAAATAAAACTGAAAAATAATTGAATGGGTCGAAGAGAAGAAATTACAGACTGTGTTCATTTCAGGCCCTACACCAGATTTTGGAAATTAATTTTTGATAGATACAGTTTTTCATAAGAAATCGATTGGTACCAGTCTTTATCTTAGGAAATTACTAGCTGAGGAGATATGATTTTTTGGATATTGCATTACATTCGTAAAAAATATGACATTTCAATGACAGATTCATCGTAACTTGTCACTTTTTGGCATAATCATAAACTCTCTTTCTTAGAATATTCAAAAATTCCACAAATATTCTTTTTCTCTTCTTTAATTTTAAATAAAACTGAAAATGATAATATTTAATCAAGAGAAAACATTTGAAGGAAGCTTTACTAACCAAATTTAACTCTGGAAGTTAGTTAGGTTTCAGTATATAATCCTCAAAAATGATTAATATTGAGTGTAGGTAAGGTTAGCTCAAGTTAGGACAGTGTTCAATATAATTGTCAAAATGAATAAATATTTAGGTTAGGTAAGTTAGGACAGTTAAATATAACTATCAAAAAAACATTTATATTTTCGTAATAATAGTGTGAACTCATTTAATTCTAGAATTTCAGATTTAAATTCCTCTGAATATTTTCCCTTAAAAATAAACAAATATTTTCATTAAAGAGAAAAAGAAAATTTGAATATTCTATGAAAGGAAGTTAATATTTCTGTCAAAGAGAGGCGACTAACAATGAATCTGTTATTGAAATGTAGCATTTTTATGATTGTAATGAAATTTGAAAAAACATATCTCCTACACTAGAAGTTTCCTAAGATAGAGTCTAATACCAATCGATTTCTCGTGTGCCTATAAAAAAATTAATAATCAAAATCTGGCGTTGGGCCAAATATGAACTTTAATAATCGCAACAAAGAATAATGGTAATTTTCATTGCACTTCGGTTTCAGAAATGTAAATAAGGAAGATAACATCAAATTTCACTGCACAAGTGTTGATAGTTTTTCCTTCCATTATTTTATAGCCTTTACTTTCTATGATAGAGTTTCAATTTCTTTCACAATTTTTAGTTTTGATTCGAGTGAAAATATTTCCTCAACAAGATATAAAGAAAATAAATAAATAAATGAATATAAGAAATGTATTTGTTTTGGATTGCATCACAAACGACATAAACGTCGGTCGAGATCATCCGAGCCGGAAAATTTTCGTTGACAACATTTGGCGCACTGCCTCCGTCGATTATTCTATTCCGTACCTTTTATGGATCTCACCAGCGAAATAAAACCGAAAATTTCAACCACCTTTGCACAAAACTCGAAAACAGACTGAAATACGGGCAGTAAGCGGGTCGAATATATGCGAAAATCTATTTTCGGACCGGACAACGACGTAGTTCACTGAAAACGAACTTAAATGCGACTGGGCGACAGTTCAGAATGAAGACACACAACATGTCGAAGTACTCGGAAAATCGCGGAATTTGGACACCTGACAATTTGCCCCGTGGGAATTATCGCGAAAAAAGTTGATTCGTAGGCTGAAATGTTAATTTTCCCGTGAATTATTCAGTGAAAATATGGGGTAAGGGAGATGGCTGAGAAATTGATAGATCGGTGGGGACCATAAAATGAATCAAGGAATATTCCAGCCAGAATCATTTTACACGTTTTTCATTCATTTCATAGCATATTTCAGCTCCTGTAAAAGTTTCATCAAAATCCAAGAGGTGACCATATTTTACACCTTCTCCAAAAATGGCCTTTCTTGTGTAGTAAAAGTGACATCGATACAATGAGTTCATTCAAATTGTTGGAATATCCGAAAACACACAATATTTAAGATGAAAACACTCGAAATGCATGAAATTTAAGATTATTTTATTCGGAATCTCGGTCATTTGTCGTTGTGAAGTGAAATCTTTGCGATACAGTGCCTTTGGATGATAGAAATATGTGAAACAATCCGCTCCAATAATTTGTCGCGAAGTGAGAAACGTCATACATTTTTCACGAAAAAAACCGAAACTTTTCGCGCCTAAATTTCATGTTTTTCATTCATTTCATAGCATTTTTCAGCTCCTGTAAAAGTTTTAACAAAATCCAAGAGGTGACCATATTTTTCACCTTCTCCAAAAATGGCTTCTTTTGTGTAGTAAAAGTGACATCGATACCTTGAGTGCATTTAAATTGTTGGAATATCCAGAAGCAAACGATTTTCAAGATGAAAACACTCGAAATGCATGAAATTCTACATTTGATTCGAAATCTAGGTTATTTGTCGTTATGAAGTGAAATCTATGCGATAGAGTGCTTTTGAATGATAGAAATATGTGAAACCATCTGCTCCAACAAAATGCCCCGAAGTGAGTAACGTCATACATTTTTTCAAGAAAAAAACAAAAACTTTTCGCGCCTAAATTTCATGTTTTTCATTCATTTCATAGCATTTTTCAGCTCCTGTAAAAGTTTTAACAAAATCCAAGAGGTGACCATATTTTTCACCTTCTCCTGGCTTCCTTTGTGTAGTAAAAGTGACATCGATACCTTGAGTGCATTTAAATTGTTGGAATATCCGGAAGCAAACGATTTTCAAGATGAAAACACTCGAAATGCATGAAATTCTACATTATTTGATTCGAAATCTAGGTTATTTGTCGTAATGAAGTGAAATCTATGCGATAGAGTGCTTTTGAATGATAGAAATATGTGAAACCATCTGCTCCAACAAAATGCCCCGAAGTGAGTAACGTCATACATTTTTTCAAGAAAAAAACAAAAACTTTCCGCGTCTAAATTTCATGTTTTATATTCATTTCATAGCGTTTTTCAGCTCCTGTAAAAGTTTCAACAAAATCCAAGAGGTGACCATATTTTTCACCTTCTCCAAAAATGGCTTCTTTTGTGTAGTAAAAGTGACATCGATACCTTGAGTGCATTTAAATTGTTGGAATATCCAGAAGCAAACGATTTTCAAGATGAAAACACTCGAAATGCATGAAATTCTACATTATTTGATTCGAAATCTAGGTTATTTGTCGTTATGAAGTGTAATCTATGCGATAGAGTGCTTTTGAATGATAGAAATATGTGAAACCATCTGCTCCAACAAAGTGTCCCGAAGTGAGTAACGTCATACATTTTTTCAAGAAAAAAACAAAAACTTTCCGCGTCTAAATTTCATGTTTTATATTCATTTCATAGCATTTTTCAGCTCCTGTGGAAGTTTTAACAAAATCTAAGAGGTGACCATATCGTCGATAACAAAACGAACTGGCGTAAGTCAAAAATAGACATTTTTCAGCATGATATTGGCAAGATTATTTATCCCCAATGCGATCAAGTATTACACATTTATTCATTGAGTTGCAATGAATCATATTTCAACTCAATAACTGACTAAATTAATCTGTAATACTTGATCGCATTGGGCAGAAATAGTCTTTCCTCTTCTTCCTTATTCCCAAGTACTCCCCCTTACTCGAATCAACGCACCGACATTAATAAGCCCGATCCCTGGATCTGTTTCAAATTGGTCCCCTGCCAAAAGTGTATTTTGGTCTTTCTTTGTAGAAAAACAAAAGATCATATGCTCGTTTTGTCCGTAAATAAGAGGTGCCCCAAGGTCGATAAACCGGACTGTTTTGTTTCGATTTCTCCATATCGAAAATATTGAGTGCGTGGTTCTATTTACGAAAGCAGAGGTCGTCGCGAGAAAACATGTGATGGAAATGTGACGGCGGCGCCCTCTGAACCTAAACATGTGGTACCCCCGATAGGAAAATACTTGTCAGATTCGAAAAACGTGGAGTGTGTGAGCAACAGATTTTTTTAATCATAGATCTTTGGTTTGTTGTGACGCCAACATGACGATTGTAATGTTGACACTTCCGCGCTGGCAACGCTGTAAGAAATTCCTCTATTCCTCAGCGCTGATTGGTTTACTCATATATAGAAAGATAAATGAGGGTTGAAATTCTCAACATGAAATTTAATTAATTTTCCCTTAAATGTAAACTAAAATTATTAATATAACTCTGTATACATTTTCATGTTGTTCTTGATGGAACGATGGAACTGTGTTTATTATCGGAAACAATCAATAAAACGAAAGCTTTTGAATTGAACTTGAATAAATAAGTGAGATTATCGTTCATTACAAAGACGCAATTCATCAGAAAGTTCGAATGACATTGCTATAATTATAATAAACGAAAACAAACGACTCAGTTGTTTTTAATAGGACGACAAAAACATGAATACAGCCATTATTCTCGAAGCCAACTTTTTCGAGTAGAATGTAAGACAGAAGGTATAATTTTAAGTCGAATTGCTACCATCGGAACATTAAATATACAGGGTGTCTCCTCATTCGACCCACAAACTTTCACCATGAAGTATCGTCGATTATCCGGCTCGAAGGACCAAAATATATTCTTCGAACAGCTTGGATCAAATTTGAATTTAAATACGTGGACTGTATTTGTTTACAAAACGGGTTGTTGAGGTGGCGCCTTTGGGCGTGCCACTATAAATAAGTGCAAAAACTTTGCGCATTACAAGTATAACACTCTATCGAACTTTATTGGTTAGGGACTCATAGGTGAGAAACAGAGTCTTTGTTAACGAAACATATATTTCAGTCAGTAGTCGAGACTTACTACTCTTTATCCCACAAACAATCCCGATGTCACTTAACCTAAATTTAGGTTAGGTTAAGTTAGGACAGTGTTGAAACAATTCTTCTAATGAATCAATATTTAGGTTAGGTTGAGTTAGGACAATATTGGAACAATTCTTAAAATGAATCAATATTTAGGTATGGTTAAGTTAGGACAGTGTTGAAACAATTCTTGAAATGAATCAATATTTAGGTTAGGTTAAGATAGGACAGTGGTGAAACAATTCTTGAAATGAATTAATATTTCATGCTTTCAAAGGGCACAAAATATGCGACACGTGTTTTTAGGACATTTCGATCAAACATATCCGCTGAAGTTCAATAATAACATCTGTCTTGGAATTGTTTGAAAAGAATTTTATAATATCGGTTATTCGTTCTACACTTTTCACTTTTGATGAAGGTAAACAACGTGGCAACAATATGCGCGGTGATAAAATTGAATTCAAATACGTGGACTGTATTTATTTACAAAACGAGTTGGTTGACTCGAATTCTTTAGGCGAATTCATTATTGAGTGGAACTTCATTGATTAGGGACTTATAGGTAAGAAAAAAAGTCTTTGTTAACGAAGCATATATTTATATAAATTATATTTAACAATATTCAGTCTTTAGTCGAGACTTACTACTCTTTGTCCTACAAGCAATCCCGATGTCACTTAACCTAAATTTGGTCAAAGGGGTCTGATTGCTTTTTTTGTAAACAATGCAACAAACAAAAACTTAAAATCGAGTTTATGACCATTTAAAAGTCAAATATTATAATGTTTGGCACCATCGAATAGAATAATAATTGAAAAAAAACTTTTCGTTGTGCAAACAAAATTAAAATTAAATTTATTTACAAATTCTCTCGATCGAATCCTAGAGTCAAGAGTATTGAATTAACCATAGAACTGACAAAAATATCACAATGCTTTCACAGAAAACAGTATAGAAGTCCCATCAAGAATGGAATTGGTCAATATTTTTCGCGAAGATGAGTTGATGGTAAACGCATTAAATGGAATGAAATATCAAAAATCACTGGTAATCACTGAGCAATCAGCTACACTCGAGTATTTCCACATTCTCACATAATTCGTGCGGATCTTATCAATCGTCTGGTCCTTCGAGAGAGGATTAGACGACTTCAATCAAGCGTCCACCTCTAATTCTTCTTTGCGAAGAGATCTAGCGCTGTCCCTCCTAGGCTTCTTGGTCATTTTGTACCTTATGTTGGCAGCTATGGGAATCAAGGTTAGGATCGCAATGATTATACTTCCATACTTCAAGAGGTTCTTGATCAGCGAAACCGTGTGTGTCGTCATCGCTATAATATCCTTTATTTCATCCGGAAGGTACTTGTCTTGGATGCTCTGAAAAAAATGTCAATTAGGAAATGGGTGGGGACGTTGACGGAACCTCGTGGAACTCCCAAAGTGTATCAATTTTTCTCACCACATCGAACCAGGCTATCGGTAGGATCTGCTCGTTCTGGTAATAGGAGAGTTGGGAGAATTCCGAGATCTTCAGTATCTGCATGTTGATCTGCATCCTCGTGTTGCCGCTCATCGGGAAGCCCATCGTGGGATGGAGTTCGACGGTCGATCCGTGCAGGCTCCCGTTCGGGTTCAACCCTGTTATGCTCTCCGTCAAGGCGGGGTCCGCCCTGTAGAAGTGGGGGTGAGAAAAGAAGGTTGGCACGCCTGCAAACATTTTTAGATTTAGAGGGGGTATTTGAGCAGAGGTAACGACCTTACCCATCGAGCACAACGTGGAGTTGAACAACCCGTGAGGGGCGCAGGTACCCCCGTCCATCTCGCAGTAGCATTGGTTCTGGGGGTAGAAGTCCGGGGAGTCGAATATGTTGTCCGGGATCTCGTAGGTGTACGAAGGGATGTCCCCGTCCAAGATGGTGCCCTCCTTCTTGTAAACCAAGTCGACGTGTCGGAGTATGTCCTTCTGGAAGATCTTCAACGGTTTCTTCTCGCTCACTTTCTTCGGGGAGAAGAGCGTGCCGTCGGTGCTGTCGGAGAAGCCGCTGCATTCTTCAGTGCTCCAGAAGCTTACACTGTCCTTTCCATTGACACTCATGATCCTTCCGATCTTGTCTATGTCTCCTTGGCCTGTGTGGACTGTCATGACGTCGTCGGACACCCCAACGTTCTGCAACATCGAATGATGCTTATAAAAACCCGAAAATTTGCGAAAACCCTCCCAATTTACCTTGCTTAATAGTCCCAGCTTGTCGGCCAACTTCTTGTCCTGGAAAATCATGATGCTCTTCGACAGCGAATAGAGCTTATCCTCGTAGCCCATGATGAACCGATCGGCCGCCAGGTTCAGGAATGCCTTGGAATAGATCCCGTTCAAACCGCTGGACACGGTGAATCTGGTGAGGAAGTTGGAGTGTCTGTGGAGGGCGGTGGCGGCCTAAAAAAAAGATTTGAATGAATATTCAAGTTACAAGGTGCGGACCTTGGGGAACCCCGTACTCACCAAGAGGAATATATTGGGTACCACCAAGATGTCGTTCTGACGTCCCTTGGACAGCTCCGGTACGAACTTGTAGGATTTCTTGTATTGGAAGGACACCTGGTCGCCGGCGAATTTTAGGTTAACCCTCTCCATTGATTCCCTACAAAGAATAGGTTGGGTTAAAACTGTCCCCTTTGTTTTCTGTTATTTGTTTCTTACTTACGCATAAACGTACGGTCCTTTTTCTACGACGTTGAGTTTGTCGTCCAGGCCATTCTCGTACCTGTCGACGTTTGTGTAGTTGAAGAGATGCACATTGACTAGAATTTTAAGGGGTGGTTTGCGCCAGATTTCGAAACCTGGGCCGCCCTCTCTAATTATCATATTCTGGAAAAGAAAATGTATGGTTCAAAATGGGGCAATATAAGAATAGAGTTAAGCTGAGGCCATTCAAAAACTCTGTGTATATTATTCTATGATTCATCTAGAAAGAGTTCTAAAAAGTCATAATATAACCTCTCTGTTATTCCGGTTATTCGGAATAATTCGGATGAATTCAGTATTTAATACAAATAAATCTTAAGAAATCCAAGTGATTTATATCAAAAAGTTTGGGGGCGCGTTCCCAACACCCCCTGAAATCATTACAGTTCAAGTTTTGGGTGTACTCACTGAGTAAATAATATTGTTGAAGCCATCTGTGTACCACATGAAGATAACTCCGAAGAAACTGAACAGGAAAAGAAGGACCAAAGCTGCAATAACTGTAAAAATGATATATGATCAGTTAATCTTACAAACTTTCGAAACGCAGAAACAAAACATAGTAAATAACTTGATACACAAAGTATAACACACACGAGCGATGAAGAACACCGTTCAAAAATTTTGAAAGATGCAAGAGATATTCCAACACAAAACAACTATTCAAGGTACCAATCGATAAATCTATCGATGGTTGTGACAAAAATATTAGAGAAATATAAATATAAAAAATTACGAAAAGCACTGCCGTGAAGGCAGGAGCTTTTGAGCGCTCGTACATGCACCTTGTAGGTAGATTCGCATTTTCCAGTTTCAGAAATCAATTGAAGGAATTTTCGACAGCTGTCAAAAAAATTCTGAAACTTAGGCGAAACTCCAGACTTCATGTCAGTACTTCAGCTGATCAATTTTTTGTCGATAATTCGCTAGAATTTTCTACGGTATCTATGGTCTTGGTGGTGCGATCTAGACAAAATTTTGCACGTAGTTTGAATACATTATTACTCAGCTAGGTGCGAAATTTCATCCCAATCCGCTCAGTATTTTCGGAACTATCAGCAAAAAAATATTTTGAACGGCCATATTTACGGAACCCCTAGTCTGATTTTGCTCATAGATGAACGTGATCGGTATATTTGCGATCCAAACCCACCTTGAGAATTTCAAGTTCCTAGGCCTTTCCGTTCAAAAGTTACAATTTTCTATGGTTTCTATGGTTCTGGTCATGCGATCTGGACAAAATATTGTTTTAATATATCATTCTCGATTAAATTACAAAATTTCATCTCGATCGAATCCGCAGTTTCGAAATTATCCAGAAACCAAAATTTCAAACGACCGTATTTACGGAACCCCTGGTGGAATTCTGCCCATTAACGAACTCAACCGAGGCATTTGGGATCTGAACCTACACTGAAAATTTCAAGTCTCTAGGCCTTTTCGTTCGAAAGTTATAATTTTCTATGGTTTCTATGGTTCTGGCTAAGCGATCTGGACAAAATGTAGCTTGAATATATCATTCTCGATTGAAATACAAAATTTAGACACGATTGAATCCGTAGTTTTGAAATTATCAAGAAAACTAAACTTCAAACGACCATATTCACGGAACCCCCAGTGTAATTTTGCTTATTGATGAAAGTGATCGCGATATTCGAGATCCACACCTATCTTGAAAATTTCAAGTCCCTAGGCGTTTCCGTTCAAAAGTTACAATTTTCTATGGTTTCTATGGTTCTGGTCATGCGATCTGAACAAAATTTCACATGTAGCTTAAACACCTCATTTTCCATTTGAGTGCAAAATTTCATCTCGATCAAATTTGAAGTTTTCAAGTAATCAGGGCAACAAAACTTTGAACGGCCATATTTACGGAAACCCTGGTGGAATTTGGCCTATTAACGAACTTAACCGAGCCATTCGGGAACTGAACCCACACTGAAAATTTCAAGTCTCTAGGTTGTTCCGTTCGAGAGTTATCGTGCTTACGGCCGGCCGGACGGACAGACTCGAATTTTCCGACGGATTCGTCATCAGTGAGTCGAACATAGTCGATTGAGACCATTTTTGGCTCCAAATTCGAAAAATACAGACATCGTGACGAAATGATATAGCCCTCGTGTAAGTAGTACGAGCGCTCAAAAATGATTTCCATCAGAAGAAATGACACAGTGAATATTAGAAAGGAAAATTTACTTTGTAAAACTATGGTGTCTCAGAAACTTATCACCATATCCAGCTTGAATTGTCCGCATATGAGGTGGAAATTAAAACTTCTTGCTGTTCCATGTGGAAAGGAAGAGCTCAAGTTGAAAATTCACTATATTTTGACAAACATGAACAAGTTCAAAGATCACAGATATTCTCTGGCTTCTCTCTCGATAATTATTTCAAACTTTGATTTCTTTTTCAAATCGAGTTCATGCGAAAACTGTAGAAAAGTAGGAGACGCCACATAGTTATTTGAGACCTCACGTCCTTCGAGCTGGAATTTCGACCCTTGGCGGAGCCCGAGATGTTGCGGTTTAATATCCTTATGAAAAGCTCGGCGGCAACTTTTTTTCTTTCTATCAAAACTCAAGCGGATTTTGGAAAAAATAGACCGATCCAAAGGCTGAAACGAATAAAAATTAATCCTAATTTTTTTTTCGACACCCACGTTCCCAGGAATTTGCGATCAATTTTGGTAGTTGTGAACCTTATTCTAATGACAGTGCATTCATTTTCCTCATTTCGTGTAGAATGAAGTCAAAATTGCCCCATAATATGTTTTTTTTTTACATTTTCAGGTTTTTAGTACCAACATTTCCTCCCCAATATCTTAGAGGTTGTGAATAAATACTTTCGTTCATTCTGGCCAGCGAAATGGATTTGAGAGAAAAATATGGATATTAACACTAGAAAATGGGAGAAAGTGGGGATTTTTCAAAGTTTTCCTAGCCCCACAATATGGTTTTTCCAGGTCTTGAAAAATTTCTCGATTTTTTTTATAATAATTTCAAGCTTCGATTTCTATCAAAACTCAAGCAGAAATAGATCGATCCAAGGGCTAAAACTAATAAAAATGAATCCTCATATTTTTTTTCAACACCTACGTTTCCAGGAATCTGCAATTAATTTTGGTTGTGAACCTTATTTTAACGACAGTGCATTAATTTTCCTCATTTCCTCTAGAATAAAGTCGAAATTGATGATATTGAAAATGCAAAAAAGTGAATTGGGGTATGAAATAGAGGTAAGTAATGATTTCCAACGATTTTCTAGCCGCATAATATGTTTTTTTTTACATTTTCAGGTTTTTAGTACCAACATTTCCACCCCAATATCGTAGAGGTTGTGAATGAATACTTTCTTTCATTCTGGCCAGCGAAACGAATATGAGGGAAAAATATGGATATTAACACTAGAAAGTGTTGATTTTTCGAAGATTTTCTCCATCGAGGGTTATGGTTTATTCCAAGTCTTGGAAAATTTCTTAATATTTCATCTGACTTGACAAGGTAAGTACTTTAAATTTGGGAGATGAATAGAAAAATATAGTCCACATTCCTTAGAATTTGTTTTATTGAAAAAATAATAGAACTTTCAGGAGATATTGGGGGATATTTATGGGAAATAGTGTTCATAACCGGTTCGAACTGCGCTTGGACTAGTTTCGAACCGGTTCTGAACGCTGAGTGAACCAAGTTCCTACTGCAATTTCTATTACATTAATCGGAAATGTTATTCAATAGAATAATCATTAAAACCAGTTCATTGTCTCTCTTTCTTTTTCTGATTAAAACGATATCATCTTTCTAACTTCCACGCGATAACCCCAATTTCTAGAAGTTATCAAATAATGTTTCGCAAAAAATTAGCATTGATTGAAAAACAACATGCGAAAGTGCCAAATCACCGCGGGTAAATTAACGAAGAATCTTCTTCAAATCCGTCGAATTTCTTGCACAACTTGTTTTCGAATGTTCTGCAATGTCAAAAAACAATCCTTTATCGATCCCCGATCTGAATCGGATGTTCATTCACATCATTTAAGCGCGGTCTAGACGTGTGGGGTTATCGCGGTGTAGTACCAGCGTCTAGCGTTAAATTGCAGTTCGGGCTCTTAAGATAATAGGTCTTATCTGACTGTTTATTTTAAGACCTGTTGCACTTTATTGGAAGCTGAATTGATGATTGCGTGTAAAAATGATTATTAGGTAATAAAGATAATGGAAGTGAAAATAATTAATTAATATTAGCCTGTAGGCGACTACCGAACGGAATTTGTTGCGGTTTTAACCAATGGGTGGATTTAAGAGAGGTGGTGGATCGGCTAGCCCAATTGTAAGGTTTCCGTTTCCCCCTTCTTCTATAATGAATAGAGCGATAAAAATCTGAAATCATACGATGTGATGTCTGCTGCTTTTATCTCGTTTGACCCATTAACGATCCCTGGTGAACGAGATCGTTTGATCTGTTTGAAAACTGCCACATTTGATGTTTTTCTTCGCGATAACCTTTGGTTTTGTCGTATTGAAACGTCCAGCGTATGACGTAGATGGGATGGGTGGCAATAAATAAAATTAGCGTAATTTCGCAAATTTATATCGATCGCATCTGGATGGATGCCATTGATACAGATTGCATAATATGCGCGGGTTTCGTAAGCTTATATTTTAATATCAATATAGTCGAGGCGTGAAGGACACGGGAGTCAGGAGATCCTTGGGGGAAAAGTGACGAAACAATCTATTCCTGGTGTTATCATGAAGACTGAAAGATACCCATAGTAATAGAAAGGACAACAACAAACTACATAGTATTATTTTATCAGATAAGATACTACTGGAAAGTAATTAATTCAGTTTTTTTCTTCACTTTGTTGTATGATGAAAGGAAGCCAACAGATCCACCATTGAAGTGGATCTATACTATACAGGGTCTTTCACGAGGAACCTCACCCATATTTATACGGGAAACTACTGAACGTATTTTCATGAAATTCAGCACTTATAAGTATTTCACGATGCTGATGAAATCTAAAATATTTTCAAGGCATGAGCACCTCCGGTTTTTCCGGAAATGACGTCAACTTCCGTTTTTCAAATTAGAACACCATTTTTTTATTGCAGAAATAGATTCCTTAGAAAATTTCAAGTTATTTTGATGTAACATTTTTCAGTTTTGGTTGGAAAATTCTCTCTGAGCGGGAAAATTCGAAAAAAAAATCGAAAATAGAGCTCCGCTGAAACAAGAATAACTTCGAGGTTTTTGGATGGAAAATTTTCATTTTTGGGATTTTTCAAGATGTAAGATTGATGTATCCACTTTAAAAATCGAAATCGCGATTCATGATACAGGGGGTGAAAAAATCGCTTTCAAAGTTAGGGATGACAAAATCGTGAAAAATCAATTTTTTCAAATTAGAACCCCATTTTTTTATGGCAGATATTGAATCTACGTTAAAAAATAATGTGAGCGTATGCATCACACCCTTGCCCTAAAATGGATATTTTCTGAGTTATTTACAAAAAACTGTTTTTCGTCTTGAATTTTCAGCTATTTCTTTTCCCTTTTCCCCACGCCAAAAAGATGAAATTTTCAGGAACTGTTATTTGAACCATGCTGTAGATTTTTCACCCCTTCTTGAAACCGACTTCAAGTTACTATTAGGAGAACCATGGCAAACTCTCGCAGTTATAACTAGAGAAGATGCTCAAAGTTTTGACCGTTAATTTCTAGACATTTATTTATACGTCTCAGGAATGCTTCGTGCGTTGCTCTTCTTATTTCATCGGGAGGAAGAGATCTGCAAAAGTGTTTAAAACCAAATTGAGTTTCAAAACTATGAATCTAAAAATCTAAACAAACCTGAACGCATTTCTGACTAGTTCTATGCAGTCCTCTTTATCAGTCAGGGGAGTTGAGTAGACAATATTTTTTATCCTACCCCAAACATAATAGTCTAAAGGAGTTAAATCGGGAGAACGTGGTGGCCAAAGATGTGGACCATTGTTCGCCAACCATCGATCTTCAAATAGCCATCTATTTAGGAACAACCTGTAACTTTTTTCTCTCGCATATTAGGGTAGTAAAATCTAAAACATGGTTTAAGTAACAGTTCCTGAAAATTTCATCTTTTTGGCGTGAAGGGAAAAGAAATAGCTGAAAATTCAAGACGAAAAACAGTTTTTTGTGAATAACTCAGAAAATATCCATTTTAGGGCAAGGGTGTGATGCATACACTCACATTATTTTTTAACGTAGATTCAATATCTGCCATAAAAAAATGGGGTTCTAATTTGAAAAAATTGATTTTTCACGATTTTTTCATCCCTAACTTTGAAAGCAATTTTTTCACCCCCTGTATCATGAATCGCGATTTCGATTTTTAAAGTGGATACATCAATCTTACATCTTGAAAAATCCCAAAAATGAAAATTTTCCATCCAAAAACCTCGAAGTTATTCTTCTTTCAGCGGAGCTCTATTTTCGATTTTTTTTTCGAATTTTCCCGCTCAGAGAGAATTTTCCAACCAAAACTGAAAAATGTTACATCAAAATAACTTGAAATTTTCTAAGGAATCTATTTCTGCAATAAAAAAATGGTGTTCTAATTTGAAAAACGGAAGTTGACGTCATTTCCGGAAAAACCGGAGGTGCTCATGCCTTGAAAATATTTTAGATTTCATCAGCATCGTGAAATACTTATAAGTACTGAATTTCATGAAAATACGTTCAGTAGTTTCCCGTATAAATATGGGTGAGGTTCCTCGTGAAAGACCCTGTATACTCTGAAACAAATTTCGGCAATTCCCAAAGTTTGCGTATTGTCTATCAACACAGCAACGTCGTGATTTTTACATAAGAAGACTCCGGAAAACGCACATTTCCTTTTATTATGAATGAAAATTTATTGGACACACTATTTTTGAGCGCTCGTACAACTTACACGAGGGCTATATCATTTCGTCACGATGTCTGTATTTTTCGAATTTTGAGCCGAAAATGGTCTCAATCGACTATGTTCGACTCACTGATGACGAATCCGTCGGAAAATTCGTGTCTGTCCGTCCGTCCACAAGCACGATAACTCTCGAACGGAACAACCTAGAGACTTGAAATTTCCAGTGTGGGTTCAGTTCCCGAATGCCTCGGTTAAGTTCGTTAATGGGCCAAATTCCACCAGGGGTTCCGTAAATATGGCCGTTCAAAGTTTTGTTCCCCTGATTACTTGAAAACTACAGATTCGATCAAGATGAAATTTGGCACTCAAATGGAGAATGAGGTGTTCAAGCTACATGTGAAATTTTCACCAGATCACATGACCAGAACCATAGAAAATTGTAACTTTTGAACGGAAAGGCCTAGGGACTTGAAATTTTCAGGATAGGTGTAGATCTCGAATGTCGTGATCACGTTCATCTATGAGCAAAATTATACAAGGGGTTCCGTAAATATGGTAGTTTGAAATTTAGTTTTCTTGATAATTTCAAAACTACAGATTCGATAGTGACGAAATTTTGTATACTCATGGAGAATGATATATTCAAGCTTTATTTCTTCAGATCACATGACCAGAACCATAGAAACCATAGAAAATCATAACTTTCGAACGGAAAGGCCTAGGGACTTGAAATTTTCAGGATAGGTGTGGATCTCGATTGTCGTGATCACTTTCATCTATGAGCAGAATTATACCAGGGGTTCCGTAAATACGGTCGTTTGAAATTTTGGTTTCTCGATAATTTCGAAACTACGGATTCGATCGAGATGAAATTTTGTATTTTAATCGAGAATGATATATTAAAACAATATTTTGTTCAGATCTCATGACCAGAACCATAGAAACCATAGAAGATTGTAACTTTTGAACGGAAAGGCCTAGGAACTTGAAATTCTCAGGGTGGGTTTGGATCGCGAATATCGCGGTCATGTTCATCAATGAGCAAAATTAGACTAGGGGTTCCGTAAATATGGCCTTTCAAAATATTTTTTTGCTGATAGTTCCGAGAATACTGAGCGGATTGGAATGAAATTTTGCACCTTGATGAGTAATAATGTATTCAAACTACGTGCAAAATTTTGTCCAGATCGCACCACCAAGACCATAGATACCGTAGAAAATTATAGCGAATTATCGAAAAAAAATTGATCAGCTGAAGCACTGACATGAAGTCTGGAGTTTCGCCTGAGTTTCAAAATTTTTTTGACAGCTGTCGAAAATTCCTTCAATTGATTTCTGAAACTACAAAATGCGAATCTACCAACAAGGTGCATGTACGAGCGCTCAAAAGCTCCTGCCTTCACGGCAGTGCTTTTCGTAATTTTTTTTTGGTTTATTCTAGCTGAGTTTAATGACGCGAAACAACGGAACGATTCCACAAGAAGAGGCTAAAATTTTTTTCAAAAATCCGAAAATTCCAGAAATTCATAAGGCACACAAAGCAACGTCGCAAATTTTCCATTAGAAGACTAGGAAAAACGCACATTTTATTTCCTTATGAGTGAAAATTAATTAATTGGAGACACTTTTTTGGTTTATTCTAGCTGACATAAAATTTGTCAAGGATAACGAAATGTTGAAATATAATGACAACTTGAAGAAACTTGAATTCTACAAGAAAAAATGTTAATTTTTTTCCAAAAATCCGTGAATTCCTGAAATTTGCGCATTTTCTTTACACGTGGCAACGTCGCAAATTTTCCATTAGAAGACTAGGAAAATACACATTTCATTTCCTACGAGCCAAAATTAATTGGAGACACTCTTTTGGTTTATTCTAGCTGAGATAAAATTTGTCAAGGATAACAAAATGTTGAAATATAATGACAACCTGAAGAAACTTGGATTCTACAAGAAAAAATGTTAATTTCTTCCTAAAAATCCGTCAATTCCTGAAATTTGCGCATTTTCTATACACGTGGCAACGTCGCAAATTTTCATTAGAAGACTAGGAAAAACGCACATTTCATTTCCTTATGAGTGAAAATTAATTAATTGGAGACACTTTTTTGGTTTATTCTAGCTGAGATAAAATTTGTCAAGGATAACGAAATGTTGAAATATAATGACAACTTGAAGAAACTTGGATTCTACAAGAAAAAATGTTAATTTTTTTCCAAAAATCCGTAAATTCCAGAAATGTGCGCATTTTCTATACACGTGGCAACGTCGCAAATTTTCCGTTAGAAGACGAGGAAAAACGCACATTTCATCCCCTTATGAGTAAAAACTAATTAGAGACACTTTTTTGATTTATTCTAGCTGACATAAATTAAGGATTACGAAATGTTGAAATATAATGACAACTTGAAGAAACTTGGATTCTACAAGAAAAAATGTTAATTTATTTCCAAAAATCCGTAAATTCTGGAAATTTGCGCATTTTCTATACACGTGGCAACGTCGCAATTTTCCCGTTAGAAGACTAGGAAAAACGCACATTTCATCCCCTTATGAGTAAAAATTAATTAGAGACACTTTTTTGATTTATTCTAGCTGACATAAATTAAGGATTACGAAATGTTGAAATATAATGATTCTACTGAAGAAACTTTTACAAAAATCCGGAAATTCCTTATGAAAAAAAATTAATTGGAGACCAACTTTTTCGGTTGAATCTAGCTGATATAAAATTTGTCGAGGATTACGAAAACTTAACGATGGGTTGAAATTTCCTGAAATACATCAAGGTTTACGAAATCTACAAAATATTGAAGAATAATAACCCTACTTGGAGAAACATAGATTCTACAAGGAAAAATGTTGAAAATTTTTTACCATAATCAGGAAATTCCTGAAATTTGCGTATTTTCTTTACACGTGGCAACGTCGCAATTTTTCCGTGATAAGACTCCGGAAAACGAAAATTTCATTATGGTTGAAAATTCATTAGAGACATTCTTTTTTGTTTATTCTAGCTGAGTTTGATTACGTGTTAAAAAATTTGAGTTGCAGAATTTCCGCATTAACCATACAATTGGCAACGTTGCAATTTTTTCAGAGAAATCCCCAATACATCATCGATGGAACAGATATCGCATAACGAATGAGTAAACGAATAAATTTGATATATCGGAAAACTCGAAAACCGATGGACAGATTTTAACCCAATTCAATTGGTAAGGTCACAGAGACGCACCTACCTTGCAAAATTCAAATTGATTGCTGAGCCGTTCCGACAGCCAATTTCCCGGAAAATATGGCAAAATTTACACGAAAATGTGATATTTTTCCAAAAACAGGGAAATCTGAAAAAATTGAGTCGTATCAAATCTTTTATGATTGATAATTTGTGGATTCTGAATCAACGGTTTCTATGCTTCTCAAACGTCAAAGACGGGACGAATTTCGATAGTTTGAAATAATCAAAGAAAAACATTTACAACATTGATCCAAATTGTAATGGAAGGAGATAGATTGCAGCACAAAATTAATATTAACCGCTATTAAAGTCATTTCACTATTATCCATATTTTTCGGGAATATAAGAATTTGATTTCGATTACACGTAATGCGTTGTTTCAAGTTTTACGATCAGTCAAGATCAAAAAGTCACCAAAATGAAGATAAGAGTCGTTGATATGTTAGAAACTCACTGGACTGATACTAAGATTCTTTCAACTTAATTTTTTGAAAATGCGGTGCTCTTACATCAGGAATGAAATAACAACATTAGCAAGAAATTTTAATCAACACCATGACTGGGCGATGTCTGCTTGTGGCACCCCGTTCCAAGCAACTTGAACTTCTTAGATCAGCTGTGTCAGAGTCTGAGGAAGGTTGTACAAAGTTGACAGTCTTCTCCCCGTCATATCCAAGAGATGTTCGATGGGATTTAGATCCGGTGGACGGGGTGGCCACAGCGAAACATCAATAGTCCCCAAACCATTAGTCGAGTCAAAAAGAACCAAAAGCTTCACAATTTAAATTATTCGAGCTCCAACAGCTCCTGGTGATCCTCACAAGGATCTGAGTCGAAAGATCAAGGAACTCACCCGTGATTGTCCTCAATTTGGATTTGTCCGCCAAGACGTAGGTCTCCGCTTTCGCCAGCTTGGTAACGTGCACTTTATCCAGAAACTCCTTGGTCATCCTGGTGGTCCTCGGGAATAACTGCTGGCAGTTGATGTCCTTCTTGGACGGCCGCGTCTTGTTCTTGTACTCGCAATTATCACCTAGGCAGTTCATTTCTGATTCGATCTTCGGGTACATTTCGATGTTGGAAAAATTCGAGGGTCTGTGTTGCAATTGATCGGATATCACTTCGTTTCGACACTACCACAGGAGACACTCCTCTAAAATGATACCGTCTCGGTGCCACACGGCGCTTTATAAAAGCTCTTCCAACGGCTTATCTTCGACAGACTTGAAAACATCACAATCGGAGATTTTATGAATTTCGTGTAGATTCGGATTCACCTAGGGCTGTCGAAGATTCGAGATAACGTCTTGACTGTGTGGATGCATACTGCGTCAGGGGTTTCGTCAGCGTCTAGACTATTGGGTCATTAGCTTATTTTCTTGTGTTTGCAAATTTGGTTCTGCCATCGTTCGACTGGCAGTCCTGATTATTATGCCAACGGGGTCATTTCACCCTGCTGCCCCTCCTGAATCTGCACCTGGTTTTCGTTGAAGAAAAATGCCAGGTTCACGGAACTGTGCGAATATAACAAAATTTTAAAAAAATATAAAAAAATTTATTTTTCATGAAAAATTCCATCACCAGATGAACCATTTTTTTTACAGCAGAATAGTCGATTGGAAAAAAAGCTCGTTGAAGAAAAATGCCAGGTTCACGGAACTGTGCGAATATAACAAAATTTTAAAAAAATATAAAAAAATTTATTTTTCATGAAAAATTCCATCACCAGATGAACCATTTTTTTTACAGCAGAATAGTCGATTGGAAAAAAAGCTTTTTCGCGAGTGTTTCTGTGCACCAAAACGACCTTCAGTGTTTATTGCCAGTATGACAAGTACTGTCATTTTATTTTGAAGAACATCAAAAGATGGAATCAACGAATTATTTCGACTATTTCAGAAAACTTTTATTCTATGTACCAAAATCGCCTTCAGTGTTCATTGTCAGTATAACAAGTACTGTCGTTTTATTTTTATAAACTTCAGAATATGGAATCACCGAATATCTTGAATATATCAGAAAAACTCATTTTTTTTCTATGTACCAGAGTGGTCTTCAATGTTCATTGTCAGTATGACAAGTACTGTCATTCTATTTTGAGGAACATCAAAAGATGAAATCAACGAATTATTTCGTCTATTTCAGAAAACATTTATTCTATGTACCAAAATCGCCTTCAGTGTTCATTTTCAGTATAACAAGTACTGTCATTTTATTTTTATAAACCTCAAAATATGGAATCACCGAATTATATCGAATCTATCAGAAACAGTTTTTTTTTTTATGTACCAGAGTGGTCTTCAATTTTCATTGTCAGTATGACAAGTACTGTCATTCTATTTTGAGGAACATTAAAAGATGAAATCAACGAATTATTTCGACTATTACAGAAAACTTTTATTTTATGTACCAAAATCGCCTTCAGTGTTCATTGTCAGAATAACAAGTACTGTCATTTTATTTTCATAAACTTCAGAATATGGAATCATCGAATATATTGAATATATCAGAAAAACTCATTTTTTTTCTATGTACCAGAGTGGTCTTCAATTTTCATTGTCAGTATGACAAGTACTGTCATTCTATTTTGAGGAACATCAAAAGATGAAATCAACGAATTATTTCGACTATTTCAGAAAACTTTCATTCTGTCTACCAAAATCGCCTTCAGTGTTCATTGTCAGTATAACAAGTACTGTCATTTTATTTTTATAAACTCCAAAAGATGGAATCACCGAATTATATTGAATATACTTGAGACAACTCAATTTGTTTTCTATGTACTCGAACGTACCTTGCAAATTTCATAACTCTAGGCCTCATTTCGAGAGTTATATTGTTAACGACCGGACGGCAGGACATAATTGAATTTGAGAACGAATTCTCTATCTGTGATCCCAACCTAATCCAGACTATTCTCGGCTCAAAATTAGAAAATTACAGCCATATGGTCAAAATTAAAATGCTCTTAATCGTTCATAGAAACAAAGCTATTGATCCTTCACATTCGAGCCTATTCATGAACTAAATAAGAAGTGTCCCTCATTATTCCAACGACGTCAACAAATATTTGATCGACCATGAGCAATGAATTACGTTCCTTCAAATCTTATTATTTCGGTTGAACGAGTCAAGAGTATTATGGAAATCTGTGAACTTTTGAACTCTAACTCAGCTTTCATCTTATTTTATCACATTCTATGCTCCCTCATCTGAAACGGTGTAAGCTAAGACACTTCCGAATGTTGCTTTTTGAATCAAATTATCGTTGCGTTGATTATTTGAAACGGTGAAGCATAAACAGGGGCCTCCCTTTGCAATGAATGAAACTGATAATGGTGTTGTTTTGACTTCGAAGTGTATTTTCACCATTTTATTAGTATAACAGCCTCTTTATCGTTGTAGTTCTCGATGACACTGATTGATGCTCTTTTTGGCACAAAAGGCTAACGAACATTTCCCTTGCAAAATGGCTCATTTCAAGGTGAACTTGGCATTTTGTTGATCATTTTCAATAATTTATCTTCCGGGGTAAAAAATCGAGATCCGATAACCAATTCAGTAACTCACCCTCATTTAATTATTCGAATAAATTATCCCTGAGATGGTTCTATGAACAGAGTAGATTAGAATCTTGAATCTAATGTACTCTCATTCAATTATTCGAACAAATTATCTTCGAGAAGGTTCTATGAACAGAAAATTATTGAAATTTCATTTGCATAGTTCTCTACTTTTTTTTGTTAACCACTGAGTACATCTAGTATTCTATGATCATGACCATAGGAAATTGAAAGATCTTCGATTGATTAGGAATAATAGACAAGGATAAGCAAAAGTCGTTAAGGTTTTCTGTGCACTTGTGTTGTATGGAAAATCCGTGGCTCTTTTCTTGCAGAAATCGTCAAAGAATATAAGGTAAGTGGTCCCTCATCGTCTAACAGTGTACGAAACCCTCGGTGCGCGGGTACCATGTTTTTGAATCAAGAATAGAAGTTTTTCGTGAATGTGAAATTGAAAATTTAAGATCCATAAGGAGATAGCCGTAGCCATAACATTCTTATCTCTTCACGAAGCCTCATTGAGATATTGTTGTGTAATTTCAATAAAGTCCTACTAATTGGTGATCAATTACATTTTTACTTAGAAGCATCGCTATCACATCTCCTATGCGTGTCCCTTGATTTCATCAAAATATTGAAATAACTGTGAAAAAGAAGACAGCAATTCTATTTGGCCATCAATGACGATTGGTGTGAAACATTTCTTTATCTCGGCGAGTTTATTTTCGCACATTTCATCAGCGAATAAGTAGCTTTTTGTTGAATTGATGGTAATTTATGCAGCAAGTCCTTCTTCAGGAGGAACACTGAAAAATATCTGTCATTCTTTGACTAAAAAATTAAATTATTTTAGATGATTGATCTATGATGAATCGGGAGGCTTGATTTCGAAATGTGATATTTTCAGTTGACTAGACCAGGTTCCTTGTTCCTTTCCAAATCTATTTTCTTAAAAATAATTTTGGTAAAAGTTACCTATCACTCACCTTCCCCTCAATTAATAACAATAATTAATCTTGGATGATTAATCGTGAATTCGAAATACAACGGACAGTTTCTATGACCATAGAGAATTCAAACGTCATTAACTCGACGATCTTGGATAAATACAAATTATCAGTGAAATGTGAATTCGAAAAAAGTATAAGTCAGGTAAGATAAAAAGATAAGAATATCAAGTATATTTCAATACAAAATTTGCGCTATTACCCACATTTTCCAGAATTTCTACAAAATATAATTGAAGAGAGAGAAATCTGTGTAAAAAAATACGATTAAATATCGAATTTATTGATTTCTATTTCACTCTATGTATACAGAATTTTGGTTATCTTATACTGTCAGAAATCTTGTTTTCGTTTTGGTTGTTGGGTCTGGATAACACTTTCTAATCTGGATGTTGCCCAATCAATCTCGTCATATTTCGCAACGTAGATAGCGATAATCCAAAAAATGGCGGAATCGCAAAAATATGATTTGTTTTGAAAGTTCCGTACGGATTATGATGCTAGCTAAGAAAGACAAACATAAATCATGCGGACCCACGTAATAAGATTGTTTATTCGTACAAATCGTTGAAGACAAACGATATTAAGACATTAATCAATCCAGCATTTAGACAACCGAACAACGCAAACACTTTGAATTTTACGAATTTCTCTCTTATACGTCAGTTATTCGAGTTTGTTTCCTTCGAATTTGTTGTTGTTGGTATAAACTTTGTTGTTTTCGATTTAAAGTTCTCGAATTTCTTCGCCAAGAAGACGTAAGAACAAAGATCAAATTAATCGAATTTACTACTACCAATAATCAAAATAAAGAATGGTCCCTTTATTGTTCAGGGGTTTTCTACAACTCCCAGAATTTCTCTACCATTATTGGAAAGAATCCCGCGTACGCCACTGAGTTTGAGTCTCCAATTACAATGTTCAACCATATTCGGAGATTTTGGTCATTGAGAGTAAAAAAAATTGTTTTTAAATTTATTGCAATTTGTTTGTTCACCAATTATCCACTTTCTGTCAAAGAACTTTCCACCCATCAATCTTCTAATTATGAGAACCGCAAATGCATGATGCTAGACGAAAAATAATAAACAATATATTCTTCGACGTCTGGGCGCCAAGACAGTTTCAGCTCGCTAAAATTTCCGATTTAATTGAAAATTTTGACTTCTGATAACAATGTTATCTATGGATTGTTAGTTAAACCGTGATGAAGTGATGGACAACTAGAACTTGCGGCGCCAAGAAAGTGTTTTTTCAAATAATTATCCATCTATTATTTAACAAGAACTTGATAAAAATGTTATTCTTTCATGCAATACCTTTTTTTAAATTCTGCAGCGTTATCATCTTGCGAATTAGTCTAATTATTCCATTGGACTCCTAAGGTATATGAAAAAATATCTCTGTATATTTTTCGTATTGTTTCATTGTTGTCATCGAATCAAACATTATTCATTTTTTTCTTTAAAATCATCCGGAAATCCGATATAATTTTTGATGTAGAGGAGAGACTCATCAAATTACGGTGAAGGTTTTCCTATTCATGCGAGTTGTAGTCCATAAATTGGCAATAAATATGTTCGACAAGTATAGAACCGAAAGAAAACTCAGTGATTGATTACACCTTCTAATCTCTAAAAGCTTTTATAAATTCTTAAAAACACACATGAGTAAAAAACTTACTTATGGAATGAGTACATTTAATCGACCGTTTTTAGGTGTAAGTATCGGGGGCTCCATCTTGCGAGCACCCGGGCAGTCATACAGGCTGTCGGACTGTAAAATTTTGAAAAATAACATCTTCGTCAATATTCTATATAAAACTGTTCACTTTCGGCACGGCCTCCCATCAAACAGCCTGCATGTTTAAGTAACCAGTACAGAGGCCCCACACAAAGCATCGCAGAATCCACAGAGAAATAAAAATAACGTTACTATCTCGAAATAAAATCAACAGAGTATAAATCAATATGATAAAATAAAACTAAATTATAATGATAATCACTTAAGCGAAATGAAACGACGAGAACAACTCCAATTCAGCCGACCTGAGACTGTACTGAATCTTAAGACACCCTGTGTAATATTATTCGAGAAAGGGGGAGCCTGCAGGCAGTTTTAAGGCCACGATAGTTATTCGAATAACAACGCTCCTGAGGCGTAACTGACGGACGAGTCGTTCATGTTCCTACACTGACTCGATTGAGCGTATTTCAGAAATTTGAAACTGGCGTTTTGACTCGAGTCGTTCCTCAGTATTTCTTGGACGGCCTGTAGAAGTACCCCGATCGGATGGCGACCGCAGATCGTGTTGCCGTACTTCTTCAGATAAGTGGTGAATTCTGTGGGATTGAGGTTCTCGATGATGTCCATGCCCTGAAATATATGAAAAATTGAAGATTTTGGGTGTCTGGATAATTATGAAAACAAATAATGATATATAGATCTCAGGTTCTTTTTATGGAATTCATTTACAGGGTGTTTCCAAATTCGACGTGAACCTTGGAGGACGTGTTAGTATGACTCATTCGCTGTCGTTTGAGCCATATTTATTGATATCCAAAAATCAACAGTTTACGAGTTATTTGAGTTTTTGTGTTTTTTGAAAAATTACTCACCTTACTCCATTTTTCGTCAATTTTTTCTACGTTGAGCAAGTTTTATTATAATTTTGGATTATTTTCATCAGATAAGGGTATGATATGTATGAGAAAAGCGAAAATATGCTGTAATAGATGTTGAAAAAGAATTCGTATGATTTGAAAGTTGCTATAAGAAGAAAAGAGTAGTCGATTTCTAATATCAATTCGCCTGCAACTTTCGAACTCCACAATTTCTGTATGACAAATTTATTTTGAAAACTTGCCAAATTCCTTCTTTATTTCCTTAAAAAGTTTTCGTTAGAATGCAGGCACTTGTTTCGTTTCAGCAGATTTTTTTTTAAACAACATTTTGAATGTCTGGCATAAAAAATTACGAAAAGCACTGCCGTGAAGTCAGGAGCTTTTGAGCGCTCGTTGAGATCCACCTTGTAGGTAGATTCGCATTTTCCAGTTTTAGAAATACATTGAAGGAATTTTCGACAGCTGTCAAAAAAATTCTGAAACTCCAGACTTCACTTCAGTGCTTTAGGTGACCAATTTTTTTTTCGATAATTCGCTCGAATTTTCTACGGTTTCTATGGTCTTGGTGATGCGATCTGGACAAAATTTTGCACGTAGTTTGAATACATTATTCCTCAGCTAGGTGCATAATTTCATTCCAATCCGATCAGTAGTTTCGATACTAGAAATAAAGAAGGAATTTAGCAAGTTTTTTAAATTATTTTGTCATACATAAATTGTGGAGTTCGAAAGTTGCAGGCGAATTGATTTTAGAAATTGACTATTCTTTTCCTCATATACCAACTTTAAAATCGTACGAATTCTTTTTCAACATCTATTACAGCATATTTTCGCTTTTTTCATACATATCATATCCTTCTCTGATGAAAGTAATCCAAAATCTAAACTTGCTGAACGTAGAAAAAATTGACGAAAAATGAAGTATGAATGACAGCAAATGAGTCAAAAAAACCCGTCCTCCAAGGTTCTCGCCGAATTTGGAAACACCCTGTATACGAAAAATCATAAAAAAATGTTTTCACTGTAAACCAATGGATAGGCCAAAAACCACCTACCATCTTATCCAATTTTTCTATCGACTGATGAATGTTTCCGAAAGATCTGTCATAGTAGGTGTACCTAAAACGTTGGCCCCAATGGCAGAAGTCCGATGATATGATGAATAAATTTTGGGGGTCCGCCAGGTAAGTCGACAGAATCCTACCGTAACAGGCTTCTTTATCCGGACTTAACGAACCGACTAGGATGGGAACGATGGTGAATTGACTCTGATAGCTGGAATCAAATCGGGGTTGAATGTTTGTTATAACAAAAGTTGCGAAACTTACTCTTCCATTACTTTGGCAATATAGGGTAGATGCATTTCGATGCTGTGTTCATTTTCGTCCGTATCCAAGTCCATCCATTCGAACTGTCCAGTCATCTCCAATTCTGAATTAACTGGAATTGAAATGAAACGTAAGAATCGACGAGGAAAAAATTTGGAATTCGACAAACCTTTACTATCGATAGTGAGGTCGTACAGGGGAGTCTCGTATTTTCGGGCACTAGACAAGGCACAACCAGAAAGTCTGACATGGTGGGATGGTCCTAAAATGAAGACCCGTCTCACAACTACTGGACTTATCTGCCTATAAGCATGACCTCCACAAGCACCACAGTATTGGTAACCAGCATGACTGAAAAAATTAAATAAAAATTCTATTTCATTTCCACTTTTTTCAATAATGATCTCTACTTACGGTGCTATAATAGCTCTGGCAGGTCCATGAATTAGATCAGCTTGATTCAGCCAAAAATCCAACTGTCGCGATAATTCGGGACCTTTAAAATAATGACAACAAACAAAGAAAATGGTGAATCATTCAAGGACTTCGGGTCAACTACAGCTGATATCGCTCAAATCAATTATCGAATAAAAACTGAAAATATCGAATTTTACCTGAATCAGTGTACCAACTACCAGCGTGAGCGGCTCTTCTGACGGGCATTTCAAATAGTTTCTAAATTGGATGCTTAATTTAATGATAAATCTCTCTGATAATCTACTCTGGCTTCATCAAGATTTCAAAGTATATTGCAATTTCTCTTTCCAAGAATGAACAAACAATTATTTGTTCATTTTCTATGTGCATTGAATGTCTGGTTGAAAAGAGAGAACAAACATCTGAAATATTAATATAAAAAGAGGATAACAAATCGGGTTCGTTGATCTCTTAAACGATTCTTCTTTTTATATAAATTAGGGCTCATTTTAATTCAAGAACCAAATTCCGTTTTACAAGACTTGAAGTTGAAAAATTATATTACAATTATAATCTTCATGTAGCAACAGGATGGGATAAATTGAAGATCCATCTCCAATTTCGATTTTCGAGGTCAGAAGTTAACCTTTCTTTTGCGTACGTTCAACTTAAAATTAACCTTTCTTTCGTGAACTTTGAAAGGTAAGGGGATTCCTAAACCTAAATTAGAAGTGAAAATGGGAACCCAAGAGGATGTACTGAAAAAATTTATGGGTTTGGGCCTGAGTGAATCAAAGGCAAAGGAAACGATCAAGAATTCAAATGTTACCAATAATTTATTAACAATATTGAAACAAACCAACTGTGATGCAATACCGCAGTCCAATGGAATTTTATTATACCATCTGGCTACTAAAATGAAGCCTCAGATGGCTCATCACTTACCAATACTAGTTGAGCAAATAATGCAGAATAAATTAGACTCTACCTTGAGAGTGGACAAAGCTATAGAGTACGCGTTAGGACATATCGACAACTTTTCGAATGAGGAATTCAAAAGTTTTTGTGGAATTGGAATTCAAGTAACCCTTGAACAAATAGAGAATTCGGTTGAGAAACTGATGAACGAGAACAAGGAAGAGATTATTTTGAAAAGGTATCGGTTCAACTCGGGTCTCTTGATGCAAAAAGTACGAAACCTTTTACCCTGGGCCGATGGGAAAGCGGTGAAAAACGAAATCGATGTACAGTTTGTGACGCTTTTGGGGCCCAAGACTGAGGCAGATCTGGCTCCACCTCCGAAACAAGAGAAAAAAGGGAAGACGGAAAAGGTGTGTTTTCATTTGATTTATTTTGGACGATACTAAATTTTGTAACAATTCGCAGCCCAAAGAGGAGAAAAATTTTAACGCAGTTAAGAATGGCAAAGCCGGAGATGAAATTAAGAACGCTCTATCCATATTAGACGTCATGAAAAAGATTAATTTCCACAAACCTGGCGAGAACTTTAAAACGGACGGGTACGTTGTTACTGCAAATACTCACAAATTGTTAGAAGCTCATTTGAAGGTGACTGGTGGTAAGGTGAGCTTTTTCTCAACTCGACCTTTTAGATGTTATGTATACTGTTTTTTTCAGGTGAAAACCAGATTCCCTCCCGAACCGAACGGTATTTTGCATATCGGTCATGCAAAAGCTATAAATATCAATTTCGGTTACGCTAAAGCCAACGGTGGAACATGCTTTCTAAGATACGATGATACCAATCCGGAAAAAGAGGAGGAAAAGTTTTTTGTTGGCATCAAAGACATGGTCACCTGGTTGGGATATGAACCGGACGAAATCACCCATTCTTCTGATTATTTCGACCAACTTTACGACTGGGCCGTAGAGCTCATCAAAAAAGGATTGGCCTTTGTTTGCCATCAAACCGCGGATGAAATGAAGGGTAGGTCAATATAGATGTTAATAATATATCATTTTTCATTGAATTACGAGAATTTTTGGTTCATGTTTACTTTACTGACGACCTCTGATTGGCATGATTTTTATTTGTGAATACACTTTTTTATGAGAAATCAAATGGTTTTACCCTGAATCTTAGGAAATGTTCAGTTTACGAGATATGATTTTTTGAAAGTTAGAATATTCTTTTCGCAGGGTTCAACCCTGAGCCTTCCCCTTGGAGGGACCGTCCGATAGAAGAGAACCTCCAACTGTTCGAAGACATGAAGAATGGTAAAATAGACGAGGGCGCAGCCACCCTCAGAATGAAAATCACCTTAGAAGAGGGAAAACTAGACCCTGTCGCTTATAGAGTGAGGTTCGTTCCTCATCACAGAACGGGAGAGAAGTGGTGCATCTATCCAACCTACGATTTCACCCATTGCCTCTGCGATAGCATCGAAAACATCACTCATTCTTTGTGCACCAAGGAGTTCCAGTCGAGACGGTCGAGTTACTATTGGTTATGTAACGCTCTGGATATATATTGCCCCGTACAGTGGGAATACGGTAGACTTAACGTAAACTATACCGTAGTCTCGAAGAGAAAAATCGCGAAACTTATCGATTGCGGTATCGTTAAGGACTGGGACGATCCGAGACTCTTCACGTTGACTGCCCTTCGTCGTAGAGGATTCCCTGCGGAAGCCATCAATAATTTCTGCGCTCAACTGGGAGTTACCGGGGCTCAAAGCACGGTGGATCCGTCGATGTTAGAAGCCTACGTGAGGGACTACCTGAATTATGAGGCTCCGAGACAGATGGTGGTGGTTGAACCGTTGAAAGTTACCATTGAAAATTTCCCCCATGACAAACCGGTACAAATTGAGGTTCCCAAGTTTCCCAACAACCCAGAATTGGGCTCCAGAACGGCCACTCTAGATCGAGTGATCTATATCGAAAGGACTGATTTTATGGAGGAAGGAATCAAAGGATTCAGGAGGTTGACGAAGAGCCAGGGTGTCGGTTTGAGATATGCCGGGCTGGTGTTGTATATACGAAAAATATCGAAAGACCACGATGGATTAGTATCGGAGGTTTTATGTAAATGTGTAGAGGTAAAGGATGCTCCGGAAAAACCGAAAGCGTTCATTCACTGGGTTAGTAGTCCGATGGAAATTCAAGTAAACCTATTCTCCCCTCTTTTCAACCATAAGAATCCCGAGGATCCGAGTGAGGTCCCTGGGGGATACCTCAGCGATTGCAATTTGGATTCCCATAGAATTGTGAGAGGTTTGGCGGACGTCTCGTTAAAAGGATCCAAGGTGTACGATAAATTCCAATTCGAAAGAATCGGATTTTTCTCTGTAGATCCGGACACGACCGATGAACTTTTGGTGTTGAACCAAACGGTTGGGCTCAAAGAAGATGCAGGGAAGTGAGACATCTGTCGGTTTTATTTATTGGGAATAATTATATTTTCATAAAAATAGTCGTTTTCTTTTATGACCCCTTTGAACTTTGAACTAACAAAGCACAGGAAGACCTTGGAAGAATTACAATCTTCTGTGTTAAGAACATAGATTGAAGAAAGAATTTCCTTCAGTGTTCCCAACTGCAGGGAATTTTGGAGTGTTCAATTTTTAGTATTTTTATGTTTTATACTTGCCTACTTAATTTGTTTCGTTATTGAAGTGAAATGTTATTCTGCTGTTTTTTACCCACCTCTTGCTATATGTTGATCTCGTTTTATGTTTTCTATAAGAAATAATTTATTTTTTGAAAATCTCAATTTCCTTTCTTATAGGTCGTATATTCTTGATTTTTTATTATGCATTGAAGAAAACAGCATATTCGTTGTTTTTGAGAGCTCGTTCTACTTACACGAGGGCCATATCATTTCGTCAAGATGTCTGTTTCGAACATAGACTAATAATAATATCATTAATTTATTATTAGTCTATGGTTTCGAACGACTAGGTTCGACAAAAAAAAGGGTAGAAAACTATAACTTTCGAACGGAAAGACCTAGAAACTTGAAATTTTTAGGTTAGGTTTGGATCTCGAATTTCGAGGTCACGTTTATCAATGAGCAAAATTAGACTAGGGGTTCCGTAAATATGGCCGTTCAGATTATTTTTTTCGTGATAATTTCGAAACTACTGATTCGATCGGAATGAAATTCCGCACATAGATGAGGAATATTGTATTCAAACTACGTGCGAAATTTTGTCCAGATCGCATACCGAGACCATAGAAACCGTAGAAGATTCTAGCGAATTGTCGAAAAAAAATCCTTTTATTCCTTCAACAGCTGATTCGGAATAATTGACAAAGAGCTACTGTCATTTTTTTGACAGCTGTTAAGAATTTCTTCAATTGGTTTCTAAAACTGGAAAATTCGAATCTATCTACAAGGTGGATGAAAGAGCGCTCAAAAGCTCCTAACTACACGTCAGTGCTTTTTTACAATTTTTTACTGATTATTTCGAAACTACTGATTCGATACAGAATAATGTACTAAAATTACATGCGAAATTTTGTCCAGATCGCATTACCAAGACTAGAAGACTAGTTCCTGTAACAGCTGATTCGGCATGATTGCGAAGAGCAGCTGTCATTTTTTTGACAGCTGTCAAAAACAAATTCAATAGAAGGTGGATGAACGAGAGATCAAAAGCTGACGAGTGACGTGTAGTCACGTCACTCGTCAGTGCTTTTTATAATTTCTTGTTTATACCCTCGTATGAAGACATTTGATAGTTTTGGCAACAAGCAGCAGGGAATTTTATTTGTAAAATATATGAAATCTATTTAGGGAATTCCAATCAAAAGAGGTTGGAAACACTGATACCTTTCTTCTATGATCCTCAACCCTCGTGTTAACGTTTGTTTATTTTATTACCACGATAACAAAGAACATTTCTGTAATAACTTATTTCATCTCATTTGATTTCGTAATATCCACAATAAATTCATTTGGTTACTTTTATATTTTATTCACTCTAACTACAGATGGATCCAGAATCCGGTTTGTATCAAAACCTTGGAGAATTACCAGAACAAGAAGATGAAATCGTTCATTCTTTGAAAGAAATCTTGAAGTTCCTACAATTGGGGGCCAGATTCGACCTTAAATCTGCATCTCTTTTAACTGTTTTTGGTGAGTGGCAATATTTCAATTAGGTGATCCTATTTTCTTTTATCGTTATGAATACAATCTGATTTTCAGCCTTGTCTGGGAGAGAAGATGGTTGCAGAGCAATACTTTCCGTGCAAGAACTAATTATAAATCTATTTTGTCTCTTACAAGACAACAATGATGCAATATCGAAAGATGCAGCTTGTACCCTGGTTAATCTATCTGCGGATAAGTATGGACCTCGTGCATTACTCAACCTTGATACAGATTTCTGCCCACCTCTTCAAACCAAACCGAAATCAATAGTTCACGAATGTTTCAAACAAATAACCGACAAAAACAGTAAAATAGCAGATCAGTGTTGTATGATTATGTGTAATTTGAGTAGGGATGAAGACGGAGTTAAACAAATGTACACGATATTGGAGGACAGTGAATTCAAATTCAAAGATATAATAAATATTTTCACCAAAGTGCAATATAACCTCAAGGAGGCAAATTTGAATTATCTAGCACCATGGTTGAGCAATATGACGCAGGATAAAAGGGTGCGGAAGTATATTTTCGAGTCGATTAGCATTGTGAATAATCTTGCGACATATACACAGTATCAAAAATCTCTCATAAGGAGGGGTGGAATTGTTGGTGAGTTCTGATATGTGAAACACAGAAGACAAATGTTGGTTTAACATCATTGTTCTATGAATTTGCTTTTATGATTCCCTCTTTTCAAATGAAAATTCTAGGTGTTTTAAGAAACTTGTGTTTTGATGTCGAACACAACGAATGGTTAGTTTTTGAAGCAGACCTTTTGCCAAGTCTACTTTTTCCGCTGGCAGGTAATGAAGAATTCGATGACGAAGACACGGAAGGTTTACCTAGCGAATTGCAATATTTATCCGAAGACAAACAGAGGGAAAGCGATCCTGATATCAGGTAACCTTCATCCATAATTGAAATCCCGTTACTGAGAATTTGGAAGATTTGAAAATGTTTAATTTCAGGAAAATGTTGGTGGAAGCCATAACTTTGTTATGTACAGTGAAAAAGAATAGGGTATATATTAGGGACAAAAATACTTATATTATTATGAGGGAGTTGCATAAGTGGGAAAAAGACAAAGATGTCTTGATTGCTGTTGAGAATTTGGTAGATATATTGATAAGGTAATTATATGAGAACATTTTTAGAAATCTGTTTATCAACAATTTTATTTTTAGGACCGAGGAAGAAATTGGAATGGATAACTTGGTAGATGTTGTTATTCCGGAAAATTATGTAGAAAAATTCAGCAGGATGGATGCTAATAATGATGATTGAAATAAACGATTATCCTATTGAACTATTTTTATTCCTCTTAATTCGTCGTTTCATTATTGCTTGCATTTATTCCAATATTATTGTTTTTATTTTATTTTTGAGTTTTGGGTATATTCTCTGTTTTCAAATTAAATTTCATGTCGAATTCTTCAACTGCAATTTACTGCAGGGAATATTCTTTTATGTTTATTCTTGCCTACTTAATTGATTTCGTTAACGAGGTAAATGTTATTTTACTGGGATTTACCCAAATTTTAATATATTTTGTCCTTGTTTCATGTTTTCTATTGGATATTGAAAATCACACTGTCCTTCCTTATAGCTCGTATATTCTTGATGTTATTATTATGCATTGATGAGAAAAAAGAATATTCGTTGTTTTTTTATATTTTTAGGCATGTAGTCATTCAATCATTTTGGCCTCGATTTAGGGAATTCCAAACATTAGAGGTTGGAAACACTGATAACTATTTTCTGTGATCCTCAATCCTCCTGTTAAAACTTAAAACGTTTGTTTATTTTATTATTACGAAGATAACGAGATACATATTTAAAATAATACATTTTATACCATTTGCTTTGATAATATCCACAGTGAATGGTGAATCGCCGAGGAAGAGATTGGAATGGATGACTTGGTAGATGTTTTTATTCCAGAAAATTATGTAGAAACATTCAGCAGGATGGACGCCAATAATGATGATCGAAATAAACGATTTCTCTATTGAACTGTTTTTATTCCTCTTGATTCTTAGTTTCATTATTGCTCGAATTTATTCCAATATTATTGTTTTGAGTTTTTGGTATATTCTTTGTTTTCATTAAAATGCAAATTTCACGTAATATTAATTTGAATTCGATTTCTTAGGTTCCGAGGCTTTGCAATTGTTGCATATATGCTGGAGAATTCCTTTTGGGAAAGGAGGAACATCACCTGAATGATTTGCTGTTGGCCTAGACATTGTTGGGATCCAGATGGATCTAGATCTTTCACGTCAATATGGTGATAAAGATTAAGATTAGAGGACCAAGTTGAAAGGCACAAGATAACGAGGTGATAGAAGGTATGATTTTATATTTTAATCAAGACTTATATGAAGGTATAGATAGTCAACAAAGAAACAGATTGCATATTGTGAATCAGCGTGGTTAATTAATGGTAGTTTTTTCATTCATCACTTGATTCGATGCCTTATATCAAGAATATGTGATTAGATTACTTAATTCTGTTTCATTTTTTATTCACTTAATTGTGCAGTTCCCAAGCTTTTTTCCTATTGAATCATTTTGTATGCAATAGTTGTGAATTTTTACTTTGAACAAATTCCTTGTATCTTAAATAGTGTTGGAATTTTCATTAATATAAATGGAAATTTCACGTAATATTAATTTAAATTCGATTTCTTAGGCTCGGAGGCGTTGCAATTGTTGCTCATGCATGAGAATTTCTTTTGGGAAAGAGGGAAAATCACCAAAATGATATGCCGTTGGCCAAGGAATTTTTGGGAAATTCCAGATGGATCTTCTACGTCAATGTGGGGATATAGATTAAGATTAAAGGACCCAGTTGAAAGGCAGAAAATACCGAGATGATGGAAGGTATGATTTTATATTTTCATTAAGACTTGAATGAAGGTATAGATTGTCCATGAAGAAAAAGATTGCATATTGTGTATCAGCGTGGTCAATTAAGAATAGATTTCCATATTCCTTATGTGATGCTGCTTCTGATATAATAAACTTTTTCATATTTATTCTCCCTTCGCCCAATATTTGCAAATTACGTTATGGTGGATGCGTTGTAACAAATCCAAAAAGTCCCTCTTAGCGCATCCACCACATTGGCTATATTTTGGATAGAACGCAGGCTGTTTTCTGTGTCTTCATTTTTTCTGTAGTATTGTTCATATTATGGTGGTTGCTCCTCTGAATAATTTCAATATTTAATCAGGATTTGTTTTCTCGTTCCAACATGCCCTGAAATCGTGATATTATATTATTCGATGTTTCAGATTCGGAGGGGTTGTATTCTTATCCATTATTGTGAAGGATTTCTTTTGCATAACGAGGATGAATCTTTGAACGATTGTTGTATCAACATGCTCTGGAATAGTAATATTAATTATCATTTGATTTTTCAGATTCTGAGGCGTTGTATGTAGTCATTTATTATGAAGGATTTCTCTCGGAAAACGAAGATAAATCACAAGGCAGAGAAAACCTGGTTGATGGAAGGTATGATTTTATATTTTAATCAAAACTTGTTCTTTCTATTCCTTATACATCAGCTTCTGATTCCATACCATTTTTGAAATTGATTGTCTATTTTTAACCCAATACTTTCGGGTGAATGCGCTGTAATGCGTTGAAATCGTTCATCAGAGTGCATTCGCCATATTGCTATAGTTAGGAAAGACCCCAGACTGTTATTTTTTTTTTCATTCGAACTTTTGTATCTGATATTTTGAGGTGGCCTCTTAATAATTTTAATATTCGATTAGGATTTGTTTTTTGTTCGAACATGCCCTGAATTCATAATATTAATTATTGTTTAATTTTTCAGATTCGGAGGCGTTGTATTAGTATCTGGTACTATGAATGCCAAACTAGAAAAAATCATAAAACACGGTTATATGGATAGCAGAGAAAACTCAGGTGATGAAAGGTATGATTTTATATTTTAATCGAGCTTACATAAAGGTTTAGATTTTCCATATGAAAACTGATTTCCTGTTCGGAATCAGAGTGATCAATTTCTTATATTTGGTGTTCTCCCTATTTCCTTTTCTGCTTCTCTCCTTATTCTTATTGCTTCCCGATAGTTACCACCCATGGAAAAACAGATTGTTTTTTTGGAATAGGTGGTTCTCCACAAGATTGGTTTAAAAAACATTTTGGTTTCAATAAAGAGGTCGGAGATTTTTTTATTTGTTCCATTTCTGTAACAACTTCATAGTAATTATTTGAAATATGAATTGTCCCACATGATTTTTGAAAATCACTTTCGTTTCACAGGGGATGGCTTCCTCAAGGCTTTGCACATTGCAGATGCGGAATTCAAGCCAAAGTTCCGCCATGGTAATGCCAACAACGGATCTGAAGAGATGTATAAAATTTTCAACAAATTCTTGTTTTTATATGTTACTAATGTGAATTCAACCCAATTTATGGAGATATAGTCGACAATATGTTCCGTAAATTTATGTTCAAATTATTAGCAATAATAAAAATTATGTACGAATTTTTTATTTATTTCTGGTATAAGTTTTATGGTGCTGTCATCTAACGAAATAAGCTCTATATTTTTCCAGCACAGGTGCTGCTCTGTCGCCGCAGAATTCTGAACTTCTTGGACATGTGGTTCCCTCTGGTGGCGAAAGCCTGAAGTTATTTGTTTGTCAGGTGCTGCCACCTAACGGCGATAGCTTGAAGTTCTTTCAGAGGAAGGTAGTGTTCTGTAATGGACTCGATAGTTCGGCCCTTTTCCACTAGATGGCGCTAATGTCTGTTCAGCGCCCCCTGTAGAAATTATGGTGAACTAATTAGTTCGGCTATCATCCTGGAGGGGGCGCTATACTGTTGACAGCGCCCTCTAGAGACGTAAGGCTGAACTAATTAGTTCACCATAATTCCTACAGGGGGCGCTGAACAGACATTAGCGCCATCTAGTGGAAAAATGACGAAGTATCTAGTTCATTACAGGGCGCTACCTTCCTCTAGAAGAACTTCAAGCTATCGGCGTTAGGTGGCAGCACCTTACAAACAAATAACTTCAGGCTTTCGCCACCAGAGGGCAGCACATTTCCAGGAAGTTCGTTATTCTGCCGCGAGAGAGCAGCACCTGTTTTGGAAAAAACTTGGAGCTTATGCCGTTAAATGGCGGCAACATAATAACTAAATTTTTTAATTATTTTTATTGCAATAGACCTTTACAGAGCTTCTGATTTTTATTAAGTACATTGAAACAAGATCTACATAAGGTTTTGAAAATTTCTCGCATATCATGAATCTCGTCCATTATTAAGGTGCGTGTCACTCCGGGTCTTGGCGCACTTGAGTTTTACACCCGCGCTATGACAGGAACACGCCAAAACAGAACTCTCAAAAAACAAAACAGCAATGATTGGGGGTTGAACAGCTGTCAGTGCGTGAAGGCCCGGAAATTTGGGTGGTGTATCAGGGGAAAGGAGAGAAGTAGCGCGAGTGTCTGACGCTCTGCGTACTGGAACGGTCAAACTTAGGTGTGGCGCAGTCCAGAGGTACATCGGGTGCGCCCCAGACGGTCGCTGGAAAGCGGCTATTGTAGCCTACACCCCTTTTCGGCTTCAACTTAGCATCTGCAGCTTGTAAGGCTTCGTGAAAAACCGACCCTGCAAATTAAGAAAGATAAATTAGCATTTCAGGTCACATAATTACTAAAAATCAAATCCTGATGAAAAATTCGAATCATTCATTGCGCATTTCCCACGAAACAACCAATAATACAGTTCAAATAGAAAAAAACTCCCTAAAGTACAACAATGAAACATTCGATATGAATTGAAGGTGAGGAGGCACAATTTAAAAAAAAAATCCCAACTTCCGCTATTCAAGCATGGTTCAAAAAAAATTTGACATATATATGTCACTTGTGGATGGTTACATGCATGTGGAAAACTGTGAAAATTACTTTTTGCTTCATCATGCAGAGGGATGTTCAGACTCATTAGAGCGCTTCCAACATCTAATTCACGACCATCTTTACAGAACAAAGGTAGCGTACGAGAATCAATATGATAAAGGGTACGAGCGAATACAGGGAATAGGAAGAACTACCAGATAAAAGTAATCTAGCACACTGATTTCTGATAAGCAGTCTGTTCTTATTTAGGATATAAACCTTTGCATAAGTCTCAATGAAAATATAAAATCATAAACTGCGTTTAAGAATTCATCCTCGTAATGCAAAAGAAACCTCCACAATAACAGATAAGAATACAACCCCTCCAAATCTGAAACATTGATTAATATGATATAACGATTTAAGGGCATCCTGTTGAAACATTGAAATCATTCAGAGGAGCAACCACCACAACATGAACAATACTACGGTAAAATGAACAGAAATAAAACGACCTGCGGTCTGTCCAAAATATAGCAAATATGGTGGATGCGCTATGAGGAATCATTTGAACTTGTTAAACCGCATCCACCATAACGTAATTAACGAGTATTGAGCGAAGGGGTAGCTATGGAGAATCGATATGAAATTTTTCCAACTCTGTTATTGTTTATTGGAAATGCAGAATCCAACAGTCGATTGAAATCCGTGATTTTGTATCCCTCCTGGAGTTTTTTTTAGGAAAGTTATTTGCATGAAATTTGGTACAAAAATCAGTTGCTTTACCGCATCGATCCTCTTAGCTCAAACAGCAGATCCATGAATTCTGATATCTAGATATCAAGATTTAAAAATAAAAAAGAAAACTGAAAGCAATTCAACATAGAACCACGAATCTCAGACAGATATTACTCAATCAATTTTTTTTACTGCAAAGTTCTTCTAATAAGTAGTGGAGGTGTATGTAATATTTTTCATTTATGAATGTTATTATCGAATTATGTTTGAATTCAAAATCAATTAATGTAATAAAAGGAATTATACATCTGATTTTGTTATTATTCTTTGTTGCGTCAATATACTGAGAAGCAGCTTTATATAAGGAATAGAAAAAAATTACCGGATATGAGTAATTGACCACGCAGATTCCTGGAAAAACAGATTACGTTTGCAATCTGTTATTCCATGGACAATCAGAACCTTCACAAAAGTCTTGATCGAAATATAAAATCATACCTTCCATTATCTCGGTATTTTCGGCTAGATCTAGATCCTGGATTTATCAAAGGTATAGAATCCTCATTGTGTTGGCCAACGGTATCTACTCCCCCAAAAAGAATTCCTTAGAATGGCAACACAACGCCTCCAAATCTAAGAAATCAAATCATCATTAATATTTTCAGAAAAAAAAACCAATTAAATATCCGTATTGAGTTTGGTCCAAATTATCCCAACGTAGTAATTTTGGAGAAGAAACAAAATCTCTCTTCATCATAACCTCTGAAATTTTCTTGGTGAAAATATGAAGTGGATAATATAAGATGAATTAATCAGTAATTCGATGACGTACATTCTGAACCTGACATCAGTTTGAAGCTCAAGACAATTTTTCAGCGATCGGATGTCTATGCGTGTTTTCATATTGGACACCTCTAGCGCCATCTATACGCATACGGCAAGGGTAACCCTGTCAAAACTAGAAAATTGAAAGTACTCTTTAAGTTTGAAACAATACTCTTGGCACTTCAGTACAGATGGCGCCTAGGTACACTTGAATATGAAAAGCACTTATGTACATAAATTGATTATAATATTTGATAGTTGCAGTTGATTTGAGAATGAAGATAGTTATGGATAGCTTTCAATGAAAGTAAAAATCCACAAATATCATTTGTGGGTAATTTTTATCCGAAAGACAAAATTTGGTCCGATTAGGAATATCGAACCATGGTGATAAAGTATAAACAAGTGTCAGGGAAAATACAAATCCATACCTCTCATAATCCAGGTTTTCTCTGTCACTCATATCACTGCGTTTGGGGATTCATCCTCGTTATGAAAAAGAAATCCTTCACAATAACGGATAAGAATAAAACCCCTCCAAATCTGAAAATTCGAATTATATAATTTCACGATTTCAGGGCATTTTGGAACGAGAAAAGAAATCCTGAGTAAATATTGAACAACGTGAACAATAACTACAGTAAAAATTAAGAAAAGCACTGCCGTGAAGGCAGGAGCTTTTGAGCGCTCGTACACGCACCTTGTTGGTAGAATCACATTCTCCAGTTTTAGAAACCAATTGGAAAGATTTTGACAGCTGTCAAAGAAAATTTGAAACTTACGCGGAAATTCAGACTTCACGTCAGTGCTTTGGTGACCATTTTTTTTTCGATAATTCGCTAGAATTTTCTATGGTATATATGGTCTTGGTAATGCGATCTGGACAAAATTTCTCACGTAGTTTGAATACATTATTCTTCATATATGTGCGAAATTTCATTTCAATCCAATAGGTATTTTCGAAATTATCAGGAAAAATATAGTTTGAACGGCTATATTTACGGAATCCCTAGTCTTATACTGCTCATTGATGAAAAAGATCGGCGAAATTCGCGATCCGAACCTATCCTGAAAATTTCAAGTCCCTAGGCCTTTCCGCTCGAAAGTTATGATTTTCTATGGTTCTGATCATGCGATCTGAAAAAAATGTAGGTCGAATATATCATTCTCAATTTAAATACAAAATTTCGTCACGATCAAATCTATAGTTTCGAAATTATCAAGAAAACTGAATTTCAAACGGCCATATTTACGGAACCCCTAGTCTAATTTTGCCCATTGATGAACGCGACCGCGACATTCGAGATCCACACCTATCCTGAAAATTTCAAGTTCCTATGCCTTTCCATTACAAAGTTATAATTTTCTATTGTTTCTATGGTTCTGGTCATGCGAGCTGGACAAAATTTTGCATGTAGCTTGAGTACGTAATTCTCCATCTGACTGCAAAATATTACCTCGATCAGCAGTTTCAAAGTAATCAGAAAAACAAAATTTCGAGCGGCCATACTTACGGAACCCCTAGGCGAATTTTGCCCAATAACGAACTTAACCGCGGCATTTGAGATTCGAACCTACCCTGAAAATTTCAAGTTTCTAGGACACTCCGTTCGAGAGTTATCGTGTATACGGCCGGACGGACAGACTCGAATTTTTTGACGGATTCGTCATCAGTGAGTCGAACATAGTCGGTTGAGACCATTTTCAGCTCAAAATTCGAAAAATACAGACATCGTGACTAAATGATATAGCCCTCGTTTAAGTAGTACGAGCGCTCAAAAATGAACAAAAAGAAAACAGCCTGCGGTCTGTCCAAAATATAGTTAATATGGTGGATGCGCTATGAGGAACCATTCTCACTTGTTACATCGCATCCACCATAACGTAATTTACGAATATTGAACGAAGGGAAATCAATCAATATCAAAAGAATATGAACTCAGAAGCAGCTTTATGAAAGAAATAGAATAAAATTACCAGATATGAGTAATTGATCAAGCAGATTCCTGGAAAAAAAGATTACGTATGCAATCTGTTTCTCCATGGTCAATCTGAACCTTCACACATAAGTCTCGATTCAAATATAAAATCATACCTTAAATCACCTCGGTATTTTCGGCTAGATCTAGATCCACCTGGAATGTATCAAAAGTATAGAATCCTCATTGTGTTGGCCAACGGCGTCTATCTTCCCAGAAAGAAATCTTCGCAACAATTACAATGCCTCCAAATCTAAGACATCAAATTATCATTAATATTATGAGAAAAAAAACCTATTACATGTTCGTATTCAGTTTGGTCCAAATTTTCCCAATATCCTAATTTTGGAGAAGAAACTCTGAAAATTAATCGTAACATTTGAAATTTTCTGACATCAGTTCGAAGCTGAGACAATTTAATTATCTCTAGCGCCATCTATACGCATATGGCAAGAGTAACCCTGTCACAACTATGAAAATTAAAGTACTCTTTAAGATTGAAACATTTTCTTGCACTTCTGTCTAGATGAGGCCAAGGTACACTTGAATATGAGAAGCATTTATGTACATACATTCATTATGATAATTGATAGTTGTAGTTGATTTGAGAATGAAAGTAAAAATCTACAAGTATCATTTATGGGTAATTCTTATTCGAAAGACAAAATTTGCTCTGATTAGGGATATCGAACCATAATGATACAGTATAAAGAAGTGACAAGGAAAATAAAAAAGCATACCTTCTATAACCTTGGTGTTCTCTGCATTTCGGACAACTTGCTTTGATAATCGAATCTATATCCATTTAGTGTCTTTTTTGCGATTTTTCTTCATTTTGCCAAGAAAATTCTCCAGCGGGAACGGTTTCGAGTTTCAGAATCTGAAAACCAAATAACAATTAATAAATTGTTCTTTGGTTTAGTAACATCTGCCAAAGTAATCCTGGTTCGATATCAAAACCATTTAGAGCAACCACGCTAATCTAATACATTACTGGGGTCTGAATTATTTGAAAGAAGTAAACTTTTGGGAACTTCCTTGAAAGAAGAGATGAAATTGAATTGATTTCAATGAGAAATTGAACATGATTAAAGATATCAAGAATTTGTTCTAAGTAAAACTTCACAACTATTCTACACGAGATAATTCACTTTGGGAACGGAATAATTAATCTCACCACCGGACGTTATTTACTCCTTAGAATGGAAGTGAGAACTCACATCATTTACGAGCAGATGCTTCGATCAGAAAAAAATTTTTAATTGTTCTTCTTATAACCTATAAACAGAAATGGAGGAATATTAAGTGTAATTTTGCATTCAACAACACACCTTTCATCGCTTTGGTAAGTATTCTTTCCCCATTCAATTGCAAGATCAGATAGTGAAATCCAATCCATGCCTCTTCAGGGCCACTAATTCATGGCTGATATCCAATGTAATTATTTGTGTTATTAACCTGATGGTGTCTATATCCTGATCTTGAAGTAGACAATTGAGATCTACTAGTTTTTCTCCCAAATTGTAAGGTTTACATTCGCATTTCCTGAATATTTTTCTGTTGAGAAAGAAAATCCACAAGAAGGAACAGCAATAGCCCCAATAATACTGAAAAACAAATTGGATGAGTTGAAACTAAAATTAAATCCGAAAAGTTACAGCACATGCGCATGCATTCCCGAATTGTTAGTTGCTTTGAATTATTGATATTGTGAAGATGACTCGATTGTTATTGAATAGTTTCATATAAAATATTCACGTAAACAATATCCAATCAAAGATAAGATTGCTTCAACTACGGTCAATTTATAAAAATCGTTTCAATTGCTTCTCTTGCGAATTCAGCATGATCCCCTCTTATTTCGATCTGTAATATGTAGTATAGGTAGTTTATATTTCGGAATTACTTACAATGAGAATAGATGTAAATATTCACCTGAATCACCTCATTGACCTGTTTTCACCTAGGTATAGTTAAATATAATGTTATTTTTCTATTTATATAAGTCATTTTTGCGTAATGCGTATTGTATAATAGGCATAGACGAATAATAATCATAGATAAAGGAATGTTCCTTTATCTATGATAATAATTTGTTGTCATTCGTCTACAAGGGAATCAGAATATTGAGAATACAGAATAGGATATTTCGAATATCCAAGAGAACGATTGTTTTATTTTAATTTTTATGTAATGTGGATAATAAATATGAATTTGTTCAATTCAATAAAAATCGATTTTTGATGAGCTTGAAACGTTTTTTTTCTAGAAAAGCTTTGCTTTCTTAACCTTTCGTATCCCTAATAGTCGGGTTAACATGAAGAATCTCCTTGAGTTATACTTTCCCACTGACTTGAAGTCTGGATTTTTTCCTTAGTTTGAAATTTTCTTTGACAGCTGTCGAAATCTTTCCAATTGGTTTCTAGAACTAGAGAATGCGAATCTACCTACAATGTGGATAAACGAGCGCTCAAAAGCTCCTGACTTCACGGCAGTGCTTTTCGTAATTTCCCCATATAAACAACCACACGTTAGTTTGTTGTTCATCACTCGGGTAGTTCAAACGATCAAAAGTAGATGTCACCCACTCCGTGATTTTTCCCTGTTGGGAACACTGCATGAACGTAGTTGTCTGTTATCTACTTTCAGTTCTTAGTTTTTATTGTAGCAATAGATGTCTCCTAAAGCGTTCAAATTGCATTTTCTCAAATTTCTACGAAACGATAAATGTTTTATAATATGGTGAAGTTTGAATCGCAGGTTCACAGGAAAGGGACTTAAAACTTCCTCATGTTGTACGCGAAGCTACGGATTTCGTTTTATTCTATGGTAAAAACTTTATTGTTTTCCTCTTCGACCACAGATGGCGTTAGATTGCTTATATTTTGCGTGCTAAGAATAAACTTGTTCAATCTCTCAGCTCAACAGTTTTCAGGAACTATGAAAATTTCTGAGGGTGTAGAACTATTCCAAAGTTTTTGAGCGCTCGTTCTACTTACACGAGGGCTATACGCTATACCATTCCGTCACGATGTCTGTATTTTTCGAATTTTGAGCCGAAAATGGCCTCAATCGACAAGGTTCGACTCACTGATGACGAATCCGTCGAAAAATTCAAGTCTTTCCCTCCGTAAGCACGATAACTTTCGAACGGAACGACCTAGAAAGTTGAAATTTTCAGTGTAGGTTCGAATCTCGAATGCCGCGGTTTAGTTCGTTATTGGTCCAAATTCGACCAGGGCTTCCGTGAATATGGATGTTTGAAATTTAGTTTACTCGATAATTTCAAAACTACGCATTCGATCGTCACGAAATTTCGTATTTTAATGGAGAATGATATATTCAAGCTACATTTTTTCCACATCGCATAACCAGAACCATTTAAAATTCCAACGAATCATTGAATAAAAAAACCTTATATTTCTGTAACAGCTGTTCCGGCATAATTGACAAAGAGCAGTCATTTTTTCGACATCTGTCGAAAATTTCTTCAATTGGTTTCTAAAACTGGAATTTGAACGAGCGCTTTTAAGCTCCTGACTTCAAGGCAGTGCTTTTTATAATTTTTCCTTCATTGCTATCTTCCCCTGCCGTTATCTCCCGTTCCCAACAAAGTGTGCCTGGCAATTTCGGGCCCACCTATGTTGTGACAAATTCCCCCTTATCAATATCATCCCTCTCGTGTCTGCCCGCTAACTTCTCGAACGATAGCCAACTTTGATTTACTGGCTTCCTTATCCAGCAGGCCATGTGTTGAAGTCGAAGTCTTCAGACCATTTAAGTTGACCATAAATCAAATCCATTTACCTAAGGATGTGTGTGTGTGGGTTCCGTATACCCAGATGGGGGGATGTTTGTTTACGTTGAGAGTCCGATAATCTGGTTGTTATAGAGTCTGAACAAAATGATGTTTGTATTAGCATTGTCACTCTTGTGAGTGTTAGTGGGATTGGCTGAGTTCATGGTTTTTGTCATTTCGATCATGGTGGAATTTTGGGATCGAAGATCAAAATCTGTGGGGCCTTATGGGTTAATGAAATTCTAAGATTATCTTGTTGGGACGTAGATTGAAGGGCTCCTAATAATTTTATTTTATTATGATCAAGTTTATTCGAAATATGTTCTATGCAAAATGACAGATTGAAAAGTTGACATGATTTTGACATTGACGTTTTAGGTTACGTACAAAAGTGGTAACCTAACATAATCCACGATTGATCATTATATATGTTTCTAATGAAAGACAAACGGTTTGAAGTCCTTCCAACCCATTTATTTTGGGTGCTTCTTAACCAACCGAGGGAGTTATGCACCATTTAATTTCAATATATTTCTTTCAAGTGCCACGTCAAACGCTCGAAATGTTAAGTAACCAACTGAAACATTAAACGCGCCATATTTTACTCTCCGCTTACGGGGCGAAGTATGATTTATCGATAGGCGAAAGTCCTCATGTTGAAAAGGGAATGACAAACGTAGTTTCAGAAAAGAATTGGTATTCAAACTCAATTTGGAAGTTTTGATAAAAAAAATTCTAACCTGTTCAAGGAGGAGGGCAATTGTCCCCAGTGCCCCTCCATCTCTTCCCTGCAATCCGAGATGGTTGGAGATATAAAGAAATATATTTTAGAATAATAAACTGCTGTTTATCTGAAATTATCAAATTCAGGAATGAAATTAGAAATATTATACTAGATAAACTAATAGCAAATGTAACAATAGCAAACCGGTCTACAGGTGCAAATGATAAATTTGTTGGTATCTGGGATACACCTGAATTGTTTTGTTGGCTCGCTATCAGTTTATCTAGTATAATATTTCTAATTTGATTCCTGAATTTGATTATTTCAGATAAACAGCCGTATATTATTCTAGTCAATTATTCAGACGAATAAGGTTAAAGCTTGAACCCGTAATTTCCATGTGTGACCATATATGCTCGTAATGTTTACGGCGCGTCAAACATGTGTCTTTGTCTTGGGGAGTTGATAAGGCGATTCATGATCTACACATATTTGAGACAGTTGCTCATGGAACGGACAGGTGGCGTGATTTGGGAATTTTTCTTAGATCCACGTTGCCTTATGTTTTAAAGGTTTTCTGATTCTCACGTCGAATTTGTCATTTTGCCAACTGTACTGACGAGATCTGATATGGGTCGAAACCGGTCTACAGGTGCAAATGATAGATTCGTTGGTCTCTGGGATACCTGAATTGTTTGGTTGGTTTGCTATTAGATTATCTAGTATAATATTCCTAATTTCATTCTTGAATTTGAAATATATTTTATCAACTTATCTTTACAATATAACACATCAAACTATCGATCTCTATGGTAGAGGTAAAACGTACATCATCTGCGACCACTGTTCCCTCCCATAAAAATCCGCGGATCTCCAGAAGATCGGCTCGCCTCCTTCCGGAAAATAATAATCCCCTTTCCAATAATTCTCGCTCAGCGCTATCCAGCACTCTTCCAGTACGTTCTCCGTCTTCTTAGCCTCCTCCCTCGCCTCCTTCAGCAGCTCATTTGACCTCTTCTTCTTTCCTGTCAGCCTCTTGAAGTACGCCACGCAATGCAGATATCTCGGGAGGAAAACCCTCCAAACGTCGATCTGCTTTCCGCACTCGCTCAGCAGATGCTTGATCTTCTGGGGCGTGAAATCCGGTATGTTGCTCTTGGACCCCAGGTCTCTGCAGAGGAGGATCAGGGCGCTTTCGACGTATTTCAGTCGGTTCCAGAAGTCGAAGAAACCCCTGGGCGTGTCCGAGCCGAGGCAGTAGAAGGGTTTCCACAAGGATGCCTTGTTGGTCTTTCCCATTCTTAGAAGGTGGGAGTGGACGTATAGGACTAGGGTGTCGTGGAGGGAGTTGCGGGAGGTTTTTGTTTTGTTGTCGAGGAAGAATTTATCGACGAAGTTCTCTATCGCATCCAGGGGTTCGAGGTAGAAGTTGGTCTCCGACACCATCATCAGGCAGATCACGAAGTAGGCTATTTCGCCCCTGTTGTCGTATTTTTTGCTCATGTTCCTTAGGTATTTCGCGGTGAACACCACGTCGTCCAACCTCTTCTGGATGATCAGAAGGAAGCATAAAACTGGGATGATTTCCAGCTGGAAGACGTAGGCGTGTAACAATCTGGAACATACAAGGGGTATCATTCGATTCTGAAGAGATGTTTCTGTACCTGTTCAACTCGAACAGCCTGAACCCCATCCGGGAGGCTACCGTGACGGCGCCCCCCTTCGCCTTGATCTGGAAGATGATGTACATGAGCTTCGCGACCGCGAAGATCTCGCTGGTCAGGTTGTTCCCGAACAGCCGCGTCAGCTCCTGCCCCAGGTTCCTGGCCAGCTGCTCGCAGACGTGGGCGTGGCCCCTGAAGCAGTGCATGTCCAGCGCCGTGCTGTAGACGTCGCACAGCAGCTCGATGTTGGGATTCGCGAACTTAACCAGCTCCAGGCCCTTGGTGGCCACGTCGACCGCCAGGTTCCACTTGCCCTCCGCGGCGAATATCCTGCTGACCACCGAGAGGCACTTGCCCACGGAGTCCTTGGAATGTCGGTCTAGCTTGCGGTGGTTGAGGAACAGCCTGCTGAAGATCCTGACGCGGCCCGCGAAGTGGAGGGACATCATGGGAACGTCGAACTGGCGCAGGGTGAGCATGCAGTAGTTCTTGGCCGCCTGCCAGTTGTTCAGGCCGAAGTAGATCTCCGCGAGGAGGGAGCATATCTTGGCGAAGATGTACTTGGCGAAGGATAGCTTTACCCGGCTCTTGGTGTAGATGTGGCGGATGCAGAGCTCGCTGGCCTCCTTCAGGACCTGGAAACATCAGGGCCTATAGGTTTGGAAGAGCGATTGATTAGTCTCCGTTTTATGAATCCGCCTCTATACTCACCTCAACTGCATCTTCCAGCTCACCAAGGAGAGACAGGATCAGCCCGTTCTGGTAAAGGAAGAATATGGTTTTACTGGCGTGGCCTGCTTGGCCGCTGTGGTGCACCAGATCTCCGTACACCCTCGTCAGAATCTCGAGGCAGAAGCACACCGTGGGGTCCCACACCTTCCTCGTAGGTACAACAACGCCCTGTGAGGTAGGTACGGAGATATTGATCTCTATATTATCTCGTATAACGCCTTTGATCGTTTCTGTCTCCACGATATCTTCTTGATAACTGAATCAAAATGAGAAAGCTCTATGGGGCTCTATGAAGATGGTTTTCGAATTTTCTCTACCTGATCTCCAGTCCAGACTCTTGGGGTTTCCCCTCGCTCTCGTCGGCCATGTCGCTGAACTTGTGGAACCGGAAGATCAGCGCGGAGTCGTCTCGCAGGCAGTTCGGACAGGAGTTGTTCTGGTTCTCCAGGACCTCGGTGGTCTTCAGGTGGAGCTCCCTCCGTTGATTGGCCGGTATCAGCTCGTAGGCGACCCTCCTCAACGTCCCGTTCTTGAAGTGGAGGTTCTTGCAGAAGGAGAACTTGGGCAGGTTCAGCTCTTCGGTGTCGAGCTCCGCCTGTCCGGGCTTTTGGTAGCAAGAGCAACTCGTCTGCCTCGAGTACCTTCCGCCCGAACTTATGTACTTCGAGCCGCACTCGAACACCCCCTCCTCGAAGAGGTGCCGGATGGCGTTGGTGAAGGTCTGCGCGTTCGGGTACTTCAGCATGATGATCAGGAGGGTCCTGGTGAAGGTGTCTCCGAGCACGGCCGCCGTTTTGATTATCAGCTGCTCGTAGGGGGTGAAAGAGTCGAAGAGGTCTAGGGAGATCGCCGCCAGGGTGAGGTCCTTCACGTTGCCGCCCTCGTCCCTGGCGAAGACCACGACAGGAACCACGGCCTGAGTAGTCATCATGGATTGAAGGTCTTTGTAGCTACCGCGGAGGGTTTCACGGGTCACCAGCTCACTCGGGGGGAACAGCACCCACTCCCGCATGGCCTCGTCGAGAAGGACGTATTCGATTTTGATACCTGGAGGAGTATTTAGTACAACTGGATGATGTTGGGAAAGAAGATGGTATTTACCGCTGTTATTCACCAGTTTCAACAGGCAACTCTCGACCCATCCCGGACGTCCTTCGCAACTCTTCTGGATCAGGTATACCAACCTCTGTGGTACTCCTACCACGTTGAGGAATCGACAGATGAGTGGCGCTATATATTGTGGTTCTAGAGGGGCCAATTCGACTAGTTTCACCTCATTCGAGAGCGAAAATCGCCACAGGGTATCCCAAGAGATCTCCTCGAAGGTACCGGCACTGATCAGCTTGATGGTGCCTACAATGGCGGGTAACGATTGAAATCGAAGAGACTTGTGGACTTACCTGTTATCAGGGCTTCGTCGATGATCTCGAGACTCCTCGCGTCTATGAATTGGACGTTATCGATGAAGATTATCGTCGGTTTCAAGCCGCATACTCCGCGGAACATCTCAGATATTGCTTTCTTCCGATTGCTCATCTCGTTTGGAAGAGCCACGAGTCTTTCCTATGATAGAGAATAGACAAGGTTGAGTATCGAAGAGGAAGGAGCGAAGACTTAAATTAGCTTCTATGGGTTTCGTTCAGAGGGATCATCACCTGCGATATCTCATTGAAGTCCCAAAGGTTCCTCTTGAAACTGTCCAAAGACATCTCACCCATCTCGAGTTTACCAAGTTGATCGAATAACTGCCTGTATATCGATGATATGCAGCTGTAGGGCCTTTGGGTACCACCACACAAAGACACGAAGGCCAACAGACAGTCCCTTCGGAGGCATTCGTCGTGGCAATATTCGAGGAGGCAAGTCTTTCCGCTCTTGTAATCTCCTTTGAAGACAACACCTATCGATAAAGTAAAACCTTAGATCTGACTTGGTCTTCATAAGATTCTTTACCAGAATATGAGTGTGCTCCAGCAATTACTTCCTCGATGAACTCCACTTCTTCTGCTCGTCCTATCAGATGAAGATACTCGGTCTTCAGTACGCCATCTTCGAAGTTCTCGTTGTATTCGAAGATGTTTCCCGCACTTTCGATGCCTAGAATATAGTCAATACATTCGATGGTGTTTCCCAAGAGTCTCCTCTGTGCCCCTTACTGTTCTTACCTTTGAGTTTGAAGGCAGATTGCAGCTGGAAATACGTGGATGACAGCTTGGAGTTGTTGTAGGTCTCGTAGTCGCAAGTTACTTTGTGTTCATAGGCGCACATTATTCTTGCTGCTTTGTTGACCGGTCCTCCGATAACCGTGTATTCTTTCCTCAGAGGATGGCCAACTACCTACAGCAATATGAGAGTGTTGGATACTTCACGTGTTCTTATATATCTACTCACTCCGCAGTATACAAGACCGTAAGTTATGCCAACGGAAATGCTTTTGACATCTGGCAGCTTGATGATCTCCTTCCTCATTTTGTAGGCCGACTTCAGGGCGTTCTGACTTTCTAACTCGTGTCTCACGCCCTTCAGGCCAAAAAGTACCAGCATCATCGCATCCTTGTCGAACAAGGAGACCTGAAAAATTATTATTACCTACTTGGTAGCGTGGAGCGAGGTAAACCCCGTTTCGGTGAAGGTGTAGAATATGGTCACCACTCGCATACGTACCAAAGATGTTTTAGAATTTTTGAAAATCATAAAAATGCTGGAGCAATAGGAATTTTTGTGCGAAAACACCTTTTCCCAGTTTTTTATTCGTCTTGGACCTTGACATCGAATACACAGCGGATATATCACCAATAAAGAAGCACTGTATTGTATTGGTTTCAATTTCACCACACCGAAGAAGCAATTCTTCTTCAAGTATTGTCATACTCATACTCACGAAAAACTGGGGGAAAGGTGTCTCCGCACAAAAGTTTCCATTCCTTTGGTGTTTTAACGATGTTCCAAAACGTCTGTGGAAATTTGGTGCGAATCCTAGTGGTGACCATATTCCTCTCCCACTGTTTCTCCCTCACTCACTTTATTAACAACGCCCAAGACATCCGAAGCTATGTTACAAACTATCTTGTACGCCGAATCGACCATCACAATCAGCCTGTCCTCTTCGTAAGTCGACGGGACGATATTGATGAACTGAATCGTGATTTCCCGCATTTCCGTGAGGTACTGAAGTGGTTGTTTCTCTTCGACCTGTTCCAGAACCGGCTTGATGATGAAGGGACTCAGTTCGTTCATTATCCACTTTTGCACGGCCAACTTGGTCGTTTTCCTCGGCGGTAGGGATTGCACGAATTTTTCGATCAAATAGCTGTCCGTTATGTTCTCGCTCAGTTTCTTGTCTTGGTGCAGGGCGTTTCTCAGCTCTATGTGCTGTTGGCACAGTTTACGGATCTTCCCGAATTTTTCCTTGAATTCCTTCTCCGTCTCCATCTGGCTGGGTTTGTAGGTGCATTTCCAGACCTGCGACGAAAAAAATTACAGATTGTGACCTCACTTCTTCAGGGACGTTCCTAAGGCAGAACGAATTGGAATGCTAAGGCCATATATTTGAACCATGGATTATTTTATTTATGTTTGCCTTCTGTGGTGGAAGATTTTGAGGATTTTGGTTAAGTTAAAAACGATTTGAAAATGAGAGCATAGGTCTATGAGCTCTCTATAAACTTTTACGTCCAAGCCTTGTCCATCTGTTGGTGGAGAAAAGGCTGAACAAGTTTGTAATGGTCAAGACCAAAACCTAACTCAGGGATGTTCCTAAGGCAGAACAAATTGGAATGCTAAGGCCATAAATTTCAACCATGGATTATTTTATTTATGTTAGCCTTCTGTGGTGGGAGATTTTGGTTATGTTAAGAACGATTTGACAATGAGTGCATAGGTTCATAAGTTCTCTATAAACTTTCACGTCCAAGCCTTGGCCAATCTGTTGGTGGAGAAAAGGCTGCAAAAGTTTGTAACGATGAAGACCAAAACCTAACTCAGGGATGTCCCTAAGGCAGAACGAATTGAAATGCTAAGGCCATAGGTTAAACCATCGATTATTTTACTTATGTTAGCCTTCTGTGGTGGGAGATTTTGTAGATTTTGGTTATGTTAAGAACGATTTGAAAATGGGAGCATAGATCTTTGAGCTCTCTATAGGCTTTCACGTCCAAGCATTGGCCATCTGTTGGTGGAGAAAAGGCTGCAAAAGTTTGTAATGATGAATACCAAAACCTAACTCAGGGATGTTCCTAAGGCAGAACAAATTGGAATGCTTAGGCCATAGATTTCAACCATGGGTTATTTTATTTATGTTAGCCATCTGTGGTGGGAGATTATGTGGTTTTTGGTTATGTTAAAAACGATTTGAAAATGAGAGCATAGGTTCATAAGTTCTCTATAGACTTTCACGACCAAGCCTTGGCCATCTGTTGGCGGAGAAAAGGCTGAAAAATATTGTAATGGTCAAGACCAAAACCTAACTCAGAGATGTTCCAAGCCTTGGCCATCTGTTGGTGGAGAAAAGGCTGCAAAAGTTTGTATTGATGAATACCAAAACCTAACTCAGGGATGTTCCTAAGGCAGAACAAATTGGAATGCTAAGGCCATAGATTTCAACCATGGATTATTTTATTTATGTTAGCCACCTGTGGTGGGAGATTATGTGGTTTTTGGTTATGTTAAAAACGATTTGAAAATGAGAGCATAGGTTCATAAGTTCTCTATAGACTTTCACGACCAAGCCTCGGCCATCTGTTGGTGGAGAAAAGACTGAAAAATATTGTAATGGTCAAGACCAAAACCTAACTCAGAGATGTTCCTAAGGCAGAACGAATTGGAATGCTAGGCCATAGATTTAAACCATCGATTATTTTACTTATGTTAGCCTTCTGTGGTGGGAGATTTTGTAGATTTTGGTTATGTTAAGAACGATTTGAAAATGGGAGCATAGATCTTTGAGCTCTCTATAGGCTTTCACGTCCAAGCCTTGGCCATCTGTTGGTGGAGAAAAGGCTGCAAAAGTTTGTAATGATGAATACCAAAACCTAACTCAGGGATGTTCCTAAGGCAGAACAAATTGGAATGCTAAGGCCATAGATTTCAACCACGGATTATTTTATTTATGTTAGCCATCTGTGGTGGGAGATTATATGGTTTTTGGTTATGTTAAAAACGATTTGAAAATGAGAGCATAGGTTCATAAGTTCTCTATAGACTTTCACGACCAAGCCTTGGCCATCTGTTGGCGGAGAAAAGGCTGAAAAATATTGTAATGGTCAAGACCAAAACCTAACTCAGAGATGTTCCTAAGGCAGAACGAATTGGAATGCTAAGGCCATAGATTTAAACCATGGATTATTTTACTTATGTTAGCCTTCTGTGGTGGGAGATTTTGTAGATTTTGGTTATGTTAAGAACGATTTGAAAATGGGAGCATAGATCTTTGAGCTCTCTATAGGCTTTCACGTCCAAGCCTTGGCCATCTGTTGGTGGAGAAAAGGCTGCAAAAGTTTGTAATGATGAATACCAGAACCTAACTCAGGGATGTTCCTAAGGCAGAACAAATTGGAATGCTAGGCCATAGATTTAAACTATGGATTATTTAATTTATGTTAGCCTTCTGTGGTGGGAGATTTTGGTTATGTTAAGAACGATTTGACAATGAGAACATAGGTTCATAAGTTCTCTATAGACTTTCACGTCGAAGCCTTGGCCATCTGTTGGTGGAGAAAAGGCTGCAAAAGTTTGTAACGATGAAGACCAAAACCTAACTTAGGGATGTTCCTAAGGCAGAACAAATTGGAATGCTAAGGCCATAGATTTCAACCATGGATTATTTTATTTATGTTAGCCTTCTGAGGTGGGAGATTATGTGGTTTTTGGTTATGTTAAGAACGATTTGAAATTGTAAGCATAGTTCTATAAGCTCCTATAGACTTTCACGACCAAGCCTTGGCCATCTGTTGGTGGAGAAAAGGCTGAAAAAGTTTGTGATGGTCAAGACCAAACCCTTACTCAGGGATGTTCTTAAGGCAGAACGAATAGGAATGCTAAGGCCTTAGATTTGAACCATGGATTATTTTATTTATGTTTGCTTTCTGTGGTGGGAGATCATGTTGTTTTTGGTTATGTTAAAAACGATTTGAAAATGTGAGCATATTCTATAAGCTCCTATGGACTTTCACGACCAAGCCTTGGCCATCTGTTGGTGGAGAAAAGGCTGAAAAAGTTTGTAATGGTCAATACCAAACCCTTACTCAGGGATGTTCCTAAGGCAGAACGAATTGGAATGCTAAGGCCTTAGATTTGAATCATGAATTATTTTATTTATGTTAGCCTTCTGTGGTGGGAGATCATGTGGTTTTTGGTTATGTTAAAAACGATTTGAAAATGTGAGCATACTTCTATAAGCTCCTATAGACTTTCACGACCAAGTCTTGGCCATCTGTTGGTGGAGAAAAGGCTGAAAAAGTTTGTAATGGTCAAGACCAAACCCTAACTCAGGGATGTTCCTAAGGCAGAACGAATAGGAATACTAAGGCCTTAGATTTGAACCATGAATTATTTTATTTATGTTAGCCTTCTGTGGTGGGAGATCATGTGGTTTTTGGTTATGTTAAAAACGATTCGAAAATGTAAGCATAGTTCTATAAGCTCCTATAGACTTTCACGACCAAGTCTTGGCCATCTGTTGGTGGAGAAAAGGCTGAAAAAGTTTGTAATGGTCAAGACCAAACCCTAACTCAGGGATGTTCCTAAGGCAGAACGAATAGGAATACTAAGGCCTTAGATTTGAACCATGAATTATTTTATTTATGTTAGCCTTCTGTGGTGGGAGATCATGTGGTTTTTGGTTATGTTAAAAACGATTCGAAAATGTAAGCATAGTTCTATAAGCTCCTATAGACTTTCACGACCAAGTCTTGGCCATCTGTTGGTGGAGAAAAGGCTGAAAAAGTTTGTAATGGTCAAGACCAAACCCTAACTCAGGGATGTTCCTAAGGCAGAACGAATAGGAATACTAAGGCCTTAGATTTGAACACTGGATTATTTCATTTATGTTAGCCTTCTGTGGTGGGAGATCATGTGGTTTTTGGTTATGTTAAAAAGGATTTGAAAATGTGAGCATACTTCTATAAGCTCCTATAGACTTTCACGACCAAGTCTTGGCCATCTGTTGGTGGAGAAAAGGCTGAAAAAGTTTGTAATGGTCAAGACCAAACCCTAACTCAGGGATGTTCCTAAGGCAGAACGAATTGGAATGCTAAGGCCTTAGATTTGAACCATGAATTATTTTATTTATGTTAGCCTTCTGTGGTGGGAGATCATGTGGTTTTTGGTTATGTTAAAAACGATTTGAAAATGTGAGCATACTTCTATAAGCTCCTATAGACTTTCACGACCAAGCCTTGGCCATCTGTTGGTGGAGAAAAGGCTGAAAAAGTTTGTAATGGTCAAGACCAAACCCTTACTCAGGGATGTTCCTAAGGCAGAACGAATAGGAATGCTAAAGCCATAGATTTGAACCATGGATCATTTCATTTATGTTAGCCTTCTGTGGTGGGAGGTTTTGTGGATTTTGGTTTTGTTGAGAATGATTTGAAAATGAGAGCATAGGTCTATAAGCTCTCTATGGATTTCCACGTCCAAGCCTTGGCCATTTGTTGGTGGAGAAAAGGCTGCAAAAGTTTGTAACGATGAAGACCAAAACCTAACTCAGGGATGGTCCTACGTCAGAACGAATTGAAATGCTAAGGCCATCGATTTCGATTAGCTCTCTGTGGTGGGATAATTTGTGGATTCTGATTTGAAGATGGGATTTTCTTCCTCAGTGAGAATCATCAGCTAGTCGAGCTCTTCTACAGAGAGTCCTCGTTCCTCTCTCAGCATGATATTCTCCAACTCTGTCCAGACTTTCACTGGTATATGCAGCCTGAGCCTGCGTTGAACAAAAGATCTGAAACCATTCGAAACGTACCTTAACATTACCACCATGGGCGAAGGTCACATCGTAGGTCTCTTCAGCGAGGTGACCCCAAGCAGCAGGGGAAACCACAATGTCCCCAGAAACGCTGACGTGCTCAGCAGCCTTAACGTCGTTCACGGCCTGTCCCAAGATGACATAATGCCTGAACTTCTCATCTCCGATGACGGAGATGGTGAGGTTTCCGCAGGAAATGGCCAGTTTCACCTGGAAAAATCAGATCGCAGTTTCCAATATTGGGCGTTCGATCGTTTACCTTCAGTAGCACGTTGACCTCGGTCTCGAAGAACCCCAGGTGCTTCTGTATGAAGAGCGCGCAGACTATCACCTCGTGTATCACGGAGTGTAGACAGACGTCGGTGGGAGCTTTCCAGAGGGCGAGGAAAGCGTCGCCGGAGAACTTGAGGACGTCTCCACCGAAGTAGTAGATTACTTCGACTATGGCTCCTATGTATGCGTTAAGGGTGGCTGTCAGTTTGTATATTCCACCTGTAAATCCAATAATATCTCTACCAAGGGGTAAAGATAGCAAGCATTCTCTCACCTTTTCCAGTCTTGTTATATTTTTCTGTGAGCGGCGTAAATCCCGAAACATCGGCGAATAAGAGTACGCCAACGAACTTTTGAACCCTGTTCAGTTCCTCCATCGGAAGACACAGGATTTCGTCCGGCATGAAAGTGAGCAAGACTTCCATCTGTTTCTTTATCTGACTTATCTCGAGGATCTTCTTGAAATTCCCCTGTTTGAAGGTCAAAGTTGTACTCCATTTCATCCACATCTTTACTAAACAATGTTGAATAACCAGGCTTGTTTCAAAATTGATTCTATTGTCGCTTTGACATCTGTCGTTTCGTGGCCTCGAATAATTTTTTTGATTAATTTTGACGTTTTTTCAAATTAAGTTGATACCTCATTATTATTGAGAATGTTTTGCTTAACAAGATGATTTCAGATAGTGAAGATGAATTATTATGTACACCACCAGAAATATGACGAGCGGTCAATATTACCATACAGAATTCATTGCCTGAAAAATCCCAAAACAAATATAAAGGTGTATACAACAATTTTCAAGATTGGTTTAGCAGTAAGAATATTAAGTCATCGTTCACAAAAGGTTCTTTTGACATATTTTAGTGAACTTAGCCCTTATATAAAGCATCGCCCCTATGGACTTTCTAATCCATGCGTAGAAGCACACTATACATAAATAATGCATTGTTATAGGTAACCATTAAGATTTGTAAATAAAGTTCTTTCTCTGTACTTGTATCTTAGTATTTATGGTCATAGTTGTAGATGAAGCATAGTATTCAACTTGCGGTAATGGTAATAACTCACTTGATGAATTACAGCACTCGCCTGCGGCTCGCGCAAACTTTATGTTTTGGTGTTTCTCGACCTTTTCTTCAATCAGAATAACAAAATTATTTCGAATATATCGAATTTCTTAACATCAGATCATAAAAACTCAATTTCCTTCTCACGCTGAAAATCTGAAACAAAGTTTCAATTCGATCGAATCGATATTTCACAATTTTTTTTATTTCATGTGCGGGGTTACATCTAACGAATTTGTTTTTTCGAAGATAGTAATATTCGTTTTTTATTTCAATGTATTGAATTTTTCTAGTTTTTTCATTAATGTTTTATGTTTTGGTGTTTCTCAACCTTTTTTTTCAATCAGAATAATAGAATTATTTCGAATATATCGAATTTCTCAACATCAGATCAGAAAAACTCAATTTCCTTCCCACGTGGAAAATCTGGAACAAAGTTTCAATTTGTCGAATCGATATTTCACATTTTTTTTTATTTCATGTGCAGGGTTACATCTAGCGAATTTGTTTTTTCGAAGATAATAATTTTTGTTTTTTATTTTAATGTATTGAATTTTTCTAGTTTTTTCATCAATGTTTTATGTTTTGGTGTTCCTCAACCTTTTTTTCAATCAGAATAACAGAATTATTTCGAATATATTGAATTTCTCAACATCAAATCAGAAAAACTCATTTTCTTTCCACGTGGAAAATCTGGAACAAAGTTTCAATTTGATCGAATCGAAATTTCACAATTTTTCTTATTTCATGTGCAGGGTTACATCTAGCGAATTTGTTTTTTCGAAGATAATAATTTTTGTTTTTTATTTTAATGTATTGAATTTTTCTAGTTTTTTCATCAATGTTTTATGTTTTGGTGTTCCTCAACCTTTTTTTTCAATCAGAATAACAGAATTATTTCGAATATATTGAATTTCTCAACATCAGATCAGAAAAACTCAATTTCCTTCTCACGTGGAAAATCTGGAAAAAAGTTTCGATTTGATCGAATCGATATTTCACAATTTTTTTTTTATTTCATGTGCAGAGTTACATCTAGTGGTTCTGTTTTTTCGAAGGTAATAATATTTTTTTTTTATTTCAATGTATTGAATTTTTCTAGTTTTTTCATCAATGTTTTATGTTTTGGTGTTCCTCAACCTTTTTTTCAATCAGAATAACAGAATTATTTCGAATATATTGAATTTCTCAACATTAAATCAGAAAAACTCATTTTCTTTCCACGTGGAAAATCTGGAACAAAGTTTCAATTTGATCGAATCGATATTTCACAATTTTTTTTATTTCATGTGCAGGGTTACATCTAGCGAATTTGTTTTTTCGAAGATAATAATTTTTGTTTTTTATTTTAATGTATTGAATTTTTCTAGTTTTTTCATCAATGTTTTATGTTTTGGTGTTCCTCAACCTTTTTTTTCAATCAGAATAACAGAATTATTTCGAATATATTGAATTTCTCAACATCAGATCAGAAAAACTCAATTTCCTTCTGACGTGGAAAATCTGGAACAAAGTTTCGATTTGATCGAATCGATATTTCACAATTTTTTTTTTATTTCATGTGCAGAGTTACATCTAGTGGTTCTGTTTTTTCGAAGGTAATAATATTTTTTTTTTATTTCAATGTATTGAATTTTTCTAGTTTTTTCATTAATGTTTTATGTTTTGGTGTTTCTCAACTTTTTTTTCCAATCAGAATAACAGAATTATTTCGAATATATTGAATTTCCCAACATCAGATCAGAAAAACTCAATTTCCTTCTCACGTGGAAAATCTGGAACAAAGTTTCGATTTGATCGAATCGATATTTCACAATTTTTTTTTATTTCATGTGCAGAGTTACATCTAGCGGTTTTGTTTTTTCGAAGATAATAATATTTGTTTTTTATTTTAATCTATTGAATTTTTCTAGTTTTTTCATTAATTTTTTAGGTTTGGGTGTTTCTCAACCTTTTTTTCCAATCAGAATAACAGAATTATTTCGAATATATTGAATTTCTCAACATCAGATCAGAAAAACTCAATTTCCTCCTCACGTGGAAAATCTGGAACAAAGTTTAGATTTGATCGAATCGATATTTCACAATTTTTTTTTTATTTCATGTGCAGAGTTACATCTAGCGGTTTTGTTTTTTCGAAGATAATAATATTTGTTTTTTATTTTAATGTATTGAATTTTTCTAGTTTTTTCATTAATGTTTTAGGTTTTGGTGTTTCTCAACCTTTTTTTCCAATCAGAATAACAGAATTATTTCGAATATATTGAATTTCCCAACATCAGATCAGAAAAACTCAATTTCCTTCTCACTTGGAAAATCTGGAACAAAGTTTCGATTTGATCGAATCGATATTTCACAGTTTTTTTTTTATTTCATGTGCAGAGTTACATCTAGCGAATTTGTTTTTTCGAAGATAATAATATTTGTTTTTTATTTTAATGTATTGAATTTTTCTAGTTTTTTCATTAATGTTTTATGTTTTGGTGTTTCTCAACCTTTTTTTCCAATCAGAATAACAGAATTATTTCGAATATATTCAATTTCCCAACATCAGATCAGAAAAACTCAATTTCCTTCTCACGTGGAAAATCTGGAACAAAGTTTCGATTTGATCGAATCGATATTTCACAAGTTTTTTTTTATTTCATGTGCAGAGTTACATCTAGCGAATTTGTTTTTTCGAAGATAATAATATGTATTTGTTTTTTATTTTATTGTATTGAATTTTTCTAGTTTTTTCATGAATGTTTTATGTTTTGGTGTTTCTCAACCTTTTTTTCCAATCAAAATAACAGAATTATTTCGAATATATTGAATTTCTCAACATCAGATCAGAAAAACTCAATTTTCTTCTCACGTGGAAGATCTGAAACAAAGTTTCGATTCGATCGAATCGATATTTTACAATTCTTCTTTATTACATGTGCAGGGTTACATCTAGCGAATTTGTTTTTTCGAAGATAATAATATTTGTTTTTTATTTTAATGTATTGAATTTTTCTAGTTTTTTCATTAATGTTTTATGTTTTGGTGTTTCTCAACCTTTTTTTCCAATCAGAATAACAGAATTATTTCGAATATATTGAATTTCTCAACATCAGATCAGAAAAACTCAATTTCCTTCTCACGTGGAAAATCTGGAACAAAGTTTCGATTTGATCGAATCGATATTTCACAATTTTTTTTTATTTCATGTGCAGGGTTACATCTAGCGAATTTGTTTTTTCGAAGATAATAATATTTGTTTTTTATTTTAATGTATTGAATTTTTCTAGTTTTTTCATTAATGTTTTATGTTTTGGTGTTTCTCAATCTTTTTTTCAATCAGAATAACAGAATTATTTCGAATGTATTGAATTTCTCAACATCAGATCAGAAAAACTCAATTTCCTTCTCACGTGGAAAATCTGGAACAAAGTTTCAATTTGATCGAATCGATATTTCACAATTTTTTTTAATTTCATGTGCAGGGTTACATCTAGCGAATTTGTTTTTTCGAAGATAGTAATATTCGTTTTTTATTTCAATGTATTGAATTTTTCTAGTTTTTTCATTAATGTTTTATGTTTTGGTGTTTCTCAACCTTTTTTTTCAATCAGAATAACAGAATTATTTCGAATATATCGAATTTCTCAACATCAAATCAGAAAAACTCAATTTCCTTCCCACGTAGAAAATCTGGAACAAAGTTTCAATTTGTCGAATCGATATTTCACAATTTTTTTTATTTCATGTGCAGGGTTACATCTAGCGGTTTTGTTTTTTCGAAGATAATAATATTTGTTTTTTATTTTAATGTATTGAATTTTTCTAGTTTTTTCATTAATGTTTTATGTTTTGGTGTTTCTCAACCTTTTTTTCCAATCAGGATAACAGAATTATTTCGAATATATTGAATTTCTCAACATCAGATCAGAAAAACTCAATTTCCTTCTCACGTGGAAAATCTGGAACAAAGTTTCGATTTGATCGAATCGATATTTCACAATTTTTTTTTATTTCATGTGCAGAGTTACATCTGGCGGTTTTGTTTTTTCGAAGATAATAATATTTGTTTTTTATTTTAATGTATTGAATTTTTCTAGTTTTTTCATTAATTTTTTAGGTTTGGGTGTTTCTCAACCTTTTTTTCCAATCAGAATAACATAATTATTTCGAATATATTGAATTTCTCAACATCAGATCAGAAAAACTCAATTTCCTTCTCACGTGGAAAATCTGGAACAAAGTTTCGATTGGATCGAATCGATATTTCACAATTTTTTTTTATTTCATGTGCAGAGTTACATCTAGTGGTTTTGTTTTTTCGAAGATAATAATATTTGTTTTTTATTTTAATGTATTGAATTTTTCTAGTTTTTTCATTAATGTTTTATGTTTTGGTGTTTCTCAACCTTTTTTTCCAATCAGAATAACAGAATTATTTCGAATATATTGAATTTCTCAACATCAGATCAAAAAAACTCAATTTCCTTCTCACGTGGAAAATCTGGAACAAAGTTTCAATTCGATCGAATTGATATTTTACATTTTTTTCATTTTATGTGCTGGGTTATAACCAGCGAATTTGTTTTTTAGAAATAATATTTACTTATTTTTTATTTCAATGTATTAAATTTTTTCAGTTTTTTTCATGAATGTTTTATGTTTCGGTGTTTCTCAACCTTTTTATAATCATAATGACAGAATTCTTTCGAGTATATCGAATTTCTCAACATCAGATCAGAATAACTCAATTTTCTTCTCATTCTCATCATAGTATTCACTAATTTTTTATTCCAATGTAGGTATAGAATTTTTTTAGTTTTTTTCATTGATGTTTTATGTTTTGGTGTTTCTCAACCTCTTTTCTAATCAGAATAACAGAATTATTTCGAATAGGTATATCGAATTTTTCAACATCAGTATCACTTAGTATCAGTATTCACTTTGAACAGCTGGAACAAAGCTTCATTTTGATCGAATCGATATTATCAGGAAAATAATTCAGATAACCATATCAACGACACCCTTCGACGGATTTCGCCTATTTACAAACTAAGCCGGCGCATTCATACCCCGAACGTACCCTGACAATTTCAAAACTCTAGGCCATTTCTTTTTAAATTTATCGTGTTTATGGCTGGACGGACAGGCAGAATTGAATTTGACCACGCATTATTCCTTTGTGAGTCCATCCTAATTGTTCAAGATAAGTCTTGGCTTCTAAAAAAAATCTCCCAGAAAATGAGGAAAAATCTACACTAAAGTCTCAAAATAGAAAATGTTAATAGGGGAGCTCAGAATGTTTGATGAATTTTGCAGCGCGAGCCACAGGCGAGTGCTGCAAACTTCATCTGCGTGAGTTACGACCTACATTACCGCTCGTTAAATGATATACTATTATCTTTATCGGAAAATGACTTCAACCCCTATTGCCTAATTTTTTCGAATGTAAATCTCCTCCACTTCATCGTCGAGATAATATGCACTCAGGCAACTTCGACAAAAAAATGGATTATTCCCGTTTCCATATGGTCGTCATTCTATTTCCGTCCATATTCATCCAGAATTTCATAGGCCGATTAAAACCTTTCAACGCCGTCTCTTTCGCGCGGAACCCTAACACGCACCTTTTCCCGAAACGGGCGCATAAATAACGTGCCCCTTCGGGAATTTTAAACTTTGACGAGACTCCAAAATCACGGATGTTACGGCGATATGTCCATCAGTGCCCCTTACAAGCCGTGAATAAAATGAATTGGTTCGCTTTTATTTTAACAGATTTCCGAGCGAGGAGTCCCTATAAATAAAGGGGAACTCGGGAGGACAGGAACGGATCTATTCACTTTCTATTAAACCATCCTAAAATTCGCAATTTTGTGTGTGTTACTTTCTTAGTCACTAAACGGCTTCAAGGTCAAATTCGTCCCAACTGTGACGTAACTGGTTTCTTGCGATTCGATTGATCGAGGTGGGTGATAAGGCGGAGATAACACATGTCGAAGATTCTGTCTGATACGGACCTGTGGAGGTATAATATCGTAAACAGAAGGAAACGGGCCTACTATATCAATTTCGAGAGAATGGTACAAATATAGTCGCCCAATATTGAATTCGATGACGGATTTGTTCAGTTTTATTTTCTCCTCTTTTTTTTCTGTCGTAAAAAGTATCTTTGGGGAAACTTGGAATGTGAAGTCGAGGGAAAGCAAATTGAAGTTGAATGTTTGACCTTTTATGATTTGAAAGATTTCAGTGTCGGAAATAAAAATTCTGAGCCCCCCTGTTAACATTTTCGAATTTCCGATTTGATAAACTTTTGTATAGATTTTTCCGGTTTTTTTTTGGAGATTGTTTCTCAACGCCGAAAATGATCTCAAACTACATATTGGGTGGACTCACAAATGGTCAAATTCATTTCAGTCAGTCTGTTTGGTCGTAAACACGATAACTTTAGAAGTTAAAGTTTTGGAATTTTCAGGGTATGTACGAGGTATGAATGCGCCGGCTAAGTTCGTAAATAGGCGAAATACGTCGAAGGGAGTCGTTGATATGGCCATCTGAATTATTTTTTCAATAATATCGATTCGATCAAATTGAAGCGTTGTTCCAGATGTTCTAAGTGAAAAGAGAATTGAGTTTTTCTGATACTGATGTTGAGAAATTCGATCTATGCGAAATAATTTTGTTATTCTTATTGAAAAAAAAGTTGAGAAACGCCAAAACATAAAACATTAATGAAAAAAAATTGATGCAATGAAAATAAAAGATAAGTAAATATTATCTTCAAAAAAACAAATTCTTTAGTTATAACACTGTACATGGAATAAGAAACAAAGTAAAATATTGATTCGATCAAATTGAAACTTTGTTTCAGATTTTCCACGTGAAAAGTGAGTTGAGTTTTTCTGATCTGATGTTGAGGAATTCGATATATTCGAAATAATGCTATTATTCTGATCTAAAAAAAAGTTGAGAAACACCAAAACATAAAACATCAATGAAAAAAACTGAAAATATTTAATACATTAAAATAAAAATGAGTAAATATCATCTTCGAAAACACAATTTCCCTAGTTGAACACATGAAATAAAAAAAAATTGGAAAATATCGATTCGATCAAATTGAAACTTTGTTTCAGATTTTCCACGTGAAGATAAAAGTTTTTCTGATCTGATGTTGAAAAATTCGATATACATATTTGAAATAATTTTGTTATTCTGATTGAAAAAAGGTTGAGAAACACCAGAACATAAAATATTGATAAAAAAACTAAAAAAATGTAATACCTTGAAATAAGAAAAAGTAAAACTTATCTTCAAAAAAACAAATTCGCTGGTGTAACCCTGCACATGAAATAAAAAGAATTGTAAAATATCAATTCGATCAAATTGAAACTTTGTTTCAGATTGTACACGTGAGAAGAAAATTGAGTTTTTCTGATCTGATGTTGAGAAATTCGATATATGTATTCGAAATAATTCTGTCATTCTGATTGAAAAAAAGGTTGAGGAACACCAAAACATAAAACATTAATGAAAAAAATTTGATACAATAAAATAAAAAATAAGTAAATATTATCTTCAAAAAAACAAATTCGCTAGTGTAAGCCTGCACATGAAATAAAAAGAATTGTAAAATATCAATTCGATCAAATTGAAACTTTGTTTCAGATTGTACACGTGAGAAGAAAATTGAGTTTTTCTGATCTGATGTTGAGAAATTCGATATATGTATTCGAGATAATTCTGTCATTCTGATTGAAAAAAAGGTTGAGAAACACCAAAACATAAAACATTAATGAAAAAAATTTGATACAATAAAATAAAAAATAAGTAAATATTATCTTCAAAAAAACAAATTCGCTAGTTGTAGCCCAGCACATGAAATAAAAAAAAAATGTAAAATATCGATTCGATCGAATTGAAACTTTGTTTCATATGAAAAGAAAATTGAGTTTCTCTGATCTGATGTTGAGGAATTCGATATATTCGAAATAATTCTGTTATTCTGATTTAAAAAAAGGTTGAGAACACTAGAATATAAAATATTGATGAAAAAAACTAAGAAAATTTCATACCTTAAAATTAAAAAATAAGTAAATATTATCTTCAAAAAAACAAATTCGTTAGTTGTAACCCTGACATGAAATAAAAAAAAATTGTGAAATATCGATTCGATCAAATTGAAACTTTGTTTCAGATTTTCCACGTGAAGATAAAAGTTTTTCTGATCTGATGTTGAAAAATTCGATATACATATTCGGGATAATTTTGTTATTCTGATTGAAAAAAGGTTGAGAAACACCAGAACATAAAATATTGATAAAAAAACTAAAAAAATTTAATACCTTGAAATAAGAAAAAGTAAAACTTATCTTCAAAAAAACAAATTCGCTGGTGTAACCCTGCACATGAAATAAAAAGAATTGTAAAATATCAATTCGATCAAATTGAAACTTTGTTTCAGATTGTACACGTGAGAAGAAAATTGAGTTTTTCTGATCTGATGTTGAGAAATTCGATATATGTATTCGAAATAATTCTGTCATTCTGATTGAAAAAAAGGTTGAGAAACACCAAAACATAAAACATTAATGAAAAAAATTTGTTACAATAAAATAACCAATAAGTAAATATTATCTTCAAAAAAACAAATTCGCAAGTTGTAGCACGGCACATGAAATAAAAAAAAAATTGTAAAATATCGATTTGATCGAATTGAAACTTTGTTTCATATGAAAAGAAAATTGAGTTTCTCTGATCTGATGTTGAAAAATTCGATATATTTGTTATAATTCTGTTATTCTGATTCAAAAAAAGGTTGAGAACACCAGAATATAAAATATTCATGAAAAAAACTAAAAAAATTTCATAGCTTAAAATTAAAAAATAAGTAAATATTATCTTCAAAAAAACAAATTCGTTAGTTGTAACCCTGACATGAAAAAAAAAATTATAAAATATCGATTCGATCAAATTGAAACTTTGTTTCAGATTTTCCACGTGAAGATAAAAGTTTTTCTGATCTGATGTTGAAAAATTCGATATACATATTTGAAATAATTTTGTTATTCTGATTGAAAAAAGGTTGAGAAACACCAGAACATAAAATATTGATAAAAAAACTAAAAAAATGTAATACCTTGAAATAAGAAAAAGTAAATTTTATCTTCAATAAAACAAATTCGCTAAAGTAACCCTGCACATGAAATAAAAAGAATTGTAAAATATCAATTCGATTAAATCGAAACTTTGTTTCAGATTGTACACGTGAGAAGAAAATTGAGTTTTTCTCATCTGATGTTGAGAAATTCGATATATGTATTCGAAATAATTCTGTCATTCTGATTGAAAAGAAGGTTGAGAAACAACAAAACATAAAACATTAATGAAAAAACTCAAGGAATTTAATACATCAAGATGAGAAATGAGTAAATATTATCTTCAAAAAAACAAATACGCTCGTTGTCACCCTGCACATGAAATAAGAAAAAAAATGGTTTTGTCAAAATTCAGCTTCACAGTTTTTCCATGTGAAAAGAAAATTGCGCGTTTCTGATTTGGCTTTGACAATTTGATATAGTGCGATTCCATCTCTTGAAGTTTATAAAAAATTAAATGACATTTTTCGCCGCACTGACGGTTTGGTTCATAAAATCTGTGGTTCGTTTCATAATCTTTGGTTCGATAGTGTCACTTCGTAATAAATCAAAATGATCAAAGATCAGTTAATTTTTAACTTTATAAAATTTCAGAAACCCTCATTTTTTCAGCGAACAGAATCCAATATTCCTAAACGAATATACGGAATATATGTATTTTTTTCTTAAACGCCGACGTCGATCAGCTCGCATCCGGCATAACGTTACAGCATCCGATTCGCCACCCTGAAGAGCGACAATCAATCAATCCAGTCCTCTTCCCGAAACCCACCACGTCTTCCAGACAGCCCTCTCGACTAATTAATCACTTTCTCGACCCACCGAGGTCCTCTGCTATGTTTTTATTCTCTGATTCTCTCCCATACGCTGTCACGCTCTATGATATTTACGAGTTTCGCTGTCGAATATCTGGCGTGGTTTCCCCAGTTTTTAATATTTTCGTGTGTCGCCCAGGACAATGATTGATGCGATCGTAAGCAAGACGAGGATTAGCAACGGTATTGTTTTCGTTTGGCATTTGGTCAAGTGACACGCGAGGGAAACGGGTGGTTGGTTATTTCTGGGTCACCTGTATACTGTCCCCCACATTAGTGGGAATTAAGGGTGTAGAAGCGCTGGTGGCCTTCGCCCCCCCCCTGCAGCAATTTACATTCTTTTGTCGGCGTAACCCCAGACTTGCGCAAGTATATCGTAACATCTGTACAACAAAGTTGTACCCAAATATTCTTTCCTGTTCAATTTTCATTCAAACGTTTCAAGAATTGAAGTATTATCGCAAGTGCCAAGATAAATTGCCGAAATGGCAACTATGAAAATCATTAATTTGGACTCCTGAAATGTTTTAAAGTGAAAAATTAACTAATCTATGATCATTTTGATTCGACACGAGGTGACCCTGTATATCGAATTTGCCAACGCCAGATCAGAAAAGCTCAATTTTCTTTTCACGTGAAACATCTGTAAAGCTGAATTTTGAAATAACTCATTTTATGGATGCCCCATTTGTAGACACAAAATTTTGACAGGATATGTCGAATAGTTTCTGTGGTACCGTTTCTGGAAAGTTTTTTTGAATTTTTTCGATTATACGATCCTCACAAAATTCTTCTCGAACCATCGTGTTGTTATTTTACAAAAAACAACAAAGTCTCAATTCGATCAAGTCAATATATTTGGAAAAAAAGTTCAGATGGTCATATCAACGACCAATTTTTTTTATTTTAGTGAATTCAATTTGCTGAAGATAATATCAACTTATTTTTTATTTTAATGTATTGAATTTTTTTTCATTAATGTTTTATGTATTAGTTTTTCTCAATCGTTCTTTGTTTTTTTTATTTAGAATATCAGAATAATCTCGAATTTCTCAACATCAGATCAGAAAAACTCAATGTTCTTCTCACGTGGAAAAGCTGAAACAAAGTTTCAATTCGATCGAATCGATATTATTCAGAAAATGATTCAGACGCCAGTATCAACTAAATCTTTCGGCGTATTTCGCCGATTAACGAACTGAACCGGCGCATTCAGACCTCGAAAGTTCCCTGAATATTTCAAAAATTTAGGCATTTCATGTGCAGACAAATTTGTTTTGCTGAAGATAATATTTACTTATTGTATATTTCAATGTATAATTTTTTTATTTTTTTTTTCATCATTGTTTTATGTATTGTTTTTTATCAACCGTTTTATGTTTTTTTCATTTAGAATATCAGATTTATCTCGAATGTATCGAATTTCTCAACATCAGATCAGAAAAACTCAATTTTCTTTTTACGTAGAACAGCTGAAACAAAGATTCAATTTGATCGAATCGATTTTATTGAGAAAATAATTCAGATGACGGTATCTACGAAATCTTTCTACGGATTTCACCGATTTACGAACTTAACCGGCGCATTCTGACCATCAATGTTCCCTGAATATTTCAAAAATTCAGGCATTTCATGTGCAGACGAATTTGTTCTGCTGTGTACAATATTTATTTATTTTTTATTTCAATGTAATAATTTTTTTTATTTTTTTTCATCATTGTTTCATGTATTGGTTTTTATCAATCGTTTTATGTTTCTATCATTTATAATATCAGATTTATCTCGAATGTAGCGAATTTCTCAACATCAGATAAGAAAAACTCAATTTTCTTTTCACGTAGAACAGCTGAAACAAAGATTCAATTTGATCGAATCGATTTTATTGGAAAAATAATTCAGATGGCGGTATCCACGAAATCTTTCTACGGATTTCACCGATTTACGAACTTAACCGGCGCATTCAGACCTCAAATGTTCCCTGAATATTTCAAAAATTCAGGCATTTCATGTGCAGACGAATTTGTTTTGCTGTGTATAATATTTTTTCATTTTTTATTTCAATGTAAGAATTTTTTTTATTTTTTTTTCATCATTGTTTCATGTATTGGTTTTTATCAATCGTTTTATGTTTTTTTCATTTAGAATATAAGATTTGTCTCGAATGTATCGAATTCCTCAACATCAGATAAGAAAAACTCAATTTTCTTTTTACTTAGAACAGCTGAAACAAAGATTCAATTTGATCGAATCGATTTTATTGGAAAAATAATTCAGATGGCGGTATCTACGAAACCTTTCTGCGGTTTTCGCTGATTTACGAACTCAACCGGCGCATTCTGACCTCGAATATTCCCTGAATATTTCAAAAATTCAGGCATTTCATGTGCAGACGAATTTGTTTTGCTGTGTATAATATTTTTTCATTTTTTATTTCAATGTAATATTTTTTTTTATTTTTTTTCATCATTGTTTCATGTATTGGTTTTTATCAATCGTTTTATGTTTTTTTCATTTGGAATATCAGATTTATCTCGAATGTATCGAATTTCTCAACATCAGATAAGAAAAACTCAATTTTCTTTTTACGTAGAACAGCTGAAACAAAGATTCAATTTGATCGAATCGATTTTATTGAGAAAATAATTCAGATGGCGGTATCTACGAAATCTTTCAGCGGTTTTCGCTGGTTTACGAACTTAACCGGCGCATTCTGACCTCAAATGTTTCCTGAATATTTCAAAAGTTCAGGCATTTCATGTGCAGACGAATTTGTTTTGCTGTGTATAATATTTTTTTATTTTTATTTCAATGTAATAATTTTTTTATTTTTTTTTCATCATTGTTTCATGTATTGGTTTTTATCAATCGTTTTATGTTTTTTTCATTTGGAATATCAGATTTATCTCGAATGTATCGAATTTCTCAACATCAGATAAGAAAAACTCAATTTTCTTTTTACGTAGAACAGCTGAAACAAAGATTCAATTTGATCGAATCGATTTTATTGAGAAAATAATTCAGATGGCGGTATCTACGAAATCTTTCTGCGGTTTTCGCTGATTTACGAACTTAACCGGCGCATTCTGACCTCGAATGTTCCCTGAATATTTTAAAAATTCAGGCATTTTTTATTTTAATGTAATAATTTTTCTCAGATTTTTTTCTTAATGTTTAATGTATTGGGTTTTCTGAATCGTTTTTTGTTTTTTCATTCAGAATATCAGAATTATCTCGAATAAATCGAATTTCTGAACATCAGATCAGAAAAACACAATTTTTTTTTCACGTGGAATAGCTGGACTAAAGATTCAATTTGATCGAATCGATATCATTGAGAAAATAATTCAGATGGCGGTATCTACGAAATATTCCTGCGGATTTCGAAGATTCACGAACTAAACCGGCGCATTCAGACCTCGAACGTTCCCTGAAAATTTTATAAATTTGGGCATTTCATGCGCAGGCGAATTTGTTTTTCTGAAGATAATATTCACTTATTTTTTTCTGTATTAATTTTTCATGTAAGTAATAGATGAGCTACCTGTTTGGAAATTTTTCGAAAAGAATCATCATATTTCATCATGAATTCAAAACTTTGATTCATCATCCATGTAAGATACATCATTAATTCTTTGCAATTTTTCAGATACATTTCTGTGTATTATACCTTAATGACATTTCTGGGGGATTTTTCAGGTTTGTCATAATAAAATAATTTTTATATCGAAATATAAATATTTATTTTCACTGGAAAAATTTCTTTCAATTAATTATAATTCTATACATGAAGTCACTTTGGTATTAGTTGCATAGATAAATATATGATATGGTACAATGTATCATGACCAATAAGGATAAAATACATAATAAAATTTCTATCTATAAATAAATATGTGTTGAATATACATACATTTTATCTACAAGTATTCGAAATAGTTCAATTTAACATTGTACAAGGCACTGGAAAGTTGATTGAAACGCGAAATAAACATAATATATCTATTTAAAGAGTTTCTTGCATCGTTATAGCAGCAAGATTTCTTGAATTGGGCATTTTCACGTCTAACGACACGACAACGATGCGATAACGATAATCTCCTGTCGATGTCTCGACATCGTGGCGTCGCAGGAGGTATAAATACTGTTTTGGTGTCGTGTCGGCATCGTGTTGATATCGAGTCGGTGTCGCGTCGATATCGCCCATTCAAATAAAATCAGTTTTGTACGTTATAGATTGCACATAATGGATTGACTCGTATAAGAGTCAGAATAAATTGATCGAATCATCAACATATAAAGTAAATATAAGATATTCGTAAACCTATTATGGAAATTCTTCGAGAACACTGAAGTTTTAGAATGACCGAACCAGGTAACAAGAATAAAGCTGTTTTGACAACAACATGAAAATTTTTGGGCTCGGTGGCGACTTACCCCTATATCTCCCCCAAAAAAAAGTCAATATTTCTCTATAAATGAGCACTGTCTCGAAAATAAACCGAAAATCCGTCTTATCTGGGGGCGAAATCGTAAGTGTTCGGGTGCAGGGTCGTACTCCTTAAATTCCCGTTGTTCCCGTAGAAACCGGAGTAGTTCCCGTACATCCCCCTGCCGAAGTTGCCGGCCCTGAGGTTCTTGTCGTTGTTGTACATGGAATTGTAGTGGAGCAAGTTGTGGGAGTGATAGACGGGGCCGTAATGGCCCAACTCGCCGGAGTAGGGCTGGGCGATGGCGCCGAGTCCGGCGCTGAGGAGGTTCGATTGGAAAATCGACTGAGCGTTCTGGGTTTGGTTCTGGTATCTGTTCTGGAACAGGCCAGGGTGGGTCAGTTGGGCGTCTTGGGTCTGGAGGACCTCCTGGGGCTCGTCATCTGGAAGAAGAATTATGGATTATTGATTTTATTTTATAAGATGATTTTGCAAGAAAAATGATTTATTCAAGATACATAATTCGGTGATTCCATATTTTGAAGATTATCAGAATTAAATGAAATTATTTTTTATGCTCTCAATGATCACTGAAGTTTGTTTTGGTAAACAGAAAAAAAATTGTGGTTCTCATATATATTCAAGAAATTCGGTGATTCCATCAACTTTTGAAGTTTATAGAAAAAAAAGACACTACTTGACATAATGAATTTAAACACCGAAGGACGTTTTTGTACAGAAAAAAATGAGTTTCCTGATATATCCATTATAATTCGGTGATTTCATATTTTGAAGTTCATGAAAATGAAATGACAATACTTTTCATACTGACAATGAACACTGAAGTCTGTTCTGGTACACAGAAAAAAAATCGAGGTTTTCCCATATATATTCAATGAATTCGGTGATTCCATCTTTTGAAATTTATAGAAATCAAATGATAGTACTTGACATACTGACAATGAACACTGGAGGACGTTTTTGTACAAAGAAAAAAAATGAGTTTCCTGATATATCCATTATAATTCGGTGATTCTATCTTTTGAAGTTCATGAAAATGAAATGACAATACTTTTCATATTGACAATAAACACTGAAGTCTGTTTTGGTACACAGATAAAAAATCGAGGTTTTCTCATATATATTCAATAAATTCGGTGATTCCATCTTTTGAAGTTTATAGAAATAAAATGATAGTAGGTACTTGACATACTGACAATGAACACTGAAGGACGTTCTTTTACAAAGAAAGAAAATGACTTTCCTGATATATCCATTATAATTCGGTGATTCCATCTTTTGAAGTTGAGTTCATGAAAATAAAATGACGTTACTTTCCATACTGACAATGAAAACAGAAGTCTGTTTCGGTACACAGAAAAAAAATTGAGGTTGTCTCATATATATTCAATAAATTCGGTGATTCCATCTTTCGAAGTTCATAGAAATAAAAAGACAGTACTTTACATTCTGACAATGTACACTGAAGGACGTTTTGGTACACAGAAAAAAAATTAGTTTTCTCATATATCCCTTACAATTCGGTGATGAACACAAAAGTCTGTTTCGGTACACAGAAAAAAAATTGAGGTTTTCTCATACATATTCAATAAATTCGGTGATTCCATCTTTCGAAGTTCATAGAAATAAAATGACAGTACTTTACATTCTGACAATGTACACTGAAGGACGTTTTGGTACACAGAAAAAAAATTAGTTTTTTCTTATATATCCCTTACAATTCGGTGATTCAATCTCTTGAAGTTAAGTTCATGAAAATAAAATGACGGTACTTTTCATACTGACAATGAACACAAAAGTCTGTTTCAGTACACAGAAAAAAAATTGAGGTTTTCTCATATATGTATATTCAATAAATTCGGTGATTCCATCTTTCGAAGTTCATAGAAATAAAATGACAGTACTTTACATTCTGACAATGTACACTGAAGGACGTTTTGGTACACAGAAAAAAAATTAGTTTTCTCATATATCCCTTACAATTCGGTGATGAACACAAAAGTCTGTTTCGGTACACAGAAAAAAAATTGAGGTTTTCTCATACATATTCAATTAATTCGGTGATTCCATCTTTCGAAGTTCATAGAAATAAAAGGACAGTACTTTACATTCTGACAATGTACACTGAAGGATGTTTTGGTACACAGAAAAAAAATTTGTTTTCTCATATATCCCCTACAATTCGGTGATTCCATCTTTTGAAGTTATATTCATGAAAATAAAATGACGATACTTTTCATACTAACAATGAACACAAAAGTCTGTTTCGGTACACAGAAACAAAATTGAGGTTTTCTCATATATATTCAATTAATTCGGTGATTCCATCTTTCGAAGTTCATAGAAATAAAATGACAGTACTTTACATTCTGACAATGTACACTAAGGACGTTTTGGTACACAGAAAAAAAATTAGTTTTCTCATATATCCCTTACAATTCGGTGATTCCATCTTTTGAAGTCAAGTTCATGAAAATAAAATGACGATACTTTTCATACTTACAATGAACACAAAAGTCTATTTCGGTACACAGAAAAAAAATTGAGGTTTCCTCATATGTATTCAATAAATTCGGTGATTCCATCCTTTGAAGTTTATAGAAATAAAATGATAGTACTTGACATGATGACAATGAACACTGAAGGACGTTTTTGTAAAAAGAAAAAGAATGAGTTTCCTGATATATCCATTATAATTCGGTGATTCCGTCTTTTGAAGTTCATGAAATTGAAATGACAATTCTTTTCATACTGACAATGAACACTGAAGTCTGTTTTGGTACACAAAAAAAAATTGTGGTTTCTCATATATATTCAAGAGATTAGGTGATTCCATCAACTTTTTAAGTTAATAGAAAAAAAAAGACAGTACATGACATAATGAATTCAAATACTGAAGGACGTTTCTGTACGGAAGAAAATGAGTTTCCTGATATATTCATTATAATTCGGTGATTCCATCTTTTGAAGTTCATGAAAATAAAATGACAATACTTTTCATACTGACAATGAACACTGAAGTCTGTTTTGGTACACAGAAAAAAAATCGAGGTTTTCTCATATATATTCAATAAATTCGGTGATTCCATCTTTTGAAGTTTATAGAAATAAAATGATAGTACTTGACATACTGACAATGAACACTGAAGGTCGTTTTGGTGCATAGAAAAGAATGAGTTTCCTGATATATCCATTATAATTCGGTGATTCCATCTTCAGAAGTTCATGAAAATGAAATGACAATACTTTTCATACTGACAATGAACACTGAAGTCTGTTTTGGTACACAGAAAAAAAATCGAGGTTTTCTCATATGTATTCAATAAATTCAGTGATTCCATCTTTTGAAGTTTATAGAAATAAAATGACAGTAATTGGCATTCTGAAAATGTACACTGAAGGACATTTTGGTACACAGAAACAATCGCGCAAAAGCTCTTGACTCCGTTCTTTTGAATTCTTTTTTTAAGAACCCGATTCCAAAGATGTATTATCCTCGAGAAACCAAACAATCCCATACATTCATCCAACCCTTCCTCTCACTCTCTCGTCACTCCATAAAGAGCTCCCACAAGGATGCCATTCAGATCCCATAAACTCCGAGTGGCGTTCGAATCGAATTCGATCGCCCTTACAATAAAGCATCCTGAAGAGGTTCCACTGTTTACAGCCGAGTGGATTTATGTCAATACTTTCGCCCATAAAACGCCACTGGCACTTAGCGTAAACTAAATCATTTCGCTTCGCTGGATTAATTTACGACTTTCGTGGAATTTCGGGGCCATGTGTAACCCGAAAATTATAAACAACGTCCTCCCAGATATCTCCCGACCCGTGTACAGAGTGGTTCCAGGACCCAGTGGCGTGGTCAACCTCCGAGATGTTTCAATGATTTCGAAGGAATTAAAAAATCGAGATGAAGAATATATTTCATCTGCGTGTAACACTTTTAACGCCAGTTAGGAGAAATATAGGCGTTTTATGGGAACCCGATTTGAAAAACACGAAAAGTCGTGTTTGGAAGGTTTGGCAGCGACGCCACTGGTTCTAAGTGCTCTTGGATCACTTGACTGATTGCGATCGAGTTTACTCGAAGGAGATGAGTTATGGGTCTCGTCGAGATAAAGATCGAGACTTTGGATTAGATAATTTTTTCATCGTTAAGTGGAGACTTGAGTTGCTGTTTGAAAATGTGTAAAATATTCAGAGAAAAATGGATGAGTATTTGTTATTACCAACAAGGAAGAATTCACAAGAATTTTTCCTCCTTCATTCTGAGACAAAGTGGAATTGATCAAAAACGAACTTATGCACAATTGTCGAGCAAGTAGTTCTAAAATAGGAGGAGAGGCATCTGGCAAGAATGAAACACAATTGAGCAAAATGATAAGGCTCTTGTTCCTAGAAAAAAGCACGCCAAAAAGGCAGTGATTCAATTCCAAGATAATCACTGATGGCTCTGTTTAAACCGGTTCAGAACTGGACCAAGCAAGCTCAATTTTACTAGTTAGGAACAAATTGACGCCACAACTGGAAAAAGAACAATATGCTCCACTTATACACTTCTTTCAACTTTTAGGAATTTCTCGAAATGTGCACTTATGCACAATTGTCGAGCAGGTATTTCTAAAATAGGAGGAGAGGCATCTGGCAAGAATGGAACACAATTGAGCAAAATGATAAGGCTCTTGTTCCTAGAAAAAAGCACGCCAAAAAGGCAGTGATTCAATTCCAAGATAATCACTGATGGCTCTGTTTAAACCGGTTCAGAACCGGTTCGGAACTGGACCAAGCAAGCTCAATTTTACTAGTTAGGAACTAATTGACGCCACAACTGGAAAAAGAACAATATGCTCCACTTATACACTTCTTTCAACTTTTAGGAATTTCTCGAAATGTGCACTTGTCGAGCAAGTATTTCCAAAATAGGAGGAGAGGCATCTGGCAAGAATGAAACACAATTGAGCAAAATGATGAGGCTCTTGTTCGTAGAAAAAAGCACGCCAAAAAGGCAGTGATTCAATTCCAAGATAATCACTGATGGCTCTGTTTAAACCGGTTCAGAACCGGTTCGGAACTGGACCAAGCAAGCTCAATTTTACTAGTTAGGAACAAATTGACGCCACAACTGGAAAAAGAACAATATGCTCCACTTATACACTTCTTTCAACTTTTAGGAATTTCTCGAAATGTGCACTTATGCACAATTGTCGAGCAGGTATTTCTAAAATAGGAGGAGAGGCATCTGGCAAGAATGGAACACAATTGAGCAAAATGATAAGGCTCTTGTTCCTAGAAAAAAGCACGCCAAAAAGGCAGTGATTCAATTCCAAGATAATCACTGATGGCTCTGTTTAAACCGGTTCAGAACCGGTTCGGAACTGGACCAAGCAAGCTCAATTTTACTAGTTAGGAACTAATTAACGCCACAACTGGAAAAAGAACAATATGCTCCACTTATACACTTCTTTCAACTTTTAGGAATTTCTCGAAATGAGCATTTGTCGAGCAAGTATTTCTAAAATAGGAGGAGAGGCATCTGGCAAGAATGAAACACAATTGAGCAAAATGATAAGGCTCTTGTTCGTAGGAAAAAGCACGCAAAAAAGGCAGTGATTCAATTCCAAGATAATCACTGATGGCTCTGTTTAAACCGGTTCAGAACCGGTTCGGAACTGGACCAAGCAAGCTCAATTTTACTAGTTAAGAACTAATTGACGCCACAACTGGAAAAAGAACAATATGCTACACTTATACACTTCTTTCAACTTTTAGGAATTCCTCGAAATGTGCATTTGTCGAGCAAGTATTTCTAAAATAGGAGGAGAGGCATCTGGCAAGAATGAAACACAATTGAGCAAAATGATAAGGCTCTTGTTCCTAGAAAAAAGCACGCCAAAAAGGCAGTGATTCAATTCCAAGATAATCACTGATGGCTCTGTTTAAACCGGTTCAGAACCGGTTCGGAACTGGACCAAGCAAGCTCAATTTTACTAGTTAGGAACTAATTGACGCCACAACTGGAAAAAGAACAATATGCTACACTTATACACTTCTTTCAACTTTCAGGAATTCCTCGAAATGTGCACTTGTCGAGCAAGTATTTCTAAAATAGGAGGAGAGGCATCTGGCGAGAATGAAACACAATTGAGCAAAATGATGAGGCTCTTGTTCGTAGAAAAAATCACGCCAAAAAGGCAGTGATTCAATTCCAAGATAATCACTGATGGCTCTGTTTAAACCGGTTCAGAACCGGTTCGGAACTGGACCAAGCAAGCTCAATTTTACTAGTTAGGAACTAATTGACGCCACAACTGGAAAAAGAACAATATGCTACACTTATACACTTCTTTCAACTTTTAGGAATTTCTCTAAATGTGCACTTATGCACAATTGTCGAGCAAGTATTTCCAAAATAGGAGGAGAGGCATCTGGCAAGAATAAAACACAATAATTGAGCAAAATGATGAGGCTCTTGTTCGTAGGAAAAAGCACGCAAAAAAGGCAGTGATTCAATTCCAAAATAATCACTGATGGCTCTGTTTAAACCGGTTCAGAACCGGTTCGGAACTGGACCAAGCAAGCTCAATTTTACTAGTTAGGAACTAATTAACGCCACAACTGGAAAAAGAACAATATGCTCCACTTATACACTTCTTTCAACTTTTAGGAATTTCTCGAAATGTGCACTTGTCGAGCAAGTATTTCTAAAATAGGAGGAGAGGCATCTGGCAAGAATGAAACACAATTGAGCAAAATGATAAGGCTCTTGTTCGTAGGAAAAAGCACGCAAAAAAGGCAGTGATTCAATTCCAAGATAATCACTGATGGCTCTGTTTAAACCGGTTCAGAACCGGTTCGGAATTGGACCAAGCAAGCTAAATTTTACTAGTTAAGAACTAATTGACGCCACAACTGGAAAAAGAACAATATGCTACACTTATACATTTCTTTTAACTTTTAGGAATTTCTCTAAATGTGCACTTATGCACAATTGTCGAGCAAGTATTTCTAAAATAGGAGGAGAGGCATCTGGCAAGAATGAAACACAATTGAGCAAAATGATGAGGCTCTTGTTCGTAGAAAAAAGCACGCCAAAAAGGCAGTGATTCAATTCCAAGATAATCACTGATGGCTCTGTTTAAACCGGTTCAGAACCGGTTCGGAACTGGACCAAGCAAGCTCAATTTTACTAGTTAGGATCTAATTGACGCCACAATATGAAAAATAATGATATGCTCCACTTATGATAAAGCAAAATGATAAGGCTCTTGTTCATAAAAAAAAAATTGTAACACTCACCTTTGATCAAGCAGCTCGTTGGTGTTAATCTTGGCGCCTTCTGTCGTGGTTGGCTGGCCTGGGAAATGTCCGAAGATCTTCGAAGAAAAATACGAAATGATCATTCTCACAGTCATTTTTGTAATATGTTATGTAAGAATCGATAGCGCCAGTGTAATAAAAGTTATTGTCCTGCTTTCACCCATCTCTTTATACCGGGTGGTTCTCGTAAATTTCATTTCCAATTTTATGGAAAAAGTGAGGATATATTCAGGTGAGAAGAATTTCTTCCGCTCAATTAGTAACCGTCGTAGAATTTTAATTCGCCTCGTTACACATCGAACAAGATTCTACCCAGAGAGAAAAAAACGCCTAAAAATCCCCCATTTCTCGAAAATAACCTACGGAGCTATTCCGGAATCGCGGCTTCGCGCCTTAAGGTTGCCATTACCCTCGGCAACGGGCGCATCTATTTCAGTAACTGACACCGCGAGCTGAATTAATAGCCAGAAAATATTCGGCAACATCCATCTCGAAGGAGCTGTCTCTTCTTACAAATGAACGGGAATATCTAAAATACAGACTGGCAATTAGTAGTTGTTGGCCCCTGAGCGCGCGCGTCCCCACACGTACGGGACCATTAAAAAATGATCAGCGAAACGCGAGACACAGAAAGAGAGAAAGAGCGGGGAAGTCGGTATAATATGTCAGTGTCATATTGAAACCGCTCTGTTTAACTGTCATTATCGCGGTCCTAAATGGAACTGCCGAAGGACGACACATACGTCTAAATGTCAATAGTTTTGGACTGTGACTTACACGAAACGACAAAACTAGGATGTGTCTCATTCAAAGTTGTGAATAAGTGAAATAAGCTGTCAAAGTTTGTTGCACTCCGAAAATTGATCGCCATTTATCCAGAAATTAAGTACGGACCTGTCACAACAGAAGAATAAATTTCGATAGCTGAATGAAGATCAGATGCAAGTTTCCAAACCCTCGAAAAAAAAAAATAATAATAAATGCGAACGTTCGTCTCTCGACCCGTGTCATCCGATCTCGTAACAACCGAAAAGTACAACCATCATTTCTCAATAATGGAAGACGAAACAATTCGCCTCGCTTACGGAACCCCTAAATCTCCCGATCTGTCTCCATATCTTCGGTTTAATAACAAACAGAAGTCGACGGAGGCGATAACTCCGGGACGCCGCGGTAGTTGAAAATAATAAAAGTCGAGATAAATAAGGACGCCCGTCCTTTCTTCTAATAATTTCGGATAATTCGATCGTAAACACTGTCGGCCAGTTCGTTCGGTTGAGTTATGGGCGTTTTAAAGTTTGCGTGACAACTTTGAAGTCTGTTTGGACGTGTCGCTTCTGATTGAGGGACGTTTTATTTTCGGATGGATTATTATAGGGGAGACGAGAATGGCGTTTGTATCAGCTTCGTTCAGACAGGTTCGAAACGGGATCTGAACTAGTTCCAAACCAGTTCTGAACGCTGTTTTGACTAGGGTTATATCACGCAAAAATACACTTGTATGGCCGAGCGTTCGATGGAATTTACGGATTATCCTGTACCATAACTAACCACAACATTCTACATCAATAACTGCCATAAGAAGTTTCTTCAAAAGACAATTACCTACCGATTTGTCTCCATGTCTTCGGTTTTATAACAGAAACAGAAGTCGATTGAGGCGATTACTTCGAGACTCAACGGTTCAAATAGCGTACTGAACCGGTTATGAACTGAATCTGCACTTGCCCAAACTAGTGCCAAACCAGTTCTGAACGCCGTTTAGACTAGAGTAATGTTACGCCAAAAATACACTTCTAATAATTTTGGATGATTCGATCTCAAACACTGTCGGCGAAATCGTTCGGTTGAGTTATAGATGTTTCAAAGTTCAACAATTTTGAGTTGTGTGTTTGGAAGTGTCACTTTTGATTTGGGGAAGTTTTATTTTCAGATAGATCATTATTGAGGAGATGACAATTGCATTTGTATCAGTTTTGTCCAGTGAGCGTACATAAACGGTTCGTTACTTGATCTGTACTTACCAAACTAGTTGAGAACCAGTTTTCAACGCTATTTCGACTAGGGTCATATTACGCCAAGAAAACACTTGTATGGCCGCGCGTTCGATGAATTCACGGTTCATCTTGTACCATAACGAATCACACCATTCCACATTAAAAACTGCCAAATTTCTTTTTTATCAATAACCTTTCTATCTGCCACCATTGTTTCGTTTTGATTCCGAAAACAGAACTCCACTGAAGCGATAATTCCGAGACTCCAGTGTTCAAATAGCGTACAGAACCGGTTCTGAACGGGATATGCAGTAGTTCCAAACTAGTTCTGAACGCTTCTGGACTAGAGTAATGTTACGCCGGAAATAAACTCCTAATAAAGACAGAGTACAGAACAGGCTCGGAACTGGATCTGAACTTGCCCAAACTAGTTCCAAACCAGTTCTGAACGCTCTTTTGATAAGGGTAATTTTTTGCTGAGAGTACACTAGTTTAGCCGAGTGTTCGATAAATTTACGAATAATCCTGTACCATAACTAACCACAACATTCTACATCAAAAACTGCCATAAGAAGTTTCTTCAAAAGACAATTACCTACCGATCTGTTCCCATGTCTTCGGTTTTATAACAGAAACAGAAGTCGATTGAGGCGATTACTTCGAGACTCCACAGTTCAAATAGCGTACTGAACCGGTTATGAACTGAATCTGCACTTGCCCAAACTAGTGCCCAACCAGTTCTGAACGCTGTTTAGACTAGAGTAATGTTACGCCAAAAATACACTTCTAATAATTTTGGATGATTCGATCTCAAACACTGTCGGCGAAATCGTTCGGTTGAGTTATAGATGTTTCAAAGTTCAACAATTTTGAGTTATGTGTTTGGAAGTGTCGCTTTTGATTTGGGGAAGTTTTATTCTCAGATAGATCATTATTGAGGAGATGACAATTGCATTTGTATCAGTTTTGTCCAGTGAGCGTACATAAACAGTTCGTTACTTGATCTTTACTTCCCAAACTAGTTGAGAACCAGTTCTTAACGCTATTTCGACTAGGGTAATATTACGCCAAAAAAACACTTGTATGGCCGAGCGCTCGATGAATTCACGGTTCATCTTGTACCATAACGAATCACACCATTCCACATTAAAAACTGCCAAAATTTTTTTTTATCAATAACCTTTCTATCTGCCACCATGGTTTCGTTTTGATTCCGAAAACAGAAGTCCACTGAAGCGATAATTCTGAGACTCCAGTGTTCAAATAGCGTACAGAACCGGTTCTGAACGGGATATGCAGTAGTTCCAAACTAGTTCTGAACGCTTTTGGACTAGAGTAATTTTACGCCGGAAATAAACTTCTAATAAAGACAGAGTACAGAACAGGCTCGGAACTGGATCGGAACTTGCCCAAACTAGTTCCAAACCAGTTATTAACTCTCTTTTGATGAGGGTAATTTTTTGCTGAGAATACACTAGTTTAGCCGAGCGTTCGATGAATTTACGAATCATCCTGTACCATAACTAACCACAACATTCTACATCAAAAACTGCCATAAGAAGTTTCTTCAAAAGACAATTACCTACCGATCTGTCTCCATGTCTTCGGTTTTATAACAGAAACAGAAGTCGATTGAGACGATTACTTCGAGACTCCACAGTTCAAATAGCGTACTGAACCGGTTATGAACTGAATCTGCACTTGCCCAAACTAGTGCCAAACCAGTTCTGAACGCTGTTAAGACTAGAGTAATGTTACGCCAAAAATACACTTCTAATAATTTTGGATGATTCGATCTCAAACACTGTCGGCGAAATCGTTCGGTTGAGTTATAGATGTTTCAAAGTTCAACAATTTTGAGTTATGTGTTTGGAAGTGTCGCTTTTGATTTGGGGAAGTTTTATTTTCAGATAGATCATTATTGAGGAGATGACAATTGCATTTGTATCAGTTTTGTCCAGTGAGCGTACATAAACGGTTCGTTACTTGATCTTTACTTCCCAAACTAGTTGAGAACCAGTTCTTAACGCTATTTCGACTAGGGTCATATTACGCCAAGAAAACACTTGTATGGCCGCGCGTTCGATGAATTCACGGTTCATCTTGTACCATAACGAATCACACCATTCCACATTAAAAACTGCCAAATTTCTTTTTTATCAATAACCTTTCTATCTGCCACCATTGTTTCGTTTTGATTCCGAAAACAGAAGTCCACTGAAGCGATCATTCCGAGACTCCAGTGTTCAAATAGCGTACAGATCTGGTTCTGAACGGGATATGCAGTAGTTCCAAACTAGTTATGAACGCTTTTGGACTAGAGTAATGTTACGCCGGAAATAAACACCTAATAAAGACAGAGTACAGAACAGGCTCGGAACTGGATCTGAACTTGCCCAAACTAGTTTGAAACCAGTTCTGAACGCTATTTTGATAAGGGTAATTTTTTGCTGAGAGTACACTAGTTTAGCCGAGTGTTCGATAAATTTACGAATCATCCTGTACCATAACTAACCACAACATTCTACATCAGAAACTGCCATAAGAAGTTTCTTCAAAAGACAATTACCTACCGATCTGTCTCCATGTCTTCGGTTTTATAACAGAAACAGAAGTCGATTGAGGCGATTACTTCGAGACTCCACAGTTCAAATAGCGTACTGAACCGGTTATGAACTGAATCTGCACTTGCCCAAACTAGTGCCAGACCAGTTATGAACGCTGTTTAGACTAGAGTAATGTTACGCCAAAAATACACTTCTAATAATTTTGGATGATTCGATCTCAAACACTGTCGGCGAAATGGTTCGGTTGAGTTATAGATGTTTCAAAGTTCAACAATTTTGAGTTGTGTGTTTGGACTTGTAGCTTTTAATTGGGGGAAGTTTAATTTTCAGATAGATCATTATTGAGGAGATGACAATTTCTTTTGTATCAGTTCAGTTCAGACAACGTACTGAAACGGTTCTTAACTGGATCTGTACTTCCCAAACTAGTTGAGAACCAGTTCTGAACGCTATTTTGACTGGGGTAATGTTACGCCGAAAAAACACTTGTATGGCCGAGCGTCCGATTAATTCACAAACCACATTTTACAGCGTTCCACATTAAAAACTACCATATTTTTTCTTTAAATTAATTACCTTTCCATCTGCCACCATATCTTCGGTTTTATTCCAAAAACAGAAGTCAACTAAAGCGATAATTCCGCGACTCCACAGTTCAAATAGCGTACAGAACCGGTTCTGAACGGGATATGCAGTAGTTCCAAACTAGTTCTGAACGCTTTTGGACTAGAGTAATGTTACGCCGAAAATAAACTTCTAATAAAGACAGAGTAGAGAACAGGTTCGGAACTGGATCTGGACTTGCCCAAACTAGTTCCAAACCAGTTCTGAACGCTCTTTTGATAAAGGTAATTTTTTGCTGAGAATACACTAGTTTAGCCGAGTGTTCGATAAATTTACGAATCATCCTGTACCATAACTAACCACAACATTCTACATCAGAAACTGCCATAAGAAGTTTCTTCAAAAGACAATTACCTACCGATCTGTCTCCATGTCTTCGGTTTTATAACAGAAACAGAAGTCGATTGAGGCGATTACTTCGAAACTCCACAGTTCAAATAGCGTACTGAACCGGTTATGAACTGAATCTGCACTTGCCCAAACTAGTGCCCAACCAGTTCTGAACGCTGTTTAGACTAGAGTAATGTTACGCCAAAAATACACTTCTAATAATTTTGGATGATTCGATCTCAAACACTGTCGGCGAAATCGTTCGGTTGAGTTATAGATGTTTCAAAGTTCAACAATTTTGAGTTATGTGTTTGGACGTGTCGCTTTTGATTTGGGGAAGTTTTATTTTCAGATAGATCATTATTGAGGAGATGACAATTGCATTTGTATCAGTTTTGTCCAGTGAGCGTACAGAAACGGTTCGTTACTTGATCTGTACTTCCCAAACTAGTTGAGAACCAGTTCTTAACGCTATTTCGACTAGGGTCATATTACGCCAAGAAAACACTTGTATGGCCGCGCGTTCGATGAATTCACGGTTCATCTTGTACCATAACGAATCACACCATTCCACATTAAAAACTGCCAATTTTTTTTTTATCAATAACCTTTCTATCTGCCACCATGGTTTCGTTTTGATTCCGAAAACAGAAGTCCACTGAAGCGATAATTCTGAGACTCCAGTGTTCAAATAGCGTACAGAACCGGTTCTGAACGGGATATGCAGTAGTTCCAAACTAGTTCTGCACGCTTTTGGACTAGAGTAATGTTACGCCGGAAATAAACTCCTAATAAAGACAGAGTACAGAACAGGCTCGGAACTGGATCTGAACTTGCCCAAACTAGTTCCAAACCAGTTCTGAACGCTCTTTTGATAAGGGTAATTTTTTGCTGAGAGTACACCAGTTTAGCCGAGTGTTCGATAAATTTACGAATCATCCTGTACCATAACTAACCACAACATTCTACATCAAAAACTGCCATAAGAAGTTTCTTCAAAAGACAATTACCTACCGATCTGTCTCCATGTCTTCGGTTTTATAACAGAAACAGAAGTCGATTGAAGCGATTACTTCGAGACTCCACAGTTCAAATAGCGTACTGAACCGGTTATGAACTGAATCTGCACTTGCCCAAACTAGTGCCAAACCAGTTCTGAACGCTATTTAGACTAGATTAATGTTACGCCTGAAATACACTTCTAATAATTTTGAATGATTCGATCTCAAACACTGTCGGCGAGTTCGTTCGGTTAAGTTATAGATGTTTCAAAGTTCAACAATTTTGAGTGTTGTGTTTGGACGTGTCGTTTTTAATTGGGGGAAGTTTAATTTTCAGATAGATCGTTATTGAGGAGATGACAATTTCTTTTGTATCAGTTCAGTTCAGTTCAGACAGCGTACAGAAACGGTTCTTAACTGGATCTGTACTTCCCAAACTAGTTGAGAACCAGTTCTGAACGCTATTTTGACTGGGGTAATGTTACGCCGAAAAAACACTTGTATGGCCGAGCGTCCGATTAATTCACAAACCACATTTTACAGCGTTCCACATTAAAAACTACCATATTTTTTCTTTAAATTAATTACCTTTCCATCTGCCACCATGTCTTCGGTTTTATTCCAAAAACAGAAGTCAACTGAAGCGATAATTGCGCGACTCCACAGTTCAAATAGCGTACAGAACCGGTTCTGAACGGGATATGCTGTAGTTCCAAACTAGTTCTGAACGCTTTTGGACTAGAGTAATGTTACGCCGAAAATAAACTTCTAATAAAGACAGAGTACAGAACTCGTTCGGAACTGGATCTGAACTTGCCCAAACTAGTTCCAAACCAGTTCTGAACGCTCTTTTGATGAGGGTAATTTTTACTGAGAATACACTAATTTAGCCGAGTCTTCGATAAATTCACAGATCATCCTTTACCATAACAAACCACACTATTCTACTTCAAAAACTACCATAAGAAGTTTATTCAAAACACAATTACTTCCCGATCTGTCCCCATATCTTCGGTTTCATAACAAAAACAGTAGTCGACTGAGGTGATAACTCCGAGAGCGTACAGAACCGGTTCGAAACTGGATCTGCACTTTCCCAAACTAGTACCAAACCGGTTCCTAATTTCGTGTGAACACAGCTATGTTATCAGCGAGTGTTTGATAAGCTTTCTTCAGGCTAATTCACGAACTATAATTTTTTTTACAGATATTAAAAGTTTCATGTTTCATGTTTCAATTCAAATTTTTTTCCCCTAAAAATAATGTACATTTTTGGGACACCATGTACATGAGTCAGGAATCGCATTTTCCGATATGCATCTCGTTTCGTACCCTCATAAATTAGTCGGCGAGAACATAAACACTGAGACGATTATTTTCGATGCAAATAAATCGCAGTTTATTGGACTTATCAGAAGTGGATGGATATCATATTGATGCCATCAAATATTTATCCCAAGCCCACCGGTTACATACGTGTTTATTTCTTCTGGTTTAAATTTAAATTCGTGCACTGAGTTATGTCAGAAAACTTCGGACGATGAGCTGGGAAAACAAATACGCTCCTAATCGGTCGAATACCTCGACGTCGAAAATGTGGAGAAAGAGACTTAAGATTTTAAGAAGGAACACTTACGTTTCTTCCGGGTCGCAATCTCTGAAACCCTTGGCGAAGGGGTTGCTCGCAATTTTCAACTGAGTTATCTGAAATAGAAGTGGATATAAACCTCATCAGTCTCGTTCTTGCCCTCAATACCCACCCTGTGGTTCTGATAGGCCGTCACTGCGGTAAAAGTCGTTTCTGGAAACACGAACGTCTTGAAGTTGTCGCCAGTCTGCTCGTTCTGCTTCCCCTTGGGCGGAAGATACACCACGTGGAACCTCGGTTGATATCTGTGCATCGAATTCAGGATGATCTGAAAATTACGGGAGAAATTTAAACAGGACTCGAAATGCGCATGCGACGGAGACTTCCAACCCGAAGAGAGGACAGAGTCGCGCATGTGCATGGATAACTCACGTGTCCGTTGTCGTCCAGTTGGTTATTCGTCAGTTTCAGCTTATCGAAGGAGATCGTCTGCTTCATCCACTGAGCCCCGGTTGCCGGGCTGTCGGGATGGACGTGGATCCTGGGGGGCGAAACGGGGTCGGCCTTGCCCGCCACCACCCAGCTGGAGCTGAAACACGGGATGTCACTATCGCCCGAACTAGGAGATTTAGGAGTTTCTACCTGTGGAAGGCGTATCTGTACCTCTTGTCGTCCACCGGGATGAAGTCCATCATCAGCATGTAGTCGGAGTGCAGGTCCAAACCGCACAGTTTCACCTGGAAGGTGGGGAACATCCGACGTCCGGCCTTGGTGACGATCATCTCCGTGCCCAAACCGTGGAACTCGTCCCAGAGATGCTTCATCTCCAGGATGGCCGTCGCGTTGCTCAGCACCGGGGACATCGGCGACAAGCTGGAAGGGAGAGGAGATCTTCAACGTCGATCTCAAAAGAGCTAGTCGCGTCATCACTCGAGGATAACAGTAATTAGACAGTCACCTCGTGACTATCGTTGATCACTGATCACTTACGTGAGGTGCGATTTGATGTGACTATTGCTTCTGTTGTTGTTCTGTTCGGTTTCATCCGATTCCAGCGACATTGTATCTGCTTGATCCAAGGGGGAATACGCTTTCCTGTCTTTTCCAGCGGTTTGAAGGCATGCTGGAATCGTCAAGAGATATAAGGGTTGGTTTTATTAGGGGCACATAAGAATATACAGTAGGGACCGCGAATCTTCTAGAGACTGCGAGACGCTTCGAACAGCGTTCGGGAGAACTTACGCGAGAGTTCCCTCCCAATACATTAATGACCATCGGCCCGAAGCAGAGCCAGTGCAGTACTAGACAGCGTCAAGATGAATTAGATGGTATGTAAATAAATTAGTGTGTTATTGAATTGTAAATAAATTAATTAAGAATTTGGACTATATTCATTTCAATCATCAGAAACACGAAGGAAAATAACAAATGTAGTAGGTTCTTATGTGGCAAATGTTCTTTGCGCGCTCATTTTTCCATCCATCGTATGGATGGATTTGGTGTTTTCTGGCTTCCTTATGAGATTATCTATTACAATTTTTCGTCTGGAAAATTGTTTTGTTTCATCACACGTATATTCCAGAATTGTTAGTTCAACTTTTTTTTGGAACTTTCGAGGAAATTTTATTCGGGTTCATCGTGAGAAATGAAGAATAAAGGAACATTGTCTTCTGAGATTGTTATTCGCGTCTTCGAAACGAAAAAGAAATATACGCAGGGAAGACGCCGTGCGTCGGCCAAATATTCCCATAAATATCCCGGTGCTCATTAGTTAAACACATCGGGAATTTGTAGCTTCATCCTCTGATTTATGCGGCGTTCGTACCGGGTGAAATAATGATCTATGTTGGCAATTTAACGGATGCCACTTCATCCCAACGCCAATCTGTCCGAGGTGCAGATTTCGACAGAAATTTTCATAAATTTTGTTCATTAGTTCTGCTTTGTGAAATTTAGAAAGTTTTACACGAACATAAAAAAAATTTTTTAACACTAAAGCCCCCTCTGGAGAAATCCTGGATATATCCCTTAGAGATGTTGAAAAATTTAAGGAAGAAAGTTTCAAAATAGGGTAGTAAAATTGACTTCAAAATTTACCTTCTATCTGTTTCATCGGTGTTACAGTGGTGGTGTATTGCCAATTTTCTGTTCCATAACAGTAGGGTGTTGAATAGCTCATCTTGTCGATTTTAGTTTTCTTTTATCCTCGAGAATTCACTTGAAGCTATAATCCAACACCCATTCCAGAACAGAATCCAAGGGGAATTTTCTGCAACAAATGAACAATTTAGAGAGGCTGAGTCAGAGAAATTGTTGAAAAAAATACTCCGAATTTGTAGGAAATGCAGAATGCAGAATTTCTCTGTAAAATTCAAATTTGATACAATTTTAACTAACTGTAACTCAATAAGGAGGCATCTTACAAATCTAATGTTGCTTCCATTCGACGCAGAATTTTTAGTTTCATATCTTTCATTTTGATTATTTTTTACATTTCTGTTTTTTTCTGAGCTATATCTTTAATAAACTCGCGAAAAGACGACGATTTCTAAGTCTAAAATTGGTCCGATTTCAACTTTCTGTAGCTCAGTAACGGGGGATCCTGAAACTCTGCGATTGATTTCATCCAACGCAGAATAAAATACTATATATCTTTTATGATGACAATTTTTTACATTTCTGGGGTATTTTAGTCGATTTTATGAAAAAACTGGCGAAAAAACGATGATTTTTCTGTAAAAACCAACTTAGGTCCAATTTCAACTTATTGTAACTCGGTAAGGAGGCATCCCAAAAATCTAATGTTGCTTCCATTCGACGCAGAATTTTGAGTTCTATATCTTTCATTGTGATTATTTTTTACATTTCTGTTTTTTTTTTGAGCTATATCAATTATAAACTCGCGAAAAGTGGACGATTTTTCTGTGAAGTCTAAAATTGATCCGATTTCAACTTTCTGTAGCTCAGTAACGGGGGATCTTGAAACTCTGCGATTGATTTCATCCAACGCAGAATAAAATACTCTATATCTTTTAAAATGACCGTTTTTTACATTTCTGGGGTATTTTAGTCGATTTTATGAAAAAACTGGCGAAAAACGATGATTTTTCTGTAAACTCCAACTTTGGTCCAATTTTAACTTATTGTAACTCGGTAAGGAGGCATCTCAAAAATCTAATGTTGCTTCCATTCGACGCAGAATTTTGAGTTCTATTTCTTCCATTGTGATTATTTTTTACATTTCTGTTTTTTTTTTGAGCTATATTAATTATAAACTCGCGAAAAGAGGACGATTTTTCTGTGAAGTCTAAAACTGGTCCGATTTCAACTTTCTGTAGCTCAGTAACGGGGGATCCTGAAACTCTGCGATTGATTTCATCCAACGCAGAATAAAATACTCTATATCTTTTATAATGACAATTTTTTACATTTCTGAGGTATTTTAGTCGATTTTATGAAAAAACTGGCGAAAAAACGATGATTTTTATGTAAACTCCAACTTTAGTCCAATTTTAACTTATTGTGACTCGGTCAGGAGGCATCCAAAAATCTAATGTTGCTTCCATTCGACGCAGAATTTTAAGTTCTATATCTTTCATTGTGATTATTTTTTACATTTCGGTTTTTTTTGAGCTATATCAATAATAAACTCGCGAAAAGAGGACGATTTTTCTGTGAAGTCTAAAATTGGTCCAATTTCAATTTTCTGTAGCTCAGTAACGGGGAATCCTGAAACTCTGCGATTGATTTCATCCAACGCAGAATAAAATACTCTATATCTTTTATGATGACAATTTTTTACATTTCTGGGGTATTTTAGTCGATTTTATGAAAAAACTGGCAAAAAAACGAAGATTTTTGTGTAAAAACTAACTCTGGTCCAATTTTAACTTATTGTTACTCGGTAAGGAGGCATCCCAAAAATCTAATGTTGCTTCCATTCGACGCAGAATTTTGAGTTCTACATCTTTCATTGTGATTATTTTATACATTTCTGTTTTTTTTTTGAGCTATATCAATTATAAACTCGCGAAAAGCGGACGATTTTTCTTTGAAGTCTAAGATTGGTCCAATTTCAACTTTCTGTAGCTCAGTAACGAGGGATCCTGAAACTCTGCGATTGATTTCATCCAACGCAGAATAAAATACTCTATATCTTTTATAATGACAATTTTTTACATTTCTGGGGTATTTTAGTCGATTTTATGAAAAAACTGGCGAAAAAACGATGATTTTTCTGTAAACTCCAACTTTGGTCCAATTTTAACTTATTGTAACTCGGTAAGGAGGCATCCCAAAAATCTAATTTTGCTTCTATTCGACGCATAATTTCAAGTTTCATATCTTTCATTTCGATTATTTTTTACATTTCTGTTTTTTTTTGAGCTATATCAATAATAAACTCGCGAAAAGAGGACGATTTTTCTGTGAAGTCTAAAATTGGTCCAATTTCAATTTTCTGTAGCTCAGTAACGGGGGATCCTGAAACTCTGCGATTGATTTCATCCAACGCAGAATAAAATACTCTATATCTTTTATGATGACAATTTTTTACATTTCTGGGGTATTTTAGTCGACTTTATGAAAAAACTGGCGGGAAAAACGAAGATTTTTCTGTAAAAACCAACTTTGGTCCAATTTTAACTTATTGTAACTCGGTAAGGAGGCATCTCAAAAATCTAATGTTGCTTCCATTCGACGCAGAATTTTAAGTTCTATATCTTTCATTGTGATTATTTTTTACATTTCTGTTTTTTTTTTGAGCTATATCAATTATAAACTCGCGAAAAGAGGACGATTTTTCTGTGAAGTCTAAAATTGGCAAATTTCAACTTTCTGTAGCTCAGTAACGGGGGATCCTGAAACTCTGCGATTGATTTCATCCAACGCAAAATAAAATACTCTATATCTTTTATAATGACAATTTTTTACATTTCTGGGGTATTTTAGTCGACTTTATGAAAAAACTGGCGGAAAAAACGAAGATTTTTCTGTAAAAACCAACTTTGGTCCAATTTTAACTTATTGTAACTGGGTAAGGAGGCATCCCAAAAATCTAATGTTGCTTCCATTCGACGCAGAATTTTAAGTTCTATATCTTTTATTGTGATTATTTTTTACATTTCTGTTTTTTTTTTGAGCTATATCAATTATAAACTCGCGAAAAGAGGACGATTTTTCTGTGAAGTCTAAAATTGGCAAATTTCAACTTTCTGTAGCTCAGTAACGGGGGATCCTGAAACTCTGCGATTGATTTCATCCAACGCAGAATAAAATACTCTATATCTTTTATAATGACAATTTTTTACATTTCTGGGGTATTTTAGTCGATTTTATGAAAAAAACTGGCGGAAAAAACGAAGATTTTTCTGTAAACTCCAACTTTGGCCAATTTTAACTTATTGTAACTCGGTCAAGAGGCATCCCAAAAATCTAATTTTGCTTCTATTCGACGCATAATTTCAAGTTCCATATCTTTCATTTCGATTATTTTTTACATTTCTGGTTTTTTTGAGCTATATCGATAATAAACTCGCGAAAAGAGGACGATTTTTCTGTGAAGTCTAAAATTGGTCCAATTTCAATTTTCTGTAGCTCAGTAACGGGGAATCCTGAAACTCTGCGATTGATTTCATCCAACGCAGAATAAAATACTCTATATCTTTTAAAATGACCTTCTTTTACATTTCTGGGGTATTTTAGTCGATTTTATGAAAAAACTGGCAAAAACGATGATTTTTTTGTAAACTCCAACTTTGGTCCAATTTTAACTTATTGTAACTCGGTCAAGAGGCATCCCAAAAATCTAATTTTGCTTCTATTCGACGCATAATTTCAAGTTCCATATCTTTCATTTCGATTATTTTTTACATTTCGGTTTTTTTTGAGCTATATCAATAATAAACTCGCGAAAAGAGGACGATTTTTCTGTGAAGTCTAAAATTGGTCCAATTTCAATTTTCTGTAGCTCAGTAACGGGGAATCCTGAAACTCTGCGATTGATTTCATCCAACGCAGAATAAAATACTCTATATCTTTTATAATGACAATTTTTTACATTTCTGGGGTATTTTAGTCGATTTTATGAAAAAACTGGCTGAAAAAAACGAAGATTTTTCTGTAAAAACCAACTTTGGTCCAATTTTAACTTATTGTAATTCGGACAGGAGGCATCCCAAAAATCTAATTTTGCTTCTATTCGACGCATAATTTTAAGTTCCATATCTTTCATTTCGATTATTTCTTACATTTCTGTTTTTTTTGAGCTATATCAATAATAAACTCGCGAAAAGAGGACGATTTTTCTGTGAAGTCTAAAATTGGTCCGATTTCAACTTTCTGTAGCTCAGTAACGGGGGATCCTGAAACTCTGCGATTGATTTCATCCAACGCAGAATAAAATACTCTATATCTTTTATAATGACCATTTTTCACATTTCTGGGGTACTTTAGTCGATTTTATGAAAAAACTGGCGAAAAGACGAAGATTTTTCTGTAAACTCCAAAACTGGTCCAATTTTAACTTACTCTAGCTCGGTAATGGGTTATCTTGAAAATCTACAGATGATCCCATTCGACGCAGAATGTAATGTTCTTTAACTTCTTTTTCTATAATTTTTTACTTTTCTGGAGAATTGAAGGCGATATCAAGAAAAAACTGGCGAAAGAACGAAGGTTTTTTCTGTAACTTCCAAAATTGGACCAATTTCAACTTACTCTAGCTCGGTAATGGGTTATCTTAAAAATCTACAGATTATTCCATTCGACGCAGAATGTAATGTTCTATAACTTCTATTTTTATAATTTTTCACTTTTCTGGAGTATTGAAGGCGATATCAAGGAAAAACTGGCGAAAGAACGAAGGTTTTTTCTGTAACTTCCAAAATTGGTCCAATTTTAACTTACTCTAGCTCTGTAATGAGTTATCTTAAAAATCTACAGATGATCTCATTCGATGAAGAATGTAATGCTCAGAGGTAATAAGGAATACAAAGCAATTTTCGTAATATTTTTTATTTCCTCTGCTGAACTATACACTTATCGACCTATAAATATAATAATGCTCACTTGAACATTGCCATGCTATATTCAACGAAGAAAGCTAAGGTACCAACTACCAGACCCACCAACCAACCCAACAAGGGAACTCTCAAGTACCACATTCTCAACTTGCTGGGCAACTTGTGAACTCCCGTCGTGTTAGCTCGCGAATAACTCGAAACGACCTTCTTGAAGAATCCATGTTCGACCATCCTCTGGCAGAACCTATCCAAGAGTTCGTGCAGAACGGATCCTCCAAACACCCTCGCCGTGTTATGGTACAAGTTGAATTGCGGTCTGATGGGCTGGAGCAGGTCCCTACCCAGACCGAGAGATTCGACCGTCATCAGAGGTTTTAAAATTGCGAGATCCTTGGTGGAAACGACCCTGTCGACACATCTCCTGCTCAAATCGCAGATGACCAAATGGTCTTCTAGGTAAAGAGCAGCGTCAGGGGACATGTTGAAGTATGATAGTGAAAGGTTGGTCAAGCCGATCTTGAGGTCTGACTTGAAGAGGTCCTCCATGCTTTCTATGCCTTTCTGGTAGAAACGATTGGAGAAGAGGTGGGTGAAACCACACTTGTAGAAAATGTTCATCATGGTGCTCAGGATGAAGACGAGACTTAGGAGATGCCTTCGTTTCAAGAGGAGTCTGGGTGTTGGAACACTTTGATCGAGGAAAATCATGTATATCGTCGGGAAAAACTTGGCTTTAGGCGATATTGATACTAGAAAAATTGTTAGGAGTGTTGAGGTTAAGAGGAAGAGGAGGTAAGTTTTCCAGTCTAGGGCGAGAAGTATATATTTCCATCTAGGTATGTAATGACCTGTTGGAACAAAGATAGTGATATGCTGGCAAAAATAAGGGTAGAGGAAATGTTCCGATGTTTGGGCGTATAATATATTCCCGATCTCCACATCCCCTCGATCTTGAACCAAACCATCCTCGTCTTCCAGCAAGACGAAACGTGGTTTCATCTGTAAAAAATCGCAGATGATCAGGAAGATCTCAGTCTCTATCCCTTTCCTACTGCAATTTCCGCACATCGCGTACGGAAAGTTATCGACGAAGGAGAGGATCAAGGTGAAGTTCCTCCAGGTCTTCGGGTTCTTATCCGGGAAGTAATCTTGGACGTCGTGGCAATCACCAAGACGACTCAGATTTAGATCTACGTCCTTAGTGTTCTTCGACCTCTTGTAAGGGAAGTAGGTGGATACTTGCAGAGTTCCCACGTCCACGAAGAGGACGGACAGGATGGAATTTTGAAAGAGGATATGTGCCGTTTCGGACGTGAAACTGTCTCCTAAGATTATGAACTTGGTCCTGATTCCAGGGAAGTCTTCCAGGATGGTGTTGAGATGGTCGTCGTCGAGGTGTTCCAGGATGAACACCTCGTGAGTTGTCCAAAGCTCGTTGGGGATGGGCCCATCGAGTGTAACGTGGGGTATTTCGATGGCGTTCAGGTCGGTCTGGGTGTTGATTACGGTCGATTTCGAAGAGATTATTGTTAAAATTCGTGTCAGACAGTTTATGATTCGAAGATTGTGGAGGATTAGTGGCGGCGCAACCATTTCTGTGTGTCTTGTTCGATCGACTCTCGAGGAGGTTCACGCATTAGCTTGATTGTTAATCGTTATGAGTGCAGAGAGCAATCAAGGGAATTATAATTAATCCAAAAATTGGGTGTCATGGGAATAAATTACAGTTATTTCATATTTAGAATTCTATTGCAGTGTTCGTCAACAATGTTTGTGTTATGTTCGGAAGGAAAGATATTTTCAAAGACGTTTTCTTAAGGAGTGCTTTGAGGTCTGTTCGACAGAATGAAAGGTCTTTAGGAATAAATGGCATCAACTGAAGCATGTTCCTCGGTCTAACCTTCACCTTTCACCTCGTCCTGATCAGCCACGAGGTCCTGACGGTCTTCATAATATTCTTCTTCGCGACGAGACTCACCCACCTCCTGAAGCTAGGAATATGGAGATCGACAAGGAAAACGAAGCAAAAAAACTGAAGAATTCGGTGAAAACCCTGGTAGATGTTGTGAATCCCAGTTTCAATCCTAGAGGGAGATACCTGGTGATCTCCAAGAACTGCCCTAAGGATTTCGTAGCATCCCTCGCTTCTTCCCACATACTAAACGCGGTTTTCATGAACCTGGATACGAAAGAGATACTCACCTACATCCCTTGCGCGAAGAAAAACCTCAACGCTGTCGAAACAACTCTGGAACTCCTAGGGAGATGCGAGGACGTCCCCAAGAAGGATCTGTACCCTTCAAAAGTACCGAACTCTCGGAAGAACTCAACAGTTCGGATATCCTTCAAGTACAGCGACGCCTACGCCATGTGCGACGAGTGCCGAGAAAAAGGCGTCGATAAAGACATGATGAACATCGTGCTCGAACGCACCAACATCATCGGAAAATACCAGAAAACGAAGAACAAATCGGAGATCGGATTCTCCACCAGCTTCGAAGTATTCCTCGGGAACTACGCGCCCACCTACGACAGACCGCCGTACGGGGAGTTCTCCATGACGTACACGGAGGACGCCGCCGTGTGGTTGATACCGGCACCCCGCCAGACCCCCAGGTGGAAGTACTTCTTAGAAATATTCGAGGCGAATGTCTGGATAGACTGTTTCTCCACAGTCTGCGTCATCGCAATCACCTGGGGCTTCGCGAGGTCGATCATCCGCGACCTCCCCTTCCGCGAGTTCCTCACGGTGCCCATAGCGACCTTCCACATCTCCCTCGCCCAAACCTTCACCTTCCACTTCGTCCTGCTCAGCCACCGGGTCCTTGCGGTCTCCATAATCTTCCTCTCGTTGATGATGAACTTCTTCTTCGTGACGAGACTCACCTACCTCCTGAACGGTAGGAACATGGAGGCCGACATCGAGAGTCTGGACGACACCATGGACCAGAAATTGGTTATTGGGTGTCACCCGATCTTGGGGCCGATCTTCAACAACACGAAGAAACGAAGTGATCACCTGAAGGATCACTTCCTCCAGTGCGACCGGTCGCCGAAGTGCTTGCTGAGGGTGGCCTTCGAAAGGGACATGGCCATGTTCAGGACCATGAGGAGGGCTCGGTTCACGAAGGGTCTCGCGGACGTGCGAACGGGGAAGTGGTTGGTGAAGGAACTTCATCCGCCGATTCACGTGAAGCAAATCGCGGTTCATTTCCGGAAAGGCCTGCCGATGTTCGAACTCTTCAACAGGCAGATTTTTCGTCTGGTGGAATCAAGTTTTATGAAGAATATCATAGGGAAGTACGAGAAATCGTATGTGGTGGAAGATTTCTCCACGCCGACGAGGAGGTTGCAGCTGGAACACATGGTCGCGCCGGTTTTCCCCTGGTTTCTCGGTGTTGCATTGGCTGTTTCAGTTTTCTTTTGGAATTTTGGAAAAGCCTAAACTGTGCATCGATTGGAATTGAAAAAACTTCTCTGTTATTTCCACATCATCTTAACCAGTGATACACACTTCAACTCTAGAAATAGTTTTTCAAAAGTCAAGACTTTCATTGAAACTACATTTCTACGTTAAGCCCATTCATTCTGTCGAACAGACCTTAAAGTACTCCTTGAGAAAACGTCGTCAAAAATATCTTGTCTCATAAAACAATTGAAATATATATTGGCTGTCTATCTAAAGTTTCCAATTACAGTAATGTATCAAAAAGAGTAATAAAGCAAGCCAACAAGTCAATGCATGTGGTTCTTGTCAGGGAAGCCAGGAAATCTTTTCACGGACCTTCAGAGATTGGAAGCAGTTGCTCTTGGGGCAGACAGGTGGCGTGAGTGGAGAAATTTTCTCCGATCGCCGCTGCGTTTAGTCGTATGGGCAGTCTGTTCCACATATCGATTTCATCCTGCGCTAGCTTTACTGATCGAAACCGGTTCAAAGATGCAAAGGATGGGGTTACGTGGATTATTTGTTGGCTTGCTTTATTAGTTTATCTAGAACAATTTTTCTTGTTTCATTACTGTAATCATACAACAATTATTTGGCATAGCACAAGTTCCAAAACTATTTTAAGATTGTAATTAAATACACATATTTATGTTTACAGAATGTTCCAGTGACTTCACTGTCAAAAATTCATAATTAATTCGTTGGTGATTGACAGAGTCAAGTCTCGTCGTGACAAAAAAATCTTCTAAATTAACGCCGAGTTATTCGTCTTCTGTGAAATATCTTCGCGTATTCGTGCAAAACCGAGTCGTCTGATACCTTCACCGCCGCGTTTTATCGCAGTATTGTATCTTCTGAAAGTGATATTGAACAACTTTGAGTTTCCTCCCAGCTTCTCCAAAACTAGGTGACAACCCTGGAACTGTGCAGAAAGAAGGTTCATCCCCTGCTTCCTATCCTTTCAACCCTATTTCAGTATTAGCCCGTGGTGATTCTTCGAGATTCTGTCAGCATCCCCTTGGGTGCTTGCTTAAAGTGTTCAATTTCACAGCAAATTCACCTGAGGGTGGTCGCAAACAATTTTTGCTACCGTTCACCAAGAGTATTTGTCTTCAAGTGCTTTATGTTTTATGAAGATTTCATTATAATCTGTTTCGTGGCTGCCACGGCACAATTAAGACTTATCAAAGGACTCTTTTTCTTTCTTCAATTAGTCAAGGATCAAATGATGAACTCTTCTTGAAAGAAGATTCCTCAGATAATATATATCGATATTCCTGGTCGAGAGCGTCATGAAACTAGAGCTTCCATGAAATAATACTAAAGAGTAGTTCTAATGAAAGCCTTGAAAACATTCATAAACAGAAAGACTCTTGGAAACTTTTTCTAGAATTGGACACTGGTTCAACCTTCTTACTCTTGCAGAACCTAATAAAACTAAAATTGTGTCTTGGAGGGGAATCAAGATGATGTAGAAATACCAGAGAAGTTTATTCAATTCCAATCGAAGCACAGTTTAGACTTTCCCAAAATTTTAAAAGGACAATCGATACTTTTTCTACAAAGAAAACTGAAACAGCCAACGCAACACCGAGAAACCAGAGGAAAACCGGCGCGACCATGTGCTCCAGCTGCAACCTCCTCGTCGGCGTGGAGAAATCTTCCACCACATACGATTTCTCGTACTTCCCTATGATATTCTTCATAAAACCCGATTCCACCAGACGGAAAATCTGCCTGTTGAAGAGTTCGAACATCGGCAGGCCTTTCCGGAAATGAACCGCATTTTGCTTCACGTAAATCGGCGGATGAAGTTCCTTCACCAACCACTTCCCCGTTCGCACATCCGCGAGACCCTTCGTGAACCGAGCCCTTCTCATGGTCCTGCACATGACCATGTCCCTTTCGAAGGCCACCCTCAGCAAGCACTTCGGCGACCCGTCGCACTGGAGGAAGTGATCCTTCAGGTGATCACTTCGTTTCTTCGTGTTGTTGAAGATCGGCCCCAAGATCGGGTGACACCCTATAACCAATTTCTGGTCCATGGCGTCGTCCAGACTCTCGATGTCGGCCTCCATGTTCCTACCGTTCAGGAGGTAGGTGAGTCTCGTCGCGAAGAAGAAGTTCATCATTATCGAGAGGAAGATTATGGAGGCCGCCAGGACGCGGTGGCTGAGCAGGACGAAGTGGAAGGTGAAGGTTTGGGCGAGGGAGATGTGGAAGGTCGCTATGGGCACCGTGAGGAACTCGCGGAAGGAGAGGTCGTGGATGATCGACCTCGCGAAGCCCCAGGTGATTGCGATGACGCAGACTGTGGAGAAACAGGCTATCCAGACGTTCGCCTCGAATATTTCCAAGAAGTACTTCCACCTGGGGGTCTGACGTGGAGCTGGTATCAACCAGACGACTGCGTCCTCCGTGTACGTCATGGAGAACTCCCCGTACGACGGTCTGTCGTAGGTGGGCGCGTAGTTCCCGAGGAATACCTCGAAGTTTGTGGAGATGCCGATCTCCGATATGTTCTTCGTTTTTTGGTATTTTCCGATGATGTTCGTGCGTTCGAGCACGATGTCCATCATGTCGATGTCGATGCCTTTTTCCCGGCACTCGTCGCACATGGCGTAAGCGTCGCTATGCTTGAAGGATATCCGAACTGTTGAGTTCTTCCAAGAGTTCGGTACTTTCGAGGGGTACAGATCCGTCTTGGGGACGTCCTCGCATCTTCCTAGGAGTTCCAGGGTTGTTTTGACAGCGTTGAGGTTCTTTTCCGCGTATGGGAAGTATGTAAGTATTTTTTTCGTATCCGGGTTTAAGAAAACCACGTTTATTATATAGGAAGAAGCGAGGGAGGCTACGAAATCCCCAGTGAAGTTCTTGGAGATTACCAGGTATCTCCCTCGAGGATTGAAACCGTGATTCTCAACATCCACCAGGGTCTTCACCAAAATCTTCAGTTTTTCCGCGTCGTTTTCTTGTATGAGGTAGAAATCAGGTTGTTCGAGGAAAATCCTGGTAGATATTTCCCTCTCATAATTTGTTCGAATACTGGGAATGTTGAAGTTTCCGGAAAAACCGGTGACACTTACGAGGTCTTCGTTCGATGCGTAGGTTCGAAGTATGACGTTAATGCATTGCATGAGGCTGATTGTCTCGAGGGTCGTTGGTTTAATGGTGATGTTCATCGTTAACTGTCGGATATTGCTCTGTAGTTGTTGAAAATGATGGGACACGTTGGTTATGTTTGTTCTCCAGAGTGCTTTTTCACCTTTATGTATACCCTATGTTTTAATATGGGGGTTTCGAAATCGCTGCTATTAGGTGGGGAATTTTCGTATATACAGTGGGAATGTTAATTGGACTTCCAATCCACTGTTAAGGGAAATTTTTGGAAGTGCTGCGAAAATTTGAAAAAAAGAAACGTTGGAAGCTGTCTTAAGCACCACCTCGGATTTTGATGGTTTTTTCTTTTTAAACATTTCAGTGGCAGTTTGATTGGAAATAAACGGAAATTATAGCGGACCTACCTACATGATTCCGTATGAAACATATTAATATTTCATGGAAATCCATTTTTTTTGGCGCTTGTTTCTATAAACAAGAGCGTTATTATTTTTTCCCAAATGTCTGATTTTTCGAATTTTTATCCGAGAATAGTCTGAAAAGATTACAGATGGAAAATTTGGGTCAAATTCGCTTTTGTCCGACGGACATTGCGGGTTTTTTTTGTTTTTCAGACATATATTATAAACTGCAGTGACTCCATCTATTGACATTTATGAAAAATAAAATGACATTATTTTTCATATTGACAACAAAAGCTAAAAACTTGGTAAAGAGAAAAATAGTCAGTACTTCGGTAATTCCATCTATTGAAATTCATGAAGAACCAAATGGCAGTATTTCTCATACTGGCAGTATTTCTCATACTGAAGTAAGAACTAAAGGCCATTGTACAGAGAGAAATATTCAGTTTTTCTGATATATTCTTTATAATTCGGTGTTTCCATCTCTCGACATTTATTAAAAATAAAATGACATTATTCCTCAAACTGACAGTCAAAACTGAATGACGTTTTGGTACATACAAAATTATTTAGTTTAAACAATATATTTCATATATTTTGGTGATTCTATCTATTGACATTTATAAAAATAAAACGAAAGTATTAATCATACTGACAGTGAAAACTGAAGGCCGTCTTGGTGCATAGAAAAAATTTTGTTTTTCTGATATATTTCATATACTTCGGTGATTCCACCTATTGACATTTATAAAAAGTGAAATGACAGTATTTCTTAACTGTACTGACAGTAAAAACTAAAAGCCATATTGGTACAGAGAAAAATATTCAGTTTGTCTGATATATTTTATATACTTCGGTGAATCCATCGATCGATATTTATAAAAAATGAAATGACAATATATCTCATGCTGACAGTGAGAACTAAAGGACGTTTTGGCACAGAGAAAATTATTTTGTTTTTCTGATATATTTCATATACTTCGGTAATTCCATCTATCAACATTTATAAAAATAAAATGACAATATTTCTGATACTGACAGTGGAAACTAAAGACCGTTTCGGTATAGAGAAAATTACATATTTAGTTTTTCTGATATATTTAATAAATTTCGGTGATTCCATCTACTGACATTCATAAAAATGAAATGACAGTATTTCTTATACTGACAGTGAAAACTAAAGCCATTTTGGTACAGAGAAAAATATTAAGTTTTTCTTATATATTTTATTTACTTCGGTAATTCAATCTATCAACATTTATAAAAATAAAACGACAATATTTCTGATACTGACTGTGAAAACAGAAGGCCTATTTGGTACAGAGAAAAATATTAAGTTTTACTAATATATTTCATATACTTCGGTAATTCCATCTATCAACATTTATAAAAATAAAATGACAATATTTCTGATACTGACAGTAGAAACTAAAGACCGTTTCGGTATAGAGAAAATTACATATTTAGTTTTTCTGATATATTTAATGAATTTCGGTGATTCCATCTATTGACATTTATAAAAATGAAATGACAGTATTTCTTATACTGACAGTGAAAACTAAAGTCATTTTGATACAGAGAAAAATATTAAGTTTTTCTTATATACTTTATTTACCTCGGTAATTCAATCTATCAACATTCATAAAAATAAAATGACAATATTTCTGATTCTGACTGAAAACAGAAGGCCCTTTTGATACAGAGAGAAATATTAAGTTTTACTAATATATTTCATATACTTCGGTAATTCCATCTATCAACATTTATAAAAATAAAATGACAATATTTCTGATACTGACAGTGGAAACTAAAGACCGTTTCGGTATAGAGAAAATTACATATTTAGTTTTTCTGATATATTTAATAAATTTCGGTAATTCAATCTATCAACATTTATAAAAATAAAACGACAATATTTCTGATACTGACTGTGAAAACTAAAGCCATTTTGATACAGAGAAAAATATTAAGTTTTACTAATATATTTCATATACTTCGGTAATTCCATCTATCAACATTTATAAAAATAAAATGACAATATTTCTGATACTGACAGTGGAAACTAAAGACCGTTTCGGTATAGAGAAAATTACATATTTAGTTTTTCTGATATATTTAATAAATTTCGGTGATTCCATCTACTGACATTCATAAAAATGAAATGACAGTATTTCTTATACTGACAGTGAAAACTAAAGCCATTTTGGTACAGAGAAAAATATCAAGTTTTTCTTATATATTTTATTTACTTCGGTAATTCAATCTATCAACATTTATAAAAATAAAACGACAATATTTCTGATACTGACTGTGAAAACAGAAGGCCCTTTTGGTACAGAGAAAAATATTAAGTTTTACTAATATATTTCATATACTTCGGTAATTCCATCTATCAACATTTATAAAAATAAAATGACAACATTTCTGATACTGACAGTGGAAACTAAAGACCGTTTCGGTATAGAGAAAATTACATATTTAGTTTTTCTGATATATTTAATATTTAGGTGATTCCATCTATTGACATTTATAAAAATGAAATGACAGTATTTCTTATACTGACTGTGAAAACTGAAGCCATTTTGGTACAGGGAAAAATATTAGGTTTTTCTTTTATATTTTATTTACTTCGGTAATTCAATCTATCAACATTTATAAAAATAAAATGACCGTTTCGGTAAAGATAAAATTACACATTTACAGTTTTTCTGATATATTTCATATTTTCCGGTGATTCCGGTGCCATTTTGCTACAGAGAACAATATTCAGTTTTTCTGATATATTTTACTTCAATTCGTACGTATTTCAATGCAATTTTCCAGAACTCTCATTGCCTCAACTATAGAATTTTTCTGAAGTTAAGATGGTACCATTCGATTTTTATTTCAAAAATGCTTCTATCAACGCAAATAACAGAGGTTTTGAAATTTAGAGCGTTAAATTCACATCGACCATCAAGAAATGTCATCGCTCGCTTTGAAATTATGAGGGATTATTAACTAGAAAATATGAATAGGTGCAAACAGCTCGTAATGGCCGTATTGAGAATCCAAAAAAAATCAGCTGAAATGTGAAGATATTTCATGTTTTCAATTAGTTATTATGGAGGATAGAATTTTGTCCTTCATCTGATGTTATGAAGAAAAATATAGGTATCGACAATTGATTAAGTTTTTTTATAATTTTTTTTTATTTGTTAACTTCGATTAGGTAATTTCATCATTTTTCAGTGTCTGGTTGTGATTACAGTTCCCAAAATCTGGGATTCGTCAATGTTAGGGGTTTGAAATTTGGAAGAAAGGATCTAAATTTCGGAACTCACGAACTGTTGGGAGTATAGAATATCATACCAACATACATTTAAAATTTCCCCATTCCTTGTTGGGTACCTTTTCCGCAATGGTTTTTCTTCAAGTTTTATACCATGATTTTCCGCCTTCAAAACGCACGGATCGTATACTTCAGCTGAAAGGGAAGCAGTTTTTGTACTAATTCGATCTTATGTTTTCATGGGAATGCTCTGGATTACCGACGGCGGCGGAAATCTAGATTGCGCAGAAAAATTATGAAAATTTTTTACAAATATCCTCCAAAGATCCCAAAAGTTAATTGTTAGGAATACTACACCAAAAAAATGTTATTTATTGGTGCAACATGTCGCTTTGTGGCGTTGGGACGATAACGGCAAGCAAGAGCAAGACCGTCGGCTTGTTCGACGGATCACTTTCAATTTTTACTAAGATAGTAAACTAGATAGAAACGACCATAAAGAATAGTCTATACTTGAAACGAAAGAAAAAGCACAGGAATTGGTAGCAAAAAACGCCATGAACTCCTACTTTAGATCACCTAAAAGTTCTACATAAGACTCACCGTCAAGTGTCGCCGATGGTCGATAAAAACGTTCCTGGTCAATACGACACCATCAGTTTGTCACTTAAACCCATTCGAACGGTAAATCACTTGGTGGACCCGAATCGCGCGCGTCCGACAAAAATCCTATATCAATTATATCGGCCGTTATGAATATTAAACTATCGTTGACAAAAAGCTGTCGGCGGTATTTGCACCTCCACTAACTAACCCGCGTAATGAAGTTCGCTGAAAGACTGGCCGTGCCGTTTTTCACACTTGCTGTCAGCGATCACCATGACAGTTTCCGTGCTTTTTTGGCAACCCCCCTCCCCATCTTAGCCGGTTCGACTTAAGCCGGATGGGCGGAGCCGTGGGTGGTTTGCCGGGAGATGTACAGTCAAGATTGGAGATCGGGATGCCGGCCGCGAGAAACGGTGGGGTGAATAATGTGGGGCCAAGAATCGTTCCTTGTAGAATGTAGGTAGTACTCTAGCTTCGATAATGCATATCTGAAGTAATCAATTTTCAAGACCAGAAAATCTACGGCTCAACTTGATTCAAGTGACGTGATGACGTTTCTTGACGGTTGGCGAGAATAGGTATAACATTTTCATGACACTGGTTCATGATTTTGGACAATGCATCTCGATTGACTAAATTTTTTTCAAAGGTCGATACTTCCACATTCCCAAGGAATAACTCCAAACTTTGGCAATGCGAAAAGGTAACAGAAGCTGATGTTACAAGAAGATGTCACGTTATGGGTTATTCAACTTGATATTATCTTTGTGTTGACCCCCTTCGTTACGAAAGGCATCAACCTGAATGAGCAATAAAATCCTAATCTCAGGGTTCCTGACACAATTAATAACTCCCTTCAGGTTTTACAACCATAATAAAAATTCAAATCTATACTCCGTTTAAGAACTATTGACATCTCGGTTGGCTGTGAATTTAAGTTGGTAATAGGCTATTCAGTAATATTTTGGGTTGCTGAATTCAGGTTGGTATAGGAATAACACTAAAATTACCCATAGAAATCTTGCTTTGATGATTTTATCGAAGATATTGGTGAATATGTAATTATAAAAATTTGCTCTGAATTGGAGTATTTTTTGTCTTATGCTATTAAAATGGCTGGAATTGACCAGGATACGTCGCGCCTAGCAAGAGAACGCCAGGCAGTTTGTCGTTGTTACTTCCAGTTTTTCAAAGATTCGGCATATTTCCGCTAGTGTTTCAAGTAAACTGTTATTCACAGACTCAAAGTGTATTCTGATTGATCAATGTCTCTTAAATTTTCAGATTTCACCAAGCCCTGTCCGTAGAATATTAGCATGTTATTACAGCCTGGAATTAGCAGTGGAAGAAAACCTGTGCGATACGATTATTCCTTCAAAGAAACATTGAATGACTTTGTTTTTGCTAGAATTAAAAACAATGAATATATCAGTTCAGATATCCTTTTCGAACTGGCCAAAGAGCACCTAGATTTCAATTGATCGAAGTCAACATTATATCATATCATAAAAAAATTGATACAAATACAAAAAAGTTGATTGAAGGAAAATTCTTACTGATAAACAAGAAAATATAATAAAGATAGTACGATATTGTGATAAATACCGAGGATACATGGAACAAAACGTAAAATTCATTTATCTAGATGAATTTGGATATTAGAAAACGGTATTCAAATTCGTCAGACACTAGAAAATAATCCAAAAGGTATGCCGAGTATATTCAAGGGTAAAGGCAGAAGGTGAACTATTTTGAATGCTGGAAAAATTGATGGATTTTAACCTGGATGTGATCCGATTCTTGACAGTGGTATTAATGATAAGGATTACTATGAATGGTGAATTATTTCATAAATGGGTTATTGAAAAATTGAAACCTTCCCTGCAAAAGGATGCCCATCAATAGGATTATGTCAGCTTATTCAATAAACACATCCAAATCACTACACTACGTGGAAACAAAGTTTTCAATATTTTTATCTTTGCTCTTGTATCATTCATAGATATTTTAAGTTTATTTATTATACTTATACTGTATGGTACCTTGTTCACATTCCCTCTGCTAATACACATGCTATATTGCTCCCAATTCAAAAGTTTACTGAATAATCGTAAAATTGCTAATCAATTATAATATTTTCAATAATTCATGGACAGTTTTAATGAATGAAAATAAAAATTGACTTTCTTGAAGTATTCAACACCGAGCAATAAATAATTCACAAATTGGTTCATATATTGATAGTTCGGTACAAATTTCATGTCAAAACTCTTCATGTACTACATAGATTCTTAATTTTTGTTTCTCTCTTATTTCTTAATACATTATAACGTTCTTTCCAATCCATTCTTTTGGCCCTGTGCTTGCGAAGTATCCAAAAATTTTTTTCTGTTGCACCACTAGCTACCTGCTGGAATTCCATTAATTATCCTTCTTGAATCCTGACATAAAATGGTACTCTTATAGTTATATGGTTAGAATTTTGCAAGATTTCCAATACCAATAAATATTGCATGGTCCTGAGTGAAAATAAATATTTATTTGAATGCTCTTCAATTTTTCATGGTTGACTTTTATATGAACGATAAGTTCAGATAATTTCATATGAAAGCATTCCACGATATTTTTGAATTCCCATGTTTAAACTGCAATCGAAATATTCCGGCTTAATTATTCGATAATTCGTATACTCAACACTTTTCTAGGTTATATTTATGTTTTATTTCTATGATGAAATTTAGTTACTTTTTGTAACCAGAAATAAAGCCTTGACTGGACGTTCATGGCCTGTTTCGATGTCAATAATTCTTAAATGGACTATACAATTGTTTACAACAAGTTGAGATCGACCTCTGAACAAATTAATTTATACAATGGTGGTGTTACTTAGCTTAATCATTTCTCCCGGATCTTTAGGGGTATTTCCTCCATAAAATATCGTCTTTCAATGCTTAAAATATGTCCAGCTCCAAGGGTGTGAAACAACCAGAACCAGTGATTTGCAGATACGGTACAGTTTTCCAACAATCCAATTCCAGGTAAATAAATGTCTCCCTCTCGGAAATATTCAATGGTTGGAAGTCTTGAGGAATCGGTGCTAAATGTCCCAATCTCAGAGGAAGAGCTTTCTGAACCCAGGGGAAGAACTTTTCTAATAACAGGGGAAGAGCTGTGAATTGTTTAAAATTCATCAGAGGAAGTTACAGTTTCCCAAGCACTCCTTCAGGTCTAAATACGTCATTAAAGGAACCAAAATTTACAGAAAAGATAAATTGTAACCTGAAGGAAGCCTTGAAATAATGAAAATACAACTATTAGGCAAAGAAAATGCAAAATATAAGATAGATACTTGAGGAAAGCCATAGATCTAACCCAAAAGAAAATGTGCACAAGAATATATACCGGTCTCTGTGAATTATTCCAGAAATAGTATATTGTATAATTAGTGGGAAAAGCATAATATTCCCAAACGACTGTGATAATTACCAGACGAGGAGCGTAGCGACGAGTCTGGTAACACAGGAGTTTGGGAATATGCTTTTCCCACGAATTATACATACTATTCTTTCTTCGATCGTTGATTTACATTTAAAGAATTTATTAAAAAATATTTCATTCAAGATGTAATCAAGTAAGTTTAAATAGGTTTCTCTATGTTCATATTGAAATATAGAAGTGGTAACCATGAAAATTACCTTTTTATGACAAAAGTAAAATAATTTTCAAGCCGGTTTTCTTTGATTCGATGTGTTCTATAAGGAATTAAAAAATAATAAGTAAACATGAACACTGATAGTGATTATTTGTTACCTTGCACGCCTCCTGAACTAGTAGAAGCCACGAACGCGGCTTCACTTAATTTTCTTCTGACGAAATCCAGAGAGAAGTATGAACTTGCTCACCAACGCTTCATGGATTTTTGCAGAAAAATTAGAAACGCACTGCCGTGAAGGCAGGAGCTTTTAAGCGCTCGTACATGCACCTTGTGGGTAGATTCGCATTTTCCAGTTTTAGAAATCAATTGAAGGAATTTTCGACAGCTGTCAAAAAAATTCTGAAACTTAGGCGAAACTCCAGACTTCATGTCAGTGCTTCAGCTGACCAATTTTTTTTCGATAACTCACTAGAATTTTCTACGGTATCTATGGTCTTGGTGAGGCGATCTGGACAAAATGCAAATACATTATTCCTCAGTTATGTGCAAAATTTCATTCCAATCCAATCAGTAGTTTCGAAACTATCAGAAAAAAAATATTTTGAAGGGCCATATTTATTTAACCCCTAGTATAATTTTGCTCATTGATGAACGTGACCGCGATATTCGCAATCCAAACCCACCCTGAAAATTTCAAGTTCCTAGGCCTTTCCGTTGAAAAGTTACAATTTTCTATGGTTTCTGTGGTTCTGGTTATGCGATCTGGACAAAATATTGCTTTAATATATCATTCTCGACATTCTCGATTGAAATACAAAATTTCATCTTCATTTCACATGTAGCTTGAACACCTCATTCTCCATTCGAGTGCAAAATTTCATCTCGATCAAATCTGTAGTTTTCAAGTAATCAGGGAAACAAAACTTTGAACGGCCATATTTACGGAACCCCTGGTGGAATTTGGCCCATTAACGAACTTAACCGAGGCATTCGGGAAATGAACACACACTGAAAATTTCAAATCTCTAGGTTGTTCCGTTCGAGAGTTATCGTGCTTACGGCCGGACGGACGGACGGACAGACTCGAATTTTCCGACGGATTCGTCATCAGTGAGTCGAACATAGTCGATTGAGAGCTTTTTTTCGTCTATGTGGTGCTGAGTCCTCAAGATATTTTTCCATCAAAATTCTAGAAATAGTATCCCTGTTGAGATAATGAGGAAATTTCGAATTTTCATAACCCTCAACGTTATAACCGCTCAAAATATTCACAGTTACAGATAATATTATCACCTTCATCAATGTCTATCACAGAGAACTTCATCGAAATATATTTAATTTCTGTGACTTTTCAGTACTGGGGGGGCACTGGGATCGATTGCCCCTCCTCTCGAGGAAAATATCATTGAAACCATTTATCCACTCGGTAAACGCCGTAAGGCCGCTTATAATTTTCGCTCAACTCGGTTCGTGTCCAGAAACTTTTACAGAGGACTGTACAGGCGGTCCAAAAATAAAACCCGCCTTTATCCCGGGCGTCTTTCAGCCAGTGGCACGCTGCCTCTTCCGACTCGAATAAATCAAGTCGCCTATACAAACAGTCTTGAATTCACAACGTTGTTTCAATAAATTTCCTTCATAGCTCCCCGGTCTGGAACATCAAAAGATGTTAAGTTTATTAGGGCGACCTTATTTATTGAATGAACTCTTTTTCCACATGTTCGGCTTTTTTCCGGGACTTAATTAATGGTCTGGGATTCATCAGACTGGTCCCTGTTTTGTTTTGTACGGGATCAGGAAAGACGTTGAGAAAATTTTGATCGAGAGCAGAATTATGGGTAAAGTTTGTTCATAATTTTTTATTAGGCTTTTATGTGTAAAATGTTTTTTTATTCTTTTATATATTAAAATAGTACAAACATTCATTTTATAGATTTTTTATATGGCTCCAATGTGGAAAATGTTTTTTTCTTCTTTTATATATTATAATAGTACAAACAGTGATTTTATAGATTTTTTATTTGGCTCTTATGGGGAAAATGTTTTTTCTCCTTTTATATATTAGAATAGTACAAACATTCATTTTATAGATTTTTTATTTGGCTCTAATATGGAAAATGTTTTTTTCTTCTTTATTATATATTAAAATAGTACAAACATTCATTTCATGGATTTTTTTTGGCTCTAATGTGGAAAATGTTTTTTTCTTCTTTAATATATTATAATAGTACAAACAGTCATTTTATAGATTTTTTATTCGGCTCTTATGGGGAAAATGTTTTTCATTCTTTTTATATATTAAAATAGTACAAACATTCATTTTATAGATTTTTTATTTGGCTCTAATATGGAAAATGTTTTTTTCTTCTTTATATATTAAAATATTACAAACATTCATTTCATAGATTTTTTTTTGGCTCTAATGTGGAAAATATTTTTTCTTCTTTTATATATTAAAATAGAACAAACATTCATTTCATAAATTTTTTATTTGGCTCTAATGTGGAATAGTATATTAAAGTATAAGTGGAAGAACTGTCACCAGGAACACTCAAATCGAGTAACATGATAGATTTCCTTGGCTTTGAAATTTGTCGTTTCAATGATATTTTTCTCAAGTAAATGGCCAAGGGAGGGCAGACCTCTCTCCGCCCCCCTTCTCTTCGTTAATGTTGTTTTTTTCAGTTCTACTACCAAATTGAAATCATGCGTCTGATTGTTCCTGTTTTTGTAACAACATCCACTAATAAGCTGCTTTAACCTTTTCGCATTGCCAAAAGTTGAAGTTATTCCTTGCGCAATAAATAAAGCTTCTCGCCTCGAAGATATTCGAGCGTGTTGACAGTTGGAAATGTGGAAGTATCGACCTTTAAAAAAAAATACGTCAATCGAGATGCGTTGTCCAAAATCATAAACCAGTGTTGGAAATGTTTCAGAGAATTTCATTCGGAACTTCAGTATTGGTTTTTTTATACACCTGTGCAACATGACAAGGGATCTAACCTACATCTGTCGAACATGACAGATGTGGTACATTCGATCTACTGTGTGACAGATATGACAGATGCGGTGCATCAGATCTACTGTGTGGCAAGAATGTCGTTTGTCGTTTCATGTGGCACCGAACCTGGAAATAATCATTATAAATATAATTCATAATGATGCAAATTCTTCTCCTAATCACTGTTGCAGTCAGGTGGATGTTGATGTGATCTTAATTGCATCTTTCATACAACAAAACCTGTTCCATTCGACGGATCAAGTGTAGGTACCTATTCTGATTCATCATCAATAATTGAGCGTTATCGTCTGTAGGTTCTTATCGAATGGGATAAGTTCTATTTTTCCAATTTCAAAGTTCTAGTTCGTATCGGAGCATTGTAGTGAAAGTCTGTTCAAATATTGAATTTCGTCACCTTATAGTGTTCCTGCTATCGATCGTTATTGTTCTGGAGCGATAGAGTAGTTTACACCTGCTGTAGTGAAATTGAAGGAAAAAAAAAGTTTTTCTTCGGGAAAAATCGCCAGTTTTTTGGATGAAAACAGGATATTTTTTTTTATTTGGCGTTGGAAGGTGAGTGAAATACAGGAAATTATTAATCAATTTTTCAATTGAATTGAATTTTTTGAGAAACTGCGAAAACTGGGCTGATTTTTCCGCATACGAAAAAAATTGTGAAACTGGGAAAAATTAACGAATGTTTAATCATTTTGATTTCACACGAGGTGATCTTGTAGCGAGACAATCGAACCAAAGATTATGAAACGAACCACAGATTCTGTGAAAAACAAACCGTCCGTCCGTTCGACGAATAATGTCATTCCATTTTTATAAACCTCAAGATATGGAATCACGGACATTTAATTCATTTATTTCTGTGATTTATCGTTTATTTACATATTTTGGCATCTTTGTATTACTCAAAAATGTTTTTTTGCGAATAAACATCATTATTATTATAAAAAAATTTAATCCAGACCAGAAAAACTCAATTTTCTCTTCGCGTGGAATAGCTGTAAAGCTGAATTTTCATATAATTCATTTTGTCTTGTACAAAATTTCAGCAGAATATGACGAATAGTTTCTGACACCGAAAAAAAAATTATTCTCTTACTGATCCTAAAGAAATTTCCACGAATTATTGAGCAAAAATAATTTCGATGGCTATATCCACATTACCCTTCGACGAATTTCGCCTATTAACGAACTCAACAGGCGCGTTCAGACCTCGAACGTACCCTGAAATTTTCAAAACTCTAAGCCTCCCTTTTCGACAGTTATCGTGTTTACGGACGGCCGGACGGACATAATTGAATTTGACCTTGAATTCTTCATGTGTTCTTTCTTTATTGCCCGTGGCTACTTCAATTAGTCGAAGTCAAATAAACCCACACCCTTAGGTAAACACTGATTAAAAATCAGTCGATCGACTTCGTTCTATTTATTTTCGGGCCAGATAATGGATGGAAATTAAATCACTGATTGCTAATCAACAGATCATCTTCAATTATTATCGCTATCCGAATTATGATAAGGCACAATTTGTCCCGCATTGCATCACAAGGCATGAGTTATATAAAAATTCATATTTGGTGCAGTTCCACGTGAAAAGATAATTGAGTTTTTCTGAGAAATTTGATATATTCTGTGAATCCATCTCTTGAAATGTATAAAAATAAAAAGACATTATTTTGTTCACAGAATCAGTGGTTTGTTTCATGATCTTTGGTTCGATAGTCTCGCTACAGTAGTCTCGAATTTCTTGTCTTTAATTGAGAATTCATGAATTAATTTCTGGGATTATTGGAAGTAATAAGTCGAAAGTAGGGAAAATTCTTTTTCCCAAATCTCTTATTTATTAAGCTATCAAAGTCAATCATCAAAATGTCTCATCCAAAATGAATATGAGCCTCTGTTTGAAATCATGACCACGTAAATAAACGATAAGTAGGTAGATATGTGTGATTTTCCAGTAACTCATAGACTATGATGGGACATAATGTTGACTTTCACTATCGGCATTCGGTAATTGAATAATTATAAGATAGTATTCGGAATGCATTTTTGTTGGACCTCCCAAAAATTCCGGAAAGACAAAGGTTGTTTGATGTGTGTGGTCCTCAATTGAAAATCCCAACTAGGATTTTTTTGGGGGAAATTATTGAAATTTTCTCAAGAAATTTTTCGTGAATGTATGTATTTTGAAAAAATACGAAAAAGAATCTTTTTTTCATTCAAGAACTTTTCGATTCCATGCAATTCCATGAATTTATTCAAATATGAGCCAACAGATTTTTTTTGAAATTTTTATTGAACTGAGGGCATTTTTTTTCTCAGCAGTTACGAAAAAATCAGGAAATCAAAAGGTTTTGATAGGAAACGAAGATTCTTTTCCATTATTTCTAAACTACCAGTAGCGCACCACGAAGAAGTTCTGAGGGAAAAAGGCCAAATAAAAAATATCACCCTGTAGGTTTTCATTGAATTGACATTTCAAAGGGTGTAATATTTCTGCCAAATTTCAGCTACATTACTTGAGATGTGCTATGATGAAAAAATTTTGAACTTCGTGGTCCGTATTTTTGAGAAATTTTCTCAGAAAAATTCAATATAAAAAGAAATTCATGCAGGCTTTTCATCAGTTGAGTTACCCACATTAACCAAGTCATCAGAAATTTTGTTCTCGCAAGAAATAAAAAACCTTGATATTACAAAAGCATGTTTTTTTTTAAGTAATGTTGCCCTTTTCCCTCCAGGACTTTTGAGTGGTGCGCCAATGGTATTTTGGAAAATACGAAAAAACCTTTCTCTTTTCAGAAACTCTTCAATTTCATGCAACTCCATGAATTTATTCAAACATTTTTTTGAAAATTTTGACTTTCCTGACGACATTTTTTTCCAACAGATTCAAAAAAATTCAGTGATTCAAAAAGTTTCATACTAAAAAAAATCGCGAATAATTCATGCAGGCTCTTCATTAGTTGAGTTATCCACATGAATCAAGTCATCAGAAATTTTGTTCTCGCAAAAAATAAAAAAAAACCTTGAGATTACCATAGCATGGTTTTTTTTGGAGTGAAGTTGCCTTTTTCCCTCCAGGACTTTTAAGTGGTAATTTGAAAAATACGAAGAAGAATCTTTGGTCCATTCAAAAACTTTTCGATTTCATGCAATTCCATGGATTTATTCAAATTGGAACTCACAACATTTTCTTGAAAATTTTGATTTTCCTTCGACTTTTTTTTCCCAACAAATAAAAAAAATGTCAGTTAATCGAAAAGTTCTCAAATGAAACGCAAAACCTCTTTCAAATTCCCTAAACGCCAGTGGAGCACTACAAAAAAGTTTTTTTGTTTGTTTATAAAAAAAGAAACATAAAAAATATCACCCTGTATATTTTCATTCAATTGATATGTCATCCGATATAAACCTCAATGTGTAATATTTCTGTCAAGTTTCGGCTGAATATCTTCGGATGTACCATGATGAAAAAAATTCTAACTCTATCACCCTGTATCTCAAAAATGAAGCCTTTGCAAACACTCTTATTCTCAACACTATTCAGGTTATCATTTCTCTCAATTTGCCCCTCCAATTCATCGAACATCCTGTAAAATCATTATGTTGTCAAAAAGTCAAGTTCAAAAATTCACTCATTTTGGGTCAATGAGTATATTAAAGTACGGTTGATTATTTATTAACGACCAAAATTTATGTGAGGATGCTTGTTTAATTCAGCAGTGTGGAAGTTGATACAGTAATTAACAGAGTTGGGAGAATTCCTCAATTTATTCAATTCAGTTCACTGAAACAACCGAAACACCTAAGAGTGTGTAGAAAAATCGATGTAAGTGGAATTGAAAATTGTGGATTTTATAAATTTTCGATACAGTCTACATATTTTGAATTTGTGAAAATCCCCAGAAGATTCAAATATCTTAATTTTCTTTATAATGTACCGAATTACTCGAGTACCAATTCGCGCATCCACCAAATAAAAAAAAATATTCCTTAATTTTTCCAGGGTAGCCCTAAACCATGACTGATTTCTTGAAGCCCTTTTTGGCCTTACGTTCGAGCGTGAAACTCAGGACCTCCGCGCAGCTCATCAAACACATACAGATCGACAATCTAATATTCAGGCTCCACTACAGACACACCGCAATATTGCTCTTCTTATGTTCGGTATTGGTCACGTCCAGACAGTACATCGGGGAACACATCAAATGCATAGTCGGGGGCAGACTCAACCCCAAAGTTGTCGGTTCGTATTGTTTCTTCACCTCGACATTCACTCTGGTAAGTGTTCGGCAACGTCGCACGAAGGCCGATTCTGTTAAATGCGGATTTCTTTCAGGTGGAGTACGTAGATCAAGACCTCGTGGATAACGGTACTCTACCGCATCTAGGGGTCGGTCCTTACGCCGTGGAGTCGCGTTCGACGGCTATCCACCATGCTTACTACCAGTGGGTGCCGTTCATGTTGTTCGCCCAAGCCACGATGTTCATCTTGACGCATTTGTTGTGGAAAAAATGGGAAGGTGAGTGGTTGAATCCGGTCAATATGGCGGATGCGCTACCTAAATTATCCTTTTTCAGGGGGGAGATTGAAGGCACTCTTGATTGGGATACAAAATGCCTCGTACGCTTTCGCAGAGAAGGAAATGAAAGGTGGCGGAGGCTCGATTCCTACCATCGAGAAAAAGTAAGCATCTTCTCCAAATGAAAAATTTAATCTACTGTACTGTATTTATTGGTACTTTTGTGCGGTGAAACTATTATCGACATTACAGTTTTCTATTGAAAACTGCAAAGAATTAGAACCATACCTTAAATGAGTTTGTCCACGACCATTGAATAATATATATGTATTCCTAATGCTTCTGATGAAGGAAAATGACAGTCATTAATCAAGCCCGTGGATAATAGGCGTGTATAATGAATATTATTCACTCCATGCATAGAAAATCTGACCATCGATTTGCTGGTTTTTTCATTCAATCTGACAGATTGAAAAGTATCAGAGACGTTCAAATTGTGCGGCAATTTTATTAAAAATTATAAATACTTAATCGAAAATAAGTAGATTATGCAGATCGAAAGTGTTGATGAATTGGTCAGTACTCCACCAGAAATCAGAGATGCTGCAAAATTCACTGAAATGGAACTTCTTCCGGAGAAATCACAGAATCTATACCTCTCAGTATTCAATAATTTTATGGTTGGAGAGCGGAAAATAAAATTGGATCATTATCGGAGTCAGTTTTACTTGTATATTTCTCAAAATTATCAGCGAAATACAAATCTTCAACATTATGGTCACATTATTCCATGCTCAAGAGCACGCTTGTCAAATATGAAGGAATCGATATCGAAAAATATAAAAGACTGCGTTCACTTCTGAAAAGGAAATCAGAAGGCTTTCAACCGAAAAAAGCTAGAGTTTTTTCTGCGGAAGAAATAAAAAAAGTTCTTTCTGAAACTTGTGATGAAAAATATCTTGCAATGAAGGTAAAAAATAGTAACATGAGATAAATGAGTAAAATCGGAATCAAGTTTTGACGTTTCTCGTAATCTTGACAATTTCCAGCAATCACAGAAAATGAAGTTGACAACTCTATTTTAGGTATGTTGAAAATGCAGAATTATTCCAATTTTACCATTGAAGTCGTGGACAAAGTATTGTATTTAACTCGCATATAATTGCTATTATTCACTTGGGTGATTTGCGACACTCGCCTGCGGCTCGTGTCGCAAACTTCACTCTCGTGAATAATAGCAGTCATTATATGCTCATTGAATAATATACTATTTATTTGACGTGAAAATATTACTCTAGGTAATCTTTGGCCAAGATCGAGATTGTATAGTGGTTTAAGGACTCTACGTAGTGTTTGCAACACAAATTACGCTTGATTCAATAGAAGAGATTGACGGGAAAATAGGAACTTCAAAACACATATTTTTAGCACCCAAAATAGGTAATTAACAAGTTTATTGGTGCTGTTGGGAACAGTTCCCCAACTTCAGGTCCGATAATAAGAATCGGGAAAGACCTGCGAGAAAACCCGTTCTGTACAATGAATAGCAATAGGTCGACTGTAAAACTCAAAATCCAGAGGCCTCTCTCTCCTTATCTCTTTCAAATACCGTTAATCCACAAGTAAAGGATATTCATAAATAGCAAACGGTGGACTGGTGAGAATTCTCTCATATGATGTTCAAAGATAATTGAGTAAATTAAATGCTGCACTTATGACTCCTTTACCTTAATAGGTGATGATGTGAGAAACCTGTGAGGTATTCTTCTCAGGGATACAACTATCATTAGACGATCGATGATCTCCCACGATGCAAGGAGGGGGGAATGCGACCAGTCTCCTTGTTGATATACAGGATGTTCCTAAATTGGAGGTACAAACAAAGAGGGGTGATTACTTGGACGATATCATAGTATCTGTATTTCTGAAGCAATTTAGATGAAATTTGGAAAATATATTACTCTTCAAGGTTGCCATCGTATGACATGTGAATTTTCCGTGGAAATATACAGGATGGTATTTTTTCTGGAGTTATGTTGCCCTTTTAATGAGTGAAGAGTGGATCTCGAGTTCTCAAACAGATGAGGCTCTATTCCATGATACAGTTGCTCACTGATAATTGAAGATGATGAACATAATGATGACACTGAAGCTGCTTATGAATATCCTTAATATTAGCTGAAAACTACAACGATTACATATAGTATATGTATAGTATAGTCATTCGACAAGTATTATTTAAAGAATATTGCATTACCCAGATATGATTAGAAAAGGTGGTGATTAAACAATCGTTAATACAAGAAGTTTTCGTGGGAAGCACTTGATTTAATACACATGATCAGTTAGAATCATTAAATAATATTGAATAGACTTGATGATTAAGTATGAAACATGGCAGCAAATTAACATAGTAAAATACGTTATCCTATTAATTGCAATAGTTCCTCAGTTAGGAACATCAACTTACGTTGAATAGAAATAACTCGCTACAAAAGCAAATAAGAGCCTTGTGGATCAAGAGTAATTACATGAAATAACGCATTGAATAAGTAATGAAACAGCTGAATAAGAGCGTAGAAAATCAGAAGAAGCATGTATATAAGTAATGATAAAGTAGTAACTGAATATGATGAAACTCACGTGTTAACTGAAGTATCTCTTCTACCCTTGAGGGTTTAAGATCAACCAACTCACAAACCAAACCTGTTTTACCTTTGAAAAGATAAGATATCAGATAACCATCAGACTATCGAACTTAAAAGCCAGAGCTAAGAGTGCTCCAAACTTCGAGGTTAGGACCGCTTTCTCATTTTTGAGCGCTCGTACTACTTACACGAGGGCTATATCATTTCGTCACGATGTCTGTATTTTTCGAATTTTGAGCCGAAATGGTCTCCGTCGACTATGTTCGACTCACTGATGACGAATCCGTCAGAAAATTCGAGTCTGTCCGGCCGGCCGTAAGCACGATAACTCTTGAACGGAACAACCTAGAGACTTGAAATTTTCAGTGTGAGTTCAGTTCCCGAATGGCTCGGTTAAGTTCGTTAATGGGCCAAATTCCACCAGGGGTTCCGTAAATATGGCCGTTCAAAGTTTTGTTTCCCTGATTACTTGAAAACTACAGATTTGATCGAGATGAAATTTTGCACTCGAATGGAAAATGAGGTGTTCAAGCTACATGTGGAATTTTGTCCAGATCGCATTACCAGAACCATAGAAACCATAGAAAATTGTAACTTTTGAACGGAAACGCCTAGGGACTTGAAATTTTCAGCATAGGTGTGGATCTTGAATGTCGTGATCACGTTCATCTATGAGTAACATTATACAAGGGGTTCCGTAAATACGATCGTTTGAAATTTTGTTTTTTCGATAAATTCGAAACTACGGATTCGATCTAGATGAAATTTTGTATTTTAATCGAGAATGATATATTGAAGCAATATTTTGTCCAGAACCATAGAAAATTCTGACTTTTGAACGGAAAGGCCTAGGAACTTGAAATTTTCAGGGTGGGTTTGGATCGCAAATTTCACGGTCACGTTCATCAATGAGCAAAATTAGACTAGGGGTTCCGTAAATATGGCCGTTCAAGATATTTTTTTCCTGATAGTTTCGAAACTACTGATCGGATTGTAATGAAATTATGCACCTAGCTCAGGAATAATGTATTCAAACTACGTGCAAAATTTTGTCCAGATCGTATCACTAAGACCATAGATACCGTGGAAAGTTCTAGCGAATTATCGGAAAAAAATTGATCAGCTGAAGCACCGACATGAAGTCTGGAGTTTTGCCTAAGTTTCAGGATTTTTTTGACAGCAGTCAAACATTCCTTCAATGGATTTCTAAAACTGGAAACCTAAAGCACTGACTTGAAGTCTGGATTATCGCCTTAGTTTGAAAATTTGTTTGACAGCTGTCAAAAATTTCATCAATTGGTTTCCAAAACTGGAAAATGCGAATCTACCTACAAGGTGCATGTACGAGCGCTCAAAAGCTCCTGCCTTCACGGCAGTGCTTTTCGTAATTTTTTCAAAGAGCTTCTGTGTTCTGAATAACGACCATAGATTATTCTTTTTTTTGGCGGAATCTGCAATCTTTTAGAATAGGTAACTGTAAACTAGCGTTGCGCAGATGTCAGATTTGTACACTACTTACTTCCATTATTTCCAGGAGAGAAGGCATCGAGTTGATCAAAAACAGCATCATCAAGAGCCACTACGTCAGTAGATTTTGGCCGATGGGAATGGTAATTTGCGAAGCGCTAAACGTCTTGCACGTTTACTTCCAGATGTACCTAACCAACAAGTTCCTGGGGGGGATCTTCTGGTCTCTCGGTCCCAACCTGTTGGACCATTCCTTATCCAGTCAGACACTTCTGGACTCAAACTTTCCCAAAGTGAGTAGGATCTACCATGCTCATAGCCTCGATTAGTTTGATGAGTAAAGAAAAAAGAACCATTCTGACCCTTCCTTCTAGGTGACCAAGTGCTCCTTCCAGATGTACGGCCCTTCGGGCACCATCCAGAGGCACGACGTCCTCTGCGTTATGGCCCTGAACGTGATGAACGAGAAGATCTACTCCGTGCTGTGGTTCTGGTTCGTCTTCCTCCTGGCGGTGTCTGCGCTGAATCTGGCGTGGAGGCTCGCCACCTACCTCCTCCACGGTCGCAGCTCGAAGTTCAACAGGTACGTGCTGTCGTCGGCGACGCCGGGGAAGCTGAACGCGCTGACGGAGGTGACCATCACCGATCATCTGCTCTTCAAGGATTGGCTGTTCCTGAGGTACCTGGGGAAGAACGTGCACGGTCTGCTGTTCAAGCAGATCATAAACGAACTCACCGACGGGCTGCATCAGAATATTTCCGTCGATAATCCGGACGAGATGTACAGGTTGCACCAGTAGTTTGCGATATTTTTTTTTCTTCTGGTAAATATGGAGTTAGTGGACGCTATCTTTCAAGTCAATCAAGAATATCCAATATTTGGAGAGCCACTGTGTCAGTTGTCAAAATTGTCCATTTTGAGATATTAGGTTAGGTCCTTTTCATTGGATATTTTTCATCGAATATGAGATATCCTTGTGATAATTCTTGAAAGACGACCAATGGACCAAACTAGGGTGCTTTGCGATTGTTTTTATGGGCAAAAAAGTTATTTGAGGAAGGTACATTTTTGACCTCCACTAATATTTGCTTTATCTGGTGGTGTATGTATCCACTAACTATATATTTATTATTTATCTTCTTTCGTTAATTTATTGATAATTTTATTTTTAATTTCATTTATTTTATTCGTTTTTATAACAGTAAAACACTAGTTTTAATTCTTTTTATTTTTTTTCCATGCTAATTTTCCATTTACATAATTGATAAAAGGTTATGATTTTCGGGCTTGTTTTTATGAACAAGAGCGTTAATTGTTTGCCCAAATTCTTGTGGTTTTCAGAATCAAAATTTCATCAACTAATACCATATATGTTATGAATGAATACTTTCGTTCATTCTGGCCAGTGAAACGGATTTGAAGAAAAAATAAGAATATTTTGACATGAAAATGGGGGAAAGGTTTTCCAGCCCCACGATACGTTTTTTTCCAGGTTTCGAAAAATTTCTAATTGTTTTATTAGACATAACAAGGTAGGTACTTCTGTCAGATCAATTATCAAAAAATTATCATTCAGACTTTAGGGTATTCAACCTTTACGTCAGTGCTTTTCAATTTTTGCAAAATAATTATTATCTATATAAAGGGTGGGTATTGTTATAGTTCAAATATAAATCCAATGAATATTCAATAATTCATTGAATCTTTTGTAAACTTTTTCCTGTTTCTCATTAAATCAACTTTAGCGACAAAATTACTTTCCACACTTGCTATGTCATTCTTCAGTAGTAAAATAATTTCTTCGAAGTTCTTATTCTCGTTCTTGTAGCTTCTGAAGACATCTTTGGTTTTCTGAATTTTAGAAACAAGATTATTCATATCATGACCGATTATTTCCATTTTTTTCTTACTTTCAATGTTCGTTTCTTCAAGTACTTTAGTCAACTTTTGAAGATTTTTATCAAGATATTCTTCTTCAAGCCTCTTCAATTCAGCCCTTTTCAAGGTGATTTGTTCACCTAATTTATTTGCTTTTTGACGAAAAGCAGTTAACTTTTCTATATCAGTTTTCAGTTTTTGTGAACTATTTGAATTGAAAACAAGATTTTCAATTGATACCAGTCATTTTCGATAATATTGATCATCTTTCAAATCTGATGTTAGTTCAATACGGTTTATATCCAAATTTTCCAATACTTTTTCTAAATCGTTGATTTCATTTTTGAGCAAATCTACTTCATTTTCATTCACAATCTGTTCCTGAAGGTTAGTGAATTCCATTCTGCGAAAGGTCAAACTTTCCTTGGAAGTTATTATGTCTCTTTTCATCTCCTCTATTACTTTATAATTTTGCTGATATTTGAAATCATTTTTAGCTTTTTGCTGAAGTGTATCTTTGTGCTTTTGTGCTAAATTTTCGATATCATGATTCAAATCATTTATATCGCTTTCTAATTGTATATCCAATTCATTTGAATGTTGTATCTCTTCGAGAAGAGCATCTTTGGACAGTTTCAGTTGTTTCAAATCCTTAACTTTTTGAGCACATTCTTCTATATCTATATATTCCGTTTTAGTTTTTATGAATATTAGGACATTCAGAGAAAAAAAATATTGTACGTGTAGGCTGTGGTTCATATATATCATTAATATTGAAGGAATATCCACATAGTTTCTTCATTTCAATAGCCAATTTAAATTCATAGGTTATAAATATTCTGTTCTTTACATACTTCTTGTTCAAATATTTCCGTTCTGATGTGAGCTGTTACCTTCTCCAATTCACAGTAAAAACGACCATAAAAAGCCTTCACCAAATCTGTTGAAGGGTTTCGTAGAAGTTCCTCATTAATTATCAGATCAGGCCAGTAATTTCTAACATTCTGTATCAAAGATTTCATATTTTCTTTATCCTTCTGCTTGCTTTGTTCAACTGGATCCTTTCGTGCCGACATTTTCAGTTAGATATTGGAGAAACTATAGGTCCAGATGTGAAAATTTAAACGGCTCCTTGATGATCGTTCGTTACACATGGGAAAATAACATACGTCGTTCAAAAATTTAAACGTTTTGACCACAAAGAATTATGACATTACAGATCGGAGCATAGTTGGTTTAGTTAAGTTTAGAAATTAGTGGAAATGGCGCTGCATACTCCCGTTCGATCTACCATCTGTGGTAGGATACCGAACTATTTTTTAGTTTCATAACTTTTGCATAGATGGCACCACATACATTAAATGAGGCTTGTAATTTCAAACATTCTGTATATTTTTTTGCAGACATTTTCAGTATGACCGCCCGGGGATGATGTTGAAGAAACTCAAGATCACCAAATTATATTTTCGGTTATAGTTTAGCAATTTTGGGGATTCGAAAAAATAATTTTTTTAAATATAGAATTTATTCGATTATTTTGGTGAAAACGATCAGAAATTGTTTGGTTAAATGCACATTACCTATACACATATTCTCTAGATTCAGTAATAACCTACTTATATTTGTGGGGGGTGTATAGAAATCAAAATATAAAAATTCAAATATATGTATTATTCACGATACATAAACTATAAAAAAATTCAAATAATTATCTAAAACATGAAAAAAATCCACAATTCCCTATATTAATACAATATCGAAAAGAATTCAGCAGCTCAAGTATAAAAATGACAATCTAAGTGAAATTCAATTTCGAAATCAAAAGTGGCACTAAATATAAATATCAATCAGGAATTCATCAAAATTCGAATCTTAAATAATTATCACAAATATCAGACTTCAGATACCCTTCTTTTAATCTCAAATTTCCTAATTTGAGGATCGCAGAAACGTTTGTTAGGACTGAGAATAATTTTTTTGGAAACTATTTGATTTTATAATTAAAGTTTCAACAGAGAGCAGAAATCACAAATTCTTCGATGGACGGAGAACTTTAAAATCATAATTATTAAGTTTGTTTGTGATATGCAAAAAAATTACCAAGTCCCAATAATCGTTTTGTTTGACTACTTTGAAAAAACTTCAAAGCAAATTTTCGATCCTCTTAAATTTTGGTACATATCGATGGGTATATCCATATTTATCAACTTCATTACAAATTCTTCCCAAATAAGAAAATAATGAATATTATGCGATGTATTCAATTTTTGATTAAAAATATTTCAAATATAAATATATATACAATCCATTTGTGGCTCAAAAAAATTTTTTTTACCTTTATCAATACAGCAGCATCGCAAACAGTCAAAACCACAATATACAGATTGATCACCTAAAAACTATCAGTGTCGTCGTTCTATTCAGGTTCAAAGTCTTGAAATTACACTCTGAGAATAAAAAACTGTAGGAAAATGAAGTTGTCATTATTATAACCACAAATATTGAATCATCCAAATAAACTTTCAAATGATCCATTTCATTACTTTTTCGAAAAACTTTTTGGAATGTAAAAAACAAAGATATCAAACATGAATGTAATAAGAAAGCCTGAACTCACAACATGTAAATTTAACTCGAGAATTCTTCCAAGATAGGATAAACGTTGATATATACAGCTTTGGTTAAAATCGAATGCAGAAAAAATTCAAGTGAACAGAGGCAAATTGTGAAAATGGTAACCTCTTTTACCCTTGGCTGCTAGATAGATATATACGACATGGTAAGCTCCTGGTATGAAACAAATCAGTCCGGCTAGAAGAAAGACGGCCCCCTGAAGGCTCGACTCAGGCGCTACGAAGGTTGCGATTGCCGTAGCCAGCAGGCCAGTTCCGATTATCAAGAGGGTTGCCGCTGCCAGGACCATCCGCCAGTTTTCTCTCACTTTCGGATGGTTGAAGCAGGAGCTGCCCCAGTAATCCTGACTAGAACACTCATAATAGTCTTGTATCAAAGAATCGCTATCTCTGGATGTGTCTCTCGCAAGTTTGTACCCTCTGAAGATAAGAAAACAGGTAATGATCAAAGTCAAGTTGGGTGAATTTGAATTTTTCCATATCCAGAGACTAATTACTGTCTTTTCAACATAACAAATTTTCAGATGTCTAAAGTGAAAAAATTAGTGTTCTAAAAAGGAGTATTTTGAGGAAGTAAACTTTCTAAGTTTTCCATATAAAGAGTCCACTTCCAAATAAGGAAGTTCCTTGAAACTAGACCTTGTCCTGAAAGTCTCTGCATCTGGAATAGATCCAAGGGAAAACAAATTTTGAATGCAACTCACCTTCCATTATCAACTCTAACACAATTCAATTCGCCTTGACTCGCTATACTCGAATTTGATAATGGGGATCTTGGTATTGTTGACCCATAAACTTTTATGGCTTCGTCAGTCTCTTCCTCAAATGCATCATCAATAGAAAATCTCTTCAGTTTTCCACCAGGAGAAATGAATTGGTTCGACATGATTGATTGTTGAAAACTCCTAAAATTCTATCTTTTTCGGACTTTTAAATTCCCGCCGGTATTTTCAGTATGTAGGGTGATGATGAAATCATCGTTTTTTAAATATCCTCTTTATATAGACATCGGAAGCGGGCTTTGAAAATCGCGATTACAGATTCAAACGGGTGTTATGTGTTACGTTAGTATTTATGACGATTCTAATGACTCCAAAGTTCATTTCACTCTTCGATTCAACTTCACATAACTTATTGAGAATACCTGCAGCTAATTATTGAACAACCTTACAAGAAGCCGTCAACAAATTGTTGTAGTAAATATCAGAAACGTCATTAACTGACAGCAATTGTCATTTAAACCTTGAGCACAACAAAGAAACAGGGAACTTCAACTTCTTTAATCTAAACTGCTTAGAAGTAGATAGTAGATAAGAGATGGTAGCATCATTTCCCTGTAAGTACAGTGACTAGATTAAACACAGTGGCGACATTCAGGCTAAGCCCCGCTCCATCCGCCATATTCTTCCTAAATTTGAATGTGAATCCATAGGATTTGAATGGAAATCGTAATAAAAAACTTATGATAATTAAATAGAATGATTTTTTCCCTAATATTTACTGGTAAATCGTTGTAAGAACGTAATAGAATATCCAGGTCATTAATTTTATTACTTATAGTACTGTATTGCAGTGTTATAATGAAAAGAATCTTTTGGATTTCACGTTCATTCATTCCCTTTGGAAGGATACAAATAACAATAAAAAACAAATTGAAGACTTTTAATAAATGATTAATCGAAACATAAATAATTCAGAATAAGTTGCCAGCTTCTCATTTTTTTTTAGGATGCTTTGAATTTTCTATAATTAATTTTCAATCTATAAATAATAAATCTTTTTATAATTTTGGTTTTGAGATTCTGGCAATCTGGCCTCAAATCTGACATTTCTTTAGAATAAAATAATTTCAGATCTATAATTTGAGATGGAATATTTTCTGAAAATACTTTCCATCTCTAAAGAAAACAAAACACTGCCTCTGAAGTGAAAAATAAGGATTGTTAGTTGAACCTCTTTATTAGTATAAATTTACTACATTTTTTGTGCAATGGCCTTTTGGAAACTGCTGAACTCACACATTCGATAATATTAAAAGTTTTTAAAATATATCCTGATATATTATAAAGAGAACTCAAGTCCCTCCGATTCAAATTAAAAATTGGAGTTTCTATCATTTCTGGCAACATAACTTAATCATGAAGTGGCTTCAATGTTTTCAGACTGTCTAAAAACCTGAAGAAACTCTGTCATCTTCCTTGTAGCTGCTATTATTTACGTTCAACAAGTATTCCGACACAGAGATCAATTTCAGGTTGTATTTCACTTGTACCACATTTGGCACAATTTGTTTGCTTCTCAATACACAGAATAAATTTCCCAAACAATCTTGAGAAAATAGACTTGTTAAAACAAATTGGTATGCTCTCTATTCCAACAATTCAGTTTGGAGTTCCAGAATGGATCGTGTCGAAATGACAACACCTGTTTGGGATGGTTTCCAAATTTTCTTATAGCCTACTTCCGTATTGGTGAATATTTTGATGAATTCTTCTGAAAATGTTATCGTTTCGTTATCGACATCAGTGTTAAATTTGCTTATTGCAGCAGATGGATGTCTGGATGTCATCAAGTGAACCATTGATCTAAAAAAAAATATACTCTTCAAATCGAAGTTTCGGCTGCGATATCACATACTAGGTAAAGAACCCAAGATTTAAGGATAATTTAAATAACAAATGGTACAAGAAAACGTAAGGAATACTCATATATAAAAGACAACACTTACCACTTTGGCTGAAAAATAACAAGAAAATTTTGATAGTTAAGGGATACTTGGCCAAAAAGTATCAGTCAAATATAACAGGTACATTTCTAAACCATTAAATTTTCTTACTTTCTCACTACAATGGGCCTTATATTTTGAATAAAACCTAAAATTCAGGTAAACGAAGAATGTAAACAAACGAATTTAGGAAGAATATGGCGGCTGAGCCGGCAGCCAATCAAAAATGAGACCACGAATGTCGCCACTGTGTTTAATCTAGTCACTGTACCAGTAAGGGAAAAATCACGAAGTGGGCGACATCTACTTTTAATCGTTTGAACTACCCGAGTGATGAACAACAAACTAACGTGTGTGTGTTTATATGGGAAAAGTGTGAAATATTTGTATGATTTTGAGTCATTTATGTATCGAAAGTGATATATTTAGATGAAAATTCCACACATGAGATTTTTAACCAATCAGAACGTGTATTTCTGACAGATTGCCATCGCAACGGATGAATTTTAGTGGAAATTTTTTCACGGTACCCAACAGCGAATTATACTGGAAATTTTTTTGACGTTTATAATGACAGAATATTATACTTGATGAAGACGAAAATCGATGTCATTGGAAATAAACGCATTTGGTGTGGAATTTTCTTACCGAATACCACACGAGGTCAAATTAAATCCGGAAATTTTTTCGAGCTCATGAATATTTTGAAAATTATCCCGAGTCGAAGACGAGGGATAATTTTCTAAAAATATTCATGAGTGGCAATAATTTGACCTCTAGTGGTATTACTAGTGATAATTTATAGACAATTGCTTCAAATAAACTGAATACGAGCTGAAAATGCAGCGGATTGTAAAAGGTGATGTGGGAATGAGATCACAAACAAAAAATGTGCTCTGTTCCTCAATGCTCATCACATAGTTCTTCTGAAATTTCTTTGCAAAAATTCCTGTTGAATCCCAAATCAGTGAACAATTTGCAGACAATCTTAAAGATTGGGAAACGTATCTCAAAGAAGTTGTTATTTTGCAGCAAGCACTTCCTGAAAGATGATTTTTTTTATCGTAAATTCAATAATTTTCTATTATATAGTGGACATTTGCTATCATGGTTACATTCACCCACATAATCAAAAATGTCCGAAATGTTTATCTCGACTTTCACAGGTATTATTTTCAATTGCGCAATATTATAAAAAATATTTGATTTACTCGTAATGAAAGACAGAAATGACAGAATAATTTTGATCATCATTCGGCCCGACATCTTGAAATTTTCAGCGTCATCTAGCGGTTCGTGATTTTTCCCTGTACTGTACTTCTGGGCGGTGAAATTATTACCGACATTACAGTTTTCTATTGAAATAAATAAATAGAACTCTACCTTAAATGAGTTCTAATTAACGTGAAAATATTACTCTAGATAATCTTTGCCAAGATCGTGATCCTAAAGTGGTTTAAGGACTCTACGTTGTGTATGCAACCCAAATTAGGCTTGATTCGATAGAAGAGATTGACGGGAAAATAGGAAATTCAAAACGCATATAATTTTTAGCAACCCAAAACAGGGGGGACGGTATCCCAACTTCAGGTCAAATAATAAGAATCGGGAAAGACCTGCGAGAAATCCCGTTCTGTAACATGGAATACGTAATGAAAACAGCTAAATAAGAGCGTAGAAAATTAGAAGAAGCACGTATATAAATAATGATAAAGTAGTAACTAAATATGATGAAACTCATCAAAAAGGTCTACCACGATACCATAGAGATTATGAATGAGTACTTCCGTTCAATAATAAAAAAAATTATCATTCAGACTTTACGTTTCTCGTGTTGTTGATGGCATTACTTGAAGATTGAGTGAAAGTGACACGACAACTAATATTTATTTTAGTTTCTCGTTGAACTTTCCCAAAATCAAACCTTTTGATTCCCTAGTTCAAACAATGAGCTACGAGTATCTTTTATTAAAATTAAACATGAGACAACAACATAATACTAACACCACATCATAAATTAACAAATTAAAACTATTAATATTTTATGGCAACAATATTATATCACCTCCAAACTGGAATTCGAATAAATTTTTCAACGAAGTTCATCGAGCGATCTCTAATCACACCCAGTCCAGGTACAATAATCTTCCCTCGTAGCTGCATTATACTCATCTACCAAATCTTGTATGACTTCTCTGCTGTTATCCAGTTCGTCCAAGTTGTCTTTGAAAGTATCCTCCTTTCTGAATTGATCCAAAAACGCTTCCCTTTTTCTCAATTTGTCATACTGCACGAGTGCCCTGTCGAACAACTAAAATAATCGTTACGTATCTTAATGCCGATATAAAAGTGGCTGAGGTCCTCACCGAACTTATATTTGTATGATTCGCTAACATCAGACCCGACACTCTATGAGCAGTTTGAATATAAGGCGATTTCCTCGAAAGAGCCACATCTATACTGGCTGGGCCCCAAGGTATGAATTGAGCCAGTTTTCTCTCTCTTATCCGTTGCAATGACTTGTGCACCTGCGTTGGATCAACCTCGCCCTAAAAATTATAACCGTTGAGTAAATTTAGAACGCAGCGTAACGAAATTTGCTCACTTGGATTATATTGAGTATAGAGATGAAACAATGTTGGGAATTCTTATCCTGAGTTGTTGAAACCATCATGTTCTTCGGTTGAAGCAGTCTTCGCATTACGTCTAATACTGTCGTTTTCCCAACGCTTGTCTCGTTGGTATCGGTAGTCAGTGGGGTGTACCCCGTCATCAGGTAATGTAGCCGAGGTGTCGGTATTAGAGGAGCCAAAAGTCCCATGAGATCATTATGCATATACGAAGGATAACTGAAAAAAAAAAATACTCGAAAAACTCAACGATTTATCAATAAATTCTTACCGTAAAGTTGCAGTAGAAACTGTCATGATCGTGCTAACTAAGCTATTTATTTGGGTAAAAGTGGGATTTTGAATCCTCAGTCTTTCTGCAGCTATTCGATTCAGAGCCGTATTGTCCAGGACCACAACAGAATCGGCTGATTCTGTCAGCCTTTTAAGCGTAAGTAGAGAGTTGTAAGGCTGTACAACAACATCGCTAAAAAATATAAGGACCATAATAGTAGTTATTGGAAATGTTTGTATATACTCACCTTATTTCGTCTAGATTAGGAAAAACGCTGTACGTCTGCACCAATTTCTTAGGAAACCTATCAGACAATTTTTCCAAAATATTCGAACCCATCCCCGAACCAGTTCCTCCAGCGATAGAATGACAGAGGACAAACCCTTCCAAACTATCACTCCCATCGGCCTCCCTATCGATAATATCGAATATCTCTTCGTTGAGTTTTTCTCCTTGCGAATAGCCGGATGCCCAGTTATTACCAGCACCTCCTCCATTCTTCGATAAGAAAACATTTTCTTGGTTGTACAATTTGGAGTAAGGCGAGTTCAGTATTGTATTGATAACTCTCGGTTCTAAATCTACTAGAATCGATCTTGGTTTGTAATGTTCATCATCGGCTTGGTAGAAGAAGACATCTTTACGGTCTACTCCTTCAGTTGCGAAGTCTTCTAAGATTCCATCAGGATTAATTCCGTGTTCTGCACATAGACGTTTCCAAAACTCGAAACCAACTGAAATGTTAAAGGGGGTTTAGGAGTTTTTCAAGAAAACAACCTAACCTAGAGGTGTAACAACAAAAATCAATACCTACTTTGATTTCCACATTGGCCGAGTTGAAGGGTTATCATCTCGCAAGGCATTTTGGAGATGATTATATGGCACGAAATCCTACGCAAATATTTGTTTAATTAACACATCTTTTGACGTTTATTTCGTAGAATATAAACAATGAACGCCACATTACGAATTTACTGCGACTGACCGAATTTTGAACGGTTTCCATTGTATTGGTCGACGCGAAGCGTCGAATATCTTGATTTGTTCGTTTGAAATTAGGGATATCTCATTGGTGTCGACGACGAATTTGCGTATCTCAGGTTACGCAAAAGTTTGATCGATTTGACGTTGATATTTTCGCTTGATTTTTCTCGAGAAATGGCTAAAATTGCGGAAATACCGAGTAAAAACATCGGCCGCGAAAATCCAGCATTGGACGATTTATTCAAATCACCCAGGGAAGTATTAAATAACGATTAGATTGATTGCTTTTGTTTCTCTTGTCTTGACATGAAAGTCGAATTCGAATATTTTTTTTATATAAATCGATGCTTCCTTGCTCACTTTTTGGCGCCATCTATTTGAGGTTATTATGTATTAAATTCCACCTTTTCCAATAGAATGACTAAGGAATTCATAAAGAAGCACTGCAAAGAGCATAAACTTTATCAGACGCCCCATTTGAACGACGTCCTCTACTTACACTTCAAAGGATTTTCCTATATAGAAAATCTCGAGGAGTACACGGGTCTTAAGTGTTTATGGTTGGAAAACAACGGGTTGAGGGAAATCAGCGGTTTGGACCACCAGAGGGGGCTGCGAAGTTTATTCTTGCACTATAACCTGATCAAGAAAATCGAAAATCTCGCAAACTGCCCCATGCTGGACACCCTGAACATCTCCTACAACCAAGTCAAGAAAATTGAAAACCTCGGTGAGCAGAATTTCACCCTCAATTCAGAGTGCATGAATCTTTGATTCCTCCAGCTGAAATTAAGAACCTACACACCCTGAACATGTCTAACAATTACGTCGAAACCCTGGACGACTTCGAGCACCTGGCCGATCTCTTGGAGCTTTCCGTGCTGGACCTTTCCAACAACCACATCGAGGAACCCCTGATCGTCGAGGTGCTGACGCGCATGCCCAACCTCAGGGTGCTGAACTTGATGGGGAACCCCGTGCTTAGGAAGATACCCGCCTATAGAAAAACCTTGATTTTGGCCTGTGTGAGCATAGATAGATTTTTCTTGTTCTTACTCATAGACAATCGGTGATGACAGTTAGGTTAGGAAATTGGGAAGGTTGAAATGAGATATCCTAAACCATAGAAGAATAATAATTCTTTTATTCGTTGTAAGTTTTCTAAGATTGGAGAAGTACTATTCTCCATCTTATTGAAAACTGCGTCCACTGAAAATAATCAAAATAAGAGGGGGGTCATAAATGATAGTTTCACCATATTTGGCATCTGGGGTGATCGCAGCGCCGCGAACGGAGACGGTTGAAATATAGCTATGGGCCATGAGATTTGTTTACTTTCTATGTGTTATTGTAATGTGTGGTATATTTTCGGATTTGTATTTTTTTTATGGAAAAAATCTGTGGACTGATTTTTGTCCTAGTGTTATTGGTCGGATTTTCAGCTATTTTCAGACATAAGCTGGACTTAATGAAAAATTTGGATGGCAAATCGAACAGAAGCTTAGTGTAAACAATGAAAAACACGACAAATATTAATGGCCCATAGCATAGTTATGAGAATTTCCGATAGGTTGAACATCGCGATTCCAAAAGTCTATACGCCCCCTGCCGGCTAAACCACAAATCTAGAAAACGAGTATTGTTTTAATATTTCACGTGCTTTTAAGCCAGATATTTTTCTTTTATATCCAGGAACCAGGTATTCTCGAGGTATATTTAGAAATTTTTATCGTTTTCTGAGCAGAGTAATTGGTATTGAAAAAAAACTAGTCGGTAAGGTATTTATATCAGTGTTATTCAGTTGAAATACGTTCACGAAGTTATTGAATTTTAAGTTACAAGTGTGAGTCCAATTTTCTGGGGCAGGTTTGAGTGGTGATTTAGAGAGGTAATTTAACAAGTATCAACAGGAGTGTTATGAAATTGATCTTCGTATTTCAAATGACTGTGACTTAATCTTTCTGTTAGAAAGAAATTAGAATCATCTTCGAGGTGAAGTCTGAATGAAACGATTTTATGTTTAAATAATATATATTACATGAATTTTAGGACATTGGATTATATAACAATGAGTGAACAACGTTCTAGTACTAGAAAAAAAACCGTTTACAATTGAAATTGTTGTGTCTTCAATTGCTCCTTGAATAAAAATCAAAACAGGGCTAATAATTCCTATAAATTTTATAAGAAAGGTGCCACAGCAGTTTGTGACACTAAGGCCTTTGGCATAGTGGAAAAAATGAATCGAAGAAAAGCAAAAATGATCGTCTGTTAGATGTAGCTTCCAAAATTGAATAGTGTCGTCCAATTTAAATAGTGCTCCATTTTTCCCTGGTGAATTATTATCAATTTCCATATAATTAAAACTGAAAAAACCAATTTGTTCACCTAAAATCAATAAACTTGAAACTACACTATCAATAATACAATCATTCTCTAAAAAGTCTTCACATAAAACTCACAAAATCGAAACAAAAACCTGAAAAACACCTAAAATAATCTGTTTCATCACGATAAATCTCGAAAAGATACTCGTTTCCCTCCATGTTTGTTTACAGTTCGCAGCGCCCTCATGTAGTTGGAATCGCGAATTGATGTGCTTTATGCGCTAAAACTATTGTCGGTATTACAGTTCTCTGTTGAACGCAGCATAGAACTAGAACTTAGAATTAACGTGAAAATATAAGAGGGCGTAATAGTTTGTTCGGAAATCCTGAGTTTTTACTCTGAATGATCTTTGACCACTATCGTGATCGTCAAGTGGTTAGAGGACTCTATGCTATGTATGCAACCCAAATTACACTTAAGTCGATAGAGAATATTGAGAAGATAAGACATTCAAAACAAGAAGAGTCCCTTTTCCCACGACGGGGGAAAACCAATGAGAAGAATTGAATCGTTGGGGTTATATTCAAGAGAGCAGTCCCTATTCCCGCGATGGGGATGTGCCAATGAGAACTGTCCCCTTTCGAATAGTTATTTCCAATGGTGGACGGTAGATGTTGAAAGTAATGAGCGTTATAGAGTTTAGTGAAATAAAAAATGCTTCCACGATAGCTGTCTCCGTGGGGAAATAATTTACTTACAAATTTACCAGAATATCGGTAATTCACTCGTAGGGACTATAAAGAACTCTCCCACTTGAGAAAGGGAAGAGGAACCATGTGGGTATCATGCTTCCAAACTAAGTGAACCCTTTGTTGTTATTTAACAAACCGTCATGGTTGGTCAAGTTTCTTCAAAACAGTAAAGAACATTTTCTTGAAATTTCTGTGAATTTCAGAAGAATCTTCAGTATTTGGACGACAGACCTGTTTTTCCCAGAGATAGAGCTTGCGCCGAGGCTTGGTAAGTATAGGATTGAGGTCCTACCTTCTTGACCCTTTAGTAATAAATAACTGACCTCACCTCGGATATTATGCTGATGTTCTTGTAGGGAAAGGGGAGGGGTCCAAGAGGAAGCCGCCGAGCGACAGCGGTGGATCGACAGGGAGAGGCAGAGGATAATGGACAGCGTCAACGGTAGGATTGTTCTTCGTGGTAAAACTTCATACTTACCGTTAAACCGTTTCAGCTCTGGTGAGATTGAGGGACCAACGAATCCAGGAGAGAGACCAACAGCCGAACAACTTCCACAGCGATAGCGGCTTCGACACCTCCTTCGAGTGTTCGGAGAGCGAAGGGGATCTCAGCAGATCTGAGCCTGCACGGTAAGTCTTTGATTCATCTCAAAGCACCATAAGAGGGCCACCAATCCACCACGATCATGCCTTACAACTCGTCACATGCTTTTATAGTTTATTTCCTCCAGAGTGAGCGAAGATTTGGACGATGATGTCGAGACGACCGCATCTTCAGCATCGTCAGACGAAGAAGATGCCAGTTCCTTGATAGTTTACGACGACGCTCAGGACGAAGATCAGCAGGCTCCGAGCAGTAGCAGCAGCAGCGAAGGAGATCCGGATCATCCTAAGGACTACATGGAATACAGGAACAGAGTGGTGGATTACCCGATAGAGTACAGGACCAATGGTAACTCTATGGCCACGAAGAATTCCAACGAGATCTTCAGAAAAATTGCTGAGAAGGTAAGTGATGGAATTTTTCGTTTTACCTGGTGCGAGCTGTGTCTTTTTCCAGATCAAAGAGGAAGAGCTTGCGGCGAATGAACCCTGTGGAACATGCCAAAACCTTTACGAAGAAAACGTCGGAAGTTTACTATTCGCAAACGTTGACCTAGAGACACCCGAAGAAAGCAATATGGGTCAAAACGATAGCGTGACTACGGAATCTGAGGAGATGAAAACACCAAAAGACCATCTAGAAGAAGCCACATGCAAGTCAGATGAACTAAGTCCTGACAAAGAAACGAAGGACGAACCTCCAGCGACACCAAACAATCTTTTCGTTATTGATGAAATCCCTGGAAGTAACCATTTCACGCTGCCACCAGACGACGAAACAGAAAATTCCTCAATCTTCCTGGCCCGAAAGAGAACCACCAAACCTTACCTCAGCATTCTAGATCCGGCTGAAAACGACAAAGATTCAGAGGAGCCCTTGATGAAGGAAATATCTACGTGCAGATTTTCATCCAAGAAAGTTTTGATAGAAGAAATAACCACCGATGAAGATATCGAAAAAGACGTAGACATCTTCTTGGAGGAGGCAGATGATGAGAAGATCGAAGCGGTAGACGAGAAGAAGATTGAAGATTTGGTGGAAGGGGAGAAGCCTAACCAAAAGGAACGTGATGATAGTAAGAGGATAGAGGTTGAACGTAGACCTCTCATAGAAGAAATGCCAGAAGGGGAACATGGAGAGGAAATGAAAACTGAAGAAACAGACGATGGGCAATGGTGGAAGCTGGAGATAAATGAGAAGGGTAGAAAAGAGGAACTCAACAAAGCTTTGTCTTTAGGTAAAGTAATTTGCGAGTACACTGTATTTTGCACAATTTTTACTTTTGGTAGAAGCTTTTCCAGAGTTTTTTTTCTTCCAAATAGGTCCTCATTGCTTTGTATCGTTGCAGCATTCAACACAGACTTTGAAGAACACCCCAACAACGCCCGAAACTCGAAGAATACTCCTGAAGGCGTAGATATAACAGATCAACACGATAAAGAAGACGCCGATAAACTGACAACCATTCCGAATGACGATCTCAAGGAGGACAGTCAAGACAACATAAAGAAGTTCGAAATAGAAGACGACCAACCGGACAATGAAGAAGAACAGAAGCCTCAAATTTCTCCAAACTTCGAGGAAAGGTTGCAAACTCCAAACCAAGAACCAATTTCCTCAGAGCTTGACCTGGTAAAGGAGTTCATCAGACCCGAAAAACGCAAGGAGAAGAAACGTATCGGCGGAATATTTAAAGAGATGGAAGGGGCTATAGGGTTCGAAGAAGAAGACTTGAAGTGGCCCTTGCACGCCACGTTGACGTCGCCAAGTCAAGATGACAACCCCACGTCAGAATCTGAAGAGATGAAGGGCGAGAAGGAAGAGATAAGGGTGGAGCTGTACGGCAACGAGGACAGAAGTCTGACGGTCACCGAGTTCTACGGGGAGGAGAAGGCGCAGGAGGACGTGAAGAAGCAGGAGTACAGCTGGAAGAGGTTCAATGACAAGCTGGACGAGATCGCGGCTACCAGAAAGGAGTGGCCGTTGTCGGACGACGAGCTGGAGGAGCAGATGAAGAAGTTCGACGAGGAGTGCGTGGAGATCGAGAGGATGACCAGGAGGAAGGCGGAGGAAGAAAAGAAGGTAATGCGCGATTCCATGGGTATTCGAGAGATGATTAGATGCAGGTAGCCTGAAGCCAATTGAGTCCCTTACGAGTTTGTTGTGGTCTTCTTGAATTCATAGTGATTCGTGTCGGCTTCATCCTTCTGGCAAGCTCCAGCTGTCCTAATAATGTCTCTCTACGTCCGGATATTTAAGGCTTCTAGGTTGAAATCTAACTCTCGTCAACGCTTTCCACCATGGAGAGATATTTCTTCTTCTGCCTGGCAAAATCTCCAAAAGGCTTGCTTTGCCAGGCATATGTTGCTCAAGTGTTCGTGAGCTTGCAATGTCCTGTCAACAGACCCTCTATAGTTTTCAGGGACTTCCTATCCTTACTTAATTAGGTCTGGACATTGATCCTTGTGGAAAATTCGTGACTTGACTTCGCCTTGTGGTTTTTTTCCACCCGCATTGAGTCTGCTCTTCTATAACCATAAAAACATGGTTTGTTTGACAGCCACTTTTGCTATGCCACATTAGGGCGCTGGGCCAAAGAAAGCCATGGATAAAGCATATTTTGCTCAAAGTGTCTCTACTTCTTGGTGTGCAATGATCTTCACGTCTCAAGTCATGGAATGCATTTTCCCTCTGTGTTGTAGGCCTGATACATTCTTCTCTTCTATTTGTTCAAAGTACCAAAAGGTTTGTCATGCAATCAGTCACCACCAACAGAAATCTTCATCTGGAACGATATCAAACCTTTCAGCTACCAAAGTCCCTCAACTTTGTCTTACAGGACCATTCCCGCTTCGATTCGCCACAAAACGTGACGGATTTCACTTGCAAGCACATACGCGAAGGCGCCGAGGTCTTCTTCAGGAACATGGACGGCTCCAAGTCCACCGAGGCGACAGTCACGTTGGACCAGCTGGACAGCGACGGGGAGACCGAGGTCTACGAGCGGAAACGTGAAGCGACCCAGCTGAAGGAACCCATCGAGGAGAACCGGGACTATAGGGAGCTCCTGGAGTGGAACATAAGCTTACCACCTCAGAACAGGGTGATGCTGCTGCCCATCCAGCGAAAGGTGAAGGTGGAGAGCGAGGAAGAGGAGGAAGAAGAGTCGGAGGAGGACTGGAAGGAGTTTGAGATCACGCCGATAGTTGGGTATGGCGAGGTGGTGGAGGACGAACAGAAGGTGGAACCGAAGAGGAGGAGTATATTCACCGAAGTCAGAAGGGATAATGGTAGGTACTTAAGAGATCTTTTATTGATTAAGGTTGTTTGTCCCCTATTACAGCTACTGATGATGAAGATGAAGTAAACAAGAGCTCCCCTAGAGTGCAGTGAGACCCCTCAGAAGCTCAATGAAGATTTAATAATTTTTAGTTTCTTCATCGAATTAATTTGTAATCATCCTCAGGTGGACCTTCCAACTTCCTCCCAGTCTTCGAAAGACCCAACGATATCGTCACCAAGTACGTGAACACGGCACAGATCGAAAAACCCGATGGGAGCCCCTTGGACAACACCGTGATCATGACCAACTCCATAGCGGAGATAAGGGCTAAAATGGCGGAGTTCAGAAAGTCCCTGGACGATTTTAACGAGAGGTCCAAAGCAGCTGCTAACGAAATATTCAAGAGCTACAACGATTCACTAGCGAAACAGATAGATTTCGAGAAGAAGTTACTCGAGGAAGTGGAGGACGAGAAAAAAGTTGAGGAAGCGCCTCCGAAAGAGGAGGTATTTGCTGATGAACGGAAGGAACATTTGGCGTACATAAATAAGGATTTGAGGGACCCAGAGGAAGCTGAGAGAAGTTTGGAACATATAAGGGAGATGTTGAAGATGATTGAGGTGAACGTTGAAGATTACGAGAGTTCGATTAAGTTGATGGAAGATGAGGAATTAGTTGAGACTACCATTGGAGATGAAAAAGAAGATACTTCAAATAATGAAGAAGAAACAACCGATTTAGAAGGAAGAGATAAGCTGGATAAAGACACGAACGAAGATTGCCATAACAACAAAGGACTTATAGATGAGAATAAAGAGGATGAGGATCTGGAAGATACTGAGATACAACCAACTGTATCTAGACGAAATATAACATGCACTTTAGAAATGCAGTTGGCGAAGGAAAACGAATAATAAATTACAATTCAATGAACTGTTTTATGTTAAGTTCTTAAATAAAGTATACAATGAGTATTATTATGCTTTTCTACACCCATACTAAAAGAATACGCTTATATGCCTATAATCCGTTTCATAATGAAATCCATTATGATACAGCTTTTGCTACATGCAAAATTTTGTCCAGATCGCATAACCAGAACCATAGAAAATTATAACTTACGAACGGAAAGGTCTAGCGACTTGAAATTTTCAGGATAGGTGTGAACCTCGAATGTCGCTGTCACGTTTATCAATGAGCAAAATCAGATAACGGGTTCCGTAAATATGGTCGTTTGAAATTCAATTTTCTTGACGAAATTTTGTATTTCAATGAAGAATGATATATTCAAGCAACATTTTTTACAGATCGCATGACCAGAACCATAGAAAATTATAACTTTCGAAAGGAAAGGCCTAGGGAATTGAAATTTTCCGGGTAGGTTTGGATCTCGAATGTCGCGGTCACGTTCATCAATGAGCAAAATTTGAGTAGGTGATGATTTCGAAACTGCTAATTGTATTGAAATGAACATAGATGAAGAATAATGTATTCAAACTACGTGCAAAATTTTGTCCAGATCGAATCACCAAGACCATTCTAGCGAATTTTCGAAAAAAAAATTGGTCACCTAAAGCACTGACGAAGTCTGGAGTTTCGCCTTAGTTTGAATTTTTTTCGACAGCTGTTATGAATGTTCTCAATTGGTTCCTAAGACTGGAAAATGCGAATCTACCTCAACGTGGATGAACGACCGCTCAAAAGCCCCTGACTTCACGACAGTGCTTTTTATAATTTTTTTCCTGATAATTTCGAAACTACTGATTCGATCGGAATTAAATTTCGCACATAGATGAAGAAGAATGTATTCAAACTACGTGCGAAATGTTGTCCAGATCGCATTACCTAGACTTTAGAAACCGTAGAAGATTCTAGCGAATTATCGAAAAACAAAATTCTTATATTCCTGTAAAAGCTGATTCGGTAAATTGCCGAAAAGTTGCTGTCATTTTTTTGACAGCTGTCAAAAGTTTCTTCAATAGATGGTGGATGAACGAGCTTTCAAATACAGTGACTAGATTAAACACAGTGGCGACATTCAGGCTAAGCCCCGCCCCATCCGCCATATTCTTCCTAAATTTGAATGTGAATCCATAGGATTTGAATGGAAATCGTAATAAAAAACTTATGATAATAAAATAGAATGATTTTTTCCCTAATATTTACTAGTAAATCGTTGTAAGAACGTAATAGAATATCCAGATCATAAATTTTATTACTTATAGTACTGTATTGCAGTGTTATAATGAAAAGAATCTTTTGGATTTCACGTTCATTCATTCCCTTTGGAAGGATACAAATAACAATAAAAAACAAATTGAAGACTTTTAATAAATGATTAATCGAAACATAAATAATTCAGAATAAGTTGCCAGCTTCTCATTTTTTTTTAGGATGCTTTGAATTTTCTCGAATTAATTTTCAATCTATAAATAATGAATCTTTTTATAATTTTGGTTTTGAGATTCTGGCAATCTGGCCTCAAATCTGACATTTCTTTAAAATAAAATAATTTCAGATCTATGATTTGAGATGGAATATTTTCTGAAAATACTTTCCATCTCTAAAGAAAACAAAACACTGCCTCTGAAGTGAAAAATAAGGATTGTTAGTTGAACCTCTTTATTAGTATAAATTTACTACATTTTTTGTGCAATGGCCTTTTGGAAACTGCTGAACTCACACATTCGATGGTATTAAAAGTTTTTAAAATATATCCTGATATATTATAAAGAGAACTCAAGTCCCTCCGATTCAAATTAAAAATTGGAGTTTCTATCATTTCTGGCAACATAACTTAATCATGAAGTGGCTTCAATGTTTTCAGACTGTCTAAAAAACCTGAAGAAACTCTGTCATCTTCCTTGTAGCTGCTATTATTTACGTTCAACAAGTATTCCGACACAGAGATCAATTTCAGCTTGTATTTCACTTGTACCACATTTGGCACAATTTGTTTGCTTCTCAATACACAGAATAAATTTCCCAAACAATCTTGAGAAAATAGACTTGTTAAAACAAATTGGTATGCTCTCTATTCCAACAATTCAGTTTGGAGTTCCAGAATGGATCGTGTCGAAATGACAACACCTGTTTGGGATGGTTTCCAAATTTTCTTATAGCCTACTTCCGTATTGGTGAATATTTTGATGAATTCTTCTGAAAATGTTATCGTTTCGTTATCGACATCAGTGTTAAATTTGCTTATTGCAGCAGATGGATGTCATCAAGTGAACCATTGATCTAAAAAAAAATATACTCTTCAAATCGAAGTTTCGGCTGCGATATCACATACTAGGTAAAGAACCCAAGATTTAAGGATAATTTAAATAACAAATGGTACAAGAAAACGTAAGGAATACTCATATATAAAAGACAACACTTACCACTTTGGCTGAAAAATAACAAGAAAATTTTGATAGTTATGGGATACTTGGCCAAAAAGTATCAGTCAAATATAACAGGTACATTTCTAAACCATTAAATTTTCTTACTTTCTCACTACAATGGGCCTTATATTTTGAATAAAACCTAAAATTCAGGTAAACGAAGAATGTAAACAAACGAATTTAGGAAGAATATGGCGGCTGAGCCGGCAGCCAATCAAAAATGAGACCACGAATGTCGCCACTGTGTTTAATCTAGTCACTGTACTTTCAAAAACTCCTGATTACACGTCAGTGATTTTGTATTTTTTCGTGATAATAATCTTAATATTTTTAAGAAATCAGATTAATTACCATTATTCTGTCTGATATCAATATAAAGTTTATCCTCCATCCATGGTAATACCATTAATTACAATTTTCAATGGAAATACGAGTAATAACTGTTATTGTGTTCAGTACAAAAATAGCGTATGTAACTCTTATGTAATGGTTATTAATTCACTCGCATAAACCATACGAAACTCGCCTTCGGCCCGTTCAGTATCTTCATCCCAGAAGTCCACGTATCAACTACAAATATGGCAAACACCATTTTTTTGCGCTCTTTTTATCATTTTGCCCAAATGTTTTTATTTTTCGAATTTTGAGCAGAGAACGGTCTCAAACGATTTGGAATTGTATCACTAGAAGATTTTTAAAAGAATATTTTTGAGCGCTCGTTCTTACACTATATCATTTTGTCAAGATGTCTGTATTTTCTTCGAAAAATTCAAGTCTGGCCGATAATTTTCGAACGGAACGACCTAGAAACTTGAAATTTTCGAACGTTCGAATCTCGAATGCCGCGGTTAAGTTCGTTATTGGTCAAAATTCGACCAGGGGTTCCGTAAATATGTCCGTTCGAAATTTGGTTCTCCTGATTACTTCGAAACTACGCATTCGATCGAGATGAAATGCACTCAGATGGGGAATGACGTGTTCAAGCTACATGCGAAATTTTGTCCAGATCGCATTACCAAGACCATAGAAAATTGTAGCGAATTATCGAAAAAAAAATTGTCACCTAAAGCACATTGAAGTCTGGAGTTTCGCCTTAGTTTGAAGTTTTTTTCGACAGCTGTGAAAATTTTTTTCAATTGGTTGTTAAAACTGGAAAATGCGAATCTACCTACAAGGTGGATAAACGCTCAAAAGCTCCTGACTTCACGGCAGAGCTTTTTATAAATTTTTGCAATAGAACCAGAACCATTTTGAATTCCAACGAATTATGGAATTAAAAATCCTTATATTTCTGTAACAACTGATTCAGCATAATTGAAAAAGAGATGCTGTCATTTTTTTGACAGCTGTCAAAAATTTCTTCAATTGGTTTCTAAAACTGGAAAATGCGAATTTACCTACAAGGAGGATGAACGGGCGCTCAAAAACTCCTGACTTCACGGCAGTGCTTTATATATTTCTTTTTAAAACTTTGGTATCGCAGAAACTATTCTCCATATCCTGCTGAAAATAATTCAAATTGCTCAGATACACTCAACAAATTTTTTCAAAGTTAAATAAAACATGTCATTGTATTCATTTTGATTATCTTTATTCTTTCATTTAAATAATATTTCTTATTCCTCCTCGAAATTATTCCACCAACACAATTCGTTCATGAATAACATACACTTTGAATCCTTAGGACTCAGGAATGTGGATAAAAATCCTCGAATTGTCAAGGATATAACTGGACATTCTACATGTAAAACAGAACACAGTACGCTCCGTTCAAATTGTCTTGCGAATTGTACTGAATAAAATTATAATAAACGTCCTTTGCATTCTAGAGCGGCACAATGACAATACAATATTTTACCGGGGACACTTCCCACATCATAGCTGTAGTTCCATGTCAGTTCCGTACCCGCCCTGATGAATTGAGACGAGAAGAAAGCCACCCATGGGAACCTTGGGTCGTGGGTGTCCACAAAGACGTTTTGGACGAATACATTGGGAGCACAAGAATGCTGAAAAAATATTTGTATTATAAATTTCTCGGAACTGATTCGGCAATGACTTACATTGAGAAACCGTCCAATATTTCCAGCGTTTTTCGCATCCATGATGTAGATACTTTCATCAGCACCGTAAAGCTCTCTAACCGACGAATATTTCGACTTCTCGTCTAGATTCGTCTCGTTTTTGGGGTTGAAACTCAGCACTTCTCTGACCTCTACAAGTCAAGTAGTTAGTCGATACACTAAAAAACCTTGTTTAAAATCTCACCATCTTCATCATCACTGATGGTAACAGTATCGATCTTGGACAGAATATTTTTTAACCTCTCCGCCATGTTCGCTTCCAAAGTTTCCACTTTTATTTGCATAGGGGATATCATAGGGGTTCTAATCGCTGTGAACTTTTTAGGTTCTTTCTCCGGTTCACCATCCCTACTGTCCGAATCAGTCTCATTAGGCTTCCTTTTCCGTAACCTGGTACTAAAAGAAAACGATTGAATATTAAGTTGAGATTGGTAAAAAATCAACTTACTGCACTCGTGATTCCACCTGGGCAGATGTCACGTTGAGTGGTGGCAGGAATTCGTTATCGTCTTGGTAACGAAGCCTCTTACCCAACATCTGTCTAGATACAACCTCATCTACTTCCATCTCTTCAGACGGCGAAGGTCCCCGCTCGCTCATCCTGTCCACCTCGTCCAAGATCACCTCTTTTTCGTAGTCGTCTTTGAACTTTTCCACAGATTCAATGTAGTCTAATTCTGCAAAGTATTCGTCACCATATGTTTTACCATCCTGCCGGGAGAGAAATTACAATTTAGATTCTGACGATTCTTAGTTGAACTTATTGAACATTTCAAATTAGCTCTCTTTTCTGATTGGATGAATTATTCAATAACATAATGACAAGTAGATAATAGGGTATCTCAGAAGTCGTCGTCAAGCCGGAATCGGGAAATAGGCATAATAGTCATCAGAAAATTATAAAAAAAATCTAAGTCGTGTCTCTTATTGCATTTTCTTTTATTCGAGAAAATGCAAACCATGTGATGATTTTTGAACTCCCGTTGCTACAAATCTTTACTTTTTTCTAATTTTATTTTTCCTATGTTATCCTGAATAGTGCTTCTGTAATCTGTAACCTTTGATTCTAAGCCAACTGCTCTAACTTGGAAGATAATGTCACTCTTTGCCAAACCGAGGATTCAAAACTACTATTTCGCCCTACTTCATCTGACCGTACTGAAAAAAAAAATGGAATACATGAGTTTGACAATTGACTTTAAAAGTTCTAAGGACTCTAAAATGGTACAACACTTTCTTGGATTGAGCGAAAAAAAATTTCGAAAAGCACTGCCGTGAAGGCAGGAGCTTTTGAGCGCTCGTACATGCACCTTGTAGGTAGATTCGCATTTTCCAGTTTTAGAAATCAATTGAAGGAATGTTTGACTGCTGTCAAAAAAATCCTGAAACTTAAGCAAAACTCCAGACTTCATGTCGGTGCTTCAGCTGATCAATTTTTTTCCGATAATTCGCTAGAATTTTCCACGGTATGTATGGTCTTAGTGATGCGATCTGGACAAAATTTTGCACGTAGTTTGAATACATTATTCCTGAGCTAGGTGCATAATTTCATTCCAATCCGATCAGTAGTTTCGAAACTATCAGGAAAAAAATATCTTGAACGGCCATATTTACGGAACCCCTAGTCTAATTTTGCTCATTGATGAACGTGACCGTGAATTTTGCGATCCAAACCCACCCTGAAAATTTCAAGTTCCTAGGCCTTTCCGTTCAAAAGTTAGAATTTTCTATGGTTTCTATGGTTCTGGTCATGCGATCTGGACAAAATATTGCTTCAATATATCATTCTCGATTAAAATACAAAATTTCATCTCGATCGAATCCGTAGTTTCGAATTTATCGAAAAAACAAAATTTCAAACGACCGTATTTACGGAACCCCTTGTATAATGTTGCTCATAGATGAACGTGATCACGACATTCAAGATCCACACCTATGCTGAAAATTTCAAGTCCCTAGGCGTTTCCGTTCGAAAGTTACAATTTTCTATGGTTTCTATGGTTCTGGTCATGCGATCTGGACAAAATTCCACATGTAGCTTGAACACCTCATTTTCCATTCGAGTGCAGAATTTCATCTCGATCAAATCTGTAGTTTTCAAGTAATCAGGGAAACAAAACTTTGAACGGCCATATTTACGGAACCCCTGGTGGAATTTGGCCCATTAACGAACTTAACCGAGCCATTCGGGAACTGAACCCACACTGAAAATTTCAAGTCTCTAGGTTGTTCCGTTCGAGAGTTATCGTGCTTACGGCCGGCCGGCCGGACGGACAGACTCGAATTTTCCGACGGATTCGTCATCAGTGAGTCGAACATAGTCGATTGAGACCATTTTTGGCTCAAAATTCGAAAAATACAGACATCGTGACGAAATGATATAGCCCTCGTGTAAGTAGTACGAGCGCTCAAAAAAGGTTTTTCTTAAAGCAACTCAGTTTAGAACAATTTCTTTCAACTTACTAAAAATGATTCTAGTGTATCCAATACGTGCCTTAAGATCATAACTTTACGAAAATTTTGTGGTCGGATGAATCGACATTCAAGAAAGATGGTCACATAAACCTATACAATTTACACGAGTGGCACGTAGAAAATCCTAATTTAATGATATAACAATAACTGTGGAAAAGTCAACAAAATTATTGGTTATTCATATAGAAAGATTTCTTAAATGGGGGTTTCACATTGAATATGTATCGAACAAACTAAGTAGAATCAATTTTGGCATTAGAGGACTGAGAATGGTATACTTTGCGAATGCTGAATCCATTATGCGATATGGCATAATTTTTTTGGGGGAGAAGTTCGGCAGTGGAGTCAGTTTTCAAAGTTCCAAAAAAAAAACCTGAGAATTATGTACCGACCGTCATTCAGACAGTCTGGTCGAGGTATTTTTAGAAAAAATGAACTTCTTACAATTTATGCTTTGTATATATTTGAGTGTTCGGTATTTTTCTTCAAGCACAGGGAAAAGTTTCAGATACACACTATCCATCATAACTATCAGACAAGATCAGATAAATTGTACTATCCTATCCATAGACTGTCGTAAACTGAGAAACATCCATCATACATGTGTAAAAAATTGTTTAATGTACTTCCTCATGATCTGAAAGTGTTTTCAAGCCTCAATATTTTCAAGAAAAGAGTAAAAAATTATCTCATAAAAATTGAGCCGTATTCCTTAAGTGAGTACATTGATGCTGTATCATCTCTCTAGTTAGATTTTTGTTTGTTTCGACGTCAATTTAATTTGATTTATGTATTTTTACCTGTAGATTCCTTGAAATGAATTGTTATGTTATGTTAATGAGAAAAGATAGATCTTAATATCGGTTTAAAGTGAATATGTGGACTGGAATTTTGAACGGAAGAGTCATAGGACCTTTTGAGTTGCCAGAGATCTTAAATGCTGGAATTTATTTCAATTTTTCACATAAACATTTACCAAATTGGTTTCAACAAGACGGCTACCCAGCGCACTATGCCCTCTCAGTTAGACAATATCTAAATGAAGAATTTCCGGGCGGTCTGGTGCAATCTCGTGGCCAGCTCGCTCACCTGATTTAAATCCCTTAGATTTTTTTTTATTGGGGAGCAGTTAAAGAAAAAGTTTATTTAAAGCCAATTGAAAATGTAGTTGAGCTTCGGGAGAGATTTACAGAAGCAGTTGAATTCGTCAATAATGGAACATTCGCCCGTCTGATATCCCGATCTTTTTTGACCCTTTCACTACCTGACCTATTTTGATTCCGAAAAAAAAAATTTTCTTTATGCTTTAGCCAAGAAAAGCCCTGAATATGCGATATCCTTCATGAAAAAAAAAAAAGAAAAATTCGGTTTTTCATAGAAATAAAAAAATTATGAAAAGCACTGCCGTGAAGGCAGGAGCTTTTGAGCGCTCGTACATCCACCTTGTAGGTAGATTCGCATTTTCCAGTTTTAGAAATCATTTGAAGGAATTTTCGACAGCTGTCAAAAAAATTCTGAAATTGAGGCGAAACTTCAGACTTAATGTCTTCAGCTGACCAATTTTTTTTCGATAATTCGCTAGAATTTTCTGCGGTATCTATGGTCTTGGTGATGCGATCTGGACAAAATTTTACACGTAGTTTGAATACATTATTCCTCAGCTAGGTGCAAAATTTCATTCCAATCCGATCAGTAGATTCGAAACTATCAGGAAAATAATATTTTGAACGGCCATATTTACGGAACCCCTAGTCTAATTTTGCTCATTGATGAACGATATTCGCGATCCAAACCCACCCTGAAAATTTCAAGTTCCTAGGCCTTTCCGTTCAAAAGTTATGATTTTCTATGGTTTCTATGGTTCTGGTCATGTGATCTGGAGAAATGTAACTTGAATATATCATTCTCCATTAGTATACAAAATTTCGTCACGATCGAATCTGTAGTTTTGAAATTATCAAGAAAACTAAATTTCAAACGACCATATTTACGAAACCCCTAGTATAATTTTGCTCATAGATGAACGTCATCACGACATTCCAGAACCTCACCTATCCTGAAAATTTCAAGTCCCTAGGCGTTTCCGTTCAAAAGTTACAATTTTCTATGGTTTCTATGGTTCTGGTAATGCGATCTGGACAAAATTTCACATGTAGCTTGAACACCTCATTTTCCATTTGGGTGCAAAGTTTCATCTCGATCGAATCTGTAGTTTCGAAGTAATCAGGAGAACAAAATTTTGAACGGCCATATTTACGGAACCCCTGGTGGAATTTGGCCCATTAACGAACTTAACCGAGGCATTTGGGATCTGAACCTACACTGAAAATTTCAAGTCTCTAGGTTGATCCGTTCGAGAGTTATCGTGCTTACGGCCGGACGGACAGACTCGAATTTTCCGACGGATTCGTCATCAGTGAGTCGAACATAGTCGATTGAGACCATTTTCGGCTCAAAAGTCGAAAAATACAGACATCGTGACGAAATGATATAGCCCTCGTGTAAGTAGTACGAGCGCTCAAAAACAAACAATGTTTTCCCCTGTTGCATTTCAATATGAAAAGAATTAATTTTATTTCACCGAAGATTTTATTTCAGCATAAATAAAAATTTATCAAAAACAAATAATAAAGACTCTAAAATAAATAAATACCATAAAAAAAAGACTTTTTTTTAAATATTACTTTGTATGTTATTGAAGGAAAACATTCCTCTCTTGACTAAGGCACAAATTCATCGTCTGATGATAAATCGGAAAAATTACCGTCCTCAAGTTTGTCAAACAATTCGATCAGATTTTTTTTTATTTTGGATCCTCCCCTCTGTATGAATACATTGGACCTCCTTGTAGGTAACAGATAAATTTTGTAATCCCTGATTCGATTTGTCCATAATTGTGGACCGACGATTTTGAAATAAATTTATTTGTAAAACTGACTACATTATGGAAAAATTTCTGTTGAATATTGAAAGCAGTGCACTGCATGTATTGCGGCTGAAGGAGGGCAGTTTGAACATCTTTTGTAAATTCATTAAATCTTGTCATAAATCGAAACTGAATTTCTTTGAGAAAAACCTTTTTTTTTGGCCCATCTAAGAAATAATGTAGTAAATGTTATACCATTTTAGAATTGCGTGTGCCAATACCAAAAAGTAGCTTCACTATCTGTCTCACTGAAACTTTATGGCAGGACTCGCTTAATCTCATTCAAATCAGATTCTTAAAGTTCTCTCTTTCATTTTTAGTAAGTTGAAAGAAAATGGTTCGAAACTGATTTTCTTTGAGAGAAACTTCTTTTTTTTGCCCACTCTAAGGAATAATGTAGTAAGTGTTAAACCATTTCAGAATCCTCATCAAAAGCGCTAACTTCTGAAGTCACTCGCCAAATTGATGTAGTACAATTTTTTTCCGTAAGAATGACATTTGTAAAAAGGCAATACCTCGTTGGCCATCTGGTCGGTGTGAATTGTACCCGCATAAACGCAGATGAAGGCTCCTTGGGGAACATCGTTCAGACACCTAATTCCCCAGCCTCTATTATGAGTCCTGAACACTTGCAATTTTAGGGACATTGGATGCTGAGCTACACGGTTCAAACATGTATTATTGCACTTGCACCTGGAAAACGTAGGTAATCAAACACAAAAATAATCAAGTTAATCATGAAAAATGACTTACCTCGAGTTACATTCATAAATACCGGTCACCACTTGATCCTGCAGTCTTCTGTAGATGTAACCGACTGAATTCGGATCGATGGTGTTATCGAAAAAGTTGGCCCCTTCCATCGTTAGCTTCCAACAAGGGCATTTCATTTTATCCTGCGAGAAACAAACCGACGTACAACAAAAATCGAACCGTTGAAAAGATCGCTACTTACAATGCAATCATCGTCGCAGTCGCAACAGACCAAGAAGTTCGGATCCAAGTTCATCTTTACGCCTTCCATAGGTACCCGCTTAGTTGAGTAATTGCAGAAGTCCAACATTTCGTTGTTGATTCCATTTATGACGGGAATAGCGACTTGTTCGAGACCTGGTAAGTTACAAGGTTAGTAAAGTTTAATGAAGAAATAAATCGAGTAGGATGAAATTCTACGAATATACAGGCTGATTCCAAATTCGACGTGAACCTTGAAGTACGTGTTAGGATGACTCATTTGCCGTCATTTGAGCCATATTTATTGATATCCAAAAATCAACAGTTTACCAGTTATTTGAGTTTTTGAAAAATTGCTCACCTCACTCAATTTTTCGTCAATTTTTTCTACGTTGAGCAAGTTTTATTATACTTTTGGATTATTTTCATCAGAGAAGGGTATGATATGTATGCGAAAAGCGAAAATATGCTGTAATAGATGTTGAAAAATTACGAAAAGCACTGCCGTGAAGGCAGGAGCTTTTGAGCGCTCGTACATGCACCTTGTAGGTAGATTCGCATTTTCCAGTTTTAGAAATCAATTGAAGGAATTTTTGACTGCTGTCAAAAAAATTCTGAAACTTAGGCGAAACTCCAGACTTCATGTCGGTGCTTCAGCTGATCAATTTTTTTCCGATAATTCGCTAGAATTTTCCACGGTATCTATGGTCTTGGTGATGCGATCTGGACAAAATTTTGCACGTAGTTTGAATACATTATTCTTGAGCTAGGTGCATAATTTCATTCCAATCCGATCGGTAGTTTCGAAACTATCAGGAAAAAAATATTTTGAACGGCCATATTTACGGAACCCCTAGTCTAATTTTGCTCATTGATGAACGTGACCGTGAAATTTGCGATCCAAACCCACCCTGAAAATTTCAAGTTCCTAGGCCTTTCCGTTCAAAAGTTAGAATTTTCTATGGTTTCTATGGTTCTGGTCATGCGATCTGGACAAAATATTGCTTCAATATATCATTCTCGATTAAAATACAAAATTTCATCTCGATCGAATCCGCAGTTTCGAATTTATCGAGAAAACAAAATTTCAAACGACCGTATTTACGGAACCCCTTGTATAATGTTGCTCATAGATGAACGTGATCACGACATTCGAGATCCACACCTATACTGAAAATTTCAAGTCCCTAGGCGTTTCCGTTCAAAAGTTACAATTTTCTATGGTTTCTATGGTTCTGGTCATGCGATCTGGACAAAATTTCACATGTAGCTTGAACACCTCATTTTCCATTTGAGTGCAAAATTTCATTGCGATCAAATCTGTAGTTTTCAAGTAATCAAGGAAACAAAACTTTGAACGGCCATATTTACGGAACCCCTGGTGGAATTTGGCCCATTAACGAACTTAACCGAGCCATTCGGGAACTGAACCCACACTGAAAATTTCAAGTCTCTAGGTTGTTTTGTTCGAGAGTTATCGTGCTTACGGCCGGACGGACAGACTCGAATTTTCCGACGGATTCGTCATCAGTGAGTCGAACATAGTCGATTGAGACCATTTTCGGCTCAAAATTCGAAAAATACAGACATCGTGACGAAATGATATAGCCCTCGTGTAAGTAGTACGAGCGCTCAAAAAAATAGAGTAGGATGAAATTCTATGGACGTAAACTACGAATATACAGGCTGATTCCAAATTCGACGTGAACCTTGAAGGACGTGTTAGTATGACTCATTTGCTGTAACGAAAATGTGCCTGCATTGTAACAAAAACTTTTTTAGGAAATAGAGAAGTAATTTGGCAAGTTTTTAGAATAATTTTGTCATACATAAATTGTGGAGTTCGAAAGTTGCAGGCGAATTTACTATTCTTTTCTTCATATTCCAGCTTTCAAATCATACGAATTCTTTTCCAACATCTATTACAGCATATTTTCGCTTTTTTCACATCATATCCTTCTCTGATGAAAATAATCCAAAATTACAATCAAACTTGCTAAACGTAGAAAAAATTGACGAAAAATTAAGTAAGGTGAGTAAGTTTTCAAAAAACACAAAAACTCAACTATAGTCCGTTTAAGAATTATTGACATCTCGGTTGGCTGTGAAAAATCGAATTTAAGTTGGTAATAGACTATTCAGTAATATTTTGGGTTGCTGAATTCAGGTTGGTATAGGAATAACACTAACATTACCCATAGAAATCTTGCTTTGATGATTTTATCGAAGATATTGGTGAATATGTAATTATAAAAACTTGCTCTGAATTTGAATATTTTTTGTCTTATGCTATTAAAATGGCTGGAATTGACCAGGATACATCGCGCCTAACAAGAGAACGCCAGGCAGTTTGTCGATGTTACTTCGAGTTTTTCAAAGATTTGGCATATATTTCCGCTAGTGTTTCAGGTAAACTGTTATTCACCGACTCAAAGTGTATTCTGATTGATCAATGTCTCTTAAATTTTCAGATTTCACCAAGCCCTGTCCGTAGAATATTAGCATGTTATTATAGCCTGGAATTAGCAGTGGAAGAAAACCTGTGCGATATGATTATTCCTTCAAAGAGACATTGAATGACTTTGTTTTTGCTAGAATTAAAAACAATGAATATATCAGTTTAGATATCCTTTTCGAACTGGCCAAAGAGCACCTAGATTTCAATTGATCGAAGTCAACATTATATTATATCATAAAAAAAATTGGATACAAATACAAAAAAGTTGATCGAAGGAAAATTCCTACTGATAAACAGAAAAATATAATAAAAATAGTACGATATTGTGATAAATACCGAGAATACATAGAACAAAACATAAAATTCATTTATCTAGATGAAATTTGGCTATTCAAATTCGGCAGTGGACACTAGAAAATAATCCAAAAGGTATGCCGAGTATATTCAAGGGTAAAGGCAGAAGGTGCACTATTTTGAATGCTGGAACAATTGATGGATTTTTACCTGGATTTGATCCGATTCTTGACAGTGGTATTAATGATAAGGATTACTATGAATGGTGAATTATTTCATAAATGGGTTATTGAAACCTTCCCTGCAAAAGGATGCCCATCAATAGGATTATGTCAGCTTATTCAATAAACACATCCAAATCACTACACTACGAGGAAACAAAGTTTTCAATGATAATTTTATCTTTGCTCCTGTATCATTCATAGATATTTTAAGTTTATTTATTATACTTATACTGTATGGTACCCTGTTCACAAGCTATATTGTTCCCAATTCAAAAGTATACTGAATAATTGTAAAATTGCTCATCAATTATAATATTTTCAATAATTCATGGACAGTTTTAATGAATGAAAATAAAAATTGACTTTCTCAAAGTATTCAACACCAAGCAATAAATAATTCACAAATTGGTTCATATATTGATAGTTCGGTACAAAATTAATGTCAAAATTCTTCATGTACTACATAGATTCTTAATTTTTGTTTCTCTCTTATTTCTTAATACATTATAACGTTTTTCCAATCCATTCTTTTGGGCCTGTGCTTGCGAAGTATCCAAAAATTTTTTTCTGTTGCAGCACTAGCTATCTGCTAGAATTCCATTAATTATCCTTCTTGAATACTGACATAAAATGGTACTCTTATAGTTATATGGTTAGAATTTTGCAAGAATTCCAATACCAATAAATATTGCATGGTCCTGAGTGAAAATAAATATTTATTTGAATGTTCTTCAAATTTCCATGGTTGACTTTTATATGAACGATAAGTTCAGATAATTTCATATGAAAGTATTCCACGATATTTTTGCGCTTTCAAACCTGAATTTCCATGTTTGAACTGCAATCGAAATATTCCGGCTTAATTATTCGATAATTCGTAATATTCGTATACTCAACACTTTTCTAGGTTATATTTATGTTCTATGATGAAATTTAGTTACTTTTTAGTAACTAGAAATAAAGCCTCGACTGGACGTTCATGGCCTGCTTCGATGTCAATAATTCTTAAATGGACTATAACTCGTAAACTGTTGATTTTTGGATATCAATAAATATGGGTCAAATGACAGCAAATGAGTCATACTAACGCGTCCTCCAACTTTCACGTCGAATTTGGAAACACCCTGTGAATCCTTATTCTTCGACTCAACCTAGAACACTCACCCTTCGATAAATCTTTCGGATCTGGCTCACTATCGACGCTGTATTCTGCGAGACATCTGACCATATGATTAAAGTCGAACAGATCGACCGTCATCTCACTTTTCGTCATCGACAGGTAGTAATGAATCTACAATGAATAGTTTGATAACGATCGAAGTGAATTGAGACTCCACCAAAAGTTTTTACCTCTGCAATGTTCCGCAACAACCTTCCACACGGTGCCTTATAAGCGATGTCCTTCCGTCCTCTAACTTTGATCGTCATTCTAGCCCATCCACAAAGCAAAGGCTTGGAAAGTGGATTTTGGCCTCGTAGTTTGCTGAAGTTGTGCGTCAAGAAGTCCTTGCACTTCGGTGAACAAACATGGGATCTATATGGCCGTTTCATCGTGTGTTGATCTCGGGGTGTGAAGTACTACGAAAAACCACCTCGTTAACCCCTTTCAAACGATTTCGATCGAAAAAAAAGGAATTACCATAATTTTACTCGTGGGTCCTGTAGCGTTGAAAGCGTTGCTATTGACCGGCGGAAGGAACGGCACCACTGCCGGAGAAGTTTGGCCCTGAGGTCTGGCGGTACTCTTACGAGCCACAGCCCTCACGCTCGGTTGGTTCAGTTCTTCCTCGACAGCGAAATCTTCGGCACTCATCGGTTGTTCTTCTTCCGGGGTTTCGGCGCTCTTCGTTTGAGTGAAATTCACGTTCGGCGTGTATTGCACGATGTTCTTCGATTCGATCTGAAAAACGTTTTAGTCAAGATGATCGTTATGAGGTAATGAAAACATACTTGACCCTTCCTGGAAGCTCTCTGACCCGATGTTCGGTTCTGTGCAGCGAGTTCTTCCCTGTAGATTTCCTTGATTCTTCTGGAACCTCTGTATATCCATTCGAAACGATTCAAATCATCGAAGAATACTTGAACCAAGGAACAGTCTACGTTGATTACAGTACAGAGTGTCCATTTACCTAGAAACGAATTTGAATTGTGACGATTTGTTTTTGAGCGCTTTTTTATACAGGTGTCCCAGAAGTCGACATCAAGCCGGAATCGGGTAACAGGCTAGATCAGAATAGTCATTGGAAAAATATTTAAAAAAATCTAAATCATGTATTTTTCAAATTATATTGCATTTTCTTTTATTCGAGAAAATGCACATCATGTGATGATTTTTGAACTCCTGTTGCTACAAATCTTTCCTTTTTTCTAATTTTATTTTTTCTGTTATCCTGAATGGTGCTTCTGTAACCTAGGTATTTCCATTAAGTGAAACTAATCGACTCTGTCCCGAGAGTTACAAGAAATGAAGTTCGCAGTTATCTCTACTTATCTGATAATCGAAGCTAAAAATTTTTAGAATAAGAGATACTAAGGCTGACCAATAAAGAACTGTTATTAAGAGAAAATAACCACTGAATTGTATCAATATTGAATTCCAAAAAATTTGAAAAATCGAAAAGCATGGCGGCATTGTACGTCTCCAATAGAAAGAATATTCCAGGATTATTATACGTTGAATATCAGGCAAGTATTCAGGAAAAATTTACTTGAAAAAATGAAAATTGCTTTTTCATTTTTGATTTTCTCGGGAAATATTGAATTGCAAGAGATCTATACTCCGTTTAAGAATTATTGACATCTCGGTTGGCTGTGAAAAATCGAATTTAAGTTGGTAACAGACTATTCAGTGATATTTTGGGTTGCTGAATTCAGGTTGGTATAGGAATAACACTAACATTACCCATAGAAATCTTGCTTTGATGATTTTATCGAAGATATTGGTGAATATGTAATTATAAAAATTTGCTCTGAATTTGAGTATTTTTTGTCTTATGCTATTAAAATGGCTGGAATTGACCAGGATACATCGCGCCTAACAGTTTGTCGGTGTTACTTCGAGTTTTTCAAAGATTTGGCATATATTTCCGCTAGTGTTTCAGGTAAACTGTTATTCACCGACTCAAAGTGTATTCTGATTAATCAATGTCTCTTAAATTTTCAGATTTCACCAAGCCCTGTCCGTAGAATATTAGCATGTTATTATGGCCTGGAATTAGCAGTGGAAGAAAACCTGTGCGATACGATTATTCCTTCAAAGAGACATTGAATGACTTTGTTTTTGCTAGAATTAAAAACAATGAATATATCAGTTTAGATATCCTTTTCGAACTGGCCAAAGAGCACCTAGATTTCAATTGATCGAAGTCAACATCATATTATATCATAAAAAAAATTGGATCCAAATACAAAAAAGTTGATCGAAGGAAAATTCTTACTGATAAACAGAAAAATATAATAAAAATAATATGATATTGTGATAAATACCGAGAATACATGGAACAAAACGTAAAATTCATTTATCTAGATGAAATTTGGATATTCGAAAACGGTATTCAAATTCGTCAGTGGACACTAGAAAATAATCCAAAAGGTATGCCGAGTATATTCAAGGGTAAAGGCAGAAGGTGCACTATTTTGAATGCTGGAACAATTGATGGATTTTACCTGGATGTGATTCTATTCTTGACAGTGGTATTAATGATAAGGATTACAAGAATGGTGAATTATTTCATAAATGAGTTATTGAAAAATTGAAACCTTCCCTGCAAAAGGATGCCCATCAATAGGATTATGTCAGCTTATTCAATAAACACATCCAAATCACTACACTACGTGGAAACAAAGTTTTCAATGATATTTTTATCTTTGCTCTTGTATTATTCATAGATATTTTAAATTTATTTATTATACTTATACTGTATGGTACCCTGTTCACATTCCCTCTGCTAATACACATGCTATATTGTTCCCAATTCAAACGTATACTGAATAATTGTAAAATTGCTCATCAATTATAATATTTTCAATAATTCATGGACAGTTTCAATGAATGAAAATAAAAATTGACTGTCTTAAAGTATTCAACACCGAGCAATAAATAATTCACAAATTGGTTCATATAATGATAGTTCGGTACATATTCATGTCAAAATTCTTCATGTACTACATAGATTCTTAATTTTTGTTTCTCTCTTATTTCTTAATACATTATAACGTTTTTTCCAATCCATTCTTTTGGCCCTGTGCTTGCGAAGTATCCAAAAATTTTTTTCTGTTGCACCTGCTAGAAATCCATTAATTATCCTTCTTGAATCCTGACATAAAATGGTACTCTTATAGTTATATGGTTAGAATTTTGCAAGATTTCCAATACCATTAAATATTGCATGGTCCTGAGTGAAAATAAATATTTATTTGAATGATCTTCTATTTTCCATGGTTGACTTTTGTATGAATGATAAGTTCAGATAATTTCATATGAAAGCATTCCACGATATTTTTGCGCTTTCAAACCTGAATTCCCATGTTTGAACTGCAATCGAAATATTCCGGCTTAATTATTCGATAATTCCGATAATTCGTATACTCAACACTTTTCTAGGTTATATTTATGTTTTATTTCTATGATTAAAACAGTAACTTTTTGGTAACTAGAAATAAAGCCTCGACTGGACGTTCATGGCCTGCTTCGATGTCAATAATTCTTAAATGGACTATATCTACTTAAAACTGTGGCATGAAAACATCATAACGAATCACCATGCAAAATATTTTTGAAGAGAACTTTTATATGGAACGCCGCGGAAATTTTTTGTTTAATTTAAAAACTTTTTTATTTCCATCTGTCAAAATTAATATTGGAACCATGACTTGATGAATTTCTTGAAATTTTTTTGATATCATTCAAGTAATCACCTCTCTTCGTCCTTACCTCTTAGTCAAGAACACCTGTATAGTTGCAATCATTCGAGAGAAAAAAATTGGATCTGTTCTTACCATTGTACTCGGTGATGATGCTTTGGTCTTTCTTCAGTTTAACCATCGGCCAATCTTGGCTCTCTATGTGCTTCTTGATGAACTGTCTACAATCAGGAGGCATATCCTCCCACACTTTCTTGCTCACCTCGTACACCAAATTGACCATGCTGTACGGGACATACTGGGAGTAACCTAAATAAACAACAAATACAGTTCAACATCATTTCTCAAGTGGACTCCTCGAGAAACGCACCTATATCGAAGAAGATTAGATATCGGTACTTATTCGCCTCGTAGGGCGGCTCGGCCACCACCCCTGGATAATAAGGGTTCGACCTCTTCTTCGCCTCGCTGGTCTCTTTGAACACCGCTATAACACGGTCTCCTACCCTCAGCCTGGTCGAGCACGGATTAATATAGGCTAAGCTCTTTCCGCCAACGATCCTTTCTCGTTGCTGTTTGAGTTCCGTCAGTTTGTACAGGGTGTTCATGATTTTCTGTCCTTCGTGGACGGTACCCGGTAAGAGCACGTTGTTCAGTCTGGCCCTAACCCAGCAGCCCGAAGTGGTGGCATCACGAGATATGTAATAAATTTCGTCTGAAATCATCAAATATTTAATTGTGGCCGATACTTGATGGAAATCCATAATTTACTTAGTATTCACTAAGCAACTTAGTTTACGATTTTTACTACTTTACACATTCATTTGATCAAGAACAACTGTTAAATTACCGGTGTGAAGTTAGTGCCGGTTTCGGCAAGAGGTCAGCGGCCAGTTCGCCGATAAGCGCTCTCGGTGGCGTGCACCCTCGTCTCACTCTAGTGCAATCGTAACTGTAAATGGCCCGCCGAGCAAACGTCGTTATATTCACATAGATTGTAAACGGAATTAATACGTGTATTCCATTTTATATTGAAGCACATGGCAATTAACATCACAGAATAATCAGGGAGAATCAGTTTTGTATCCTGGATATAATAGTAATGTAAAATATTCTCTCCACTACAAATATAGGATTAATCATATGAAATTCAATTTTGTCTCTCATTTCCAGAAGAATGAATGAAAATCATTTTAGTTTTTTGCATATTCTAGGATCATCTATGGTTTTACCACAATGCATAGCTCTCATATTTCGTCCCCCTCAGGAACATTGTCAACCGAGCTGTTGAATAATGTTTTTCGAGTTTATCGGATAAACATTTAAACCTCCAATTTTCCCACTCATTTCCAGAAAAATGAATGGAAATCATTTTCGTTTTTTGCATAATATGTATTAGGGAATAATGGTTGTCATTGATTCTGATGGGAACAAAATATGATAACTATGCACTGTAGTAAAACCATAATTTCCATAGAAAAAAAAATAATTTCCATTCATTTTTCTGGAAATGAGAGGGAAATTCGAAGTTTGAATTTTTATCCCATAAACCTGAAGAACATTATTCAACAGCTCGGTTGACATTGTTCCTGAGGGGGACAAAATATAAGAGCTATGCACTGTGGTAGAACCTTTATTCTACCATATTATGCAAAAAACAGAAACGATTTTCACTCATTTTTCTGGATATGAGAGGGAAAATTCGAAGTTTAAGTTTTTATTTGATAAACACAAAGAACATTATTCAACGGCTCGGTTGACATTGTTCCTGAGAGGGACAAAATATGAGAGCTATGCGCTGAGGAAGAACAATTATTTCCTCATAATATGCAAAAAACAAATATGATTTTCACTCATTTCTTTGGAAATCAGGGGGAAAATTCAAAGTTTGAATTCTTATCCGATAAACCCAAAGAACTTTATTCAATGGCTCGGTTGACATTGTTTCTGAGGGGAACAACATATAAGAGCTATGCACTGTGGTGAAACCTTCATTCTCCCATATAATGCAAAAAACAAAAATGATTTTCACTCATTTTTCCGGAAATGAGAGGGAAAATTCGAATTTTAAATTTTTATTTGATAAACCCGAAGAACTTTATTCAATGGCTCGGTTGACATTGTTCCTGAGGGGGAGAAAATAAGAGAGCTATGCACTGTGGCGAAACCATAATTCCCCTAGAATATGCAAAAAACAAAAATCATTTTCATTAATTTTTCTGGAAATGAAAGGAAAAATTCGAAGTTGCAATTTTTACCCGATAAACCTGAAGAACATTATTCAACCACTCGGTTGAAATTGTTCCTGAGGGGGACAAATATGAGAGCTATGCAATATAGTAAAACCATAATTCCCCTAGAATATGCGAAAAACAAACATCATTCTCATTAATTTTTCTGGAAATGAAAGGAAAAATTCGAAGTTGCAATTTTTACCCGATAAACCTGAAGAACATTATTCAACCACTCGGTTGAAATTGTTCCTGAGGGGGACAAATATGAGAGCTATGCAATATAGTAAAACCATAATTCCCCTAGAATATGCGAAAAACAAACATCATTCTCATTAATTTTTCTGGAAATGAAAGGAAAAATTCGAAGTTGCAATTTTTACCCGATAAACCTGAAGAACATTATTCAACCACTCGGTTGAAATTGTTCCTGAGGGGGACAAATATGAGAGCTATGCAATATAGTAAAACCATAATTCCCCTAGAATATGCGAAAAACAAACATCATTCTCATTAATTTTTCTGGAAATGAAAGGAAAAATTCGAAGTTGCAATTTTTACCCGATAAACCTGAAGAACATTATTCAACCACTCGGTTGAAATTGTTCCTGAGGGGGACAAATATGAGAGCTATGCAATGTAGTAAAACCATAATTCCCCTAGAATATGCGAAAAACAAACATCATTTTCATTAATTTTTCTGGAAATGAAAGGAAAAATTCGAAGTTTCAATTTTTACCTGATAAACCCGAAGAACATTATTCAACGACTCGGTTGAAATTGTTCTTGAGGGAGACAGAAATATGAGAGCTATGCACTGAAGTGAAACCATAATTCCCCTAGAATATGCAAAAAACAAAAATCATTCTCATTAATTTTTCTGGAAATGAAAGGGAAAATTCGAAGTTTGAATTTTTATCCGAAGAACATTATTCAACGACTTGTTTGAAATTGTTCCTGAGGGGGACAAATATGAGAGCTATGCACTGAAGTGAAACCATAATTCCCCTAGAATATGCAAAAAACAAAAATCATTCTCATTAATTTTTCTGGAAATGAAAGGGAAAATTCGAAGTTTGAATTTTTATCCGATAAACCCGAAGAACATTATTCAACGACTCGGTTGAAATTGTTCCTGAGGGGGACAAATATGAGAGCTATGCAATGTAGTAAAACCATAATTCCCCTAGAATATGCGAAACACAAACATAATTTTCATTAATTTTTCTGGAAATGAAAGGAAAAATTCGAAGTTTCAATTTTTACCCGATAAACCTGAAGAACATTATTCAACCACTCGGTTGAAATTGTTCCTGAGGGGGACAAATATGAGAGCTATGCAATGTAGTAAAACCATAATTCCCCTAGAATATGCGAAAAACAAACATCATTTTCATTAATTTTTCTGGAAATGAAAGGAAAAATTCGAAGTTTCAATTTTTACCTGATAAACCCGAAGAACATTATTCAACGACTCGGTTGAAATTGTTCTTGAGGGAGACAGAAATATGAGAGCTATGCACTGAAGTGAAACCATAATTCCCCTAGAATATGCAAAAAACAAAAATCATTCTCATTAATTTTTCTGGAAATGAAAGGGAAAATTCGAAGTTTGAATTTTTATCCGAAGAACATTATTCAACGACTTGTTTGAAATTGTTCCTGAGGGGGACAAATATGAGAGCTATGCACTGAAGTGAAACCATAATTCCCCTAGAATATGCAAAAAACAAAAATCATTCTCATTAATTTTTCTGGAAATGAAAGGGAAAATTCGAAGTTTGAATTTTTATCCGATAAACCCGAAGAACATTATTCAACGACTCGGTTGAAATTGTTCCTGAGGGGGACAAATATGAGAGCTATGCAATGTAGTAAAACCATAATTCCCCTAGAATATGCGAAACACAAACATAATTTTCATTAATTTTTCTGGAAATGAAAGGAAAAATTCGAAGTTTCAATTTTTACCCGATAAACCTGAAGAACATTATTCAACCACTCGGTTGAAATTGTTCCTGAGGGGGACAAATATGAGAGCTATGCAATGTAGTAAAACCATAATTCCCCTAGAATATGCGAAAAACAAACATCATTTTCATTAATTTTTCTGGAAATGAAAGGAAAAATTCGAAGTTTCAATTTTTACCTGATAAACCCGAAGAACATTATTCAACGACTCGGTTGAAATTGTTCTTGAGGGAGACAGAAATATGAGAGCTATGCACTGAAGTGAAACCATAATTCCCCTAGAATATGCAAAAAACAAAAATCATTCTCATTAATTTTTCTGGAAATGAAAGGGAAAATTCGAAGTTTGAATTTTTATCCGAAGAACATTATTCAACGACTTGTTTGAAATTGTTCCTGAGGGGGACAAATATGAGAGCTATGCACTGAAGTGAAACCATAATTCCCCTAGAATATGCAAAAAACAAAAATCATTCTCATTAATTTTTCTGGAAATGAAAGGGAAAATTCGAAGTTTGAATTTTTATCCGATAAACCCGAAGAACATTATTCAACGACTCGGTTGAAATTGTTCCTGAGGGGGACAAATATGAGAGCTATGCAATGTAGTAAAACCATAATTCCCCTAGAATATGCGAAACACAAACATAATTTTCATTAATTTTTCTGGAAATGAAAGGAAAAATTCGAAGTTTCAATTTTTACCCAATAAACCTGAAGAACATTATTCAACCACTCGGTTGAAATTGTTCCTGAGGGGGACAAATATGAGAGCTATGCAATGTAGTAAAACCATAATTCCCCTAGAATATGCGAAAAACAAACATCATTTTCATTAATTTTTCTGGAAATGAAAGGAAAAATTCGAAGTTTCAATTTTTACCTGATAAACCCGAAGAACATTATTCAACGACTCGGTTGAAATTGTTCTTGAGGGAGACAGAAATATGAGAGCTATGCACTGAAGTGAAACCATAATTCCCCTAGAATATGCAAAAAACAAAAATCATTCTCATTAATTTTTCTGGAAATGAAAGGGAAAATTCGAAGTTTGAATTTTTATCCGAAGAACATTATTCAACGACTTGTTTGAAATTGTTCCTGAGGGGGACAAATATGAGAGCTATGCACTGAAGTGAAACCATAATTCCCCTAGAATATGCAAAAAACAAAAATCATTCTCATTAATTTTTCTGGAAATGAAAGGGAAAATTCGAAGTTTGAATTTTTATCCGATAAACCCGAAGAACATTATTCAACGACTCGGTTGAAATTGTTCCTGAGGGGGACAAATATGAGAGCTATGCAATGTAGTAAAACCATAATTCCCCTAGAATATGCGAAACACAAACATAATTTTCATTAATTTTTCTGGAAATGAAAGGAAAAATTCGAAGTTTCAATTTTTACCCGATAAACCTGAAGAACATTATTCAACCACTCGGTTGAAATTGTTCCTGAGGGGGACAAATATGAGAGCTATGCAATGTAGTAAAACCATAATTCCCCTAGAATATGCGAAAAACAAACATCATTTTCATTAATTTTTCTGGAAATGAAAGGAAAAATTCGAAGTTTCAATTTTTACCTGATAAACCCGAAGAACATTATTCAACGACTCGGTTGAAATTGTTCTTGAGGGAGACAGAAATATGAGAGCTATGCACTGAAGTGAAACCATAATTCCCCTAGAATATGCAAAAAACAAAAATCATTCTCATTAATTTTTCTGGAAATGAAAGGGAAAATTCGAAGTTTGGATTTTTATCCGATAAACCCGAAGAACATTATTCAAAGACTCGGTTGAAATTGTTCTTGAGGGGGACACAAATATGAGAGCTATGCACTGAAGTAATACCATAATTCCCCTAGAATATGAAAAAACAAAATCATTTTCATTAATTTTTCTGGAAATGAAAGGGAAAATTCGAAGTTTGAATTTTTATCCGATAAACCCGAAAAACATTATTCAGCTCGGTTGACATCGTTCCTGAGGGGGACAAATATGAGAGCTATGCAATGTAGTAAAACCATAATTCCCCTAGAATATGCGAAAAACAAACATCAATTTCATTAATTTTTCTGGAAATGAAAAATTCGAAGTTTGAATGTTTGCACAATAAACCCGAAGAACATTATTCAACGACTCGGTTGAAACTGTTCCTGAGGAAGACACAAATATGAGAGCTATGCACTGTTGTAAAACCATATTTCCCCTAGAATATGCAAAAAACAAACATCATTGTCATTCATTTTTCAGGAAATGAGAGGGAAAATTCGAAGTTTTAATTTTTATCCGATAAACCCGAAAAACATTATTCAGCTCGGTTGACATCGTTCCTGAAGGGGACAAAGTATGAGAGCTATGCACTTTGGTAAAACTATAGATGACCCTAGAATACGCAAAAAACAAAAATGATTTTCATTCATTCTTATGGAAATGAGAGGCAAAATTAAATGTCCAATGATTAATCTGATATTTGTAGTGGAGAGAATACTAATACTCCTAAATTGGAGGTACAAACGGAGAGGGGAGATTCCTTAAGTAATTTTAAGAAAAAAAAGTTCCATAAACATGGAATCGCAAACATTTCGTTTTCGAGATACAGGGTGTTTCTTGAAGTGATACATTTTTTGTAATGATTAAAATAGTTTATCGAATCTCTATGAAACATTGCTACAGATCGGGAAAATATCCATAAAATCTAATAATGAATTAATTCACCACAGCTTACTAACTGAACTTTTCTGACAATTTGGATTTTTCTGAGGATTTTGAGAGAATCGTTAAAAATTTTTTTCTTGAAGTCGGCGGCAGATACGACAAAACAAAAAGAGAACACAAAGTTTATCACAACAACAAAGCTGCTTTTTACATTTTTTCGAATTAACAGTGGATCACCAAAAAAAGTTCTGGAGGAAAACAGGGGACAATGTTCCAGAAAAAATATCACCCTGTAGATTTGCCATCGGAATTGGCATGTCACACGGTGTAAATTCTCAATTGTAATATCTATACCAAATTTCAGTTGAATATCTTGTGAAGTATAGATACTATCACAAAAAACTTGAAAACATTCAAACTTTAACAACCTGTATCTCGAAAACGAAAAGTTTGCGATCCCATGTTTATGGGACCTTTTTTTCTTGAAATTATTTAAGGAATCTCATCTCTTCGTTTGTACCTCCAATTTAGGAACACCTGTATATTACATTACTATTATATCCAGGGAACAAAACTGATTCTACCTCATTATTCTGATTTATAAATTTCAATTTGCTTCAAGATAACATGGAATACACATATCAATTCAGTTTATAATCTATGTGAATATAACGACGTTCGCACGGCGGACCATTTACAGTAACAATTGCACTAAAGTTAGACGGGGGTGCACGCCACTGAGAGCGCTTATCAGCGAACTGGGCGCTTAGTTCACTCCTAAATTCAGTATAAAATTAGCAAATTCGAAAAAAAAAAGGTTTGATCATTAGTTGACTTACTTATTTCTAAAGGTGGTCTAGTAGCGGGGGCTACAGGGGGCAAATCGGTTGGTTCTTCTGTGATTTGTATAACTTCCGGATCTTTATTTGTGCTCGACTGTGCTGTCGGAGGTTTGGGGCTGTTAGAATTAGCCAGATCTTCAATTTCCATGTAAGAAACCGGTTTAACCCTCCTACTGCTTTTTCTGGAAGGTTCAGGTGTTGAACCACCCGGTGTACTATTAGAAGCTGGAATATCAAATTAAAAACAGCTCTTGTGATTGATCCCCTTTCAACCTTACCTTGTCTAGAAATTGTGTCGGAAGAAAACATATAATCATCAATGATTGTGGCCGAAGCAGCGTCCCTCATTTCAGGCCTAAAATCATCATAGAAATCTATTTGTATCTTATCCACTCGTTTTCTCATAGCTTCCAAATTTTCCCTCAATTCTTTACTATCGTCTGAAATGGAAATTTTAGAAGAGACAACTTTATTAATGAACGGAAATCTACGCCTACCCTGTGTTTTGGCGAACCTCGATTTGAGCGAATCCTCTTCATTTTTAATTCGATCTTTTAGTTTGAATTTAGTCATAACGCTATGTAATATATCGTCAATGTTCTTTTCAATGAATTTGACATTTTCATCATCTAAATAACTTTCAGAACTTTTGACTGTTGGTTCTTCTTCATCGGAATCATCGATCTCCACCATATCGTTCAGTAGCGGTACATCGACATCGAATAATAATTTACCGTCCTTTAATTCTGTTACTAAACTATCATACATCTTCACAGCAATTTTATAACAATCGATACAAACTTTCTTATCCAGATTATTCGCACTTTTTACTCTATAATATGACAAACAAAATGATGGTGCATCAATCAGTTCTTTTCCACTTTTGCAGGAATAATTTATACAATCCCCACCGATAGTGTCAGGAACTAGGTTTATGATTGCTTCAACTTCACCATTCGTTTTTTTAGTAGCTGCTTTGTCTCCACTATCATCGTCGTCGTCTAGGACAACTACATCAAAAGCGTTTTCATTGCCGTTTTGATTCTGGGTCGATTTTTCTATTATTTGTGATTCCTGGACGGTGTCGTCGATTTCCATTGGATCGTCTACGTTTTCCTCAGTTTCCATTTTTACCTTCTTGGTATTTCCTGTTCACAAGAAAATAACACTAATGATACTTGTTTTCAAACGTATAACTTAGACGAACCCATTTTTTCATAATGGGTAACTCGAATCGGTATGTAATTTATAAAATAATTCAACAGAATGTATAAAGCTAATGAACGAAAACGGAATTGTATAAATAATTACTTAAAAATTACAGTGAACACCGGCACAATTTCAAAATAAATCAAACAAACATTTTACAGGCGTCTCTCTTTCCTTGACAGACGACGCTGTCAATATCAGGATTGTCAAGTTTGACAGATGGCCACGAATTTCCCTAGACAAAGACTGAAAAACCCTAACATATTTTGGTGATATGGGGCTCCATCATGGACCAGTTCGTTGATCTGCAATTTTGAAATCTTCGATTTAATTCGGCATAGCAAGTGTAGAGCGAAGCTTTACGTATTATGAAGTCGTAAATTGATATATTTGGGAAATTTTCGGCCGAAAGTCAAAAGAATATGAATAAACAAACATACGCATTTTTGCTATTCGGTTTATTCGATACTAATGTGATATGTGAGAAAAGTCCAATCATTAAAAGTTTATCTTTGGGTATATAAATTTATTTCTGTCTATGAAACTTCATCTTTATTGGTTTATCACTGATTATAGAACCATAATTTTCGAAGGAAAAAGTTTAAAATATTAAAATTTTCAGGGTACGTTCGAGGTCTCAGTTCGTGAAAGGGAAAAACCCGCCGAAGGGTTCCGTAGATATAGCCATCAGAACCATTTTAAATTCCAACGAATAATTGAATAAAAATCCTTATGTTTCTGTAACTGCTTATTCGGCATAATTGACAAAGAGCTGCTGTAATTTTTTTGACAGCTGTCAAAAATTTCTTCATTTGGTTTCTAAAACTGGAATATGCGATTTTACCAACAAGGTGGATGAACGAGCGCTCGAAAGCTCCTGACTTCACGGCAGTTCTTTCATAATTTTTTTAAATATATTTTCAGAAGACGTGCTGCTTCAAGGTCAGGTATATAGAGGTGTTTCTGATTTGCTCTCCAATAATTTTCGTTTTTTTCATATACTTGCAGTCGAGTTGGCCCCGCATTGCTGTGGCTAAGCTATACGTTTGTTTTTGAGCGCTCGTACTACTTACACGAGGGCTATATCATTTCGTCACGATGTCTGTATTTTTCGAATTTTGAGCCGAAAATGGTCTCAATCGACTATGTTCGACTCACTGATGACGAATCCGTCGGAAAATTCGAGTCTGTCCGTCCGTCCGGCCGTCCGTCCGTCCGGCCGTCCGTCCGGCCGTAAGCACGATAACTCTCGAACGGATCAACCTAGAGACTTGAAATTTTCAGTGTAGGTTCAGATCCCGAATGCCTCGGTTAAGTTCGTTAATGGGCCAAATTCCACCAGGGGTTCCGTAAATATGGCCGTTCAAAGTTTTGTTTCCCTGATTACTTGAAAACTACATATTCGATCGAGATGAAATTTTGCACTCAGATGGAAAATGAGGTGTTTCAGCTACATGCGAAATTTTGTCCAGATCGCATGACCAGAACCATAGAAACCATAGAAAATTGTAACTTTTGAACGAAAATGCCTAGGGACTTGAAATTTTCAGGATAGGTGTGGATCTCGAATGTCGTGATCACGTTCATCTATGAGCAACATTATACAAGGGGTTCCGTAAATACGGTCGTTTGAAATTTTGTTTTCTCGATAAATTCGAAACTTCGGATTCGATCGAGATGAAATTTTGTATTTTAATCGAGAATGATATATTGAAGCAATATTTTGTCCAGATCGCATAACCAGAACCATAGAAACCATAGAAAATTGTAACTTTTGAACGGAAAGGCCTAGGAACTTGAAATTTTCAGGGTGGGTTTGGATCGCGATTATCGCGGTCACTTTCATCAATAAGCAAAATGAGACTAGGGGTTCCGTAAATATGGCCGTTCAAAATATTTTTTTCCAGATAGTTTCGGAACTACTGATCGGATTGGAATGAAATTATGCATCTAGCTGAGGAATAATGTATTCAAAGTACGTGCAAAATGTTGTCCAGACCTCATCACCAAGACCATAGATACCGTAGAAAATTCTAGCGAATTATCGAAACAAAATTGATCAGCTGAAGCAGCGACATGAAGTCTGGAGTTTCGCCTAAGTTTCAGAATTTTTTTGACAGCTGTCAAAAATTCCTTCAATTGGTTTCTAAAACTGGAAAATGCGAATCTACCTACAAGGTGCATGTACGAGCGCTCAAAAGCTCCGGCCTTCACGGCAGTGCTTTTCGTAATTTTTTATTATTATTATTATCAACCCTAACATAACCTTAACCTAACCTAACCCTTACCCTATAATGTTGTTGCAACAAACACACTATTGTAATGCTGAATATCCTGCAAGAAATGTTTAGATACAGGTTCTTATCCTGAAAGTAACGAATTCAATGGTTCAGGTGATCCTGGGGGTTCGTTTCGATATCTCAGAGTATTGACAAATAGTGCTCACAATTCCAAAAAACACCAATATATGGCTAGCATAATCGACTGTGAGATCATATTCAAATGCCAAACGTTTCAAGTTGATCATTTCATTGGAATCTATATTTTGTTGTACTCGCCTGAGATCGATAATATCGATTCTTCCAGAGCTGGGGCAGATCTTGATCGAGCAATTCTCATTCTGTTTGCCCCCAATCGCTGCCTACGCTTTTCTTCAGACTCATTGGCTCGATGATAACGAACTCGTCTTGCGTTACGCGTCAGCTGACCAATATTTGAACGCCTCACCGATGGCATTTTTATCAATCTCAATAACTATCCCACAACCAAAGGATATATATCAAACACAGTGATAAAACTTCTCAGCAATATTTAGAAACACGATAAACTTCACTTTTCGTCTATGTGTCAAAATCCTCATGAAATATAAGTAATCTATGATTGTTCGCTTGGTCGGAGGAAAAAGGAAAGCCTTCTTTTCTTTTCCTTACGTTTTTTTCGGAAATATTTCGTTGTATGAACCTTATCCTGATAGTAATGAACACATTTAAAAAAGAATTATCGAATTTGGTGCGGTCGTTTGAACGTGATGCGCGCTCATGGGTAAACCATAAATCCTCTTTTATTAATATAAAGGGTGTTTCAATAAGAGCGCAAGATTTCAGTGTTCGATAAAACATGGTTTTCCGTAGCAAAGTATTGTAATACCCTTTATATTAATAAAAGAGGATTTATTCAATTCAATGCTTATTGGCATAAACCTGTGACTTCAGATAACCCTACAGCCAGAAGTCTGAAAGCGTTAAATCGCAAGAGCATGGAGGCCAATTCTGGTCGTGCCATTTCTCGATTTGGTAACCAGAATTCTCTCTTACGTTTAAACGCTTTTAGACTTCTGGCTGTGGGGTTATCTGAAGTCACAGGTTTATGCCAATAAGTCTTGAACCATCGTAGCATTGAGAGCCGAAATTAGACGCCGTGAAATACCACCACATGTATTCAATAACGTTATGGAAAATTTCGTCAAAAGAAACACATATTTTTTCTAAATCAATGAATATTTCAATACTACAGAAAACCATGTTTTATCGAACACTGAAATCTTGCGCTCTTATTGAAACACCCATTAGAAGATTCAAGAAAAGTTGGTTTTTAGTCTTTCAAAAACAATTAAAAGCATGGAAGATTCCAGGATTTATTTCATTGAAATGCGACGAAATCGAAATAAAAATATTTATCCATTCAAAAACACTAAACTCACTACATATGCTAATTGCTCCAAGGTCACTAAGGTTATTTTGAGATATTTATAACAAATTGAGCATCAGGAGCGCTAGACAATTCCATATAAGATTAGCTCTTGTTGAATTTTTTACCTCAAGGATTATCGCTTCATAACCCTTGAAATGTTTTCTATTTTACACTGAAAAAAATTTTATTTTACTGTTTAATGATTCATTATTTACTTCACTATATCATATGGTACTGAGTTACCAAGTTTAGAATCAATGGGAGAAGGGAAAACTTAATTGGTATGTATGTATGTACCATTCGAAACTGTTAGAGCGGAGGTTTTGGCGTCGAATTGAGCGAAAGTGAGGTTATGTTCAGAAAAGGCCTTCGAACGTTAAATTGCGCGAATAACCACCAATTCGAATGTTTCCAAAGGCCACCTGAACACAAACCAATTCTCGGTGCAGGAAATTTAGGAATGAATGTAAAAAATATAATTATTAATACATACCAAGGACAAGAGAACATCAGAACTTCAGAACTGATGGCTTCTCGCAGTGTTGCCGCTGGCTTGGCGAGAAATTATGTTATCACGTTGCCAGAATTATCAGATTTCACTAGAAATTATGTTAAAATTTTAGATTGACTGAATATGCCTAACATAACAGAGACAACTAAAAAAAAAAAATGAACGAAAAGAGAGAACAAAAGCCTTGAACAATTATTCTAGAAATAAGAATAAACCACAACAACATATAAAAACAATTTGAAAAAATAACATTATGATTATGTTTAGATTATATTTTAATAAGATATTTTATCTTTTCACTGCCCAAGGTTGAAAACTGTCCTTGGGGGAAAATTATGTAAAAATTATCAATTATGTTAAAAATTGAAAACGGTATCAGAAGTGAATAAAATTATGTTAAAATCTGATAATTATGTACCAATCGGCAACGCTGGCTTCTCGTTGCTAAATTCACAGCGCGTGCGCAGCGTCTGCTCCTATACGCTTCGCATATGTTCATTCAGTTTTTTTCTTGCGGACTCCTTTCAGAGCCCAATCCTCAGGTTTGGAGGTTTTTTCCGATGCCGTTTTACTCCCATTAGCCACGAGGGGAAAATCGATACTCCTCCAAAAAAAGTTTGGATTCACTTCGCTGATTGAACCTCGTGGTCGAATTCAAACACGATAACTTTCGAAAGAAAAGGCCGCGAGTTTCAAATTTTCAGAGTAGGAACGTTTGAGGTCAGAATGCGCCGGTTAAGTTCGTACATGGGACAACGTTTCAGAAACACAAATTGATTTGAGATCGTTCTCAAGTTGAACGTTGTTCAGTTAAACTATGCCTTTCAGAAACCAGGGGTGAGTTTGATAAGACTTGAAACCAAGCAGCGTTCTGCGGGTTCAGTTCCTGGATGGTTGACCACTCTGGTGATGAATTTAAAAGTTTTTTTTTTTAAAGAAAAGTTTTTCACGATTTTTTTCTTTATAGCTCCTGCATTGTTGGAGATTTTCAGCACAAATTTCAAATACAGGTATGGAAATTGAGGGGTTCAAGCTACATGCAAAATTTTGTTCAGCTCGCATCACCAGAACCATAGGAACCATAGAAAATTGTAACTTTTGAACGGAAATGCCTAGGGACTTGAAATTATCAGGATAGGTGTGGATCTCGATTGTCGTGATCACTTTCACCTATGAGCAAAATTATACTAGGGGTTCCGTAAATATGGTCGTTCGAAATTTAGTTTTCTTGATAATTTCCAAACTACAGATTCGATTGTGACGAAATTCTGTATACTAATGGAGAATGATATATTCAAGCTACATTTCTCTAGATCGCATGATCAGAACCATAGAAAATCATAACTTTCGAACGGAAAGGCCTAGGGACTTGAAATTTTCAGGATAGGTGTAGATCTGAATTGTGGCGTTCACGTTTATCGATGAGCAGAATTATACTGGGGGTTCCGTAAATACGATCTTTTGAAATTTTGTTTTCTCGATAATTTCGAAACTACGGATTCGATCGAGATAAAATTTTGTATTTTAAACGAGAATGATATATTGAAGCAACATTTTGTCCAGATCGCATGACCAGAACCATAGAAACCATAGAAAATTATAACTTCCGAAGGGAAAGGCCTAGGAGCTTGAAATTTTCAGGGTGGGTTTGGATCGCGAATTTCACGGTCACGTTCATCAATGAGCAAAATAAGGCAAGGGGTTCCATAAATATGGCCGTTCAAAATATTCTGTTCCTGATAATTTCGAAACTACCGATTTGATTGGAATGAAATTTTGCACCTAGCTGAGGAATAATGTATTCAAACTACGTGCGAAATTTTGTGCAGATCGCATCACCAAGACCATAGATACCGTAGAAAATTCTACCGAATTATCGAAAAAAAATTGGTCAGCTGAAGTACAGACAAAGTTTCGTCTTAGTTTGAGAATTTTTTCGACAGCTGTCGAAAATTCCTTCAATTGATTTCTAAAACTGAAAAATGCGAATCTACCTACAAGGTGGATGTACGAGCGCTCAAAAGCTCCAGACTTCACGGCAGTGCTTTTCGTAATTTTTTCCTTGATCCCTTCAAATTTTTCGCAGTGTGCCCCTGGCGAAATTCTGGGATAAAAATTAGTTTTATGTTTTTTCAAGAATCTTTTTCTTATCTTTAAGTTTTTCCTCATCAGCAACCATTATCGAAAATTAAATTGAAAATTATGAAAACCACTGACGGCCAAATTTTAGACAGCTTTCAAAAAAATGACAGCAGCTCTTCGTCAATTATGCCGAATCAGCTGTTATAGAAATAATAAGGATTTTTCATTCAATAATTCGTTGGAATTTGAAATATTTCTGGTAATGCGATCTGGAAAAAATTTAGCTTGAATATATCATTCACTATTAAAATACAAAATTTCGTCATGATCGAATCAGTAGTTTCGAAATGATCGAGAAAATTGAATTACAAACGACCATATTTACGGAACCCCTGGTCGAATTTTGCTCAATAACGAACTTAACCGCGGCATTCGAGATTCAAACCTATCCTGAAAATTTCAAGTCTCTAGGCCTCTCTGTTCGAAAGTTATAATTTTCTATGCTTCTGGTCATGCGATCTGGACAAAACTTTGCATTTAGCTTGAACACGCCATTCTCCACTCACAAAATTAGACGAAATGCCCCTGGTAAGATTCTGAAATACAAAATAAGTTCCATGCTTAGTTCAGAATCTTTTTCTTCTCTTTCAGTTTTTCCTTATCTGCAACCATTATCGAAAATTAAAAACGATTCTCCAGACGATGTCAGAACTTTTCCATCGCATCCACCTCGCAAGAAGACGCAATTAAACTAATCCTTCTCTTTCATGATGTCCACGCGTAATCTGGCACAGAAAAGGAAAAAAAAACACCCGTCAGATCCCATCGAGATCTACTCCGGCAGCAGCACCTGTCGGGCCCCATCCTCCAATCTGTATCAATCTCGGCGGCACGTCTCCCGACTTAAATCTTCCACATCTCGATGTCCAGTACCCGGAAAAAAAAAACAAAAGATCGAGGGGGCGTCTGGCGCCGTGTTCACCTGAGTTTTTGCGACGGCCATCGGCGTGGGTGTTAACCGTCTCGTTTGTTCTTTTGTCTTCCGAACGACATTGAAGCCACGATCACTTCCCGCAAAATTCCTTTTGTAAAAAGTCGAGAACAGGTTCCAGGGAACCTGCGTTGTTTTCAGGTCGTTAACATTTGTCGTTTGTTTCTTGAGCGCGGTGGACAAAGGCGGGGTTGTTTTTTTTGTTTATTCACTTACCGACAAGTATATAGGGCTTACCTGCAACGCTCTGGTTTTTTTTTTATACTAGGTCAACTCACCTTCAAAGAAGAGCTTCGCTTGTATAGGATCTGATAACATTTTATGTTCTGAAACGTATAATTATGATATAAGCTGAGATACGTTTGAAATCTGGCTTTTTTTTAACACACGTTAGAAAAAACGAGTTCAAAAATGTTATGGATTCTTCGAAGTAAGACCTTGCTTTTATCAAATCTTATAACATTCAATGTTCCCTTATCTGGAACGTATAATTATGATATAAGCTAAGATACGTTTGAAATCTTGAGGTTTGCTCCCATTACTTTCTTTTAATACACGTTAGAAAAAACGAGTTCAAAAGTGTTATGGATTCTTCGGAGTAAGACCTTGCTTTTATCAGATCTAATAACATTCAATGTTTCCTTATCTGAAACGTATAATTATGATATAAGCTAAGATACGTTTGAAATCTTGAGGTTTGCTTCCATTCCTTCTTTTTAACCCACGTTAGAAAAAACGAGTTCAAAAGTGTTATGGATTCTTCGAAGTAAGACCTTGCTTTTATCAGATCTAATAACATTTAATGTTCCCTTATCTGAAACGTATAATTATGATATAAGCTAAGATACGTTTGAAATCTTGAGGTTTGCTTCCATTACTTTTTTTTAACCCACGCTAGAAAAAACGAGTTCAAAAGTGTTATGGATTCTTCGAAGTAAGACCTTGCTTTTATCAGATCTAATAACATTCAATGTTCCCTTATCTGAAACGTATAATTATGATATAAGCTAAGATGCGTTTGAAATCTTGAGGTTTGCTTCCATTACTTTTTTTTAACCCACGTTAGAAAAAACGAGTGCAAAAGTGTTATGGATTCTTCGAAGTAAGACCTTGCTTTTATCAGATCTAATAACATTCAATGTTCCCTTATCTGAAACGTATAATAATGATATAAGCTAAGATACGTTTGAAATCTCGAGGTTTGCTTCCATTACTTTTTTTTGACACACATTGGAAAAAACAAGTTCAAAAGTGTTATGGATTCTTCGAAGTAAGACCTTGCTTTTATCAGATCTAATAACATTCAATGTTCCCATATCTGAAACGTATAATAATGATATAAGCTAAGGTACGTTTGAAATCTTGAGGTTTGGTTACATTACTTTTTTTTAACACACGTCAGAAAAAACGAGTTCGAAAGTGTTATGGATTCTTCGAAGTAAGACCTAGCTTTTATCAGATCTAATAACATTCAATGTTCCATTATCTGGAACGTATAATTATGATATAAGCTAAGATACGTTTGAAATCTTGAGGTTTGCTCCCATTACTTTCTTTTAATACACGTTAGAAAAAACGAGTTCAAAAGTGTTATGGATTCTTCGGAGTAAGACCTTGCTTTTATCAGATCTAATAACATTCAATGTTTCCTTATCTGAAACGTATAATTATGATATAAGCTAAGATACGTTTGAAATCTTGAGGTTTGCTTCCATTCCTTCTTTTTAACCCACGTTAGAAAAAACGAGTTCAAAAGTGTTATGGATTCTTCGAAGTAAGACCTTGCTTTTATCAGATCTAATAACATTTAATGTTCCCTTATCTGAAACGTATAATTATGATATAAGCTAAGATACGTTTGAAATCTTGAGGTTTGCTTCCATTACTTTTTTTTAACCCACGCTAGAAAAAACGAGTTCAAAAGTGTTATGGATTCTTCGAAGTAAGACCTTGCTTTTATCAGATCTAATAACATTCAATGTTCCCTTATCTGAAACGTATAATTATGATATAAGCTAAGATGCGTTTGAAATCTTGAGGTTTGCTTCCATTACTTTTTTTTAACCCACGTTAGAAAAAACGAGTGCAAAAGTGTTATGGATTCTTCGAAGTAAGACCTTGCTTTTATCAGATCTAATAACATTCAATGTTCCCTTATCTGAAACGTATAATAATGATATAAGCTAAGATACGTTTGAAATCTCGAGGTTTGCTTCCATTACTTTTTTTTGACACACATTGGAAAAAACAAGTTCAAAAGTGTTATGGATTCTTCGAAGTAAGACCTTGCTTTTATCAGATCTAATAACATTCAATGTTCCCATATCTGAAACGTATAATAATGATATAAGCTAAGGTACGTTTGAAATCTTGAGGTTTGGTTACATTACTTTTTTTTAACACACGTCAGAAAAAACGAGTTCGAAAGTGTTATGGATTCTTCGAAGTAAGACCTAGCTTTTATCAGATCTAATAACATTCAATGTTCCATTATCTGGAACGTATAATTATGATATAAGCTAAGATACCTTGAAATCTTGAGGTTTGCTTCCATTACTTTTTTTTTAACACACGTTAGAAAAAACGAGTTCAAAAGTGTTATGGATTCTTCGAAGTAAGACCTTGCTTTTATCAGATCTGATAACATTCAATGTTCCATTATCTGGAACGTATAATTATGATATAAGCTACGATACGTTTGAAATCTTGAGGTTTGCTTCCATTACTTTTTCTCAACACACGTTAAAAAAAACGAGTTCAAAAGTGTTATGGATTCTTCGAAGTAAGACCTTGCTTTTATCAGATCTAATAACATTCAATGTTCCATTATCTGGAACGTATAATTATGATATAAGCTACGATACGTTTGAAATCTTGAGGTTTGCTTCCATTCCTTTCCTTTAACACACGTTAGAAAAAACGAGTTCAAAAGTGTTATGGATTCTTCGAAGTAGGACCTTGCTTTTATCAGATCTAATAACATTCAATGTTCCCTTATCTGGAACGTATAATTATGATATAAGCTAAGATACGTTTGAAATCTTGTTGTTTGCTTCCATTACTTTTTTTTTAACACACGATAGAAAAAACGAGTTCAAAAGTGTTATGGATTCTTCGAAGTAAGACCTTGCTTTTATCAGGTCCAACAACATTCAATGTTCCCTTATCTGAAACGTATAATTATGATATGAGCTAAGATATGTTTGAAATCTTGAGGTTTGCTTCCATTACTTTTTTTTAACACACGTTAGAAAAAACGAGTTCAAAAGTGTTATGGATTCTTCGAAGTAAGACCTTGCTTTTATCAGATCTAATAGCATTCAATTTTCCATTATCTGGAACGTATAATTATGATATAAGCTAAGATACGTTTGAAATCTTGAGGTTTCCTTCCATTACTTTTTTTCAAAACACGTTAGAAAAAACGAGTTCAAAAGTGTTATGGATTCTTCGAAGAAAGACCTTGCTTTTATCAGATCTAATAACATTCAATGTTCCCTTATCTGAAAGGTATAATTATGATATAAGCTAAGATACGTTCGAAATCTTGAGCTTTGCTTCAACCTCTTTTTTTAACACACATTAAAAAAAACGAGGTCAAGATTGCTATGGATTCTTCGAAGTGGGGTCTTGCTTTTATCAGATCTAATAACATTAGAAATATTTTTCCTTATCTGAAACGTATAATTATGATAAAAGATATAAGCTAAAAAACGTTTAAAATCTTGAGGTTTGCTTCCATTCCTTTTTTTCAACACACGTTAGAAAAAACGAGGTCAAGAGTGTTATGGATTATTCGAAGTGGGATCTTGCTTTTATCATATCTAATAACATTCTATTTTCTGAAAAGTATTCTTATGATATAAGCTATATGAGATACGTTCGAAATCTTAAGCTTTGCTTCCACCTCTTTTTTTTTTGTACACATTGAACAAAAGAGGTCAAAAGGGTTATGGATTCTTCGAAGCAGGGCCTTGCTTTTATCAGATCTAATAACATTAGAAATTCGTTCCCTTATCTGAAACGTATTCCTATGATATAAGATTTTTATAACCGTAATCTCGAAGCTTTCTTCGACCTAGCTTTTTTTTTTCCACTCCGATGACGTTTTTCATCGGAATCTTCTGGGTCAAGTTTTGGTTATTAAATAATCCCGAATGTATGTAAAGTCGTAAAAGAACTAAACTTTCGAACGAAAGCCGCAAAATGCGCGATCTTCACTTGCAGCCTCCCAAGGCCAAAGTGAGAGCAACCGGTGAGCTTCGAAAGCTCTTTCACCATTCCACGCCACTCTCTTCGTACCGACGTCCGGAGTCTAAACACTTTCCAACAACCGCGGAAAGCGTGAGCGCGTACCACACAGTTTTCACCGGGGAAAACTCGCGAGAAGATAGGAAAAACTCCCGCTGCCAAACTTGTATGATCTCATCCGAGATCTCACCTCTTCTGGCTTGATCTTTTCGGGATGTTCCACGTCGAGATGTCGGGAAGGTTTTCAGCGGTTTTCCTCCTGGTCCTGGCCGCGGTTTTCGGCGCCGTTTCTTGCGGAAGTTGCCGGGAGTCGAAACTGTGCTGTCCGGGACGCGACAGTTCTTGCGTGGTGCAGAAGGCGCCCCTCAACTCGATTCTGGAGGATTTGAGTGATAAACCATGTTACTGTGATCACGCCTGTTTGAAGCTAGGGGATTGTTGTCACGACTTCAAGGAGGCTTGTGGAGGTGAGTGTGTAAAAACGCATATGTTAAAAGTCACCTAAACACAGCTTTGGTCGACCACCAAAGGTGACTGATGAATTCGTGTTTCGTCGTGAGAAACGTTAGACGTAGTCTGTGACTGATCGAATTTTTTTCCATCTCGAAAGATTTCTCTCGGACAAAACGAAGGATTTCCATGTAAATTACACAAAAAAACCTCTTTTCTACTCAAGTTCGTAACTTTTTTCAAAATTGACAGTTTACGACAAATTTCAGATATGATCAGGTGAAGAGGAACCAAAATTTCCTACATATTTTGTCAAAATCTCTTCCAGATGTTTAGAATCGATAACCAAATTTTCCACACACAAGTCGAAACCAAAAAATTATTGAATTAAAATAATGAAAAAGAAATTTTCAAAATAGTAAATGTATTGAAATTTTTTCTTCATTTGAATTATTTTTCATGTGTTTATTTTATTTTATTCGTTTTCACAAGGTTTGATCCGAAGGAATGGATCAAAATTTATTGTTTCTATCTAAATTTTATTCGTTCTACAGGATGTTAAAGCTTCCAAAATGAAATTGGCTAATATCTCAAAAACGCTCGTATATTAGCTCTTTTCACTCTATAAAAGTTTTCAAATGCGGAATTAAATCCCTTCTCTCCTTCGTTTCTGGGAAACCCATCAGAATGGGATCTGGAATTTCTGGATCAACGTTGATAGGCTTAAATTACACACATTTTTTGAACCAATTTGGCTTTCGTATATTCCAAGTCTAAATAATGCAAGTGGAATATTCCAGTAATATTCTGAATAAAATAATTCCTGAAACATAAAAATAGTTCGGAATGTACATTTGAAATATTTCAGGAATATTTCTTTCGAAATATCTCTGGTATATTCCACTTGAAATATTCCTCGAATATTATATGAATATTCTGTTGTAGGTACATAGAACATTCCAGAGATATTATAAAAGAACTATTCCTGAAAAATTATAAGAATATTTCAAATATACAGGGAATTTTTCGAGTTTCGAGTTGAATATCCCAGGAATATTCCAAATGAAATAATTCCTGAAGCAAGTTTAATATTCTGGGAATATTCTCAATGAAATATTCCTTGATCATTATATTAATATCCTGAATATACATGAAATAGTCCAAGTGGAATATTCCAGAGATAATCTGGAAGAAATATTCCTGAAACAGTTTGGGAATATTTCGAATGTAAATGAAATAAGCCGCGTAGAATATTCCAGGAATATTCTGATTGAAATAAATACTGAAACATAAAAATGGTTCGAAATGTAAATTAGAAATGTTCTTGAAATATTTCAGCAATATTTCTTTTAGAATATCTCTGGAATATCCCACTTTAGATATTTTATGTATATTCTCATGATGATCCCGGAATATTTCATTCAGAATATTCTATACGAAATATTCAATATTCCAAGCCAAATGAAATATTCCTCGAATATTATATTGATATTCTGAATATACATGGAATATTCCAGAGATATTATAAAAGAAATATTCTTGAAACATTATAAGAATATTTCGAATATACGGGGAATATTTCGAGTGGAATATTCCAAGAATATTCTAAATGAAATAATTCCTGAAATATAAAAATATTTCGAATGTACATGAAACTTTCATGTACATTAGCAATATTCTTGAAATGTTTCAGGAATATTTCTTTCAGAGTGTCTCTGGAAAATTCTATGTATATTCACAATATTAATATTATATTCAAGGAATATTCCAGTTGAAAAATTCCATGTATATTTCTATTCTTATGATGTTTCAGGAATATTCTTCTTGGAATATTTAATGTCTCAAGCTAAATGAAATATTCCTCGAACCATATATAAATAGTCCAATCGGAATATTCCAGAGATATTATAAAAGAAATATTCCTGAAACATAAGAATATTTCGAATATACAGGGAATTTCCCAAGTGGAATATCTCAGCTATATTCTTAATTAGATAATTCCTGAAAAATCTTGAGAATATTTCGAATGCATGTACAGTACATGAAATATTTCAAGAAGAACATTCCGAATATACATGGAATTTTCCGAGTGAAATATTCCAAGAATATTCTTTATGAATTATTCCTTGAACATTATTATAATATTCTGAATGTATATAAAATATATTCTAAAAAAAAATATTCCTGAAACATTTTAAAAATATTTCAAATGTACATTAAATATGCCGAGTAGAATATTTCAGGAATTTTCTGAATGCAATATTTCTGAAACATTATAAGAATATCCCGAATATACAGGGATTTTTCCAAGTGATTCCTGAAAAATTTTGAGAAAGTAGAATATTCCAGGCATATTCTGAATGAAATATTTCTTGAAAATCATCTGAATATTCTGAATATACATGCAATATTCCATTCGTTCTATAGTTACAGGTTGTTTAGTTTCCTAAACGACATTACTATTTGCTTAATATCTGAAAAAACGCTCGTATATTTGCTCTTGACTCGTTCTTCTGACTATCAGAGTCTTCAGATTCCATATGAAATCCCGTCTCTACTACGAAACAAATCAGAATGAGATTTGAAATTACGTGATCAACATAAATGAATGAATTACTAACAGATTTTATAAAATAATTCGGCACACGTATATTCTGAGTCTCAATATTCCAAGTGAAATTTTCCAGGAATATTATAAATGAAATAATTCCGGGAACATAAAAATATTTCGAATGTATATGAAATTTTCATGTACATTAGCAATATTCTTGAAATGTTTCAGGAATATTTCTTTTAGGATATCACTGGAAAATTCTGTGTATATTCAGAATCTTAATATTATATTCAAGGAATATTCCATTCGAAAAATTCCATGTATATTCGAAGTATTCTTATGATGTTTCAGGAATATTTCATTTGCAATATTCTACTTGGAATGTTTAATGTTCCAAGCAAAATGAAAAATTCCTCGAACATTATATTAATGTTCCAATCGGAATATTCCAGATATATAGAAGAAATATTCCTGAAACATAAGAATATTTCGAACTTACAGAGACATTTCCAAGTGAAATATTCCAGCTATATTCTGAATTAAATAATTTCAAGAGAATATTCTTTATGTATTATTCCTTGAACATTATAATAATATTCTGAATATACATAAAATATTCCAGAGATATTAAAGAAGAGATATATCTGGAATCTTTCAAGAATATTTCAAATGTACATGGAATATGACAAGTAGAATATTCCAGGAATATTTTAAATGAAATAATTTCTGAAACATTTTGAGAATATTTCGAATGTATATGAACTATTACAATTCGGAAATTCTAGAGATATTAAAGATGAAATATTCTCGAAATATTATAAGAATATTTCGAATATTCGTGGGAATAGGCAATCCCAAAAATGGTCAGCTGGTGGAGTTAGGTTTGTAAGAGTATACTTTTTTCTCCTATCTTCACCATGGCCACTTAAGGGGTGAGCAAACGCTATATAAACGTTTATCACGCGGTTTTTCTTTCATTAATTACCAAAAAAACAAGACGAACGTCGTTACACCTACCAGTGATAATGTAGATCGAGAAAGAACATGAATTCCTCAACTTATCACACGCCATAAATCAGTTTCCCCGCTCACCTATTAAGCCCATTCAACACCCCGCGTTTCCGTCTATTTTTATAGCGGTCTGAACCCACCCAAGAATAGATAATCGCTGTCAAATATAGTCCAACGTGATCTGCACGTGGATATGGAGATGCAACCTCTTGATGGGTTCTTCAACGAGCGAGCAGTGGAAATAAGCCATCTTCCTCTTTAAACAATTCTAACGGTGTTTGCTCTCGGCTTAATACAGGTTTCTGTGTAATTAGCGCATTATTAGAGTCAACTTCTTCAATGGAGGTTTGTTTCTTTTATGGAAGTGGTATGGAATAATTATTATGTGAGTTTAGCCAGAGATTTCCTGTCTTAATTTTTTTATTTCGAGAAGTATGTTTGTACTTCTATCCTATCTGATGGATAATTATTGACTGATTACTGTATATTTTTTCTTATCGATGATGGAAAAGTTTGACGTTCCGACATTTACGTCAATTCCGAGAAGTGTCATTTATATGTCAACCATAGAATACATATTCATCAACGACATAAACGACCTTCATCATTATATCGACTCCAATTCATCCTATCCCTGTTGATTAAAAGCTTCCACTCCGTTTGAGAGCCAGGAAAGGGTCAACTTCGAGCTCCCCCATGTTAAAGGCAATCCGACTAAGCAAACACGAAACGTTCCTCTCTTGTCCAATAATTCGTCTATCGGGTCACAAAACGTACCGTCCTACCTGTCCCAAACGAGCTTTTAACCAGCCTTTCATTTCACGCATCCCTTCCATCCAGATTTATAACTTTTTGCCCCTGGAGTTATACGAGGATCCCACCTTTTTCTGGTCCATTTCATCAAATAACAATCAATTTTTTCTGCGCTTCTTTGCGATGAGCGTTTTTTTTTAAATTGTTTTCTTCAAAAATCAACAATAAATTTGAAAAATCCAAAGTTCCAAAGTTCGAATTCGGTTATTATTTGAAATTGAATTAAAATTTATTTTGAAGAAAATTCAATGCTCTCAGAGAAAGAGAAAGATAAAGAGAAAGATAAAGATAAAGATAAAGAGAAAGAGAAAGAGAAAGAGAAAGAGAAAGAGAAAGAGAAAGAGAAAGAGAAAGAGAAAGAGAAAGAGAAAGAGAAAGAGAAAGAGAAAGAGAAAGAGAAAGAGAAAGGGAAAGGGAAAGGGAAAGGGAAAGGGAAAGAGAAAGAGAAGGAGAAGGAGAAGGAGAAGGAGAAGGAGAAGGAGAAGGAGAAGGAGAAGGAGAAGGAGAAGGAGAAGGAGAAGGAGAAGGAGAAGGAGAAGGAGAAGGAGAAGGAGAAGGAGAAGGAGAAGGAGAAGGAGAAGGAGAAGGAGAAGGAGAAGGAGAAGGAGAAGGAGAAGGAGAAGGAGAAGGAGAAGGAGAAGGAGAAGGAGAAGGAGAAGGAGAAGGAGAAGGAGAAGGAGAAGGAGAAGGAGAAGGAGAAGGAGAAGGAGAAGGAGAAGGAGAAGGAGAAGGAGAAGGAGAAGGAGAAGGAGAAGGAGAAGGAGAAGGAGAAGGAGAAGGAGAAGGAGAAGGAGAAGGAGAAGGAGAAGGAGAAGGAGAAGGAGAAGGAGAAGGAGAAGGAGAAGGAGAAGGAGAAGGAGAAGGAGAAGGAGAAGGAGAAGGAGAAGGAGAAGGAGAAGGAGAAGGAGAAGGAGAAGGAGAAGGAGAAGGAGAAGGAGAAGGAGAAGGAGAAGGAGAAGGAGAAGGAGAAGGAGAAGGAGAAGGAGAAGGAGAAGGAGAAGGAGAAGGAGAAGGAGAAGGAGAAGGAGAAGGAGAAGGAGAAGGAGAAGGAGAAGGAGAAGGAGAAGGAGAAGGAGAAGGAGAAGGAGAAGGAGAAGGAGAAGGAGAAGGAGAAGGAGAAGGAGAAGGAGAAGGAGAAGGAGAAGGAGAAGGAGAAGGAGAAGGAGAAGGAGAAGGAGAAGGAGAAGGAGAAGGAGAAGGAGAAGGAGAAGGAGAAGGAGAAGGAGAAGGAGAAGGAGAAGGAGAAGGAGAAGGAGAAGGAGAAGGAGAAGGAGAAGGAGAAGGAGAAGGAGAAGGAGAAGGAGAAGGAGAAGGAGAAGGAGAAGGAGAAGGAGAAGGAGAAGGAGAAGGAGAAGGAGAAGGAGAAGGAGAAGGAGAAGGAGAAGGAGAAGGAGAAGGAGAAGGAGAAGGAGAAGGAGAAGGAGAAGGAGAAGGAGAAGGAGAAGGAGAAGGAGAAGGAGAAGGAGAAGGAGAAGGAGAAGGAGAAGGAGAAGGAGAAGGAGAAGGAGAAGGAGAAGGAGAAGGAGAAGGAGAAGGAGAAGGAGAAGGAGAAGGAGAAGGAGAAGGAGAAGGAGAAGGAGAAGGAGAAGGAGAAGGAGAAGGAGAAGGAGAAGGAGAAGGAGAAGGAGAAGGAGAAGGAGAAGGAGAAGGAGAAGGAGAAGGAGAAGGAGAAGGAGAAGGAGAAGGAGAAGGAGAAGGAGAAGGAGAAGGAGAAGGAGAAGGAGAAGGAGAAGGAGAAGGAGAAGGAGAAGGAGAAGGAGAAGGAGAAGGAGAAAGAGAAAGAGTAAATTGGAGCAAAAAATGAATAAATATACAGATTTAGCTTTGGGCGATCGATCATTATCCTTTCAAAATTCTTTTGACCTCGTATACAAAGAATCATGGCTTTACATAAACAAATTCCGATAAAAAACCTCAAATACGACTTCAAAGCCGGAAGATCAAACAGTCCAGAAATAATTGAGTGTAGAACACCTTGTATACCTCCCATTAGGCGACCAATTAGGAGCAGGAGCGGAGCAAACAGAATACCCTGGTTCGAAACGAATTAAACAACTTTTTGATCCTTTTAACCCTCCCCCAGTTTCCCCCGACCCTTATCTTCCTGCGTCGGATCGGATAAGGCGCTTTTAACGATATTTCCAGATTCTGTTTCAGTCTTCGACTTCAAAAGTGGCAGGCGGATTTTTCAACTTTCGTAATTAAAGAGTACTGGCTGCTCCTGATTGGAATCCGGGTTTTTTTCGACCGTGAGATGGGGGGATATCGGGAAACATCAAACGTTCCCGAAGTGGTGGACGATTGGGGGATGAGATTAGGAAAGTTGCGAAATCTTGTTCGTCGTTAAAGTCGTCAGTTATCCAATTATCACTCCTGATCTGATAACTGGGAGTTTTCGGAGCTGAGTGTAATCTTATTTTAGGCATCGTGAAATCTCGGATGGAAATTTAGATTATTGGTTCCGTGATTTTTTATTCATGTCTACATATGGGGCATCGATACTTTTAATTATATAAAAATTCAGGTTGACTGCTGTTCTACGTGGAAAGAAAATTGAGTTTTTCTGATCTGGTATTGAGGAATTTGATGATTCTGTTGGTTCTCTTGAAGTTCACGGCCTGTTGTATTCACAGAATCTGTAGTTCTTTACATTTATTTTGTACAGACAACCATAGCAGCTTTTCGAAGAAATTCAGTCAAATTCAGCGAAACCGTTTTTTTTTGAACCAATAAGAAGAACTGATTATAGCCCGCGCCACCTAACGCTTGGTAGGCAGAATGGATTCACTTCGTCGTGTCGGAACTGCAGGTTTGCTCGGACTCTTCACGATGGCAATTTGGGAAGTTGTTTTTACTCCCACGACGAAAACTTTCGGGTTATTATGATTGATATGATTGATATGAAATTCAGTCAAATTCAGCGAAACCGTTTTTTATTGAACCAATAAGATGAACTGATTATAGCCCGCTCCACCTAACGCTTGGTAGGCGGGATGGATTCACCTCGCCGGGTCGGAACTGTAGGTTTGCTCGGACTCTTCACGATGGCAATTTGGAAAGTTGTTTCTACACCCACGACAAAATCTTTCGGGTTATTATGACTGATTGCATCAATGTATTACTAAGAAATTGATTGTGAGGATCCTACGGGTCAAACTAAACTTGTTTTATCTCGAAATTCGAATGAAAATATCGTGAAATATACCGGTTAATATGTGGAAACTGGGAGAAAATGACAAAACAGTCGTTTTTCGATGATTTAGAAGCATTATCTGTAAATTCGATAATTTTGAAGTACCTGGATGGGTGATCATCGATTAATTAAAATTAGCGCACGAAAAATTCTGAATTCACGTCGATGCTATCAACATTTTTTCGATCTTTTTTTGACTCAGACAGAAAATATGAATCCTTGCTCTTCATTCGCAAATGCTGAAATTAATTTTTGTGATTGCGAGAAACTGTAATTTGGAATTGAAACCTTCGAAAATCTTCATTTTCAGATATCCAAATTCGAGATTTGATTCATTTTCGACATTAAATAGCCCATAACTTCTAAACTGAGGAAATACCTTCCAGGTTCGCGTCCACTCATCTTGTACAGACAACCATAGTAGTTGAGTTTTTCGAAGAAATTCAGTCAAATTCAGCGAAACCGTTTTTTATTGAACCACTAAGAAGAACTGATTATAGCCCGCGCCACCTAACGCTTGGTAGGCAGAATGGATGCACTTCTCCGGGTCGGAATTGCAGGTTTGCTCGGACTCTTCACGATGGCAATTTGGGAAGTTGTTTTTACTCCCACGACGAAAACTTTCGGGTTATTATGATTGATATGATTGATTGCATCAATGTATTACTAGGAAATTGATCGTGAGGACCCTACGGGTCAAACAAAACTTGTTTTATCTCGAAATTCGGATGAAAATATCGTGAAATATACCGGTTAATATGTGGTAACTGGGAGAAAATGACAAAACAGTCTTTTTTCGATGATTTAGAAGCATTATCTGTAGATTCGATAATTTTGAAGTACCTGGATGGGTGATCGGTGATTAATTCAAATTAGCGCGCGAAAAATTCTGAATTCACGTCGATGCTATTGAAATTTTTCCGATGTTTTTTGACTCGGACAGAAAATATGAATCCTTGCTCTTCATTCGCAAATGCTGAAATTAATTTTTCTGATTGCGAGGAACAGTAATTTGGAATTGAAACCTTGAAACCTTGAAACCAAGAAGTTCAGTCAAATTCAGCGAAAACGTTTTTTATTGAACCAATAAGAAGAACTGATTATAGCCCGCGCCACCTAACGCTTGGTAGGCAGAATGGATGCACTTCTCCGGGTCGGAACTGCAGGTTTGCTCGGACTCTTCACGATGGCAATTTGGAAAGTTGTTTTTACTCTCACGACAAAAACTTTCGGGTTATTATGACTGAAATGATTGATTGCATCAATGTATTACTCAGAAATTGATCGTTAGGACCCTACGGGTCAAACTAAACTTGTTTGATCTCGAAATTCAGATGAAAATATCGTGAAATATAACGATTAAGAGCTGGAAACTGGGTGAAAATGATGAAACAGTCTTTTTTCGATGATTTAGGAGCATTATCTGTAGATTCGATAATTTTGAAGTACCTGGATGGGTGATCGGCGATTAATTCAAATTAGCGTCAAAAAATTCTGAATTCACGTCGATGCTATTAAAATTTTTTCGATGTTTTTTGACTCAGACAGAAAATATGAATCCTTGCTCTTCATTCGCAAATGCTGAAATTAATTTTTCTGATTGCGAGGAACTGTAATTTGGAATTGAAACCTTCGAAAATCTTCATTTTCAGATATCCAAATTTGAGATTTGATTAATTTTCGACATAAAATAGCCCATAACTTTTAAACTGAGAAAATACCTTCCAGATTCGCGTCCACTCATCTTCTACAGACAACCATAGTAGCTGAGTTTTTCGAAGAAATTCAGTCAAATTCAGCGAAAACGTTTTTTATTGAACCAATACAAAGAACTGATTATAGCCCGCGCCACCTAACGCTTGGTAGGCAGAATGGATGCACTTCTCCGGGTCGGAACTGCAGGTTTGCTCGGACTCTTCACGATGGCAATTTGGAAAGTTGTTTTTACTCTCACGACAAAACTTTCGGGTTATTATGATTGATATGATTGGTTGCATCAATGTATTACTGAAAAATTGATCGTTAGGACCCTACGGGTCAAACTAAACTTGTTTTATCTCGAAATTCAGATGAAAATATCGTGAAATATACCGATTAAGAGCTGGAAATTGGGTGAAAATGATGAAACAGTCTTTTTTCGATAATTTAGGAGCATTATCTGTAGATTCTATAATTTTGAAGTACCTGGATGGGGAATCGGCGATTAATTCAAATTAGCGCGCGAAAAATTCTGAATTCACGTCGATGCTATTAAATTTTTTTCGATGTTTTTTGAATCAGACAGAAAATATAAATCCTTGCTCTTCATTCGCAAATGCTGAAATTGATTTTTCTGATTGCTAGGAACTGTAATTTGGAATTGAAACCTTCGAAAATCTTCATTTTCAGATATCCAAATTTGAGATTTGATTCATTTTCGACATTAAATAGTTCATAACTTCTAAACTGAGAAAATACCTTCCAGATTCGCGTCCACTCATCTTGTACAGACAACCATAGTAGTTGAGTTTTTCGATGAAATTCAGTCAAATTCAGCGAAACCGTTTTTTATTGAACCAATAAGAAGAACTGATTATAGCCCGCTCCACCTAACGCTTGGTAGGCGGGATGGATTCACCTCGCCGGGTCGGAACTGTAGGTTTGCTCGGACTCTTCACGATGGCAATTTGGAAAGTTTATTCTACACCCACGACAAAATCTTTCGGGTTATTATGACTGATTGCATCAATGTATTACTGAGAAATTGATCGTGAGGACCCTACGGGTCAAACTAAACTTGTTTTATCTCGAAATTCGGATGAAAATATCGTGAAATATACCGGTTAATAAGTGGAAACTGGGAGAAAATGACAAAACAGTATTTTTTCGATGATTTAGAAGCATTATCTGTAGATTCGATAATTTTGAAGTACCTGGATGGGGGATCGGCGATTAATTAAAATTAGCGCGAGAAAAATTCTGAATTCACGTCGATGCTATTAAATTTTTTTCGATGTTTTTTGAATCAGACAGAAAATATGAATCCTTGCTCTTCATTCGCAAATGCTGAAATTAATTTTTCTGATTGCTAGGAACTGTAATTTGGAATTGAAACCTTCGAAAATCTTCATTTTCAGATATCCAAATTTGAGATTTGATTCATTTTCGACATTAAATAGTTCATAACTTCTAAACTGTGAAAATACCTTCCAGATTCGGGTCCACTCATTTTGTACATACAACCATAGTAGCTGAGTTTTTCGAAGAAATTCAGTCAAATTCAGTGAAACCGTTTTTTATTGAACCAATAAGAAGAACTGATTATAGCCCGTGCCACCTAACGCTTGGTAGGCGGGATGGATTCACCTCGCCGGGTCGGAACTGTAGGTTTGCTCGGACTCTTCACGATGGCAATTTGGAAAGTTGTTTTTACACCCACGACAAAATCTTTCGGGTTACTATGATTGATTGCATCAATGTATTACTGAGAAATTAATCGTGAGGACCCTAAGGGTCGGACAAAACTTGTTATATTCCAAACTGCGGAAGTGGAAACTGAGTGAATACTAGTGAATACGTATTTTTTCGGTAATTTTGAATAGGATTTCATTTATTTTCGATTATTTCGAAGTAACTGGATAGGTGACCGTTCTTGGGTAAAATTCAAAAAACTTCACTTCTGTGCTTTATGAATTTTTGTAGAAAGGGTTTAATAGTAGAGAATGAAAGATGGATAAGTTGCTCTTTGATTCATCCACTTATTTGAACTATATAAAGAAAGAACCAGTTATTTAAAAGCCTTCTTGTATAAATGTATAAATCCGGAACGTCATCCCGGCTTGGAAATGAGATCTTCAACCGTCTTCCAGGAACTAGTAGATGAATCAACGCTGCTATTTTCTGCCACCGTCTTAACCGCGTTCAATTTTAGCGAACTCGTCATCGAACCAATCCAGCACCAGGCACGTTAACCGCACTCATTCTTGGGAAATTATAACGAGGCCTTCTGTTGCGGATGTCATTTCCGGACCAGTCAAACGTTGCGGTCGGGTGGTTAACACAGCCGCTTCGACAAGAGCCGTTCCGAAATTTCCAGGAAACGATTCCCGATACAGAAGAGCGCGAAAGAAATGGGTTAATACAGGGTGGCAGAAAGTTCACGAGAACTTACATCCACAAGAATTCGTCTCTGGTTCCATACTCGCAAAAAAAAACCTGAAAGAAATGTCCAAATTGTTTCCTCCTTTGATGAATCCTACTCAGGACGATGAGGACACAAAACTCCACATCCATTGTCATTTCTGGAATAAAGGGTGCATTCACTGGATGGGAAAAGTTCTTTTCAGACAGGAACAATGCCCTCCCCCTTCCTAGTGCCCTTTTTCCGTGAAAAGCCGCAGCTAATGTCACAGACGACCTCTTTGACAACCACCGGAGATTCTCGAAACTTTGACGTGCGATATGTACACCTATAGGGGAGTTGATGTTCTTCAAGTTGGCAAGAGGCTATATCCTCTAATGGATTTTATATGGTTGTAGGAGACGTATCGATTGTTGGCCGGATGAAACTTCCAGACTGTCAATGGAGTGTGTCGTACATTGGGCATGTCGTTGAACTCCGAAGAAGTTAATTGAGAGAGGAAGAGTTCGAAGGTTGCATTAGTTTTATGCACTGACTTCTGGATGCTGGGAGATTTCGAGACCTACTATTTAATCATCGGTTGAAGAATATGATCGAAATGGTCTTTTGTCGTGCTATGTTCGACGTCGAAGGGAAGATTCTTGTACAGCGTATCCTAAGAAATGATTCCCAATCCACTTCCATTTCTGTGTCGAGTTTTTTTTGAAAATTTACGATTTTGTTTTTTACGATCAAGAGCGTCCAAATTACGTCCGTCCGTCCGTAAACATGATAACTTTCGCCTAGAGTTGTGGAATTTCGAAAAATAACGATTCGATCGGTTTGAAACTTTGTAGTTGGTTATGAAATTTCGTACCACTTGAAGAAAAACATGCATTTTTTTAAAACCTCGGTATCTCAGAAAATTTCTGCTAAATCCTGCTGAAATTTGTCTACATATAAGGCTCCCACAAAATTAAGCGTTCCACGTGACAAAAAACTTGAGTTTTTCTGATCTGGAGTTGAGAGATTAGATAATTCTGCGATTCCATATCTTGAAGTTTCTCGGAATAAAATGACAAAATTTGTCTCACTGACCGCCGGTTTGGTTCACAGAATCTGTGATTCGTGCAATAATATCTGGTTTGACAGTCCTGCTACAGTGTCAGTTTATGTCAAATCAAAATGATCATAGTTTAGTTGATTTTTCACTTCAAATATTTCGGTTATTTATGGCATCGACAAGATGAGTTTTCTGAAGATTCAGCTTTACAGCTGTTCCACGTGAAAAATCTTGATTTTTTTGAGCGCTCGTACAACTTACACGAGGGCTATATCATTTCGTCACGATGTCTGTATTTTTCGAATTTTGAGCCGAAAATGGTCTCAAACGACTATGTTCGACTCACTGATGACGAATCCGTCGGAAAATTCGAGTCTGTCCGTCCGTCCGTAAGCACGATAACTCTCGAACGGATCAACCTAGAGACTTGAAATTTTCAGTGTAGGTTCAGATCCCAAATGCCTCGGCTGAGTTCGTTAATGGGCCAAATTCGCCCAGGGGTTCCGTAAATATGACCGTTCAAAGTTTTGTTTTCCTGATTACTTGAAAACTACAGATTTGATTGAGATGAAATTTTGCACTCAAAATTTTGCAAATCAAATTTTGCAAGCTACATGTAAAATTTTGTTCAGATAACATGACCAGAACCATAGAAACCATAGAAAATTGTAACTTTTGAACGGAAACGCCTAGGGACTTGAAATTTTCAGGATAGGTGTGGATCTCGAATGTCGTGATCACGTTCATCTATGAGCAAAATTATACTAGGGGTTCCGTAAATATGGTCGTTTGAAATTTAGTTTTCTTGATAATTTCAAAACTACAGATTCGATCGTGACGAAATTTTGTATACTAATGGACAATGATATATTCAAGCTGCATTTCTCCAGATCACATGACCAGAACCATAGAAACCATAGAAAATCATAACTTTCGAACGGAAAGACCTAGGGACTTGAAATTTTCAGGATAGGTGTGGATCTGAAATGTCGCGTTCACGTTTATCAATGAGCAGAATTATACTAGGGGTTCCGTAAATACGGTCGTTTGAAATTTTGGTTTCTCGATAATTTCGAAACTGCGGATTCGATCGAGATGAAATTTTGTATTTTAATCGAGAATGATATATTAAAACAATATTTTGTCCAGATCGCATGACCAGAACCATAGGAACCATAGAAAATTGTAACTTTTAACGGAAAGGCCTAGGAACTTGAAATTCTCAGGGTAGGTTTGGATCACAAATATCGCGGTCACGTTCATCTATGAGCAAAATTAGACTAGGGGTTCCGTAAATATGGCCATTCCAAATATTTTTTTGCTGATAGTTCCAAAAATACTGAGCGGATTGGGATGAAATTTTGCACCTAGCTGAGTAATAATGTATTCAAACTACACGCAAAATTTTGTCCAGATCGCACCACCAAGACCATAGATACCGTAGAAAATTCTAGCGACTTATCGAAAAATGACATGAAGTCTGGAGTTTCGCCTAAGTTCCAGAATTTTTTTGACAGCTGTCGAAAATACCTTCAATTGATTTCTGAAACTGGAAAATGCGAATCTACCTACAAGGTGCATGTACGAGCGCTCAAAAGCTCCTGCCTTCACGGCAGTGCTTTTCGTAATTTTTTAGTCTGGAGTTTGGAAATTAGACAATTCTGTGATTCCATCTCTTGAAGTTTATAGGAATAGAATGAAATTATTTGTCTCACTGACGGCTGGTTCGGTTCACAGAATCTGTGGTTCGTGCAATAATCTCTGGTTCGATAGTCCCGCAACAGTGTCAGCTCATGTCGAATCAAAATGATCATAGTTTAGTTCATTTTCCTTTTAAAATATTTCGGTTATTTATGGCATCGACAAGATGAGTTTTCTGAAGATTCAGCATTACAGCTGCGTTCCACGTTTTTTTATCTGGAGTTTATGAATTAGATAGTTCTGCGATTCCATCTCTTGAAGTTTATAGAAATAAAATGACATTATTTGTCTTACTGACTACCGGTTTGGTTCACAGAATCTGTTGTTCGTGCAATAATCTCTGATTCGATAGTCCCGCTACAGTGTCAGCTCATGTCAAATCGAAATGATCATAGGTCAGGTAATTTTCCACTTAGGATATTTCGGTTTTTTATGGCATCGACTAGATGAGTTCTCTGAAGAAATGCTTTACAGCTGTTCCACGTGAAAAGAGACTCGAGTTTTTCTATCTGGAGTTTAGAAATAAGATAATTCTGTGATTCCATCTCTTGATGTTTATAGAAATGACATTATTTGTCTCTCTGTCGGCCGGTTTGGTTCACAGAATCTGTTGCTTGTGCAATCATCTCTGGTTCAAAAGCCCTGCTACAGTGTCAGGTCATGTCAAATCAAAAAGATCATTGTTTAGTTAATTTTTCACTCAATATCATTTCAGTTTTTCACGGCATCGACAAAATAAGTTTTTCGAAGATTCCGTTTTACAGCTGTTCCACGTGAAGAGAAACTTGGGTTTTTCGATCTGGAGTTGAGAAATTAGATAATTATACGATTCCATCTCTCGAAGTTTATAAAAATGAAATGACACTATTTTCAGATTTCAGATATCTAAATTTGCGGGTTCATCCATTTTCGATATTGAACAGCCCTTAACTTCCTTAATAAGTGAGACTTTCCAACTTCACCTCTAATTATCTTGAACGACAACCAATATAGTTGGGTTTCTCGAAGAAACCCGGTCAAATTCGGCGAAACTGTTCTTTTATTGAACCAAAAAGAATAACCTATTATACCCCGAGCCGCCTACCGCTTGGTAGGCGGGATGGACTCACCTCTCCAGGTCGGAACTGCCGGATGGTTCGGACTTTTCACGCTGGCAATTCAGGAAGTTGTTTTCACCCCTACGACCAAAACTTTCGAGTTATTAATAACGATATGATCAATGATATCAATATCTTACCAGGAAGTGAATCGTGAGTACCATATGACTCAAAAAAATCATTTTTTTCATGGAATATCAGTTGGTAAAGATAAAGTGGAACATTAATTGTGAAGGGTAGATCACATGTGTGAACACCTTCAGCATCTGATAAAGCGATTGATTTCGAATTCTCTCTCCGTTGCTATGTCATCTCTTCAAGTCGCGTCGTCAGGTAAATATGAGGAAACCAATTTGCTGAATTGGAAGAACCGACGATGAGTGGAGGAGAATCAGGTTGGTCGTCATTTTTATTAAAGAGGGTAAATTCCGCTGAACTTTTAGATCCCGTATCTCGGCCGGCCGCGCTTTGTCGGCGAAACGCTTCCAAGAAGCGGATGCCGGTAATTTTTCCCGGATTTTCTTCGACTCGGCGCTCCCTTTCATATCGCTACCCCGCTGGGGTTTCACGTGGCGGGAAAATTAGACGCAGTTTTCGGGAAATATATTTCGAGGATCCGACGCCTCACGAAAACAAATGTTATGAATAGAAGATAATTGAAACACTTCTGTTCGCGAGCACCGTTCGGCGCACCAAACAGAACGCGTCGTCTATCTCGAATCTACCAATCAGGAATTTGCTTCGTCAAAAGGTCTTGAACCGAGGATGGTTGGAATTTATTCGACCGCCCGTAGTTGTTCCATTGTTCCAGACTGCCTAGGCCTTCCTCCAACTTTTTCCGGATCTCCCGACCTCCACTTCCGTCAACAACTCCCGCGTTGCGGCAGCGTCATCGAGAAGGGGACTGCACGTAGTGCAAATATGACTTGAATGCTGCTGATTCGGCCCCACAAAGCGAACCCATAAATGCCACTTGTGCCTTTGACCCTTGAAACTGACTCTACTTGGAGGGCTAATGAATTAGGGGAGGCAGAGTCGGCTCGTGAATTGAGGTTGGGGGTTTATTTCGGCGTTTTTGCTTGTAGTCTGACTCTGAAACTTGTTGGGAGTTTTGGGTTCACAATTTTTTTTCTCGAACAATGCCAGAGGTATATAATTGGAAATAAAATCCCATGCTTCGACTAGTGAATACATAATTGATGCCCCACCAGACAATAATCATTTATCGACCAACCTCCGACTAAATAAGATGAAAAATAATCCTTCTAAAGATTAAGTCTCTCCCCAATCCTGATTAATAACCAAACTCATTTATCAAACCCATTCATGTCCAACCCTTATTTAAAAACCTAACGAGCCCCCTCTTTAATCCCCGCAACAATAACAATTATCTCCAATTCATTCAGACCGGAATTTCGAATCAACCCGAAGAATTCCGACTTATAAATATTTACTTGGGACACTTGTTGAAAGCCCTACCGAAATCTCAGCCATTTAACCGAAAGTCATTAGGGGTAAACGCCCTCTGGTCGAAGCTGGAAGTCGTGGAAAGTTCGGGCGACGTTTCCATTTATCTTGAGTGTAAAGTTGATGGAAATTCTTGCAGATCATGTTGAAGAAGGAAACGATGTAAATATTTGGGATCTGAATGGGTAATTGAAGCTCCGGCGAGTTCGATTATGAAATTGCTTTTGAAACCCAACTGATCCCAACCCTTACTGAAATTGATAACTTTATAATAACATTTATGTTACCTTCGGGATACCAGCTTTGAAATAAAATGAGCTACTAAAACCAAAAAACCTCCCTCTACGAAAAACGAATATTTGTTGAGCTATAACTTTGAACCAATAGCATTGAAGAATTTGAAAGCATTTCACCCTACTTGAAGACAAAAGGGGGATGACCCTACCTCTTTTTTTTTTTCGATATTCGCGATCCAAACCCACCCTGAAAATTTCAAGTTCCTAGGCCTTTCCGTTCAAAAGTTACAATTTTCTATGGTTTCTATGGTTCTGGTCATGCGATCTGGACAAAAAATTGTTTTAATATATCATTCTCGATTAAAATACAAAATTTCATCTCGATCGAATCCGTAGTTTCGAAATTATCGAGAAACCAAAATTTCAAACGACCGTATTTACGGAACCCCTAGTATAATTCTGCTCATTGATGAACGTGAACGCTACATTTCAGATCCATATCTATCCTGAAAATTTCAAGTCCCTAGGCCTTTCGGTTCGAAAGTTATGATTTTCTATGATTTCTATGGTTCTGGTCATGTGATCTGGAGAAATGTAGCTTTAATATATCATTCTCCATTAGTATACAAAATTTCGTCACGATCGAATCTGTAGTTTTGAAATTATCAAGAAAACTAAATTTCAAACGACCATATTTACGGAACCCTTAGTATAATTTTGCTCATAGACGAACGTGATCACGACATTCGAGATCCACACCTATCCTGAAAATTTCAAGTACCTAGGCGTTTGCGTTCAAAAGTTACAATTTTCTATGATTTCTATGGTTCTGGTAATGCGATCTGGACAAAATTCCACATGTAGCTTGAACACCTCATTTTCCATTTGAGTGCAAAATTTCATCGCAATCCAATCTGTAGTCTTCAAGTTATCAGGGGACCAAAACTTTGAACGGCCATATTTACGGAACCCCTGGTGGAATTTGGCCCATTAACGAGGCATTCGGGAACTGAACCCACACTGAAAATTTCAAGTCTCTAGGTTGTTTCGTTCGAGAGTTATCGTGCTTACGGCCGGCCGGACGGACGGAAATTCGAAAAATACAGACATCGTGACGAAATGGAAATGGAATTGGAACAATTTGATGAACCACATCACAGAAGGAGAAACATAATTTTTACGTGAGATATAAACGCGAAGAACAAAGGATGGATCTGAAAAGAGGGAGAATTTTAAGCAGATATGCAGAAAACAGGAAATTACCGATAATTGCACTAACAGAAAAAACTTATTCTATGGAGGCAAAAGCAGACATACTTGATGTTGAAATGAACACAAATTCAACGAAAAACACAAATATAACTAATCAACGACATTACATCCGACAACCATCCAATTAAAATCACAATCGAGAAAGAATAATCCAAAAAAAAAAATTAACCATAATTGTATTGAATTCGAAAAAAGTCAGAAGAAACAACAAAAATAAGAGAAATCAAAAGCAAACGAGACCAAGAATAGTAACGAAGTAAGGAGAAATAGTATAAAAAGAAATAGAAAAAAAAACAACAGAGGTAGAAACAAACGAAAAGAAAAAGAAACTACTGGATAAAATAAAAAATCTCATCAAAACTAAAAAGAAAAGAATACCAACAAACACTGAACTGCAGACATAAACCCATATTGAATCAACTGAACATCATGATAAAGAGCCATAACAAAAAATTTAACAATAAAATAGACAGTTCTACGAATGAAAACCATAAACTAGACAGTTCCACGAACAAAAACCAGCCACCATGGAAAATCGCGATAGCGAGAAAAGGGACTAACACAATATTGAAAATCAAAATAATCAGGACAAAGATAAAGCTAAGGTATTCGTAAAAACAGTGTAGAACAATTCAAACCTGATGATGCCGAGAACAAAAAAATCGTGGAAGAAATGAAAAAACACATAGAAAACAAATTGAAAATCGAAGAAAATAAAAAATTCGATGTAGTTAACATAGGTAATCGTCAGTAACTTGAAATTACAGATTAGATCGAACTCTAACAAATGTTAGAAACAACAACAGAAATGAGAGAAATCAGAAGTAAACAAGACCTAGAATCAGAAGTAACAAAGTTAAGAGAAGTAACATACGAAGCATAAGAAAAAACAACAATAGAGGTAGAAACTGTCGAAAAGAACAAGAAACAACCGGATAAAATCAAAGATCTTATCAAACGGAAGAAAACAACAAGAAAAGGATACCAACGTATACTGAACCCCAGAAATCAATCCATATTAAATCAATTAAACATCATGGTTAAGAGCAAAAACAACAAATTCAACAATAAACTAGAGAGTTTTACGAATAAAAACCAGCCACCATGGAAAATCGCTCACGAGAGCGAGAAAAGGGAAACACAATATTAAAAGAGAACGACAAAATAATTGAGACAAATGTAAAACTAAGATATTCGTGAAAATAATTGAAGAGCAATTCGAACCTGAGGACGCCGAATACAAGAAAATCGCAGAATAAATGACAAAAACACATAGAAAACAAATTGAAAATCGAAGAAAATAATAAATTCGATGAAGTAAACATAGGTTATCGTTAGTAACACGAAATTACAGATAATTGCATGAACAGAAGAAACCTGTTATATGGGAGGAAGAACAAAAATTCAATGGAAAACTGACAAATAAAAGTAATCAACGACATAACATCCGATTAACACCCAATTAAAATCGAAGTAGAAGATCCAAAAAGTGACGAATTAACCATAATTGGATTGAACTCGAGAAAATGTTAGAAACAACAACAGAAATGAGCAAACAAGATCTAGAATAGTGGGTAACAAAGTTGAAAGAGATAAAATTGAGACCAATAGAAAAAACAATAATAGAGGTAAAAACCAACAAAAAAAAGAAATTACCGCATTAAATCAATTAAACATCATGATAACGAGCAAAAACAAAAAATTTAACAATAAACTAGATAGTTCTACAAAAAAAAGAAACAATAAAAAAATTAAACATCATGATAAAGAGCAAAAACAAAAAAATTAACAATAAACAAGATAGAATGAAAACTAGCCACGATGGAAAATCACCGAAGCTCGCGAGAGCAAGAAAGGGGAAACACAATATTAAAAGAGAACGAAAAAATAATTAAGTCAAAGATAAAGCTAATATATTCAAGCTACATTTCTCCAGATCGCATGAGTAGAACCATAGAAAATTGTAACTTTTGAACGGATACGCCTAGGGACTTGAACTTTTCAGGATAGGTGTGGATCTCGAATGTCGTGATCACGTTTATCTATGAGCAAAATTATACTAGGGGTTCCGTAAATATGGTCGTTTGAAATTTTGTTTTCTTGATAATATCAAAACTACAGATTCGATCGTGACGAAATTCTGTATATTAATGGAGAATGATATATATAATCAAGCTACATTTCTCCAGATCGCATGACCAGAACCATTGAAACCATAGAAAATAATAACTTTCGTACGGAAAGGCCTAGGGACTTGAAATTTTCAGGATAGGTGTGGATTTGAAATGTCGCATTCACGTTTATAAATGAGCAGAATTATACTAGGGGTTCCGTAAATACGGTCCTTTGAAATTTTGTTTCCTCGATAATTTCGAAACTACGGATTCGATCGAGATAAAATTAGGTATTCTGAGAATGATATAATGAAGCAACGTTTTGTCCAGATCGCATGACCAGAACCGTAGAAACCATAGAAAATTATAACTTCCGAAGGGAAAGGCCTAGGAACTTGAAATTTTCAGGGTAGATGCGGATCGCAAATGTCGCGGTCAAGTTCATCAATGAGCAAAATTGGACTAGGGGTTCCGTAAATATGGCCGTTCAAAATATTTTTTTCTTGATAATTTCGAAAATACCACATGGATTGGAATGAAATTTTGCACCTAGCTGAAGAATAATGTATTCAAACTACGTGCGAAATTTTGTCCAGATCGCACCACCAAGTCCATAGATACCATAGAAAATTCTAGCGAATTTTCGACAAAAAAATTGATCAGCTCAAGCACTGACGTCAAGTCTGGAGTTTCGCCTTAGTTTGAGAGTTTTTTTGACAGCTGTCGAAAATTCCTTCAATTGATTTGTGAAACTGGAGATTGCGAATCTACCTACAAGGTGGATGTACGAGCGCTAAAAAGCTAATTTTTTACACATAAAATAAATCCATTGACAATTGGGGAATGTACTGTTACGATAATAGAACATCAAGAAATAATAACAATAAATTCTTTTTGTTCTAAGTCATTTCAGATTTGGATAATTTTTACGGTTTTGGAAACAGAAGGTTGACGAATTTATAATAATGGCTGTCAGTTTCGAAATTCTATGATACCTATAGTTCGGAACATTAAGTGAGGAGCGGCAAACAATAATCCAAAGTCGACTATTATGTTGCAATTTATGAAGACCCTGTATTTAACCACATAATGGATTTTCATGAATTGCAACATCAACATGCACATAATGGAATGTAAAGTTTGTTCACACTGCAATCAACGTTTCCATTACAACAGTCGCTCAGCGAAAACAACATCAAATTTGCAACTGACGCTTTTAACATCATTAATCGGAAATACAAGCATTGTGAATGCAAACCCCACGTAAAAAGATCCAACGATCCCGAACAGAAAACATGTCCCCATCAACAGGAAGAATAGCATCGCGATAAAGCGGCACGTGTTCGAACCTGCTGAAAGATAAATAAGCACAGCATGCCGACACGTATCTTTCGTCATAACTGCTTATTTTTATGTCTGCGAGACCCACAGTTGGCAATATTGATCGGGGCGATTAGCAATCCCGCAGAATTACGAGGAGCGCGTGATCTGCGATTGAGCTATTGGTATTCTGCGACTAACAAGGGGTTTGTTTGGGCGAACGTTAGGTGTGTACGTGTTTTCTTCACTCCATCACGAACTTGCTGAATCGAGAATAACAATTTTTTTTATACACCATGTTGACTGTTCCTCCTCTTGGGGACAGCACAAATCTGTGAGAACCTACTCTGAAAATTTCAATACACCATTACTATTCTTTCAAAGTCCTATACGATTTTTTTCTGAGTGAGTTGGCAACCATGAAAATTCCCAAAACAACACCAACGAAAAGATCCCCGCAGAAATAATAGCCGTTCGAAGAACTAACGCCAGGCAAACTCCGATACGAATAGAATAAATTCCCCCAGTTGGATCAACCGAAGAGAACGATAACAGTTTAGAATGGCCACGAGAACAGGGCTCCCAACGGTGAAAAACAATAACGACCGAGCTTCCGGATTAGCCAAACACTTGGAAGAATGGCCGAGTTTACGGATAAATGGAGGCATTTCGTGTAATTACGCAAAGCAACATTAATTACGGTACACAAATTCGTTGGAATCTAGGTTGGGGGTGGCTCGGAGACGTGTGTCCATTTACAAACAGACGACAGGGGTTTTGATGGATTGGAGAGCGTGTTTGATGAAGCCGAGGAAATCTGGACCAGAGGCTTATTTATATGGCAAATTGAATGCCATTCTCCGTGCGACTCTAGAATCTACTCAAACAAAAAACACTAACGGCACTTTCATACCGCCAGCTATCTCCACTTGCCACTGTACCTTATTGGTACTTTTATGCGCTAAAACTATAACTGACATTACAGTTTTCTACTAAAAACAGCAACGAACTATACTCCGTTTAAGAATTATTGACATCTCGGTTGGCTGTGAAAAATCGAATTTAAGTTGGTAATAGACTATTCAGTAATATTTTGGGTTGCTGAATTCAGGTTGGTATAGGAATAACACTAACATTACCCCTAGAAATCTTCCTTTGATGATTTTATCGAAGATATTGGTGAATATGTAATTATAAAAATTTGCTCTGAATTTGGGTATTTTGTGTCTTATGCTATTAAAATGGCTGGAATTGACCAGGATACATCGCGCCTAACAAGAGAACGCCAGGCAGTTTGTCGGTGTTACTTCGAGTTTTTCAAAGATTTGGCATATATTTCCGGTAGTGTTTCAGGTAAACTGTTATTCACCGACTCAAAGTGTATTCTGATTGATCAATGTCTCTTAAATTTTCAGATTTCACCAAGCCCTGTCCGTAGAATATTAGCATGTTATTATAGCCTGGAATTAGCAGTGGAAGAAAACCTGTGCGATATGATTATTCCTTCAAAGAGACATTGAATGACTTTGTTTTTGCTAGAATTAAAAACAATGAATATATCAGTTTAGATATCCTTTTCGAACTGGCCAAAGAGCACCTAGATTTCAATTGATCAAAGTCAACATTATATTATATCATAAAAAAAATTGGATACAAATACAAAAAAGTTGATCGAAGGAAAATTCTTACTGATAAACAGAAAAATATAATAAAAATAGTACGATATTGTGATAAATACCGATAATACATGGAACAAAACGTAAAATTCATTTATCTAGATGAAATTTGGATATTCAAATTTGTCAGTGGACACTAGTAAATAATTCAAAAGGTATGCCGAGTATATTCAAGGGTAAAGGCAGAAGGTGCACTATTTTTAATGCTGGAACAATTGATGGATTTTTACCTGGATGTGATCCGATTCTTGACAGTGGTATTAATGATAAGGATTACTATGAATGGAGAATTATTTCATAAATGGGTTATTGAAATATTGAAACCTCCCCTGCAAAAGGATGCCCATCAATAGGATTATGTCAGCTTATTCAATAAACACATCCAAATCACTACACTACGTGGAAAAGTTTTCATTTTTATCTTTGCTCTTGTATCATTCATAGATATTTCAAGTTTATTTATTATACTTATACTGTATGGTACCCTGTTCACATTCCCTCTGCTAATACACATGCTATATTGTTCCCAATTCAAAAGTATACTGAGTAATTGTAAAATTGCTCATCAATTATAATATTTTCAATAATTCATGGACAGTTTTAATGAATGAAAATAAAAATTGACTTTCTTGAAGTATTCAACACCGAGCAATAAATAATTCACAAATTGGTTCATATATTGATAGTTCGGTACAAATTTCACGTCAAAATTCTTCATGTACTACATAGATTCTTAATTTTTGTTTCTCTCTTATTTCTTAATACATTATAACGTTTTTTCCAATCCATTCTTTTGGCCCTGTGCTTGCGGAGTATCCAAAAATTTTTTTCTGTTGCACCACTAGCTACCTGCTAGAATTCCATTAATTATCCTTCTTGAATCCTGACATAAAATGATACTCTTATAGTTATTTGGTTAGAATTTTGCAAGATTTCGAATACCAATAAGTATTGCATAGTCCTGAGTGATGAATATTTATTTGAATAATCTTCAATTTTCCATGGTTGACTTTTATATGAGATAATTTCATATGAAAGCATTCCACGATATTTTTGCGCTTTCAAACCTGAACTCCCATGTAGAAACTGCAATCGATATATTCCGGCTTAATTATTCGATAATTCGTATACTGAACACTTTTCTAGGTTATATTTATGTTTTATTTCTATGATTAAAACAGTAACTTTTTTGTAACTAGAAATAAAGCCTCGACTGGACGTTCATGGCCTTCTTCGATGTCAATAATTCTTAAATGGACTATAGAACTCTACCTTAAATGAGTTCAAATTAACGTGAAAATATTACTCTATATAATCTTGGCCAAGATCGTGATCGTTCAGTGGTTTAAGGAGTCTACGTTGTGTATGCAACCCAAATTACGCTTGATTCAATAGAAGAGATTGACGGGATAGGAAATTCGAAACACATATTTTCAGCACTCAAAACAAGAAAATAACAACATGTAAGTGAGGGGAAACCCTATGGAAAAACTCCCTCCTTATCTCGTTCAAATACAGTTGATCCACCAGTAAAGGATATTCAGAAACAGCAACAGGTTGACTGGTGAGAATTCTCTCATATAATGTTTGAAAATTACGAATAGCACTGCCGTGAAGTCAGGAGCTTTTGAGCGCTCGTACATCCACCTTGTAGGTAGATTCGCATTTTCCAGTTTTAGAAATCAATTGAAGGAATTTTCGACAGCTGTCAGTGCTTCAGCTGACCAATTTTTTTTCGATAATTCGCTAGATCTTTCTACGGTATCTATGGTCTTGGTGATGCGATCTGGACAAAATTTCGCAAGTAGTTTGAATACATTATTTCTCAGCTAGGTGCAAAATTTCATTCCAATTCAATCAGTAGTTTTGAAACTATCAGGAAAAAATATTTTGAACGGCCGTATTCACGGAACCCCTAGTCTAATTTTGCTCATTGATGAACGTGACCGCGATATTCGCGATCCAAACCCACCCTGAAAATTTCAAGTTCCTAGGCCTTTTCGTTCGGAAGTTACAATTTTCTATGGTTTCTATGGTTCTGGTCATGCGATATGGACAAAACGTTGCTTCATTATATCATTCTCGATTGAAATACAAAATTTCATTTCGATCGAACCCGTAGTTTCGAAATGACCGAGAAAACAAAATTTCAAACGACCGTATTTACGGAACCCCTAGTATAATTCTGCTCATTGATGAACGTGAACGCGACATTTCACATCCACACCTATCCTGAAAATTTCAAGTTCCTAGGCCTTTCCGTTCGAAAGTTATGATTTTCTATGGTTTCTATGGTTTCGGTCATGTGATCTGGAGAAATGTAGCTTGAATATATCATTGTCCATTAGTATACAAAATTTCGTCACGATCGAATCTGTAGTTTTGAAATTATCAAGAAAACTAAATTTCAAACGACCATATTTACGGAACCCCTAGTATAATTTTGCTCATAGATGAACGTGATCACGACATTCGAGATCCACACCTATCCTGAAAATTTCAAGTCACTAGCCGTTTCCGTTCAAAAGTTACAATTTTCTATGGTTTCTATGGTTCTGGTCATGCGATCTGGACAAAATTTCACATGTAGCTTGAACACCTCATTCTCCATTTGAGTGCAAAATTTCATCTCAATCAAATCTGTAGTTTTCAAGTAATCAGGGAAACAAAACTTTGAACGGCCATATTTACGGAACCCCTGGTGGAATTTGGCCCATTAACGAACTTAACCGAGGCATTCGGGAGCTGAACCCATACTGAAAATTTCAAGTCTCTAGGTTGTTCCGTTCGAGAGTTATCGTGCTTACGGCCGGCCGGACGGACGGACAGACTCAAATTTTCCTACGGATTCGTCATCAGTGAGTCGAACATAGTCGATTAAAACCATTTTCAGCTCAAAAATACAGACATCGTGACGAAAGGATATAGCCCTCGTGTAAGTAGTACGAGCGCTCAAAAATGGTTGAGTAAGATGAATGCTGCACTCCTTAACCTTAATAGGCGATGATGTGAGAATCCCGTGATGTGATAAACTTCTCAGGAATACAACTATCATCAGACGATGATGATTGCGTCTACGATAGCTGTCTCCCTGGGCAGTAATCCCATCGAGGCTTATGTATATCTGATAATAATGAGTGAAGAGTGGATCTTGAGTTCTCAACCAGGCGAGGCTCTATTCCCTGATACAGTTGATCAATGAAAATTAAAGATGATGAACATAATGACGACTTTCTGAATCCCTCAAAGGATCCCCCTTCAAATACCTAATTCCTTAGTTGACATTTTTCGTAGTGCCTCTACCTTCCATGGCTTGGGGACACCCACGCTCTTAAATTCTTTCTGCCAAATTTTCTCATGGTCAACCGACGTTGCTTCTTTTCCCCTTATTGGCCTTATCTTGGCCCACTTAGCACATTCGACACGGTCTAGCCATTACATCCGTCCTTAACATCGATGGATATGCCTCGCATATACTAATTCCTTACCTATGGCTTAGGTATCAATTCTCAATCACACGGCTCCAAAATTAACGACATCCGTTGATTATACAAAGCAATACAATGTATGCCCGACTTCGAATATACAGACTATTTTCCGAGATAGGTAACCGAATTTAAGATTGAATATTCGTATTCCCAGATATTACATCACAATGTATGCCTGGTAAAATTGAGGTCCCCCGTCTCAACTTCAAATATACTAATTCTTTCCCGGTATTTATTCAATGGGTACTCGAAATTGAAATTAAAATTCGTATTCCCAGATATAACAACTCCACCAAATTCCCAAAGTTCACCATCAAAAACAACGAACCAAAAACATATCCGCATAAAACGCCCAGGTCCACTCCAACTGATAACTCAACCCCTTTCCAAATCCACCCCCTACCCGCCCCCTCGGAAGGTCTCCCGCTGGAATAACCGCGACGGCCCGGCAATTAGGCGTAGAACCGGCCTAATCTGCCAACAATTAAGTTCGGACCGGATTACGGCTCGCAACAACAACGATATAAACGTCAAACCGGCCGTTTCTTTGCCGTTAACCGGGCCCGGACGTGGGTTCCGTACGGCGGGAATCGGAGAAATCATAAAACAATCCGGGGGGTATCGTTGCAAAACCGAAAATGTCGGTAGGTGGGGTTACGCGGGGGGTTGTGATTAATGACTGAGGTGGATTTTGGTATGCCTCGGCGGAAATTGGGGGTGAGATTTTCGAAGGGAGGGTGGTTATTGGACTGGATCGATTTCGCTTTTGATTGCGAGGTTTGGAACACTTTCTCTTCGTTGGGAGGCTTCATGAGGATTCTTCGATAATGATCAAGGATAAGAGTGTGATACTGTAATAGTATTTTATTTGATGAGTGGTAATGTAGGTCATAACTCACAAAGGTAAACTTTGCAGCGCGAGCCGAAGGCGAGTGCTGTAATTCATCAAGTGAGTTATGACCGCAAGTTGAATATTATCTACGATATCTACGACTGTAACAATAAATACTAAGATACAAGGACAGAGAAAGAACTTTATTAACAAATCTTAATAGTTACCTATAACAATGCATTAATTATGTTTATTGTGCTTCTTAGTAGGGAGTAGTAACGATGGGGCGATGCTTTATATTCAGTGCTAAGTTCGCTAAAATATGCCAAAAGAACATTCCCTGTAAACGATGACTTAATATTCTTACTGCTACACCAATCTTGAAGATTGTTATATACACCTTTATATTTGTTTTGGAATTTTTCGAGCAATAAATTCTGTATGGTAACATCGGCTGATTGTCTTATTTCCGAAGGCGTACTTAATAATTCATCTTCACTATCTGAATTCATCTTCTTCAGCAAAACATCCACAATAATAATTAGGGATGAACGAGAACAAATTAAAATATTATGTCAACACACAAACTATATTATAAAAATCAAATATGACGAAAATGAGAAGATAACTGCGCGTAAAATTTTTTCTTCATGCTGGTTAGTATTTTATATGTTTGTATACAGGGTATAGAGAAATTCCTGGCCCGGATCTGAGTTATGGTCATATTGATATCTGAATGTTTAGATATTACCAGCTGTCTGAGCTCAATATACAGGAAATCATCTATGATGCGTATGATTTCTCTAAGTTTTCCGATCTCTTCCCCTGTGATTTCTTCCTTTGAGGCCATTTGATTTTGATTTGATGTGATAGTTGCTGCATGTAATAATTCGTTATTACGCCAGGCAAGACTTAGTACACATCTAACGAATGGTTACCATTTCGAACAATTTCTGTAAACAATTGGTGGGTTTGTGAACTTTCTGATTTTTTTATAGGTCCTTTTCAATCAGAAATTTTTCCTTTGCTTAGTTTGAACTTCAAGAATTATACCGTTCAGGAAAAATCTCCTAATAAAAGTTGAAAGAGAATACGAATGTGCGATAAATTCCAGTGACGAGAAAAGATCACATGCATATGGCATAGGGTGATTCAACACAGAGATAACACGATCCAGAGTCGTATTAAGATATCGACTCCCAAGATTTTTTGCACTTTCTTCGAATTGAATAATTTATCTGATAAATTTCCGACGAATTATTTCGTTTGATCAGTTCTAGCACCTACCAAAAAAAACCTCACCTTAAAAAACGTGATTATAACGGAGAGGATAAAAGGTTGATGGAAATAAAGTAGATATACAGGGTGTGGCGTAATGAATGGATAATATGGTAACTGTGGGTGGAGAAAGTTTAGGAGGTCCAGAAAAAAAATTTGAGAATAAAAAAAAAAATGAGCAAACATGAAATTTGAGTTGAAACTTTTCGAAAAGAAAAACTATGCATGTGCCTTAAACACCATGGTTTACATTCGATAGCGATATCTATCCAGGAATACTATCCAAAAAACAGATTGAAAACATTTCATCATTTTGAGTCTTGCCACCAAAAAGAATGGTAAACGGTGTAATTTTTTTGAATTTTCGAAAATTTGAATCTGAATATAGAACATATTTTTATCCATAAAAGAAAAAATTAAATTTTTTCATTCGAATCATAAGAGAATATATTTATTCCCCAAAAAAACCCCAATAAAAACAACAACAAAGCCACAGAACTAAGGGAGATTCACAAACATATATTTCTGAAATAGATAGACATAGAAGGAAAACATAACGTTTTCAAGGGAAATAATTTGGCACAATGATAAATATGCTTACAAAGAAAATATTGCTAGAAGAAGAATATTGAAGTACTATAAACTAAAGAAAATAGATCAACCCAAAGGAAATAAATAAAGCAACACAGAAAAAACGAACAAAATCATAGAACATGATGACGAATGAAAGATATTTCTCAAAAATATACCAGAAAAAAACGGAAAAAAAATTGGCACAAAGATAAATATGCCTTTAAAAAAATATTGCTCGGAGAAGAACATTTCAGTACTACAGAATACAATAAATCGGTCAACCCCTAAAAAAAAAAATACTACAAAGAAAAAACGAACAAAATCATAGAACATGATAGAATTATATACAAAAGAAATATATTTCTGAAAAAAATATAAGAGAAGGAGAACAACGTTTTCGAGGAAAAAAATTTGGCGTTAAGATGAATATGCCTCGAACAAAAATATTGCACGAAGAAGAATATATAAGTACCACCACTACAAAAAATATATCAACCCCAGAAAAAAAATAATAAAACCACATAGAAAAAATGGAAAAAATCATACAACATAATATTATTAACAAATAAATATATTTCTGAAGACAAATCTCAATCACAATAAAACACAACAAAAAAAAGTGAAATGAAATAAGAGGAAATTTCCCTCGAAACGAATAGTACAAAAAAAAGCCGCCCTAACCTAACGTGGCCCCTTTTGATGAGATCTGGCACCTGTTAAAAAAAACTTAACCTCAAAAAATACCCTTTATATAAGGGAGGAGATTAGAGGTGTAATGAGAATGAAAAAGAAATCCTAAATTGTATCATGTCTGATAAGAAGAGAATTAATTCCTCAAAATAACCCCAATAAAAATAAACAAAGCCACAGAACGAAGAAAGATACACAAAATATATATTTCTGAAATGAATATACCGAAGAAAACTAAACGTTTACAGGGCCTTTAAAAAAATATTGCTCGGAGAAGAACATTTCAGTACTACAAGATACGATAAATAGGTCAACCCCTAGAAAAAAAAATAAAACTACGAAAAAAAACGAACAAAATCATAGAGCATAATAGAATTATTAACAAAAGAAATATATTTCTGAAAAAAATATACCAGAAGGAGAACAACGTTTTCGAGGAAAAAAATTTGGCGTTACAAGCCTTTTTTTGCTGGCGCAAAAAACGAACCCTCTGAGACCTAACCTGGCCCCTTTTCATGAGTTTAGGCACCTGTTAAAAAAAACCTCTACTCAAAAAACACCTTGTTAATAAAGGAGAAGATTAGAGGTGTAATGAAAATGTAGGAGATATCTCAAATTGTATCATGTATCATAAGAAAAGAATTTATTCCTCAAAATAACCCCAATAACAATAAATCAAGCCACAAAACTAAGGAAGATTCACAAAAAATTTATTTCTCGAATGAATATTCCAAGGAAAACAAAACGTTTACAAGGAACAAAAATTTTGCACAAATAAAATATGCATAAAAAAAATGCTAGCAGAAGAACATTTACAACGTACTACAAACTACAAACTACGAAAAATAGGTCAACCCGTAGAAAAAAAAATGAAACTACAAAGAAAAAACGAAAAAACATAATAGAATTATTAACAAATAGAATATATTTCTGAGAAAAATATATCAGAAGAAAAACAACATTATCTAGGAGAAAAATTTGGCGTTAAGAATATGCCTTGAACAAAAATATTGTAAGAAGAAGAATATAACAAGTATCGCCACTACAAAAAATATTTCAACCTCAGAAAAAAATAATAAAACCACATAGAAAAAGTGAAAGAAATTATAGAACATAGTATTATGTATTAATAAATAAAACATATTTCTGAAGATAACAGAAGACAAATCTCAATCACAATAAAAATAAAATAGTGAAGTGGAAAAAGAGGAATTTTCCCCTGAAACGATCGTACAAAAACAAGCCGTTTTTTGCTGGCGCGAAAAACGAACCCCTCGGCACCTAACCTGACCCCTGGCCGGACTGAATCTCCCGGAGATAAACCCCTGCGAAATTTATTTCGAAATAATCTGATTACCCCTCGCTGTATCAACGGGGGCGCGAAACGTCGGTACTGCAAATAAATTAGGGCGGGCTTAGGGAAATTCGGTAGTAAAGTTCGCCATCTATGTATCGGGGCATTAAGCTGCCCTGGATAACACCATACGGAAATAAATACGCCTGGATTTGGGAGTCGTTGGATTGAAACTGTTTGAAATCGAACTGTTTCCTTTGATTTTGGAACTTGTGTGAAAACCACCCTTATTCGAGTCGTGAACTTCTATTATATACACGTGATAAAATCCAAGCCGTAAGTTCGACTTCCTTGTACTCTTTTCACCCCTATCGTCCTATTCGAATGTCATTGGTTGCATCTCTGTTCCATCAGGACAGAATGGAACAGAAGAGAATGAAGATATTCACAATCTGGATGCTTCTGTTGATCGCGAAAAAAGGACGCAACCGAACCAACCGATCTCCCGCAAGATCCTGAAACAATATTGACTGTGGATCCGTTCTCCGGATGAACCAGAATCCGGACCCGTCTGCATTTGAATAATTCAGTCCCGGTAGATCGATGTTCCTTACCTCGTGAAAGAGGAAGAGGTCTTCTATGGGATAGGACGACAAAATCCAGATTTTTTGTCGTCGGGTAAGGGGCATCATGCATAATGGATTCGTGCTTAAGAGATTACTGATCAGCCAAATATTCTTCGCCGTTTTATTTATAGGTTACCCTCGAAATTGACATTATTTACCGATGGGGAAACATTTTATTGATCTGTTCTGTTCGAAGGCAGAAAAAGCGACGTTCACACATTAGCTTTCCTGACTTACATCGCCAACTTATCCCCCAACATTAGAAGACTTTAAGACTTATTCGATCTGTTCCTAAATTTGTCGAACACCCCTGAAAAACTATGAATTTTCACGCATTTCCCAGCATTTACTCGAACGGAAAAATCGTCACATTCCAGAATCACTTGCATCCCGTGCGGAAATGATTGAATTTTAAATCCAATCGCGGAATGTTAAGAGCGACGCTTGCATGGAAAATCCAACGATGGACTATGTTGTTTTGCAGAAGACCCCCCCCCGTTGAAGTAATTCCAATATTCATTCCGTCGAAAGAGAGTACGCGAGGAATTTTGAACGGAAGGTGAAATGTCAATTCGTTTACCTTTTTTTTTGCATTTTTTATTCGGAAGGTCAGTAGGTATACGTAGCTTGTAATGACGAAAATAACTTGAAATATTCAATGAGGAGTCGTTGAACCTTGAAAATTGTTGTGGAGAATTTGAAACATAAACGCTCATTAATTGCGAGCGGCAAACTGTCGAACACTGTTCGTGCTAGGTATGGTAATATCTACCGATTCCTCTTGAATCGCGTCGAGATTTAATTTCTATCATTGTGGTCAATTTGGACACTTTTGCAGCACGAATAACTTGCGTTTTGCCTCGGTCGAACAGGGCTCGGGGCGATCCGAAATTCGTCGGTCTTTCAGCACGCGGCTAAGAGATTCCAGGGTTATGAAATTAAACTATTGGAATAGGTCGAGCTCATCATTTGGGAAGTTTGTTCGATTTTTTCATCCAGATGTTTTTTGCCAAATATACCCTGCGTTCACCTGGAATAAAAAATATGTTTGCAATTTCCATTCAGGTCAGGAATAATTTGATTTGTCGACATTTTTCGTCAGATAGCGATTTTCGCACAAATCAGATAAATAACAACGACACAAAAATACATTTCAATTGATGGAAGAACAAGTCAAGATATTCAGAAGACTCTGGATCCTGTTATCTATGTGTTAGGAGATCTGCCATGAATCACGGTGCCATCTGCATTCCAGCAAGTAAATAAAGTGCTGGATTTTATCGCCAATTTGTATATTCTCTTTCAACTTTTTTCAGGAGATTTTTCCTGAACGGTATAATTTTTAAACTTCAAACTAAAATGTCGGGGGATTTGTTTTTGCGCCAGCCAACAACGGCTTGTTTTTGTACGATTCGTTCCGAGGGAAAATTCTTCTTTTTCCATTTCACTATTTTTTGTTGTGTTTTATTGTGATTGAGATTTGTCTCCTGTTATCTTCAGAAATATTTTTTATTTGTAAATAATTCTATCTTCTATGATTTCGTCCATTGTTTCTATGAGATTTTTCAATTTTTTTTGGGATTGATTTATTTTTCTTAGTTATAGTACTTATATATTATTATTCGTGCAATATTTTTGTTGTAGGCATATTTATTTTTGTGCGAAATTTTTTTCCTTGAAAACGTTGTTTTCCTTTTGGTTTATTTTTTTCAGATTCATTTGTTAATAGTTCTTTTATGTTCTACGATTTTTTTTTGGTTGATCTATTTTTTGTAGGTTGTAGTACATAGTTTTATATTCTTCTTATTCTTCTTCGAGCAATATTTTTTTTAGGCATATTTATCTTTGTGCCAATTTTTTTTTCCTTGGAAACGTTTGGTTTTTCTTCTGGTTTTCTTTATTTCAGAAATGAATCTTTTTATTTGTTCTGTGGATTTGTTAATTTTTATGAGGGTTATTTTGTGGAATCAATATATTCTCTTATTAATGAAAAAATTAAAACTTTTTTTCGAGACAAGATACAATTTGATATGTATATATCTTCTTCATTTTCATTACACCTCTAATCTTCTCCTTCATATTCAGGGTGTTTTTTGAGGTGAGGCCTTTTTTTTCGCTAATCAGAAGAGATCATTTCGCCGGAAGTTGATCAAAGTTGAAAAAATTGCCAAAAATCCTGGGCATCAATATCTTAATACGACTCTGGATCGTGTTTTCTCGGCACTAGACTTCATCTTAAAATCGTATATTCTCTATCAACTTTTTTCAGGAGATTTTTCCTGAACGGTATAATTTTTAAACTTCAAACTAAAATGTCGGGGGATCTGTTTTTGAGTCAGCCAACAACGGCTTGTTTTTGTACGATTCGTTCCGAGGGAAAATTCTTCTTTTTCCATTTCACTATTTTTTGTTGTGTTTTATTGTGATTGAGATTCGTCTTCTGTTATCTTCAGAAATATTTTTCATTTGTAAATAATTCTATCTTCTATGATTTCGTCCATTGTTTCTATGAGATTTTTCATTTTTTTTTGGGATTGATTTATTTTTCTTAGTTAAAGTACTTATATATTATTATTCGTGCAATATTTTTGTTGTAGGCATATTTATTTTTGTGCGAAATTTTTTTCCTTGAAAACGTTGTTTTCCTTTTGGTTTATTTTTTTCAGATTCATTTGTTAATAGTTCTTTTATGTTCTACGATTTTTTTTTTGGTTGATCTATTTTTTGTAGGTTGTAGTACATAGTTTTATATTCTTCTTCGAGCAATATTTTTTTTAGGCATATTTATCTTTGTGCCAATTTTTTTTTCCTTGGAAACGTTTGGTTTTTCTTCTGGTTTTCTTTATTTCAGAAATGAATCTTTTTATTTGTTCTGTGGATTTGTTTATTTTTATAGGGGTTATTTTGTGGAATCAATATAATCTCTTATTAATGAAAAAATTAAAACTTTTTTTCGAGACAAGATACAATTTGATATGTATATATCTTCTTCATTTTCATTACACCTCGAATCTTCTCCTTTATATTCAGGGTTTTTTTTGAGGTGAGGCCTTTTTTTTCGCTAATCAGAAGAGATCATTTCGCCGAAAGTTGATCAAAGTTGAAAAAATTGCCAAAAATCCTGGGCATCAATATCTTAATACGACTCTGGATCGTGTTTTCTCGGCACTAGAATTCATCTTAAAATCGTATATTCTCTTTCAACTTTTATTAGGAGATTTTTCCTGAACGATATAATTCTTGTTGTTCAAACTGAGGAGAGGAAAATTGATGATTAAAAAGGTCCTATCAAAAATATAAGGAAATTCACAAACTCACCGATAAAATTGATCCATATTGTTCACAGAAATGGTTTGAAATGGGTAACAGTCGTTTGATATGCACTAAGTCTTGCCCAGCGTAATAACGAATTTTTACATGCAGCAACTATCACATCAGTTTGCTCACGAATAATGTCACAAGCATTTTCAATGCGTTGTCTCAGTTCTTCCGCACTATTAACCTCACCGTCACTATACACTGATGTTTTCGAATGACCTCAAAGGAAGAAATCACAGCTGTTGAGATCCGAGGAGCGTGCAGGCCAAGAAATCGACCCACCACGTCATCTCCACCTATTTGGAACCACATTACGATGTTCGGAAAAGTCACAAAACTCATACGCTCTGTTAGATGATTTCCCCTAAACTGAACGCATTCAATGAACACATTTAGATCTCAATACGTACCCTCAGATAAGGACGTAAATATTTTATATAAAGGATTTTAGGAATTTTGACTTATTTTGACGAGTTCTAGCAGCTGTCAATAAAAAAGCCTCACCTTTGAATACACCCTGTAAATATCATATTTCATTGATTTGATTGTTATCAAATCTTTCGACTCAGCCTCCCCATAAATCCCGCAATATTTATCCACTCAGATATTTTTCACTCCTTCCTTTCCCCCATTTAATCGGTTCAACCCCCGAAAAAAATACGCCCACCCTCCTTCTACCCTGTTTTCCCCGGAATAACAGAATGGGCAATATTCTGCGGAATAAAAACATCAATTCCTCCCCGAATTTCCACATAATTTTTCATCAAGGGCCACTTTATACCACTCCGGATGACCCGGAAGGAAAACACCCCTATTTTGCGCGGACCCCCAAACGTGCGGGCTAAGTGGGCGAAATCGTAAATAATACGTTTCAACGGGAAAATGACGCTTCCTCAGTGATTTCCATTAACGGCAGTTCTCCGAAGGATGGAAAGAGACGGCGAGGAAAGATTGATGGAGAAGGGGGGTCGAGGAGAGGGGGGTGTTGGTTTGAAGGATTCACTTCCGGACGTCTTCAGTATTTACTTCCGTATTTGTCGTTTGTAACTCGCGTCAGTTTTATTTTGACGTCTTTTGATTTTTGCTGAGAGTAGTTTCTGCTTCGACAAACCTGAAAGGTTGGTGCAACTACTTAAAAAAAACAGCCTCTAATAAGTTATAGCCTTCCTTTTAGATTGAGTTTCCTTCCCTTCTTTTCTACCTGCAAAATTTCGTTATCATTAGTGATAATTGACAGAAAAACATTGCATGTAGAAAAGTAAGGAAATAAACGCAATCATATAGAAATTAAAAGAAAAAAAATGCTAACGGTCAGGTTAATTACGATTCCTAGAAAAACATTGTACATATTCTAGATTAGTTGGCAACTAGGCCAAATATTCTTCAAAATCAAAATGAAATCTTAATGTTATGGCGAAGAAAGACTACACCCTCAAGTTTCCCCCCATTTATATTCGCTTTTTTTTATGGGGGCGAAAACCCTCAAGCCGAGGGGTTCAAGTCGACGTCTGAAGTTCAAAACCGTGCGTTACCAAAACTTGGAAATGTTCGGTTTCTGTTTATTCTCCTCACATTTGGCTGGATCTGAGGTCCCTAGGCGTTCGCTTCTGAAGAAATGAATGGAGATAAATCTAAAACATCACTTTGTGTCTACATTTAAGTTTGAGCGTTTCCAGTTGTTCCTCTAATGGGATATCTCCCTCCTCGCCCACTGAAGGATTGGATAAACAAGGCGAATCAGTTTGTGTTAGGGGGAGCTCTGATATTCAGTGGAAGATGAGGATTTATGTAGACGTCTGGATATTTTCCCATATAGAGCTTTATGAAAATCCATGAAACCATCATATTGTAATGAAAATATTCCAAATGCTCAACTAATTTATTTACTGTTCACTATTCTAATTTATTTACACCACTCAATAATTTATCTTCACGCTATCTCGTACTATACTGACTATATGGTGTGCCCAATGTATCAAGAGAAGTTAGTAGGTAAACATACTAGAAATCCTGGGACATAGACCCAGAGATTAAGTTAAAAGGGGGGAGAAAGGTCTCAATTTTCTGTTTTTTGATGATATCTCCGAAACGAAGGAAATGTTTTTTGAAAAACTTGAGATGAAAATGCACTTTTCATTAAGCAGCGACTTCGGCTGCGGATATCTCAGAAAATATTTGAGTTAGAAAAAAAGTAATGAAAGCAATCTTGTGGAGAATTCGAAAAGCTATCCTTTTGTATATAACAAGTTTCAACGTGCGACACACTTTTTGGGAGATATGAGCGAAAAACTGAAAATTAGGACTTTTGTCCCTCCCCTTACTTAAGCTCTCGTTCCAGCTCCTAGGGTTTTACGACCTCAAATTCCCTTCAGGATTAGGGTGTGGAGAGCTGAAAGGGGCTGCTTTGCAGGCAGTGATTTTCTGTTCTTTACGCCATATAGACCTATAACTCTAGCAACACTGAAGGTAAGTTTTTGGAAAACAGCGAGTGTCCCAACTCCAACAAACCAACAACTCGTTTCTCCCAGTTTGTGTAGGATGAAATAAATGCGATATCAAAGCATTCTTTGTCCTGCAGCATCTCCACAATATTCAAGATTAAATTTCTTGCCAGACGTGGACGAGGAGATGTCAAACTTGTTAGGGTGAGTGCTCAATTTCAATCATCAATGCTCCAGTAATTTCCGTCCCTCGTACATAAACCTTAGGGTGGTGAACTTTGGGGATGTAAAGAGGATAATTGGAAGCTTTATGCCAATTCAGGTGAAACAATGGTTGAAAAGAACTCGACGGTAGGGAACGAATACAAAGAAACCGGAGAAACGTTATCTACAATTTGAACGAATTTGGGAATTTAGAAGGGGTTTGCGATATTTGAGGATGGGTCCATTGTTCTTCGTTGGGGTGGATGTGAACTTTTGTTTATTCGGGAGGAAGGACGAATAATTGTTCCATCGAAGAAAAGAGAATCTTCTCTCCTCGACCTTCAAATTACTGTGAATTATTGCTACTCCTGTTTATTTTTTCCACCCATGTACCTCGAAAAATAGAATTCAATTAAGACCGTTTTTCCTGCTGGAAAATCCCCACTTTATTCTCTGGTGGAATTCGATAAAACACTCAAGTTCGTAACAACTCGCAGTGATCCATTATAACGTTTCGACTTTCATTAAGGAGTCCAGAGTTGTAAACTTCAGGGTGAAATAAAACCTTGGTGGGACTGTATCGGAAAAGAGGCCCTCATCCCATCGCAATTAATTGGATTACGCTGCTGGTGGTCGAATGTTTGATTTGGCGATCCTGTGAAATTCTGGGAAACCAATTTGAGCCACTAGAAAAAGAAGCGCGCAATCAAACAAATTTTCCAGGATATACAACAGGAATTCGGTTACTTCTACTGGAAATTCCCCCTGTACTATAAGCGACAGCAGGAATATTTTCGACGACAATTTCGGTCGTTTTATTCCTCTAGAAATAACAAGTCTCACATTAGTTGATGCAACCAAACTGCAGTTTGTCATTTCTACAGGAAAATAATACTGTGACGAAAACCGGAATATGCGTAACCACTTACAGGAATTTCCTGTTTAATACAAAAACTAGTTTATTCAAAGCTTCAAACTTCAGTTTTTACAAGGTTTTCCAGTTATGAACACTAAACTAAAACAGGAATTACTTTACTGATAAAGGAACTATAGTATCGATTCAACAGAAATTTTCCGTTGAATTAAAGAACTATCGTTCAAATATTACAGTACTAGTTAGTTGTATTCGAAGCTTATAACCTGAGATTTTACAGGAATTTTCTGTAGTAATGCATTATATCTGAAGATAAAGAGTGACATCGCGAATATGTGTCTGGAAAAGGTAGAATTTATATTATATTACATTTATTATAGAGTATCTTTACATTATTCTAACGAATTAGAGACACATTCGTTGAAAACGAGTAATGAGAGACTCCATAATACATTATAGGGTGTTCCTTAATTGGAGGTACAAACGAAGGTGGGAGATTCCTTGAGTAATTTTAAGAAAAAAAGGTCCCATAAACATGGGATAGCAAACGTTTCGTTTTCGAGATACAGGATGTAAAAGTTTGAATTTTTTTGAATTTTTTTTTATCGTAACTACACTTCACGAGATATTCGACACAAAAGTTCAATATGATTTGTCAAAACTAACAATTAACTAATACACCACAGCTTGCTAACTAAATTTTTATGACAATTTGGATATTTCTGAGGATTTCAATGAGAATCGTTCAAAATTTTTTTCTCGAAATCGACAGACAGAAGAGACCATAAAGTTTAGTATGGCAGCGAAACTGCTTTTTGCATTTTTTCAAATGGACAGTGGCTCACAAAAAAAAAGTTGTGGTGGAAAACAGGGGACAGTGCTCCAGAAAAAATATCACCCTGTAGATTTGCTATCGAAATTGGCATGTCACATGGTGTAATCCCTCAATTGTTATATCTATGCCAAATTTTAGTTGAATATCTTGTGAAGTGTAGATACTATGAGAAAAAAACTTGAAAAAAACTTGAAAAAAATTCAAACTTTAACACCCTGTATCTCGAAAACAAAACGTTTGCGATTCTATGGGGACTTTTTTTCTTAAAATTACTCAAGGAATCTCCCCTCTTCGTTTGTACCTCCAATTTAGGAACACCCTGTATATAAAGAAATTTTCTTCCTGGTTCCGGACTCATATTAGTGAATTTGATTACAGAATTACTGTCTTCAAAGGCTCACCTTTTCTGTCGCTTTTCAATCCTTTGGATAGTATCTTTTGAGTCTTGTCTATTCGGTGGCGCCCTCTGTTGAGCGGTACGTAAATGTTGGTTCAGATCGCTACAGATCTAATCTTTCCTCCTTCCTCTGATCTGATTTAACATGACTTTAACCTCTGTTTTCCTGTACAACCCCTATTTCCTTGTTCCTTCCTACACTATGTTTCTCGATCATATACTAACCCTCGTTTCTTTTTTTTTGTATTTCCTAGGAACAGTTATTCAGTTAGTATCAATCGTAGATCGAAAATATTCAATTCTAGGTAAGAGGCCAAAAATACTGAAAACATGCAATATGCTAAACTCCAATTTTACATGCTGACTAAGACGAAAATATGCTAGATTGCAGAAGCGATTTCGGCAACAGTGCGTTCGATATCATCGAGATGATTATCGAATCGATGTTTAATCATTTTCGTTCCTTCGTCGGAAACCGATATTTTATTCCAAATAACTTCAACTATATGGTACAACATGGATCAAAAAACTGTTAGCTGAACTTGATTTATTCTGGTTGAATAATCTGAATTTCTGTGAGAAATACGAAACATCCCTGTTGAATTCAATGTGTCCATACTGTTAGTCGTACAAATATTGTAGAGTTATACTTACAGAATTATTATATTTTACTAGATATTTCTGTGATATTCACGGAAATGTTTCTTTCAAAATAAAAGTACCTGACCACTGCTATACTCACCTGTTTTCCTGTCCATAGGACTCAACTCACTTGAACCGGAATCGGCATGTTAGATTGCAAGTACAGATTGTTCTCAGAACGGTCTTTTTTGTTGTGACAACAATAGTTGCGTTCAAACAACAGGAATTCATTCAACCAAAAATTCCCGGGAATCGTTTTTCTCAGTGCGTATAAAAGTTCAACGTTCTCCAGAACGTTGACGAACCGTTCCTAAATCCTCCGGAATATCAGGAAAGTTCGTCATGAAAAGGATCGTTTCTAACGACAACCCACGAGTGAAAGCCAAACAATAACCATTCTAGATTAATTTCCACTCCAAGGAGAGACCCGTCGTTACCTTCAACAGTTTCATTTTAACTTTGAGACTTACGGCAAGCTTCTTCTCACTCCGCAAGGACGGAACTTGACTTTCGATTAATTCATAATGCCCCAGGAAGGTTTCATTAACGTTTCCCGAATACGTAATTGGGGTCGGTCATGCGAAGTTGCTTCCACGAAATGTTTTCATTATCAACAGAGTTCGGCCCCCGTAAAAGTTTGAAGGGTCTTAGCGTTTTCAGATTCGTTATTATAGTTTTATTTTTCGGCTGGATCGTGGAAATATAGGAAAAGTTACCCCGCATTTCTTCAAGAATCCACTTCGGGAAATGGTGCAAAAGCAATTGGCATCCCCATTCATGGTATGCAAAGTGCCTTTCGGAATTCTAGGCCAACATACAACACATCTGCTCGTTGAAATTCAGTAGACGGTACATTAAACAATCGACAGCATCCTTGTTCTGCATCTTGCGTCCAGATCGCGTTATGCCCCGTTCGGGAAGTTTTCCAGGAAAAATGGAAGAGGAATGAGTCGGAAGTTTCGCCTCTTTATCGAGTTTGGGTGTTGGATGCAGCTGCGGAGGAAGGATCAGGTGGAAAGCAACAACTAGTTGTGTATTTGAATTTGAATCTTTAAATTTTTTCCACATAAAACCGAAGATCTGAACAAATATAGGAAATGGATATTTAGAAACTTTATTTCAGAATTTATACAATTTATAATTTAATAGTATAATATTTAACGAGCGGTAATGTAGATTATAACTCACGAAAATGAAGTTTGCAGCACGAGCCGAAGGCGAGTGCTGTAATTCATCAAGTGAGTTATGACCATTACCGCAAGTTGAATACTATTCTTTATCAGTAAATACTAAGATACAAGTACAGAGGAAGAACTATTTACAAATCTTAATATTTAGGTTTATTGTGCTTCTCAGTCTGGAGTAGAAAGGCGATGCTTCATATTTAGTGCCAAGTTCACTAAAATATGCAAAAAGAACATTCTCTGTAAACGATGGCTCAATATTCTTACTGTATACATCTCTATATTTGTTTTGAGATTTTTGGGGCAATAAATTCTGTAAGGTAACATTAGATGATTGTCTAATTTCTGAAGGTGTACATAAAAATTCATCTTCACTTTCTGAATTAATCTTTTTCAGCAAAACATTCACAATAATATTAAGGTATTGACTTAATTTGAGAAAACGTCAAAATTATGACCTCCCCTCAATACCAATAATGGACTGTTCCCTTTCGGCCAATCGGCTTGTTCAGAAGCACAGAGACAGTGTGTTATAGTAGTGAGTTATTATATTTCACGGTGTTTGTTTACAGATACTATTAATTGCATAAAAGTAGTTGAATAATTAATATATAATTCAATAGGAGGAGATAAAAATATTATCAAACAACTAGAAATCGGTTTGAGCTCAAGTAGTAAAATTTTTCATGACAATAACTATGAGATATCAATGTGTATTTCAGAAATAACATATTAGAAAAAAAAAAAGTAATCCAAATTAGTTGACCATTTTTGAGCGCTCGTACTACTTACACGAGAGCTATATCATTTCGTCACGATGTCTGTAATTTTCGAATTTTGAGCCGAAAATGGCCTCAAATGACTATGTTCGACTCACTGATGACGAATCCGTCGGAAAATTTGAGTCTGTCCGTCCGGCCGTCCGTAAGCAAGATAACTCTCGAACGGAACAACCTAAAGACTTGAAATTGTCAGTGTGGGTTCAGTTCCCGAATGGCTCAGTTAAGTTTGTTAATGGGCCAAATTCCACCAGGGGTTCCGTGAATATGGCCGATCGAAGTTTTGTTCCCCTGATTACTTGAAAACTACAGATTTGATTGAGATGAAATTTTGCACTCGAATGGAGAGTGAGGTGTTCAAGCTACATGCGAAATTTTGTCCAGATCGCATGACCAGAACCATAGGAACCATAGAAAATTGTAACTTTTGAACGGAAACGCCTAGGGACTTGAAATTTTCAGGATAGGTGTGGATCTCGAATGTGGTGATCACTTTCATCTATGAGCAAAATTATACTAGGGGTTCCGTAAATATGGTCGTTTGAAATTTAGTTTTCTTGATAATTTCAAAACTACAGATTCGATCGTGACGAAATTTTGTATACTAATGCAGAATGATATATTCAAGCTACACTCTCCAGATCACATGACCAGAACCATAGAAACCATAGAAAATCATAACTTTCGAACGGAAAGGCCTAGGGACTTGAAAATTTCAGGATAGGTGTGGATCTGAGATGTCGCGTTCACGTTTATCAATGAGAAGGGGGTTCCGTAAATACGGTCGTTTGAAATTTTGGTTTCTCGATAATTTCGAAACGATGGATTCGATCGAGATGAAATTTTGTATTTTAATCGAGAAATATATATTAAAAAAATATTTTGTCCAGATCGCATGACCAGAACCATAAAAACCATAAAAAATTGTAACTTTTGAACGGAAAGGCCTAGGAACTTGAAATTTTCAGGGTGGGTTTGGATCGCGAATATCGCGGCCTCGTTCATCAATGAGCAAAATAAGACTAGGCGTTCCGTAAATATAGCTGTTCAAAATATTTTTTTCCTGATAATTTCGAAACTACTGATTGGATCGTGATGAAATTTTGCACCTAGCTTAGGAATAATGAATTCAAACTACGTGCCAAATTTTGTCCAGATCGCACCACCAAGATACCGTAGACATTTCTAGCGAATTATCGAAAAAAAATTGGTCACCTAAAGCACTGTCATGAAGTCTGGAGTTTCGCCTAAGTTTCAGAATTTTTGTGACAGCTGTCGAAAATTCCTTCAATTGATTTCTAAAACTGGAAAATGCGAATCTACCTACAAGGTGCATGTACGAGCGCTCAAAAGCTCCTGCCTTCACGGCAGTGCTTTTCGTAATTTTTGTTTGTTGATTTTCATGCTTTCTAACAAATTGAGTTTCAAGCCTTTACTTTCAATATGCAGAATTTCGTAGTCACGTGTAAAGCAATGGTTTCCTTCAATAAATGATGTGCGGAATTCGAATTCGTTTCTTCGAACAAGTGCAACAATGAGCTTAGTTTATCTCGTCACCTGATGAAGCCATGATACGGCGAAACACGTGTAGTGGTTTTGTTGAACTTTCAGTTTGTGAGAATCGCAGACCAAGTTAATTAGTTATTATTAATTTGATATTCTCATCTAGTATCGACCGAATCGATCAAAGTTTTCAAGGAAAAAAATTGATGAAAATCACTTGGGCGGGACTTCGATGATATTTTGACATTTCTCGGAATTTGATTACATTCGTGGCAACAAATTGGTTATTTTATTTCGAGGACTCGCGAAAATGGAAAAAGGGATCAAAACGCCATAAAGATGTCGGAGACCTTGGATTCTTCGAGAAATGATCGCGGCCTACGGCCGCGACCTAGCTGCGCCTAGAAATAGACTTTATCAATTCCAACGAATCGCTTTTGATCAATTTTGGCGATTTTGAGTAATCCAGACGAGGTATATGCGGATGTATTTTCAAGTATACCGAGTCGCCTTCGGCGCCTCGACTACGTTTCTTATCAGTCTGGCTCAATCGTCACTATAGCATGTCGCTGACGCGAATAAATAAATTTTGCCCCTACCAAAAATCGCTCAAATAGGCTATAGAAGTTTCCACTCCAAACAGATGTAAACAGAATCATCACCAACCAATACAAAATACTAATTTAATCATGAGACCTAAAATCCGGGAAAATTCATAACGCCGAAAGAGGAATTTTAATATCCCGAAATTCCGGCAGTTTTCGACCGTTCTCATAACTAAAGCCCTTCCACCACGTTACCCAACTCTTAAGCCGAATGTTATATGCGGGCATAGTTTCCACCCGAACTATTCGAAATTAGAAAGTCGACGACAGAATGGGCGAAAATCGCTCCAACGCGAACTGGGCCAACAAATTAACCCCCTGTCACTTATTCGAGGGTGATAAGTCTTGTTCATGTGAGCAATTTGGAGTGGTGAGCGATGGATCTGAGGTTGGCCATCTGCGGAATAAAGTGATTAGGTCGGGATGTTGTTGGCACTTCTGGGGAAACTTCATCGACACGTCGGCGAACGAGTTTGAAAACTACTTGTTGGCCGCGCCAGAAAGTTGGGAAATTAATAATTGAGACGGAGAAAAACCCCGCCGAACGGCATGACGGCTTGCTTCGGGGTTGATGGATGGCAGGACTGTATTATTGAAGAGGGTGGAAAGAGTTGATCAGGGGAAAGTTCGAAAATTGAATGATATTGTAAAGAAAACAAGAATGCAACGTCGCTCGCCATAGATTTCTGACCAGTAAAGCAATTTCAGAATTGATCCATATTTTGGTTAGGTTAGGTTAAGTTAGGGTAGTGTTGAAATCAATCTCAAAAGGGATTCATATTCGAGTTAGGTTAGGTGATGTTAGGATTGTGTTGAAAATAATTCTTAGAAAGAATGATTATTTTGGTTAGGTTAGGTTAGGACAGTGTTGAGATAGTTATTTAATCAACTAGTTTATTAATCGCTGAATTAATAAACGAGTTGATTACAAGATTTCTCCGTCGACCTCATCAGGAATTGAATATAGATTCTGGATCGAAACCAATTTTTAATTTGCATGATATACAAATTTGATGTTATACAAATTTCTATGTTCATTTCGATATATTAATATTTATGCTTCCTATAGAACAATTCGAAAAATTCATAGGGGGAATATTGGATATGTTGTGACATTCTGAATAGTTTACATTTATTTCATTTCCTATAAAGTCCGATAAGGAACGTGTGGATGAAGTGGAGGTTGAAGCATTATTTACTTTGGAACTATTATGACATAAAATTTTTTCTGCAGTTTCTATTTTATTCTGAATGGAGTTCTCAATATACCCTTCTGCAACAGAAGTTGATTTCCAACCACCAAGTCTTTTGATGGCTGAAAAATCTGCACCACTGTCAGAAAAAATAGACGCAGAAGAATGTCGAAAACAGTGACCTGTATAAAAATGTGGTTGCTCTAATTTAAGAAAGTTTGCAATCATTGACGGTAATTTAGAAAATGTATTAATTCCAACTGGTTGTGTTGAGCATTTATAGTTCTTATAAAAAACGAAGAATCTTTCGTGTGGAGTGTGAGCCGGCCTCAAGGATATACAGGGTCTTTCACTAGGAACCTCACCCATATTTATACGGGAAACTACTGAACGTATTTTCATGAAATTCAGCACTTATAAGTATTTCACGATGCTGATGAAATCTAAAATATTTTCAAGGCATTTTCCGGAAATGACGTCAACTTCCGTTTTTCAAATTAGAAAACCCTTTTTTTTATTGCAGAAATAGATTCCTTAGAAAATTTCAAGTTATTTTGATGTAACATTTTTCAGTTTTGGTTGAAAAATTCTCTCTGAGCGGGAAAATTCGAAAAAAAAATCGAAAATAGAGCTCCGCTGAAACAAGAATAACTTCGAGGTTTTTGGATGGAAAATTTTCATTTTTGGGATTTTTCAAGATGTAAGATTGATGTATCCACTTTAAGAATCGAAATCGCGATTCATGATACAGGGGGTGAAAAAATCGCTTTCAAAGTTAGGGATGACAAAATCGTGAAAAATCAATTTTTTCAAATTAGAACCCCATTTTTTTATGGCAGATATTGAATCTACGTTAAAAAATAATGTGAGTGTATGCATCACACCCTTGCCCTAAAATGGATATTTTCTGAGTTATTCACAAAAAACTGTTTTTCGTCTTGAATTTTCAGCTATTTCTTTTCCCTTCACGCCAAAAAGATGAAATTTTCAGGAACTGTTACTTAAACCATGTTTTAGATTTTACTACCCTAATATGCGAGAGAAAAAAGTTACAGGTTGTTCCTAAATAGATGGCGAATTTGGATTCGAATTTGTATCGGAAACCTCTTTATTTCAACTAATCGGCCATCGGTTTTCTCTCCAGTGATAAATAAATAATTCCTTATGAACCATATGCAAAAACTTACCATGTTTTACATTCTTTTTTTTTAATGATAGATATCATTAATTACATCTGCCAAATTCCTCTTTATTCAGTAGCATTTTGTGTTTACTATTAATTTGGTGATAATTCGTATTAAGTTATAAAATCGATCACTATGCCTAATTTTACCAATGAAGATTATTTAAATCTCATTCTACTTCATGGAGAATGTAATAAAGTTATAGATAGAACGATTCGACTGTTCATTGAGAGGTTTCCTGACCGACCCAGACCAACGAGAGATACCATTAACAGAACCATGACAAACTTGAGAAATGTCGGATCTTTCGTTAAGAAAACTATACACAGAGAAAAAAGTGTAGTAGAAGATGAGAACAACGAAATAACAGTTCTTGCATATTTTCGTGTGAATCCTCAAAATTCTCTCAAAGATGCCGAGATTGATCTGGGATTATCTCAATCGAGTGTTTGGAGAATATTAAAAAAACATAAAATGCACCCATATAAATTCAATAGGGTACAGCATTTGAAGGAAACTGATTTCGTCAGGAGAACAGAGTTTTGCGAAGCTATGATGATTCGATTTCAAGAGAATGAAAACTTTTTGGACTGTATAATTTGGACAGATGAATCTAAATTCACAAAGAATGGTTCTTTCAATAGGCATAACAGTCATTATTGGGATGAAGAGAACAACCACCACTTCAGACAATGGAACTTTCAAGAGACCTGGAGTTTCAATGTTTTTTGCGCCATCAAAAATAATGCAATTCTCGATGTTCACATTTATGATGAGACTTTAACTGGTAAGATAGAACACTACACATGTTTGCATTATTTAAAGAATGTTCTCCCTTAGGAGATAGATATTCTGACATATTGACTCAAATAATTGAGCCGCTAGTACAGAACCATAATGACTTATGGTATCAACAAGATGGCGCCTCCACACAATTCACTCAATGTGTCAAATATCCTCTACAGGCTATTTGAAGATCGATGGTTGGCGAACAATGGTCCACATCTTTGGCCACCACGTTCTCCCGATTTAACTCCTTTAGACTATTATGTTTGGGGTAGGATAAAAAATATTGTCTACTCAACTCCCCTGACTGATAAAGAGGACTGCATAGAACGAGTCAGAAATGCGTTCAGGTTTGTTTAGATTTTTAGATTCATAGTTTTGAAACTCAATTTGGTTTTTAAACACTTTTGCAGATCTCGTCCTCCCGATGAAATAAGAAGAGCAACGCACGAAGCATTGCTGAGACGTATAAATAAATGTCTAGAAATTAACGGTCAAAACTTTGAGCATCTTCTCTAGTTATAACTGCGAGAGTTTGCCATGGTTCTCCTAATAGTAACTTGAAGTCGGTTTCAAGAAGGGGTGAAAAATCTACAGCATGGTTCAAATAACAGTTCCTGAAAATTTCATCTTTTTGGCGTGAAGGGAAAAGAAATAGCTGAAAATTCAAGACGAAAAACAGTTTTTTGTGAATAACTCAGAAAATATCCATTTTAGGGCAAGGGTGTGATGCATACACTCACATTATTTTTTAACGTAGATTCAATATCTGCCATAAAAAAATGGGGTTCTAATTTGAAAAAATTGATTTTTCACGATTTTGTCATCCCTTACTTTGAAAGCGATTTTTTCACCCCCTGTATCATGAATCGCGATTTCGATTTTTAAAGTGGATACATCAATCTTACATCTTGAAAAATCCCAAAAATGAAAATTTTCCATCCAAAAACCTCGAAGTTATTCTTGTTTCAGCGGAGCTCTATTTTCGATTTTTTTTTCGAATTTTCCCGCTCAGAGAGAATTTTCCAACCAAAACTGAAAAATGTTACATCAAAATAACTTGAAATTTTCTAAGGAATCTATTTCTGCAATAAAAAAATGGTGTTCTAATTTGAAAAACGGAAGTTGACGTCATTTCCGGAAAAACCGGAGGTGCTCATGCCTTGAAAATATTTTAGATTTCATCAGCATCGTGAAATACTTATAAGTGCTGAATTTCATGAAAATACGTTCAGTAGTTTCCCGTATAAATATGGGTGAGGTTCCTCGTGAAAGACCCTGTATATCTCTTTATTATGTTTAAAAGTGTATGCTCATCATTATCCACCACAGTGAATATCCTGTTCGAATGTGTTTTCGATGAATTCACTGTCACCCAAAAATTTCGATCCCATATCTTGTACATCCTTTCTCTGCAACCTTAACAATTCATCTTTTCTCAATGCACCCGCTACTCCAAATATCAAAGCGACCTACAAATCAAACAATGATAGTTATTTCACTATAACGAGATAATGAGAATAAGTTGGAATAACGATTCAATTGAGTTTTATTTTTACCTTCGACATCAAGAAACCACCATCAGGAGCATTCGCTATGAACTCTCTCGCATGTTCTTATTCGAGAACTTTTGATTTTTTGGGATATATCCCTCTCTTTTCCGTTTAGTAAACATCACCAGTTTGTGGTATCTGGTTATATCAGTATTGTCTTTCACATTTAGTGTTGATTTCAGCATCGAATATTTTGGCCATAAACTTGCTAGATGCCCCTTCTCTGCAATACCCGTAAAGTATGCCAACAAAACCGTTTCCGGTAAGTTCCGAACCTTCTTGTCCTTGCACCAAGATCTGAATTCAGCATAGGTTTTCTCATATAAATGGCGGCTCTTTTCAGGAAGCAGACTCAAAGTTGCTGCTTCAGCAGTTTTTGTCACATCTGGCGGTGTCAAAGGGATATTTTCTTCGTTATTCATTATGTAGTAGCGTTACGGATAAAATCAGATTCTGATCGAAAGCGAATAAATAAATTTGACAGCTCAATCGTGCTCCGACATCGATGCATCTATGCTCCGACTGAATATTCTATGTTCGGTTGCCATGATAATCATGCATTAATAGGGGTCATTAATGGATGATTTCGAGTCCGTTAAAATGAGCTTTTATTCTATGGTCGACGAAAAATAATATTTCAAATGAATTAATATATGTGGCTATGGCTTTAGCAAGATCCATTTGCTAACAAAGCACACTGCGAAACAACATTCGAACACGTGAGTTTACGAAACGAAAGATCCCGTGGTATTTTGAGAAATTAGCTGTTCACTACAGAGAGATAACGGTTTCGACCATAGATGATCTAAATGAGGATCATCTTCTTCCTTAGCTGCGTTCCAAAATATTTTGGCCTTCACAACCATAATTAACTACTTTAATTCAGGGTTACTACTGCAGTAATTCGATGGAATCATCAAATCCTCCTCCATCAAACCGTGATCCTGTCAAGCTCCGAAAACAGCCAATTGAAGCGAACGTCGAATCCGGAAGACTTAAACCGTCGCTGATTCTAAATGCAAACCGATGAGGGCCAGTCGTGCGAAGAGATCGAAGGGGATCACCGTCAGCTTGTTAAAATGCAATTAGTGAACACTTTGTCGAACAAACATAATGGAGATGCGTTCGGTTGAAAAATCGACAGCGGATCCGACTGCTCGGGAATAATTTTTAATTGATTCGTGACGAGCCCAAAGGCACCCCGTATTTTCAGGCCAGAAGATGTTAACTCGATTGTAGGTAGGAGGGACAGGTTGGATTTTTTATTCGCATATTGATGAGCGGGCGTTCAACAAAGATTTGTTGTGATTAGGGGGAGTCCAAGTGAATTCGAAAGACGAGGAAGGTTTTTTGAACTTTAAATGTTAATTTGTGAAATTTATTTTCGTCCATCATTGAGGGCATGGGTTTTCGTGCCGGTTAGAACCAACCACCTCTTTAGGTTCAGTTCCGGATAATTCAATTCTGATCAAGAGCATATAAACGAAATACAATTCGATCCGAATGTACTATCTTCGGGAATGTTCCTATTACGAAACCCAATCCGCGCAACTCATTAATAGCCCAGCGAACAAACGACACTGAAAAACGTAAAAATTCGTTGTGCAACTAGCGACGAACACACGCGGAAATGCAAATCGCGAATTTCCAGTAATTAAGGCGCAGAGCCGTGTGGAAGTTTCGTAGGAACGTAAATACAAAGCTTTCAGGGCTCCGTTACTACAATGGTTTCTAAAATATCCAGTTACCGCGGCTTAATGGTCGGTAATTAAAAAGCAAAAAGAACCAGACGCGGCTTTGTGGAATTTTCGCCGGCTTCATTGCGAGTGATCAGACACGAGATAGGGATAGGCTGTGTCTTTTTTTTTGCTCCTGCCAGTCATAATGGTACTCGTGTTTTGAGAACTGAAGCGTCACGACCGACCATTCACATTGCAGCTATATAAATATTAATATGTCACAGCTATATCACGAGAAGAGCGCGGATACATAGCTGCGATATTGCAGTTATCGTCCCACATCACTGATACATGTTTGTGATGTGAATATTAAGGATTCGTTGCATAATGTATCTTTCTGAGATTATTGTTTCAATTCAGTGATGATACTATGATGCTTATTTATTTTGTTTTGTTGATGTGACGTAATATTTATATTTCAGAGATTTTTTTTAATCAGTTGATGCTACAAAAATGATCTCTTTGTAACATTTTATAAATCTATCATAAATAAATTTCAGATATCTTCATATTTGTAAATATAATCAAGAGGATTAGAGGTGTGATAAAATTGAAGAAGACATACTTCAAATTGTATCTATTTATTGAGTCATATTTATGATATAATTCTTCTTGTACCAAAAAATGTTGAATTTTTGAGCGCTCGTACTACTTACACGAGGGCTTTATCATTTCGTCACGATGCCTGTATTTATCGAATTTTGAGCTGAAAATGTGCCGTAAGCACGATAACTCTCGAACGATACAATCTAGAGACTTGAAATTTTCAGTGTGGGTTCAGTTCCCGAATGCCTCAGTTGAGTTCGTTAATGGGTCAAATTCCACTAGGGGTTCCGAAAATATGGCCGTTCTAAGTTTTGTTCTACTGATTACGTGGAAACTACAGATTTGATCGAGATGAAATTTTGCACTCAAATGGAGAATGAGGTGTTCAAGGTACATATGAAATTTTCTCCAGATCGCATGATCAAAACCATAGAAATCATAGAAAAATGTAACTTTTGAACGGAAACGCCTATGGACTTGAAATAGGTGTGAATCTCAAATGTCGTGATCACGTTCATCTATGAGAAAAATTATACTAGGGGTTCCGTAAATATGGTCGTTTGAAATTTAGTTTTCTTGATAATTTCAAAACTACAGATTCGATCGTGACAAAATTTTGTATACTAATGGAGAATGATATATTCAAGCTACATTTCTCCAGATCGCATGACGAGAACCATAGAAAATCATAACTTTCGAACGAAAAGGCCTAGGAACTTGGAATTTTCAGGATAGGTGTGGATTTGAAATGTCGCGTTCACGTTCATCAATGAGCAGAATTATACTAAGCGTTCCGTAAATACGGTCGTTCGAAATTTTGGTATCTCGATCATTTCGAAACTGCGGATTCGATCGAGATAAAATTTTGTATTGACTATAACAAAAATATTGCACAAAGAAGAATATATAAGTACTTCAAACTACAAAAAAAGTGTTTGTGCTAATAAATATAGGTATCAATATTTATGTAAAGAGTATTTTGATGTTCTTACTAGTGTGAAACTTATAAAATTTGGGTGAAAGATTCTCTACATTACAGCTTAAATCCACATAATCATTCGGAAACAACAAAAATATATCAATCATTTCAAGTGCAAAAAGTAGCAAAGAAACAAGGCGAGAATGATTTTTACAACAATCATATCATTACCTACATCTTCCTTGTAGATTTCTCTTCGTCTGGAGAAAAAAAACTTTGGACAGTATGGAAAATATTTCTTGAATTGAATCAGTTAAATTAGTAAAATGTTAAAAATATTTCTTGAAATGAATTGATATTTAGGTTAGGTTAGCTTAAGTTTGAGTATAATTTCGGATTATTTTCATCAGAGAAGGATATCATAAATGTATGAAAAAGGCGAAAATATGCTGTAATAGGCGTTGAAAAAGAATTCGTATGATTTATTTATTTCCTGGAAAAGTTTTCGTTAGAATGCAGGCACTAGTTTCGTTTCAACAGATTTTTTTATAAACAATCTTTTGAATGTCCGGCATAAAAAATAGTGATTTGGCGTTAATGTTTGGATGGGAGCAATAGCTAATCTTTTGATAGGTCCTTACAATCTACCTGACAACTTAAATGGAGAAAATTATGAAGAAATTTTAAGAACAAATTGGAGGAGATTCCCTTGATTGACCGGCGTGAAATCATTTTTCAACAGGTCTAAACGTTCGTATGTTTTTGAACGAATTGTTTCCTAATCGGTGGATAGGTAGAGAAGGACCTCTTTCGTGGCCAGCGAGAAGTCGGGATCGAACACCGTTAGATTTTCATGTTTGGGGCAGTTTGAAAGGAATAGTATATGAAAGGAAAATACTGTCATGGAAATCCAAGAGTGAAAATAAATTCAAATTAGATCACCAAAATTCAAGAATTTTTTTTAAAATATCGTATAAATTATAGTAAAATGAGTTTTTAAGATGGTTCTGAATAATTTAATTGTTAGCATAGAGATTGTTGTTAAATTATTAGTATTAAGGAAGCTGATTTTTTTGACGGGAGAAAAATGTCAGAGTGGAAAAAAATCTTTGAAAAGTATTATTCAAATTGAGATTGTAAAACGAAAAATCATCGAGATATTTGTTAATAACAAATTGAATGGAACCAGAAATAATGGAAACTAAAGAAAATATCAATGACGTCAATGTACTTTGAAGGAAGTATCAACACAATTGGAAGGAAAAAGGGCCGAAAGAAACTGAGATAAATAATATTGGAGTTCAGGGATTGTATCATTAACTATAGACAAGCCAGTAGACAAGGCAGTAAGGAAAGTTGAGGAACTTTAGGTATTTAGAGTTAGTTGTTCTCTGTGAGTTTTTTTAATTTATATCTTGTTCGATAAGAGTCATTATTTAGAATTTATAAAATTATAAGAATTAGTTTATTGATTTAAATAATAAGTTTTTGTAAACAAAAATTATATCATTTGTGCACCTTGAGAACCCCCTTAAAAAGAGTCACGGGAAAAATTGAAAAACAAAATTATAAGAATATTGTTAGTGGTTCTTTCACAAAATTTAATATTATTAATATCAAAATTTGAACCATAACAATACATACACATTTCAGATCCACACCTATCCTGAGAATTTCAAGTCCCTAGGCCTTTCCGTTCGAAAGTTATGATTTTCTATGGTTTCTATGGTTCCGGTTATGTGATCTGGAGAAATGTAGTTTGAATATATCATTCTCCATTAGTATACAAAATTTCGTCACGATCAAATCTGTAGTTTCTAAATTTTCAAGAAAACTCAATTTCAACCGTCCATATTTACGGAACCCCTAGTATAATAGATGAACGTGATCACGAAATTCGAGATCCACACCTATCCTGAAAATTTCATGTCCCTAGGCGTTTCCGTTCGAAAGTTACAATTTTCTATGGTTTCTATGGTTCTGTTCATGCGATCTGGACAAAATTTGACATGTAGCTTGAACACCTTATTCTCCATTTGAGTGCAAAATTTCATCTCGATCAAATCTGTAGTTTCCAAGTAATCAGGGAAACAAAACTTTGAACGGCCATATTTACGGAACCCCTGGTGGAATTTGACCCATTAACGAACTCAACCGAGGCATTCGGGAACTGAACCCACACTGAAAATTTTAAGTTTCTAGGTTGTTCCGTTCGAGAGTTATTGTGCTTACGACCAGACGGGCGGACGGACAGACTCGAATTTTCCGACGGATTCGTCATCAGTGAGTCGAACATAGTCGATTGAGACCATTTTCGGCTCAAAATTCGAAAAATACAGACATCGTGACGAAATGATACAGCCCTCGTGTAAGTAGTACGAGTAGTACGAATTTTTTAGTTTGTTCATGGTGCCTAATTCAACGTTTACATAACGACACTTTTCCCTTCGGCGTAAGGAAATGTAATTGATCGTTTACATAGCAACACATTTCCCTACGGCGGAGGAGAAGTAGAACTTTTCGATGATCCTGTCACTCGAAAAATGAGGTTGTTTCTGTACGTTTAAAAAAAAAATATATTGTTTTCATTTTATGTGTTGGAATTTGTAATAATCTTCGGACCATTATCTGTAGGTCGATGGAATTGTCCAGAAATCGGTAGATGTATTGGAAAATTGGTGGGTCAAAAAGTAATATAAAATAAAATGTACTACACCATAGTTGAAAAAAAAAAAATCAATTAGAAACGATTTTCATCTGGTCGTTTCTCATAACTCCCAACGCTTCATTGGCGACGGTCCGATTGCTCAATCCTGCTTACGAGGAAATACGGCATTTTTCCAACAGTTTATCACGTGTCACCTAAACTACCAACTACCGTCCAACTGCACCGTTTCCGATAACCGACAAACCAACCCCCCGTTTCTAATAGCCCGTATCCGTGTCGTTTCGCAGCGGCGCCCTCTAATTGCGAGCGTCGGCGACCACCACCGGTGGTCGGGGTCGATTGACCGTACAAAAGATCCGTAATTTGTCCGGACGCGAAACAATCGAGTTGGCGCTGATTAACCCCCGCGACCGCAGATAAAACGCGCGGGGAGTTATGGGAACCCGTAAAGTTGGAAGCCGGGGGCGATTTACGGGACGTTTTTATCGTTCGGTGTCTTGGCGGCGGCGGGTGGCATACGGCCTTTATGGGGCGGTAAGGAGTCGTTTTGCCCCGCATGTATGTAAATTCGGAATTGTAAATTTGTGTATATGGAATATGGAATCACGTGGCACCGACTCTCGTTTTTGAGCACTCGTACTACTTACACGAGGGCTATATCATTTCGTCACGATGTCTGTATTTTTCGAATTTTGAGCCGAAAATGGTCTCAATCGACTATGTTCGACTCACTGGTGACGAATCCGTCGGAAAATTTGAGTCTGTCCGTCCGGCCGGCCGGCCGTCCGTCCGTAAGCACGATAACTCTCGAACGGAACAACCTAGAGATATGAAATTTTCAGTGTGGGTTCAGTTCCCGAATGCCTCGATTAAGTTCGTTAATGGGCCAAATTCCACCAGGGGTTCCGTAAATATGGCCGTTCAAAGTTTTGTTCCCCTGATTACTTGAAAACTACAGATTTGATTGAGATGAAATTTTGCACTCAAATGGAGAATGAGGTGTTCAAGCTACATGTGAAATTTTGTCCAGATCGCATAACCAGAACCATAGAAACCATAGAAAATTGTAACTTTTGAGCGGAAACGCCTAGGGACTTGAAATTTTCAGGATAGGTGTGGATCTCGAATGTCGTGATCACGTTCATCTATGAGCAAATTTATACTAGGGGTTCTGTAAATATGGTCGCTTGAAATTTAGTTTTCTTGATAATTTCAAAACTACAGATTCGATCGTGACGAAATTTTGTATACTAATGGAGAATGATATATTCAAGCTACATTTACCCAGATCACATGACCAGAACCATAGAAACCATAGAAAATCATAACTTTCGAACGGAAAGGCCTAGGGACTTGAAATTTTCAGGATAGGTGTGGATCTAAAATATCGCGTTCACGTTCATCAATGAGCAGAATTATACTAGGGGTTCCGTAAATACGGTCGTTTGAAATTCTGGTTTCTCGATAGTTTCGCCTAAGTTTCAGAATTTTTGTGACAGCTGTCGAAAATTCCTTCAATTGATTTCTGAAACTGGAAAATGCGAATCTACCTACAAGGTGCATGTACGAGCGCTCAAAAGCTCCTGACTTCACGGCAGTGCTTTTCGTAATTTTTTCTTTTCTTTCTTTATAAGTTTCAAGATTTCCTGAAATATCGAGTTTCTGTCCTTTTTTTTTCTACATGCAAAATTTTGTGATCATTTCTTGCTTTTATGTCGATAAGGGTGATCTGCGAAAGAGCTTCTATGTTACTTATTTCTTTTCTCAAAAGTCCGATATAGAAATCTATAGTTCATATAATACCGCTTTGTCTGATTTCTCCGTTTTATATTTGTTATTTTTTTTATACATATTTGCCTTAACTATAATCGGTTCCTTAGGCGATATTTTTTCATTTTTTTTGAGACCAAATTAATTCTTTCTAAAATTTGGCCCGAATAAGTAATTTTTTTGAAATTTTTCTTGAATTTTTTATGAAAACGTTGAAATTCTTATATAGCTTCTTTATATGATTTTTTCGAAAGAAGATCTTTCATTGATGTTTCATAACCGTTATTTACCGCGATTTGTTTGATTTTATTCATTTTTGAGCGCTCGTACTACTTACACGAGGGCTATATCATTTCGTCACGATGTCTGTATTTTTCGAATTTTGAACCGAAAATGGTCTCAATCGACTATGTTCGACTCACTGATGACGAATCCGTCGAAAAATTCGAGTCTGTCCGGCCGTATACACGATAACTCTCGAACGAAACGACTTAGAAACTTGAAATTTTCAGAGTAGGTTCGAATCTCAAATGCCGCGGTTGAGTTCGTTATTGGGCAAAATTCGACCAGGGGTTCCGTATATATGGCCGTTCGAAATTTTGTTCTCCTGATTACTTCGAAACTACAGATTCGATGGAGGTGAAATTTTGCACACAAATGAAGAATGAGGTGTTCAAGCTACATGTGAAATTTTGTCCATATCGCATGACCAGAACCATAAAAACCATAGAAAATTGTAACTTTTGAACGGAAACGCCTAGGGACTTGAAATTTTCAGGATAGGTGTGGATCTCGAATGTCGTGATCACGTTCATTTATGAGCAAAATTATACTAGGGGTTTCGTAAATATGGTCGTTTGAAATTTAGTTTTCTTGATAATTTCTAAACTACAGATTAGATCGTGAAGAAATTTTGTATACTAATGGAGAATGATATTTTCAAGTTATATTTTTCCAGATCACATGACCAGAACCATAGAAACCATAGAAAATTATAATTTTCGAACAGAAAGGTCTAGGGACTTGAAATTTTCAGGATAGGTGTGGATCTGAAATGTCGCTTTCACGTTCATCAATGAGCAGAATTATACTAGGGGTTCCGTAAATACGGTCGTTTGAAATTTTGTTTTCTCGATAATTTCGAAACTACGGATTCGATCGAGATAAAATTTTGTATTTTAATCGGGAATGATATATTAAAGCAACATTTTGTCCAGATCGCATGACCAGAACCATAGAAACCATAGAAAAGTATAACTTCCAAAGGGAAAAGCCTAGGAACTTGAAATTTTCGTGGTGGGTTTGGATCGCGTATGTCGCGGTCGCGTTCATCAATGAGCAGAATTAGACAAGGGGTTCCGTAAATATAGCCCTTCAAAATATTTTTTTCCTGGAAGTTTCGAAACTACTTATTGGATTGGAATGGAATTTCGCAACTAGCTGTAGTATTCAAACTACGTGCGAAATTTTGTCCAGATCGCATCACCAAAACCATAGATACCGAAGAAAATTCTAGCGAATTATCGAAAAAAAATTGGTCAGCTGAAGCACTGACATTAAGTCTGGAGTTTCGCCTAAGTTTCAGAATTTTTTTGACAGCTGTCGAAAATTCCTTCAATTGATTTCTAAAACTGGAAAATGCGAATCTACCTACAAGGTGGATGTACGAGCGCTCAAAAGCTCCTGACTTCACGGCAGTGCTTTTCGTAATTTTTTCATATTTGTAAAGAAACTGTTGATATTTTTTCGATTGGACTTGATCAGTGAATATCACATGACCGGTAAATGTAGACCGACTGATGGTACCGAATATAGGTGAAATATGGAACAAATGTTCGAAGAGTTGGTTCACATTTCATTTTAGATAGTATTATACAGGGTGTTTCATTGGTAAATGTACATACGTTAACCTGAGGTAGAGCTACCATAGACGAGTCCAAAAAACCTATAAGTGATAGGTCTAATCAACTTCATATCCGAGATACAGGGTGATTTAAGTATTCGCCAATTTTTTCAATTGCTAGATTACCTAGATCACAGCTCGTTAAATAATATACTATTAATTTGCGACGGAAGGCGATAGATCGCAAAACATATGATATTACAATAAAGTAGTTTGCACGCTCGAGTTCGAAGTATATAAAGTACCTACCCATTTTGTTCGTCTCAGCTGCTGGAAAAGTCCATTACTGTTTCAACTTAATCCTTGCAAATTAGAGAGGAAATGCAGTGAATGCATCTGTCCACGGCCACCAGGGAATCATCTCATCATGTCTCTCTACGATGGGAGTCTCTAATCCGATACGTCCAAGCTCCAAGAGCCGAATTAACGAAAGTATTGTTGGCCAAACGAGTCCAATTTAATCTAGCTCCAGGTCGCATCTACACGTCCGTCTTCGTCGCTGGGAAGTTCGCCTGGATATAGATTTTCCGGGATTAAACAGGATAATTTTCGTTGCTTATTGTAGTCTGGAGGGGAGTAGGGGGGTGGACCGTTGGTTCTGGATAAGTTCTCCCGTGGAAATTGGGACCGAGGAAAAAGTTTGGCGTATTCGATATTGGAGTCCAAGAACTCTCTTGTCCTATTAAGGGGATTTCTTCCGCTTCTATTGTGAGCTTTGCGGAATTTAATATTTCATTTAAGGTTGGAGATAGGAAATATATTTCATTTAATCTTCATATTATGTTGGATTGAATCTGGGGAATTTGAATGACTCATGGATCGATTTAAGGGGCACATCTGAGAGATACGTACGTGAACATTAGTAAATTAAGTTATTGAAAAAAAATTACGAAAAGCTTTTTTTTTTTGAGCGCTCGTACATGCACCTGGTAGGTAGATTCGCATTTTCCAGTTTTAGAAATCAATTGAAGGAATTTTTGACAGCTGTCAAAAAAATTCTGAAACTTAGGCGAAACTCCAGACTTCATGTCTTCAGCTGACCAATTTGTTTTCGATAATTCTCGAGAATTTTCTACGGTATCTATGGTCTTGGTGATGCGATATGGACAAAATTTTGCACGTAGTTTGAATTCATTATTCCTCAGCTAGGTGCATAATTTCATTCCAATCCGATCAGAAGTTTCGAAACTATCAGGAAAAAAATATTTTGAACGGCTATATTTACGGAACCCCTAGTCTAATATTGCTCATTGAATAACGTGACCGTGAAATTCGCGATCCAAACCCACCCTGAAAATTTCAAGTTCCTAGGCCTTTCCTTTCGGAAGTTACAATTTTCTATGGTTTCTATGGTTCTGGTCATGCGATCTGGACAAAATATTGCTTTAATATATCATTCTCGATTAAAATACAAAATTTCATCTCGATCGAATCCGTAGTTCCGAAATGATCGAGAAAACAAAATTTCAAACGACCGTATTTACGGAACCCCTAGTATAATTCTGCTCATTGATAAAGGTGAACGCGACATTTCAGATCCAAACCTATCCTGAAAATTTCAAGTCCCTAGTCCTTTCTGTTCGAAAGTTATGATTTTCTATGGTTTCTATAGTTCTGGTCATGCGATCTGGGGAAATATAGCTTGAATATATCACTCTCCATTAGTATACAAAATTTCGTCACGATCGAATCTGTAGTTTTGAAATTATCAAGAAAACTAAATTTCAAACGACCATATTTACGGAACCCCTAGTATAATTTTGCTGATAGATGAACATGATCACGACATTTGAGATCCACACCTATCCTGAAAATTTCAAGTCCCTAGGCGTTTCCATTCAAAAGTTACAATTTTCTATGGTTTCTATGGTTCTGGTCATGCGATCTGGACAAAATTTCACATGTAGCTTGAACACCTCATTCTCCTTTCGAGTGCAAAATTTCATTTCAATCAAATCTGTAGTTTTCGTAACAAAACTTTGAACGGCCATATTTACGGAACCCCTGGTGGAATTTGGCCCATTAACGAACTCAACTGAGGTATTCGGGTACTGAACCCATACTGAAAATTTCAAGTTTCTAGGTTGTTCCGTTCGAGAGTTATCGTGCTTACGGCCGGCCGGACAGACGGACGGACAGACTCGAATTTTTCGACGGATTCGTCATCAGTGAGCCGAACTCTTTCGATTGAGACCATTTTCGGCTAGAAATTCGAAAAATACAGATATCGTGACGAAATGATATAGCCCTCGTGTAAGTAGTACGAGCGCTCAAAAACTGGCGAAAGAATGATTTTGCTGTAACGTCCAAAATTGGTCCAATATTTGACTTACTGCAGCTCAGTAACGGAAGGGTCTTAAAAATCCGTAGTTAGCCCTGTTCGACAGATAATTCAATTTTCTTCAATCTTCATGAAAATCACTTTTCACATTTCCGGAATATTATAGGCGGAATCATGAACAAACTGGTGAAAAACGAAGATTTTGCTGTAACGTCCAAAATTGGTCCAATATTTGACTTACTGCAGCTCAGTAACGGAAGGGTCTTAAAAATCCGTAGTTAGCCCTATTCGACAGATAATTCAATTTTCTTCAATCTTCATGAAAATCACTTTTCACATTTCCGGAATATTATAGGCGGAATCATGAACAAACTGGTGAAAAACGAAGATTTTGCTGTAACGTCCAAAATTGGTCCAATATTTGACTTACTGCAGCTCAGTAACGGAAGGGTCTTAAAAATCCGTAGTTAGCCCTATTCGACAGATAATTCAATTTTCTTCAATCTTCATGAAAATCACTTTTCACATTTCCGGAATATTATAGGCGGAATCATGAACAAACTGGTGAAAAACGAAGATTTTGCTGTAACGTCCAAAATTGGTCCAATATTTGACTTACTGCAGCTCAGTAACGGAAGGGTCTTAAAAATCCGTAGTTAGCCCTATTCGACAGATAATTCAATTTTCTTCAATCTTCATGAAAATCACTTTTCACATTTCCGGAATATTATAGGCGGAATCATGAACAAACTGGTGAAAAACGAAGATTTTGCTGTAACGTCCAAAATTGGTCCAATATTTGACTTACTGCAGCTCAGTAACGGAAGGGTCTTAAAAATCCGTAGTTAGCCCTATTCGACAGATAATTCAATTTCCTTCAATCTTCATGAAAATCACTTTTCACATTTCCGGAATATTATAGGCGGAATCATGAACAAACTGGTGAAAAACGAAGATTTTGCTGTAACGTCCAAAATTGGTCCAATATTTGACCTACTACAGCTCAGTAACCGAAGGTCTTGAAATTTCGCAGTTTGTCCCTTTCGACAATTTTTTTTCCAACGTTGGTGAAAAGTTGGTTAATTCAGGTGATTTAAGCGAAAAACCGAAAAAACATCCCCTTTTCACTCGGCGGAGGGGGAAAACTTAAGTCGTTCCTGCTGGACCTGAACTGAAAAGATTCAAATCATAAAATTACTGCCTGCCACTTCCAATGCTAATTTTCTTGGCCTAAAACCTGTCTACGTAATAGCTTTCTATCATAACTTTTTCCCTTCCAATTTGTTAGGATATTGGTCCAGTAACCACTCATCTCGGATAAAATGGATAGCCCCTACCCGATCGCCAGTCTCAAAAGAAATTTCCTTCTTCACTGACCACATCGCATCAGGCCAGGAAGACAGGATAAATCGGTTCCTGTTCATAAAACGGGTCTTGCGTCTAAACAACATTTCAGGATCATATTCGAAAACCTTCGAAACGGGGAGACAATTCAATTCCGCGCATTCTTTTGTGCACTGAGGGCGCTTTGATGTAGATATTATCCCAAACTGACGACGTTTCTGAAATTCTACACAAGTGGATGGAGGTTTTCCAGCCAGCGTAATAATATGTGAAGCAACGAGCGACCTGTCATTTATTGAGCATTCTCGAAATACCTCGTGAGAAAATACCGAAAATATTGTTTTTCATTTCGATTCATGCGATGTTCCCGTACACGAGACGAAATTATTTTTATATGTACGACATGAGGAATTTTCGTATATATGTTTGTTGTTCGGAATGAATAAACGGGATGTTTGCTCTCTTCGGGCGGAATTTTAAATTCCGCTTTTTCAGCGGAAGTACGGACTCGAATGTATCATTAATTGCGATGCCTGAAATTCATGTTGACAAGTTGACAGATACACGCTTGATTATGAAGGGAAAAACAGAAAAACCACCGCAAACTTCATACAAGAGAGCATTATCTTCACGTCCCTCCGTTTTTCTCTGCCAAAAATTTAAGCCTATTCGATGTAATTTTCGAATTTTGAGCCAAGAATGGTCTAAGAGCCGGCAGTTACGTCTAAACCCCAAATTCTCGGTTCAGTAATTAACGGTTGGAGCTATCGTTTATTTGCCTTAAATGCTCTGTATAACTTTCTTAATAATTCGAATAATACCGACCCGACGTGAAATGAAAAATAGTTATTTAATCAACTAGTTTATTAATGACAGCGATTAATGGTCGAAATATTTTACCGCGTGAGCGGAGCGAGCGCGTTAATGTTTCAGGAATTGAATATAAATTCTGGATCGAAACCAATTTTATTTTGCATTATACAAATTTGACGTAATACAAATTTCTATGTTAATTTCGATATATTGATATTTATGCTTCCTATAGAACAATTCGAAAAATTCTTAGAGGGAATATTGGACATGTTGTGACATTCCGGATAGTTTACATTTATTTCATTTCCTATAATGTCCGATAAGGAACGTGTGGATGAAGTGGAGGTTGAAGCATTATTTACTTTGGAACTATTATGACATACAATTTTTTCTGCAGTTTCTATTTTAGTCTGAATGGAGTTTTCAATATACCCTTCTGCAACAGAAGTTGATTTCCAACCACCAAGTCTTTTGATGGCTCAAAAATCTGCACCACTGTCAGAAAGAATAGACGCAGAAGCACGTCGAAAACAGTGACCTGTATACAAATGTGGTTGCTCTAATTTAAGAAAGTTTGCAATCATTGACGGTAATTTAGAAAATGTATTAATTCCAACTGGTTGTGTTGAGCATTTATAGTTCTTATAAAAAACGAAAAATCTTTCGTATGGAGTGTGAGCTGGCCTCAAGGATATATATCTCTTTATTATGTTCGAAAGTGTATGCTCATCATTATCCAGCACAGTGAATATCATGTTCGAATGTGTTTTCGATGAATTCACTGTCACCAAACATTTCGATCCCATATCTTGTACATCCTTTCTCTGCAACCTTAACAATTCATCTTTTCTCAATGCACCCGCTACTCCAAATATCAAAGCGACCTACAAATCAAACAATGATAGTTATTTCACTATAACGAGATAATGAGAATAAGTTGGAATAACGATTCAATTGAGTTTTATTTTTACCTTCGACATCAAGAAAACACCATCAGGAGCATTCGCTATGAACTCTCTCACATGTTCTTTTTCGAGAACTTTTGATTTTTCTGGGATATATCCCTCTCTTTTCCGTTTGATAAACATCACCAGTTTGTGGTATCTGCTTATATCAGTATTGCCTTTCACATTAAGTGTTGATTTCAGCATCAAATATTTCGGCCATAACCTTTCTAGATGCCCCATCTCCAATACCCGTAAAGTATGCCAACAAAACCGTTTCCGTAAAGTTCCGAACCTTCTTGTCCTTGCACCAAGATCTGAATTCAGCATAGGTTTTCTCATATAAATGGCGGCTCTCTTCAGGAAGCAGACTCAAAGTTGCTGCTTCAGCAGTTTTTGTCACATCTGGCGGTGTCAAAGGGATATTTTCTTCGTTATTCATTATGTAGTAGCGTAACGGATAAAATCAGATTCTGATCGAAAGCGAATAAATAAATTTGACAGCTCGATCGTGCTCTGACATAGATGCATCTATGCTCCGACTGAATATTTTATGTTCGGTTGCCATGATAATCATGCATTAATACAAGAAAATCATGCATTAATAGGGGTCATTAATGGATGATTTCGAGTTCGTTAAAATGAGCTTTTATTCTACGACGGAAAAGATATTTCGTTACGCTCTACATAATGAATAACGAAGAAAATATCCCTTTGACACCGCCAGATGTGACAAAAACTGCTGAAGCAGCAACTTTGAGTCTGCTTCCTGGAAAGAACCGCCATTTATATGAGAAAACCCATGCTGAATTCAGATCTTCGGAGGTTCGGAACTTTACGGAAACGGTTTTGTTGGCATACTTTACGGGTATTGCAGAAAAGGGGCATCTAGCAACTTTATGGCCAAAATATTCGATGCTGAAATCAACACTAAATGTGAAAGACAATACTGATATAAGCAGATACCACAAACTGGTGATGTTTATTAAACGGAAAAGAGAGGGGGATATATCCCAAAAAAATCAAAAGTTCTCGAAAAAGAACATGTGAGAGAGTTCATAGCGAATGCTCCTGATAGTGTTTTCTTGATGTCGAAGGTAAAAATAAAACTCAATTGAATCGTTGTTCCAACTTATTCTCATTATCTCGTTATAGTGAAATAACTATCATTGTTTGATTTGTAGGTCGCTTTGATATTCGGAGTAGCGGGTGCATTGAGAAAAGATGAATTGTTAAGGTTGCAGAGAAAGGATGTACAAGATATGGGATCGAAATTTTCGGTGACAGTGAATTCATCGAAAACACATTCGAACAGGATATTTACTGTGGGGGATAATGATGAGCATTCACTTTTAAACATAATAAAGAGATATATCCTTGAGGCCAGCTCACACTCCACACGAAAGATTTTTCGTTTTTTATAAGAACTATGAATGCTCAACATAACCAGTTGGAATTAATACATTTTCTAAATTACCGTCAATGATTGCAAACTTTCTTAAATTAGAGCAACCACATTTGTATACAGGTCACTGTTTTCGGCGTTCTCCTGCGTATATTCTTTCTGACGGTGGTGCAGATTTTTCAGCCATCAAAAGACTTGGTTGTTGGAAATCAACTTCTGTTGCAGAAGGGTATATTGAAAACTCCATTCAGAATAAAATAGAAACTGCAGAAAAAATGTTATGTCATAATAGTTCCAAAGTGAATAATGCTCCACTTCATCCACACGTTCCTTATCGGACATTATAGGAAATGAAATAAATGTAAACTATTCAGAATGTCACAACATGTCCAATATTCCCTCTATGAATTTTTCGAATTGTTTTATAGGAAGCATAAATATTAATATATCGAGATGAACAAAGAAATTTGTATTACGTCAAATTTGTATATCATGCAAAATAAGAATTGGCTTCGATCCAGAATTTATATTCAATTCCTGATGAGGTCGACGGAAAAATCTTGTAATCAACTCGTTTATTAATTCAGCGATTAATGGCCTCAAACATTAACGCGCTCGCTCCGCTCACGCCTTAAAATATTTCGACCTTTAATCAACTAGTTGATTAAATAACTATTTCAGAATTGATAAATTCTATAGAAAATGTTTTGATTTCAAATGATAGCTCTTGATGAACATCACTGACAGATATACCTCAACGAACAACTTCGGAAAAAATCGATCGTCTTCGAGGCCTAATGGATCTCCTAGTGCTGTCATCCGCATCCACTTAGCCTGCGTATAGACCGCGATCGAAATCGGTTCATCAATCTCTTCGGCCGCTTTAACCAACCGGGGTACATCCGTCTGGCTTTATGGCCATACATCAGGCCGTCACCAACTGGCGTCTATTTATATAAACCGAATCCGAATAAATTATTTATAGAATCGCACCACCCGAAGCTTGATGAAAATAAATGCTCGGCGTTGAGATCGTCCCGATTTATCCGTCGATAGGTGCGGGATAATGGATGCTGGAGCTGGGAGTGCTTCGGGCTGAGTGATGCCAATGAACGGAGAGAGAGATCAGGGTTGGTCGTTTACAACGGTTTTGTCGTTGAATTGCGAATATGAAGTATATAATTGCCTAAAATGGAAAAATAATTGACCTTCTGGAGTTTATACAGTTTACGTTATGAAAAATCCAAAATTCGACAAAGTATGAAAAAGGAATCGAATTTAAAACAAATTCCAGAATAAATCATGTGCGACAACTTTTTTTTCTGTTCATGTACATTTTTTTGTTTAACGAGAATTACTGGAAAACTGGCAATACTCAGTTTTGAATGGAACAAACGCAAGAATTATGTGTGAATTATGTGCAATTCATTTGCGAAGACAGTTTCTTTATGGGCTTATCAATATTTTTTTTTAGTCCAGAAGTGGACTAACTTCTGGTCAAGATGACACAATTCCGAATAACTATTCAATTTATGACCCAACTTTGATTGAATAAATAAGAAAATTATGTGTGAATTATTTCCAATTCATGTGCGCTATCACTTTTTTTTGTCGAGAATTGGACTAACTAACTTCTGGGAAAGATGGCAAAATTCCCGATAAATATTTTATTTATCACTTGATTTTGATTAAATGAATGCGGAAATAATGTGTAATTTATGTTATTATTCCATACTCAGTTATCAATGAAACGAACGCCAGAATTATGTGCAATTTATGTGCGAAGACAGTTTCTTCTGTGCGCTTACCAAAATTTTTTCATCAATAATTGGACAAGTGTATAAGCAAGATGCCAAAATTCTCAAAAACTTTCTTATTTACCACTCGATTTATATCAGATGAATACGGAAATTATGTGTAAATTATGTGCAATTTATGTGCAAAGATAGTTTTTACTGTGCGCTTACTAAAATTTTTCTAATCGATAATTGGATAAGTGTATGGGCAAAATGGCAAAATTCTCAAAAACTTTCTTATTTATCACTTGATTTCTATCAAATAAATACGAAAATTATGTGTGAATTGTGCAATTTATGTGCAAAGACAGTTTTTCTGTGTGCCTACCAAAATTTTTATAATCGATAATTGGACAAGTGTATGGGCAAGATGCCAAAATTCTCGAAAAATTTCTATACACACGATTTCTATGAAATAAATACGGCAATTATGTGTAAATAATGTGCAATTTATGTGCAGACAGTTTTTTCTGTGCGCCTACTAAAATTTTTTCAATCAATAATTGGACAAGTCTATGCGCAAAATGACAAAATCCTCAAGAACTTTCTTATTTAGCATTCGATTTCTATCGAATAAATACGAAAATTATGTGTATATTATGTGCAATTTATGTGCAAAGATAGTTTTTCTGTGCGCCTACTTAAATTGTTTTAATCGGTAATTCGATAAGTGGATGGGCAAAATGGCAAAATTCTCAAAAACTTTCTTATTTATCACTCGATTTCTATCAAATAAATACGAAAATTATGTGTGAATTGTGCAATTTATGTGCAAAGACAGTTTTTCTGTGCGCCTACCAAAATTTTTTTGATCAATAATTGGACTAGTGTATGGGCAAGATGCAAAAATTCTCAAAAAATTTCTTATTTATTACTCGATTTCTATTAAATAAATACGAAAATTATGTGTGAATAATGTGCAATTTATGTGCACAGACAGTTTTTTCTGTGGGCCTGCTAAAATTTTTTCAATCAATAATTGGACAAGTGTAAGCGCAAAATGGCAAAATTCTCAAGAACTTTCTTATTTATTATTCGATTTCTATCAAATAAATACGAAAATTATGTATATATTATGTGCAATTTATGTGCAAAGATAGTTTTTTCTGTGCGCCTACTAAAATTGTTTTAATCGATAATTGGATAAGTGGATGGGCAAAACGGCAAAATTCTCAAAAACTTTCTTATTTATCACTCGATTTCTATCAAATAAATACGAAAATTATGTGTGAATTGTGCAATTTATGTGCAAAGACAGTTTTTCTGTGCGCCTACCAAAATTTTTATAATCGATAATTGGACGAGTTTATGGGCAAGATGCCAAAATTCTCAAGACCTTTCTTATTTATCATTCGATTTCTATCAAATAAATACGAAAATTATGTATATATTATGTGCAATTTATGTGCAAAGATAGTTTTTTCTGTGCGCCTACTAAAATTGTTTCAATCGATAATTGGATAAGTGGATGGGCAAAATGGCAAAATTCTCAAAAACTTTCTTATTTATCACTCGATTTCTATCAAATAAATACGAAAATTATGTGTGAATTGTGCAATTTATGTGCAAAGACAGGTTTTCTGTGCGCCTACCAAAATTTTTATAATCGATAATTGGACAAGTGTATGGGCAAGATGCCAAAATTCTCGAAAAATTTCTTATTTATCACACGATTTCAATAAAATAAATACAGAAATTATGTGTAAATAATTTGCAATTTATGTGCAGACAGTTTTTTCTGTGCGCCTACTAAAATTTTTTCAATCAATAATTGGACAAGTCTATGCGCAAAATGACAAAATTCTCAAGAACTTTCTTATTTATCATTCGATTTCTATCGAATGAATACGAAAATTATGTGTATATTATGTGCAATTTATGTGCAAAGATAGTTTTTTTCTGTGCGCCTACTAAAATTGTTTTAATCGATAATTGGATAAGTGGATGGGCTAAATGGCAAAATTCTCAAAAACTTTCTTATTTATCACTCGATTTCTATCAAATAAATACGAAAATTATGTGTGAATTGTGCAATTTATGTGCAAAGACAGTTTTTCTGTGCGCCTACCAAAATTTTTATAATCGATAATTGGACAAGTGTATGGGCAAGATGCCAAAATTCTCGAAAAATTTCTTATTTATTACACGATTTCAATAAAATAAATACAGAAATTATGTGTAAATAATGTGCAATTTATGTGCAGACAGTTTTTTCTGTGCGCCTACTAAAATTTTTTCAATCAATAATTGGACAAGTCTATGCGCAAAATGACAAAATTCTCAAGAACTTTCTTATTTATCATTCGATTTCTATCGAATGAATACGAAAATTATGTGTATATTATGTGCAATTTATGTGCAAAGATAGTTTTTTTCTGTGCGCCTACTAAAATTGTTTTAATCGATAATTGGATAAGTGGATGGGCAAAATGGCAAAATTCTCAAAAACTTTCTTATTTATCACTCGATTTTTATCGAATAAATACGAAAATTATGTGTGAATTGTGCAATTTATGTGCAAAGACAGTTTTTCTGTGCGCCTACCAAAATTTTTATAATCGATAATTGGACAAGTGTATGGGCAAGATGCCAAAATTCTCTAAAAATTTCTTATTTATCACACGATTTCTATAAAATAAATACGGAAATTATGTGTAAATAATGTGCAATTTATGTGCAGGCAGTTTTTTCTGTGCGCCTACTAAAATTTTTTCAATCAATAATTGGACAAGTCTATGCGCAAAATGACAAAATTCTCAAGAACTTTCTTATTTATCATTCGATTTCTATCGAATGAATACGAAAATTATGTGTATATTATGTGCAATTTATGTGCACAGATAGTTTTTTCTGTGCGCCTACTAAAATTGTTTTAATCGATAATTGGATAAGTGGATGGGCAAAATGGCAAAATTCTCAAAAACTTTCTTATTTATCACTCGATTTCTATCAAATAAATACGAAAATTATGTGTGAATTGTGCAATTTATGTGCAAAGACAGTTTTTCTGTGTGCCTACCAAAATTTTTTTGATCAATAATTGGACTAGTGTATGGACAAGATGCCAAAATTCTCAAAAAATTTCTTATTTATCACTCGATTTCTATCAAATAAATACGGAAATTATGTGTGAATAATGTGCAATTTATGTGCACAGACAGCTTTTTCTGTGCGCCTGCTAAACTTTTTTCAATCAATAATTGGACAAGTGTATGCGCAAAATGGCAAAATTCTCAAGAACTTTCTTATTTATCATTCGATTTCTATCAAATAAATACGAAAATTGTGTATATATTATGTGCAATTTATGTGCAGAAATAGTTTTTTCTGTGCGCCTACTCAAATTGTTTTAATCGATAATTGGATAAGTGGATGGGCAAAATGGCAAAATTCTCAAAAACTTTCTTATTTATCACTCGATTTCTATCAAATAAATACGATAAATATGTGTGAATTGTGCAATTTATGTGCAAAGACAGTTTTTCTGTGCGCCTACCAAAATTTTTATAATCGATAATTGGACAATTGTATGGGCACGATGCCAAAATTCTCGAAAAATTTCTTATTTATCACACGATTTCTATAAAATAAATACGGAAATTATGTGTAAATAATGTGCAATTTATGTGCAGACAGTTTTTTCTGTGCGCCTACTAAAATTTTTTCAATCAATAATTGGACAAGTCTATGTGCAAAATGACAAAATTCTCAAGAACTTTCTTATTTATCATTCGATTTCTATCGAAGGAATACGAAAATTATGTGTTTATTATGTGCAATTTATGTGCAAAGATAGTTTTTTCTGTGCGCCTACTTAAATTGTTTTAATCGGTAATTCGATTAATAAGTGGATGGGCAAAATGGCAAAATTCTCAAAAACTTTCTTATTTATCACTCGATTTCTATAAAATGAATACGAAAATTATGTGTGAATTGTGCAATTTATGTGTAGACAGTTTTTTCTGTGCCCCTATCAAAATTTTTTCAATCAATAATTGGACAAGTGTATGGGCAAGATGCCATAATTCCCAAAAATTTTCCTATCTATCACTCTATTCCTATCAAATAAATACGGAAATTATGTGTGAATAATGTGCAATTTATATGCTGAGACAGTTTTTTCTGTGCGCCTACTAAATTTTTTTCAATCAAGTTGGACAAGTGTATGCGCAAAATGGCGAAATTCTCGAGAACTTTCTTATTTATCACTCGATTTCTATCAAATAAATACGGAAATTATGTGTGAATAATGTGCAATTTATGTGCAAAGATAGTTTTTTCTGTGCGCCTACTAAATTTTTTTTCAATCAAGTTGGTCAAGTTTATGCGCAAAATGGCAAAATTCGCAAGAACTTTTTTATTTATTATTCGATTTCTATCAAATGAATACGGAAATTATGTGAGAATTTTGTGCAGTTTATGTGCAAAGATAGTTTTTTCTGTGCGCCTACTAAAATTTTTGTAATCGATACAGATAAGTGTATGAGCAAAATGGCAGAATTCGCAAAAATTTTCTTATTTATCACTCGATTTCTATCAAATGAATATGGAAATTATGTATAAATTATGTGCAATTTATGTGCCAAGACAGTTCTTTCCTCGCATCTATCAAGATTTTTTTTAGTCAAGAATTGGATTAACTTCTGAGCAAGATTGATAACTGTTTTATTTTCACCCAATTTTGGTTGAATAAATGCGGAAATTATTTGTAAATAATGTGAAATTTATGTGCCAATAAAGTTTTTTCCGTGCGACTATCTATATTATCATCAATAGTTTTGCTTGCTTCCGAGTGATGTGGCATAATTCTAAATAACTTCAATTTATCACTCAATTTGGATGGATTAAATGCCAGAATTATGTGTTATTTTTTTTGGCGCCCTATCATTTTCTTGTTGTTTCTTTATCGATAATTGGACTAGTGTCTGGGCAAGATGGAATTATGGCAACATTCTTCGTGACACTTTTATTTATTTCTCAATTTCGATTGAACAATCTCCAGACTTATGTGTAAATTATGTATGATTTATGTGCAAAATCAGTTCGTTTCGTGCGCCTACATATTTTTCATTATCGTCGATAGTGATCCACAGGAAATGAAGCGATCAAGAAATAAGATCTTTTTGTGAGATTCTTCGAAGAAAGTTCGAGGCATCAACCCTTCCTTCGCCCGAACAAATACCCCCCAGACTGCCACCCCATTTACCGAGCAAAACGAATTTCGAACGCGGAAAATTCTCGCCTCAGTCACCCCCTCATTCAACAATGGTAAAAGTCACAAAACAGCCATAAAGTTTATCAGGGACATCTAGCGGTCATTGTTATTTTGGCATGTGTTGCACTACAATGGCTGTTACGAAACAAATAGACGTCTAGAGAATACAAAGGAGTCCTATATAGCCGTTCGTCGTCGGGGAATAAAAGGAGAACGTCGATGTATTTGTAGGTTTTTCTGCATGTGGCAGTTATAAATTCCAGCTATTTCTTTGCCGAGTCCACGTGAGAGGTGGATGAAGTTGGTAATGGACTGAGGTTGGATCAGAGAACGGAAGAGTGTAATACATACACTAACGCCACCTATCAAATTCCTCTGTGCAGTTTTCTCCTTTTTTCATTGCAGAATTATTTATATCTTATTCAGGTATTCAACTTTTCCGCCGTCGCATTCGGTGTCTACCCGATATTCGATAACCTCCGAGAATTAAATCGGAAAATGCTCGCCTGGTCTTCGGAACAAAGGAAAATGGGAAAACCCGCTGGAGTGTGAAGTAGAGCGAATTTATAGGAATATCTTCGGCAAAACGACGACACCGTGGGTGTTGGAGGAGTAAACAAGTTTAATCAGCTGTGTGAACATCAGTTCGCTGATACCGAGACTAGAACTAATTTACATTCTCCTGTTTGTTGGTTGTACCGGAAATTGTTGTGTGTTGAGGCTGATGCATGTGTTCTACACGTATTGATCAGAATCTGAGGGTTTATCTAATGATGATGGTATTCAGAGAATAAGAGGAATTATTTGCTGTTCTTCAACCATTCATGACGTAGCGGCCATTTTGATCTGTCAAATTTGGAGGTTATAGTAATTTACATGCCTACCAACATTCATAAATTGTCTGTAATGAATGAATTATCGTCCAACATAAAATGCATAGTTGATTAATGATAAAACACCAACCATTCTGTGATATCCCTCACAATCTCCAACATGGTTTCAATTTTGTTCAGCTTCTTGTAATTTGGAAAGGGCGTAACATAGTGGGTTGTGTAATATGTGTGAAATATTCCTTTGTTTCATGAGTCACCTTATTACCCTCAAGTGTTGCAGATTCTATTAGGTTGGTACACATTAATTAAATTTTAACGTGCATTATGACGTCGACCTTGTCGTGATAAGGTTGCAAAATGGCGAAGGAACAGGTTTCTCGAACACTCCTTTTTGTCATGCTCTTGTTATATGAAGTTTTCATTCATTCGAGGACGGTAGAGGAAATGACAGGCTGGTAGAATTTCGTTGGAAACTCTCTTATAATTAGCAAAAACCCTTAAAAATGGGATGAGGGTGTTGAAAAAACGTACAATAATACCTAATTCACTCAATGTAATCCCAATATATCGGTCGTTTTTTCGAGAAATTTGCCAGGCTGTTAGAATTTCGCTTAAAACTCTCTTATAATTAGCAAAAACCCCTCGAAAATGGGACGAGGGTATTGAAAGAACGTACAGGGTGTTCCACGTAAGCGGGTCACTAGATTTTGTGACTTTTCCTTTGAGCAAAATTGAAAAATTACCCATCAATATAATAGTATTTCTTAAGGGTTATCCAAATATTAAAGGAAAAACTATCGAACCATGGAAAGTAATTTAGGAAAACCCGTTTTTCCAGAAAAATGTTAAGATGATAAATGATAAGAAGATCTGAAGACAATTTATCACCAATTTTTTCTTCATTTGGAAAATTTTTTCTTGAAAAATATACTTCATAATATTTTTCCATATTTTCTGAATACTCAATCGATTCTGAATCCGAATATGTGAATATAATAGTGGTTTTATATTTATTTCAAGCAATTACATTCAAAATCAACCTGAGGAAATTCAGATTCCATATTCGGAAAATTAATCCATGTTGGCTGTGGTTCAATCAATATTTTATTGTCAAAATTTGAAGTTTTCATTCTCGATTATAATGAAAGCAAAACTATGAAGCCTGAATTTTCATTCAAAGCTCTCAACATGTTTAGTCCTTGAAGAAAGTTGGCATTGTCTCAGAAAGTGCGAAGAAGTGAGGGGCAGGCACTTTCAACAGTTTCTGTGAATAGTATTTTTGTTGCTTTAATGAATAATTCCATAAAATCCTAACTTTCTTGAAGAGTAAACATATTGAGAGCATTGAATAAAAATTCAGGCTTCATATTTTCGCTTCTGTTATAACTACAAGAGAATAAAACTTCAAATTTTGACGATCAAATATTGATTGAACCACAGACAACATGGATATATGGATATGGAATCTGAATTTCCTCAGGTTCATTTTGAATATAATTCCTTGAAATAAATATAAAATCACCATTATATATACATATTCAGATTCAGAATCGATTGAGCATTCAAAAAATATGGGAAAATATTATGAAGTATATTTTGCAAGAAAAAATTTTCTGTTTTCTAGAAAACCGGAAGTTCAAATGAAGGAACAATTGGTGAGAAATGATCTATTGACCTTTCCATTTTGAAAACCAGCCAAATTAGCAAAACATTTCTCAATTGGAAAAACGGCTTTTCTTCCATAACTTTTCATGCTCTGGTTCGATTCGATGCTCGTATTTCCGATAACATATTTGGATAGCCCTGATTTTGCTCAAGGGATGAGTCACAAAATTCAGTTACCCGCTTACGTGAAACACCCTGTAAAATTATACCATTATACTGAATGTACCCTTAATATCGGTCGTTTTTTCGAGTAATCAACCCAAATTCCTGAGAATCTACATATTACCAGAGAGATTCTGTCATCATTTGACAGACTGATAGAATTTCGTTTAGAACTCTCCTATAATTAGCAAAAACCCTCTAAAGTGAGATGAGGGTGTCGAAAGAACGTACAATAATACCTAATTCACTAAATGTACCTCCAATATCGGTCGTTTTTTCGAGTTACTTACCCAAGTTCCAGATTATATCCATATTACCAGAAAAATCATAGCATTATTTGACAGAGTGAAAGAATTTCGCTTAGAACTCTCTTATATGTAATTAGCAAAAACCCTCGAAAATTGCATGACGGTGTTCAAAGAACGTACAATAATGAGTTATTCTCTAAATGTTCACCCAATATTGGTCGTTTTTTTGAGAAATTCACCCAAGTTCCTGAGTACCTCCATATTACCAGAGAGATCCTGTCATAATTTGATAGACTGATAGAATTTCGTTTAGAACTCTCTTATAATTAGCAAAAACCCTCTAAAGTGAGATGAGGGTGTCGAAAGAAAGTACAATAATACCTAATTCACTAAATGTACCCCCAATATCGGTCGTTTTTTCGAGTTACTTACCCAAGTTCCAGAGTATATCCATATTACCAGAGAGATCATGTCATTATTTGACAGAGTGATAGAATTTCGCTTAGAACTCTCTTATAATTAGCAAAAACCCTCGAAAATTTCATGACGGTGTTGAAAGAACGTACAATAATGGGTAATTCTCTGAATGTACACCCAATATTGGTTGGTTTTTTGAGAAATTCACCCAAGTTCCTGAGAATCTACATATTACCAGAGAGATCCTGTCATCATTTGACAGACTGATAGAATTTCGTTTAGAACTCTCCTATAATTAGCAAAAACCCTCTAAAGTGAGATGAGGGTGTCGAAAGAACGTACAATAATACCTAATTCACTAAATGTACCCCCAATATCGGTCGTTTTTTCGAGTTACTTACCCAAGTTCCAGAGTATATCCATATTACCAGAAAAATCATAGCATTATTTGACAGAGTGAAAGAATTTCGCTTAGAACTCTCTTATATGTAATTAGCAAAAACCCTCGAAAATTGCATGACGGTGTTGAAAGAACGTACAATAATGAGTAATTCTCTAAATGTACACCCAATATTGGTTGTTTTTTTGAGAAATTCACCCAAGTTCCTGAGAATCTACATATTACCAGAGAGAACCTGTCATCATTTGACAGACTGATAGAATTTCGTTTAGAACTCTCTTATAATTAGCAAAAACCCTCTAAAGTGAGATGAGGGTGTCGAAAGAACGTACAATAATACCTAATTCACTAAATGTACCCCTAATATCGGTCGTTTTTTCGAGTTACTTACCCAAGTTCCAGAGTATATCTATATTACCAGAAAGAACATAACATTATTTGACAGACTGAAAGAATTTCGCTTAGAACTCTCTTATATGTAATTAGCAAAAACCCTCGAAAATTGCATGACGGTGTTGAAAGAACGTACAATAATAAGTAATTCTCTAAATGTACACCCAATATTGGTCGTTTTTTCGAGAAATTCGCCCAAGTTCCTGAGAATCTACATTTTACCAGAGAGATCCTGTCATCATTTGACAGACTGATAGAATTTCGTTTAGAACTCTCTTATAATTAGCAAAAACCCTTTAAAGTGAGATGAGGGTGTCGAGAGGACGTACAATAATACCTAATTCACTAAATGTACCCCCAATATCGGTCGTTTTTTCGAGTAACTTACCCAAGTTCCAGAGTATATCCATATTACCAGAAATATCATATCATTATTTGACAGACTGAAAGAATTTCGCTTAGAACTCTCTTATATGTAATAAGCAAAAACCCTCGAAAATTGCATGACGGTGTTGAAAGAACGTACAATAATGGGTAATTCTCTAAATATACACCCAATATTTGTTGTTTTTCTGAGAAATTCACCCAAGTTCCTGAGAATCTACATATTTCCAGAGAGATCCTGTCATCATTTGACAGACTGATAGAATTTCTTTCAGAACTCTCTTATAATTATCAAAAACCTTCGAAAGTGAGATGAGGGTGACGAAAGAACGTACAATAATACCTAATTCACTAAATGTACCCCCAATATCGGTCGTTTTTTCGAGTTACTTACCCAAGTTCCAGAGTATATCCATATTACCAGAAAGATCATATCATTATTTGACAGAGTGAAAGAATTTCTCTTAGAACTCTCTTATATGTAATTAGAAAAAACCCTCGAAAATTGCATGACGGTGTTAAAAGAACGTACAATAATGAGTAATTCTCTGAATGTACACCCAATATCGGTCGTCTTTTTGAGAAATCCACCCTAGTTCCTGAGAATCTCCATATTACCAGAGAGATCCTGTCATCATTTGACAGACTGATAGAATTTCGTTTAGAACTCTCTTATAATTAGCAAAAACCCTCGAAAATGAAATGAGGGTGTCGAAAGAACGTACAATAATACCTAATTCACTAAATGTACCCCCAATATCGGTCTTTGTTTCGAGTAACTTACCCAAGTTCCAGAGTATATCCATATTACCAGAAAGATCATGTCATTATTCGACAGAGTGATAGAATTTCGCTTAGAACTCTCTTATAATTAGCAAAAACCCTCGAAAATTGCATGAGGGTTTTGCAAGAACGTACAATAATGAGTAATTCTCTAAATGTACACCCAATACTGGTCGTTTTTTTGAGAAATCCACCCAAGTTCCTGAGTACCTCCATATTACCAGAGAGATCCTGTCATAATTTGACAGGCTGATAGAATTTGGTTTAGAACTCTCTTATAATTAGCAAATTTCCTCAAAATGGGATGTAGGTGTTGAAAGAACGTACAATAATGAGTAATTCTCTAAATGTACACCTAATATTGGTCGTTTCTTTGAGAAATCCACCCAAGTTCCAGAGTATGTCTATATTACCAGAGAGATCCTGTCATAACTTGTCGCACAAACGTCAGATGAACTCAATAATTGATTGAAATTTTTCCGATTTCCAAAAATATGTCGAAGTTTTCCCTAGTTTTCCGAATGAACGCAGAAATCTCAGGAAAAACGAAGGATGTCCATGTAATTCTACTCGGGAAAGTCGTTTTCTCCCCAAGATTGCACCTCTCGTCGTAATGGACCACCATCGCCAATTTTTCAAACAATTATCTATATCAGATGTGATCAGGTGGAGAGAAACTGAAAACAAACTGAAATTTAAACTTCAAATCGTTCGAAATCGATTTTGAAATTTTACACACACACATGACGAAAAAGCAGAAAATAATGATTCGATTAAAAATAGTATAACACAAATTTTACCCACCATCCGAAACGAATATTTGGATTTTGCATTCGGCTATATTGTCATTGTCATTACCTCCATCCCTCCGTTCATACAAACGCGGGAGGGTTTCGATTTTCCGCTAAATTTAGCCAAACAGTGCGTGTCACTACATTAGGCATTAACTCCACAGTGGCCATTTGTTTGTTTCCTGATTATGCTTCGACAGTGTAACGGAGTTCGATGAGAATTGCAGTTGCCGAAGCGATATCTGCGGAGAAACAGAGCCATTATCTGATTTTGATTGATATATTATGTTGAAGTAGTTGATTTGGCGTAACTGGCACCTTCGCCATTTTGCACACAATTAGCCATTTACATCCCATTGATTTATTATAGTAATTACTTCGGAAATTTGAGGTTTCTAGTTTGATACGGAGAAGGGAAGAACTGGGATCAATGCTGTTTTTATGTTCTGGCCTACTCCCTCTGCAGAAGCAATAAAAGTCTCCACAATAGGTATACCTAGCAAAAATATTGTACCTATATCCTGTTTTTTCGGGACAGTAATTCTTAATGAGGATTGAAGCGCGTCGGTCCATTCGGGACGTTCAGGTCGGAGGGATCACCCAGACACCCTTGGGGCTGTTCTCGGTCCGTGGAGTTACTGCTGATTGAAACCCTAATCACCTTATTATGGCTGCAAACGGCGTCGTCCTAATTACAGTTTGCTGTCTAGATTAGATCGTGGTACATACGACGATTTCTGCTACGACGGTTGTGAATCAGATCCGTATTTCGATAGTGTTTACATGATATCAATTGGGGCTGGTGGACGATGTGGTCAGATGGTGAATAAGTATTACTCAACAGGACTCCGAAGAAATTAGTATAGGTTACAATTTTTAAGTTGTCAATTATGCGCAAACACTTTGCGCATGGCAAATGTAATATGAAATATATTCTGAATTCGATAAGAGGCAGTGGCGTTACATTTTTGCAAAGTTTTCAAACTAGGCTAGACTGCTCCAATCAAATGAACCATAGAAAATTACATAAAATAGTTATTTTCCTAACAAGTGCGGAAAGCTATACTTTCCCGCACGCCAGTGCCGGTAACCGGAAAGTAGCGAAGCGGAGTTTGGGCAAGCTGTCAAGCATATTATTTTTTCATGCACTGGGACAATTATTACGAAGAAAAATTGTACTGGACAATATGATGTCACATCGAAAATATATATTTTTACGACTGTGCATTTTCACCCACTTTCTCGCACGAATTTTACTTTGAAAGTTTCACTTTCTTGCACCAGTGTGAGGAAAATCGGTTTCCCGCTCGAGTGCGGGAAAGTGACACTCAAAACTAAAATACTTGCGGGAAAATGAAAAAACGGTCGTAGAATTCCTACCTCACTTTGTTTCATAATTCCATGGGTATTCTCTTTGAAAATTTCATATTTTTCATTATTTTACCACTAATTTTTGAGACATTTTCGAAATCATGGTGCGACGAACCGATGAAAATTAAGGAGGAACCGACAAAATATTGGGAATCTGTCAAGGAAAATGAGCTTGTATCAACTATACCTTGCAGATAACCGAACAATAATTATTTCACCCAAAAATTTATTATGAGAAAATTTTTCTGAAAAGAACTTTTTCGATAAAGGAAAAAAATACTTTTTTTGATAATTGAAGGATGTTGATTCTGAAAATGTTATTGTTCCTCACTAGCCATTATTTTTCTGGTCACCACTACACTCTGATTTTTATAGTTTCAGAGATTCTCATCTTTAGATGTCTAAATTTGATGTTTCTTGTCATGGAAAATTTTCTGAAAAATATATTTTTCAATATAGGAATAAAATTCATGAAATCTGAATAATTCAAGAGTGTGGATTTTGAATACGTCATTGATCTTCTCGAAAAAGAATTATCTGTTCGCTATTGCACTTTGAATTTGAAAGTTTTAGAAATCCCCACTTTTACATGTCTAAATTTTAATTTTCTCTATATGGAAATAAATTGACGGTGGCGATTGTGGTTTTCTTTATATGTCTACATCCTTCCGCTATCCAAAGAAAATATAGCAAAGTTTCTACCAAATTGTATGATCTTTTTTGGCGCAACCTTTTTTTTCGGGATTCTCGACGTATGCTGCAAAGAAACGATAAACTTTATGGGGAAACTGAATGCATATTTGACATCAGCGTGATTAAATAAGCACATATGAAAAATTTCTAAAAGATAACCCAAAAAAAAGTTTTCCACTAAAAAATTTATTGATCAAGTTAGGAAATTTTGCTGAAAAAATATATTCTTCAATATAGGAACGAAATACATGAAATCTGAATAATTCAAGAGTGTGGATTTCAAATACTTCATTGATTTTCTCGAAAAATAATTTTCTGATCGCTCTTGCACTTTGAATTTGAAAGTTTTGGAAATCCCCACTTTTACATGTCTAAATTTTAAATTTCCCTATATGGAAATAAATTGACGCTGGCGATTGTGGTTCTCTTCATATGTCTACATTCTTTGGCTATCAAAAGAAAATATAGCAGAGTTTCTACCAAATTGTATGATCTTTTTTTGGCGCAACCTTTTTTTTCGGGATTCTCGACGTATGCTGAAAAGAAACGATAAACTTTATGGGAAAACTGAATGCATATTTGAAATCAGCTTGGTCAAATAAGCACATATGAGAAATTTCTAGAATATAACCCAAAAAAAAGTTTTCCACTCAAAAATTTATTGATCAAGTTGGGAAATTTTGCTGAAAAAATATATTCTTTAATATCGGAATGAAATACATGAAATCTGAATAATTCAAGAGTGTGGATTTCAAATACTTCATTGATTTTCTCGAAAAATAAATTTTCTGATCGCTTTTGCACTTTGGATTTGTGAGTTTTGGAAGTCCCCACTTTTACATGTCTAAATTTTAAATTTCTCTACATGGAAATGAATTGACGCTGGCGATTGTTGTTTTTCTCATATGTCTACATCCTTTCGCTATCCAAAGGAAATATAGCAGAGTTTCTACCAAATTGTATGATCTTTTTTGGCGCAACCTTTTTTTTTCGGGATTTTCGACGTATGCTGCAAAGAAACGATAAAGTTTATGGAGAAACTGAATGCATATTTGAAATCAACGTGGTCGAATGAGCTCATATAAGAAATTTCAAGAAGACAACCCAACAAAAATTTTTCCACTCAAAAATTTATTGATCAAGTTAGGAAATTTTGCTGAAAAAATATATTTTTTAATATAGGAACGAAATACATGAAATCTGCATAATTCAAGAATGTAGATTTCATAAACTTCATTGATTATCTCGAAAAATAATTTTCTGATCGCTATTGCACTTTGAATTTGTAAGTTTTGGAAGTCCCCACTTTTACATGTCCAAATTTTAAATTTCTCTATATGGAAATAAATTGACAATGGCGATTGTTGTTTTTCTCATATGTCTACATCCTTTCGCTATCCAAAGGAAATATAGCAAAGTTTCTACCAAATTGTATGATCTTTTTTGGCGCAACCTTTTTTTTCGGAATTCTCGACATATGCTGCAAAGAAACGATAAACTTTATGGAAAAACTGAATGCATATTTATAATCAACGTGGTCGAATAAGCTCATATGAAAAATTTCAAGAAGATAACCCAACAAAAATTTTTCCACTCAAAAATTTATTGATCAAGTTAGGAAAATTTGCTGATAAAATATATTCTTCAATATAGAAACGAAATACATGAAATCTGAATAATTCAAGAATGTGGATTTCAAATACTTCATTGATTTTCTCGAAAAATAATTTTCTGATCGCCATTGCACTTTGAATTTGTAAGTTTTGGAAGTCCCCACTTTTACATATCCAAATTTTAAATTTCTCCATATGGAAATAAATTGACGCTGGCGATTGTTGTTTTTCTTCTACATCCTTTCGCTATCCAAAGGAAATATAGCAAAGTTTCTACCAAATTGTATGATCTTTTTTGGCGCAACTTTTTTTTTCGGAATTCTCGACATATGCTGCAAAGAAACGATAAACTTTATGGAAAAACTGAATGCATATTTGTAATCAACGTGGTCGAATAAGCTCATATGAGAAATTTCAAGAAGATAACCCAACAAAAATTTTTCCACTCAAAAATTTATTGATCAAGTTAGGAAAATTTGCTGATAAAATATATTCTTCAATATCGGAACGAAATACATGAAATCTGAATAATTCAAGAATGTGGATTTCAAAAACTTCACATGATTTTCTCGAAAAATAATTTTCTGATCGCTATTGCACTTTGAATTTGAAAGTTTTAGAAATCCCCACTTTTACATGTCTAAATTTCAAATTTCTCTATATGGAAATGAATTGACGCTGGCGATTGTTGTTTTTCTCATATGTCTACATCCTTTCGCTATTCAAAGGAAATATAGCAGAGTTTCTACCAAATTGTACGATCTTTTTTGGCGCAACCTTTTTTTTCGGAATTCTCGACATATGCTGCAAAGAAACGATAAACTTTATGGAAAAACTGAATGCATATTTGAAATCAGCGTGGTCAAATAAGCTTATATGTGAAATTTCTAGAAGATAACCCAACAAAAATTTTTCCACTCAAAATTTATTGATCAAGTTAGGAAAATTTGCTGATAAAATATATTCTTTAATATCGGAACGAAATACATGAAATCTGAATAATTCAAGAGTGAGGATTTCAAATACTTCATTGATTTTCTCGAAAAATAATTTTCTGATCGCTATTGCACATTGAATTTGTAAGTTTTGGAAGTCTCCACTTTTACATGTCCAAATTTTAAATTTCTCTATATGGAAATAAATTGACGATGGCGATTGTTGTTTTTCTCATATGTTTACATCCTTTCGCTATCCAAAGGAAATATAGCAAAGTTTCTACCAAATTGTATGATCTTTTTTGGCGCAACCTTTTTTTTCGGAATTCTCGACATATGCTGCAAAAAAACGATAAACTTTATGGGAAAACTGAATGCATATTTGTAATCAACGTGGTCGAATAAGCTCATATGAGCAATTTCAAGAAGATAACCCAACAAAAATTTTTCCACTCAAAAATTTATTGATCAAGTTAGGAAATTTTGCTGAAAAAATATATTCTTTAATATAGGAACGAAATACATGGAATCTGCATAATTCAAGAGTGTATATTTCAAAAACTTCATTTATTTTCTCGAAAAATAATTTTCTGATCGCTATTGCACTTTGAATTTGTAAGTTTTGGAAGTCCCCACTTTTACATGTCTAAATTTCAAATTTCTCTATATGGAAATAAATTGACGCTGACGATTGTGTTTTTTTTCATATGTCTACATCCTTTCGCTATCGAAAGGAAATATCGCAGAGTTTCTTCCAAATTGTATGATTTTTTTTGGACGCAACCTATTTTTTCGGAAATCTCGACGTATGCTGCAAAGAAACGATAAACTTTATGGGAAATGTGATTACATATTTGAAATCAGCGTGGTCAAATTAGTTCATATCAGAAATTGATAGAACAAAGTTTTTTCATCCGAAAATTTATTGACCATATATTCTTCAATATAGGAACGAAATACACGTAATCTATATAATTCGAGTGTGTAGATTCTGAATACATCATTGAACATAATTTTTCTGATCGCTAATGCACTTTGGATTTGTAAGTTTCAGAGATCCCAATTTTTGTAAATGCAAATTTGAGATCCAATTAAAATATTAATTCAATATAGGTATGAATATATCGAATACCGCAATTCTTCACGATGATCTTTTATTGTCACAAAATATATTCTTCATCCTCGCTCTTTGCATCATTATCTGGTCTTATTTGTTCCAGTTGGAAATAAACCATAAAAGCTATTTCCATGAAATTTGATACAAAATTGAGTTACTATTCAGAATCTAGAATCCGGTCCATTAACTCTCAGAGTCAAAAGTCGATAGATCCAAATTAAGAAAATTCATAACTGAAAAACTATTCAACATAGAATCATTACGTAAGTTACTTTAGTTTAGGATGATTTCAGAAGGTGTGAATGAGCTAGAGATTAACCAACTAAAATGTTCATAATTCCGGACGTCATCCCAATCGACCAGACGTCCCATTCGATCCTCGCGGAATAAGGTCGCGGTACCCTCGGCGACTGCACAAAACGCCACGCTCTGCGACACCGGATGATGAAAGCCTTCCGTGCCAGAACGAATTCCATCAATCCCCGGGGTTGAACTGCATTAAAAAGTCATGATTGCGGACCGTTCGCGTGCTCCGAACGCGCCCATTATAAACCATAAATAAAAAGGGACCGGCCCGAGTAATGATCTGCAGGTGGCACATGCGGTCATCTTACCGGAGGTATTCTCAGGATTTCGTTCCCGATTTCCTATGTTTCAACCCCTCATCTCCCTCTTCAGAATCTACCGCGGTAACGAACCGAAAAAGTCGAAAGCGACCGAGCACCTTATTGTTTTTTCCTCCCGACCTACTTCACGAGAAAAACTAGTCTCCGTCGATTCTCTCCCCCTCATTAAGGCTGGAAAACAACCCCTTCCGAGGCGAAACAAGCTGGGCGTGAAGAATATTTACCATCAGAAAGTTGGCGGTCGAACGACGAAGCGGAGCGGTGTAGCATCGGAAAATATGAATTATTCGGGAAGTTTAAAACCGACGACCAGAATTTTCCCAGTTTGCAATTTATCGCGCAGTTATTTCACGTGAACCTCCGGAGTAATTTGGGGCGCCAGGTTGGCGCGGGCGTTGAAAAAGCGGGCGGAGGAAAGGTGAAATTAAGCTTCGGAATTTCAAAGGATTGTATCGGGCTCCAGGGAGTTGATAAGATGTGGTTACCGAAGTTATGAATTCGTGCGATGATCTTTTGATCACACTCTGGGGTACTCTCCCATTTTCAATGATGATAATAAATAAATACATGAAACACAAAAAGTCAAGAATCGCCCACCCTTCAGATTTTAGTCTGCATTAGAGGTTTGTGGAAAACATTTCAGAGGAAAGAATTTCTTCTACGGATTAATATATTAAGGGGAGTAAGGAGGTAAACATAACGAAAGTCCAGAAATCTGGGCCTGGAGACTTGAAATTTTCAGTGTAGGTTCAGTTCCCGAATGCCTCGGTTAAGTTCATTAATGGGCCAAATTCCACCAGGGGTTCCGTAAATATGGCCGTTCAAAGTTTTGTTTCCTGATAACTCGAAAACTACAGATTTGATCGAGATGAAATTTTGCACTCAAATGGAGAATGAGGTTTTCAAGCTACATGTGAAATTTTCTCCAGATCGCATGACCAGAACCATAAAAACCATAGAAAATTGTAACTTTTGAACGGAAACGCCTAGGGACTTGAAATTTCCCGGATAGGTGTGAATCTCGAATGTCGTGATCACGTTCATCTATAAGCAATATTATACTAGGGGTTCCGTAAATATGGTCGTTTGAAATTTAGTTTTCTCGATAATTTCAAAACTACAGATTCGATCGTGACGAAATTTCGTATACTAATGGAGAATGATATATTAAATCAATATTTTGTCCAGATCGCATGACCAGAACCATAAAAACCATAGAAAATCGTAAAGCGAATGTCGCGTTCACGTTTATCAATGAGCAGAATTACACTAGGGGTTTCGTAAATACGGTCATTTGAAATTCTGTTTTCTTGATAATTTCGAAGCTACGGATTCGATCGAGATGAAATTTTGTATTTTGAACGAGAATGATATATTAAATCAATTTATTGGAATGAAATTTTGCACCTAGCTGAGGAATAATGTATTCAAACTATAGTCCATTTAAGAATTATTGACATCGAAGCAGGCCATGAACGTCCAGTCGAGGCTTTATTTCTGGTTACAAAAAAGTTGCTGTTTTCATCATAGAAATAAAACGTCAAACATAAATACATATAACCTAGAAAAGTGTTTAGTATACGAATTATCGAATAATTATTTATTAAGCCGGAATATTCCGACTGCAGTTTAAAAATGGGAATTCAGGTTCAACGTTATATATATTGAGAAATTGAACCCCCAAATAGAAAACTTGAACAGGAAAGTCACCACCATAATCTACACCCTCAGTGGTATGAAATACCATATCCAACAAGATACATTGAAGCTCCCATACACAGCCAATTTTCAGTCAACCCTTTCATATGGCATTGTTAACTGGGGAAACAGTACATCACGAAACAAAATATTTGAAACACAAAAGCAAGCAATCCGAGCTTTGTATAGAATGAAATATAGAGATACCTACTGGTAGAGGTGTTCTCAAAATGAACAAAAGGTCAACAGCAATATATGTGCTAAAGTATGTTATATTCCTACAAAGCCACAGTAAACTATTTGAACAGTTTCTGAACAACAACCCAACTAGGAAAATTGATCCTTATATAAACCCAAGGCATCAATTGACACTAGCACAGAATAATGCAAAATACATGTGCATGAAGATCTACAATGCGTTACCCAAACAGTTTCATTCGATGAGAAATGTTAATATATTGAAAAAAGACTTAGTTAAATTTTTGCTGAATATTGAACCATACGGCTTGCTAGAATATTTGAAATCTATTTCAATTACATCCACTCTGTAATCAGTAACCATTGAAATTATTTGACTTATTCCCCATTATTGTAATACAATAATTGTAGGAATTAAACATATATTATTATTATTATTAAAATAAAAGAGAAACAAAAAGAATCTATGTAGTACATAAAGAATTTTGACATGAAATTTGTACCGTAACTAACAATATATGAACCAATTTGTGAATTATTTATTGCTGCGTGTTGAATACTTTGAGAAAGTCAATTTTCATTTTCATTCATTAAAACTGTCCATGATTTATTGAAAATATTATAATTGATGAGCAATTTTACAATTATTCAGTGTACCTTTGAATTGTGAACAACATAGCATGTGTTCAATTTCAGTACGAGCAGAGGAAATGTGTATAGGGTACCATACAGTATAAGTATAATAAATAAACTTAAAATATCTACGAATGATACAAGAGCAAAAATGAAAATCTCATTGAAAACTTTGTTTCCACGTATGTGTGTAGTGATTTGGATGTGTTTATTGAATAAGCTGACATAATCCTATTGATGGGCATCCTTTTGCAGAGAAGGTTTCAATTTTTCAATAACCCATTTATGGAATAATTCACCATTCATAGTAATCCTTATCATTAATACCACTGTCAAGAATCAGATCACATCCAGGTAAAAATCCATCCATTGTTCCAGCTCGGCATACCTTTTGGATTATTTTCTAGTGTCCACTGACGAATTTGAATACCGTTTTCGAATACCCAAGTTTCATTATAGATACATGAATTTTACGTTTTGTTCCATGTATTCTCGGTATTTATCACAATATCGTACTATTCTTATTATATTTTTCTGTTTATCAATAAGAATTTTCCTGCGATCAACTTTTTTGTATTGTATCCAATTTTTTTTATGATATAGTATAATGTTGACTTTGATCGATTGAAATCTAGGTGCTCTTTGGCCAGTTCGAAAAGAATCGTTTTTAATTCTAGCAAAAACAAAGTAATTCAATGTCTCTTTGAAGGAATAATCGTATCGCACAGGTTTTCTTCCACTGCTAATTCCAGGCTGTAATAACATGCTAATATTCTACGGACAGTGCTCGGTGAAATCTGAAAATTTAAGGGACATTGATCAATCAGAATACACTTTGAGTAGGTGAATTACAGTTTACCTGAAACACTAGCGAAACTCGATTAATGCAAGTAACACCGACAAACTGCCTGGCGTTCTCTTGTTAGGCGGGATGTATCCTGGTGAATTCCAGCCATTTTAATAGCATAAGACAAAAAATACTCAAATTCAGAGCTAGTTTTTATAATCATTCGCCAACATCTTCGATAAAATCGTCAAAGCAAGATCTCTATGGGTAATGTTAGTGTTATTCCTATACCAACCTGAATTCAGCAACTCAAAATATTACTGAATAGTCTATTACCAACTTAAATTCGATTTTTCATAGCCTACCAAGATGTAAATAATTCTTAAATGGAGTATACGTGCGAAATTTGGTCCAGATCGCATAACCAAGACCATAGATACCGTAGATAATTCGAATTATCGAAAAAAAATTGATCAGCTGAAGCACTGACATGAAGTTTCAGAATTTTTTTGACAGCTGTCTAAAATTCCTTCTATTGATTTCTAAAACTGGAAAATGCGAATCTACTTACAAGGTGGATGTACGAGCGCTCAAAAGCTCTTGACTTCACGGCAGTATCATAAACGGATCAAAATTTATTGACCTTTGTAGATTTAGTGTTGATCCTTGAAGAAAACTCCCTAGTTGCTCTATGTATTGCATTTGTCAAAAAATGTTGTTTTTTCATGAACTGCCTTCTTTCTAGAGGTAAATCCACCATTATGCAGCCATTAGCGAATGAGATGACTCATAAAATGGAATATGAGGTTTCTTCAAAAATTAACAGTTAATCCGAAAAATTCATTGACTTTGAACTAGTTGAAGGTACAAAATTGAATTAGAGCTCATTATAAAGAAAACTCTTTTCTTGATGAGTATATGGGAAAGGTGGAAGAATATGAGGTGCTAAAAGGAAGGGTTTGTCAAAAAACTTGAGGAGAAAATGCACTTGTCGTTAATTAGTGACTTTCAGATGCAGATATCTTGAAATGTTCGAGTTACAAAAAAATAATGAATATAAGCTTGTAGAATTAAAAAACTTTCATTTTTGTATTATAATTTTTACTATATGACCTACCGTTTGAGAGATATGGCCGAAAAACTGAAAAGTGGTAAATCCTGAAATGCTCCCACTTGATAGAATTTGCAATCTTTCCTATGTGCATAGAACGAATTCAAGAAAAATAATAAAGAATTAAAAAAAAAGATAAAGGAAGCCTTCTCTCGATTTGAAGAATTCCTTGGACCGATGAATATTTCTGGGTTCTGGTTGTAAGGCACAGAATTTCCTCTTTGTACTCCTCAACCGTCTTCGGAACACAATGATTACCCCTCATAATTACCCACGTTAAGCACCCTTCAAAACCCTCTAGGATTCCCCATCATTTTTTTGAAAATAACATCTTATACTCGCCGTCTTTCTAATTCGTCTTTCCATAACTTCATCCAGCTCAATACCTCCCACTGAAATACCATCAAACGTCCAATATTTCATCTCCATACCGAAATAACCAATTAAACCCCGACTCATTTCGAGCAATTTTTCACCGCAGAAACCCTAATGGAAGGCGCTATACAAATAGCCCCATTAGTGCATTTCCACCCCGGAAAATCTTCGAAGGACGCCGAACCGGAGTGGTCAATATGAGAAGACATAACTCACGGAAGTTGTCGTTTTATTCCTGCCGCCGGTTTTACGGCTAGCGAAGAAGGTTCTTTACGGTCTCTCCGGCTAACGTTACTATTATGACGAGCCATAAAGTTGATCGAAGGATCGGATTGGAGTTTTGTTCGGGGTTTCGACTTGGGCGATGGTTTTCTGGCACGCATTTCGGCTTGTTTCTACGGGTTGGGGGATTGTAGAGTTTCACAATGAGTCATGGAAGAGCTGTTCTCTTTTTCCGAATAATGAAAGATATTCTTATCTGTTTGTCCAGGAGAACAAAAAATACTACGAAAAAAATATTGCCCAATGGAGAATATATGAGTTCTAAAAACTACAAGAAAATATACCAATCCCAAGAAACAAGGTATATCAAATGATGAAAACGCATATGAAAAAAATTACGAAAAGCACTGCCGTGAGTCAGGAGCTTTTGAGCGCTCGTACATCCACCTTGTAGGTAAATTCGCATTTTCCAGTTTTAGAAATCAATTGAAAGAATTTTCGACAGCTGTCTCAAACTTAGACGAAACTCCAGACTTTGTCAGTGCTTCAACTAACCAATTTTCTTTCGATAATTCGCTAGAATTTTCTACGGTATCTATGGTCTTGGTGATGCGATCTGGACAAAATTTCGCACGTAGTTTGAATACATTATTCTTCATCCACTTGTGAAATTTCATTCCAATCAAATCAGTAGTTTCGAAATTATCAGGAAAAAATATTTTGAACGGCCATATTTACGGAACCCCTAGTCCAATTTTGCTCATTGATGAACGTGACCGTGAAATTCGAGATCAAAACCAACTCTGAAAATTTCAAGTCCCTAGGCCTTTCCCTTCGGAAGTTATAATTTTCTATGTTTTAAATGGTTCTGGTCATGCGATCTGGACATAATATTGCTTTAATATATCATTCTCGTTTAAAATACAAAATTTCATCTCGATCGAATCCGTAGTTTCGAAATTATCGAGAAAACGAAATTTCAAACGACCGTATTTACGGAACCCTTAGTATAATTCTGCTCATTGATAAACGTGAACGCCACATTTCAGATCTACACCTATCCTGAAAATTTCAAGTCCCTAGGCCTTTCCGTTCGAAAGTTATGATTTTCTATGGTTTCTATGGTTCTGGTCATGCGATCTAGAGAAATGTAGCTTGAATATATCATTTTCCATAAGTATACAAAACTTCGTCACGATCGAATCTGTAGTTTGGAAATTATTAAGAAAACTAAATTTCAAACGACCATATTAACGAAACCCCTAGTATAATTTTGCTCATAGATGAAAGTGATCACGACAATCGAGATCCACACCTATCCTGAAAATTTCAAGTCCCTAGGCGTTTCCGTTCAGAAGTTACAATTTTCTATGGTTTCTATGGTTCTGGTGATGCGAGCTGAACAAAATTTCACATGTAGCTTGAACATCTCATTCTCCATTTGAGTGCAAAGTTTCATCTCGATCGAATCTGTAGTTTCGAAGTGATCAGGAAAACAAAATTTCGAGCGGCCATATTTACGGAACCCCTCGGCGAATTTTGCCCAATAAGGAACTTAACCGCGGCATTCGAAATTCGAACCTACACTGAAAATTTCAAGTCTCTAGGTTGATCCGTTCGAGAGTTATCGTGCTTACGGACGGCCGGACGGACAGACTCGAATTTTCCGACGGATTCGTCATCAGTGAGTCGAACATAGTCGATTGAGACCATTTTCGGCTCAAAATTCGAAAAATACAGACATTGTGACGAAATGATATAGCCCTCGTGTAAGTAGTACGAGCGCTCAAAAATTAAAGAATACATAATCATCAACAAAATGAAATAATTGATGAAACATTAATATCATCGTTCAATAATAATAAAGCATCGCCCCTATGGACTTTCTACTCGATGCTTAGAAGCACAATGAACATAAATAATGCATTGTTATAGGTAACTATTGAACTAGACATTTTCACGTCCTCCTTGTAAAAACATGTGTATCAGGATAACAGGGTGATAGGACTTTTTGGTGATTGAAAACACTTTCTCTAACTTAGCCGATGTTTCATGGATATATTTCCACTTCCTCAGGGCAATGTTATACTTAGTGTCCTCCACTAGATGTTAGAATTTCATGGGAACCTCGTATCATCAATGGGTGTTGTCAATATAATATAATTAACTATTAAGATTTGTAAATAGAGTTCTTTCTCTGTAATTGCATCTTAGTATTTATTGTTATAGTCGTAGATAAAGTACGGTAATGGTCATAACTCACTTGATGAATTACAGCACTCGCCTTCGGCTCGTGCTGCAAATTTCATCTGTGTGAGTTATGACCCACATTACCGCTCATTAAATAATATAATATTATAACATCACATAATAGTATATTATTTAACGAGCGGTAATGTAGGTCATAACCCACGCAGATGAAGTTTGCAGCACGAGCCGGAGGCGAGTTCTGTAATTCATCAAGTGAGTTATGACCATTACCGCAAGTTGAATACTATACTTTATCTACGATTGTAACAATAAATACTAAGATACAAGTACAGAGAAAGAACTTTATTTGAAAATCTTAATAGTTACATATAACTATGCCTTATTTATGTCGATTGTGCTTCTTTGCATGGAGTAGAAAGTCTATAGGGGCGATGCTCCATATTTAGTGCTAAGTTCACTAAAATATGCCAAAAGAACATTCTCTGTAAACAATGACTCGATATTCTTACTACTACGCCAATCTTGAAAATTGTTGTATACACCTTCATATTTGTTTTGGTATTTTTCGGGCAATAAATTCTGTATGGTAACATTAGCTGATTGTCTTATTTCTGAAGATGTACATAATAATTCATCTTCACCATCTGAATCAATCTTTTTCAGCGAAATATCCACAATAATAATAAGGTATCAACTCAATTTGATTAAACGTCAAAATTATTCAAGTGACCTCCCCTCAATACTAATAATGGACTGTTCCCTTATGGCCAATCAAACAGGGGAGTTATAGGAATGAGTGAATGGAAGAACACTCACGATGTTTGTTTATATATACCATTACTCGATCGAAAGTAGTTGAGCAATGACTATATTATTCAATCGGAGTAGATAAAAATTACGAAAAGCACTGCCGTGAAGGCGGGAGCTTTTGAGCGCTCGTACATGCACCTTGTAGGTAGATTCGCATTTTCCAGTTTCAGAAATCAATTGAAGAAATTTTCGCCAGCTGTCAAAAAAATTCTGAAACTTAGGCGAAACTCCAGACTTGTCAGTGCTTCAGCTGATCAATTTTTTTTCGATAATTCGCTAGAATTTTCTACGGTATCTATGGTCTTGGTGGTGCGATCTGAACAAAATTTTGCACGTAGTTTGAATACATTATTACTCAGCTAGGTGCTAAATTTCATCTCAATCCGCTCAGTATTTTCGGAACTATCAGCAAAAAAAAATTTTGAACGGCCATATTTACGGAACCCCTAGTCTAATTTTGCTCATAGATGAACGTGATCGCGATATTTGCGATCCAAACCCACCCTGAGAATTTCAAGTCCCTAGGCCTTTCCGTTCAAAAGTTACAATTTTCTATGGTTTCTACGGTTCTGGTCATGCGATCTGGACAAAATATCGTTTTAATATATCATTCCCGATTGAAATACAAAATTTCATCTCGATCGAATCCGCAGTTTCGAAACTATCCAGAAACCAAAATTTCAAACGACCGTATTTACGGAACCCCTGGTATAATTCTGTTCATTGATAAACGTGAACGCGACATTTCAGATCCACACCTATCCTGAAAATTTCAAGTCCCTAGGCCTTTCCGTTCGAAAGTTATGAGTTTCTATGGTTTCTATGGTTCTGGTCATGTGATCTGGAGAAATGTAGCTTGAATATATCATTCTCCATTAGTATACAAAATTTCGTCACGATCGAATCTGTAGTTTTGAAATTATCAAGAAAACTAAATTTCAAACGACCATATTTACGGAACCTCTAGTATAATTTTGCTCATAGATGAAAGTTATCACGACAATCGAGATCCACACCTATCCTGAAAATTTCAAGTTCCTAGGCGTTTCCGTTCAAAAGTTACAATTTTCTATGGTTTCTATGGTTCTGGTCATGCGATCTGGACAAAATTTCACATGTAGCTTGAACACCTCATTTTCCATTTGAGTGCAAAATTTCATCTCAATCAAATCTGTAGTTTTCAAGTAATCAGGAGAACAAAACTTTGAACGGCCATATTTACGGAACCCCTGGGCGAATTTGGCCCATTAACGAACTCAACCGAGGCATTTGGGATCTGAACCTACACTGAAAATTTCAAGTCTCTAGGTTGATCCGTTCGAGAGTTATCGTGCTTACGGCCGGACGGCCGGACGGACAAACTCGAATTTTCCGACGGATTCGTCATCAGTGAGTCGAACATAGTCGATTGAGACCATTTTCGGCTCAAAATTCGAAAAATACAGACATCGTGACGAAATGATATAGCCCTCGTGTAAGTTGTACGAGCGCTCAAAAATATGTTATGAGTGAAATAACAATCATTCTATTCCAGGCCATGATCTAAACTTCCCATTTATAACCGCCCCTCAAAGAAGCCAACAACCAAAAATCCCTCCTCGAGCTTTCAGATAATCACAACCCTGAGAACAGGCGTATGAAGTTAATACCCAGATGAATTCCTGATACGAAACGAAAGCGTGAAACGAAGAGCTCAAATTCGTGGCGCACTCCAAGAATGATTGCGTACTTGATAAAAGGCTTTTTGTCGGCGTCCTCGAGGACGCTAGCGTCCGTTGTAAGCCATATCGCATTTGTGTAATGAAGGCCGCCGAAAGAAGCTCCGTCGTGGAAGCGTCCTTTGTTTTTATATTGCCTCATAAAAGCTGATCTTCCCCCTGCAAAACGGCGAACTAATGAAGATAGTCCCGTCGCGAAAAGCCAGCCAACTTGGGCAGTTCGAAAACGCGAGAAGGATAATATCCTCCCTTTGATCGGCGCTGTTTTTGGGGTGAAAATACCGCGGGAAATGCGGCGAGGAGCCCGAATTAGTTTTCTTTTACACTGCGAATTGAACATTTCGTATTCATGAAGATGAAAAAGTTTGATATAGTTTTGTACTGGGTGTTCCTAAATTTCACACTTTCTGTTGTTGTTTACTTTCTTTTCGAAAACAATTATCTGATTTCAAATGAAAACGTCAGCTCAGTTCGGACATAATTTGAAGTTAAATCAAAATAGATTCTTCTTTTTTTCTTCCTCTTCATGTCTCATTCTAATGTCTCAATTTCCTCAAGGCCAAATTAAAGTCTTTTTTTTTGGTCTTATTTTCAAAGCTCAAATAGCATCATTCATTGTTATTTTTTTTTCAGTGGTGGACTGCCAGGTGACTGGATGGGGTCCATGGTCAGCTTGCGACGTGGATTGCGGTGCTGGTACCATGTCCAGGAAGAGATCCGTTAAAGTTCAACCTGAAAATGGAGGGAAGCATTGCCCTAGCTTGGAACAGAGGAGGGGATGTCAGGTGTCAACATGCCATCATCATCCAGACCCAGCGATCAAAGGTGGGTGATATTTCGGGAGCATTCTTTTCTGACCAAACTGTCAATTTCCACAGAGAATCGATATTACCTCGTAAAAAGCTGAAAATGTGAAAAAATACGTATTGTGAAGTTGGGAAATATATATAAGTCGTTACTCACCTTTGATTCTTATTTTTCTGATGATATTTTGGCAGAATTAATTTCTGACCAAACTGTCAATTTCCAGAGTATATCGATATCAACCCGTAAAAAGCTGAAAATTTGAAAAATACGTATCGTGGGTGGGAAATCGTGAAAAGTCAATATTTTCATTTGATTATTACTATAATTCCTTCATTTTCGACGATGTTCGGCAGCATTATTTTCTGAAATATCTGACAATTTCCACAATATTCTCGATATCACCTCGTAAAAAGCTGAAAATGTGAAAAATAGGTATTGTGAGGTTGGGAAATTGATGAAAGTCGTTACTTACCTTTAGTCTTTACTTTGATTCTTATTTTTCTGATGATATTTTGGGATATTTCATTTCCAAACTGTCAATTTCCACAGTATATCGATATTCACTCGTAAAAAGCTGAAAATGTGAAAATACGTATGGTGAGGTTGGAAAATTTATAGAAGTTGTTAGTCACCTTCGATTTTTAGTTCGTTTTTTATTTTTCCAATGATATTTCGGGAGAATTTATTGCTTACCAAACTGTCAATTTCTTCTGTATATCGATATCAACTCGTAAAAAGCTGAAAATTTGAAAAATACGTATCGTGGGTGGGAAATCATGAAAAGTCGTTACTTTCCTTCTATTATTACTATAATTCTTTCATTTTCGACGATGTTCGGGAGCATTCTTTTCTGAAATATCTGTCAATTTTCACAATATTCTCGATATCACCTCGTAAAAAGCGGAAAATGTGAAAAATACGTATGGTGAGGTTGGAAAATTGATAAAAGTCGTTACTTATCTTTGGTTTTTACTTTGATTCTTATTTTTCTGATGATATTTTGGGATAATTCATTTATGACCAAACTGTTAATTTCTACAGTTCATCGATATTAACTCGTAAAAAGCTGAAATTTGAGGAATACGTATCGTGGGTGGGAAATCGTGAAAAGTCGTTACTTACCTTTGATTATTACTATAATTCCTTCATTTTCGACGATTTTCGGGAGCATTCTTTTCTGAAATATCTGTCAATTTTCACAATATTCTCGATAGCACCTCGTTAAAAGCTGGAATTGTGGAAAAAACGTATTGTGAGGTTGGGAAATTCATAAAAGTCGTTACCCACTTTTGGTTTTTTTTTATTCTTATTTTTCTGATGATATTTTGGGATATTTCATTTCTGACCAAACTGTCAATTTCCACAGTATATCGATATTAACTAGTAAAGAACTGAAAATGTAGAAAATACGTAAGGTGAGGTTGGGAAATTTATAAAAGTTGTTACTCACCTCTGATTTTTAGTTCAATTTTTATTTTTCTGATGATATTTTGGGATAATTCATTTATGACTGAACTGTTAATTTCTACAGTTTATCGATATTAACTCGTAAAAAGCTGAAAATTTGAGGAATACGTATCGTGGGTGGGAAATCGTGAAAAGTCGTTACTTTCCTTCGATTATTTCTATAATTCCTTCATTTTCGACGATGTTTGGGAGCATTCTTTTCTGAATATCTGTCAATTTCCACAATATTCTCGATATCACCTCGTGAAAAGCTGAAAACTTGAAAAATACGTATCGTGGGTGGGAAATCATGAAAAGTCGTTACTTAACTTTGATTATTACTATAATTCCTTCATTTTCGACGATGTTCGGGAGCATTCTTTTCTGAAATATCTGTCAATTTTCACAATATTCTCGATATCACCTCGTAAAAAGCTGGAATTGTGGAAAATACGTATTGTGAGGTTGGGAAATTCATAAAAGTCGTTACCCACCTTTGGTTTTTTTTTTATTCTTATTTTTCTGATGATATTTTGGGATATTTCATTTCTGACCAAACTGTCAATTTCCACAGTATATCGATATTAACTAGTAAAAAGCTGAAAATGTAGAAAATACGTAAGTTGAGGTTGGGAAATTTATAAAAGTTGTTACTCACCTCTGATTTTCAGTTCGATTTTTATTTTTCTGATGATATTTTGGGATAATTCATTTATGACCAAACTGTTAATTTCTACAGTTCATCGATATTAATCGTAAAAAGCTGAAAATTTGAGGAATACGTATCGTGGGTGGGAAATCGTGAAAAGTCGTTACTTTCCTTTGATTATTACTATAATTCCTTCATTTTCGACGATGTTTGGGAGCATTCTTTTCTGAAATATCTGTCAATTTCCACAATATTCTCGATATCACCTCGTAAAAAGCTGAAAACTTGAAAAATACGTATCGTGGGAGGAAAATCATGAAAAGTCGTTACTTAACTTTGATTATTACTATAATTCCTTCATTTTCGACGATGTTCGGGAGCATTCTTTTCTGAAATATCTGTCAATTTTCACAATATTCTCGATATCACCTCGTTAAAAGCTGGAATTGTGGAAAATACGTATTGTGAGGTTGGGAAATTCATAAAAGTCGTTACCCACTTTTGTTTTTTTTTTTATTCTTATTTTTCTGATGATATTTTGGGATATTTCATTTCTGACCAAACTGTCAATTTCCACAGTATATCGATATTAACTAGTAAAGAACTGAAAATGTAAAAAACACGTGAGGTGAGGTTGGGAAATTTATAAAAGTTGTTATTCACCTCTGATTTTTAGTTCAATTTTTATTTTTCTGATGATATTTTGGGATAATTCATTTATGACCGAACTGTTAATTTCTACAGTTTATCGATATTAACTCGTAAAAAGCTGAAAATTTGAGGAATACGTATCGTGGGTGGGAAATCGTGAAAAGTCGTTACTTTCCTTCGATTATTACTATAATTCCTTCATTTTCGACGATGTTTGGGAGCATTCTTTTCTGAATATCTGTCAATTTCCACAATATTCTCGATATCACCTCGTAAAAAGCTGAAAACTTGAAAAATACGTATCGTGGGTGGGAAATCATGAAAAGTCGTTACTTTACTTTGATTATTACTATAATTCCTTCATTTTCGACGATGTTCGGGAGCATTCTTTTCTGAAATATCTGTCAATTTTCACAATATTCTCGATATCACCTCGTTAAAAGCTGGAATTGTGGAAAATACGTATTGTGAGGTTGGGAAATTCATAAAAGTCGTTACCCACTTTTGGTTATTTTTTATTCTTATTTTTCTGATGATATTTTGGGATATTTCATTTCTGACCAAACTGTCAATTTCCACAGTATATCGATATTAACTAGTAAAGAACTGAAAATGTAGAAAATACGTATCGTAGATGGGAAATCCTGAAAAGTCGTTACTTTCCTTCTATTATTACTATAATTCTTTCATTTTCGACGATGTTCGGGAGCATTCTTTTCTGAAATATCTGTCAATTTCCACAATATTCCCGATATCACCTCGTAAAAAGCTGAAAACTTGAAAAATACGTTTCGTGGGTGGGAAATCATGAAAAGTCGTTACTTTCCTTCGATTATTACTATAATTCCTTCATTTTCGACGATGTTCGGGAGCATTATTTCCTGTAATATCTGTCAATTTCCACAATATTCTCGATATCACCTCGTAAAAAGCTGAGAATGTGAAAAATACGTATGGTGAGGTTGGGAAATTGATAGAAGTCGTTACTTACCTTTGGTTTTTACTTTGATTCTTATTTTTCTGATGATATTTTGGGATATTTCATTTATGACCAAACTGTTAATTTCTACAGTTTATCGATATTAACTCGTAAAAAGCTGAAAATGTAAAAAATACGTATGGTGAGGTTGGGAAATTTATAAAAGTTGTTACTCACCTTTGATTTTCAGTTCGATGATTATTACTATAATTCCTTGATTCGACGATTTTTGGGAGCATTTTTTTCTGACTTTTCTGTCAATTTCGCCAATATCCACGATATCATCACGTTAAAAGCTGAAAATGTGAAAAATACATATCGGGTAGATGGGAAATCGATGACAGTCGTTACTTACCTTTGATTTTTACTATAATTGCTTCGTTTTAGACGATATATTAAGATAATCAATTTCTGCGAAACCCTTCCGACCGATCTCGGTGATTTTCAGAAATTTATTCCTTTCGCTTATTCATTTCTGGTGCAATACGTTACATCAGCTTGTTGCTTACGCAAATGAAAACTTCATTCCTTGCCAAAAATCGTTTGATGACACTAAAAAAGTCTTTATTTCAAAAATCACAAAAACCGACAAGTCCGTTTCAAACAGTAACATGGCATATTATTCGAAAACGAAATTTCCCCACTGCTCCAACTGAAAACCGCCTCCCTTGTTTTACACCCAGTTAATCACAAATTTCAACCCTATTAAAATTCATCGTTTTTACCTACATTTCCAAAAATACACAATTCAATTACCCGCCGAAAATTTCCCGTATATCACCGGCCCAACCAAATGAAATTCCCATCAAACATTTAAATTAATTTCACGGCACAACATGGCAACAGCAACCCGAATATAGGGGGGGATATGTAATGAGGGTGTATAATTGATGGATTCCTGTCTGGCTGACGGAATACCCATTCGTCAAATTATCCAGTCACTCAATTCGGGAAATCTGGGAATTCCGGAAATTGCAGCGGGGCGTGCACTCGGTGTATTCCAGAGGGCGCCACATACAGGTGTGTTCGATCGAATCTAAGTTTATATGGTGAAAATAGGACACATGTTGTAAAATTATAGACTTGTAGATACTTATTTTGTTATAAGAACGAGAGCTTGGAACACTTGCAACGAACACGAAGGATCTAGTAGGAAGGACTCTATGTTTCGTAGGTGCCACAGAATTCCCTCGCTCGTACTTGTGAAAACGGTGGGGAAGTTTTGAGGAACTCAAACAATAGTTTATTGGTTAGTTGGAAACGGCTTCCAACTTCAGGTCAAATCACAATATAATAATTAATGCAATTAGTGCAATTTACCAAATTTATTGGTGAGTCGCCGCCACTGTTCTAAACGAAACCATCCCGCCAGCATATTCCCGGAATGCTAAAAGTTCATTTTGTATCATCTCGACTGTAAAATTCATGCAGATGTACCCACATCGATCCGCACCGCCCCCTTTCCTCGTTTCGTATTATTTCCATTCATTCATCAGCGCAAAAAGAGCGCCGTGCAAATTTCCCCCGAATTTACGACTCGGAAGATGATGAAGAGGACAGATATAGTGAATACGCACAAGCAGGGGCGGTTTATACAACATCAAGACGTGAATATGGTGATCTTCCTGCTATACCCTAATTTCGCCTGGCAACGAGGAGGCCATAATTCGGGACGAAGAGACTTTTTTACTGCTTGTAAGGATGTGGGTGGAGAATTTTCTTCCGCAACCCGATGCAGGGTTGATACGGAGAAGAAGAGCATAAAACGTACGGTTTTGAATAACTTTTTTATGATCTGCATCTACAGATTGACTTGAATCTGGAGAGATTGAGGGAAGTTGCGTGCGTTGTGTAGCCCTCGAATGGTTTGGAACGTCGGAGGTGGGGAATAATTGATTTTGAATCAATGCAGATAATGAGCTGTCCGGATTGTCAGACCGAATAATCTATTAATGATAGCATGGAAATATTCGAGCCGATCTGACGGTAATAATTTCGCAATGAAATATTGGGGCTATCTATTCGTTATGGGCTTCTGTGGCCATCGGGGATCGGACGGTAATTTATCGCGGATAGGGGTTGGAAGGGAGTGGTTGAGGAATCATCGACTTCATTAACTTTGGCTTCGCCAATAATGAATTATTTGCAAATGATCCTTTATGTAGATGTGGTTGATTACGAGCTTTTGTTCCATACAATTATGTTATTCCGTTTCAAATATGTATACGTTTTTAAATCAAAACTTTTTTTTTGTGAATTAACAGATTTGAAAACAGAAAAGTTGTTGTCAAAAGAACAATTCACCTTATCATAATATGCCTAACATAAACTACTGTTCCTATGCGAGGAAATTGCACGCTTCCCCTTGGAATGGTGTAGTACATCATGTCTCGTGTGTAGTTCCTTGGATTTAACAGCTATGTGACAATATGCCTAAATTTCATAACTAACCTCAAAGCTCGATTAGATCGGATCGGCCTTTTTCCAATTATTGGAAACAATTTTTTAGGTGGCTATATCAACGAAATCCCTGGTAACGGCTATAAGTCCGGAAATCATACGTAGAGGCCGCAAAGATCTTACCCATAAAAGCTAACGGAATGACAATGACGGACTCTACAGTTAACCTCACAAATTCCAAAACAAAACAAACAGAAGGAACGAATTTCAGCAATTCAAGCACGGAGATTCAGGAAATATCACATTACATTAGCGAGATGATAAATATATAACGTACCAAAGAGGAAGGAATTTAAACATTGAAAATAGAAAAGAAAGCGTTAGGTGGAATTTCGCAATTTTCCATAGTGCATGGTGGAAATAAACAATGATGTGAAATTATAACGTTACGAGAGAGAGAGATAATTCTGTGGTATATATGGAACGTACATCGTGGTCAAACTGATCACGAATTCTTCATCTGCAAGTCCAGTTTGATCGTTTCAGACAATTCTTAGCTCGTAATTCAATTCAAAAAAATTGATAATTATATGATATTTATTGTAGTAGTTAGCTAAGGGAGTTTTTCATGAATCATCAATGGTGATTTATTTTCCTCCCTTGAATCCGAACAATTATTCGTCGGATGGGTTCAAAAAATCGGTTCTTCCATTTCACCTTAAATTCCTAGCTACTTCCATTAGTACAAGGGGGAACTAAAAAAAAATTGAGAAAAGCACTTCCGTGAAGTCAGGAGCTTTTGAGCGCTCGTACATGCACCTTGAAGGTAGATTCGAATTTTCCAGTTTTAGAAATCAATTGAAGGAATTTTAGACAGCTGTCAAAAAAATTCTGAAACTAAGGCGAAACTCCAGACTTCTGGTCAGTGCTTCAGCCGACCAATTTTTTTTCGATAATTCGCTAGAATTTTTTACGGTATCTATGGTCTTGGTGGTGCGATCTGGACAAAATTTCGCACGTAGTTTGTATACATTATTCCTCAGCTAGGTGCAAAATTTCATTCCAATCCAATCAGTAGTTTCGGAACTATCAGTAAAAAAATATTTTGAACGGCCATATTTACGGAACCCCTAGTTTAATTTTGCTCATTGGTGGACGTGACCGCGATAGTCGCGATCGAAACCCACCCTGAAAATTTCAAGTTCCTAGGCCTTTGCGTTCAAAAGTTACAATTTTCTATGGTTTCTATGGTCCTGGTCATGCGATCTGGACAAAATATTGATTTAATATATCATTCTCGATTAAAATACAAAATTTCATCTCGATCAAATAGCCATAGAATAATTCTGCTCATTGATAAACGTGATCGTGACATTCGAGATCCACACCTATCCTGAAAATTTCAAGTCCCTAGGCCTTTCCGTTCGAAAGTTACAATTTTCTATGGTTTCTATGATTCTGGTCATGTGATCTGGAGAAATGTAGCTCGACCATATCATTCTCCATTAGTATACAAAATTTCGTCACGATCGAATCTGTAGTTTTGGAATTATCAAGAAAACTAAATTTCAAACGACCATATTTACGAAACCCCTTGTATAATTTTGCTCATAGCTGAACGTCATCACGACATTCGAGATCCACACCTATCCTGAAAATTTCAAGTCCCTAGGCGTTTCCGTTCAAAAGTTACAATTTTCAATGGTTTATATGGTTCTGGTCATGCGATCTGGACAAAATTCCACATGTAGCTTGAACACCTCATTCTCCATTTGAGTGCGAAATTTCATCTCGATCAAATCTGTAGTTTTCAAGTAATCAGGGGAACAAAAATTTGAACGGCCATATTCACGGAACCCCTGGTGGAATTTGGCCCATTAACGAACTCGACCGAGGCATTCGGGAACTGAACCCACACTGAAAATTTCAAGTCTCTAGGTTATTCCGTTCGAGAGTTATCGTGCTTACGGACGGCCAGACGGACAGACTCGAATTTTCCGACGGATTCGTCATCAGTGAGTCGAACATAGTCGATTGAGACCATTTTCGGCTAAAAATCCGAAAAATACAGACATCGTGACAAAATGATATAGCCCTCGTGTAAGTAGTACGAGCGCTCAAAAAAATATTGGAATAAAAAACTTTTTATAAGGGTGAAATAAAATTTTCTTCCTCAACAATTATTTTTCTTCTTTTGAACGCGGTTTTACCACAATTTCGGCAAGGTTTCACAAAAGAAGAACAATTTTCATGAAACCACATCTGGCATATCTAGAAATGCAACCAATCGTCTCTTTTTTCGGGAGCTGTTGTTTTCCGCAGTAAACTCGAAGGGACCACAATCTGTAAAGAAAAAGACGTAAAAACTAAATGGCCATCTACCCCTACAGTTTGGTGGCCATCTCTCCCGAATGCTAGGGAGAGATGGCCACGTGAAAAAAAAATAATTCACTGCATGCTTTTAACAAGTTTTGGAGGTGAGAATTATCGTACTCACCTAATACGTTAATATCACCGATGAATTTTCTTCCACTCAAACACAGTAGGAGAAAGTAAGAAACTATCAAATAATTTCACAAGGACGCGCTAGTATTTTTATTTTCTGGCTGCTCTTAAATCATCTTGACTTGTCCGAAAATACAAGGGTCCTGCTCATACATAGAAGAAGATCGCTGGGGAGGAAAAGCAGCGCCATAGAACGACTAGTTCTGGAGATTTCAGCTGTTGGCCGTCTCTCCCGGCTGGCCATCTCACCCCACTTTACCCTAACCATTGTAGTAGTTAGCTTAGGAAGTTTTTGATCTTTGGTGATTTATTCTCCTTTCTCGAACGCAGACAATTATCCGTAGGATGGGTTCAAAACAACTGTTCTTTCATTTACCTAAAATTCCCAGCCACTTCCATTAGAACAAGAGGAATAATTCTGTGGTATATACGGAACGTACATCGTGGTCCAACTGATCACGAATTTTTCATCTGCAAGTCCAACCATTCTTAGCTCAAAATTCGAAAATTACAGATTTTTGAAAAAAACATTGGAATCATAACTGGAAAAAAGCTCCTGCAATTCTCTCGACCAACGTTCAACCCACGATTTCCCGGAGAAATTCGCCCCAATAGACCATCTTCGCCCGGATTAGACGAGGTAAGAATTCAATTGTTGCAAGGGCGCGCTTTCACTTCCCATCCCCGAAGGGATTTCCACGACAGACGGTCGGGAAAGCAGGAAATTACAAATTCAAATAGGACGTCAGTGGATGGGAAGGTCCAGGAAGGATTCAAATAATTCATTCGGAGTGTTGTACAAACGTATAGAAGTCAAAGTGGGATTAATTGGCATAAGCACGATACACCCCCTACCGGACATACAGATAACTAAGCTATGGGCCATTAACATTTCTTATTTATTTTCTATTGTTCAGTACACAACAGATATTTTCCAATGAAAAAATACAAATCCGAAAATATACCACACACAAAACTAAAGTGAATAAATCAGATGGCCCATAGTTACCTTCCAACTGTCGCCGTCGGCGGCGCTGCGTTCTCAACCCGAGAAGCCAATTATTAATCGGGAGATGAGGAGCGTCGCGTAGAAATCGAAAAACTCCTCCGAATCTTCCACTCCAATTCTCGGCAGACGCGACGAATAAGGGGTCCTCCACGCGTAAGAAACAACCCTCGGGAATATTTTCGCGCCCTTTGTTCGTCCCACATTGTCTGCCGAGCCGTTTCAGCGATTTCCTGCTAATCTCCCGTTCGGATCGTCGTCGATGCAGAAATAACGGAATGGAAATCGTTCGATCGATCTGCGGCGTTGGACAACTGATCTGGACGAAGTTTAGAAATTCGTAGTTGACGCCCGTAGAACTCCTGATGAGGTTCATTGTGCCTCGAGACGTCGGCTCCGATTTATTTGTCCAGATTCGCTGAGGTATTTGGAAACTCGGGGCTTTCGCGTGGCGTTCATTACTGATTGGGTTTCCAAAAATTGGGATAAGTCTCGGATAGGTTCCGTGTTCTGAATGCAATCAAGCACCTTTTGTGGTCCCTCGAGGGAGTTCTAGGAGTTGCTTATCGGTATCTTTTAGTTTCTACGACGTGTAATTGATCGAGTTGCTTTCAATGGAGATTTGAGAGAAAAGTCCGTAGGCTTTCTATTCGGATTCCCGAAATCCCAACTTTCCATCTTTCGATTCGGGTTCGATACTTTTCCTCAGTTTAATTTATAAGAAAAGGCTCATAAAATATCATTTTCCGTCGTCCATAGAATAAGAGCTCATTTTAACGCACTCGAAATTATCCATTAATGACCCCTATTAGTGCATGATTTCTTGTATTAATGCATGATTATCATGGCAACCGAACATAAAATATTCAGTCGGAGCATAGATGCATCTATGTCGGAGCACGATCGAGCTGTCAAATTTATTTATTCGCTTTCGATCAGAATCTGATTTTATCCGTTACGCTACTACATAATGAATAACGAAGAAAATATCCCTTTGACACCACCAGATGTGACAAAAACTGCTGAAGCAGCAACTTTGAGTCTGCTTCTTGAAAAGAGCCGCCATTTATATGAGAAAACCTATGCTGAATTCAGATCTTGGCGCAAGGACAAGAAGGTTCGGAACTTTACGGAAACGGTTTTGTTGGCATACTTTACGGGTATCGCAGAAAAGGGGCATCTAGCAAGTTTATGGCCAAAATATTCGATGCTGAAATCAACACCAAATGTGAAAGACAATACTGATATAAGCAGATACCACAAACTGGTGATGTTTATTAAACGGAAAAGAGAGGGATATATCCCAAAAAATCAAAAGTTCTCGAAAAAGAACATGTGAGAGAGTTCATAGCGAATGCTCCTGATGGTGTTTTCTTGATGTCGAAGGTAAAAATAAAACTCAATTGAATCGTTATTCCAACTTATTCTCATTATCTCGTTATAGTGAAATAACTATCATTGTTTGATTTGTTGGTCGCTTTGATATTCGGAGTAGCGGGTGCATTGAGAAAAGATGAATTGTTAAGGTTGCAGAGAAAGGATGTAAAAGATATGGGCTCGAAATTTTTGGTGACAGTGAATTCATCGAAAACACATTAGAACAGGATATTCACTGTGGTGGATAATGATGAGCATACACTTTTAAACATAATAAAGTGATATATATCCTTGAGGCCAGCTCACACTCCACACGAAAGATTTTTCGTTTTTTATAAGAACTATAAATGCTCAACACAACCAGTTGGAATCAATACATTTTCTAAATTACCGTCAATGATTGCAAACTTTCTTAAATTAGAGCAACCACATTTGTATACAGGTCACTGTTTTCGACGTTCTTCTGCGTCTATTCTGTCTGACAGTGGTGCAGATTTTTCAGCCATCAAAAGACTTGATGGTTGGAAATCAACTTCTGTTGCAGAAGGGTATATTGAAAACTCCATTCAGAATAAAATAGAAACTGCAGAAAAAATTTTATGTCATAATAGTTCCAAAGTAAATATGCTTCAACCTCCACTTCATTCACACGTTCCTTATCAGACATTATAGGAAATGAAATGAATGTGAACTATTCAGAATGTCACAACATGTCCAATATTCCCTCTATGAATTTTTCGAATTGTTCTATAGGAAGCATAAATATCCGTTACGCTACTACATAATGAATAACGAAGAAAATATCCCTTTGACACCACCAGATGTGACAAAAACTGCTGAAGCAGCAACTTTGAGTCTGCTTCTTGAAAAGAGCCGCCATTTATATGAGAAAACCTATGCTGAATTCAGATCTTGGTGCAAGGACAAGAAGGTTCGGAACTTAACGGAAACGGTTTTGTTGGCATACTTTACGGGTATTGCAGAAAAGGGGCATCTAGCAAGTTTATGGCCAAAATATTCGATGCTGAAATCAACACTGAATGTGAAAGACAATACTGATATAAGCAGATACCACAAACTGGTGATGTTTATTAAACGGAAAAGAGAGGGATATATCCCAAAAAATCAAAAGTTCTCGAAAAAGAACATGTGAGAGAGTTCATAGCGAATGCTCCTGATGGTGTTTTCTTGATGTCGAAGGTAAAAATAAAACTCAATTGAATCGTTATTCCAACTTATTCTCATTATCTCGTTATAGTGAAATAACTATCATTGTTTGATTTGTTGGTCGCTTTGATATTCGGAGTAGCGGGTGCATTGAGAAAAGATGAATTGTTAAGGTTGCAGAGAAAGGATGTAAAAGATATGGGCTCGAAATTTTTGGTGACAGTGAATTCATCGAAAACACATTAGAACAGGATATTCACTGTGGTGGATAATGATGAGCATACACTTTTAAACATAATAAAGTGATATATATCCTTGAGGCCAGCTCACACTCCACACGAAAGATTTTTCGTTTTTTATAAGAACTATAAATGCTCAACACAACCAGTTGGAATTAATACATTTTCTAAATTACCGTCAATGATTGCAAACTTTCTTAAATTAGAGCAACCACATTTGTATACAGGTCACTGTTTTCGACGTTCTTCTGCGTCTATTCTGTCTGACAGTGGTGCAGATTTTTCAGCCATCAAAAGACTTGATGGTTGGAAATCAACTTCTGTTGCAGAAGGGTATATTGAAAACTCCATTCAGAATAAAATAGAAACTGCAGAAAAAATTTTATGTCATAATAGTTCCAAAGTAAATATGCTTCAACCTCCACTTCATTCACACGTTCCTTATCAGACATTATAGGAAATGAAATGAATGTGAACTATTCAGAATGTCACAACGTGTCCAATATTCCCTCTATGAATTTTTCGAATTGTTCTATAGGAAGCATAAATATCCGTTACGCTACTACATAATGAATAACGAAGAAAATATCCCTTTGACACCACCAGATGTGACAAAAACTGCTGAAGCAGCAACTTTGAGTCTGCTTCTTGAAAAGAGCCGCCATTTATATGAGAAAACCTATGCTGAATTCAGATCTTGGTGCAAGGACAAGAAGGTTCGGAACTTAACGGAAACGGTTTTGTTGGCATACTTTACGGGTATTGCAGAAAAGGGGCATCTAGCAAGTTTATGGCCAAAATATTCGATGCTGAAATCAACACTAAATGTGAAAGACAATACTGATATATATACTGATACCACAAACTGGTGATGTTCATTAAACGGAAAAGAGAGGGATATTTCCCAAAAAAATCGAAAGATCTCGAAGAAGAACATGTGAGAGAGTTCATAGCGAATGCTCCTGATGGTGTTTTCTTGATGTCGAAGGTAAAAATGAAACTCAATTGAATCGTTATTCCAACTTATTCTCATTATCTCGTTATAGTGAAATAACTATCATTGTTTGATTTGTAGGTCGCTTTGATATTCGTAGCGAGTAGCGGGTGCATTGAGAAAAGATGAATTGTTAAGGTTGCAGAGAAAGGATGTACAAGATATGGGATCGAAATTTTTGGTGACAGTGAATTCATCGAAAACACATTCGAACAGAATATTCACTGTGGTGCATAATGATGAGCATACACTTTTAAACATAATAAAGAGATATTTATCCTTGAGGCCAGCTCACACTCCACACGAAAGATTTTTCGTTTTTTATAAGAACAATAAATGCTCAACACAACCAGTTGGAATCAATACATTTTCTAAATTACCTTCAATGATTGCACACTTTCTTAAATTAGAGCAACCACATTTGTATACAGGTCACTGTTTTCGACGTTCTTCTGCGTCTATTCTTTCTGACAGTGGTGCAGATTTTTCAGCCATCAAAAGACTTGGTGGTTGGAAATCAACTTCTGTTGCAGAAGGGTATATTGAAAACTCCATTCAGAATAAAATTGAAACTGCAGAAAGAATTTTATGTCATAATAGTTCCAGAGTGAATAATGCTTCAACCTCCACTTCATCCACACGTTCCTTATCGGACATTATAGGAAATGAAATAAATGTTAACTATTCAGAATGCCACAACATGTCCAATATTCCCTCTATGAATTTTTCGAATTGTTCTATAGGAAGCATAAATATTAATATATCGAAATGAACATAGAAATTTTTATAACGTCAAATTTGTATATCATGCAAAATAAAAATTGGTTTCGTTTCGTTTATTAATTCAGCGATTAATGGTCTCAAACATTAACGCGCTCGCTCCGCTCACGCGTTAAAATATTTCGACCATTAATCGCTGTCATTAATAAACTAGTTGATTAAATAACTATTTCGTGGAAGAGTACTATGTATGTAAGCAATTCTTAAAATTGATACCCCTATAAATTGACATTATGATTATAACAGGCTGAGACCATGTACTTCAGTCGGAAGTACATCTATTCTCTACTCTAAGATGTCATGCGCAGATCTATAGGATCTATGGTCCATCTCTAGATCTTAGCGTCAGTCCGCCATTGTTACTTGTGTATACAGTTCCACGTGCTTTCCGACATTAGATTATTGTGAAATAAACGATTTCGTTCACCATCCTGACTGTTTTTACAATTAACTTACATGTATTATATGGTACATTACTACCAAATTTATGAGGAAATGGTTTCGGGGAACCCCTGATCCGCGTTCAGGGGGAAATGTCCCCTGGGGGGGAAAACTTACTGAATGAATAGGTAGTCGCAATGTAGTAAAACAAGGTTGAATATCATTTCTTAGAAGTTATATACATCCAATATACTCAAATCGTGATTTGATCACCTCCAATGCTGGCAGGGTGGTGGAATGGAACTAAATAGTATAATGAATGGAATAGCTGCTGACGTCTCTTGTTCGAAGCCTTTCGACATTGTTTAACAGGATGCATATTCCTCTCCTAAAACCCTGTGTTTAAACTCTGCAGATATTAATATTAATAGACTTGTGCCCCATATTCTTGCATCGTAATCGCGAGGATGTAAGGGTGAAGAAGAGAACGAAGAGTCGTTTCTGTTTAGCGTATAGAAGCGTTTTAATCTCGAGGAATGAGTTGTTGTTGGTACCGAGGAGTTTCATGGCGTATTTGCTCCGGAAAAGAAACTGTCTCGAAAGAAATACGTGCAAACGTCAGTCATCTCATAAATCGGCGAATGATAACATGTGAAACTCTTGCTGAGCTATAATTGGATTCCGACATCACGTGATTGTACCTGTGTTTAAACCGACAGGTATGATATACTTGTGATGGGTTCTTATCACGCCAGAGAACTTTTCAGTCCTGTATTCTTCTTTTATTCGCCAACTTGAAGGTTTCGGTGCTTCCCCAGTGCCGGATCTGAAGAAATACGCTCAAGACGTTCCTCGTCGAAATACTCAGGAGGAAAACCTACCACCTCTCAGAAAAACCAGCAACGGTATCACGTATGTCGCAGACATCAGGTCAAGCCAAAGATTCTGACTTCACGTCAGTGCTTTTGAAATTTTTATTATATGTTTCTTGGTATATTAAAAGTTATCGAGTTCAATATTCGATTGGATGTTCAGGGTGTATAATTCGAAAGTTCGACTTGGCCTCTTTGGGATTCACTACATTTTTCAACAAATTTCCGAGACAGAAAAGTTTTCAAATCGTGAATTCAGGATGATGGTCTAAGTTCCGGAAAGTTTGTTCATAATCCTTGCATGAGTGTTTCTCGAAGGAAGTGGTTGGTAACTTCATAGACACGCGAAGAGTTGAATTTGAGAACCTAGTTGTTTGTTATTTTTAGTTATAAGGTAATTTTTGGAATCGAAAAGAAGAATTCCACCCCATTGGAAATTTTGATAGGAAAAAAATACTATCTGCCTAGGGCTTTATTTATTGGTTAGATTGACATCAAATAATGTAAGCTTATTTTGTTCAGGATTAATAGCCAGAATGATACATGTGGCATTCTTATTTTCCTTGTGTTGGCATCCGCGAATATCTGTCATTAGTGTTAGTTGTCATTCATTTGAAGTGTCTGTCATTCATTCTGAGGAAAGTGTAAATTTATAATGTTCGATATGATCCTCAATCAATAGTTTTTTCAACAAACTCTTCTCAATTTTTGTTGATTCACTCATTATGAGTGGAAACTCCAGAAGAATTCCTCATCTCGAAGAGTTGAATATAAGAACCTAGTTGTTTGTTATATTTAGTGATAAGGTAGCTTTGGGAATCGAGAAGAAGAATTCCACCCCATTGGAAATTTCGATAGGAAAAAAATACTATCTGGGTAGGGCTTTATTTATTGGTTAGATTGACATCAAATAATGTAAGCTTATTTTGTTCAGGATTAATAGTCAGAATGATACATGTAACATTCTTATTTTCTTTGTGTTGGCATCCGCGAATATCTGTCATTAGTGTCAGTTGTCATTCATTTGAAGTGTCTGTCATTCATTCTGAGGAAAGTGTAAATTTATAATGTTCGATATGATCCTCAATCAATAGTTTTTTCAACAAACTCTTCTCAATTTTTGTTGATTCACTCATTATGAGTGGAAACTCCAGAAGAATTCCTCATCTCGAAGAGTTGCACATAAGAACCTAGTTGTTTGTTATATTTAGTGATAAGGTAGCTTTGGGAATCGAGAAGAAGAATTACACCCCATTGGAAATTTTGATAGGAAAAAAATACTATCTGGGTAGGGCTTTATTTATTGGTTAGATTGACATCAAATAATGTAAGCTTATTTTGTTCAGGATTAATAGTCAGAATGATACATATAACATTCTTATTCTCTTTGTGTTGGCATCTGCGAATATCTGTCATTAGTGTCAGTTGTCATTCATTTGAAGTGTCTGTCATTCATTCTGAGGAAAGTGTAAATTTATAATGTTCGATATGATCCTCATTCAATAGTTTTTTCAACAAACTCTTCTCAATTTATGTTGATTCACTCGGTATGAGTGGAAACTCCAGAAGAATTCCTCATCTCGAAGAGTTGAATATAAGAACCTAGTTATTTGTTATATTTAGTGATAAGGCAGCTTTGGGAATCGAGAAGAAGAATTACACCCCATTGGAAATTTCGATAGGAAAAAAATACTATCTGGGTAGGGCTTTATTTATTGGTTAGATTGACATCAAATAATGTAAGCTTATTTTGTTCAGGATTAATAGTCAGAATGATACATATAACATTCTTTTTTTCTTTGTGTTGGCATCTGCGAATATCTGTCATTAGTGTCAGTTGTCATTCATTTTGAAGTGTCTGTCATTCATTCTGAGGGAAGTTCAAATTTATATTCTTCGATATAATCCTCGATCAATGGTTTTTTTTCAACAAACTCATGACTATGACTGGGAACTCCAGAAGAATTCCTCAATGATATTATTTTGCGTCACTCTTTATATTCACTTCTGGATGCTATGCAAAGCGTTAAGCCGAGAAAACTTTATTTTCCAAGATGATTCATTCGTTTTCCTCTTCCTCTCTCTCGAGAAAACTCAGCTGTATATCACTTTTATTGTTGTATCAGAAATGTATAGACTGCCTGTTTTTCATTTTTGGCCGAAAGGTATGTTCCTCCATTTTTCATATTTATGAAATATTAAGGCAAGAAAACGATTGGAGCTGATGTTGAATAGTATTATTTATTGCTTTGCCAGTATGTCGAAATAAATCTTAAATATCAGGTGAAATATCAAAAGAAACAAGCACGCTTAAATGATACATTGATGGGATGAAAGCATCCCAGAAATTCCTAGTTTTCTCTCTTGTACTTATGGAAATAGTGGGGAAGTTTAGGTTATTCAAACATCTATCGCAGACATAAGGTTGATCTTGCGAGTAGCATTAATTCTCGTTGTGTTAAATCTCATGTCAATGGGAGATTCAATCACTATCGATGATGATAAAAACATAAAAAATATAACGAGTCTCAACATCAAGATGGAATAAATTTTCTACAAACATTGATAACTTTATTGGCTTCATCTTGTATAATTAAGGGATTTTATCCTCAACCGATTTTTCGCCCCTGGAACAGATAATTAAATGCCAATTATATCCCCCTAAACGTTCCATTCCCCTCCAATACTCCTGAAGATTATCTTTCAAGTTCTACCATATTCCTCTCCATCCTGAAAATTCCAACCCTAACTCAGGTCGATACTTCGTAACTTCAATGTTTTGAATTTCTCCCTTCGGTACACCACTGTTCTTCTGCTCCTTTTTCTGACTACCTCTTCCTCTTGTGAAGAGGTTTCGTCCAGGGACGATGTCGTAGGGAGCATCGGTCGATGACAGCCATTGTCTCCTGAAACGTGAAGGAATTGTTCACAAGGGTTGAGTTGAGGGTTATTTTTGAAGCTACAGTTTTAAATTCCAGGCATATAATACATGAAAGATTCTGCTCTGAAGTCCTTTAAAAGGAACCCTCTTTTCCACAAGTGAATAGACATCCGTTAACTCACTGGACATTCCATCATAACCCTCGCTTCTCTCGCAATCAAGAGAATTCCCAGATGACAAAATAAAACCTGAAAAGCATCTTCGGTCCAGCCGCCACGATTCACCCTCCAGAAGAAAATTCCCACATATCTGGTAAATATTTTCCTCGGCTGAGAGAGTCCGGATTACAACACAAGGTGTCAGGATGAAGATATCGCAGAAGGGAAAAACAGGAAACGTCTCCAGATATAAGGAGAGTGTCAACAATACGAGCCGAGAGATAGACTGCAATCTCCGGATTGTGATGCTGCTGGACGGAGTCTGGATAAGAGTTGTCTTTTCAGGATGGGGTGTTGAAACGGGTGCAATAGGAAGAATTCGAGGAGAATGGACTTTGTGGCGAGGAGATATTCCAGACCACAATGCACCTTTGGAATAGTTTTTTTTTTCTCGTATCAAGGAGAGGATTTTAGGAATGAAATATCGTTTATATCCAGAAAGAGGGAAGGGACATTCGACATTCGAACTGAACATATACAGTACCTACAGGGTGATTTCAAAGGTGAGGCTTTTTTTTGACAGGTGCTAGAACTCATCAAAATTCCAAAAATGCTTCATATAAAATATTCACAAGGGCCGAGTTTTTCGTAATCGGAGTCACCCGCTAATCTGAGAAATTCTCAGTACGGATCTGACGGTACGTATTGAGATCTTAATGTGTTTATTGAATGCGTTCAGTTTACGGGAAATCATCTGACAGAGCGTATGATTTTTGTGACTTTTCCGAATTCCGTTTTGTGTTGCCAATTAGGTGGATAGGACGTGATGCGTCGATTTCTCGGCCTGCACGCTTCCAGGATCTCAACCCCATTTTTTTTTTGGGGTCATTTGAAACATTAGTGCAGTTAAAGGTGAGGTGAATAGTTTTGAAGAACTAAAGCAACGCATTCTTGTTACATTATTCGTGAGCAAACTGATGTGATAGTTGCTGCATGTAATAATTCGTTATCGAGCCGGGCAAGACTTTGTGCACATCAAACGAATGGTGACCATTGCGAACAATTTATGTGAAAAATTTGGATCAATTTTTTCAATCAGTAGTTTTTCTTTTCCTTGGTTCGAACTTAGAGAATTATACCGTTCAGGAAAAATCCCCTAATAGAAGTTGCAAGATAATATACAAATTTGCGACCAAATCCAGCCCTTTATTTACTTGCTGGAATACATATGGCACCGTGATTCATGGCAGATCTACTAACAGGGAGATCGTCTTAAGAACTTGATGCCCAAGATTTTTTGCACTTTCTTCAAATTGAATATTTTATATGATCAACTTCCGGCACAATGATGAATAAGCCGATCTAGAGTAAATGGACTGTAAGTAGGTTGATGGGTATCACCAGACACAGAAGGATAAGTTCTAATATCATATTGACTCAGGAACTATATAAGAAAAATTTGCAAAGCATTGAGGTGAAGTCAGGAGATGTTGCGTTCTTGTTTAAATTCAACGCCAGAGTCTTATCGAACTAACCTAACCTAACCTAAATATAGATTCATTATGAGAATGAATTCCAACACTCTCCTGACTTAAGCTGACCTAACCTTACCTGAATATTAATTCATTTCAAGAATGATATTTATCGCTTTCATAACATTAACTTATTTTGATAAAGGTTGATATTTATATTGAAATTTCTCACCCGGAACTATTTTTCATCGCTCAAAACTTGTCAATATTGATTCGCTAGGTTTCAGTACCCTAAATCTAAATATAAATTCATTTCAAGAATTATTTCCAACACTATCTTCACTCAACCTAACCTAAATATAAATTCATTTTAAGAATTATTTTCAACACTACTCTAACTTAACCACACCAAACCTAAATATGGATCCATTTTGAGAATGATTACACTGTTTTAACCTACTCTAACAAATATATTAATTCATTTCGAGAATAACATTTAAAACTCTCCTAACTTGAGAGGACCTAACCTAACCTCAATATGAATTAACCTCCCAGAATCGTGATTAAATTGATATCGTTCCCTTTCATGTAACTTTGAAAAAAAATTGAGCCAGTTAATTTTTACACTGAATGGAATTTAATATTTCTGAAAGTTGCAATCAACTCAATGTTCTGTTTTTGAGCGCTCGTACTACTTACACGAGGGCTATATCATTTCGTCACGATGTCTGTATTTTTCGAATTTTGAGCCGAAAATGGTCTCAATCGACTATGTCCGACTCACTGATGACGAATCCGTCGGAAAATTCGAGTATGTCCGTCCGGCCGTCCGTAAGCACGATAACTCTCGAACGGATCAACCTAGAGACTTGAAATTTTCAGTGTAGGTTCAGATCCCAAATGCCTCGGTTAAGTTCGTTAATGGTCAGAATTCCACCAGGGGTTCCGTAAATATGGCCGTTCAAAATTTTGTTCTCCTGATTACTTCGAAACTACAGATTCAATCGAGATAAAACTTTGCACTCGAATGGAAAATGAGTTGTTCAAGCTACATGTGAAATTTTGTCCAGATCGCATGACCAGAACCATAGAAACCATAGAAACCATAGAAAATTGTAACTTTTGAACGGAAACGCGTAGGGCCTTGAAATTTTCAGGATAGGTGAGGTTCTGAAATGTCGTGATGACGTTGATCTATGAGCAAAATTATTCTAGGGGTTCCGTAAATATGGTCGTTTGAAATTCAGTTTTCTTGATTATTTCAAAACTACAAATTCGATCGTGACGAAATTTTGTATACTACTGGAGAATGACATATTAAAGCTACATTTCTCCAGATCACATGACCAGAACCATAGAAACCATTGAAAATAATAACTTTCGAACGGAAAGCCTAGGGACTTGAAATTTTCAGGATAGGTGTGGATCTCGAATGTCGCGTTCACGTTTATCAATGAGCAGAATTATACTAGGGGTTCCGTAAATAAGGTCGTTTGTAATTCTGTTTTGTCGATAATTTCGAAACTACGGATTCGATCGAGATGAAATTTTGTATTTCAATCGAGAATGATATAATAAATCAATATTTTGTCCAGATCGCATGACCAGAACCATAGAAACCATAGAAAATTGTAACTTTTGAACGGAAAGGCCTAGGAACTTGAAATTTTCAGGGTGGGTTTGGATCGCGACTATCGCTGTCACGTTCATCAATGAGCAAAATTAGACTTGGGGTTCAGTAAATATGGCCGTTCAAAATATTTTTTTACTGATAGTTCCGAAACTACTGATCGGATTGGAATGAAATTTTGCACCTAGCTGAGGAATAATGTATTCAAACTACGTGCGAAATTTTGTCCAGATCGCATCACCAAAACCATAGATACCGTAGAAAATTCTAGCGAATTATCGAAAAAAATTGGTCAGCTGAAGCACTGACATGAAGTCTGGAGTTTCGCCTAAGTTTCAGAATTTTTTGAAAGCTGTCTAAAATTCCTTCTATTGATTTCTAAAACTGGAAAATGCGAATCTACCTACAAGGTGGATGTACGAGCGCTGAAAAGCTCCCGACTTCACGGCAGTGCTTTTTTTTCAACTATTGATGTAGTACTGATCATTCTCCAAACTGTGGTTATTATTTAAAAAAAAAATAAATTCAAAAATGGACTTTTGAAACGAAAAAACATAATTATATGTTTTTGTTTAAATGTTGACCTGCAAATGAAGTTTCGTTTTCTGACTGAAATATAAACTAGTGGCAACTTTGAATGTCAATATCTTCATTGCCTTCGTTAGGTTCTACCTCAGTGACAGAGAAAGACCCCTCCTGTTTATTATTGTTCAGTTGGGCTTCGACAGCTCCGAAAATATGTTATTATTTCAAAAATGACTGGAGAAAGATTTGATTATTGCTACACCACTCTGATGTCTTCAAGAATTATATTCAAAAACTTCAACAGCATAATGTGTTATGTATATTTCTTTACCTTCTCCGTATACTGGGTAATGTTTACCCATGATTTCTAATTCTTCCATACCATCATCACTTTGCAAAATATTGTTTTGTCCTCTACAATTTTCCTTATTCGCCATCAATAATGGAGCACTAATCTGTAGACTCGACAATTGCAATCCCATCTTTAGGAGGTGAGTCTCGTGTTACTCTTCAAATTTTGAATTTTTTCGAAAGAGAGCCGAAATTTTTTGACATTTGAGAAAAAAACTGATAGGTGATACTGTACTTTCATTCGCTACAACATTCACAGGCATTACAGTTTTCTGTTAAATGCAACAAATAACTAGAACTCTACCTCAAACGAGTTCTGATTAACGTGAAAATATTACTCTAAGTAATCTTTGGCCAAGATCGTGATCCTATAGTTGTTTAAGGACTCTACGTTGTGTATATTGTTATTCGCGATCAGTAATGGAGCACTGATCTGTAGACTCGACAATTGCAGGTATCGTGACACTATTTAAATTTTGAATTTTTTTCGCATCGAGTACGTTTCAGTTCATTCAGGCAGCAGGCTTCAGTCGAATTTATGTTATGATTTTCCAGATTTGAATCTACCAAAACTTCTCCATACGAAAACTCGAAACAAACACTTTCCCCCAACCTTCAATAAAGATTTCAAATCCACCCCCAAACTTCACACTGTCAATAATGACGCACACCGAGACGCCCGCGTAAGTCATGAAACTTCCAAACTCCGCGTCTTCGAGAGGTATATATCGAAGATTTATCTAATAACTGAACTTCGGGAAAAGAACTAAGCTGCGGTTAATAAGACGGCAGGCAGGAAGTCTATACCCAACTTTCCGATACTTTATTAAATCGTTTCCCAGTCGGATTTCCGGTTACGCCTTTCCAGAAAGGGTTAATATTCATGGGGGAGGGGTGGATTTCGATGTGCAATGGGGCGAGGAAAGGCTGAGGAGGAAGATATGGGGGAAACGGAAGGATTTGTGATATCCTAAGACACTCATTTAAGATCTTGTTGTTGTGTCCCTACGCAACCTGTTTGAATCGAGAGGCTGAAGTAGTATTCAACCTTCCTGCAGAGTGTTTCATTATTTTATCATTCTCGATCCCTCAAAAAACAACTTCATTTCTCAGCAGGGTTTAATGTTGGAAATTTACTCCAAGGGGTCGTAAAAATACTGCTTCGTACCGTAAAACCTGCGACCTTAATATGACCGTTCAATTTAGGCATCCGAGCTTCTCAAGACGTCATAAAGCTATAAAGAAGACGGTAACTACTTCCGATATTGTCTAACGTTTGTTCTACCGAAGAATTTACGATAAGATGTTCTTGAAACCACGTGAAATGTTCTTTTGCATTTACCAGAAGGTGGCCTTTCGAAATGGATAACGCGACATTAAACTCGCGATCTTGCGGTGGGTTGCACCAGCACTAAACATACTCTCGTCATCGTAATAAATGCTTCATGCACCTCCACCTCCAACAACACGGTACCAGTGAAATTCGATTTATTTTTTGGTCGTTCTTCAAGGGTTGTGTTATATTGGATGTTACAGTTCTCTGTTGACCGAAGCGAAAAAATACCACTCTACCTTAAGTGAGTTGAAATCAACGTGAAACATATAACATGGCGCAATAGTTCGTTCGGAAACCCTTAGTTTTAACTCTAAATTGTTTGAATAAATTGTTTGAAATGGTCACCATTTGTTTGATGTGCACAAAGTCTGTCCTGGCGTAATAACGAATTATTATATACAGCAACTATCACATCAGTTTGCTCACGAATAATGTCACAAGCATTTTCAACGCGTTGTTTTAGTTCTTCAACACTATTCACCTCACCGTTACTATACACTTATGTTTTCAAATGATCCCAAAAGGAGAAATCACAGGGATTGAGATCCGGGGAGCGTGCAGGCCAAGAAATCGACCCACCAGATGATTTCCCGTAAACTGAACGCATTTAATGAAAACATTCAAACCTAAAAACGAGCCTAAGTCAGATCCGGGCTGGAAATTTCTCAGATTCGCGGGTTACTTTGATTTCGAAATATTCGACCCTGATGAATATTGAATTTTGACTTATTTTGATGAGTTTTAGCACCTGTCTTAAAACAATTCTCACCATTGAAAACAAAAATAACATTTGATTCAATACAACAGATGGAAGGGAAGATAGGAAATATTTTCAGAAATCAATACCAATCCAAAGTACTAGAAGGTTGGAAAAGAGAAGTTTAACTAATTAATTGATGATAATGTGAGAATCCATTGAAGTATTTACCAAGAATACAACTATCGTTAAACGGGGATGCTCCAGAGAACAATCCCATTTCAGCGGTGAAGCAGAGCCTTAAGTACATTCCCTATCCGAAAGAAAAGAAACGTTGGGGTTATATTTCTGAGAACAGTCCCAGTTCCAAGGGAAGAGCCGATGAGAATTGTCTCCTGGAAAGAGTTATTCCAACTGTGGAAGATAGCTGTTAAAAATTATCACCGTTATAGGGTTCAGCGAGATGAGGTGCGTCTACGATAGTTGTCTTCCTTTCGAAGTTATCCCATCCGGGATTATTCAATACCTATGATGATGAGTGAAGAAACAATTTAAAGAACCCAACCGAGTGACGTCCTATTCGATGATACAGTTGATCAATGATAATCAAAATGAACAAAATGCGGACAATGATGATTGCCCTTTGATAACAGTCATATTAGCTGGAGGTTACAACAATTGCATATAATATGGAATTATCCAACTAGTATTATTCAAAGGGTATTGCATAAACCCATGGATAGTTATGAAGAAAATGTGTGTGTTGAAGCACGTGGCTTCGATTATCGTTGGAACAGAACTTCTCTAGAATCTACTGTAGATATAATAATGACAACTATTTTTATGTCAAATATTAAACAGACAAAACAAGTGAAACATAGTTATAATGAAGGCCGGTGAGGTACTTAAAATTAAATGATGTTGAATTAACTCACTACGAAACTAAATGAATGTCTTGTCGATACAAGCAAATGAAATGATGAAGCAGAAAGCATGAAATGAATAATGTAAACAATCAATAAGAGAAACAATGAATGGTAGAAAAGGTACTTAAAAACCTTCACCAACAAGTTTAATAATTTATCTACTCCTATTGGATTATATATTCATTATTTAACTACTTTTGAGCAATCAATAGTTTCTGTAAACAAACACCGTGAGTTATAATAACTCACTGCTCTAACTCTCTGGCTCTGTGCTCCTGAACAAGCCGATTGGCCAAAAGGGAACAGTCCATTGTTGGTATTGAGGTAAGGTCACTTGAATAATTTCGAAGTTTTCTCAAATTAAGTTGATATCTAATTATTATTATTGTGGATGCTTTGCTCAAAAAGATAAATTCAGAGTGTGAAGATGAATTATTATGCACCCCTTCAAAGCAAGACAATCAGTCAATGTTACCATACAGAATTGATATCCCGAAAAAAACCAGAACAAATATAAAGGTGTATACAACAATTTTCAAGATTGGTATAGCAGTAAGAATATTGAGTCATCGTTTACAGAGAATGTTCTTTTGGCATATTTTAGTGAACTTAGTACTCAATAGTAGTGTTCTTTCGTACTGATTCAACTGATAGAACTTATTGTATTTAAGTGGAAGCGATTTTGCAATCAGAACATATTAAACCCCAAAAGAATGCACTTTTATGTATACAAAATTCTATATGATTTATGTAAGTTAAATCGCTCAAACTGATCTATGTGATTTAAATTACATAAATCACTTCGCTCAGTACGAAAGAACATTACTACTATAAAGCATCGCCCCTATGGACTTTCTACTCCATGCTAAGAAGAATAGTCAACATAAATAATGCATTGTTATAGGTAACTATTAAGATTTGTAATTGAAGTTCTTTCTCTGTACTAAGTATTTATTGTTATAGTCGTAGATAAAGTAGAGTATTCAACTTGCGGTAATAGTCATAACTCACTTGAATTAACTTCATATCCGTGAGTTATGACCTACATTACCGCTCGTTGAATAATATACTATTATCGAGACGTTGGCGTTGGGGAAATACCTAATCTTCACTGATAGCTTCGGCTGTTGGACGAACATTGCATAGGACTCATACGTTCAAGTCCTCACCACCAAAAAAAGAAGTTCTGGTTATCTCCCCGAATAAAAATAATTGTTTTTCGAATGCTTTCAGTTCGGTTCAATCTCCCGCTAAACGACGCCCGTCGACCCGATAACGGCCGGCGTCGGCTGTGCGCTTTTGTTCTCGCGACCCTTCCGAACCGATTCGGTTTTGTTTCGGCCCATTCAATGGGCATATATCTAGACGGCTTGTGTCGTCGTCGATGCTTAATGGATATCCGATTGTTTTTTGAAGTTTCGGCCTTGCGAGTCGCTCGCAGAAAACGGATCTATTGCCCGGTTGTTTTGCGGCGCGTTAAATCTCGGTTCCAAGCATTTTCGACGCGATGCGATAAATGGTCCGTTGGGGATGCTGGGGGAGAAAGGGGGCCGTGACCTTATCTCGTCGATGTGGTGGATTTAATCGTATTGCGGTTTTTGATACACACAGCAAGTGGAACAAAGGCAGACGATCCTGAACGTTCGACGTGAAATGTTCGGAAATTTGGGTCATCAATGTCCTTTCGATAACGAGATGACTAGTGATGTTCTGTTCATAGAACTTCAGTTGGACCTTCTTTATACGTCTCTTCTTCTCCCTACTCTATTTGTGATCTCTCGTCGCATGCTCATATCCATCTATCATCCCAACCGATCCATCCCCCACTAGTGAAAATCGAATAGGAGAAACGAAAAACCCATCAATATACTGCCGGTGAAAGCCTAACGACATGGACGATCCCACTCGTCCCGGTGTTAACGGAAAAACAATGCTGTTCTTTATCAGCGATGTCATCGAAAAAAAAACCCCTTTTTCAGGATTGGAGAATGGTCGTAGCATACGCGAAAACAATGCTTTTCGACATTCGTTGTTTTGCATTAGGGGGATCATAATGAACTGACTGAAGCTGTCAGCAGGTAGAGAAATAAAGCCCAGGTGGCAGAATTTTTGGATGTAGGTCGTCGAGATGAAACCGTGCGACTGTTACCTACTGAAATTCCAACAAAATAATATCAAACAGCACGAAAACTTCAATAGGCGAAGCGTGATTACGAAATTCTGCATATTGGAAGTAACACTCAAAACTCAATCGGTTGGAAAGCAAGGAAATCAATAAACTAAAAGGTTCAACTAGTTTTCTTAATGAATGATAATTCTTCTTTGTTGAATGTGTTCGACCATAACGACAGGATAACGAGAAACTAATGATACAGAGATAAGGGATATGTATAACATCCCTTATCTATTCCCCCTACCCCTTCAGGAAGTCTGTATTTATTCCGAACAAGTGCATGATAAGTTTAGTATATCTGAAACTCAATATGTTGGAAAGTATGGAAGTCAATAAATAAAAAGGTTCAACTAATTTTTTTGATGACAGGATAGGAGAAACTAATGATACAGAAATTATGGATATAGAAAACAATCCTTATCTATTCCCCCTACCCCTTCAGGAAGTCTGTATTCATTTCGAACAATAACAACAATAAGTTTAGTATATCTCGAACTTAATATGTTGGAAAGCATGGAAATCAAAAAATTAAAACGTTCAACTAATTTTCTAAATGACCAGATAGAGTTAAATAATTCTCCTTTGTTGAATTTGTTCAACCATAACGATAGGAAAACGAGGAACTAATTATACAGAGATAAGCGATATGTATAACATCCCTGATCTATTCCCCCTATCCCTTCAGAAAGTCTGTAGTTATTCCGAACAAGTGCAACAATAAGTTTACTATATCTCAAACTCAATCTGTTGGAGAGCATGGAAAACAATAAATAAAAAGGTTCAACTAATTTTCTTGATGACCAGATACAGATAGATAATTCTCCTCTGTTGAATTTGTTCAACCATAAAGACAGGATAACGAGAAACTAATGATACAGAAATTATGGATATAAAGGGTGTTTCAATAAGAGCGCAAGATTTCAGTGTTCGATAAAACATGGTTTTCTGTAGCAAAGTATTGAAATATTTATTGATTCAGAAAAAATACATTTGGGAATTATGTATGAAACACAATATATTGTAAATGGCCGCCACGGCTTTGCTGGAGGCCAATTCTGGTCACAAAATCGAGAAATGGAAATCATGGAAATCAATAAATAAAAACTTTGAACTAATTCTCTTCATGACCAGATAGAGTTGAATAATTCTCTTTTGTTAGGAAAAACTATTGATACAGAAATTATGGATATGGAAAACATTCCTTATCTATTCCCCCTACCCCTTCAGGAAGTCTGTATTTATTCCGAACAAGTATAATAATGAGTTCAGTATATCTCAAACTGGATATGTTGAAATCAACAAATAAAAAGGTTTAACTAATTTTTTTGATGACAGGATAGGAGAAACTAATGATACAGAAATCATGGATATAGAAAACATTCCATATCTATTTCCCTTAGCCTTCAGGAAGTCTGCATTTATTCCGAACAAGTGCAACAATAAGTTTAGTATATCTCAAACTTAATATGTTGGAGAGCATGGAAATCAATGAATAAACACTTTGAACTAATTTTCTCAATGACCAGATAGAGTTGAATAATTCTCCTTTGTTAAATTTGTTCAACCATAACGACAGAATAACGAGAAACTAATGAAACAGAGATCAGGGATATGTATAACATCCCTCATCTATTCCCCCTACCCCTTCAGGAAGTCTGTATTTATATTGAACAAGTGCAACAATAATTTTACTATATCTCAAACTTAATCTGTTGGAAAGCATGGAAAACAATGAATAAAAAGGTTCAACTAATTTTCTTGATGATCAGATACAGTTAGATAATTCTCCTTTGTTGGATTTGTTCAACCTTAACGACAGAATTACGAGAAACTAATGATACAGAGATCAGGGATATGTATAACATCCCTCATCTATTCCCCCTACCCCTTCAGGAAGTCTGTATTTATATTGAACAAGTGCAACAATAATTTTACTATATCTCAAACTTAATCTGTTGGAAAGCATGGAAAACAATGAATAAAAAGGTTCAACTAATTTTCTTGATGATCAGATACAGTTAGATAATCCTCCTTTGTTGGATTTGTTCAACCTTAACGACAGAATTACGAGAAACTAATGATACAGAGATCAGGGATATGTATAACATCCCTCATCTATACCCCCTACCCCTTCAGGAAGTCTGTATTCATATTGAACAATTGCAACAATAAGTTTACTATATCCTAAACTGAATATGTTGGAAAGCATGGAAAACAATGAATAAAAAGGTTCAACTAATTTTCTTGATGATCAGATACAGTTAGATAATTCTCCTTTGTTGGATTTGTTCAACCTTAACGACAGAATTACGAGAAACTAATGATACAGAGATCAGGGATATGTATAACATCCCTCATCTATTCCCCCTACCCCTTCAGGAAGTCTGTATTCATATTGAACAATTGCAACAATAAGTTTACTATATCCTAAACTGAATATGTTGGAAAGCATGGAAAACAATGAATAAAAAGGTTCAACTAATTTTCTTGATGATCAGATACAGTTAGATAATTCTCCTTTGTTGGATTTGTTCAACCTCAACGACAGAATTACGAGAAACTAATGATACAGAGATCAGGGATATGTATAAAATCCCTCATCTATTCCCCCTACCCCTTCAGGAAGTCTGTATTCATATTGAACAATTGTAACAATAAGTTTACTATATCTCAAACTTAATCTGTTGGAAAGCATGGAAAACAATGAATAAAAAGGTTCAACTAATTTTCTTGATGACCAGATAGAGTTTAATAATTCTCCTTTGTTGAATTTGTTGAGCCACGAAAACAGGATAACGAGAAAGTAATGATCTGGAGATAAGGGTTGCAGAAAACATCCCTTATCTATTTCTCATACCCCTTCAGGAAGTCTGTATTCATTCCGAACAAGTGCAATAATAAGTTTAGTATATCTCAAACTTAATATGTTGAAAAGCATTGAAATCAATACATAAAAAGGTTCAACTAATTTTCTTAATGACCAGATAGAGTTAAATAATTTTCCTTTGTTGAATTTGTTTAGCCATGACGACAGGATAACGAGAAACTAATGATACGGAGATTAGGGATACAGATAACATCCCTTATCTTTTCCCCCTACCCCTCCAGAAAGTCTGTATTTATTCCGAATAAGTGCAACAATAAGTTTATTATATCCCAAACTGAATATGTTGGAAATCATGGAAATCAATAAATGAAAAGATTCAACTAATTTTCTTAATGACGAGATAGAGTTAAATAATTCTCCTTCGTTGAATTTGTTCAACCGTAACGACAGGTTAACGAGAAACTAATGATACAGAGATAAGGGATATAGATAAAACCCCTTATCTATTCCTCCTACCCCTTCAGGAAATGTGTATTTATTTCGAACAAGTGCAACAATAAGTTTACTATATCTCGAACTCAATCTGTTGGAGAGCATGGAAATCAATAAATAAAAACTTTGAACTAATCTTCTCAATGACCAGATAGAGTTGAATAATTCTCCTTTGTTAAATTTGTTCAACCATAACGACAGGATAACGAGAAGCTAATGATACAGAGATCAGGAATATGTATAACATCCCTCATCTATTTCCCCTACCCCTTCAGGAAGTCTGTATTCATATTGAACAAGTGCAACAATAATTTTACTACATCTCATACTTAATCTGTTGGAAAGCATGGAAAACAATGAATAAAAAGGTTCAACTAATTTTCTTGATTAGCAGATACAGTTAGATAATTCTCCTTTGTTGGATTTGTTCAACCTTAAAGACAGAATAACGAGAAACTGATGAAACAGAGATCAGGGATATGTATAACATTCCTCATTCATTCCCCCTACCCCTTCAGGAAGTCTGTATTTATATTGAACAAGTGCAACAATAATTTTACTATATCTCAAACTTAATCTGTTGGAAATCATGGAAAACAATGAATAAAAAGGTTCAACTAATTTTCTTGATGACCAGATAGAGTTTAATAATTCTCCTTTGTTGAATTTGTTGAGCCACGACAACAGGATAACGAGAAAGTAATGATACGGATATTAGGGTTACAGAAAACATCCCTTATCTATTTCTCCTACCCCTTCAGGAAGTCTGTATTCATTCCGAACAAGTGCAATAATAAGTTTAGTATATCCCAAACTTAATATGTTGAAAAGCATTGAAATCAATACATAAAAAGGTTCAACTAATTTTCTTAATGACCAGATAGAGTTAAATAATTTTTCTTTGTTGAATTTGTTTAGCCATGACGACAGGATAACGAGAAACTAATGATACGGAGATTAGGGATACAGATAACATCCCTTATCTTTTCCTCCTACCCCTCCAGAAAGTCTGTATTTATTCCGAATAAGTGCAACAATAAGTTTATTATATCCTAAACTGAATATGTTGGAAATCATGGAAATCAATAAATGAAAAGATTCAACCAATTTTCTTAATGACGAGATAGAGTTGAATAATTCTCCTTCGTTGAATTTGTTCAACCGTAATGACAGGTTAACGAGCAACTAATGATACGGAGATAAGGGATATAGATAACACCCCTTATCTATTCCTCCTGTCCCTTTAGGAAATGTGTATTTATTTCGAACAAGTGCAATAATAAGTCTAGTATATTATCTCATCACCTGATGGAGCCATGGTAATGGCGAAACACGTGTAGTGGCTCTCATTCCTAATTAACTGAATCATTCATTATCACGAATGAATCATTCAGGTGAATCTACCTGGCATCATCCGATTATTCCGTTCGATATACTCGTATTCCCGATATTCAAAGCTGGCTAGATGAATGTTCGACAATCACAAAACCGCGACAGCCCGGAACCCAGATTTCCAGCTGTTTTCCCCCTTCGGACCCGGCTCGAGGTGGCGCACCGAACGCATTCGCATCGCTCGTCATTATAATCCCGAATTCGGGATTAATCTCGTGACGTGTCTGGCGCTTGGGGGGGGCAATGTTCGAAATGCCTGCGTTAGGAGTAACTCCATACAGCCGGATGGGTTTTACGAACACACGAATCGAAATTCGTGTTTTAATGGCTGTACAACGGCCGGATGTTGTTCGTTACATCTGGCATCGAAAAGTCGGAGGGTTAAAGAGGTTTGGATTGCATACGATCAGCGGTGTTTACACACGGTGTGTATTCGGTGGGTGGATGAATAAATCGGATCCTTGTTTTGATGAGCCGTTTCGATTCTTTGTTTATTTCATCGAGCAAATTCGTCTCACCGACCTGACCTATTCCGTTTGGTCAGTTTAGTTTCCTATTCGGAATTGGCAGATTGGGTTTTCCAGTCTGTGGTTTCACTTGGTTATTTATTAATAGGAAAGGATATCTCCAAAAGCAACATTCAAATTGTTTTGAGACCATTTTTCCTCCGAAGATTAGAACGTTAGGATTATATTCCAGAGAAAAGTCCCCTTTTCCACTATGGGGGAGAGCCAACGAGAACAGTCCCCATTCGAAGGAATTTATCAAAAATACTATAATTGAAGGGAGCAATTCAGTGGGGCCCTATTCAATGATGAAGTTGATGAATGATTATTAAAAATGAACAAAATGCCGACACTTATTATTGCCCATTGATAACAGTAATATGTATTAGCTGGAGACCATAACAGTTGCATATAATATAAATTTATTCAACTAGTATTGATTGAAGGGTATTTCATGACCCTAGTTATTATTATAAAGGTCATGTGAGTGTTGAAGCAAGTGGCATTCAATCATTGTTAATACCAGAAGTTCTCTGGAATTTACTGCAAATAATAATACAATAGTTTTGTACACTAAATTCAACGAAGTAATGGTGAATGATTAATTTAGCAGCAAGTTGTATAATACCAATTAGTCCCACCAATTTTAATAACTAGTGTTCCATGATGTTCCCTTTTGTCGTTTCGATGGCTTTGTAGGAAATTCCAACATTATGTTCGCAATTGAAATTCAACAATGTTTATAGGTGGTAAAAGCGAACATATATAAAGCGTATGATCAAAATTGGCGCTATTGCGTTGTACTGAATGCTCGAACACTTAAGTGGGCACATCTGATAGTGCCTAATTAGAGGAATAGCAGGGGCTCGTGAATGGGGTGGTTTACGTTCGGCTCGTTAGGCGAACAGATGTATCGCAAAAAACCGCTTTTGAAAATGAAAAAACACGGTGGTAAACTCTATTTTATGAGGATGCCACGTTTCGTGTGTGAATAAATATTCAGGTGAGGTTAGGTTAGCTTAAGTTAGGGTAGTGTTGAAACAATTCTCAAAATGAATTAATATTTAGGTTAAATTAGGACAGTGTTGAAACAATTATTTGCTTCATTCCTACTACAAGTACATTAGAACCAAATTTACGCGATGGTGGTCTGAATATTTCGGTATGCCACAAGGCAGAATGTTGAGAAGTTGGCAAGAAGAGATAATAGCATTTCTCGAAATGCCGAGTTCCGTATTGGACCCTTCAAGGTATCACGAAAATTTATAGGATAATTGAATCTTGTGGAAATTCCTATCGAGACCGTCTCTTCACGAAGATTTTATAATGTAATTTTCTCATCTCCTCAACTTATTTTCGGGTGGACCAGTTAACCGTCCATTTTGATTCATTCGAACTGGGTCTGCGTTTTTCGACAATACGCGCTTGCGCGATAAGCTTTCCGGCCAATATTCTCAACTGTTCACACTATCCCGGCTTCTAACATCAAACATCCAAGTGGTAAATTTGATGGAGATGGCTTGTACGCAGATGTCACGGTGGATGTGTAACCGATGTCCGATAATTTAACGCTTGGCAAATTCGTGTTCCGTTCGGCATATGCGGCTTGTTGGGTGTTAGTTTGAAGACTTTGTGTACCTAACATAACCATAATTCAATTTCTAATGTGTCTAAGTTACGGCAAATATTTCATCGTGATATCCTGTTTCATCGTGGGAAAGCCATTTAGAACTTTTTGATTTATTCTCAGGAGGTTTCTGCATGTACCTAGATAGTTGAACACTGTGGTGTTGGTTGGATCTTGACCAGTTCAGTTTGACATTCAGCTCACTGCGTTATGGCGGCTTCTTGTGACATAATGAGTATAAACTGTACTCTGGACTCTGATTGGGGAAATCAATAAAACAGCAACTTAGGTTTTGTCGAGTAATCGGTTGAGTTTTTACACGTGCTTTATTTATTGTTAGATATTTGAAACTTTGTATTGGGTTAGCACATTGTTGGAACAATTCTAAGAATGAATTAATATTTGGGTTAGGTTAGCCCAAGTAAGGAGAGTGTTGAAATAATTCTTGAAATGAATTAAAGTTACGGTTAGGTTAGCCTAAGTTAGGACAGTGTTGAAACAAATTTTAAAATAAATCAATTTTCATAACACATAATCCGAAAATAAGGAAAATATGAATTGTTAAATTATTAATTTCACATAGTTATGAAATTCACAAAAGATAATATTCAATGGAAATATATTATGAGCAATGAAATACAATATAAATAACTACTTAAAAAAAGTGAGAATGTAGATAAAATTTCGAACAAATGTTAATTTAACTTCAGTTTATGATATCGTTCAAAATAATTTGATGATATGAAATAGATTCGAATGCATGTATAAATCAGGAGGAACACTAGGTTTGAACAAAGAAAGAATAGTATATATTAGTTAGTTTTCGATGGAAACTTGTAAAATTTATTTAGTTCAAGATTTAGAAACTAAACGAAATGCATATGAAAATGAAGACAAAAATTCGTCCAAATTATCTAAAGAAGTTGCGAAGAAGGAAAATTAACTCCAAAAAAAAATGGGAAAGAATCATTTCATCAAGTACTTTGACGTGTTAGGCAAATATGAAAAAGTTTTAAAAACGTATAAATAGGGTTGATCCAAAAAAATTACGAAAAGCATTGCCGTGAAGTCAGGAGCTTTTGAGCGCTCGTACATCCACCTTGTAGGTACATTCGCATTCTCCAGTTTTAGAAATCAATTGAAGGAATTTTCGACAGCTGTCACAAAAATTCTGAAACTAAGGCGAAACTCCAGACTTCATGTCAGTGCTTTAGGTGACCAATTTTTTTTCGATAATTCGCTAGAATTTTTTACGGTATCTATGGTCTTGGTGGTGCGATCTGGACAAAATTTGGCACGTAGTTTGAATACATTATTCCTAAGCTAGGTGCAAAATTTCATCCCAATCCAATCAGTAGTTTTGAAATTATCAGGAAAAAAATATTTTGAACAGCCATATTTACGGAACCCCTAGTCTAATTTTGCTCATTGATGAACGTGGCCGCGATATTCGCGATCCAAACCCACCCTGAAAATTTCAAGTTCCTAGGCATTTTCGTTCAAAAGTTACAATTTTCTATTGTTTCTATGGTTCTGGTTATGCGATCTGGACAAATATTGCTTTAATATATCATTCTCGATTAAAATACAAAATTTCATCTCGATCGAATACGTAGTTTCGAAATTATCGAGAACCAAAAATTTCAAACGACCGTATTTACGGAACCCCTAGTATAATTCTGCTCATTGATAAACGTGAACGCGACATTTCAGATCCACACCTATCCTGAAAATTTCAAGTCCCTAGGCCTTTCCGTTCGAAAGTTATGATTTTCTATGGTTTCTATGGTTCTGGTCATGTGATCTGGAGAAATGTAGCTTGAATATATCATTCTCCATTAGTATACAAAATTTCGTCACGATCGAATTTGTAGTTTTGAAATTATCAAGAAAACTAAATTTCAAACGACCATATTTACGGAACCCCTAGAATAATTCCGCTCATAGATGAACGTGATCAAGACATTCGAGATCCACAACTATCCTGAAAATTTCAAGTCCTTAGGCGTTTCCGTTCAAAAGTTACAATTTTCTATGGTGTTTATGGTTCTGGTCATGCGATCTGGACAAAATATTGATTTCCAAAATTTGACTGATTGATTGCAAAATATATCATTCTCGATTAAAATACAAAATTTCATCTCGATCGAATCCGTAGTTTCGAAATTATCGAGAAACCAAAATTTCAAACGGCTGTATTTACGGAACCTCTAGTATAATTTTGCTCATAGATGAACGTGATCACGACATTCGAGATCCACACCTATCCTGAAAATTTCAAGTCCCTGGGCGTTTCCGCTCAAAAGTTACAATTTTCTATGGTTTCTATGGTTCTGGTCATGCGATCTGGACAAAATTTCACATGTAGCTTGAACACCTCATTCTCCATTTGAGTGCAGAATTTCATCCCGATCAAATCTGCAGTGTCCAAGTAATCAGGAGAACAAAACTTTGAACGTCCATATTCACGGAACCCCTGGTGGAATTTGGCCCATTAACGAACTCAACCGATGCATTCGGGAACTTAACCCACATTGAAAATTTCAAGTCTCTAGGTTGTTCCTTTCGAGAGTTATCGTGCTTACGGACGGCAGGACGGACAGACTCAAATTTTCCGACGGATTCGTCATCAGTGAGACCATTTTCGGTTCAAAATTTGAAAAATAGAGACATCGTGACGAAATAATAAGTACTACGAGCGCTCAAAAAAGGCAGTCTGAATTGATTCTTCAGAGAGGTTATTTCAATTCATATTCGAAAACAAAGCAAAAATAGATATATTTCATAAAACCTCGGCAAATAGAATTTATGACACCTAAAAAAATTGAAATAAAAATTTGAGTGTAGTCTACAGCTATCTTTTGTCCTTACATCGGTGTTCATAGGTGAAACCTGTCGATGATATCTTCTTTGTTTGAAATTGTTAACGTTGAATAAAATTTGTCAATTATTTTGTTGGTCAGAACTGTAACACTCGCTAATTTAAATCTTGTCAGATTTAAGCATTTGTTTAATTCCTATTTTCTTTTTAGTACGAGTCTTTATTTAAAATTTTTTTATTCTTATATTACTACGAACCTGAAAATTCAAAAACTCTAGGCCCTTTTTCCCAACGAATTCTCCATATGTTGGTCCAACCTTATCGTTTAAGACCATTCTCGACTCAACATTCAGAAATGAAAGGCATTTAGGCAAAATGATATACTTGTTTAAAGAAACAAACGAGCCAAAACGACTGCCGTTGAGAAATTACTGTTTTCTTTCAGCTCCACTTGTGGTAATTTTATGATTATTCCGTCCCTTTATGTTAATCTCATATAACGTTGGCTCTACTGAATGTGCTGGAATATACATGAATGTGTTCTTGGACCGTTGGAAAAATGAATCAACTAATTTGAAATTCAGATAGGTAGGAGCGAGACACACGAGTTGCATTACTGCTTAACATGGAGTAGGTCGTACAGTCCTGTACCCAGAAAATTTCTAGTTTTTATGTTAAGAATCATCATTCCGATGTGTATTTGAAATGAAATTCACTCACTCCGAAAGTGACCTTAACTTTTCGCACTCCCGTAAGGAATTCACGCTTACTCTCCGTGCGACTGCTCTAAAAAAAAATACTAGCGGCACATTCCTACCACCAGCTTGTCCCTAAGACGAACTCCCAAAACGAACCTATAAGTTGTGTACCATTCTTGGTACCACGAACTGCTATCCCCGGGATCTAGCCAGCAACTGCCTTGACTTTTTCTGATCTCCCCAATCTTCTCTTTTCTCCTGAGATAACCTGAACTCTTCACGAACCGTTGATTAATAAGTTATACATCAGGTTATTTTCGGCTTTTGAGTGAACTTTTCATCATCATACGTAGTTTAAAACCAAGAGTTCCATTCTTCTGACGAGAACAACGACGTTTCAACATCGTGAATTGATTTCCGTATGAAACTCCCTGCTTCTCCGTATCGCCGAACTCCTTTCAGGAAACGTTCCAGAGAAACGTCGACGGCATAACAACCGCAAACAGGAAATGCACGTTCCAGAAATGTTGAAATCCTCCCAGTCCTGGTCCAATACTTTATCCTTATGCACGTAGACGTCGCGAGATTATTGCCTTATGATGTTCATTTTTCACGTAGATAGGAAGATCTGGGAAGTTGGAAGGTAGAGCATATGACTCCAATGTTCGTACATATGGCGAGATTTTAATAAAGCGTTCTTGTGGAAGGAAGTTCGTGTTCAACTCTTCCAGCCTTCGCGGTTGTGGATGATAACATGGTTTTGAACTTTGTCGGCAAATCATATAAATATGTATGTATGAGAGTCGTGGAGTTGAAATTGAAATATTCCGTCTGGGTTTTGTGTATTGTGTGTGATATACTTTAGCTAGTAGGATGAAACGATAAGTGTAGCTAGTGATGGGACTCTTAAGACAATATACATCAGCCTCCACTAAGTACCAGATATCACATAAAACTAGCAGGTTAGAATAACGATGAGCATAAGATAAATAGTTACCTGGCAGCGAGAAACACATAATGCACAGGCTTACCCTAACCTAACCTAACCTAACCTAACCTTGAAATCAATAGGCCTGTTTCCAGTGAAATTGTCTGGTTGAAAAACAAAATTAATGAATATGTCAGTCCGCTAGGAAAGCGAGAAGAAGGGTTTCTTATTTTCTGTGTCCGTCGTCTTGAGATGCCACAAGTTCGCCAATGAAACAGTAGTTGAACTTGATACAATAACACAGGGCTACGATGAATATCATGAGTGCAGTTCAGGCAGTGAGACACAAATTTTTCGAACGTAGATTATCGGAACGAAACATATTTGATTATATTCACCCAGCGGCACCCTCCAAATCGGTATATTCCACGAAATTTCCATACGAAATTCGTGATGACCGATTTTGACAAAAAACACTTTCGAAATCCCATTTTCAACTGTCTTTACCTGAAATATTGTTGAGTGTAGTACCTTTTCGAAGGCGGAAACCTCTCATATTTTCATGTAAGTGAAGTTTGAGGGAGGTTGGACTCTATTTCAGGCTTTTAAGGGGGAACTTTTTTCAATTGGAATTTATGATCCTTCATATGAAGCGAGATAACCAAACAACCCGATTATAATTATATCTTCCGGAGATGTAGTTCGAAAGTTTAGGTATCAGAAGGTGCCATTTTTTTATGATTCTATTAGAGTATCGGATGGTGCAATTTGTTTAATATTCTGTTAGAGTATCAGATGGTGCAAATCGTGATTCTGTTAGAGTATCAGTTGATGCAAATCGTTTAAGATTCTGTTAGAGTATTAGATGGTGCAAATCGTGTTTATGATTCTGTTAGATCAACAGATGGTGCAAATAGTTTGAGATTCAATAAGAAAATCAGATGATGCCAATCGTTCAAATTCTGTTACAGTGTTAGATTATGCAAATCCTTTCGATTTTAGTTAGTTGTTGCAAATCGTTTGAGATTCTGTTAGAGTATCAAATAGTGCAAATAGTTAAAGATTCTGTTCAGAGTATCAGAGGATTCAAATCGTTTAAGTTTCAGTTATAGTATCAGATGGTACAAATCGTTCAAGATTCTGTTGGAGTGTCAGATTATGCAAATTGTTTGAGTTAAGTTAGGTTAGGTTAGGTTGGAGTGTCAGATTATGCAAATCGTTTATGATTCTGTTGCAGATGATGTAAATCATTTAAGATTCTATTAGAATATCAGATGGTGCAAATTGTTTAAGATTCTGTTAGAGTATCAGATGGTTCAAATCGTTTAAGATTCGGTTAGACTGTCAGATTATGCAAATCGTGTTCAAGATTCTGTTCGATTAACAGATGGTTCAAATAGTTCGAGATTTTGTTAGAAAATCAGATGATGCAAATCGTTTGAATTCTGTTACAGTGTCAGATTATGCAAATCCTTTCAGTTTTAGTTAAAATATCAGATGGTGCAAATCGTTTAAGATTCTGTAAGAGTATCAAATAGTGCAAATAGTTTAAGATTCTGTTCAGAGTATCAGAGGATGCAAATCATTTTAGTTTCAGTTAGGGTATCAGATGGTGCAAATCGTTCAAGATTCTGTTGGAATGTAGATTATGCAAATTATGTGAGTTTAGTTAGGTTAGGTTAGGTTGGAGTGTCAGATTATGCAAATCGTTTATGATTCTGTTGAAGTATCAGATGATCCAAATCATTTAAGATTCTTTTAGAGTATCAGAAGGTGCAAATTGTTGAAGATTCTGTTAGAGTATCAAATGGTGCAAATCGTTTAAGATTCTGTTAGTCTGTCAGATTATGCAAATCGTGATTAAGATTCTGTTCGATTAACAGATGGTTCAAATAGTTCGAGATTCTGTTAGAAAATCAGATGATGCAAATCGTTTGAATTCTGTTACAGTGTTAGATTATGCAAATCCTTTCAGTTTCAATTAGAGTATCAGACGGTGCAAATCGTTTGAGATTCTGTAAGAGTATCAAATAGTGCAAATAGTTTAAGATTCTGTTTAGAGTATCAGAGGATGCAAATCGTTCAAGATTCTGTTGGAGTGTCAGATTATGCAAATTGTTTGAGTTTGGTTAGGTTAGGTTAGGTTGGAGTGTCAGATTATGCAAATCGTTTATGATTCTGTTGAAGTATCAGATGATGCAAATCATCCAAGATTCTGTTAGAGTATCAGATGGTGCAAATTCTTTAAAATTGTGTTAGAGTATCAGATGGTGCAAATCGTTTAAGATTCTGTTAGACTGTCAGATTATGCAAATCGTGTTTAAGATTCTGTTCGATTAACAGATGGTTCAAATAGTTCGAGATTCTGTTAGAAAATCAGATGATGCAAATCGTTTGAATTCTGTTACAGTGTTAGCTTATGCGAATCCTTTCAGTTTAAGTTAGAATATCAGATGGTGCAAATCGTTTAAGATTCTGTGAGAGTATCAAATAGTGCAAAAAGTTTGAGATTCTATTCAGAGTATCAGAGGATGCAAATCATTTAAGTTTCAGTTAGAGTATCAGATGGTGCAAATCGTTCAAGATTCTGTTGGAATGTCAGATTATGCAAATTGTTTGAGTTTAGTTAGGTTAGGTTAGGTTGGAGTGTCAGATTATGCAAATCGTTTATAATTCTGTTGAAGTATCAGATGATGCAAATCATTTAAGATTCTGTTAGAGTATCAGATGGTGCAAATTGTTTGAGATTCTGTTAGAGTATCAGATGGTGGAAATCGTTTAAGATTCTGTCAGACTGTGAGATTATGCAAATCGTGTTTAAGATTCTGTCCAATAAACAGATGGTTCAAATAGTTCTACTACTAACATGTACTCTCTTACCGCGATCTATCTCTACTTGTCCCCAACACGGACTCCCAAAACGAACCCTTCTTGGTAATCGAAACAGGAAACCACGAGCTGCTATTCCCGGGATCTAGCCAGCAAATGCCTCGACTTTCTCTGATCTCCTCAATCGTGGAGCCTTCTCCTCTTCCAAACCTTAATCCCTGAGATGAAACTTTAAGTAACTCTCACGACACCCTCGCGGTTGAATTTTTTCATGCCAAATTTTCCCATGATTTTTGCATAACGAATCAACGTTTCATTTTTTCTATCGCTGTTTTTGAGCGCTCGTACTACTTACACGAGGGCTATATCATTTCGTCACGATGTCTGTATTTTTCGAATTTTGAGCCGAAAATGGTCTCAATCGACTATGTTCGACTCACTGATGACGAATCCGTCGTAAAATTCGAGTCTGTCCGTCCGGCCGTCCGTCCGTCCGTCCGGCCGTCAGCACGATAACTCTCGAACGGATCAACCTAGAGACTTGAAATTTTCAGTGTAGGTTCAGATCCCGAATGCCGCGGTTAAGTTCGTTATTGGGCGAAATTCGCCCAGGGGTTCCGCAAATATGGCCGTTCAAAGTTTTGTTTCCCTGATTACATGAAAACTACAGATTCGATCGAGATGAAATTTTGCACTCAGATGGAAAATGAGGTGTTTTAGCTACATGCGAAATTTGTCCAGATCGCATGACCAGAACCATAGAAACCATAGAAAATTGTAACTTTTGAACGGAAATGCCTAGGGACTTGAAATTTTCAGGATAGGTGTGGATCTCGAATGTCGTGATCACGTTCATCTATGAGCAACATTATACAAGGGGTTCCGTAAATACGGTCGTTTGAAATTTTGTTTTCTCGATAAATTCGAAACTATGGATTTGATCGTGACGAAATTTTGTATTTAAATCAAGAATGATATATTCGAGCTACATTGTTTCCAGATCGCATGATCAGAACCATAGAAACCATAGAAAATCATAACTTTTGAACGGAAAGGCCTAGGGACTTGAAATTTTCAGGATAGGTTCGGATCGCGAATTTCGCGATCACTATCATCAATGAGCAAAATTAGACTAGGGGTTCCGTAAATATAGCCGTTCAAACTATATTTTTCCTGATAATTTCGAGAATACTTATTGGATTGAAATGAAATTTTGCTCATATATGAAGAATAATGTATTCAAACTACGTGAGAAATTTTGTCCAGATCGCATTACCAAGACCATAGATACCGTAGGAAATACTAGCGAGTTATCGAAAAAAAAAATGGTCACCAAAGCACAGACGTGAAGTCTGGATTTTCGCGTTAGTTTGAAATTTTATTTGACAGCTGTCGAAATCTTTCCAATTGGTTTTTAAAACTGGAGCATGCAAATCTACCTGCAAGGTGCATGTACGAGCGCTCAAAAGCTCCTGCCTTCACGGCAGTGCTTTTCGTAATTTTTATAAGAATTTCCGATCTGACCTGCCGAAACCATTACGTTACGAAGGTTCTCTTTTTGCCATAAAACTTTCTTATCAAGTTCTCAAACGCGCCCGGTATAACTTGAACTCTTAACGATCCGTTGATTAATACAATGTATGCCTGGTCAAAACTAGGTCTTAACTCGAATATACTGATACTTTTCCGGAACTTTTTCAATAGGTATTCGAAATCGAAATTGAATATTCGAATTTCCATATGTAACATCTTGGAGTGGTTCATCCAACTGAAGGCTGGATTGATGAAAGAAGTTTTTTCTTCAGTGAGATGAATCTACGGTCGAAATATCTGTACAAGTGAAAGCCTCTTCAAGGATATAATCCCCATCAAGGAGAAATCGAGTTGATCCCCCAGTTAATACCAAAACCTTCAGAAATCCCCGGGAACGTCGGGAAAACTCCGCACCCCCTCGAATAAAAACCGCCATTCGGGCCGGTTCCTCTTCATCTTCATCAGTTATCTCGATGAAAAACGTAACGAGAAAACTTCAACACACCGACAAATATATTAATTGGCGCGGGACTACCTCTGACAACTCCCACTTTTTCGATAGAACGTAATTAGGTCTTGATTGATTGCCGCGTTCGTCATTTGTCAACAATTTCCCCGGGAAAACCTTGGGAAAACTGCCGCTTACTGGATTTGCCCCCTGTCCTTGTAAAGGTGGCCCGAAATTAAGTTTTCAGGGGTTGCGCCGACGACTTGGCACTCTGGGGAATATATTTCAATCTGTCGGACAGTTTGATATTTTCATGTAAGTCAAGTTTGAGGGAGGTTGGACTCTATTTCAGGCTTTTTGAGGGGGAACTTTTTTCAATTGGAATTTATGATGCTTCATTTAAAGCGACATAACAAAACAACCCGATTATAATTATATCTTCCGGAGATGTAGTTCAAGAGTTGAGTATCAGAAGGTGCCATTTTTTTATGATTCCATTAGAGTATCGGATGGTGCAAATTGTTTAAGATTCTGTTAGAGTATCAGATGGTGCAAATCGTGATTCTGTTAGAGTATCAGTTGATGCAAATCGTTTGAGATTCTGTTAGAGTATTACATTGTGCAAATCGTTTGAGATTCTGTTAGACTGTCAGATTATGCAAATCGTGTTTGAGATTCTGTTAGATCAACAGATGGTGCAAATAGTTTGAGATTCAATAAGAAAATCAGATGATGCCAATCGTTCAAATTCTGTTACAGTGTTAGATTATGCAAATCCTTTCGGTTTTAGTTAGAGTATCAGATGTTGCAAATCGTTTAAGATTCTGTTAGACTGTCAGATTATGCAAATCGTGTTTAAGATTCTGTTCGATTAAGAGATGGTTCAAATAGTTCGAGATTCTGTTAGAAAATCAGATGATGCAAATCGTTTGAATTCTGTTACAGTGTTAGATTATGCAAATCCTTTCAGTTTTAGTTAGAATATCAGATGGTGCAAATCGTTTAAGATTCTGTAAGAGTATCAAATAGTGCAAAAAGTTTGAGATTCTGTTCAGAGTATCAGAGGATGCAAATCATTTAAGTTTCTGTTAGAGTATCAGATGGTGCAAATCGTTCAAGATTCGGTTGGTATTTCAGATTATGCAAATTGTTTGAGTGTAGTTAGGTAAGGTTAGGTTGGAGTGTCAGATTATGGAAATCGTTTATGATTCTGTTGAAGTATCAGATGATGCAAATCATTCAAGATTCTGTTAGACTATCAGATGGTGCAAATTGTTCAAGATTCTGTTAGAGTATCAGATGGTGCAAATCGTTCAAGATTCTGTTAGACTGTCAGATTATGCAAATTGTGTTTAAGATTCGGTTCGATTAACAGATGGTTCAAATAGTTCGAGATTCTGTTAGAAAATCAGATGGTGCAAATCGTTCAAGATTCTGTTGGAATGTCAGATTATGCAAATTGTTTGAGTTTAGTTAGGTTAGGTTAGGTTAGGTTAGGTTGGAGTGTCAGATTATGCAAATCGTTTATGATTCTGTTGAAGTATCAGATGATGCAAATCATTTAAGATTCTGTTAGAGTATCAGATGGTGCAAATTGTTTGAGATTCTGTTAGAGTATCAGATGGTGCAAATCGTTTAAGATTCTGTTAGACTGTGAGATTATGCAAATCGTTTTTAAGATTCTGTTTGATTAATAGATGGTTTAAATAGTTCGAGATACTGTTAGAAAATCAGATGATGCAAATCGTTTGAATTCTGTTACAGTGTTAGATTATGCAAATCTTTTCAGTTTCAGTTAGAATATCAGATGGTGCAAATCGTTTAAGATTCTGTAAGAGTATCAAATAGTGCAAATAGTTTAAGATTCTGTTTAGAGTATCAGAGGATGTAAATCGTTTAAGTTTCAGTTAGAGTATCAGATGGTGCAAATCGTTCAAGATTCTGTTGGAGTGTCAGATTATGCAAATTGTTTGAGTTTAGTTAGGTTAGGATGGGTTGGAGTGTCAGATTGTGCAAATCGTTTATGATTCTGTTGAAGTATCAGATGATGCAAATCATTCAAGATTCTGTTAGAGTATCAGATGGTGCAAATCGTTTAAGATTCTGTTAGACTGTGAGATTATGCAAATCGTGTTTAAGATTCTGTTCGATTAACAGATGGTTCAAATAGTTCGAGATTCTGTTAGAAAATCAGATGATGCAAATCGTTTGAATTCTGTTACAGTGTTAGATTATGCAAATCCTTTCAGTTTTAGTTCGAATATCAGATGGTGCAAATCGTTTAAGATTCTGTAAGAGTATCAAATAGTGCAAATAATTCAGGATTCTGTCCAGAGTATCAAAGGATGCAAATCATTTGAGTTTCAGTAAGAGTATCGGATGGTGCAAATCGTTCAAGATTCTGTCGGAATGTCAAACTATGCAAATTGTTTGAGTTTAGTTAGGTTATGTTAGGTTGGAGTGTCAGATTATGCAAATCGTTTATGATTCTGTTGAAGTATCAGATGATGCAAATCATTTAAGATTCTGTAAGAGTATCAAATAGTGCAAATAGTTTGAGATTCTGTTAAGAGTATCAGAGGATGTAAATCGTTTAAGTTTCAGTTAGAGTATCAGATGGTACAAATCGTTCAAGATTCTGTTGGAGTGTCAGATTGTGCAAATCGTTTATGATTCTGTTGAAGTATCAGATGGTGCAAATTGTTTGAGATTCTGTTAGAGTATCAGATGGTGCAAATCGTTTAAGATTCTGTTAGACTGTCAGATTATGCAAATCGTGTTGAAGATTCTGTTCGATTAACAGATGGTTCAATTAGTTCGAGATTCTGTCAGAAAATCAGATGATGCAAATCGTTTGAATTCTGTTACAGTGTTAGATTATGCAAATCCTTTCAGTTTTAGTTAGAATATCAGATGGTGCAAATCGTTTAAGATTCTGTAAGAGTATCAAATAGTGCAAAAAGTTTGAGATTCTGTTCAGAGTATCAGAGGATGCAAATCATTTAAGTTTCCGTTAGAGTATCGGATGGTGCAAATCGTTCAAGATTCTGTTGGAATTTCAGATTATGCAGATTGTTTGAGTGTAGTTAGGTAAGGTTAGGTTGGATTGTCAGATTATGCAAATCGTTTATGATTCTGTTGAAGTATCAGATGATGCAAATCATTCAAGATTCTGTTAGAGTAGCAGATGGTGCAAATTCTTTAAAATTGTGTTAGAGTATCAGATGATGCAAATCGTTTAAGATTCTGTTAGACTGTCAGATTATGCAAATCTTGTTTAAGATTCTGTTCGATTAACAGATGGTTCAAATAGTTCGAGACTCTGTTAGAAAATCAGATGATGCAAATCGTTTGAATTCTGTTACAGTGTTAGCTTATGCAAATCCTTTCAGTTTCAGTTAGAATATCAGATGGTGCAAATCGTTTAAGATTCTGTAAGAGTATCAAATAGTGCAAAAATTCTGAGATTCTATTCAGAGTATCAGAGGATGCAAATCATTTAAGTTTCAGTTACAGTATCAGATGTTGCAAATCGTTAAGATTCTGTTGGAATGTCAGATTATGCAAATTGTTTAAGTTTAGTTAGGTTAGGTTAGGTTGGAGTGTCAGATTATGCAAATCGTTTATGATTCTGTTGAAGTATCAGATGATGCAAATCATTCAAGATTCTGTTAGAGTATCAGATGGTGCAAATTCTTTAAAATTGTGTTAGAGTATCAGATGGTGCAAATCGTTTAAGATTCTGTTAGACTGTCAGATTATGCAAATCGTGTTTAAGATCCTTATCGATTAACAGATGGTTCAAATAGTTCGAGATTCTGTTAGAAAATCAGATGATGCAAATCGTTTGAATTCTGTTACAGTGTTAGCTTATGCAAATCCTTTCAGTTTCAGTTAGAATATCAGATGGTGCGAATCGTTTAAGATTCTGTAAGAGTATCAAATGGTGCAAAAATTCTGAGATTCTATTCAGAGTATCAGAGGATGCAAATCATTCAAGTTTCAGTTACAGTATCAGATGGTGCAAATCGTTCAAGATTCTGTTGGAATGTCAGATTATGCAAATTGTTTAAGTTTAGTTAGGTTAGGTTAGGTTGGAGTGTCAGATTATGCAAATCGTTTATGATTCTGTTGAAGTATCAGATGATGCAAATCATTTAAGATTCTGTTAGAGTATCAGATGGTGCAAATTGTTTAAGATTCTGTTAGAATATCAGATGGTGCAAATCGTTCAATATTCTGTTAGACTGTCAGATTATGCAAATTGTGTTTAAGATTCGGTTCGATTAACAGATGGTTCAAATAGTTCGAGATTCTGTTAGAAAATCAGATGATGCAAATCATTTGAATTCTGTTACAGTGTCAGATTATGCAAATCCTTTCAGTTTTAGTTAGAATTTCAGATGGTGCAAATCGTTTAAGATTCTGTAAGAGTATCAAATAGTGCAAATAGTTTAAGATTCTGTTTAGAGTATCAGAGGATGTAAATCGTTTAAGTTTCAGTTAGAGTATCAGATGGTGCAAATCGTTCAAGATTCTGTTGGAGTGTCAGATTATGCAAATTGTTTGAGTTTAGTTAGGTTAGGTTAGGTTGGAGTGTCAGATTGTGCAAATCGTTTATGATTCTGTTGAAGTATCAGATGATGCAAATCATTTAAGATTCTGTTAGAGTATCAGATGGTGAAAATTGTTTAAGATTCTGTTATAGTATCAGATGGTGCAAATCGTTTAAGATTCTGTTAGACTGTCAGATTATGCAAATCGTGTTTAAGATTCTGTTCGATTAAGAGATGGTTCAAATAGTTCGAGATTCTGTTAGAAAATCAGATGATGCAAATCGTTTGAATTCTGTTACAGTGTTAGATTATGCAAATCCTTTCAGTTTTAGTTAGAATATCAGATGGTGCAAATCGTCCAGGATTCTGTAAGAGTATCGAATAGTGCAAATAGTTTAAGATTCTGTTCAGAGTATCAGAGGATGCAAATCATTTAAGTTTCAGTTAGAGTATCAGATGGTGCAAATCGTTCAAGATTTTGTTGGAATGTCAGATTATGCAACTCGTTTAAGTTTTAGTTGGAGTATCAGATGGTGCAAATAGCTCAACATTCTGTTAGAGTATCAAAAGATGCAAATATTTTCATGTAGGTGAAATTTGAGGAAGGTTGGACCCTATTTCAAGCCTTTTGGGGTTAAAATTTTTCCAATTAGAAATTATGCTACTTCATATAAAGCGAGACAACTTCGAGAATAGTTTTGTGTTAACGCACAGCGCGCGTCTACCGCGGAACGAGATTCCCCACATAATTCCGTATAGACCGCAAAAATCAACCTCTTCTCCATCAAAACAACTCGATTATAATTAAATCTTCCGAAGATGTCGTTTAAAAGTTCAAAGGGACCAAGGAATCGACCCGAAAGTCGTCGTTAATCATTCGCAAACATCACTGCTGATTAAATCGGACAAGGATGGCGGAAACGGCGAATTGATTCCAGTCGAAAACTCAATTATTTTCGGCAGCAGGAAGGAAGCGGAAAAGAACACTGATGTAACGCGGCCCGAAGGGTTGTAATTATCGGGAACAAAAGGGCCCGATGATCACGCTAGAACCGGCGCGGAATTACAGGGTGCGCGGAAAGTTAATGAATGCGAGATCTGCCGGTCCCGATGATTCTTCTGGTGTTCAATTAACACTCGCTAGGCGAGTTGTCCGACAATGTTAATTTCAGTTTGAAGTAGAGGATAAGATCTTGTACATTTTGAATGGATGAGATTCTTGGCTTCCCTTATATTACTGTGCGTATCAAAAATTCAACGTACCGCCGAACAGAATACCAAGCATCTGGAAGCCTTGGTATTCATACAGATGAAAGATATCAATTAGCCTTTGAATCATTCAACCACCGGCAGTTCCAGGGATTATTTCATCGCTTCACATCCCTCATTAACGACCCCGCAATAATACAACGCAGTAGACGCAGAAATTCCGCGAAAATCGGCAGATAGACGATCTGCGCGTTTATCATGCGAATAGTTGTCTGAACTATAATAGAAACCGATCCCAACTCTGATGGACTGAATAACTCGACGAACTGTTCGAATACCATCCATTTCGGCGAAAGTGCCTTCGCGCTATTGTCGGATCCAACTGCCATAATTGCTTCGTAGTAGCTCTTCTTCGTTGTTAGTTTGAGACGAGGCGGATTGTTGGTTGATGTCGATCGGAATTGGATGGAAGTGGACATGGCATTGTTTCCGATTGAATCGTGAATAGTTGTGTTGATGTTTGAGGTCAGGTATCAGATGGTGTAAATCGTTTGAGATTCTGTTAGAGTAGAGCGTCAGATTGTGCAAATCGTTCGAGTTTCAGTTATAGTATCAGATGGTGCAAATAGCTCAACATTCTGTTAGAGTATTAGATTATGCAAATCGAATTGATATTCTGTTAGAGTGTCAGATTATTCAAATCGTGTTAGAGATTTTGTTAGATTAATAGATGGTGCAAATAGTTCGAGATTCTGTCAGAATATCACATGATGCAAATCGTTTAAGTTTCAGTTAGAGTATCAGATGGTGCAAATCGTTCAAGATTCTGTTAGTGTAGAGCGTCAGATTATGCAAATCGTTTGAGTTTCAGTTATAGTATCAGATGGTGCAAATAGCTCAACATCCTGTTAGAGTATTAGATTATGCAAATCGAATTAATATTCTGTTAGCGTGTCAGATTATTCAAATCGTGTTAGAGATTTTGTTAGATTAATAGATGGGGCAAATAGTTCGAGATTCTGTCAGAATATCACATGATGCAAATCGTTCAAGTTTCAGTTAGAGTATCAGATGGTGCAAATCGTTCAAGATTCTGTTAGTGTAGAGCGTCAGATTATGCAAATCGTTTGAGTTTCAGTTATAGAGTCAGATGGTGCAAATAGCTCAACATTCTGTTAGAGTATTAGATTATGCAAATCGAATTAATATTCTGTTAGAGTGTCAGATTATTCGAATCGTGTTAGAGATTTTGTTAGATTAATAGATGGTGCAAAAAATTCGAGATTCTGTCTGAATATCAAATGATGCAAATCGTTTAAGATTCAGTTAGAGTATCAGATGGTGCAAATCGTTCAAGATTCTGTTAGTGTAGAGCGTCAGATTATGCAAATCGTTTGAGTTTCAGTTATAGCATCAGATGGTGCAAATAGCTCAACATCCTGTTAGACGTTAGAGTATTAGGTTATGCAAATCGAATTAATATTCTGTAAGAGTGTTAGATTATTCGAATCGTGTTAGAGATTTTGTTAGATTAATAGATGGTGCAAAAAGTTCGAGATTCTGTCAGAATATCACATGATGCAAATCGTTTAAGATTCAGTTAGAGTATCAGATGGTGCAAATCGTTCAAGATTCTGTTAGTGTAGAGCCTCAGATTATGCAAATCGTTTGAGTTTCAGTTATAGTATCAGATGGTGCAAATAGCTCAACATTCTGTTAGAGTATTAGATTATGCAGATCGACTTCATATTCTGTTAAAGTGTCAGATTATTCAAATGGTGTTAGAGGTTTTGTTAGATTAATAGATAGTGCAAATAGTTCGAGATTCTGTCAGAATATTACATGATGCAAATCATTTAAGTTTCAGTTAGAGTATCAGATGGTGCAAATCGTTCAAGATTCTATTAGTGTAGAGCGTCAGATTATGCAAATCGTTTGAGTTTCAGTTATAGTATCAGATGGTGCAAATAGCTCAACATTCTGTTAGAGTATTAGATTATGCAAATCGAATTAATATTCTGTTAGAGTGTCAGATTATTCAAATCGTGTTAGAGATTTTGTTAGCTCAATAGATGGTGCAAATAGTTCGAGATTCTGTCAGAATATCACATGATGCAAATCGTTCAAGATTCTGTTAGTGTAGAGCGTCAGATTATGCAAATCGTTTGAGTTTCAGTTATAGTATCAGATGGTGCAAATAGCTCAACATTATGTTAGAGTATAAGATTATGCAAATCGAATTAATATTCTGTTAGAGTGTCAGATTATTCAAATCGTGTTAGAGATTTTGTTAGATTAATAGATGGTGCAAATAGTTCGAGATTCTGTCAGAATATCACATGATATAAATCGTTTAAATTCTGTTAGAGTTTCAGATTATGCAAATCTTTTAGGTTTTAGTTGGAGTTTCAGATGGTGCAAATCGTTCTGCATGCAAATGAAACAAAAAAATTACGAAAAGCACTGCCGTGAAGGCAGGAGCTTTTGAGCGCTCGTACATGCACCTTGTAGGTAGATTCACATTTTCCAGTTTTAGAAATCAATTGAAGGAATTTTTGACTGCTGTCAAAAAAATTCTGAAACTTAGGCGAAACTCCAGACTTCATGTCAGTGCTTCAGCTGATCAATTTTTTTCCGATAATTCGCTAGAATTTTCCACGGTATCTATGGTCTTGGTGATGCGATCTGGACAAAATTCTGCACGTAGTTTGAATACATTATTCCTGAGCTAGGTGCATAATTTCATTCCAATCCGATCGGTAGTTTCGAAACTATCACGAAAAAAATATTTTGAACGGCCATATTTACGGAACCCCTAGTCCAATTCTGCTCATTGATGAACATGACCGTGAAATTTGCGATCCAAACCCACCCTGAAAATTTCAAGTCCCTAGGCCTTTCCGTTCAAAAGTTACAATTTTCTATGGTTTCTATGGTTCTGGTCATGCGATCTGGACAAAATTTCACATGTAGCTTGAACACCTCATTTTCCATTTGAGTGCAAAATTTCATCTCGATCAAATCTGTAGTTTTCGAGTAATCAGGGAAACAAAACTTTGAACGGCCATATTTACGGAACTCCTGGTGGAATTTGGCCCATTAACGAACTTAACCGAGCCATTCGGGAACTGAACCTACCCTGAAAATTTCAAGTTTCTAGGACATTCCGTTCGAGAGTTATCGTGTATACGGCCGGACGGACGGCCGGACGGACGGACGGACGGACGGACAGACTCGAATTTTTCGACGGATTCGTCATCAGTGAGTCGAACATAGTCGATTGAGACCATTTTCGGCTCAAAATTCGAAAAATACAGACATCGTGACGAAATGATATAGCCCTCGTGTAAGTAGTACGAGCGCTCAAAAACTGGATTGAATATAAAATAAATAATACTTTTCGCCTGGTCGTTTCCATAACTTCAGAATGATCTGATTGTCGAGTAAGAAAAAACGAGAAAACTGTCTGGATCTCCTTATTAAAGCTTCCAGTAATGAGTTTGCGAATGAAATTTCCATAGTTTACGTTTTGTGTAGTGCAGAATCTGAGAATCGAATGTTTTTGTTTGTGTTTTCCACAAAACATCGAAACTCATTGCCTGGAAACCCTCCAACGAAAACAAAAAAAATTTAAAATAAACGTTGAAGCTTCGCCTGTCCGAAAATAATTCGACATTGATATGAATCCCCTTCCAACCGGACTCACACAATAAAAAACATCAATTCCATTCGGATTATATAAAAAAAATACACAACAAACAACAAACGCATACCAATAAATTCCTTCATATCCCGACGTTTATCTAACGCGTTCGAGCTCATGGTTTTGTCGTAGAAATTGCCAGAAAAAGTCCACACAAATTGGACCACGGAATAAATGAGTGGGATTCCCGGAGCCGTTTCTCCCTAATCCGGGACCCTAATTGGAAACGGGGCCGATCCAGAAGTGACCCCGAGTTTGTTCATGGATATTCGCCATATACAGCCAAGCTGTTCAAAACTCATTTTGAATTTCGCGCCAAAATGTGTCATGGGTGTTAGGTGACGTCAGAATGCTGTGAAACATTGAGAGTCGTCTGGACAGTTATCTTATTATAGTGTCTTGTTTGTTCTTGTTGGAAAACCGATTCGGTTCCGGTGTTACTTTTTCACCCCTCAGTACCTGCAGCATGGGAATTCGAGGATTGGGAGGTACGATAAGACAACAAAGCCCTGTCGGCTCGGCTGTCTGGCTAGGGACAGTCGGCATCCGCTTGAGCGAGCACGCTCCGACAAAGTTGGCCATGGGCGGAAACGCCGTGGAAATGCGAAGGGAAATCCGATAACGCTCCGACGCTTACGAGGGAAAATGCAAGCTTCGAGGAATTGGGTATATTCGATTTTGTTTCCCACGTTCGCTCGTTCTCAAGTTGCTTTCTTCGATTAAGAAATGATCGGGCGAGAAACGTGGGTTTCGTTTGTTGGAAGGAAGAGGTAGTTTTCATTTTGGGCGATCTGCCGGAAGAATTGTAATAATTCTTTTCCGTCGACCATAGAATAAAAGCTCACTTTAACGCACTCGAAATCATCCATTAATGACCCCTATTAATGCATGATTTCTTCTATTAATGCATGATTTCTTCTATTAATGCATGATTATCATGGCAACCGAACATAAAATATTCAGTCGGAGCATAGATGCATCTATGTCGGAGCACGATCGAGCTGTCAAATTTATTTATTCGCTTTCGATCAGAATCTGATTTTGTCCGTTACGCTACTACATAATGAATAACGAAGAAAATATCCCTTTGACACCGCCAGATTTGACAAAAACTGCTGAAGCACCAACTTTGAGTCTGCTTCCTGAAAAGATCCGCCATTTATATGAGAAAACCTATGCTGAATTCAGATCTTGGTGCAAGGACAAGAAGGTTCGGAACTTTACGGAAACGGTTTTGTTGGCATACTTTACGGGTATTGCAGAAAAGGGGCATCTAGCAAGTTTATGGCCAAAATATTCGATGCTGAAATCAACACTAAATGTGAAAGACAATACTGATATAAGCAGATACCACAAACTGGTGATGTTCATTAAACGGAAAAGAGAGGGATATATCCCAAAAAAATCAAAAGTTCTCGAAGAAGAACATGTGAAAGAGTTCATAGCGAATGCTCGTGATAGTGTTTTCTTAATGTCGAAGGTAAAAATAAAAATAAAACTCAATTGAATCGTTATTTCAACTTATTCTCATTATCGCGTTATAGTGAAATAACTATCATTGTTTGATTTGTAGGTCGCTTTGAATTTTGATATTCGGAGTACCGGGTGCATTGAGAAAAGATGAATTGTTAAGGTTGCAGAGAAAGGATGTACAAGATATGGGATCGAAATTTTTGGTGACAGTGAATTCATCGAAAACACATTCGAACAGGATATTCACTGTGGTGGATAATGATGAGCATACACTTTTAAACATAACTAGTAAGCCGGGAGATCCACATAATAGGTAGATTCACCTTTTCGGGTAGACTCACATTTTCGAATAGTTCGGTGAAGAAAAAAAAAATAATAATAATTTTGATTATTGCCAGAAGGGCCAAGAACAGTCCTGTCCTATAATGTCAATCGGGTCAAAGGGGGCGGGGCTTTATCCACGAAATACGGGGTAAACGTCACGTAATATCTATGCTCCACGTGAATTAAGTCGGCTTTCTCGAGGTGTCAAAAATCGGTCTTTTTCAAATCGAGTTCTTGCGAAAACTGCGGATAGGTGGAGGACGTCACATAGTTTATTGAGACCTTACGTCCTTTGAGCTGGAAATTCGATCCTTGGCGGAGCCCGAGATGTTGCGGTTTAATATCCTTATGAAAAGATCGGCGGCAACTTTTGGCATCTTTTCGAGTTTTTGACCTTTTCCGAACGTTATTTTCGTTCGTTTGGATTTCGAAATAGGCATCTTTTCCAGTACCTTAGAAAAGCCCGTTTCTTCCTCTCGAAAACGCGGGGGCGCTTCGCGCCCCCGGTTTCTTTCTTTTATCACGATTCCAAAATTGCTCGAGGCCTTCGGCCTCTCGTTTTAGATAGTTTTGTCTTAACTGTTCTGCGGTTTCGAAAAAATAATTTCAGTATATGGATGGAATGGATGAAGAGATATATATCCTTGAGGCCAGCTCACATTCCACACGAAAGATTTTTCGTTTTCTATAAGAACTATAAATGCTCAACACAACGAGTTGGAATTAATACATCTTCTAAATTACCGTCAATGATTGCAAACTTTCTTAAACTAGAGCAACCACATTTGTATACAGGTCACTGTTTTCGGCGTTCTTCTGAGTCTATTCTTTCTGACAATGCTGCAGATTTTTCAGCCATCGAAAGGCTTGGTGGTTGGAAATCAACTTCTGTTGCAGAAGGGTATATTGAAAACTCCATTCAGAATGAAATAGAAACTGCAGAAAAAATTTTATGTCATAATAGTTTCAAAGTAGATAATGCTTCAACCTCCACTTCATCCACACGTTCCTTATCGGACATTATAGGAAATGAAATGAATGTAAACTATTCAGAATGTCTCAACATGTCCAATATTCCCTCTATGAATTTTTCGAATTGTTCTATAGGAAGCATAAATATTAATATATCGAAATGAACATAGAAATTTGTGTTACGTCAAATTTGTATATAATGCAAAATAAAAATTGGTTTCGATCCAGAATTTATATTCAATTCCTGATGAGGTCGACGGAAAAATCTTGTAATCAACTCGTTTATTAATTCAGCGATTAATGGTCTCAAACATTAACGCGTGAGCGGAGCGAGGAAATATTTCGACCATTAATAAACTAGTTGATTAAATAACTATTACTGGAACGAAATTCGAAAGTGCAGTATGATGTCCACTATCTCCTTTTTCCTTTTTTATAGGCTTTCGATCCGCGGCGTCTCGGGGGTCGAAAGCGGTCGAATTTTCATCCCAAAGGACGCGAGGTCTCCTCAAATGTGAATCCAGCCCGATCCCACCGGCGGTTTACGCAAGAGATCGATTTGAAAAAGTCCGATTATGACACCTCGAGAAAGCCGGAAATAAATTAAATTGATCACAGATAATTTGTCACTTAGCCACGTCTACATCGGGGAGTTTGAAATAAGATCGTATATCATAAATCTGGCCGAACCTTTCTTCCTGAAATGGTCCAGGCCCCCAAACTCCCAACTCCAAACCACACGGTCGACCTCAAACAAAAATGATCCTGGAGGGTTGGGGGAACGTGCCCGGACCGCTTCCCGTAATAATTTTCGGAACGTGCGAGGCAAATTTGCCCAATTAAAGGAATATCACGAAAGGAGTCGCTCGGACCAGAAGCGTCGGATAATGCGAGGAACTGTATATTTGTCGCACAGATATAACTTAATTGAGTTCCTTACCTGCTAATTGTGTCGACTGCGGTCGGGTCCGTAGAAATCTGGCATTGTTGTTGGATTTAAATTGTTTAAATTGGGTTCAGGCTCTGGGAAATTGGGTTGTTCGCGTTCGTCGTGGAATTGGTATTCAATTCCGGGGGGAGTTAGAAGCTGATTCGTCAACATAATCGAAATTGTATGGGATATAAAGTGATTTTTGGTAGTCACAATCTTGTTTTAACCTTCAAAAAGTGATTTTTTACTTGTCTAAGAATCTGTACTTCTGCCTAGCAACAACCCGACAGGCGTGCAAGAAGGCATTAGGGCTACATACACTAGCGGAATATCTGTCATATCTGATATAGTCCATTTAAGAATTATTGACATCGAAGCAGGCCATGAACGTCCAGTCGAGGCTTTATTTCTAGTTAGAAAAAAGTTACTGTTTTCATCATAGAAATGAAACATAAATATAACCTAGAAAAGTGTTGAGTATACGAATTATCGAATAATTAAGCCGGAATTAATCGATTGCAGTTTCTACATGGGAGTTCAGGTTTGAAAGCGCAAAAATATCGTGGAATGCTTTCATAAGAAATTATCTCATATAAAAGTCAACCATGGAAAATTGAAGATCATTCAAATAAATATTTATCACTCAGGACCATGCAATATTAATTGGTATTGGAAATCTTGCAAAATTTTAACCATATAACTAAAAGAGTACCATTTTATGTCAGGATTCAAGAAGGATAATTAATGGAATTCTAGCAGGTAGCTAGTGGTGCAACAGAAAAAAATTTTTGGATACTCCGCAAGCACAGGGCCAAAAGAATGGATTGGAAAAAACGTTATAATGTATTAAGAAATGAGAGAGAATCAAAAATTAAGAATCTATGTAGTACATGAAGAATTTTGACATGAAATGTGTACCGAACTATCAATATATGAACCAATTTGTGAATTATTTATTGCTTTGTGTTGAATACTTCAAGAAAGTCAATTTTTATTTTCATTCATTAAAACTGTCCATGAATTATTGAAAATATTATAATTGATGAGCAATTTCACAATTATTCAGTATACTTTTGAATTGGGAACAATATGACATGTGTATTAGCAGAGGGAATGTGAACAGGGTACCATACAGTATAAGTATAATAAATAAACTTGAAATATCTATGAATGATACAAGAGCAAAGATAAAAATATTGAAAACTTTGTTTCCACGTAGTGTAGTGATTTGGATGTGTTTATTGAATGAGCTGACATAATCCTATTGATGGGCATCCTTTTGCAGGGAAGGTTTCAATATTTCAATAACCCATTTATGAAATAATTCACCATTCATAGTAATCCTTATCATTAATACCACTGTCAAGAATCGGATCACATCCAGGTAAAAATCCATCAATTGTTCCAGCATTCAAAATAGTGCACCTTCTGCCTTTACCCTTGAATATACTCAGCATACCTTTTAGATTATTTTCTAGTGTCCACTGACAAATTTGAATACCGTTTTTGAATATCCAAATTTCATCTAGATAAATGAATTTTACGTTTTGTTCCATGTATTCTCGGTATTTATCACAATATCGTACTATTTTTATAATATTTTTCTGTTTATCAGTAAGAATTTTCCTACGATCAACTTTTTTGAATTTGTATCCAATATTTTTTATGATATAATATATTGTTGACTTCGATCAATTGAAATCTAGGTGCTCTTTGACCAGTTCAAAAAGGATATCTAAACTGATATATTCATTGTTTTTAATTCTAGCAAAAACAAAGTCATTCAATGTCTCTTTGAAGGAATAATCGTATCGCACAGGTTTTCTTCCACTGCTATTTTCAGGCTATAATAACATGCTAATATTCTACGGACAGGGCTTGGTGAAATTTGAAAATTTAAGAGACATTGATCAATCATAATAGACTTTGAGTCGGTGAATAACAGTTTACCTGAAACACTAGCGGAAATATATGCCAAATCTTTGAAAAACTCGAAGTAACTGGCGTTCTCTTGTTAGGCGCGATGTATCCTGGTCAATTCCAGCCATTTTAATAGCATAAGACAAAAAATACTCAAATTCAGAGCAAATTTTTATAATTACATATTCACCAATATCTTCGATAAAATCATCAAAGCAAGATTTCTATGGGTAATGTTAGTGTTATTCCTATACCAACCTGAATTCAGCAACCCAAAATATTACTGAATAGTCTATTACCAACTTAAATTTGATTTTTCACAGCCAACCGAGATGTCAATAATTCTTAAACGGATTATACTTAGCGAGCCAAATTCGTACATATATCAGTGCGTGTATGGTATCAAATCCGTCCGTTATTGGTGTAAAATGCCACATCTGGATCTGTCAAATCAAATCCCTACGTATCAGAACTGTACGGATCATCTGCCCGTGTATGTTGCCCTAATATGGGAAACAATCCCAACGATCAGCACATAAACGATCTTGAACGATATTTTTGTTACACTTTTCTCTGTTCGCTCGGAGACTTACTATGGGGGAAAAACTATTGATTCAACACACTATCCAATTATCAATTTTGCAAATCGTTCAATACTGGAAGATGAAGAGATGGATAAATGTCTCCGTTGCTAAAGACTGTATGCTTCCTTCTCCTCCTAACTTTCAATGTGTTGTTTTAGTTCTTCAACTCTATTCACCTCACCGTTACTGTACAGTAATGTTTCAAAATGACCCCAAAAGAAGAAATCACAGGGGTTGAGACCCGGGGAGCGTGCAGGCCAAGAAATCGACCCACCATGTCCTATTCGCCTTTTTGATTACGAAATCCGGAAAAGTCGCAAAAATCATATACTCTGTCAGATGTTTTCCCGTAAACTGACTGCATTTAATAAACGCATTTAGATCTCAATACATCCCTTCAGATCCGGACTGGAAATTTTTCAGATTCGCGGGTAACTCTCGGCCCTGGTGAATATTTTATAGGAAGGATTTTTGGAACTATGACTTATTTTGAGTTCCAGTACCTGCCGAAAAAAAGCCTCACCCTGTATATAAGTTCAGTATAACATCCTTACCACATTGGCCTCCAAACAATTTCAATCCTCCATAGTAGGTACTGCTACCCAAATTTCCCATCCATACAAAACACAATTGTTCCTCTTTCAACCCCATCCATTCATCTCCTGCAATCTTTGTTCATCCCTTCCACCGGTTCGAGTCGCCCAGCCGGCTTTAATCAAATATGGTAACGAGTTCGCGTAAAATATTTGATCGCCAGATATTCGCGACTGAAAGTTCGGAAACTTATGCAGTTCTCCTTCATGAATTTTGTATCGCCCGCGAAAGATACACGTGAATATGAAGTTTGCGAACGCGCTGTTATAGGGGTTGCGAGCGAAAGGGGGAAGTTTCGAAACTGTTCGAGGGATCTCGGAATGATTTGTGAAGCTTTCGTCTTCGTTTGGTTCCAGTATTCTCTTTAATTAACTGGCTGTGTTGAGTGGAATCCAAGTTCCTGTGTTTACGATGGCTTTTAATTTTTTTGAAAGCCCTCACTGGGGGAGGTATTGTGCGAACTAGTGGCAGGGCTCATTTACAACTTTCTGGAGAACAGATTGTTCATTACAAAAGAGACCTTTCCGCAAGTTACCTTCTAGTGTGTTTAGTACTCTGTCTTATAGGGCCTCATTGTAATAATACACTTTGTTATGTTGGAATATTATTTTATATCTTCAACCACTGTCACCATTCAATTCATTGTTCGAAAAGAATTGAGTTCGTGTGTAATATCGGGGATACTTAAATTCAAAATAAAAGGGGAATACTGAAATCCAAAATTAGATGGGAAAATGTACTCAAATTCAGATACTGTTGAACGTCTAAAAGGCAAAGTCGTATATTTGCAACATTGTAGTTGCTGAAATTGTTTATGCCTACTAAGGATAGGGCAGCGGTGATTGATTTCATGGGAAAATTTTGAAGCAAGAATGTTGCTGTGTAAGCGTCTGGATGCCTCCTCAGGAGTTGTGGGTTTTGTTGAAAGCGGGGTAGAGTTTACCTTTGGAGAAGAAGGAAAAATTAAAGGTAGTTGCTCGACGAGAAGGGAACTCACCGCTAAGGGGAAAAATCGGACGACGGTTTCGGTTGGAGGGTGGTGTAGGAAAAAGTGTTGTAATATTCAGTCGATGATTCTTATAGATTTCGGATTAAGGGAGTAATTGTGTTAGATCGTGGAAATAAGTGTTTAAGAAGTTTCATTTTGAGTAGAGCTAAAAGCCGTATTTTGTGTTGCGAGTGCGAATAAAAATAAAAGCCAGAAATCGCGTGTGGGTGGATTTGTTTCCAAATAGGTAGGAAAGGGAGTTAGGTGGTTTGCAGACCAAGGTGGGAAAATTTAGTTCACAGCTTCAACCCCTTTGAATGTAAATGGTGTTATTGTAATCCCCAATATTATTGATATCTCGATCCGAAGTTGATTTGATGTATGTTCGTTTTAACGTACGGAATTTGAATGTTAGTTGCAGTTTGTTATTTGACCCCTCGTACATTTAGATTAGTATGTTTGTAAGAAGTAACAGTTTAATTACGATTATGAGAAATAAGGTGAATGATAGATGTTTTATCTAGATGTTCTTTTTGATGTTTCTGAAAATTTCGATTTTATGTACGCATTTTACCATCAGTTTTCGTAAATATAATATGTTCTTTTAAAATTTCGAGGTTTTCTTTCCTGAATACCTGTTCTTCAGAAAATATAAGACAAAAGACTCTCTCCTCGTGCAGAGAGCACGAACCTAGACCTTTTCGGAAAATAGATGGGATATGGTGACAGCGGGATAATTTAGAGTAATAATAAAAAAATTCCATCTAAATAACTCGTACTATTGATAAGTGTACAAGGCATTTTCTGGCCAAACAACTCAGGTTATGGTAAATTGGTGACAGCGGAATACGATTGATAAGGGTGGAAACCCCCAGGTTTAGTACACGTGCTCCCCGCAGGAAAAGGAATTCTTTCGTTTTATCCTTGGGATCTGAGGAACAGGTATTCAGAAAAAAAAACCCAAAAAAATTCTAAAGAACGTATTATATTTAAAAAAAATTATGGTAAAATGCATGAACGAAATCGAGCTTTTCACAAAACAAAAAAACAACATCACTAATTCACATGATTCGCATGATCATAATTAAATCAGACAATTCAATGATTTATGAGACCTTAATCTTTTTCGCACTTCCGTAACGAACCCGCGCTTAATCTCCGTAGGATTTCTAACCTTACCCAAAACGCAATTTCTTCGACACCTTTTTCTACCCCGAGCTATCACAAAATTTGTCCCTAATCCTAAAACTTCTCGACCGAAAATACTATATACTATCCTACACCAGTCTAAAAACCGAACCTACAAGTTCTATATCTTTTTGGTACCGCCAATTAACTATGGCTGCCACCCCCTGGCTATCAAGCAACTAACAACTAACAACTCCGATCCTAATACCCCAAAAGTAAACTTTTTTTCCCTTCAAAAACCTAATTCCTGAGTTGACATTTTTCGTAGTGCCTCTCACTTCCATGGCTTGGAGACACCCACGCTCTTAAATTCTTTCTGCCAAATTTTCTCATGGTCAACCGACGTTGCTTCTTTTCCCCTTATTGACCTTATCTTGGCCTGCTCAGCGCATATGACACGGTCTAGACATAACATCTGTCCTCAACGATGGATACAAAGTAATCGATGTATGCCTCGCATAAAATAATAATTCCATATCTATGGCTTAGGTATCAATCATCAATCACACGGCTCCAATATAAACGACTTCCTTTGATTATACAAAGTAATACAATGTAGGCCCGACTTCGAATATACAGACTCTTTTCCGGGATACGTAACCGAATTTGAGATTGAATATTCGTATTCCCAGATATAACATCATTTTTGTAGAATTATTTCCTATAATGATGGAGTCTTTCGTCGAAAGCTCTGAAACAAGTTTTATCGTCGATAGAGAAATAAAACACGAGGTTGAATTGAAGACCAAACTTATGTCTGCAATCGATTCTTAGTCGCCGAGTGATACGTACAAATCTGTGGATGTTTCTTCGGCTAGATCCAATAAAAAATTCCCTCCTGCATAGCTGCAGGAGTATCGCTATAAACAGGGAATTAACCCGGATAATAAATAACTCACGTTTAAACAGAACTCGCCGAGCTATTCCTGTAAGTACGGCACGTCTATAAACGGTCGTAGAACGTGGGGACTAGGCGTTAAGCCCCTCCTAAACCGAAGAAGATTAGACCCGACGTATTTGTCACGATATTTATTTTCAGACAGTTGTAAATAGTCTGGATGGGTGCTCTTCGGCAGCACGCCTTAAGCGTGTCCCGGATTTATCGCCCAAATGAGGAACGACGCAATCAACTTTCATTACGTTGGTATTCCGGAGATAAGTGCGCTCGTGCCTTTAGTTGGATATTCGCAGTTTGGAATGATTAATGGGAATGTTTCAGTTGGTATAGGTTGGAATTGTACGAAATACCATTTGTCGAGCGCTATCCTAAAGCTGCTTTTGTACGTGATTCATGACGATCCCACGTTTCTGAGTCGAATAAAAAAAATGTTGAAGTAAATTTCAAACATGAACGGAACCCACGATTTATCCAGATAATGAACCCTCTGAAATCCCTCACAAAGACTTCAATTACTCTCAAGGTGAAAATTCGTCGAATTTAAATGATGAAAATAAGGCCTGGAACTCAAGGACGAGTTCTTTTCCTTCGTCCTGGAAAAAGTGGAGGGATTAGACTTTTGTTGACAATGAAAGACAGGGCCTTGTATAATGGCCTGAAGACGTTTTCAATTCTCTTTTCAAGAAATGAAGGAGTTGTCGCCAGGATCCATCAAATTTCTCATTCTGAGATAGCGTTTTTATGAGCATCTCTTCGATTTTATGAAGGGAGTTCATCGAATGTCTTTGGGGAAGGAATTTTTGTTTTTATTTGAATTTGGAACACAAAGTCGTATTGAACGTCTTTTTCATTCGTGAATTTTAATTTTCTGTGTTTTACTGTTGGACCAATTCTCTAATTGAATACTGGGTAATCTTTTTTTTCCTCGAATCTCCTTTTGAATATATCAAATTTTTCCACACAAAGTTGGTAAATCTTCACTTCATCAATTCATATTTGAACTTTCTGCAAGCTACCAACTTTAACTCTCTTTGGTCACCCATCCACATTAAACTGGCACAACCATTTCAGCACAATGCATCAAAAACAATTATGTATCGATCATGCGTGAATTAAGTATGTAGCCCTGTATTTTTGCGCTTTCTTTCTATTTGGCACATTTCTTGATAACTTTTTGATTAATGTGATTTGAAAAGAATGTCTGAATTATGTGAACAATAAAGCTTACAAAGCAAGACAGCACAATTTTCATTTATGGTTCGATTTTGATTGAACAAATGTCTGAATTATGTGTAATTTATGTGCGATGCTAGTTTTTATATGCCTGTAACTATCTGTTTTTACTATTGTACTTATTGTGCTTTCTTTTCGGGAAAGATGGAACACTTCTCAATATCACTTTTATTTATGTGTAAATTATGTTCGAAGCAAGAGTCGTAGCACAATTCTCAATGTTTTTTTATTTACTACTCAATTTTGTTAAAAAAAAATGTCTGAATTTTGTAAACAATATAGCTTACAAAGCAAGCCAGCACAATTTTCATTTATGGTTCAATTTTGATTTAACAAATGTCTGAATTATGTGTAATTTATGTGCGATGCTAGTTTTATATGCCTGTAACTATCTGTATTGTTATGGAAATCAAAAATGGTCATATTTCTCAACGTTTCAAGATATAAAAATGAAAAATAAATTCAAATAATATCACCGAAAAGTCAAGAACCTTCAAACATCTTCAGTCAATTCAGTTAATAGGATCAATTTAAAAATTATTTTATTATTATATTTTCGAAGAGGGTTCAGATTATTCAAAAATAAGAAAAATATGAATTTGTTCAAATGATTAATTGTAAATAGTTAAGTTATGTTTATGAAGAATGAAATGTATCGAGAATGTAACCTAGGAAATGAGATATTAAATAATATGGATAGGAAAAGCAGGCCAGTGAACAGTGGTAGAGAGAAACGTCAAGGTGAAAGATGGATAATTTTAAAAAAGTTGGCAGAAAGATTGGTTTTGTAAGAAGAAAGGTATAATGAATAGTATTTGGAACTTTTTTCAAGAATAGATTTGTAGATTGAGTTGTTGGAGTTGATTTGGTAAGTGAAGGAGAGAGGGAGATATTGAAACGGCGTGCTGCTTGAAAGAAGGAAAATTGAAATGGAAGATATTAGAACATAAAGTGAGTGCACTCACCAATCGAACGTTATTTTAGAGTTTAGAAATATTACTTATAGGTTCTTTTGATAGTTGGGGTTGCTTTTTAGAATAAGATTGCTAATTATATATGTTTGTGAGAACATTTCTTCTGTTTGTTCACCTTTAGAACTCTCCTTGGAAAAGAGTTTCCAAAAAAAAAATATATACAATTGAAACAAAATTTTTTTCAATATTGTTAGTGGTTTTCGTTAATTTCAAAATTTTATATGAGCGCTCGTACCACTTACACGAGGGCTATATCATTTCGTCACGATGTCTGTATTCTTCGAATTTTGAGCCGAAAATGGTCTCAATCTACTATGTTCGACTCACTGATGACGAATCCGTCGGAAAATTCGAGTCTGTCCGTCCGGCCGTAAGCACGATAACTCTCGAACGGATCAACCTAGAGACTTGAAATTTTCAGTGTGGGTTCAGTTCCCGAATGCCTCGGTTGAGTTCGTTAATGGGCCAAATTCCACCAGGGGTTCCGTAAATATGGCCGTTCAAAGTTTTGTTCCCCTGATTACTCGAAAACTACAGATTTGATTGAGATGGAATTTTGCACTCAAATGAAGAATGTGGTGTTCAAGCTACATGTGAAATTTTGTTCAGATCGCATGACCAGAACCATAGAAACCATAGAAAATTGTAACTTTTGAACGGAAACGCCTAGGGACTTGAAATTTTCAGGATAGGTGTGGATCTCTAATGTCGTGATCACGTTCATCTATGAGCCAAATTATACTAGGGGTTCCGTAAATATGGTCGTTTGAAATTTAGTTTTCTTGATAATTTCAAAACTATAGATTCGATCGTGACGAAATTTTGTATACTAATGGAGAATAATATATTCAAGCTACATTTCTCCAGATCACATGACCAGAACCATAGAAACCATAGAAAATCATAACTTTCGAACGGAAAGGCCTAGGGACTTGAAATTTTCAGGATAGGTGTGGATCTGAAATGTCGCGTTCACGTTTATCAATGAACAGAATTATACCAGGGGTTCCGTAAATACGGTCGTTTGAAATTTTGGTTTCTGGATAATTTCGAAACTGCGGATTCGATCGAGATGAAATTTTGTATTTTAATCGAGAATGATATATTAAAACAATATTTTGTCCAGATCGCATGACCAGAACCATAGAAAACATAGAAAATTGTAACTTTTGAATGGAAAGGCCTAGGAACTTGAAATTCTCAGGGTGGGTTTGGATCGCAAATATCGCGATCACGTTCATCTATGAGCAAAATTAGACTATTTTTTTTCATTCTCTACTCAATTTTGATGAAAAAAAACTGAACTATGTGCGGATTATAGCTTGCTGGACCATCACAATTTCTATCAATAGTCCAATTTTGATGAAACGAATGTCTGAATTATGTGTAGTTCATGTGCGATGCCAGTTTTTACGTGCCTGTACCTATTTTCATTCATAAATAATTGAACTATTTCTCGGGGAAATCTGAAACAATTTCAATAAAACTTTTATTCGTGCATAAATTATGTATGGAGCCAGACTGCTAGCACCATTGTCAATAATTTTTTCATTTCGATTCAATTTTGATCGAAAAGGTGTCTTAATTATGTGAACATAACAGTTCTTCTCTGCACCTATTTATTTCTTTAGATCGAGAGTTTTTATATTTTACCGAATTTTGTAGTCAAGAAGCTAGTTTTTTTGGTTGAAAATTGCGCTGGATTGCGAGAAAAACTTGCTGAATTGTTAATAACTCTTTTATTCATCACGTTTTGATCAAATATATAATATGTGGTATTTATCTGCAAGGAGGTGTCTATCGATTATGCCTAAATGAACGTGGTAGGAAGCTTAAAGACTCGTATATCCATGAAACTCGTGTAGTTCTTTTTATCTGCAGGCAAAATTATTCAAGTTGCCACATGTTCTACCTCTCTACTGTACACATCCATCACGATATCGAAGAAAATGCTTAAACCACCACTATCAACCCTCATTGGCTTTTTGCAATATAAAAGAATTTTCCCTCACATTTAATCTCAGATGCTCTATAATAATAATCCAATACAACACCAAAAGTAGGATAACCCCCAAGCAGCACAACTGAACCCCCACAACCCCCCTCCCCGCCCCCATGGTATTCATATCGCTGTCTTCCCCATCATAACGGCAAGAACCTCTCGGGACATTTTCATAACAACATCCGACAGAAGTCTCCATGCAGATCGGTTTACCGCGAAGGCCTAATTTGATTTATCGCATGGAACTGTGCGGCATTATTGGATCCAAGCCGCGACGCAAATCGGATAACGTTAGATGGCGCTGCAATAACGACATCACCGACGGAGGAATTCCTCATGGGCCACGGAGGCTGGATGCCTGTTCAGGAGGCAATCAACCTGGATTATCTGGGCGGGATGTTCCTCCTCGCCGGTTTGCGACCACGTGGCTGCGATTGATGACATTTCGAGTTGAGAGTGGTTTGTAGGAGATGAGAGAGGATCGGGGCTTCTCTTGGGGTGTGTTTCAATTCCGGTACCTTTTGACGTCATATATAGGCGATCTGGGTTCGATTCTTGCTCTCTTGTAATGTTTTGGCAGCGCAATGATCGATCTAGCAGGAAGAACTCTACGTTTTTTAGAAACCACAGAATTCTCTCAGTCGTACTAAGGAAAATCGTGGGGAAGTCGTAAGGAATTCAAACAAAATGGTTGAGAACCGAAAGAATAAGAATTTATTGGTTCTGTTGGGGACGGTTTCCCAACTTCAGGTCAAATAATAACAATCGGGAAAGACCTACGAGAAAACCCGTTGTGTACAATGAATAGCAATAATAGGAAGAAAATGTAAATAGTCCAGTTACGCTCCATAGGAGGGTTAAAATGCATGGTATATGGTGATGAAGTAACAGTATATGCAGAAAGAGAGATAGATTCAAAAAGGACCTTCGTTCAGAATGCTAGGTGCTACAACGTCAACATTCCCAACTTTAATGGTACATAGTGCGTCCCAGGAGAAAGTTCCGCAATTGTCTTTCCTATCCCCTTGAACTAAACATGTGGACATGTGGCAACTGAAGGGACCGGGACCATCTCATACCAAGTCTGTAACCCCTGTAATAAACCTGGGGTTTCTACTCTTATTAATTGTATTCTGCTGTCACCAATTTACCATAACCTGAGTTCTTTGGCTAGAAAATGCCTTGTACACTTATCAATAGTACAAGTTATCAAATAGTTATTTAATCAATTAGTTTATTAATGACAGCGATTAATGGTCGAAATATTTGATGTTTGAGACCATTAATCGCTGAATTAATAAACGAGTTGATTACAAGATTTTTCCGTCGACCTCATCAGGAATTGAATATTAATTCTGGATCGAAACCAATTTTTATTTTGCATGATATACAAATTTGACGTAATACAAATTTCTATGTTCATTTCGATATATTAATATTTATGCTTCCTATAAAACAATTCGAAAAATTCATAGAGGGAATATTGGACATGTTGTGACATTCTGAATAGTTTACATTTATTTCATTTCCTATAATGTCAGATAAGGAACGTGTGGATGAAGTGGAGGTTGAAGCATTATTTACTTTGGAACTATTATGACATACAATTTTTTCTGCAGTGTCTATTTTATTCTGAATGGAGTTTTCAATTTACCCTTCTGCACAGAAGTTGATTTCCAACCACCAAGTCTTTTGATGGCTGAAAAATCTGCACCACTGTCAGAAAGAATAGACGCAGAAGAACGTAGAAAACAGTGACCTGTATACAAATGTGGTTGCTCTAATTTAAGAAAGTTTGCAATCATTGACGGTAATTTAGAAAATGTATTAATTCCAACTGGTTGTGTTGAGCATTTACACTTCTTATAAAAAACGAAAACTCTTTCGTGTGGAGTGTGAGCTGGCCTCAAGGATATATATCTCTTTATTATGTTTAAAAGTGTATGCTCATCATTATCCACCACAGTGAATATCCTCTTCGAATGTGTTTTCGATGAAATCACTGTCACCAAAAATTTCGATCCCATATCTTGTACATCCTTTCTTTGCAACCTTAACAATTCATCTTTTCTCAATGCACCCGCTACTCCGAATATCAAAGCGACCTACAAACCAAACAATGATAGTTATTTCACTATAACGAGATAATGAGAATAAGTTGGAATAACTATTCAATTGAGTTTTATTTTTACCTTCGACATCAAGAAAACACTATCAGGAGCATTCGCTATGAACTCTCTCACATGTTTTTTTGCGAGAACTTTTGATTTTTTTGGGATATATCCCTCTCTTTTTCGTTCAATGAACATCACCAGTTTGTGGTATCTGCTTATATCAGTATTGTCTTTCACATTTAGTGTTGATTTCAGCATCGAATATTTTGGCCATAAACTTGCTAGATGCCCCTTTTCTGCAATACCCGTAAAGTATGCCAACAAAACCGTTTCCGTAAAGTTCCGAACCTTCTTGTCCTTGCACCAAGATCTGAATTCAGCATAGGTATTCTCATATAAATGGTGGATCTTTTCAGGAAGCAGACTCAAAATTGCTGCTTCAGCAGTTTTTGTCACATCTGGCGGTGTCAAAGGGATATTTTCTTCGTTATTCATTATGTAGTAGCGTAACGGATAAAATCAGATTCTGATCGAAAGCGAATAAATAAATTTGACAGCTCTATCGTGCTCCGACATAGATGCATCTATGCTCCGACTGAATATTTTATAATCGGTTGCCATGATAATCATGCATTAATACAAGAAATCATGCATTAATAGGGGTCATTAATGGATGATTTCGAATGCGTTATAATGAGCTTTTATTCTATGGTCGACGGAAAATGGAATTTTTATTATCACTCTAAATTATCCCGCTGTCACCATATATCATCTATATTTTGAAAAATTCTAGGTTCGTGCTCCCTGCACGAGGAGGGAGTTATATTTGCTGAGGAACAGGTATTCAGGAAAGAAAACCTCGAAATTTCAAAAGAACATATTATATTGACGAAAAATGATGGTAAAATGCGTACATTAAATCGAAATTTTCACAGACATCAAAAAGAATATCTAAGTATATAATCTATCATTCACCTTATTTCTCATAATCGTAATTAACTCAAACAATTAAACTTTTACTTCTTATGAACATGCTAATCTAAATGTACGAGGAGTCAAATAATCAAATGCAACTAATATTCAAACTCCGTACGTAAAATCGAAAATACATCAAATCAACTTCGGATCGAGATGTCAATAATATTAGGGAATAACACTAACACCAGTCACATTCACAGGGGTTAAAACTTTGAACTGAATTTTCCTACCTTGGTCTGCAAACCACCTAATTCCTTTTCGTACCTATTTGGAAACAAAATCACCCACCCTCGTAATTGGCTTTTATTTTTCTTCGAACTCCTGAAATCGAAAATACGGCTTCTAATTCTACGCAAACTAAAACTTCTCAAACAATTATTTCCACGTTCTAACACAATTACTCCCTTAATCCGAAATCTAATAGAATCCTCGACTGAAAATCTCAACACTCTTTTCCGGTGAGTCCCCTTTCCGCCGAGAAACTCCTCAGAATCGGAAAAACGAACCTAAAATTCTGTACCTATCGTGGTACCTTTACGACCCTCGAACTACCCCTAACGCGAGTCCCAGACTCAAAACCATTAACTCCGAGTTCTCCTCTTCCACACATCTCACCCCCGGTCCCTGACCGGCAACTACTGACTCTTTCGAGCCACCTCAACCGACAATAACCTCTCCTCACGGTCCCCGACCAAAACTACCCCCGGACTTCTCTTCACTTCCGAAAGACTTAACCCAAGTCCCGACTAACTCCCGAGTTTGACATCGCGGCCACCGCTCGTCGTCCGCGACAGATCACAACTGCCCCTCGCACTCTCAGGGTCCCTCAAAGGTAAACTCTACCCCCCCTTTCAAAAAATCCACAACTCCAGAGTGGGCGTCCAGACGCTTACACAGCCACATTCTTACTTCAAAATTTTCCCATGAAATCAACCGCCGCTGCCCTATCTACAGTAGACATAAACAATTTCAGCGACTACAAAGTTACCAAGGTATGATTGTCGCCATCGCGGGAGGTCTCAAAAATAACCACTCAGCTTAGAACTAACGACGTCCCTCTGATTGCATACAGAGTGACACATTGTATACGAAGGTCTAGACTTTTTATTTTTCCATTCGAAATATGTGAACGCATTTGAATTTAAATTATTCATTCAATTTTGAATTCAATTATTCCCATTTAATTTTGAATTTCAGTATTTCCAAATATTACAACCCAGCGAAATAAATCCGGAATATCCTGCAATTGAGCGGTAGTAACTGGTTCTGCAGGGAGGAAGGTACTAAACTACTACTACCCCAGAAAAGGGACACAATTTTTTTTACTCCTTTAGGGAGCTTCTGCACCGAGTAATTATGTTGAGCATGCACATATCATTCTAACAAAGTATCGATAATCCAAAATATTAATGAACCATCTACCAATTTAGGTACGATGGTAAAAAGGTACCTGAAACATTATATATATCATTTCCCTTGCAGATGGGGATTATACCTAAGAACACCAAGCAACTAACATCAAAGGAGTAGTTATAGTTGAACTGAGAAACTGAGAAAATATTTCAAAACATGGGATAGACAAGATAGAATAAACTCACAGTAACATTTCAATATTATTAAAAAGTAACAGTCGACTTACGTGGAGAAAATAACTATGATATTCTATTCGGAATATTGGAGCTCTTTCTTTCGTTGGTTTTCTCTCTTTCCTCTCGCCTTTGCTTCTTACTTACTTTGCTACACAACACTTCGGCTTTTTCAACAATGGCGATCTATTTCGTTATCAAGGTGGCGACTAAATTACGTTCATCAAATTTCTTACCCCAACAGTTACCGGCCTTCTACGAATCATAACATCTCTTCTAACCTCTTGAAAACTATACCATCGAAAAATAAAAATTATGGAGCACAGACTGTGTTCTTCTTATCTACTCTGAAATAGGTATTATAGAAAACTTCCTCATTCGTTGGATGATAATCCAGGATCGAACTATATATTACACTCTGGAAGAATATCCAGCGGTATAAACTGTAAATAAACAATATTTTTTTCAGAGATGGCCATGCTGTTACCAGGTACACTATCCCATAGCAGAGTCGCCAACGCCACATCAGATATAAGGAAGAACTTGAGGCTGAGAGATCCAGAAAGCAACCCCCAGTATGATCCAGAGAAGACGTAAGTTGCATAATTTTCTTGCTCGCCTAAGTCGATGGAAGTAATAAAATGGAAACTGCATAATTTTTTATGAACTTCAAGAGATGTAATCACAGAATATATCAAACATCTCAACGCAAAATCAGAAAAACTCAATTTTCTTCTCACGTGAAATAGCTGTAAAGCAGGATTGCTACATAACTCATTTTATAGATGCCCTATATAATAGAGAGGAAGCGCACCTGAGAAATGTTCACCTGAAGGTCACCTGTCAATATTTGTTCCTTCAAACGTCAATCTGAAGTTTGTCCTCGATTAGAGCAACGATATGTATATTTACCAGTAATTGAACATTCAACCAAATACTGCACTTGATGTGGGAAGGGATCAGTTCTAACGAAATAGTGAAACTGTTCTTCGAAGCAGTTCCAACTTGTGACAGCGGTGTCACAGCCACAGATTTCGATATTTATGGTTCTATTTTGATTGTCAAATCTGACGTTTGTCGATAGCTGTCACCAATGAGATGATAGGTTAGGTTGGGTTATATGCGAACAAATCGACCAATACACGGAGACTAGCTATCCTTTCTGGATAACGTCGAATATGGATTGGATTTCGGTATCCGGAGCGTCTCGAGAATAATGGAATCACATCTCACCGATCGGGTATCCCGGAAAAAAATTGCCACGAAATAAGAAAAGGGATGAAGCGGACCCACCCATAAAGTATAGACAATGTCCCCCTGGGAAATTTCAAGCAGGCCGATTCTGTTTGTAGTTCCCCGATCAGAATATAATAGAAGCAGAATCAATAGAGTATTGCCGGAATATTTCCTCCTAGTCTGATTGCATTTCGACATGGAACTTCGTGGAGGAGGATTCGGTATTGTTCGTCGATGTTAACTTGGAGGATTGGGAGTTATCGGCTGAGATCTCCTTATCACGATGTTCTGGTTTTGTATAATCGTAATCGTATATTCACTCACTCCGAAAGTGACCTTAACCTTTTTCGCACTCCCGTAAGGAATCCGCGCTTGATCACCGTACGATTTTGAACCTTACTCAAAACGCAATTTCTTCGGCACCTTTTTCTACCCTCATCAGTGCAGTCTAGCGATGATAATAACCAAAAACGGAATGCAGCCACGATTATCTATGCTCAACAACTAGGTGTCTTTTGGGAAGCAAAGTGAAATTACATCCTGAAAAGAGTACTAACGACAATAAAGTTCCATATGTGTGAACATAGCGAAGTTGGTAAAAATCCTCTTCGTAAAACTCGCATGGCTGGAATCAAACCAGATGAAAAATTCATAAAGCATAAATTTCAATCGGAATTCTCCATCTTCAGACAACCAGAAAATACCATTCGAACTCGACATATCGTCGTCAAACTCCCTCAAGTGGATACGTTCCGCCCAGATGAATCTTTTATTACGCCCGAGGAGCGAAACGGAACTTCTTCCGATCCCTCATCCAAGCGTGTCAAACTTTGCTGCTGGCATTATTCTCGATTTTATCGAAAAGCCCGATACTCCAACAAAAGATGTTTCCCGATCGTACAGATCGTGGCGGGCGATGATCGTTCATTTGATTAAACCGGGATGGAAATATTGGAAATACCAGATATTCATAGCCGAGGTTCGGAATTCGCGCATGCGCAGAACAGCGCAGTGTATGTTAGTAACAGAAAGATGGCACCAACCATAGACCTTTTCATCGGTCTCAACATGGAACCATCGAAAACACGTGGACGTCGAACTCGCCCAAAACACCGTGTCGCTTTGGAAACAATGATTATTCACGAAGGAATAAGTCAACATTATGAACCTGACCCAAACGAGACGCGTCGCGGACTGGTCGATATATGGTTTACCGTTAAAAGTAGAGTAAAAATTCGATTTGTTGGTGTGGAATGGGATTATTAGTGATAAAACATTGGGTTGTGACAATGAGGCATTAGAAACACGTGATGGATTTAGTGTTTTGATGTTAAAAGAAAATTTTATTTCAAAATAATATTGAATGATAATGTATATGTCAGTGACATTCAGGTGAACATTTCAGTTTTCAGGAGCGTTTTGGTTCGGTATCGATTTTCGAAATTGCAGTTAGAACTAATCTTTCTATATATCACTCGAATGGGAGTGCAGGATTTGAAAACACTGATAAACTTTGGTTTAATGTTCAACTATTGAAATTACTAACATCTCGTTACTTTCATCGTCGACATCGTTGACAAACGTCAGATTGACGTTTGCCGAAACAAATATTGTCAGGTGACCTTCACGTGAATATTTTGGTTTTAAGGAGCGTTCTGGTTCGGTATCGATTTTTGAAATTGCAGTTAGAACTGATCTTCCTATATGTCACTCGATCTAATCTCTACCTACATCACTCGAATAGTAGTGGAGAGTGGAGTATTCGAAAACACTGTTTACCATCGAAAAACCTAACATCTCGTTGTTTTCATCGATGACATCGTTGACAAACGTCAAATTGACGTTTGCCGAAACAAATGTTGTCAGGTGACCTTCAGGTGAATATTTCAGTTTTCAGGAGCGTTTTGGTTCGAAATCGTTTTCAAAAACTGCAGTTAGAGCTAATCTCTACCTACATCACTCGAATGGTAGTGAAGTGTGGAGTATTCAAAAACACTGTTTACCTTTGGTTAAATGTTTAATCATTGAAAATTGTAGTGAACTCGGTAGTGAAGTATTCAAAAACACTGTTAACCTTTGATTTAATGTTCACTCATTGAAAAACCTAACATCTCGTTGCTTTCATCGATGACATCGTTGACAAACGTCAAATTGACGTTTGCCGAAACAAATTTTGACAGATTACCTTCAGTTGAACATTTCAGTTTTCAGGAGCGTTTTGGTTCGGTATCGTTTTTCAAAATTGCAGTTAGAACTGATCTCTACCTACATCACTCAAATGGCAGTGGAATGTTCAAAAACACTGTTTACCTTTGGTTTAATAATTGATCATTGAAAAACCTAACATCTCGTTGCTTTCATCGCTGACATCGTCGACAAACGTCAGATTGACGTTTGCCGAAACAAATGTTGTCAGGTGACCTTCAGGTGAATATTTCAGTTTTCATGTGTGTTTTGGTTCGGAATAGTTTTTGAAAATTGCAGTTAGAACTAATCTCTACCTACATCACTCGAATGGAAGTGGAGAGTGGAGTATTCAATAACACTGTTTACCTTTGGTTAAATGTTTAATCATTGAAAATGATAGTGAACTCGGTAGTGAAGTATTCAAAAAAACTCTCAACCTTTGATTTAATGTTCACTCATTGAAAAACCTAACATCTCGTTGCTTTCATCGTTGACAAACGTCAAATTTACGTTTGCCGAAACAAATTTTGACAGGTTACCGTCAGATGAACATTTCAGTTTTCAGGAGCGTTTTGGTTCGGTATCGTTTTTCAAAATTGCAGTTAGAACTGATCTCTACCTTCATCACTCAAATGGCAGTGGAATGTTCAAAAACACTGTTTACCTTTGATTCAATGTTTAATCATTGAAAAACCTAACATCTTGTTGCTTTAATCGCTGACAAACGTCAGATTGACGTTTGTCCAAAGAAATGTTGTCAGGTGACCTTCAGGTGAATATTTCAGTTTTCAGGAGTGTTTTGGTTCGGAATCGTTTTTGAAAATTGCAGTTAGAACTATTCTCTACCTACATCACTCGAATGGTAGTGGACAGTGGAGTATTCAAAAACACTGTTTACCTTTGGTTAAATGTTTAATCATTGAAAATGGAAGTGAACTCGGTAGTGAAGTATTCAAAAACACTGTTAACCTTTGATTTAATTTTCACACATTGAAAAACCTAACATCTCGTTGCTTTCATCGATGACATCGTTGACAAACGTCAAATTGACGTTTGCCGAAACAAATTTTGACAGGTTACCTTCAGTTGAACATTTCAGTTTTCAGGAGCGTTTTGGTTCGGAATCGTTTTTGAAAACTGCAGTTAGAGCTAATCTCTACCTACATCACTCGAATGGTAGTGAAGTGTGGAGTATTCAAAAATACTATTTACCTTTGGTTAAATGTTTAATCATTGAAAATGGTAGTGAACTCGGTAGTGAAGTATTCAAAAACACTGTTAACCTTTGATTTAATGTTCACTCATTGAAAAACCTAACATCTCGTGGCATTCATGGATGACATCGTTGACAAACGTCAAATTGACGTTTGCCGAAACAAATTTTGACAGGTTACCTTCAGTTGAATATTTCAGTTGTCAGGAGCGTTTTGGTTCGTTATCGTTTTTCAAAATTGCAGTTAGAACTGATCTGTACCCACATCACTCGAATGGCAGTGGAGTGTTCAAAAACACTGTTTACCTTTGGTTTAATGTTTGATCATTGAAAAACCTAACATCTCGTTGCTTTCATCGCTGACATCGTTGACAAACGTCAGATTGACGTTTGCCGAAACAAATGTTGTCAGGTGACCTTCAGGTGAATATTTCAGTTTTCAGGAGCGTTTTGGTTCGAAATCGTTTTTGAAAACTGCAGTTAGAGCTAATCTCTACCTACATCACTCGAATGGTAGTGGAGAGTGGAATATTCAATAACACTGTTTACCTTTGGTTATATGTTAAATCATTGAAAATGGTAGTGAACTCGGTAGTGAAGTATTCAAAAACACTGTCAACCTTTGATTTAATGTTCACTCATTGAAAAACCTAACATCTCGTTGCTTTCATCGATGACATCGTTGACAAACGTCAAATTGACGTTTGCCGAAACAAATTTTGACAGGTTACCTTCAGTTGAACATTTCAGTTTTCAGGAGCGTTTTGGTTCGGTATCGTTTTTCAAAATTGCAGTTAGAACTGATCTCTACTTACATCACTTGAATGGCAGTGGAGTGTTCAAAAACACTGTTTACCTTTGGTTTAATGTTTAATCATTGAAAAACCTAACATCTCGTTGCTTTCATCGCTGACATTGTCGACAAACGTCAGATTGACGTTTGCCGAAACAAATTTTGACAGGTTTCCTTCAGTTGAACATTTCAGTTTTCAGGAGCGTTTTGGTTCGAAATCATTTTGAAAACTGCAGTTAGAGCTAATCTCTACCTACATCACTCGAATGGTAGTGGAGAGTAGAGTATTCAATAACACTGTTTACCTTTGGTTAAATGTTTAATTATGGAAAATGGTAGTGAACTCAGTAGTGAAGTATTCAAAAACACTGTTAACCTTTGATTTAATGTTCACTCATTGAAAAACCAAACATCTCGTTGCTTTCATCGATGACATCGTTGACAAACGTCAAATTGACGTTTGCCGAAACAAATTTTGACAGGTTACCTTCAGTTGAACATTTCAGTTTTCAGGAGCGTTTTGGTTCGGTATCGTTTTTCAAAATAGCAGTTAGAACTGATCTCTACTTACATCACTTGAATGGCAGTGGAGTGTTCAAAAACACTGTTTACCTTTGGTTTAATGTTTAATCATTGAAAAACCTAACATCTCGTTGCTTTCATCGCTGACATCGTCGACAAACGTCAGATTGACGTTTGCCGAAACAAATTTTGACAGGTTACCTTCAGTTGAATATTTCAGTTGTCAGGAGCGTTTTGGTTCGGAATCGTTTTTGAAAATTGCAGTTAGAACTAATCTCTACCTACATCACTCGAATGGTAGTGGAGAGTGGAGTATTCAAAAACACTGTTTACCTTTGGTTAAATGTTTAATCATTGAAAATGGTAGTGAACTCGGTAGTGAAGTATTCAAAAACACTGTTAACCTTTGATTTAATGTTCACTCATTGAAAAATCTAACATCTCGTTGCTTTCATCGATGACATCGTTGACAAACGTCAAATTGACGTTTGCCGAAACAAATTTTGACAGGTTACCTTCAGTTGAACATTTCAGTTTTCAGGATTTGGTTCGGTATTGTTTCCTAAAATTGCATTTACATCACTCGAATGGTACTGGAGTATTCAAAAACATTGTTTACCTTTGGTTAAAGGTCAATCATTGAAAAATCTTATAACTCAGATTGACGTTTGCCGAAACAAATATTGTAGAATGACCTTCCGGTGAACATCTCGGTTTTCAGGAGCGTTCTGGTTCGGTATTGATCTCCAAAATTGCAGTTACTGGTCGACTTCACCTGTTTCAAACATATCGCCAGCTCAGCTTCCTTCCTGAGTAATCGTGGCCCGTTGCTGACTCGACATTAATCATATCGCTACGTCCCACAGCGTGTAGGCGTCAATTATCGATACCCCCATTCGAATCGACGTTTCACACACTGAACAGTGTCGACTCGGTCACAGAACTGATATTTTGAAAACAGTTTGAATAAAATTTTAGTTCTATGGCTGGAGTAGTTTCAAAACCTAACCTATCATCTCGTTGCTGTCATCGATGACAGACGTCAGATGTCTGAAACAGTGCCATCTTTTATTCTGTAACAACTTCACGCGACGTTTTCGGATTTCCAGTAGCAAACTTCGCGTGCCAGACTCACGGAGAGGGACCGATTTATTTCCACAGATATCTCTATACGATGGAGGCGTTCTGGATTCCCCCACGTACGGAGATAAACCACCCAGACTCATGTTTCGCATCCTCGGGGCGATTTTTCTCTCCTATCCACTTCTGAAGGGAATATAAAGGGGTTTGGGGCGTCTCTACCGGTCTTTTTGTGGCGTAACCGATCTGCTCTGGGAACGTGAACGTGGTTTGTGCTTAAACTGATATTTTGTATTCCGGGACAGAGGGTTGGAGTGATAAATATCTTGGAGAATGGATTTGTTGGAATAAGTAACTTTATTTGGGAAGTTTCGGAATCTGGCTCCATCTGGTCCTTTGGATCTTGTAATGATGAACTTTACCGTTACATGTTCCCAGTTGGAGCGAAATAATTGTCAGCACCTATTCAGGAACCCGCTCAATACTCCATGATGATACAGGAGCGCGTGTTCAATGTAAAGTATCGCTCGCTTGATGGATATCTGATTACATTTCAAACTCGCTACTACATATCTGTCATTCACCGATCAGCGATGATAAAGCGCCTTTAACACACATCATCTCCAGCTTCACATTCATATCCTACGCTGACAGGCGAACAGATCCACGGCTGAAGCGAATGGAAAGCCATAAATCATCCATTGGATAGCAAGACGTCGATGACTGTCACCAACAATGAGAAGAGTAATTTATGTATCTTCACCTCCCAAAGTCGACCTCACCTAGATGAAAAACCGGATTGTATTTCGACGAATACATATGATTTATGATGATCCTGGCAGGAAAACACAAGGATAAGGTTATATTGTACAGCTATGAACTCATCAACTGGATATTTCTTCTTCTTCGATCGATGCTCTTGAAGATGTTCAAAAGTGTGTAGCAAAGGTCACTTTCAATCAGAGGCAAACACAGAAAATATCTCAGCAATTGCTAGTAGGCCTCAGTAAAAATTCCAAAAAGGGATTCAGATCCCAGCAAAAAAGCACAGCAATGAATTATAGTTCTCTGGTTTGGGTCCCAGGAAACTGGCTGAAACGTAAACATTCGAAACTTTCACTTTGAAGGACTCGAAGGTACACCAACATGCAGTCTGCCGAACAACCAAAATTAGGTAGCAAAAACCTGAAAGTACTACGATCTTTTTCTCCTCTTGGTTGAACAAAATCGTGAATAATTCACAATAAACTCACCGACATAAGCGGCTACAACAAAAAAAAAAATTATTTATGATATTATTATATTACCCTTGAGAATTTCCATCCATTTAATTTGCAAAAATTTTCTTATTAAAGAGGGTAAACCAATTTCGAGTGACTACTAGACGTTTCTTGAGAACCGGACCTATTTGAAATCTGAAAAATTGGATTCTGATATTGTTCGATTTTATCTACTGAGCTTAACACTTCCTGTAATACAGGGAGTTAAATTAAATTTCTTCAAACATTTTTGAGCGCTCGTACAACTTACACGAGGGCTATATCATTTCGTCACGATGTTTGTATTTTTCGAATTTTGAGCCGAAAATGGTCTCAATCGACTATGTCCGACTCACTGATGACGAATCCGTCGGAAAATTCGAGTCTGTCCGTCCGGCCGTCCGTCCGTCCGGCCGTAAGCACGATAACTCTCGAACGGATCAACCTAGAGACTATGGGCGTTCAAAGTTTTGTTCCCCTGATTACTTGAAAACTACAGATTTGATTGAGATGAAATTTCGCATTCAAATTGAGAATGAGGTGTTCAAGCTACATGTAAAATTTTGTTTAGATCACATAACCAGAACCATAGAAACCATAGAAAATTGTAACTTTTGAACGGAAACGCCTAGGAAATTGAAATTTTCACTATAGGTGTGGATCTCGAATGTCGTGATCACGTTCATCTATGAGCAAAATTATACTAGGGGTTCCGTAAATTTGGTCGTTTGAAATTTAGTTTTCTTGATAATTTCAAAACTACAGATTCGATCGTGACGAAATGTTGTATACTAATGGAGAATGATATATTCAAGCTACATTTCTCCAGATCACATGACCAGAACCATAGAAACCATAGAAAATCATAACTTTCGAACGGAAAGGCCTAGGGACTTGAAATTTTCAGGATAGGTGTGGATCTGAAATGTCGCGTTCACGTTCATCAATGAACAGAATTATACTAGGGGTTCCGTAAATACGGTCGTTTGAAATTTTGGTTTCTCGATAATTTCGAAACTGCGGATTCGATCGAGATGAAATTTTGTATTTTAATCGAGAATGATATATTAAAACAATATTTTGTCCAGATCGCATGACCAGAACCATAGAAACCATAGAAAATTGTAACATTTGAACGGAAAGGCCTAGGAACTTGAAATTCTCAGGGAAACTACGTGCAAAATTTTGTCCAGATCGCACCACCAAGACCATAGATACCGTAGAAAATTCTAGCGAATTATCGAAAAAAAATAGATCAGCTGAAGCACTGACATGAAGTCTGGAGTTCCGCCTAAGTTTCAGAATTTTTTTGACAGCTGTCGAAAATACCTTCAATTGATTTCTGAAACTGGAAAATGCGAATCTACCTACAAGGTGCATGTACGAGCGCTCAAAAGCTCCTGCCTTCACGGCAGTGCTTTTCTAATTTTTTTCATTTATTCGACTCTTATATGATACAATTATTCAATTTTAAATATATTTCAATTCTAATCGTTGTTTTGTCTGAATAGTTTTCAAAATTTAGAGAGAAAACTGAACAAAAGGCAGATATGCATAGTCAGTATTATGTTCGTTTTTCCTATTCTCAATATTCCAAGCATAAACTGTTTTTAGATTTTCGAAGTAGAAGAATGGCGGAAAATTGTGCATCTCCTAAATTTTGGAAAACTCGTCACAGGGTGTTTCGAATATTTTGTCAAACATTGTGATCAGAATTTTCCCATAACTTTTGTTTTTCAAATTAGAACCCTATTTTTTGAGCGCTCGTACTAATTAAACGAGGGCTATATCATTTCGTCACGATGTCTGTATTTTTCGAATTTTGAGCCGAAAATGTTGTCAATCGACTAGGTTCGACTCACTGATGACGAATCCATCGGAAAATTCAAGTCTGTCCGTCTGGCCGTATACAAGATAACTCTCAAAATTTTGTTCTCCTGATTACTTCGAAACTACTGATTCGATAGAGGTTAAATTTTGCACTGAAATAGAAAATTACGTGTTCAAGCTACATGCAAAGTTTTGTCCAGATCGCATGACCAGAACCATAGGAACCAAAGAAAATTATAACTTTGTAATGGAAAGGCCTAGGGACTTGAAATTTTCAGGATAGGTGTGGATGTCGAATGTCGCGGTCACGTTTATCAATGATCAAAATAAGACTAGGGGTTCCGTAAATATAGTCGTTTGAAATTTAATTTTCTTGGTAATTTCAAAACTACAGATTTAATTGTGACGAAATTTCGTATTTTAATGGAGAATGATTTATTTAAGCTACATTTTTTCCAGATCGCATGACCATAGAAATCATAGAAAATTATAACTTTCGAACGGAAAGGCCTAAGGATTTGAAAGTTTCAGGGTAGGTTTGGGTCGCAAATTGCACGGTCACGTTCATCAATGATCAAAATAAGACCAGGGGTTCTGTTAATATGACCGTTAAAAATATTTTTTCCTGATAATTTAGAAATCACTAATTGGATTGGAATGAAATTTTGCACATAGATGAAGAATAATGTATTTAAACTTCGTGGAAATTTTTGTCCGAATCGCCTAAAGCACTGACGTGAAGTCTGGAGTTTCGCCTTGGTTTGAAAATTTTTTTGGCAGCTGTCAAAAATTTTTTGAATTTGTTTTTAAAACTGGAAAATGTGGATCTACCTACAAGGTGGATGAACGAGCGCTCAAAATCTCCTGACTTCACGGCAGTGCTTTTCTAATTTCTTGATTGCGTAGGATTCTGCGAAGAAAAATAATGAAAGTGTTCGAAGATGTTTATGCTCCTAAATTAAATAATTCCTGACTTATTAAGGATTTTCTGAATTTATGTCGTACGTAGAGACAAATTGATAAAATCTATTTCATAACAATAATCTGTGTTCATAGGGAATTATTGGGATGATTTATCTTCTATGGACAGAGATTATTGTTATTAAATAGATTTTATTAATTTGTCTCTACTAAGTACGACATAAATTCAGAAATTCCTTAATAAGTCAGGAATTATTTAATTTAGGAGCATAAACTACTTTGCACACCTTCATTATTTTCCTCTGAAAAATCCAACGCAATCATAAAAGAATAGGGTTCTGATTTAAAAAACAAAAGTTATGGGAAAATTCTGATCACAATTTTTAACAAAATATTTGAAACACCCTGTGACGAGTTTACCAAAATTTAGGACATGCACAATTTTCAGCCATTCTTCTACTTCGAAAATCTAAAAACAGTTTATGCTTGAAATATTTGAGAATAGGAATAACAAACATATCTCCTTTTTTTTCAGTTTTTTTTCGATATTTTGAAAACTATTTCGACGAATGCAACGATTTGAATAGAAATATAATTTAAAATTGAATAATGGATCATATAAGAGACGAAAAAATGCAAAAAAAATTTTCGAGAAATTTATTTTCACTCACTGTATAACTGAAAGTGTTCTGGATTCAAGAATATTTCAGCTCAGTAGATTAAGTCGAACAATATCATAATCCAAATTTCCAGAAACTTCTAGTAGGCACTCGAACTTGGGACACCCTGTATACATATCTGAATTTTTTCTTAACAAGAATTTTCACAGTTACCCTTTGTTGGAATTATTTCTAGTATTATACTTCTTATAACGGGCTTCCACAGGCGCAGAAGATAAAAAGTACTCACGGTATAAAATTTGCGTATTCAAAAATTTTCTTTGCATGAATTATTGCTTAAAACACAAAGTTTACCCAAATTCCCCGAAGAAATTCTAAATTCCTCGGGCTTGATTTATAACCAAAGAAAAAACTCAAAGGAAAGAATATAATAAAACGCGATCCTTTCATCGCACACCTCACTTCATACTGCAAAAGAACCGTCCCCGAAAAACCGTGAGGAGTTCATTATATCCTAATGCCCCCACTTATATTCCTCCAAAGGCCGTCTAGACGCTCCCCTGAATACTGGATATGATCCCTTTGCGCGCGCGACCGACGGGTGTAAAACGCGGAAAAACCGCCGCCCGATTGAATGAAATTGAATAAAACATAAACTGTTTTTCCCTTTCGAGCATCGGCGTTTTGTAGGTACTCGGCGAGTTCTCCCCCTCCTTTTCCTCTTCCGGGACTGGATGAATAGCGGCGACATGAAAGGCTAATGAAAATGGCCCGGTTTTCCGCGGGGAAAAGCAAAGGATCGCGGGGTCGATCTGCCTTCGGAACATGCGCTGCAATTCGCGTTCGAACCGATTTCTGCGGCCGTCTGTGATATGTCAGTTATTTCAGTCATGTATATAAGTATTTTCCGTCGACCATAGAATAAAAGCTCATTTTAACGCACTCGAAATCATCCCTATTAATGCATGATTTTTTCTTATATTAATGCATGATTATCATAGCAACCGAACATAAAATATTCAGTCGGAGCATAGATGCATCTATGTCGGAGCACGATCGAGCTGTCAAATTTATTTATTCGCTTTCGATCAGAATCTGATTTTATCCGTTACGCTACTACATAATGAAAAACGAAGAAAATATCCCTTTGACACCGCCAGATGTGACAAAAACTGCTGAAGCAGCCACTTTGAGTCTGCTTCCTGAAAAGAGCCGCCATTTATATGAGAAAACCTATGCTGAATTCAGATCTTGGTGCAAGGACAAGAAGGTTCGGAACTTTACGGAAACGGTTTTGTTGGCAGACTTTACGGGTATTGCAGAGAAGGGGCATCTAGCAAGTTTATGGCCAAAATATTCGATGCTGAAATCAACACTAAATGTGAAAGACAAAACTGATATAAGCAGATACCACAAACTGGTGATGTTTATTAAATGGAAAAGGGAGGGATATATCCCAAAAAAATCAAAACTTCTCGAAAAAGAACATGTGAGAGAGTTCATATCGAATGCTCCTGATAGTGTTTTCTTGATGTCGAAGGTGAAAATAAAACTCAATTGAATCGTTATTCCAACTTATTCTCATTATCTCGTTATAGTGAAATAACTATCATTGTTTGATTTGTAGGTCGCTTTGATATTCGGAGTAGCGGGTGCATCGAGAAAAGATGAATTGTTAAGGTTGCAGACAAAGGATGTACAAGATATGGGATCGAAATTTTTGGTGACAGTGAATTCATCGAAAACACATTCGAACAGGATATTCACTGTGGTGGATAATGATGAGCATACACTTTTAAACATAATAAAGAGATATACATCCTTGAGGCCAGCTCACACTCCACACGAAAGATTTTTCGTTTTTTATAAGAACTATAAATGCTCAACACAACCAGTAGGAATTAATACATTTTCTAAATTACCGTCAATGATTGCAAACTTTCTTAAATTAGAGCAACCACATTTGTATACAGGTCACTGTTTTCGGCGTTCTTCTGCGTCTATTCTTTCTGACAGTGGTGAAGATTTTTCAGCCATCAAAAGACTTGGTGGTTGGAAATCAACTTCTGTTGCAGAAGGGTATATTGAAAACTCCATTCAGAATAAAATAGAAACTGCAGAAAAAATTTTATGTCATAATAGTTCCAAAGTAAATAATGCTTCAACCTCCACTTCATCCACACGTTCCTTATCGGACATTATAGGAAATGAAATAAATGATCAGAATGTCACAACATGTCCAATATTCCCTCTATGAATTTTTCGAATTGTTCTATAGGAAGCATAAATATTAATATATCGAAATGAACATAGAAATTTGTATTACGTCAAATTTGTATATCATGCAAAATAAAAATTCGTTTCGATTCCGAAATTATATTCAATTTCTGATGAGGTCGACGGAAAAATCTTGTAATCAACTCGTTGATTGAATAACTATTTCCTCTTTTGTATTATAATAACCTCCAGATAAGCAATAGATTCACCGTAAAAAATAATATCACGTGAAAAACACGAAGTTATCCTAAGGAGACGAAGAATCCCCTTCATGGGATGCACTTTGTTGTGATGCCAACATCGAAATTGTTTGGATCGGGGTATGAAATGAAGTGAATACCGTAATGAAAATGGTCCAAATTCTTCCTGAATAATTTTTTTACATTTCACTAACACACTAATTTATTTACACACTATCTAATTCATCTTGACGCTATCTAGTGCTGCACTGCCTCTGCTTCGGACCGATGGTCATTAATGTATTGGGGTGGAACTATCGCGATGTCTCCAGAACGTTGTTCGAAGCATCTCGCAGTCTCTAGAAGATTCGCGGTCCCTACTGTTGCCGTGGTCGGTTCTAGAACGCTCGGGAGTCACGACAGGCCCAGCTTAAGTTCGTTACAAAACGATTGAAAAGATCCTCTTGCAACTTTTCCGACTTTTTCAAGAAAGTTATGAACCTCGATACATGGAGGTTATCCTGACTAGTTCATCCTAAAACAGGAGATGAAATAATGAAACTCGGTGTGAAATTTAGATTCTTAACTTTATCGATATTACCCTGGCAACCAGTCGCCAAAAAGTACAAAAAATTGGCACTGAACTCGGCGGTAACCAGAGCGCCATTCTGCAATTAGATCACGTTTCCCTCCGTCCTACTCGCGTAAAACCTCCAAGGAGGCTCCGCAGGATGCAGCAGGAGTTACAACTCCTTTATCTCAAACTCTCGCCAAATTATCTGACCGCGAATTGTCTGCTCTTACTTATGCGCCTCGCTGTGCCGTCTCTCTTGGCTCTGTAATTAGGGGTCGTTTTACCCAATTTACTAGATCCGCGAACTTTGGAGAGTTATTCCTTCGGGGAGGAACAGGTCGATGGTTTATATGATCTTGTTTTGTATCACATGTTGATATCTTATACCGATTTGTTCTTATTTTATTTTATTTAATAATCTTTTGAATGTTTGATGTTGACGGCGAGGGAAAATTTTTTCTTTCACTGCTATTTTCTTTTTGTTCTTCATCTGACATTATTCCTCTGCTCATTTTTCGTTGAATTCCGTTTTTTTCTTTCAAAAGTTTATTAGTTTCTTCGTTCGTAGAGAATTTTTTCTTTCACCGCTATTCTCTTTTTGTTCTTCATCTGACATTATTCCTCTGCTTATTTTTCGTTGTGCTTGGTTTTTTTATTTCAAAAGTTCATTTAGTCTGTTCGTTAGTAGAGATTTCTTCTTTCACCGCTATTCCCTTCTTGTTCTTCATCTGACATTATTCCTCTGCTTATTTTTCGTTGAACTCGTTTTTTTCTTTCAAAAGTTCATTTAGTCTCTTCTTTCGTGGAGAATTTCTCCTTTCACCGCTATTCTCTTTTTATTCTTCATATGAAATTATTCATCTGCTTATTTTTCGTTGAACTTTGTTTTTTTTTTCCAAAAGTTTATTTAGTTAGCGCCCTTCCATGTGGAGAATTTTTTCTTTCGCCGCTATTCCCTCTTGTTCTCCATCTGAAATTGTTCTCCTGTTTATTTTTCGTTGAACTTCGTTCTTTTCTTTCGAAAGTCCATTTAAACTCTTCGTTCGTGGAGATTTTTTTCTTCCACCGCTATTTTTTTTTGTTCTTCATCTGGCATTATTCCTCTGCTTATTTTTCGTTGAACTTTGTTTTTTTCTTCCAAATGTTCACTTAGTATGTTCGTTCGTAGGGAATTTTTTCTTTCGCCGCTATTCTCTTCTTGTTCTTCATCTGACCTTATTCCTCTGCTTATTTTTCGTTGATTTCCGTTTTTTTTTCTTTAAAAAGTTCATTTAGTCTCTTCTTTCGTGGAGAATTTTTCCTTTCACCGCTATCCTCTTCTTATCCTTCATCTGAAATTATTCATCTGCTTATTTTTCGTTGAACTTCGTTTTTTTCTTCCGAAAGCTCATTTACTTAGCGCCCTTCGATGTGTAGAATTTTTTCTTTCACCGCTATTCTCTTTTGTCCTCCATCTTGAATTGTTCCGCTGTTTATTTTTCGTTGAACTTCGTTTTTTTCTTTCGAAAGTCCATTTAATCTTTTCGTTCGTGGAGATTTTTTTCTTTCACCGCTATTTTCTTTTTGTTCTTCATCTGACATTATTCCTCTGCTTATTTTTCGTTGAACTCTGTTTTTTTTTCTATCAAAAGTTCATTTAGTGTCTTCGTTTGAGAAGAATTTTTTCTTCCACCCCTATTCTCTTTTCATTCTTCATCTGACTTATTCCTCTGCTTATTTTTCGTTGAACTTTGTTTTTTTCTTCCAAAAGTTTATTTAGTTAGCGCCCTTCGATGTGGAGAATTTTTTCTTTCGCCGCTATTCTCTTTTGTTTTCCATCTGAAATTGTTCTCCTGTTTATTTTTCGTTGAACTTCGTTCTTTTCTTTCGAAATTCCATTTAATCTCTTCGTTCGTGGAGATTTCTTTCTTCCACCGCTTTTTTCTTTTGGTTCTTCATCTGACATTATTCCTCTGCTTATTTTTCGTTGAACTTTGTTTTATTCTTTCAAATGTTCATTTAGTCTGTTCGTTCGTAGATAATTTTTTCTTTCGCCGCTATTCTCTTCTTGTTCTTCATCTGACATTATTCCTCTGCTTATTTTTCGTTGATCTCCGTTCTTTTATTTTAAAAGTTCATTTAGTCTCTTCTTTCGTGGAGAATTTTTCCTTTCACCGCTATTCTCTTTCTATCCTTCATCTGAAATTATTCATCTGCTTAGTTTTCGTTGAACTTCGTTTTTTCTTCCAAAAGTTTATTTACTTAGCGCCCTTCGATGTGAAGAATTTTTTCTTTCACCGCTATTCTCTTTTGTTCTCCATCTGAAATTGTTCCTCTGTTTATTTTTCGTTGAACTTCGTTCTTTTCTTCCAAAAGCTCATTTACTTAGCGCCCTTCGATGTGTAGAATTTTTTCGTTCGTTTCAATTCTTCATTGCTTTATTGCTTTCTGTATTCCCTTGTTTTCCCGAGCTTTTTTGCTTGTTTCAATATATTTATAATCTTATTTTTACGATGGAAAACCAAGTTTTTAGAAGAAACTTTATTTTTAACAGATGATGATCTTTGATACAGTTAATATCTAACTACAATTTTTATTAACGAACAATTATTCAAATAGGTCTTTATATAATAACCTAGCCTCATCTAGAAGGGAAATAACCAACAATCTGAAGGTTGAATACGTGGCTGCTTATTGCAATCTTGCATAACATTATCTAATATATAAAATTCTCGTGTCACAGTTTTCGTTGCCATACTCCTCCGAAACGGCTTAACCGATTTTGATGAAATTTTTTGTGCTTATCCGGTATCTATGAGAATCGGCCAACATTTATTTTTCATCCCCCTAAATGTTAGGGGTAGTCCACCCCTGAATTTTTTTTTTTTATTTTTCAGACAAAATTTCTAATTTCTATTTTTTTATGATACAACATACAAAAATACATACAATCCCCAATTTTCACTCTTCTACGATCAACCCTTATTTTTTAAGAAATTGCGAAAAAAGGGAGAGACCGGGGGCGCGAAGCGCCCCCCGCGTTTTCGAGAGGGAGAAACGGGCTTTCCTAAGGTAAGAGAGGCCGAAGGCCTCGAGCAAATTTGAAATTGCGAAAAAAGGGAGAGACCGGGGGCGCGAAGCGCCCCCCACGTTTTCGAGAGGGAGAAACGGGCTTTCCTAAGGTAAGAGTGGTCGAAGGCCTCGAGCAATTTTGAAATTGCGAAAAAAGGGAGAGATATGGCAAAACAACGTTTGCCGGGTCAGCTAGTCTAATATATAAAATTCTCGTGTCCACAGTGTTCGTTGCCATACTCCTCCGAAACGGCTTAACCGATTTTGATGACATTTTTTGTGCTTATCCGGTATCTATCAGAATCGGCCAACATCTATTTTTCATCCCCCTAAATGTTAGGGGTAGTCCACCCCTAAATTTTTTTTTTTATTTTTTAGACAAAATTTCTAATTTCTATTTTTTTATGATACAACATACAAAAATACATACAATCCCCAATTTTCACCCTTCTATGATCAACCCTTATTTTTTAATAGCCAGAACAACGAGAGGCCGAAGGCCTCGAGCAATTTTGAAATTGCGAAAAAAGGGAGAGACCGGGAGCGCGAAGCGCCCCCTGCGTTTTCGAGAGGGAGAAACGGGCTTTCCTAAGGTAAGAGAGGCCGAAGGCCTCGAGCAATTTTGAAATTTCGAAAAAAGGGAGAGATATGGCAAAACAACGTTTGCCGGGTCAGCTGTTCATTATTAGAATTTCGCTTCCATACGTTATTGTTGGTCTTATTATGGATTTGTATATCTTCCCTTTAAATCTCTTATCCAATCTGATATTTCTTTAGAGGGTTGAGATATCTTTTGGTTTTTCTAGATTGCTTTCCTCTTCCTCTATGTGTTTGTTGAAATTCAAATTTTTGTCCATTATTATATCCAAGTATTCTACACTCTCTTTTCTTCTTATTTCCTTATCGTTCATTTTTACGTTCACTCTTGGATTTTCTGTTTTTTTGCGAAATATTATTCATTGACTCTTTTCTTCGTTAAGCTTTATTCTGCATTTTTTGAACCATATTATCAACATGTTGATATGTTTGTTTTTTTTTTCGAATTTTTTTGTAAGGCACCATTATGCGCCTATTGCTATTCTCCCTTCATTTCGTTTCTGTTCATTATTAGAATCTCGCTTCCATACGTCATTGTTGATATTATTATGGATTTGTATATCTTCTCTTTCAATCCCTTATCTAATCTGCTATTTCTTTAGATGGTTGAGATATCTTCTGGTTTTTCTGAATTCCTTTCCTGTTTCCTCTATGTGTTTGTTGCAATTCAAGTTTTTGTCCATTGTTATATCCAAGTATTCTACACTCTCTTTTCTTCTTATTTCCTTATCGTTCATTTTTACGTTCACTCTTGGATTTTCTGTTTTTTTGCGAAATATTATTCATTGACTCTTTTCTTCGTTAATCTTTATTCTCCATTTTTCGAACCATATTATCAACATGTTGATATGTTTGTTTTTTTTCGAATTTTTTTGTAAGGAACCATTGTGCGCCTATTGCTATTCTCCCTTCATTTCGTTTCTGTTCATTATTAGAATTTCGCTTCCATACGTCATTGTTGATCTTATTATGGATTTGTATATCTTGTCTTTCAATCCCTTATCGAATCTGCTATTTCTTTAGATGGTTGAGACATCTCTGGTTTTTCTGAATTTCTTTTCCGTTTTCTTTATGTGTTTGTTGGAATTTAAGTGTTTGTCCATTGTTATATCTAAGTATTCTACATTCTGTTTTCATCTTATTTCCTTATCGTTCATTTTATTTTCACTCTTGGATTTTCTGTTGTTTTTCGAAATATTATTCATTTACTCTTTTCTCCGTTAATCTTTATTCTCCATTTTTTGAACCATATTATCAACTTGTTGATATGTTTGTTTTTCTCTTTCGAATTTTTTTCTGTAATACTTGTGTGGAAACGCCTTCTCCCGAACATGCGAAAACCACTAAAAATAAAAAAATATTTACCATAGAATAATATCTATTCTTCTTCTCCCTGGCAATTCGTTGAAGGGAGGGGAAAATCATCCCCGTCGAGAAAAGAAAACTTGTCAGAAAATCCATCCCTACCAAATCTCCCCATAATTCCCGACCGAAAAAATATGCCCTCCTAAAATTTCGAACGCAAACAAATCGCGGGTTCGTACGACACGCCGGAAATAACGGTTACGTCGACAAATGTTCTACTCTGGTCCAATCACCAGTTGAACCCACTGGATGAAATGTGGAAAAACCGTCCGGTTACTTTGCCTGAAATATGAGCTCGTGGGACTGAGAAATTGGAGCATGAATCAAGCTTTTTCCCTCATCTGGAGGTTTGAGTGGAGTTAGCAGTGGGAAAATAGCCGTTACATTTTCGCGATGAATAATTTCGAAGATAGAATGAATCTCCCTCCAGAAAGAATTATTGAATCGTTTGAGAATAACTTCATCGAATAACCGTCTTCGTTCAAGTACGTCTGAACCTTTTGATATTTGGCAAGTATAAGTATCGCTTATATTGAGTTACCCATAAATAAATTCGCAAAAATATATAAGAAAACGCTGTTGTTCGTTTTCTTTTCGTTCCCTCCGTTTGGCTGGATACATTCCTGTTCGTCATCGAAAACTCCTTCCGGATTTTCCGCCAACAAACCGTACGAAACCGGTCGAAAAGATTGATTCAGCCGTGAAAAATCCAATTATCACAACACCCTACAAACGACGGGACAACGTACAGACGCACAGGCCTAACGGATGAAGAAGGGAACGTGAAATGTCGAGATTGGTAGGTGAGATGTTGGACGAAGGGAGGGTTCAGGTCGAGCGACCCTTTTGGAAGATTGAAATCCACCTTGATGTATCGGCGAAATTTTTTTTCTGGGCTGGACGAGTCGTGAATTTTGTCAGACTAATGAGGAGTTAGTCCTGCACTTATGGTTATTCATCTTCAGCTGGCCAAGTTCTCAACCAATTTCAGTTTCATTATGATCCACAAGAGTTCTTCAAGGGTAAAAAATCTTCAGAATCAATTTTGGTCCTTTTATGGGAAATTTTAAGACATTATTGAAATCATTTTTGAAACTATTTGGTCCCAATTTCGCCTCTCGAGGAACCTTGTCGAGACCATTATAAAACCAGTTTGACGGCGAAGTTATTTTATTAAGACCTTCCTTCTGGTATTTCATGGAAGCTCAAGTTTTATGCCTTCTTGTTATGTTTCTTCCGCTGGTGAGGTTCTCAAGCAATTTTAGTTTCAATTTGATTTACAAGAGTTCCTCAAGAGTGAATAATCTCGAGAGTCAATTTTGGTCCTTTTATGAATGATTTCAAGACTTTATTGTAATCATTTTTGAAACTGTTTGATAACAATTTTGCCTCTCCAAGATTCTTGTCAAGACCATTATAAAACCAGTTTGACGGCTTATTTATTTTATTAAGACCTTGGAACTTCCCTCTGGTATTTCATGGAAGCTCAAGTTTTATGCCTTCTAGTAATGTTTCTTCTTCTGGTGAGGTTCTCAACCAATTTTAGTTTTATTATGATCTACAAAAGATCACCAAGAGTGAATAATCTTGAGAGTTAATTTTGGTCCTTTTATGAAGGATTTCAAGACTGTATTGTAATTATTTTTGAAACTATTTGATAACCATTTTGCCTCTCGAAGATTCTTGTCAAGACCATTATAAAACCAGTTTGACGGCTAATTTATTTTATTAAGACCTCGAAACTTTCCTCTGGTATTCCATGGAAGCTCAAGTTTTATGCCTTCTAGTTATGTTTCTTCTTCTGATGAGGTTCTCAACCAATTTTAGTTTTATTATGATCTACAAGAGTTACTCAAGAGTGAATAATCTTGAGAGTCAATTTGTTCCTTTTAAGGAGGATTTCAAGACTTTACTATAATTATTTTTGAAACTATTTGATGACAAATTTGCCTCTCGAAGATTCTTGTCAAGACCATTATAAAACCAGTTTGACGGCTAATTTATTCCATTGAGACCTTGAAACTTCCCACTGGTATTTCATGGAAGCTCAGGTTTTATGCCTTCTAGCTATGTTTCTTCTTTTGGTGAGGTTCTCAACCAATTTTAGTTTTATTATGATCTACAAAAGATCACCAAGAGTGAATAATCTTGAGAGTCAATTTTGGTCCTTTCATGAAGGATTTCACGACTGTATTGTAATTATTTTTGAAACTATTTGATAACAATTTTGCCTCTCGAAAATTCTTGTCAAGACCATTATAAAATCAGTTTGACGGCTAATTTATTTTATTAAGACCTCGAAACTTTCCTCTGGTATTCCATGGAAGCTCAAGTTTTATGCCTTCTAGTTATGTTTCTTCTTCTGGTGAGGTTCTCAACCAATTTTAGTTTTATTATGATCTACAAGAGTTACTCAAGAGTGAATAATCTTGAGAGTCAATTTGTTCCTTTTAAGGAGGATTTCAAGACTTTACTATAATTATTTTTGAAACTATTTGATAACAAATTTGCCTCTCGAAGATTCTTGTCAAGACCATTATAAAACCAGTTTGACGGCTAATTTATTTCATTGAGACCTTGAAACTTCCCTCTGGTATTTCATGGAAGCTCAGGCTTTATGCCTTCTAGTTATGTTTCTTCTTCTGGTGAGGTTCTCAGCCAATTTTAGTTTTATTATGATCTACAAAAGATCACCAAGAGTGAATAATCTTGAGAGTCAATTTTGGTCCTTTTATGAAGGATTTCAAGACTGTATTGTTATTATTTTTGAAACTGTTTGACAACAATTTTGCCTCTCGAAGATCCTTGTCAAGACCATTATAACACTAGTTTTTATTTATTTATTTTATTAAGACCTCGAAACTTTCCTCTGGTATTCCATGGAAGCTCAAGTTTTATGCCTTCTAGTTATGTTTCTTCTTCTGGTGAGGTTCTCAACCAATTTTAGTTTTATTATGATCTACAAGAGTTACTCAAGAGTTAATAATCTTGAGAGTCAATTTGTTCCTTTTAAGGAGGATTTCAAGACTTTACTATAATTATTTTTTAAACTATTTGATAACAAATTTGCCTCTCGAAGATTCTTGTCAAGACCATTATAAAACCAGTTTGACGGCTAATTTATTTCATTGAGACCTTGAAACTTCCCTCTGGTATTTCATGGAAGCTCAGGTTTTATGCCTTCTAGTTATGTTTCTTTTTCTGGTGAGGTTCTCAGCCAATTTTAGTTTTATTATGATCTACAAAAGATCACCAAGAGTGAATAATCTTGAGAGTCAATTTTGGTCCTTTTATGAAGGATTTCAAGACTGTATTGTTATTATTTTTGAAACTGTTTGACAACAATTTTGCCTCTCGAAGATCCTTGTCAAGACCATTATAAAATAATTTCAATGGCTAGATTATATTATAAAGACCTTTCGAAATTATCTCTCTGGTATGAGAGTCAATTTGTTCCTTTTAAGGAGGATTTTAAGACTTTATTATAATTATTTTTGAAGCTATTTGATAACAATTTTACCTCTCGAAGATCCTCGTCAAGACCATTATAAAACCAGTTTAATGGCTAATTTATTTCATTAAGACCTTGAAACTTCCCTCTGGTATTTCATGGAAGCACAAGTTTTATGCCTTCTAGTTATAAGTTTCTTCTGCTGGTCAGGTTTTCAACCAATTTTAGTTTTATTATGATCTACAAGAGTTACTCAAGAGCGAATAATCTTGAGAGTCAATTTGTTCCTCTCAAGAAGGATTTCAAGACTTTATTATAATTATTTTCGAAACTATTCGATAACAATTTTGCCTCTCGAAGATCCTTGTCAAGACCATTATAAAACCAGTTTAATGGCTAGATTATATTATGAAGACCTTCTGAAAGCATTCCTCTGGTATTTCATAGAAGCTCAAATCTTATGCCTTCTAGTTATTTTGCTTCTGCTGGCGAGGTTCTCAACCAAATTTAGTTTCTTTTTGATCTACAAGAGTTCCTCAAGAGTAAATAATCTTGAGATTCAATTCTGGTTCTTTCATAAAGGATTTCAAGACTTTATTGAAATTATTTCTGGCACTATTTGATAACAATTTTGCCTCTCGAAAATCCTTGGCAAGACCATTATAAAACCAGTTTAATGACTAGATTATATTATGAAGACCTCCTCAAAGCTTCCCTCTGGTATTTCATGGAAGCTCAAGTTTTATGCCTTCTAGTTATGTTTCTTCTGTTGGTGAGGGCCTCAACCAATTTTAGTTTCATTATGATTTACAAGAGTTCCTCAAGAGTGAATAATCTTGAGAGTCAATTTTGGTTCTTTCATAAAGGATTTCAAGACTTCATGAAATTTTTTTTTGGCACTATTTGACAACAATTTTGCCTTTCGAATATCCTTGTCAAGACCATCATAAAACTAGTTTAATGGCTTGATTATATTATAAAGACCTCCTTGAAGCATTCCTTCTGGTTTTTCATGAAAGCTCAAGTTTTATACCTTCTAGTTATGTTTCTTCTGCTGTTGATCTATAAGAGATCCCCAAGAGTAAATAAACTTGAGAGTCAATTTTGGTTCTTTTATGAAGGATTTCAAGACTTTATTATAATTATTTTTGAAACTATTTGATAACAATTTTTCCCCTCGAAAATCCTCGTCAAGACCATTATAAAACCAGTTTTACAGCCCTAATTGATTTTATGTTTAAATTGCGTTTCATTGTGAACGAGCAATAAGATTTCAATTTTCTCTCTATGTTTATTGTTCTTCATTTGTTTATACAGTTTTCTAATATCTGTAATTTCTTTCCAGGTACTGCTTGAGTTTTGAAGTGTTGAAAGCCTCCAAAGCTTGTAGGAAAGAAGCAAGTTTTCAGACATTGAAAGAAGGTAAATATCAAAATTTATATATAATCAATATTTTCTCAAGCGATGAATTTAATATAATTCCGAAAATACTTCAATTTTGGCTCATCTGCATTTCATCCCCTTCAATAATTCTTTCTGTTTCCACGATCAACCATCGAAGGAAACACAAACAAGCGGAATCAGAGATTCGACCGGATTCGAATGTAATAATACTGTTACCTTACCCAACAACCTGACGAACCAAAACAGTTCAATTAACTGACCTTTTCATTTGTGCTTGTCTTTGTTAGAATTGGAAAACACATTCACGGTTGGAATTGCTCTCGAAATGGAATTTCCACAAATCGAGAGCGATGTTGTGAATGAGCTTTTATGCAGCGCGCGTCTGCCTGATTAAAATTGCTTTCAGAAATTACATAAATAGCGGAAATTGCGATGTAGTTGGCGGAAAATATATTATTCAAACTTTAGCGGCATTATTTCCCTGTGGAAAATGAGTCATGCGAATGGGGCTGGAACAGTGAAAATAAAAGTTACTGAATGTTGTAGTCACTCGCACCCAAACGGCTGTAAACACAAATGTCGACGAATTTATTTTATTTGTTTTTTTCTTCTTTGGTTATCTGCTTCTTTTTGTCAGCCTTTTTCTATACTGTTTCGTCTCAGTTATTTGTTAAAACATAGAATAATATTTGACAGTTGACAAAATTTTGACATTTGGTGGGTAGAATTACGCCAATTATATATTTACGTTACGCTTACGTTCATTGATTCTGGATTGTCCTTCAAATTTAACCATGTTTCTTCATTCATTCCAGGTGAAAACGTTTGTGTTCGATGTGAATCAGAAGCCCTTCATGAGAGCCTTGGCTGGAGATGTCAAGGTCATGGAGTTAAAGGTCGCATCACACGTTGGTCAGCCCTGTCCGCCCCTCACTGTCATGGTAAATGGCTGAGATCCGTCAAGGAGGCGAGCGAAGAATGTTCAGTAGAACAATGTTCATCGGAAAAAGCCTTCATTTTCGTTTGAATTAATTTATGACATATTATATAAGGGGAACCAACAAGATTACTAGAGAAGAAAAATAACTCTGTGGGGCTATAACATCGATTCACAACATTTTCATTCAATATAGTTCTCTGTGGACACCTACACTGAACCTTGAAGAATCCCTTCCAGTGGGTATACATTTAACTTCTATGAATAATTGAATTATGTATATCGAATGAGGAAGATTTTTCGAAATTATCTAGTAATCTTGAGAATTTATTATGTGTGTATATCCGTGATGATAATTTTTATACCTGTCCCTTCTGTTGTTAACCTTTGTGTTCAGATTAACAAATAAGAGTTTTTATACCCTTCTCTTTTATGTAGGCATTCGTATTAATTTTCTACTATTGGATAAATACATCTGCTTCAATCGCAATGAATTGGATTGCTATCATTGAATCATCATCTTTGCATTCATTAAATTAAAATTTAACGTTGTTTTTTTTCGATATATAGGATCGTTAGTTCATTGTCTCGAAAAAACGAATTTGTTGACATGTTATCACTATTTCCAAATGTGTTTTATTAGGATGTATAACAAATTTTGACTAACCAATAATGTAAATATACGATGAACCTTTTTGTAGTATTACGATAACCTATATTTTGTGAAACATATCAAAAGGCATTTTCATTGTTAAGGAAGATTAAAATAATGATTTGAAAGTGTTGTCATTCATTCTTCCGTCCAAATATATTTTCCAGTTCAAGAAACCAATTGAAGAAATTTTTGACAGCTGTCAAAAAGATGACAGCTACTTCTTGTCAATTATGCCGAATCAGCTGTTACAGAAATATAAGTATATTTTATTTAATAATTCGTTGGAATTTCAAAAGGTTCTTGAAAATGCAGTTTGAATATATCATTCTCCATTAAAATACAAAATTTCGTCACGATCGAATCCGTAGTTTCGAAATTATCAGGAAAAAAATATTCCGTTCGGAAGTAATGATTTTCTATGGTTCTGGTTATGCGATCTGGACAAATATAACTTTTCCAACTGAGTGCAAAATTTCATCTCGATCAAATCAGTAGTTTCGAAGTAACCAGGAGAACAAAACTTCGAACGTCCATATTCACGGAACCCCTGGTGGAATTCTGACCATTAACCAACGCAACTGCGGCATTCGGGAACTGAATTCACACTGAAAATTTCAAGTCTCTAGGTCGTTCCGTTCTAAAGTTATCGTGCTTACGAACGGACGGACGGACAGACTTGAATTTTTCAACGGATTTGTCATCAGTGAGTCGAACCTTGTCGATTGGGACCATTTTCGGCTCAAAATCCGAAAAATACAGACATCGTGATGAAATGATATAGCCCTCGTGTAAGTAGAACGAGCGCTCAAAAAACTATTCCTGGAAAAAAATTCAATACCTATCTATGGTGATACAGAATGTCAGAATAATATGAAAAAGATACAGTCAATTTTATACTGCTAGCACCATCTATACTATAGTAAGGTTGATACGATTTTTGTATCAGGGTGTAGATAGCACAAGGTAATCTAATAAAAATGGATTTTACTTCTCTTTGTGCTTTATGAGCTAAAACTATTGTCTGTATTACAGTTCTCTGTTGAACGCAGCAAAGAACTAGAACTCTACCTTGAACGAGTTCAAATTAACGTGAAAATATAACAGGGCGCAATAGTTTGTTCGGAAACGGAAAGATCGTGATCGTCAAGTGGTTGAAGGATATTCCAAAAGTCTAACGCCCCCTGCCGGCTATATCCCGAACCTAGAAAACGAGTATTGTTTTCATATTTCACGTGCTTTTAAGCCGGATATTTTTATTTTATATCCTGGAACACGGTATTCGTGACGTAAATTTAGTAATTTTCATCGTTTTCTGAGGAGAGTACCTAATTGGTATTGAAAAAAAAATAGTCAGTGAGGTATTTATATCAGTGTTATTCAGTTCACAAAGTTATTGAATTTTAGGTAACAAGTTTGAGTCCAATATTCTGGGGCAGGTGAGTGGTGATTTAGAAAGGTAATTCGATAATTATCAACAAAAGTGTTATGAAATTGATCTTTGTATTTCAAATGACTGTGACTCTTTCTGTAAGAAAAAAATTAGAATCATCTTTAAGGTGGAGTCTGAATGAAACGATTTTATGTTTAAATAATATATGTACACGAATTTCAGGACATCGGATTATATAACAATGAGAGTGAACAAAGTTCTAGTACTAGAAAAAAAACAATTTACAATTGTATTGTAATTGTTGTCTCTTCAATTGCTCCTCGAGGAAAAATAAGAACAGTGCTATACATTTCCATGAATTTCATAAGAAAGATGCCTCAGCAATAAACTTGACACTACAATGTCAATTATCCAATCAATCACTAAAAATTCTTCAGAAAATATAAGGAAAAACCTGGAAAACACCTAAAATAATCCGTTTCACCACAATAAATCCCAAAAAGTACTCGTTTTCCTCCATGTTTATTTACATTTCGCAGCGCCCTCATCGGTAATTGGAATCGCGAATAGGCGGCAACAGATCATTATATACTTCTGTGGGCTTTGAATCTGGGATCTCGAGTTATTCGAGTGGGATAGAGTAAAATAGAGTAGATCAGTTGGCAGTTCTGTCCATGACTTATTTATGAATGCTTAATTTTTGGTCACCCATTTCCTAAAAAATGAGCTCGATCTGTGGTCAAAGAATTTGACCTTTTGACGTCTAATTTTTGCAATTACATGTACAACATTTTTCACTTGTCTTCTAGGCTTATTTATATTTAGTATGTGAAAAACAAAAAAATTCCACCCTATTTCGTTTTAAAATCGAGTTGCCCCCCCTTTGTGCAAATAAAACGTTATAAACTAACAAGTGTAACTTAACTAAAAACAGAAGGTAAATTACAAGCCAGAGGAGAGAAATGAATAGTGATCCTATGGTTAGTTCAGGGGAAACCATGGATGAAAAAATTGCAATATCTGCGAGTGAATAGTAAGTATTATTATTTTTATTAATTAAACATTTTTGGTGATACCAATGGTTCTATTAAATGCAGTATATCGAATGATGAAATAGTTGAAACGAAGGCAGTGGATATTACCGAACATTTTGTAAAAGGGAATGGAAATAATGACAGGAATATATATTCAGAAGAAATGAAAGATATTCTCCCTTTCATTGGATCTGGAAAAACTGATGCAAATATAAACTATACCACACTGATGATAATAGAAGCTGATCAACAAGTAATAAATAATTCAACTATTACCAGATATAATTCGAAGGAAGGAATGACATCCTCTAATTCAAGACGTTTCAAGGATGATTCATGCAATCAAAGGTCAGTTCTTGAAAATTAATAGAATTTGAGATAGAAGATACGAATTTTGAGGGGTTTAACTCATCCGGAATGTGGTTATCTGCAAAAATTCCCTCCTTTCCTTCTTTCTTATTAATTTTCCTGTTCTATCCAGGTTTCAACAGCCTTAATGGATTAAAGTCAAGTTGATTTTTTATTTATTCAATTTGCCTTATTTAATTTGTCTAATTGAATGAATAAATAAACTAAATTTATCTTTTAGCACCGAGAATGATGAACAAGTAAGAATTAAAACTGAACACTTGGATATTACGGAACAGTTTGAAAATGAGGATACACCTGTTGAAGGAAAAATATATTCAACTCGAATGAAAGATTCAAAGTCAGATATTGGATTTGCCAAAACTGAACTACAAGAAAAAGATAATTCAACTAACAACGAATATAATTCAAATGAAGCGCATTCGATAAATTTCAAGGATATTGTGTGCTACTCTAGGTCTGTTCTTGAAAATCAATCTAATTCTAAAGAGAGTCATATAGATTCTGTTCAGCATAAGTGTCAATTGTGCGATTTTACCGCAAAATGGAAAAGTAATCTTAAAATCCATGTGGATGCTGTTCATTTGGATCTGAAACAACATAAGTGTTACATGTGCGACTATGCTGCAAATCAGAAATCGCATCTCCTAAAACATATAACTGCTGTTCATTCGAATTTGAGGCAACATAAGTGTCACTTATGCGGCTACGCTGCAAGTCAGAAAATACATCTCCGTAACCATATGGAATCTACCCATTCAAATTTGAAACAACATAAGTGTTACTTATGTGAATATGCTACTAATATCAAAAGCCATCTCAAAAACCATATAGATGCCATTCATTTGAATTTGAGGCAACACGACTGTCACTTGTGCGATTTTTCAGCAAATCTGCTGTCTACACTCAAAAACCACATCGATAATGTTCATTTAAATCTGAAACAACATAAGTGTCACTTATGCGAGTATTCTGCTAATCAGAAAATCCAACTCAAATCGCATATAGAATCTGTTCATCTAAATTTGAAGCAACATAAGTGTCACATATGTGACTATCAGTCAAACGTCAAAGACAATCTGAAATCACATATAGATGCTATTCATTTAAATCTGAAACAACATAAGTGTCACATATGCAACTTCGCTTCGAACAAGAAATTTCATCTCAAAAGACACGTGGAGTCTGTCCATTTGGATTTAAAAAAACATAAATGCCACTTGTGTGACTATGCTGGTAATTACAAAAGTTCTCTCAGAATTCATATGGATTCGGTTCATTCAAATCTAAAACAATTCGAGTGTCATTTATGTAAATATGCTACCAACATCAAAACCCACCTCAAATACCATATAGATGCTGTTCATTTTAATTTGAGGGAACACGATTGTCATTTATGTGATTTTTCGGCAAAGCTCAAACCTGCCCTCAAAAAACACATAGAGTCGGTTCATTTAAATCTGAAACAGCATAAGTGCCATTTATGCGACTTTGCTTCAAACAACAAAAGTCATCTGACAAGTCATATAGATTGTATTCATTTGAATCCGAAACAACATAAGTGTCAGTTGTGCGATTTCACAGCACATTTGAAAAATGATCTAAAAAACCATTTCAATGCGATTCATTCGGATTCGAAAGATCATAAGTGTCACTTATGCGATTATGCTACAAGCATAAAATCTGATCTTAAAAAACATATAGATGCTGTTCATTTCAAATTGAAACAACATAAGTGTCACTTATGTGACTTTGCTTCGAACATCAAAGGTAACTTGAAAAATCATATAGACTGCGTTCATTCGAATCTGAGGCAACATCACTGTCACTTATGTGGTTTTTCAGCAAATATTAAATCTATTCTTAAAAACCATATAGATACTGTTCATTTAAATTTGAGAAAACATAAGTGTCACTTGTGTGAATATGCGTCGAACACCAAAAGTCATCTGAAATGTCATTTAGATTCTGTTCATTTATAATCGAAGTAAATGCAGTTTTTTCATCAAAAATTATGGTTTTGTAGGCTTTTGCTTTTGACATTTGTCTTTATTTTGATTCGAAATGTGAAGAAGTGTTCTGAGTATGTTGAATGAATTTAATTGTGTTGAAGATGTATTAAGTCAGAATTGATTATTAATAAATTATTAGAACAAATTGATTCTCTCTATTAATGACTATTTAAGTTCTCAATAGACAAATAGGTTTTTTTTCAGGTTTCGAAAACTTTCTCAATATTTTATTTAACATCCCAAAGTATTCCTGTCAGGTCATAATCATAAAATTATCATTTAGAATTTACGTTATTCGAGTGGTTGATGTTGCCATAGCATAACTCAAATAAAATAATTGGAGCACCAATAAAAAAAATAGTTTTTCTGATACATTCAATATAATTCGGCGATTCCAGATTTTGAAGTTTGCCAAATTAGAATGACAGTCCTTGTCTTACTGACAATGAACACTGAAGACCGTTTTGGTTCACAGAAAAAAAGAGTTTTTCTGATTTATTCAATATTATTCGGGGATTCCATCTTTCGATATTCACAAAATTAAAATGACAGTACTTGTCATGCTGACAATAAACACTGAAGGTCGTTGGAACACAGGAAAAAAAAAACAGTTTTTCTCATCTATTCAATATTATTCGGTGATTCCATCTTTTGGAATTCACAGAATTAAAATGACAGAACTTGTCGTACTGACAATGAACACTAGTGACCGTTTTAGTAAACAGAAAAAAAATGTTCATCTGATTTATTCGATATAATTCGGTGATTCCATCTTTCGATATTCACAAAATTAAAATGACGGTTCCTGTAACAATGACAATGAACACTAGGCCGTTTTGGTACACAAAAAAAAAATATTTCTTTGATTTATTCAACAAAATTCGGTGATTCCATCTTTTGAAGTGTACAAAATTAAAATGACAGTACTTGTCATACTGACAATAAAGGTCGTTTTGGTATAGACAAACAAGCGCGCAAAAAGTCAAAAAGTTCAGGTCTTACATATGTTATATTTTGTCAATAAATAATAATAAAATACTTTACTCATACAATAAATTACAAAAATATCTTTCGATCTTAATATCAAGTATTTGGCTTCGAGTGAAGGTACATATAAATTCGATTGTATCAATTTGTAGATCTACCGCTTCTTCTCACATGAGAATTGGTCCTTCATTATCTGCATCTGATAAAACTCTTGCCAATTCCTTCCTGGCCTTGTACCCAACCCACATCATGATCAAACTGTCCATGATTAGCTGAAACCATAAAAAATAAGATAAATTAGGATCTAAAACCCTAATTTCTCTGAAATGTGCGGAAAAATTTGAGGATACCAACCTGAATGGTGATCACGACGTAGGCTGAAGTTGAGAAATTCTTATGTTCCCATGCATCTTGCATTGCTCTTAGGGTACTGCCAAGGTAAACCCCCAAAATCTGAAATGTCATTTAGATTCTGTTCATTTATAATCGAAGTAAATGCAGTTTTTTCATCAAAAATTATGGTTTTTTAGGCTTTTGCTTTTGACATTTGTCTTTATTTTGATTCGAAATGTGAAGAAGTGTTCTGAGTATGTTGAATGAATTTAATTGTGTTGAAGATGTATTAAGTCAGAATTGATTATTAATAAATTATTAGAACACATTGATTCTCTCTATTAATGACTATTTAAGTTCTCAATAGACAAATAGGTTTTTTTTCAGGTTTCGAAAACTTTTTCAATATTTTATTTAACATCCCAAAGAATTCCTGTCAGATCATAATCATAAAATTATCATTTAGAATTTACGTTATTCGAGTGGTTGATGTTGCCATAGCATAACTCAAATAAAATAATTGGAGCACCAATAAAAAAAATAGTTTTTCTGATACATTCAATATAATTCGGCGATTCCAGATTTTGAAGTTTGCCAAATTAGAATGACAGTCCTTGTCTTACTGACAATGAACACCGTTTTGGTTCACAGAAAAAAAGAGTTTTTCTGATTTATTCAATATTATTCGGTGATTCCATCTTTCGATATTCACAAAATTAAAATGACAGTACTTGTCATGCTGACAATAAACACTGAAGGTCGTTGGAACACAGGAAAAAAAAAACAGTTTTCCTCATCTAATCAATACTATTCGGTGATTCCATCTTTCGGAATTCACAGAATTAAAATGACAGAACTTGTCGTACTGACAATGAACACTAGTGACCGTTTTAGTAAACAGAAAAAAAATGTTCATCTGATTTATTCGATATAATTCGGTGATTCCATCTTTCGATATTCACAAAATTAAAATGACAGTTCCTGTAACAATGACAATGAACACTAGGCCGTTTTGGTACACAAAAAAAAAATATTTCTTTGATTTATTCAACAAAATTCGGTGATTCCATCTTTCGAAGTGTACAAAATTAACATGACAGTACTTGTCATACTGACAATAAAGGTCGTTTTGGTATAGAAAAACAAGCGCGCAAAAAGTCAAAAAGTTCAGGTTTTACTTACATATTTTATATTTTGTCAATAAATAATAATAAAATACTTTACTCATACAATAAATTACAAAAATATCTTTCGATCTTAATATCAAGTATTTGGCTTCGAGTGAAGGTACATATAAATTCGATTGTATCAATTTGTAGATCTACCGCTTCTTCTCACATGAGAATTGGTCCTACATTATCTGCATCTGATAAAACTCTTGCCAATTCCTTCCTGGCCTTGTACCCAACCCACATCATCATCAAACTGTCCATGATTAGCTGAAACCATAAAAAATAAGATAAATTAGGATCTAAAACCCTAATTTCTCTGAAATGTGCGGAAAAACTTGAGGATACCAACCTGAATGGTGATCACGACGTAGGCTGAAGTTGAGAAATTCTTATGTTCCCATGCATCTTGCATTGCTCTTAGGGTACTGCCAAGGTAAACCCCCAAAATTTGGGTCGGAAACAGTCCAACCATGGAAGCCAAGTGATATATTCTTGGATTGACGTTACTCAGCTTAAATTAGAAAAAAGATTGAAAACACGTCTTTTATTTGATATTTGGAATCATTTTCCAGAACATATTTCATTTAAAATATAACGATCGATAATTCATATACATGATGGGGGAACATCCTTCTGAATAAGACAAGACAATTATCAAGTCTATACAAATGAATGACAGCTGTCACTGATGGCACATATTCACGTACCAACGCAAAGAAAATGAAGATACTTCCACATTGTTTCTTCTCTAATATTATAACATTTTTACAATGTTATAATATCAGGAAATTTTTGAAATATGATCCATTGATGTGGAAATAAACCTTTAGTTGAATGAATAGGGCTTTGAGGGAAAATTTGAATCAATTAAGCAATAACGTACAAATACACAATTCAATATTCATTGCAATGCCATAGAAAGAAGTAGAAAAAAAAAACCATTTGTTTCACTACTTTTTTGAATCTACTTCTACATAAATTAAAAATCTTCGTTGGTGATACTCACAGCAAAAATGGTGTTCTGCAATCCGAATGGAATTGGAGTCACTCTAGCGCATAAAACAATCTTGAAACTGGAAGGTCCCGATATGAGTCTTTTGATAGCTTGAGCCGTTGGATTCTCCGTCATCCTCAAAACAACTGGATGATGTCCTATATTCCTAAGAATAACGTTAGCGACTAACAGTCCGAAGTTGGCTCCGAAAACCACCAGTGGAAGTCCTAAACAGAAGCCGTAGAGATATCCCGAGATACAAACCAGCACAAGGTAACCGATGGATATCGGCAGGGAAACCATACAAAATAGTATCACAATCGCCATCATTTTCACGGTCCCGTCTTGATGTTCCAGCCATAATAAAAGGAATCTCATTTAATATCTCAGGAGAAACACATATAGATGCTGTTCATTTCAAATTGAAACAACATAAGTGTCACTTATGTGACTTTGCTTCGAACATCAAAGGTAACTTGAAAAATCATATAGACTGCGTTCATTCGAATCTGAGGCAACATCACTGTCACTTATGTGGTTTTTCAGCAAATATTAAATCTATTCTTAAAAACCATATAGATACTGTTCATTTAAATTTGAGAAAACATAAGTGTCACTTGTGTGAATATGCGTCAAACACCAAAAGTCATCTGAAATGTCATATAGATTCTGTTCATTTATAATCGAAGTAAATGCAGTTTTTTCATCAAAAATTATGGTTTTTTAGGCTTTTGCTTTTGACATTTGTCTTTATTTTGATTCGAAATGTGAAGAAGTGTTCTGAGTATGTTGAATGAATTTAATTGTGTTGAAGATGTATTAAGTGGCAGAATTGATTATTAATAAATTATCAGAACAAATTGATTCTCTCTATTGATGACTATTTAAGTTCTCAATAGACAAATAGGTTTTTTTTCAGGTTTCGAAAACTTTCTCAATATTTTATTTAACATCCCAAAGTATTCCTGTCAGATCCTAATCATAAAATTATCATTTAGAATTTACGATATTCGAGTGGTTGATGTTGCCATAGCATAACTCAAATAAAATAATTGGAGCACCAATAAAAAAAATAGTTTTTTTCGGCAACCGTCCGGGAAGTACTCACTTCCCAGACGCTTTTCCTTTGAGAAAGTAACATTTCCCGGCCCAGTCCGGAAAGTACGTACTTTCCGGACTAGGGCGGAAAGTACGTTTCCCGTAGCAACGAAATTACGACTGACACCTATTCCGTTGTTATCATTGGCTATATGAAAAATTTGGTGGGACTGATTTCGATCATTACCATAGCAACGAAATACCAACATGAAATAATTTGCCATTATGATTTTTGAAAGTTTGGAGTGTTTTTGGTCGAATTTATCGCAATAAAGAAATGTGTCTCGTTTATTTGTTATTCTACACGGTTGCCTACACTCGCTAACGCTCGTCCTAGAATTTTGTCTACTCGTCCAAAAAAACAGTATTTCCCGGACTTGTTACGTAAATTACTATTCTGATACATTCAATATAATTCGGCGATTCTAGATTTTGAAGTTTGCCAAATCAGAATGACAGTCCTTGTCTTACTGACAATGAACACTGAAGACCGTTTTGGTTCACAGAAAAAAAGAGTTTTTCTGATTTATTCAATATTTTTCGGTGATTCCATCTTTCGATATTCACAAAATTGAAATGACAGTACTTGTCATGCTGACAATAAACACTGAAGGTCGTTGGAACACAGGAAAAAAAACTGTTTTTCTCATCTATTCAATATTATTCGGTGATTCCATCTTTCGGAATTCACAGAATTAAAATGACAGTACTTGTCGTACTGACAATGAACACTAGTGACCGTTTTAGTAAACAGAAAAAAAAATGTTCATCTGATTTATTCGATATAATTCGGTGATTCCATCTTTCGATATTCATAAAATTAAAATGACAGTAGTTGTCATGCCGACAATAAACACAGAAAGAAAAACAGTTTTTCTCATCTATTCAATATTATTCGGTGATTCCATCTTTCGGAATTCACAGAATTAAAATGACAGTTCTTGTAACAATGACAATGAACACTAAAGGCCGTTTTGGTACACAGAAAAAAAAATATTTCTTTGATTTATTCAACAAAATTCGGTGATTCCATCTTTGGAAGTGTACAAAATTAAAATGACAGTACTTGTCATACTGACAATAAAGGTCGTTTTGGTATAGACAAACAAGCGCGCAAAAAGTTCAGGTCTTACATATGTTATATTTTGTCAATAAATAATAATAAAATACTTTACTCATACAATAAATTACAAAAATATCTTTCGATCTTAATATCAAGTATTTGGCTTCGAGTGAAGGTACATATAAATTCGATTGTATCAATTTGTAGATCTACCGCTTCTTCTCACATGAGAATTGGTCCTACATTATCTGCATCTGATAAAACTCTTGCCAATTCCTTCCTGGCCTTGTACCCAACCCACATCATCATCAAACTGTCCATGATTAGCTGAAACCATAAAAAATAAGATAAATTAGGATCTAAAACCCTAATTTCTCTGAAATGCTTGGAAAAATTTGAGGATACCAACCTGAATGGTGATCACGACGTAGGCTGAAGTTGAGAAATTCTTATGTTCCCATGCATCTTGCATTGCTCTTAGTGTACTGCCAAGGTAAACCCCCAAAATTTGGGTCGGAAACAGTCCAACCATGGAAGCCAAGTGATATATTCTTGGATTGACGTTACTCAGCTTAAATTAGAAAAAAGATTGAAAACACGTTGTCTTATATTTGGAATCATTTTCGAAACATATTTCATTTGAAATATAACAATCGATAATTCATATACATGACGGGGGAACATCCTTCTGAATAAGACAAGACAATTATCAAGTTTATACAAATGAATGACAGCTGTCACTGATGGCAGATATTCACGTACCAACGCAAAGAAAATGAAGATACTTCCACATTGTTTCTTCTCTAATATTATAACATTTTTACAATGTTATAATATCAGGAAATTTTTGAAATATGATCCATTGATGTGGAAATAAACCTTTAGTTGAATGAATAGGGCTTTGAGGGAAAATTTGAATCAATTAAGCAATAACGTACAAATACACAATTCAATATTCATTGCGATGCCATAGAAAAAAGTTGGAAAAAAAAACCATTTGTTTCACTACTTTTTTGCATCTACTTCTACATAAATCAAAAATCTTCGTTGGTGATACTCACAGCAAAAATGGTGTTCTGCAATCCGAATGGAATTGGAGTCACTCTAGCGCATAAAACAATCTTGAAACTGGAAGGTCCCGATATGAGTCTTTTGATAGCTTGAGCCGTTGGATTCTCCGTCATCCTCAAAACAACTGGATGATGTCCTATATTCCTAAGAATAACGTTAGCGACTAACAGTCCGAAGTTGGCTCCGAAAACCACCAGTGGAAGTCCGAAACAGAAGCCGTAGAGATATCCCGAGATACAAACCAGTACAAGGTAACCGATGGATATCGGCAGGGAAACCATACAGAATAGTATCACAATCGCCATCATTTTCACGGTCCCGTCTTGATGTTCCAGCCATAGTAAAAGGAATCTCATGTAATATCTCAGGAGAAACACCACCGATAACAGCACAAACACTGTGGCTATTACAGCAATGATCCTCCATAAGGAAGTGTAACATATGTTAGCTGGTTTTTTCGTCAGTAATTTCTTCGAGGCATCGATTTCACCGATTTCAGTATCACTGAATTCATCTATATCTATTTTATGCATTACTTGCTCTACTTTACACTTACGTCGAACAAATACGTACGATTGTTTCTCGAGGTTTTCGCCAGTCGTTATATCATTTTTAATTTCAATTTATGGCTTTCTACGGGCGATCAACGTAGTTGACAATATGATTACTTAACGCACAATTGGAATTATTTCATATCGGTGATAAATAACAACAATTATTCTAACCTAAAATTTTAGTGGGAGATTTGACAACTAACTAACGTCGCCCCCAATATGGGATACGTTCCATTATTTCTAGAAAGTTTCTAGGGAGTACAGGTGGTGTATGAAAAAGTTTTGTACTGTATAGGGAAAAATCACGTACCGCTGGATGGCGCTGAAAATCACGAGATGACGGGCCGAATGGTGGTCAAAATTATTCTGTCACTTCTGTCTTTCATAACAAGTAGATCAAATATTTTTATAAGATTGCGGAATTAATAATAATGCCCGTGCAAGGCGATATAATCACTTCGGACATTTTTGATTACGTGGGTGAACATGAATGTGATAGCAAATGACCACTATATAATAGAAAATTATTGAACTTACGATAAAAAAAATCATTTTTCAGGAAGTGCTTGCTGCAAAGTAAGAACTTCTTTGAGATACGTTTCCCAATCTTCAAGATTGTCTGTCATTTTTCAACTGACTTGGGATTCAACGGTAATTTATGCAAAGAAATTTCAGAAGAACTATGTCATGAGCATTGAGGAATAGAGCACATTTTTCGTGATCTTATTCCCACATTACCTCCTACAATCCGCTGCATTGTCAGCTCGTATACAGTTTATTTGAAACAATTGTCCATAAATTATCATATAAATATATCACTTTCGATACATAAATGACTCAAAATCATACACTTCACACTTTTCCCATATAAACACACACGTTAGTCTGTTGTTCACCATTCGGGTATTTCAAAGGATTAAAAGTAGATGTCGCCCACTCCGTGATTCTTCCCTATTGGAACTTTTATGCGGTCAAACTGTTACTGACATTACAGTTTTCTATTGAAAACTGCAAAGAACTAGAACTCTACCTTAAATGAGTTCTTTTTAACGTGAAATTATGACTCTAGATAATCTTTGGCCAAGATCGTGATCGAATAGTGGTTTAAGGACTCTACGTTGTGTATGCAACCCAAATTACGCTTGATTCAATAGAAGGAATTGGCGGGAAAATAGGAAACACATATTTTTAGCACCCAAAACAGGAGAATAACAAGTTCATTGGTGCTGTTGGGGAGGTTTCCCCAACTTCAGGTCAAATAATAAGAATCGGGAAAGACCTGCGAGAAAACCCGTTCTGTACTCTCTGGGGTGATTTCCCAGGTCGAGGAGAGGGGATAGTTAAATAGATAGTTAGCGCATTGTTGCGTCTACGATAGCTGTCTCCCTGGGCAATAATCCCATCGAGGATTATGTATAAACGATGGTGATGAGTGAAGAGAACGAACAATCTAAAGTTCTCAACGAGGTGAGGCTCGATTTCATGATACAGTTGATCAATGATAATTGAAGAAGATGAACATAATGACGACACTGAAGCTGCCTGTGGATAACCGTATAGTATAGAGTTATTCGATTTTGAGATTATTTCATACTTCCAGATATGATTAGAAAAGGTGATGATGAACAATTATCGTCAATACAAAAAGTTCCCTACTGCAGAGAACACTCCTCACTTGAGGGTTCAAGATTAAGTAACTTACAAACCAAACCAGTAGGTTTTACCTAGCCCTAATCTCTACCACTTTGTCGAAAGAGCTTCTGTGTTTCGACGCAAGACCACAGATCTCTTCTTTTTGATTATCTATCTGAAATCTGGAGTAGGTAATTGTAAACTAGCTTTGCACAGATGTCAGTTTTGTACAGTGTTGTACTTTCGTTGTTATTTTTACACCATCATACCTTCCTCTAACCCATACTTTTTTAAGCTGCGCAGAAGAAGTTCATTCTTATCGATCACAGAAACACACAAAAACTACCTTTCTGCATTCATTGATTACGTCTTTTACGCTTTTAATCTAGAATCCCGAGTAGGATAGAGTTGAATAGAGTAGATAAGATGACAGTTATTTAGAGAGGTATTGAAAGTGTTAAGTGCTGCAACCTCATATACAATAATTTGTATTTGAGCAGTTTCCAAATTTTCAATTGACATTATGAGGATCTGAGGAACCAAAGGAAACCATGGTATATTCAATCAGATATTGACTCGGTGTCCTCGAATTTTTTTTATTTTCTATTCGATAAAAAACCTCATTAAACTCATCATCACAAAGAGACAAAAAACTCAAGTCTAATCATCTAGGTCCATCATATTTTGGTGATTATACTCATTAGTAATGAGGTAATGCTCTGGTGCAGTCTTCTTTATGAGATGTGTTTCAAAGGGTTGAGCCTCCTGATTCTGATTTTATTGAATTGTTCTTATTCCTCATCAGTGAGTGTGGTTGAATTTATTCTTAGACTTCAAAATTGTGTGAACTCAAATAATATTTTCAATATTAAAAAAAAAATTTTCCTGTTATTGGGCAATGTGGAATTTTTTGGAAAGTAAAACAGTAAATTGCATTCGCCATCTTAGCTCCAGAAACCGATCCATGAATTTTTGAGTCAAAAAAATTGAGGAATAAAAGTAATATATATTGTGGCAAAACTATCTGACAAAAACATAAAATTGTATAGAAATTGTAATGAAAAATGTAATCTGATGTAATTCCAGGTGGGTTTACGGAATAATGTGGAAATCGAAACGGTCCAAGTTTGTCCAGACAACGATAAATTGGAGGGCCCTATAAAAAACTTGAAGTTCACCAAAATCAACCAAACGCATTCAGCTCTGACCATGGACTTCACTTTTGTCAAGGATATCGATTATAAGACAGGAGTAAGAAAAAATACATTCGATAAAATGGTCTATTCATTATATAACGGCAAACCAAATTCACAAAAAATGAACTGTCAGCTGTCAAATCGGCTGTCAGTGACAAAAGTGTTACCAACACCTCTGAATGAAACACCCTGAATATTATGATCTAGGAAACTGTCAAACTTTTTCATTCATCACAAATTCCACTTAACACTATGGCCATTACAAGTTACAGATAGAAAAGAAGATTTTTTACAGTTCACGCTTCGATTGGAGCGATGGTCTGATGGTGGGTGGGTGGAATGGCCGTTTTTACCACGACAAAAGGACATGTGTAAAACTATGATGAAAATTTTTCCCAGTATTTGGTTGGATTTTATTGAAAGCACGAATATAACGCATCCTGACAAATGCCCTGTACCTGCGGTAAATAAACATAAGAATTCATTGATCTTATTTCATAACAAGCTATTTTAAAATGCACGTTGGTATCGGATAAATTTTTTTCCAGGATCAATATCATATGGATAATCATATCTTTGATTTTTCTCGATTGTATGCACCTATTAGGCTAGGAAAATTCAGAATTACAATCAAAGTAACTGACGATTCCTTCAAAGAAGTCTACTACTGCCTTCTTATGGAAATAGAAGTGAAACAACATGTGACAAGCAATTAGCTTCCTTTGTTTTTCTAATATATAGTTCTAAAGAATTGACATGTTTTATTTCAGAAATCTTTTTCATTGAACAAGAGAGAAATCATTCTTGGGGTGGTAGAACTGTCTCACAAAATAATTATTCGGTGACATATGTCTCTGACAATTGACAGCTGACGTGGTTAAGAAGATCATAACTACCAACATATTGCATCATAAAACCCTATTTATTTATTTCATTTGTTTATTTATTTGTCAAAAGACCCTATCTATTTGAAATGAAAATCTGTTCTTCGTCACAAATGGGAATAATTTCTCGCAGTAATCAGTTAAAGATTAGATTAGTTCGAGGTAAGGCAGAGCAAGTTCAAAATCCCGAAAAATATCAATATTTGAGGTTGGGCCTGTGGAAAGAAATTTTGAATGTTCGTTCTTTGAAAAAATGGGATATTCTGTAACCCATTTGATTCATTTAATATGTGAAATATTTTGTAACGACCTTGGTAATTAAAAAAAAAAAACAAAAACTGGAGAAGAGAAAAATATCATTTCATTATTCATAAATTTTTTTCAGCGTTTTGAACAGTTTTCACTAATTTCTTCGTATTTATGTTGCATAACAAAATTGTTGAATTAATTATTCAATTAAAATTTTTGCGCAGTCCTCTGAGCTTAATTTATTACCGTCTGACCCGATCTTGGATGGTATGGCGCCACTGTTAATATTGTATAAAAATTCCATAAATATTCTCATAATAAACAATATCACATTGGAAATTTTGTGTTCGACAGATGTTCCGTATTGCCTTGTTGTGATTCTTTTTCTTAGAAATTTCCGTCAATTTCAGACCAGATGAAGGAATGTAATAGACGCTTCAGGTTAACAGTTATGATTTTCAGAAAATGATGAAATTTTGACATTTCAGTGTCATTTTGATCGAAAATTGACAGCTTTGAACGGGTCTACCAACATAGTTCCGTGAAAGATTCAAATATTCCATAAAAATTCTTTTTCTTCTTTGGAATATTGGGTCATACTATAGTATTAATGTATTGAGGATACAATCTTTTTTCAATTAAAATGTTTAACTTGATATTTGCTTACTATACTTCAGAATTTCGTAATATCCAATTTTATTCTTATAATTCTTGGCCATCGGACCTAACCTTACTTTACCCCAACCTAGGGATTTGTAACTTGAACTATCCTAACTTCCGAATCTCCAAAACAACAACAGTATCCTTCAATAACCGCCCAGCTCTTGGATCCGAGATGAAAATAATTAATTGTCTCGTAAACCATCAGCTTTATTGCAACCACAAAGAGCAACAAATCAAACAACCGGAAGGAGAACTGTTAAGTTCAAGGCTTCCCCCGACAAATCATTTGCATGCCAAACCGTTTCCGGTATAATTCGTTAAAGTCAGATTCTGAAGAACACACATAACCTCTCTTCGCATTGTGTTCGAGTGATGTGCTTAAGTCTTTCGTTTTTATTGGAGGCGGATGTGGCAATCAATTTGAAGAACGCTAGACCGCAATTATACAATTTACAGATCTTGAACTTTAGATTGTTTAGTTGGTATTTTTGGTTGGGATTTTTAGGAAGTTGGTACTTTTTCCTTGCCTGAGGCCAATAAAAAATTATGATTCAATGGTTTTGGTTCATTCTTCATTCAACCTTCTATATGTCAAGATCGTGGATATATTGAAATAATAAAAAATCTTTGAACATGACAAACTGGGAGCTTATGGATTCAATGAAAGTAATGTAAAAATGTTTTGATGCTTGGGACAAAATTACATCAGGCCTGATTGTTATTAAAATATCGTTTTTATACGTGTAATCTGTGATGATATAAAAATAACATTATTTGATAATAATAAACGGTACTTATTGCCCTTAATTTCAAATATGTCTTGGGTTATAACTTGTTGCATCGTCTCTGCGCGCGCCTCATCAAAAGCATGTCGTGGACTGTCAGATTCTACGGAGACTGCGCAGAGGAGGGACGGCCGAAAATGACTCTGCGCAGCCTCTGTAGAATATGTGTCAGTCTTGGATTGCTCTGCGAACAAAGTATAAAAAAATAATTACCCACACTAGACGCTTCTATATAAATTCACATTTTTTCCACCCCTCGAACATTTTTCGTATCGAGATAAAAAATCGTTGATTTTGTTGAGTGGAATAAAAAATTATGGTATTGTATAATTTTCGAGAACTTTTCTATTAGAAGTTGCGCGTCCGTAAAAATTAACATTTCTCTCTGTGACATTTCCCCTGATGTTACATAAGCGGATAGCATAACCTGCCTTTTTTAGGCACGAGAAAAATCATTAATATTCATACAGCTAATACAAACCAGAAAAAACTAGTTCTACTCGAAGAAGGTATCGTTTAGTTGAATTTATTAAAAGAAATATGATATGAGAACCTTGATGAGATCCCTCCTTTTGGTTCATTACTTCATTTTAAAAAAGTAGTACCCTTAGTACATTCCACAAAATGAATTTATTTTCCTTAAAATTGTTCTTATGGTGGTTGCTATAATTGGTATAACTATACTTCTCAATACTCTCGTGTGAATATACTTTTCATTACTTCAATTTCAAAAAGTCCTACCTTTAGTGCATTTCAATGAATAAATATATTTTCCTGGGAATTGTTTCCATGGTGATTTCTATAAATTGGTGTAACTATGCTTTTCATTATTTTAATTTCAAAAAGTTGTACCCTCAGTACATCAAAATAAATAAGTATATTTTTTTGACAATTTTTCCATGGTGGTAGTTATTGACTGTTGTAACCATCCTTTTAATTATTTCAATTTCCAAAAGTCGTACCTTTAGTACATTTCAATGAATAAATATATTCATGTAAACATTTTTTTATGGTGACAGCTAAAGATCGGTGTGCTTCTACATTCAATAACTTTATTACGAATAGTAGTACCCTTTCAGAACATTCCACGAAGTGAATATAATTTCCTGAGAATTTTTTCCATAGATGAAAGCTATAGATTGGTGTGACCGTACTTTCAATTACTTCAATTTCACGAAGTAGTACCTTTAGTATATTTCAATGATAAAAATATTTTCCTGAGAATTGTTCTCATGGTGTCATAGATTGTTTTTACTTTACTTTTATAATTTCAATTTCAAAAAGTAGTACATTCCAATGCATGAATATATTTTCCCGAGAATTGTTTTCATGATGATAACTATAGATTAATCTGACTACTTTTATTACAGAAAGTAGTACCCTTAGTACATTCCAAAAATGAATATATTTTCCTGAAAATTAGTTTCATGGTGAAATATTCAATAAATATATTTTCTTGAGAATTTTTTTCATGGAGGGTACTATAATCTGGTGTGACCCTACTTTAGTTAGTCCAATTCCAATTAGTAGTACCCTAAGTACTGCCATGGAAATCAAAACATGATAATATTTCTCAGTTTCGAAAAGTTTAGAATAAAATAAATTCAAATTATATCACCAAATCAGGACAGGTGGGCCAGCGATTGGATTCGAAGAAAGTGTCCAACTAGTTGGATTGAAAGTATATTTGAACAAATTCTGTGAGTGCACTCAATTGGTTTGGAACGATTTATTAATTAAGAATTTTCCATTTTTATAGGATTAGTTTGTTTGAGTTTGGTTGTTAAAAATATAAATTGTGTGCAATTTTTTTAATTGTTCACTTTAGAACCCTCTTTGCGGAAGAGTCTAGGGCAAATTGATTAGAAATTGAATGAAATTCTTTTAAAATTGTTATTTGGTTTCAATTATTTTCAAAATTTAATTAAATTTCATTAAATAAACAATTGAACCATAACAGTACATTCCAATACATAAATATAGTCACCTGAAAATTTTGTTCATGGTGGCAGCTTTGAATTGGTGTGACCCTACTTTTAACTAAATCAAATTCACAAAGTCGTACCCTCAGTATATTTCAATGAACAAATATATTTTCCTGAGAATTGTTTTCATAGTGGTGGCTATATGTTAGTTTCACTTTACTTTTATTACTTCAATTTCAAAAAGAAGTACCTTAGTACGTTCCAGTGAATAAATATATTTTCTCGAGAATTGTTTTCATGATGGTAACTATATAGCTTAATTTGACTACGCTTTCCATTACTTTAATTTCAAAAAGTAGTACCCTTAGTACATTTCAATAAAAGAATATATTTTCCTGACAATTTGTTCCATTATTGAGATAATTAATAAATATATTTATCATGGAGGTTACTATAGATTGGTGTGACCCTATTTTTAGATATTTCAATTCCAAAAAGGAGTACCCTGAGTACATTCCAATAAATGAAAATATCCACCCAAAATTTTTTTTCGTGATGGTAGTTATAGATTTGTGTGACGGACTTTCAATAACATCATTTTCAAAAAGAAGTACCTTAAGTACATTCCAAAAAATTAATTTATTTTTATATTATTGTTTTTATGGTGGTTGCTGTAATTGATGTGACTATACATCTCAATACTGTGATGTGACTATACTTTTCATTACTTCAATTTCGATAAGTAGTACCTTCAGTACATTCCAATGAATGACTATATTTGCCTGAGAATTGTTTTCATGGTGATTACTAGGTATAAATTGGTGTGACTATGCTTTTCATTACTACAATTTTAAATAGTAGTACCCTCGGTACATTAGTATAAATAAGTTTATTTTTTTGACAAGTTCTTCCATAGTAAATGTTATTGATTGTTGTGACAATCCTTTCAATTATTACTATTTTCAAAAGTCGTACCCTTAGTACATTCTAATAGCGAAATATATTCGTCGAAAGACCCTACTTTCAGTTAGTACATAAATTCCAAAAAGTAGTACCCCAATAAATGAATATATGCACTTGAAATTTTTTTCTCATAGTGGTTGCTATAGATTTGTGTGACCGTACTTTTAATAACTTCAATTTCACAAAGAAGGTAGTACCCTTAGTCTATTTCAATGAACAAATATATTTTCCTGAGAATTGTTTTCATGGTGGTAGCTATAGATCGGTTCTACTTCACTTTTATCACTTCAATTTCAAAAAGAAGTGCCCTTTGTACATTCCAATGAATAAATATTTTTCTGAGAATTTTTGGCTTTGTCATCAACGAAGGTTAGATATGACAGAACTTATGGTTCGCCACACATAAATTGCACCTCCTGTAGAATAACAAAGAATTGAATTCGATTGATTTTTACTGAAGTCTATTTGTGCTGACTTCTAAGCACCCCTGTATAATACTACTTAATGGACCGCTCATAAAAAAATGTTCCCTGCTAAGAAAGCAACTTGGCACTCTGAGTGTATTCAGTGATAGTGAATAATCTCTTCCAATTTCTCATATTGAGAAAAAAACACCTGAGGATTTGGCATGGTCGTTTTAAATCTATAATTTATTGGTAGTAAACAAGCAATGGTGGCAAAAAATAGTTAGTGGAAATACACAGGTCCTCGAAATCACCAAAGCAGATCTTTTATAAACTGGACATAAATAACATTGGTTAGGTGAAATAACGAGGAGGTTAACTTCGATATCGGAGACATAAACTTGTCAAGGAAGATTGTGGTTTTCCACACGTCCAGGAGATGGCGCTGCCCACGGCGACACACTGCGTGGTCTCCCGCTTATCCTTCCACAAAGCGCACATAGTGTGCAGAAGTACCACTTCCGATCTGGAGGTGGCTAAGGCAGGAGCTTTGTTGAATTATTGATTGAAATAACCATGAATGTGTTGTCAAGTATTCTTGTGAAGCTGCTAATAACTCACGTAGAAGAATGTAAAAACTTCGTTCAAACTATTACAAGATAAAATGCCCATTGCTTGTTACAGCTGAGGAAATTTGTGTCTTCCTGCCTGGAAACCTCACCTACATCTCATGCTGACCATTACGATAACCGTGTTTTTTAGAATCAGCGTATTCGCAGGAATTCTCGAAGCATTCCCCAACTATTCAACATTTAAGATAGTAAAACGTAATTTATTTGATGAAACGGGTTTAGGTCCGCTGTACGGACAGGACCCAAACAACACCAAATCAAGAATTCGTGCGCCTACGCTCGGCATTTCTGCCAACTGCACACGTGAAGGCGATACAGGATCTTCATCCGCGTTAAACTGGACTTTATTGTCGTATTTTTATGTGTCTGCTAAATTGGCGAGCTCTTATGGGAATGTTAAATAGGTTTTTTTTTTTAGGTGAAAAGAATTTTTGGTTAGGTTTCTTGATGGCTTTCTTTGGCTTGGTTTTTCATCAATTTTTAAAGGCGAAAAGGTGGGAAGGGGATTGGTATCGAAAAGTTTGTCTTTTTTTTTCAGAAAATGTCTCAAAAAGTTCATCCATCCCTCAGTTACATGTATTGACATTCGTACCTATTTCTTTTTGTCATAATTTTGTAAGAACACTCTATAGCTGTTCATTGAAGCCACTTACCTTATAATTATCATCTGATCATATAGATCACCCCTAAATCGAATAATAAAGAGAAATGAAAGAACAAGAGAACAAACAGAAAGAAATACTTAATACAAGAATAGGGCAATAAGATATGCAATATATTGAAGAATTCAGGTCGGAGATCATTAGAGTCGACCCAAACTATCTCGCATTATTATCCTTCTCCTACCAACTCGCAAATTATCATACTAACGCGACATTCCACGATTACTGTAAAAAAAAAATCTAACAATGATCCTGCAAAATCCCCATTTTCAAATGAGTCACTAGGTATACGTCATTCGAATTCCATCAAATCGACCAAAAAACACCAGATGGACTTTAACGGATATTCACCAGGACCTGGGGGTCTTCTCCGATGAATATTGGCACGGCCTCGTGCGAAAGAATAAACCAATAAACAAACTCGACGATCTGCATTCCTCAGTTAGTCGCGAAAATACACATTGGCGGCTCTTCGGGTTGGTAACATTGAATAGAAACATGACAGTTGACGTATGGTCATGGAAGAAAGTCGAGAGACGTCATTTTATGTAACTAAAGTTCATTTGCTTGATGGGAGCAAAGCGTGAAGGGTTGAAGAACTTACAAAACCGAGGGGGTTTGACCAGTCCATATCTCTCATTGCAATAATTGTACGCCAATGGTTTCGAAATTGTCGAATTGTTATCAATTCGTGAAAAAACACCGGAGCGCCGCCCGCCGTACGGGCGCCAGATTCTCCACAAGGCCGCCGGACGACCTTCTTGGTGTCTTTGGATGCCTCGTGGATGTCACCTATCGCAGAGTTCAAACGATAAGTTCAAGATTGTTGGGTTCTTGGTAGTACCGGGTTGGGTGGCTGTTTTGGTCTAGCGGAAGTCTTCGGATTGCAGTTAAAACTTTGGTTTGAAATTGTGAAGAGGCTGATATTTCTCCATTGAACACCGTTGGTACTATTGCAAAGAGTAGTACCGATTTTTTTGTTTGGATAGTTGAAGAGTGTGGTTGTTGTGTCTTTTAATATTACGCACTGTGTTATGAAGTAACTTAATCTAACGCAAACTTCTCTTTTGGCGCCAGATTTTATTATTTTAACGATTTTTTCGAGATTTTTTACTTTACGTGATTACGTAGATACGCATCTATGAGTGCCTTGAATTGGAGGTACTGCCTCATCTACTGTCATGTGTTTGTATGAATGGTTGAAAATATTAATGTTCACGTAATTAAATGCAACATTCGAAAAAATATATCTCCTAAACCAGAAGTTTTACGAAGTAGACACAAGTACCATAAGTTCTTTCTTTCGAAAATGCATCGGAGAAACAATCGTCAAGCAGTGGTTGGCTCTGAAATGAATGCGAGCCCGAATATAGATTTAATTTCGATTAATCGAATTCATCCCAGATATCTATAAACTCAAATAACTGGTTCTATTGTTGCCACAAGTAGTACCATTAGTATATTCCAATAGGAAGATATATTTTCTTGGGAATTGTTTCTATTAGGGTAGCTTACTTATTTCAAAAAGTAGAACCCTCTAATGAATTCCAATAAACGAGTAAATTTTCCTGAAATTGATTTTTATGGTGATTGCTATGGATTGTTGTAGTCATATTTTCAATTACTTTGATTCCAAAAAGTAGTACCCTCAGTAAATTCTGATAAGTTAGTATATTTCTCTGAGATTTGTTTTTATGGTGGTATCTATGGATTGGTGTGGTCATATTTTCAATTACTTCGATTTCAGAAAGTAGTATCCTTAGTCTATTCCAATAAATAAACATATTTTTCTGAGATTTGTTCATATTGGTAGTTATGGTTCGTTTTGGTCATATTTTCGATTACTTCAATTCCAAAAGGAAGTATTCTTAGTAAATTCCGATAAATGAGTATATTTTCCTGAGATTTGTTTTTATGGTGGTATCTATGGATTGGTGTGGTCACATTTTCAATAACTTCAATTTCGGGAAGTAGTACCGTTAGTGCATTCCAATAAATAAATAGATTTTCCTGAAAAATTTTTTATGGTGGTAGTTATGGTTTGTTGTGGTCATATTTTCAAATACTTCAATTCCAAAAATGAGTACTCTTAGTAAATTCCGATAAATGAGTATATTCTCTGAGATTTGTTTTTATGGCTGTATCTATGGATTGGTGTGGTCACATTTTCAATAACTTCAATTTCAGAAAGTAGTACCCTTAGTGCATTTCAATAAATAAATATATTTTCCTGATAATTTTTTTCATGGTGGTTGTTATGGTTTGTTGTGGTCATATTTTCAATAACTTCAATTCCAAAAAGGAGTACTCTTAGTAAATTCCGATAAATGAGTATATTTTCCTGAGATTTGTTTTTATGGTGGTATCTATGGATTGGTGTGGTCACATTTTTAATAACTTCAATTTCAGGAAGTAGTACCCTTAGTGCATTCCAATAAATGAATATATTTTCCTGAGAATTTTTTTCATGGTGGTTGTTATGGTTTGTTGTGGTCATATTTTCAATAACTTCAATTCCAAAAAGGTGTACTCTTAGTAAATTCCGATAAATGAGTATATTTTCCTGAGATTTGTTTTTATGGTGGTATCTATGGATTATAGTGTGGTCACATTTTCAATAACTTCAATTTCAGAAAGTAGTACTCTTAGTGCATTCCAATAAATAAATATATTTTCCTGAGAATTTTTTTCATGGGGGTTTTTATGGTTTGTTGTGGTCATATTTTCGATTACTTCAATTCCAAAATGGAGTATTCTTAGTGAATTCCGATAAATGAGTATATTTTCCTGAGATTTGTTTTTATGGTGGTATCTATGGATTGGTGTGGTCATATTTTCAATAACTTCAATTTCAGAAAGTAGTACCCTTAGTGCATTTCAATAAATGAATATATTTTCCTGAGAATTTTTTTCATGGTGGTTGTTATGGTTTGTTGTGGTCATATTTTCAATTACTTCAATTCCAAAAAGGAGTACTCTTAGTAAATTCCGATAAAAGAGTATATTTTCCTGAGATTTGTTTTTATGGTGGTATCTATGGATTGATGTGGTCACATTTTCAATAACTTCAATTTCAGAAAGTAGTACCCTTAGTGCATTCCAATAAATAAATATATTTTCCTGAGAATTTTTTTCATGGTGGTTGTTATGGTTTGTTGTGGTCATATTTTCAATAACTTCAATTCCAAAAAGGAGTACTCTTAGTAAATTCCGATAAATGAGTATATTTTCCTGAGATTTGTTTTTATGGTGGTATCTATGGATTGGTGTGGTCACATTTTCAATAACTTCAATTTCAGAAAGTAGTACTCTTAGTACATTCCAATAAATAAATATATTTTCCTGAGAATTTTTTTCATGGTGGTTGTTATGGTTTGTTGTGGTCATATTTTCAATAACTTCAATTCCAAAAAGGAGTACTCTTAGTAAATTCCGATAAATGAGTATATTTTCCTGGGATTTGTTTTTATGGTGGTATCTATGGATTGGTGTGGTCACATTTTCAATAACTTTAATTTCAGAAAGTAGTACCCTTAGTGCATTTCAATAAATAAATATATTTTCCTGATAATTTTTTTCATGGTGGTTGTTATGGTTTGTTTTGGTCATATTTTCAATTACTTCAATTCCAAAAAGGAGTACTCTTAGTAAATTCCGATAAATGAGTATATTTTCCTGAGATTTGTTTTTATGGTGGTATCTATGGATTGGTGTGGTCACATTTTCAATAACTTCAATTTCAGAAAGTAGTACTCTTAGTACATTCCAATAAATAAATAGATTTTCCTGAGAATTTTTTTGATGGTGGTTGTTATGGTTTGTTGTGGTCATATTTTCAATTACTTCAATTCCGAAAAGAAGTACTCTTAGTAAATTCCGATAAAAGAGTATATTTTCCTGAGATTGGTTTTTATGGTGGTATCTATGGATTGGTGTGGTCACATTTCCAATAACTTCAATTTCAGAAAGTAGTACTCTTAGTGCATTCCAATAAATAAATAGATTTTCCTGAGATTTTTTTGTATGGTGGTAATTATGGTTTGTTGTGGTCATATTTTCAATAACTTCAATTCCAAAAAGGAGTACTCTTAGTAAATTCCGATAAATGAGTATATTTCTCTGAGATTTGTTTCTATGGTGGTATCTATGGATTGGTGTGGTCACATTTTCAATAACTTCAATTTCAGAAAGTAGTACCCTTAGTGCATTCCAATAAATAAATAGATTTTCCTGAGAATTTTTTTCATGGTGGTTGTTATGGTTTGTTGTGGTCATATTTTCAATTACTTCAATTCCAAAAAGGAGTACTCTTAGTAAATTCCGATAAATGAGTATATTTTCCTGAGATTTGTTTTTATGGTGGTATCTATGGATTAGTGTGGTCACATTTTCAATAACTTCAATTTCAGAAAGTAGTACCCTTAGTGCATTTCAATAAATAAATATATTTTCCTGATAATTTTTTTCATGGTGGTTGTTATGGTTTGTTGTGGTCATATTTTCAATTACTTCAATTCCAAAAAGGAGTACTCTTAGTAAATTCCGATAAATGAGTATATTTTCCTGAGATTTGTTTTTATGGTGGTATCTATGGATTGGTGTGGTCACATTTTCAATAACTTCTATTTCAGAAAGTTGTACCCTTAGTGCATTTCAATAAATAAATATATTATTTTCCTCAGATTCGTTTTAATGTTGGTAGCTATCTTTGCGACTATTTACTATTAATCACTTCAAGAAGAGGTACCCTTAGTACATTCCAATAAATAAATATATTTTCCAGAGATTTGTTTATGAATAGTGAAGTGACTATATTATTAATCACTCCAATTTCAAGAAGTAGTACCCTCAGTATATTCCAAGGAATAAATATATTCTCCTTGAAATTGTTTTCATGGTGTTCTTTGGTGTGACAATACTTCAAGCAGAATAGTTTCTGCTTCAAGAAGAAATGTGAATTTTAAAAAATGTAAAAAGAACTGGTAATTTCACATGTGAAGGTAAGCTCAATGGTTATAAATCTTTCTCTTCATTTCTTCACTGAATTACCTCAGCTAATGTACCATGCGTATCATGCACCATCAAATCCACAACGGTTGATTTCTAATGGAAGCTAATGGTTCAAAAGATATTCTCCACGGTTTATTACGAACAATTTCATAGCCCACGGTCTTGACATTGCCCCTGTAGAAAATGCAGTGCGTGTCTTGGCTCTCGACTTTCTTAACGAGAACAGGACCGTTGGTGGTGTCAATGAACGTTTTCACTTTCTTCTCATTCGTACGTGAAGAAACCATTACGGTACACTCATATAATATCAGATATTACATATGAAGTTGACGTTTGGGATATTGGAGAAATTTCATGAAGACGTTAATCTTGTCGACGAATTTATCGGTATTTACAGACTATTCTGCGTTATTTTCGAATTTGGCGCCCCAGGTGACGTCACTTCGTTGTACAACATTGAGAGTCTGTAATTGTGGTTTTGTCTGTGGAAAATGAATTTCAAAAGTTATGAGCGCTGTCATCATCTTTATTTCTTGGAATGTGTGAAATATTCAGCGTTTTATGCCAACATCAATCATATTCTTGCTGAACAATTAACGTTAATTCGGTGCTTCTTCATCGGAAAAACCGCATAATTCGAACGGGTAATCACCTAAGGTAAACATGGAAAGGTACTAATTACCTCGGAAGTTGGACTGGTTGCTCAACTTCTAAAAATACAACAACCTAGCGCTTCTTGATGGGCGTGAATCTATTTTTTTACCGCTGATTCAATCTTGGTTTTTGCGGTAGTTTTTCTTCGTGAGTTGTTGCATATTAATGAGGTTGCTAATGTACCGTCATCAGCTGCTGTCGTGATATGAAATTTGATGGATTGTGGTAGTACTTTGTTTGGGATTGGCTTAGGTTAGCACCTGGACAAGGCGATTTTAATGGCCCGAGTCGTTTTCCAAGAACAGTTACGCGACTGTTTTAAATTTAAAAACGATGTGGAAAAGGAAGAACCTCAAGGACCCTTTTCTCAACCAATTTCTTTCGGTTACTTCGTCGCAACAAAATAGCAGAATTTATTACTAATTTAAACATCCCGACTCGTTAAGGTCACAGTTAATAGAGCAGTTTGAAGAGATATGTATATTATGTTTATATAATCCACAAATCGGAATATAGAGTTCACCATAATCGACCCATAAAAATCACAACAACTTTAATATATTGCGTTCTTTTCCCGACCATAAAACGAGTAGCAATCCTGTGACTAATTAATGCGTTGTAGAATATTCATTTTGCGGTCGTTTGGAGTCGAAATTGATGGGAAACAACAGGAAATCTGTCTCTTTTCGATCAAACGTCGCTTGATATGTCTTGTTCTAGCAGAGAATTGTTTGTTTTCTTAATATCCTAATGGAACGTAGTGATAACAGATAACGACATGGATGGCAAGGTCTTCTGTGGGATTTGTTATGTTAAATTGACATATTACGTGACAGCCAATTATCTATTCCATGCTCATCTTTTCTAGACATTTAAATCGTTGATAACATTTCGAAAAATTGATGTGTAATATGTTAATTATTACTACTGGATATTTGCATTTCATCGAAAAGATGAATAGTTTTTAATCATTACCTACTGAAATCAATGGGAAAATTGAAACAAATCAATCATTTACCTCGAAAAAAACACAAACTGAGTAATTTTCTATGTAACAATATTTTCCTATACTATTTGAAGCCTGAATTTCGTAAGCTTGGACATGTGTCATATTTCATCTATGGGTGAATATATCGTTCTGTGATATCCTTTACTGTAAACCAATGAGATGAAAATCTATGAATGAATAAGAGAATTGGAATTACATGTAATTTTGCATCATTCCGTCTTTGGTTTGAAAATTTTTGAAGTATTGCTTCATGAGCTTGGAATGGAGTCATATGGAAATGTCAAAATCGATCTGAATGTTTCTGTGTTCTCTGACTTGATTAACGAATTTTTGGGATTTCAAATAGAAATTCCATCAAAGTGCATTTCTGTTGAATATTGTGAATCCATAACGAATATTACACGCAATATCATATTATTTCCTTCTATTTTTGATTTGAATTTTTTTAAGTTTTGCTTCGATAACTTTAGACAGATGTCAAATGGAAACATCAAAATTAAAATACTTCTGTCTTATTTCTATGTCCTTTGACTTCATTAACGAACTTTAGAGATTTCAAACTGATATTCTATCGAAATGCATTCCTGCTGAATGTTATGAATCCATCAGACTTTATGTCATCCATAAGGAATATTACAAACAATATTTTATTATTTCCTTCAATTTTTGATTTGAATTTTTCTAAAGTTTTGCTTCGATAACTTTAGACAGATGTCAAATGGAAACATCAAAATTAAAATACTTCTGTCTTATTTCTATATCCTTTGACTTCATTAACGAACTTCAGAGATTTAAAACTGACATTCTATCGAATTGCATTCCTGCTGAATATCGTGAATCCATCATACTTTATGTGATCCATAAGGAATATTACAAACAATATTTTATTATTTCCTTCAATTTTTGATTTGATTTTTTTTAAAGTTTTGCTTCGATAACTTTAGACAAATGTCAAATGGAAACATCAAAATTAAAATACTTCTGTCTTATTTCTATGTCCCTTGACTTCATTCTCGAACTTTAGGGATTTTAAACTGACATTCTATCGAATTGCATTTCGCTGAATATCGTGAATCCATCATAAATTATGTGATCCATAAGGAATATCACAAACAATATTTTATTATTTCCTTCAATTTTTGATTTGAATTTTTTTGAAGTTTTGCTTCGATAACTTTAGACAGATGTCAAATGGAAACATCAAAATTAAAATACTTCTGTCTTATTTCTATGTCCTTTGACTTCATTAACGAACTTTAGAGATTTCAAACTGATATTCTATCGAATTGCATTCCTGCTGAATGTTGTGAATCCATTATACTTTATGTGATCCATAAGGAATATTACAAACAATATTTTATTATTTCCTTCAATTTTTGATTTGAATTTTTTTAAAGTTTTGCTTCGATAACTTCAGACAGATGTCAAATGGAAACATCAAAATTAATATACTTCTGTTTTATTTCTATGTCCTTTCACTTCATTCACGAACTTTAGGGATTTCAAACTGACATTCTATCGAATTGCATTCCTGCTGAATATTGTGAATTCATCATAATTTATGTGATCCATAAGGAATATAACAAAATAAAATTATATTATTTCCTTCTATTTTTGATTTGGATTTTTTTTAGTTCTGCTTCGATAACTTTAGACAAATGTCAAATGGAAACATCAAAATTTATATACTTCTGTCTTATTTCTATGTCCCTAGTTTTCATTCACGAACTTTAGGGATTTCAAACTGACATTCTATCGAATTGCATTCCTGCTGAATATTGTGAATTCATCATAATTTATGTGATCCATAAGGAATATAACAAAATAAAATTATATTATTTCCTTCTATTTTTGATTTGGATTTTTTTAAGTTCTGCTTCGATAACTTTAGACCAATGTCAAATGGAAACATCAAAATTTATATACTTCTGTCTTATTTCTATGTCCCTAGTTTTCATTCTCAAACTTTAGGGATTTCAAACTGACATTCTATCTAATTGCATTCCTGCTGAATATTGTGAATTCATCATAATTTATGTGATCCATAAGGAATATAACAAAATAAATTTATATTATTTCCTTCTATTTTTGATTTGGATTTTTTTAAGTTCTGCTTCGATAACTTCAGACCAATGTCAAATGGAAACATCAAAATTTATATACTTCTGTCTTATTTCTATGTCCCTAGTTTTCATTCTCGAACTTTAGGGATTTTAAACTGACATTCTATCGAATTGCATTCCTGCTGAATATTGTGAATTCATCATAATTTATGTGATCCATAAGGAATATAACAAAATAAAATTATATTATTTCCTTCTATTTTTGATTTGGATTTTTTTAAGTTCTTCTTCGATAACTTTAGACAAATGTCAAATGGAAACATCAAAATTTATATACTTCTGTCTTATTTCTATGTCCCTAGTTTTCATTTTCGAACTTTAGGGATTTTAAACTGACATTCTATCGAATTGCATTCCTGCTGAATATTGTGAATTCATCATAATTTATGTGATCCATAAGGAATATAACAAAATAAAATTATATTATTTCCTTCTATTTTTGATTTGGATTTTTTTAAGTTCTGCTTCGATAACTTTAGACAAATGTCAAATGGAAACATCAAAATTTATATACTTCTGTCTTATTTCTATGTCCCTAGTTTTCATTCACGAACTTTAGGGATTTCAAACTGACATTCTATCGAATTGCATTCCTGCTGAATATTGTGAATTCATCATAATTAATGTGATCCATAAGGAATATAACAAAATAAAATTATATTATTTCCTTCTATTTTTGATTTAGATTTTTTTAAGTTTTGCTTCGATAACTTTAGACAAATGTCAAATGGAAACATCAAAATTTATATACTTCTGTCTTATTTCTATGTCCCTAGTTTTCATTCACGAACTTTAGGGATTTCAAACTGACATTCTATCGAATTGCATTCCTGCTGAATATTGTGAATTCATCATAATTTATGTGATCCATAAGGAATATAACAAAATAAAATTATATTATTTCCTTCTATTTTTGATTTGGATTTTTTTAAGTTCTGCTTCGATAACTTTAGACAAATGTCAAATGGAAACATCAAAATTTATATACTTCTGACTTATTTCTATGTCCCTAGTTTTCATTCACGAACTTTAGGGATTTCAAACTGACATTCTATCGAATTGCATTCTTGCTGAATATTGTGAATCCATCATACTTTATGTGATCCATAAGGAATATTATAAACAATATTATATAATTTCCTTCTTTTTTTCATTTGAATTTTTTTGAAGTTTCGCTTCGACAACTTTAGACAGATGTCAAATAGAAATATCAAAATTAATATACTTCTGTCTTATTTCTACGTCCTTTGACTTCATTTACAAACTTCGCGGATTTCAAACTGATATTCTATCGAATTGCATTCCTGCTGAATATTCTGAATCCATCATACTTTATGTGATCCATAAGGAATATTATAAACAATATTATATTATTCCAATATTTACTCCTAATTTTGATTTGAATTTTTTTAAAGTTTTGCTTCGATTACTTCAGACAGATGTCAAATGGAAACATCGAAATTAATATACTTCTGTCTTATTTCTATGTCCTTTGACTTCATTAACGAACTTCGCGGATTTCAAACTGATATTCTATCGAATTTCATTCCTGCAGAATACTGTGAATCCAACTTACAATATGTCATCCATAAGTAACATTACAAACAATATTTTATTTTTTCCGTCTATTTTTGATTTGAAATTTTCTCGAATTTTGCTTCGATATGTTGAACAGATGTCAGATAGAAACATCAAAATGGATCTCTCTCTTTCTGTGTTCGAAAAATATATTTGCCTTCGTACTGGTTTTTCGGAAATGTTATTCGCACAATTTTCCTCAATTCCATATCCTTTGGGAAATATTGCCCTCCATCCGAAATTTTCATGTGTAAGCTGAGCTTTACATTTGTTCAATATTTTTGTTTATTTTTCTCTATGTTCTAATCAAATCAATATTTCTCAATAACTAAAACTAGTCACACGATATAGGAGTTCAAGAATAGCTTGTAGTATTTCACCGGGCGTTGCATACTTATAAATCTGACGCCTAATTCCCAAAAATCCTCAACCAGGACACTTCCAAAACACCCGTCGAGACAACCGGCGTGTAGAGGACGTCACCAAAACATACGAACGGAGGATTCCCCAGCGCCAACTAGATGCTGGAATGCGGATCATCGTGACGTCACTCGCATCGAGCCACCTTCTATAAAACAACTGATCTGTTAGAAATCCGAACAAACAAACACGGTACGTCAAAGTGAAACCACGCTCGAGCTTTCTACAATTTTTTGTTTGTTCCTACAAATCGCCTGTTCGACAATCAAGATGAAATCTCTCGCCAAAGTTCTGTGTTTGTGTGCTTTTGTTGGACAGTTGTCCGGATCTGCGATACCTATGTGGGAATATCTCAGCAAACAGGAAAAGGTGAGCGATTGTTATCGAGTTTTTTTTTTGAGTGCAGTTGCCTCGCTTTCACGCCTTGAGGAGTCCTGCAACTTTCTGCATATCCTTTTTCACAACTTTCTTTCCGTTTCGAATGAATATCTTGAATTTCAGATGTCCTATCTCTACTCTATGTTCGCGAACCAAGTCGAGGACTTCTGTGAAACATCGAAAATGAAAAACTGCAATCACGAACTACTCAAGTACGGCCTTGATAAACTGAAGGACATGTCGGAGGATCATCTCGACACCATGGATCCCTATCAGCGTGGAGCCAATAATATAAGTAAGTTTCCTCTGATTTCCGCCAGAATTTCTTCGAGAAAAATGGAGACTTCAACGTCGGATTACGACACGAACCTAGCGCATCTTTAGCGGAAATTCTTTATTTAGACATGATGACGCATTGTGTACCATTTTTCGGAGAAAAATTTGAAGTCAACATGAACTTTTTCATTATTTGGGCATCGAAATTTCAAAAATCGGTCGAATAATCGAAATAACTTGGAGATATCAACGTCGCGTTAGGACACGAACCTAGCACATCTCGAGTAGAAATCGTCGATTAATCGTTACGAAAAATGGATTCTACAATTCGGGACACATTTACCTATTTACCAACTTTATCGAAACATGTGTTATATAACGATTTTCGTACATCGTCCAAATTTTATGGCATTTAAATTCAAATCGATTTGTAAATCGTTGAGAGTATTCGCAATGTTTGAAATCGAACATCTTTGGAATTTCAATTTTTTTGTTCTAGTTTCTTAGTTATTTGAGACGATGAAGAAAGATTTCTTGATATTACGTTTCAGATTTAAAAGATATGAAAACATTTTTTCCATACCTTTATGATCTTTCAAAATCAAATCAAAATCTTTCAAAAAAATTTTTTTTGTTCAGGAATAATATTTTTGTTTGTGATATACAAAAACTACTGAAATTAAATTAAAATCAAGTTATTTTCGGAATGATGATGGCTTCTTAATATTCGCCTGTGTCGACGTTCTTTCTACAAAACAATTTTTCACTCAATGGAATGTGGAAATTGCATAAACGATGGAAATAGCTCAAATAATTGTTCATTGAATAAACGTGGGAATTGCATAAACAAGGGAAATTCCAAAAATAATTTTTATCAAAGAAACGTAAGGTTTGCATGAACAATGGAAATTTCCAAAATAATTGTTCAACAAAGAGACGAAGGAAATCCATAGACGATGGAAATAGCCCGAATTATTTTTCATTCAAGAAACGTGGGAATTGCACACAAAAAATAATTTTATGTTAAAGAAGCGTGGGAATTCAATAGACCATTGAAAAATCCCAAATACTTCTTCATTGAACAAAAGTAGGAATTGCAAAGACAATGGAAATTTCCAAAATAATTGTTCATCAGAAAAACGGAGGGAATCCATAGACGATAGAAATAGCCCAAATTATTTCTCATTTAAGAAACGTGGAAATTGCATAAACAGTGGAAATTTCAAAAATAATTTTTCATTCAAGAAACGAGGGAGTTCCATAGACCATTGAAAAAGCCCAAATAATATTTCATTGAAGAAACGTAGGAATTGCATAAACAATGGAAATTTCAAAAATTATTGTTCATGAAAAAAGCGAAGGGAATCTATAGAAAGTGGAAATAGCCCAAATAATTTTTCATTGTACAAAAGTAGGAATTGCAAAAACAATGGAAATTTCAAAAATAATTTTTCATTCAAGAAACGAGGGAATTCCATAGACCATTGAAAAAGCCCAAATAATTTTTCATTGTAGAAACGTAGGAATTGCATAAACAATGAAAATTTCAAAAATTATTGTTCATCAAAAAAACGAAGGGAATCTGTAGAAAGTGGAAATAGCCCAAATCATTTTCATTGTACAAAAGTAGGAATTGCGAAAACAATGGAAATTTCAAAAATAATATTTCATTCAAGAAACGAGGGAATTCTATAGACCATTGAAAAAGCCCAAATAATTTTTCATTGTAGAAACGTAGGAATTGCATAAACAATGGAAATTTCAGAAATTATTGTTCATCAAAAAAACGAAGGGAATCTATAGAAAGTGGAAATAACCCAAATAATTTTTCATTGTACAAAAGTAGGAATTGCAAAAACAATGGAAATTTCAAAAATAATTTTTCATTCAAGAAACGAGGAAATTCCATAGACCATTAAAAAAGCCCAAATAATTTTTCATTGAAGAACCGTAGGAATTGCATAAACAATGGAAATTTCAAAAATTATTGTTCATGAAAAAAGCGAAGGGAATCTATAGAAAGTGGAAATAGCCCAAATAATTTTTCATTGTACAAAAGTAGGAATTGCAAAAACAATGGAGATTTCAAAAATAATTTTTCATTCAAGAAACGAGGGAATTCCATAGACCATTGAAAAAGCCCAAATAATTTTTCATTGTAGAAACGTAGGAATTGCATAAACAATGGAAATTTCAAAAATTATTGTTCATCAAAAAAACGAAGGGAATCTATAGAAAGTGGAAATAACCCAAATAATTTTTCAATGTACAAAAGTAGGAATTGCAAAAACAATGGAAATTTCAAAAATAATTTTTCATTCAAGAAACGAGGGAATTGCACAAACAATGGAAATTTCAAAAATAATTTTATGTTGAAGAAACGTGGGAATTTCATAGACCATTGAAAAAGCCCAAATGATTTTTCATTGAAGAAACGTAGGAATTGCATAAACAATGGAAATTTCCAAAATAATTGTTCATCAAAAAAACGAAGGAAATCCATTGACGATGAAAATAGCCCGAATTATTTTTCATTCGAGAAACGTGAGAATTGCATAAACAATGAAAATTTCAAAAATAATTTCAAATTCAAGAAACGGGGGAATTTCATAGACCATTGAAAAAGCCCAAATGATTTTTCATTGAAGAAACGTAGGAATTGCATGAACAATGGAAATTTCCAAAATAATTGTTCATCAAAGAAACGAAGGAAATCCATTGACGATGAAAATAGCCCGAATTATTTTTCATTTAAGAAACGTGAGAATTGCATAAACAATGAAAATTTCAAAAATAATTTTAAATTCAAGAAACGAGGGAATTCCATAGACAATTGAAAAAGCCCAAATAATTTTTCATTGAAGAAACGTAGGAATTGCATAAACAATGGAAATTTCCAAAACAATTGTTCATCAAAGAAACGAAGGAAATCCATAGACGATGGAAATAGCCCAAATAATTTTTCATAGAAACGTGGGAATAGCATAAACAATGGAAATTCAAAAAGTAATTCTTCATTCAAGAAACGAGGGAATTCCATAGACCATTGAAAAAGCACGAATAGTTTTTCGTTCAAGAAACTTTAGAATTGCATAAACAATGGAAATTTAAAAAATTATTGTTTATCAAAAAAACGAAGGAAATCCATAGACGAATAATTTTTTATTGGAACTTGGTGGATGCATTAACGGTGGAAATCAACAAAATAATTTATTATCAATAGAATGTTGGAATAACATACACGATGCATATGGAAATTGCCAAACATAATTTCATTGAAAAACGAGGGGATTCCATCGACGATTAAAATAGCCCGAATAGTTTTTCATTTGAGTTGAATAATCTGTTGACTATAACTAGATTCCACGAATCGAATCATGTTGCTATCATCAAAACAATAAAATCAAATTCGGTTAATTAATCAAACTTATTTTGACTTGATAGCAAGAGATTTGGGACAATTATAAAACTTTAGATAAGATTAATGTGTCCAAAAAATTCAACCAACCAAATTGACAAAATGTTTTAAATTTCCAACTCTTTTCCTGATGAATAAAATGAAATTTGAGATAAGAAATAACGACTAAAAAAAAAGATAGGTCTAGAATTCATATTTTCCACTTAAAACTCGTTTAAGATATTCAGATTCCGATCAATGCGGATATCCTCATCGAATAATCATATTCTGACGTAGATTCACCACCAGATCGATATCAACCTTCAACTTTCCGCCAGTCGTGAATAATCCAACCGAAATCGAACACTGACATCATTCAAATCCCAATAGAAGTACTGGTTTCAATTGACCTCCTTTGTCGATCGATGTTTAATGAAGGGCGACGCTTAAAAAATAATCACGCACAACAATAGAATCTTCACTATGTACTATTTAACTCCCACATGCACCATTGTTACATGTTAGAACGAAGGTCGATGTAACATAACCTCAAAGTGTATGTACCGAACAGCCTTAGTCATCTTTTATGAATTTCCAACCTTCACTTGACTTTTCTCTTTGATTGTTTCCTACCGATCTTATTGGTTCAAGATAAACTTGTTTTTAAGTGCACTATAGGAGATGTGTTGTTAAAATGTCACGTCCTCTCATGCTAATTAAGGTTAGGAATTTATACGTCGAAAAGGAAGTAGAAGAAGTTGATTTGTGGACTTGCCAAGTCCTCTATAAATACTAAACGATTTTTTTTCTTCCAGTCTGGGACTCCATGATGGAAGGTCACGAGATGGCCAGTACCACTCCAAAACCTCAAAACGCCGCAACCACAACGTCGAAACCTAACAGTTACGACGACCACTCTTTCGACGAAGAGTTCGGCAACCAAGGAGAAGGATCTGCCAGGATCGACACCATCTATCGCGTACCACCCCCTAAAGGCTTCATTTTCAGGGCAGAAACCGGAAAACCCCTCTATACTTACCAAAACATCCACAGGGTCAACAAGGGAAACATCGCCAACCAATACATCTCCACCACGTGGAGAACACCCAGTATATACATCGACGCCCCTCTCAGCGGACCAATGGAAGTCAGGGTACATCCAGACGGAACCCCTGTACGCGAATCCTTCAAACAACTTCCACACGACGAGGATTTGAGGCAATACCAATTGTCCAAAGTCAAGATACCGAATTTGTGAATATGATGATGGCCGCATCAGATGATGTTTGTTGTTGAATTGTTGGCAACACTTGTGATATTGCTTCTTGTATATATTTATTTTGTTTGTGTGTTTGTTATGATTGAGGAAGAATGTGATCTTAATTTATATCCGATAATATTATTTATATTTATGTAATTTAATTAATGTGGAATCACTGTTTGTGGTGGTTTTTAAGTGCTTCGTCCAATTTTCGTGGATGGTTCCTGAACTATGAAGAAAATTTTAGCAATAAAATATTTTTATCTGAGAAGTGTATTCTCATCTCATTCCTACTTCAAATCCATTCCACTTGCTAGAATTAATCAAAAGTATTAGAAAATGAACCTAACCTAACCTCATGACAGGTCGATGGAATTTCGTTGAAAACTCACCAAAATCGGGAGAAAATTCTTGGAAACAATCCGAGGTGGATGAAAGAACGTGCATGGATCACATTTTCAATATTTCGGTCCCAAAAATTTTTTTTATTCTATACCGGTACTTTTTCAGGTTTCGAATTTCGTTCATTGATCCCTGAAAATGATCGAAAACTACCAACATTCGGGTGATGAAGTTGAAAGACAATGTATTCAATCGTACTAACCTCATTTCAGACTCTAAAATGGAATTTTCTCTTATTTTCTGACCTATGTTTCAATTCTCTTCAGCCTCAATGACATCCAGGAAGAATTTCGTTTATAACTTCTTCAAAATTATCTTAAACCCCAAGAAAGTAGTCGGTGAGGTTAAAAGACAATGTATTCAATCGTATTTTCATAATTGCGTGCCTCGAAACGATCTATTTTTTATTAATTAAACGAAAATTTTCAAGTCCCAGGAGGTGTCAGATCATGACAAAGTCCTTGTAAAATTTTCGAAACCTGGAAAAAAACCGATCGTGAAATTCTTTGTAAATCATCACTTACCCCTATTTTCAGCTGAAATCACTTCTACTTCTACTTTGAAATGAATGAAAATACCAGAAAATGAGCTTTATGACGTTTCGACGGAATTTCGTTCAAAACTCACCAAAATCGATAGAAAATTCCTGAAAACTGCTGGCGTTAGTTGAATAAACTTATAAGGATCACTTTTTGTATTGTTTAAGCAACAAAATCAGTCTTTTTATCCGATTTCGGAAATACTTTCTTACCCTGGCGGACAGCAATTTCTGGCCTCGATAGACGTCAGATGAATTTGAGTCTTTTTCTCACATAATTTCCTGAAAATGATCGAAAATCCATGAAAGTGGGGTGTAGAAGATGAAAAGCAATATATTCAATCGTATTTTCCTCATTTCAGACATTGAAATGGTATTTCTGGACCTATATTTTCATTCACTTCAGCCTCACTGACATCGAGATATAATTTCGTTCATAACTTCCTCAAAATTATTGAACACCCCCAAAAGTGGGGTGGTAAATTTGAAAGAACCTGTATTCAGATATATTTACCTCATTCCAGACTCTGAAACGATATATTTTTCGAAATTTGAACGTAAATTCACAGATTTCAAGGAGCTGTCAGATTCTGACAAAGTTCTTGTAACAATTTTGAAACCTGGAAAGAAACACATCGTAAAATTGATAATTCTTTGTAAATCATTACTCACCCCTATTTTCAGCTATTATCACCTCTATTTCTTCTTCAAACCCTTTCCAGTTGCTGAAATGATTGAAAATATTAGAAAAAGAGCTTCATGACAGTTCGATGGAATTTCGCTCAAAACTCACCAAAATTGAAAGAAAATTCCTAAAAACTGCTCTAGTTTGTTAAATGAACGTATAATGATCTTTTTTTTTATTGTTTCAGCCACCAAAACTGTCTTTCTATTCGATTTCGGAAATACATTCTGACTATATGACGGCGATCCCTGGCCCCGATGGACGTCAAATGAATTTTTTAATTCTTTTCCTCCCTTTTCGTTCATAATTCCCTGAAAATGATAGAAAACCTCGAAAAGTGGGGTGTAGAAGTTGGAAGGCAATATATTCAATCGTATTTTCCTCATTTCAGACCCTGAAATGGTATTTTCTTCGATTTCTGGACTTTTATTTCCATTCTTTTCAGCCTCACTGACATTGAGGTAGAATTTCGTTTTCAACTTCCTCAAAATTATTGAACACCCCCAAAACTGGAGTGGTAAAGTAGAAAAACGCTGTATTCAGTCGTATTCATTTCATTTCAGACTCTGAAACGATCTTTTTCTCGAAATTTGAACGTAAATTCACAGATTCCAAGAAGCAGTAAGATTCTAACAAAGTTCTCGTAAAATTTTCGAAACCTGAAAAAAAAGCAGCTTGAAGTTGATAATTCTTTGTGAATCATTACTTACCCCTATTTTCAGCTGAAATCTCTACCATTTCTACTTCAAACTCTTTTCAGTTGTTGAAATGATTGAAATTATCGAAAAAATGAGCTTCATGACAGTTCGATGGAATTTCGCTCAAAACTCACCAAAATCGAAAGAAAATTCTTAAAAAATGCTCAAGTTTGTTGAATGAACGTATGAGGATCTTTTTTTTCCTTGTTTCAGCCACCAAAACTGTCTTTCTATTCGATTTCGGAAATACATTCTGACTATATGACGGCGATCCCTGACCCCGATGGACGTCGAATGAATTTTTTAATTCTTTTCCTCCCTTTTCGTTCATAATTCCCTGAAAATTATAGAAAACCTCGAAAAATGCGGTGTAGAGGTTGGAAGGCAATATATTCAATCGTATTTTCCTCGTTTCAGACCCTGAAATGGTATTTTCTTCGATTTCTAGACTTATATTTCCATTCTTTTCAGCCTCACTGACATTGAGGTAGAATTTCGTTTTCAACTTCCTCAAAATGATTGAACATCCCCAAAACTGGGGTGGTAAAGAAGAAAAACGCTGTATTCAGTCGTATTTATTTCATTTCAGACTCTGAAACGATCTTTTTCTGGAAATTTGAACGTAAATTCACAGATTCCAAGGAGCAGTAAGATTTTAACAAAGTTCTCGTAACTTTTCGAAACCTGAAAAAAAAAGCAGCGTGAAGTTGATAATTCTTTGTGAATCATTTCTTACCCCTTTTTTCAGCTGAAATCTCCACCATTTCTACTTCAAACTCTTTTCAGTTGTTAAAATGATTGAAATTATCAAAAAAATGAGCTTCATGACATTTCGATGGAATTTCACTAAAAACTCACCAAAATCGAAAGAAACTTCCTAAAAACTGCTCTAGTTTGTTGAATAAACGTATAAGGATCTTTGATTTTATTGTTTCAGTCACCAAAACTGTCTTTCTATTCGATTTCGGAAATATATTCTGACTATATGACGGCGATCCCTGACCCCGATGGACGTCAAATAAATTTTTTAATTCTTTTCCTCCCTTTTCGTTCATAATTCCCTGAAAATGATAGGAAACCTCCAAAAGTAGGGTTTAGAAGTTGGAAGGCAATATATTCAATCGTATTTTCCTCATTTCAGACCATGAAATGGTATTTTCTTCGATTTCTAGACTTTTATTTCCATTCTTTCCAGCCTCACTGACATTGAGGTAGAATTTCGTTTTCAACTTCCTCAAAATGATTGAACACCCCCAGAACTGGCGTGGTAAAGAAGAAAAACGCTGTATTCAGTCGTATTTATTTCATTTCAGACTCTGAAACGATCTTTTTCTCGAAATTTGAACGTTATTTCATAGATTCCAAGGAGCAGTAAGATTTAACAAAGTTCTCGTAACTTTTCGAAACCTGAAATAAAAGCAGCGTGAAGTTGATAATTCTTTGTGAATCATTACTTACCCCTATTTTTAGCTGAAATCTCCACCATTTCTACTTCAAACTCTTTTCCGTTGTTAAAATGATTGAAATTATCAAAAAAATGAGCTTCATGACATTTCGATGGAATTTCACTAAAAACTCACCAAAATCGAAAGAAAATTCCTAAAAACTGCTCAAGTTTGTTGTATGAACGTATGAGGATGTTTGTTTTTATTGTTTCAGCCACCAAAACTGTCTTTCTACTCGATTTCGGAAATACATTCTGACTATGACGGCGATCCCTGGCCTCGAATGAATTTTTTAATTCTCTTTCTCCCTTTTCGTTCATAATTCCCTGAAAATGATAAGAAACCTCGAAAAGTGTGGTGTAGAAAATGGAAGGCAATATATTCAATCGTATTTTCCTCATTTCAGACCCTGAAATGGTATTTTCTTCGATTTCTGGACTTTTATTTCCATTCTTTCAGCCTCACTGACATTGAGGTAGAATTTCGTTTTCAACTTCCTCAAAATTATTGAACACCCCCAAAACTGAGGTGGTAAAGAAGAAAAACGCTGTATTCAGTCGTATTCATTTCATTTCAGACTCTGAAACGATCTTTCTCCCGAAATTTGAACGTAATTTCATAGACTCCAAGGAGCAGTAAGATTTAACAAAGTTCTCGTAACTTTTCGAAACCTGAAATAAAAGCAGCGTGAAGTTGATAATTCTTTGTGAATCATTACTTACCCCTATTTTTAGCTGAAATCTCCACCATTTCTACTTCAAACTCTTTTCCGTTGTTAAAATGATTGAAATTATCAAAAAAATGAGCTTCATGACATTTCGATGGAATTTCACTAAAAACTCACCAAAATCGAAAGAAAATTCCTAAAAACTGCTCAAGTTTGTTGTATGAACGTATGAGGATGTTTGTTTTTATTGTTTCAGCCACCAAAACTGTCTTTCTACTCGATTTCGGAAATACAATCTGACTATGACGGCGATCCCTGGCCTCGAATGAATTTTTTAATTCTCTTTCTCCCTTTTCGTTCATAATTCCCTGAAAATGATAAGAAACCTCGAAAAGTGTGGTGTAGAAAATGGAAGGCAATATATTCAATCGTATTTTCCTCATTTCAGACCCTGAAATGGTATTTTCTTCGATTTCTGGACTTTTATTTCCATTCTTTCAGCCTCACTGACATTGAGGTAGAATTTCGTTTTCAACTTCCTCAAAATTATTGAACACCCCCAAAACTGAGGTGGTAAAGAAGAAAAACGCTGTATTCAGTCGTATTCATTTCATTTCAGACTCTGAAACGATCTTTCTCCCGAAATTTGAACGTAATTTCATAGACTCCAAGGAGCAGTAAGATTTAACAAAGTTCTCGTAACTTTTCGAAACCTGAAAAAACAAGCAGCGTGAAGTCGATAATTCTTTGTGAATCATTACTTACCCCTATTTTCAGCTGAAATCTCCACCATTTCTACTTCAAACTCTTTTCAGTTGTTAAAATGATTGAAATTATCAAAAAAATGAGCTTCATGACATTTCGATGGAATTTCACTAAAAACTCACCAAAATCGAAAGAAAATTCCTAAAAATTGCTCTAGTTTATTGAATGAACGGATGAGGATCTTTGTTTTTATTGTTTCAGCCACCAAAACTGTCTTTCTACTCGATTTCGGAAATACATTCTGACTATGACGGCGATCCCTGGCCCCGAATGAATTTTTGAATTCTCTTTCTCCCTTTTCGTTCATAATTCCCTGAAAACCTCCAAAAGTAGGGTTTAGAAGTTGGAAGGCAATATATTCAATCGTATTTTCCTCATTTCAGACCCTGAAACAGTATTTTCTTCGATTTCTAGACTTTTATTTCCATTCTTTCCAGCCTCACTGACATTGACATAGAATTTCGTTAACAACTGCCTCAAAATTATTGAACAGCCCCAAAATTGGGGTGGTAAAGTACAAAAACGCTGTATTGAGTCGTATTTATTTCATTTCAGACTCTGAAACGAACTATTTTTCGAAATTTAAACATAAATTCACAGGTCTCAAGAAGCTGTCAGATTTTGTCAAAGTTCTCGTAAAATTTTCGAAGCCTGGAAAAAAGCATCGTGAAATTGATAATTCTTCGTAAATCATCACTTACCCCCATTTCAGCTATAATCACCTCTATTTTCACTTCAAATCCTAAAATCATAAAATGAAAATACCAGAAAATGAGCTTCATGACATTTCTACGGAATTTCGTTCAAAACTCACCAGAATCGATAGAAAATTCCTAAAAACTGCCCGCATTAGTTGAATAAACGTATAATATAACTATTTTGATTGTTTCAGTCACCCAAACTATCTTTTTATTCGATTTCGGAAATACTTTCGGAAACTGGCGGACGGCGATTGCTGACCATCATAGACGTCAGTAGATTTTTATAATTCTCTTTTCACTTTTCGTTCATAATTCCCTGAAAATGATCGAAAACCTTCAAAAATAGGGTGTAGAAGTTGAAAGGCTATATATTCAATCGTATCTCAGACACGGAAATGGTATTTTCTTCGATTTCTGGAACTATATTCACTTCAGCCTCATTGACATCGAGGTAGAATTTCGTTCATAACATTATTGAACACACCCAAAAGTGGGTTGGTGAAGTTGAAAAACCATGCATTTAATCATATTTACCCCATGTCAGACTGAACAATTAACAAATGGATATGACAGCCATAAACTTCATCTAACAAATTGATCCGATATTTCGATACTTCAAACAATTATCGCTAGCTGAACTTTGGAGTTGCATGAGTTTCTGAAATGGAATCGTTGATAAAATTCCGCAAGGCTTGGAATTATTTCCTGCTGTACCCCAATATCAATTATGACACTTGCAGTGGAAAGTATTCGTTTAAAATCAGTAAAACCAGGAATTTCGTCTATATAACACGCTTTTCGTTGTCACTGTCAACAATTTCAATAGTTAATTGGTCTAATTCCGATGTGAAATCTCACCTGAATAGAATTTTATGCTTGTTGACAATTGCGAATGGTTATGGTTCAGTCTTCGCCTTCACGAAGTTCAACACGGAAATTGCAGTATTTTTGACTGATATCGAAGAGATTGGACAACAATTCAGGGATGAAAATCTTAGTATTGGAGGAAAACTTTCCTTCACCGTCATTTTCTTCGTTGTCCAAACAACACTCATTTCAATCCACTCCATCCTCGCAACTTATTTGATAATACAGTCCAAACCGTTGGATATCAGAGTGTTGATGATTTTTTTAGTTATATGCCCTTGCTACCTCCTCAGTTTGCAGAGCCACATCTTCCGCATACATACCGGCAGAACGATCTCCGAATTTATGGAAGTAACAGTCCGATATGTCCAGTTTTCTGAGGCGAATTTCGAAGTAAAAAATGTTCAAAAAATTTTCGTACAGATTACTTCATGCTGCGAAAGACTCAATGGGATATTTCTTTGTTCCTACAGACTGTTATGTCTTTATTGTACGTTTTACACGCTTACGATGCTGTATTTTTCTGGTATGCCGTATGAAAAATACGATGGTGATTGGATTAGGTATGCCATCGGTGCAATAAGTGTAATCAGTCATTTGGGAACAGTACTGTATAGCATTTGGACCTTCGAAGCAACAAGAAAAAACGTGAGTACTTTCGAGTCATTTTTGGTCATACTTTCGAATGTTCATATTAATTCATATACGGACTAGAAAGGCCTCTTTGAGATTGATCTAGATATTTCAAAACCAAAAAAAAATTTCCATAAACTTTTTGTGGGATACTTACCCCAACCCAATCGAGCGGTTAATTGAATATGGCCTTGGAGTCGGGCCTTGAGCGAAGAAAGAAATTCGAGTTTACTGTGTTTTCCCTGAAGACTCCAACTGGCGAATAAAAATAAAAAAGAGATGAACTTTCAAAAAGTGTATATCAAAAAAAAAATTAAATGATTCTTTACAAACTATACACAAATGCATCAAATCCACGCATTCTTCCTTCACCAGAATGAATAAATCTCGACAAATTTATCAAATGTCAAATCAAGGTTTGATTTCTCAGACTAACAAGCATCCAAATAACTTTGAATTTCAACAGTTATTCAATCTTGAGCAGGAGATTTCAAGACTCGGGACTAATAAAACTCAAATAATGCCATGCGTTATTTAAGAATTACCTCTTCTTATGCTCCGCAATTAGGGGGGGGAGAATCCTGCCCTTGTCGAAATCGTGTTGTTCACACTTAATGAAGCCGAGAGTTCACTGCGACACAAAACACACCCGTACTTCCTTTCGGCGTTTCGATATAATTTTGTTTGCTCATTAACTCAACTAAATTCCCGACAGATTCCGTGTTATCTTTCTGAAAGAGCTATTCGTGTCTACTTCTCGAAAACTATATTCTGACTGATTCCCGAAAATTTATTATTAACTCGAACAAGTTCCCAAATTACGTGTTCTTTCCTTTCGAATGAACTTTTTTTTGTTCATCTTCCGCAAACCAATCCTGATGAAGTCCCAAAACCACTGCTTCTCTCCGATATTTTTTTCGCCCCTTCTATTATCTTTTTTGAGGCGGTTCGTGAATTTAACATCGGCAATTATTTGTATGAAACCAATCACCTCTCACATTTCTTCACATATGTGAAATTCTCCATATAAACACAAAATTAAGTACTCAATACGTGAAATCGACGAAGGGAAATTATAAATCTCACAACGATTAATTTTTTTTGTCATCAAACGAGCGTTAGGCTCTATATTTATGGGTCCTTTAAGTTTGGGTTATCAACGTTTCAACGCTGACCGAGTAGACTAAACGAATACTTAAATTATATTTATATTAATTCTTCACATTTCTAGGCGTTCTTACGACTTCGATTTTTTTTTGTATCGACTAGGCCAAAAGAAATAATCTCCATTCCCTACCATTTGAATTAATTCTGCATGTACCGAAATGTTATTAAGTCTTCCAATCTATTACAAAGATGCCTGAGGCTGCCGAGTGATTTAATTTAAATTAATACTAATTATTAACCCCGTGGAACTATTCCTGGCAGGAAAACACATGGATTTGGTTAGATATATAATGAAGTGCCTATCTTCGAGCCACAACTAAACAGTTAATGTTACCAAAATTGAGATGTAGGAGCTTTTGAGCGCTCGTTCGTCCACCTTGTAGGTAGATTCACATTTTCCAGTTTTAGAAACCAATTGAGAAATTTTGACAGCCGTCCAGTGACCAATTTTTATTTCGATAATTCGCTAGAATTTTCTACGGTTTCTATGGTCCTGGTAATGCGATCTGAAAAAAATTCCGCACGTAGTTTGAGTATATTATTCTTCATCCATGTGCAGAATTTCGTTCCAATCCAATCTGTAGTTTCGAAAAAATCAGGAACAAAATATTTTGAACGGTCATATCTGCGGAACCCCTAGCCTAATTTTGCTCATTGATGAACGTGACCGCGATATTCGCGATCCAAACCCACCCTGAAATTTTCAAGTTCCTAGGCCTTTCCGTTCAAAAGTTACAATTTTCTAGGGTTTCTATGGTTCTGGTCATGCGATCTGGACAAAATATTGCTTTAATATATCATTCTCGATTAAAATACGAAATTTCATCTCGATCGAATCCGTCGTTTCGAAATTATCGAGAAAACAAAATTTCAAACGACCGTATTTACGGAACCCCTAGTATAATTTTGCTCATTGATAAACGTCAACGCGACATTTCAGATCCACACCTATCCTGAAAATTTCAAGTCCCTAGGCCTTTCCATTCGAAAGTTATGATTTTCTATGGTTTCTATGGTTCTGGTCATGTGATCTGGAGAAATGTAGCTCGAATATATCATTCTCCATTAGTATACAAAATTTCATCACGATCGAATCTGTAGTTTTGAAATTATCAAGAAAACTAAATTTCAAACGAGCATATTTACGGAACCCCTAGTATAATTTTGCTCATAGATAAACGGCATCACGACATTCGAGATCCACACCTATCCTGAAAATTTCAAGTCCCTAGGCGTTTCCGTTCAAAAGTTACAATTTTCTATGGTTTCTATGGTTCTGGTCATGCGATCTGGACAAAATTTCATCCCGATCAAATCTGTAGTTTTCAAGTAATCAGGGGAACAAAACTGTGAACGGCCATATTTACGGAACCCCTAGTCTAATTTTGCTCATTGATAAACGTGAATGCGACATTCGAGATCCACACCTATCGTGAAAATTAAAAATTTAAATGTTATAATTTTCTATCAAAAAATAATATCTGGACTTTCCTATGTTTTGTACGGAATTGTGAAAAAACTGAATGTTTTGTTTCAGAGTAAAAAAGCTGTTGAAGTCATTCATGATATTCAATTGAGAATAGGAAGAAAAAATTTGCCTTATAAGAGTGTAAGTATTGATATTAAACATTTCGCAAAGGACAATGTTGATATACTCAGTGTCATAAGAAAAGTCCCAAGATAAAAGTTGAAGATGATTAAATTTACTTTACAATGAGTTTAAATTCAATTGTATATTATTAACGGTTCCAAGCTTACTGTTTTTTTAAATTCACTTTTAATTTTTGAAGAAAACCTGTTATTCTTTGAGGGTTTTATCGTTTAATACTGGAATATGTCTGCATAATGGTGGAATAACTACTGAAAAGAGGGCAGTTGTATGAAAATTGCATTCTTGTTGATCCAACTAACGTGAATGAACTAAACGTTAGATTCTTAAACCCAACCAATTTCAGATGGAATTGTTCTTATTGAATTCGAAATTGAACGAGTTGAAAGTATCGTTCGATGGGATTTTCACCCTGGATTGGAGGCTAATTTATTCGGTACGTCGTGAAATTCGCCCTTGGGTTCCATCCGATGACTGTAAGTATTTTTTTTTCAGATGGTGGCTTGTATATCGACCTACATAGTTTATCTGATACAATTCAGGGAAGTGGAGATGCAGAAGAGTGGCCTTTGAAATGTACGAAATATTTTGAGTTGAAGATGCATGTATATAACTTGATATGAACGTTTTATAGAAGAAAGGACAAACAGGAGCCTCCATACAAATTGTTGTCGATAGAGTGATCTAGTGAAGGCAACCTTATTCCGATGTGTACTTGAAATAAAATTCACTCACTCCGAAAGTGACCTTAACTTTTCGCACTTCTGTAACGAATTCGCGCTTAGTCTCCGTGCGACTCTAAACTCTACTCGAACAAGAATGCACTTTCCTTCCACTTGTCCCTAACAAGAACTCTCAAAACGAATTTAAAAGTTCTGTACCCTTTCTGGTACCCCAAAGCAAAACCACGAGCTGCTATCCCCAGGATCTAGCCAGCAACTGCTTTGCTGCTAAATCGTGGAGTCTTCCCCTCATTTGACTGAGTTGAGTCGTTTGTATCGAATCAAGTAAAATAAGTGATTTTAACTATCCCTAAGTCGCTTAGAGATGACCGTTAACCACAAAATATGACTTGATCATAGAGCTGCTAACTTCATCTTGGTATTTGGCCAAGTTACAGGGTTTATATGGATTGCTCACATATATTTTGAATAAAAAAGACATACAACATTTACTTAAATTTTTTGTTTAATTATTTTATGTTGTAATTTGACACATAAATGAAGGTGTTGGACTGGTTTTTGTTAATCACACGCTTTTAAGTTTATGGGACAATTACTTTTAGCAATCAATGATTTGATGGATTAGAGTGTCTCATTCCAATAATGCCTCGATTATATTTGCTTCATTAGCGAAAGGGAAAATAAGGTAATGTTCTTGTCATACATAAACCGAAAAGGATCCCGTCAATATCCAACAAGCATGTGTAGGGTACAAGAATTCAAGAATTGCCATGAATTCCTCCAAATTATCCAGACGTTCTCGAGGATATGGAAATATGGAGGACTTTATCCCTGTTTCCACGTTTCTCATGGAGTTATACAAAACCATAAGAGTATACTGAGGATATCTTGCTGTGTCATACTTTTCTCTGCATACTTAGGGGCTATTTTTATGGAGGGCTGGGGAAAAAAACAGATGGACCGGCTCATAGTTGGGATTTTCGAAGCAGCTCTAATCTGTAGCACATTCTTGACCATCTTAATCCTCCACATGACAGCCGGAAATTTCGAGGACGTCCTGAATGACTCATATAAAGTCTTCGAGGAGTTGGAGGAATTAGCCGACCTAAAAATCAGGGTTGAAGAAATATTTGGTTTTATCTTGAAGTTTGTTCTTATCCAAATGTGTTTTCTTCTTGTAGAGATACCCATAGAGGTTTATATGAAACTTTCTGGCCAGGTGCTATTTACTTGGATGGATATGGTCATCATGTTCTCGACAATGCTTTTAGACGTACACTTCCAAATATTCTATCTTTTCATCGAATTAGTCATCTGGAGATATTACAGAAATTTGAACAGAGTTTCGAGTTGGTTCTGGGAGAAATATGGCTTGAAGAAACTGAAATCTTCTTACTTCTTGCTGGATTCCCTTTGTCGCAATGTGAACGGTGCGTTTAACTTGGTGGTGTACCTCAGGTTCAGCTGCGATTTCGTCATTATCCTCTTGGATTTCTTCGTGAGTGCTTCTGCGAATTATTACACGAACCAAGTTAGGATTTTGAGAGTTTTGGATGGATTGATCGCTCTAGCACAGAAGTTTCAGTCTTTTGGCGCGATTATATTCGTCAATGCAGCTATCGAGTACGAGGTGAGTGTGAAAACACTACAAATTGTGTAGTACATGTTGTAGCGAACATGTTTTATTATATTATCGTTATAATGTGGTTCGTTTTTCGATTTCGAAGGCTCCACGAATTATCCTACTTGTGAGAAGCCTTAGAAATCAAAAAACGATCCAACTGTCTCAATAAACGTGATGATGGTCAAAGATTACCCAATTTCTGGAAACCTTTGATTTTTCGCCTTCCGCCTTCCCAACCAATGCTGGCATCAAATGAAGATAGATAGAACCCATCAAAATGAGTCATTATACCAAAAATCGTTTAAACTTAAAATAGAATAACAAATAAGATTTCCACTGCCTGTGTTTCAATGCGAAGCATCATCTTCAGGTGGTTAAGTAATAACTTAATTAAATCTCTAAGCTCTTAAGCTACCTACGTCAACAGATCTTCTCACTTGATGGCGGTAAGATAAGCATAATTTCATCCTTGGAAGCGTCATCAAGATATCACCCCCACCTAGTTATAATATCGGTTTTATAGTTCAGATATTCAATTTAGTTATATCTTAACCATCTGAAAATGATGCTTTGCATCGAAACATTTTACCCAATATAGTGGAAATCATATTGGTTATTCTATTGTAAGTTCAAACGTTTTTTGGTATAATGACTTATTTTAATGGGTTCTATAGCTGGTCAAAAAAGGAGCCTTACCCTGTATAAATGTGGAGTGAAGAATTATAATACACTTCCATACCCACCAATTACTTCAAGCAATCGATGACTTGATGGATTAGAGTGGATGATTCGATTATTTTGCTTGATTAGAGAGTGAGGAAATGAGGTGATAGTTCTTGTCCTGCATAAACCGAAAAGTGTTAATCATGTCTACGGTACAAACGTTCAAGGATTCCCATGAATTCCTTCAAATGATTCAGATATTCTCGCGAATATGGAAGTATGGAGGACTTTACCCTCTTCTTCATATTTCCGAAGGAAATATCAAATACCATAGAAGTCCATGGAGGATATTTTGCTGTGCAGTATTATTGGGTTTGAACTTAGGGGTTATTGTTATGTTAGGCTGGGGAAGAAAGGAGATAGACAAGTTAGAAGTTGGATCTTACGAAGTAGTATTCGTCTGCAACACATTCTTGACCATTTTGGTTCTCCACGAGATAACAGTAAAGATCAACGGTATCCTAAACGATTTTAAGACAGTCTTCGAGGAGTTAGAGGAGCTAGTCGACCTGAAAATAAGAATTAAAGAGATATCCCATTTCATCTCGAGGTTTTTGTTGGTGCAAATGGGATTCTTCTTTTCACAGTTCGTCATAGAGTTCAATATGGCACGTTCCCGAAAGGTACTATTTTCTTGGATCGACATGGCTATTGTTTACTCGACTGGTCTTTTAGACATCCAATTCCAAATGTTCTACCTCTTCATTGAATTAGTGATCTGGAGGTATTACAGAAATTTGAACAAAGTTTCATGTGGGTTTTTCGAGAAATATGGCATGAATAAACTAAAATCTTCTTACTTCGCCCTGGATTGCCTTTGCCAGAATTTGAGTGGAACTCTTAACTCTGTGCTGTACTTCAGGTTCACCTTCGATTTCATCATTATTCTATTCAATTTCTTCATAGCTGCGACAGCAAATTATTACCCGAAACATGTGATGTATTTGAGAGCTACGGATGGGTTTGTCGGTCTAGTGCAGAAAGTCCAGACTTTGGGCGCAATTCTCTTCGTCAATGCAGCTATTGCGCATGAGGTGAGTGGTATTTTAGAATTATGGGAGATAGATGAACAGATTTATTGAGGGAATCTTCTACTTCTCGATTGAAATGTTCTAAGCTTACCATACTTTCAAAATTTGTTACTTTGTAATGTTCCAACAATTTTCAACTGATCGTACTGTATTGGTACTTTTATGCGGTAAAACTATTACCGACATTACAGTTTCTCAAATGAGTTCTAATCAATGTAAAAATATTACTCTAGATAATATTTTGACAAGATCGTGATCGTGTAGGGGTTTAAGGACTCTACGAAGTGTATGCAATCCAAATTACGCTCAATTCAATAAAAGAAATTGACGGGAAGATAGAAAATTCAAAACATATATTTTTAGCAATCAAAACAAGAAAATAACAAGTTTATTTCGGAGTGCCAAAAGGTGGGGAGTGACCCTTGAAGGAAAATCTCCCTCCTTATCTCGTTCAAATAGTAAAGGATATTCATAAACAGCAACAGGTTGACTGGTGAGAATTCTCTCATATGAATAGGCCCAGATATGATTAGAAAAGGTGATGATTGAACAATTATCGTTAATACAAGAAGCTCGCGTGGGAAGCACTTAAGAATTAACTACACATGTTCAGTTAGAATCATTAAATAATATTGAATAGACTTGATGATTAGGTATGGAACATGAATACAAAGAATAAACAAGAAGCAAATAAACATGGTCAAATACGTTATCCTATGAACTGCAATAGTTCCCCAGTTCCCCATTAACTAGCGTTGAATAGAAAAAACTCACTACAAAAGCAAAGGAAAGTCTTGTGGATCAAAAGTGATTACATGAAATAACGCATTGAATAAGTGATGGAAACAGCTGAATGCGAGCGTAGAAAATAAGAAGAAGCACGGATCAAATCAGGATTACAAAAAATCACGTGCTAAACTAAAGTATCTTATGATATTACCAGAATGTCAGTAATTCATTCGGACTGCAGGGACCTGCGTATTATAATAAAAGCGCGCTGCGGCCTGGCGCGAATCTTTATTTTTATACCCCTACTACTGGACTTGCGATCGAGCGGTCGGCACGTTTTTTCACCTATTTTGCAGTTTTTAGTACTGCACTTTTACTTTCAAAATCCGGACAACTTCCGACTCATCCGACCCTTCCGGGAAATAGTGACTAAAATAATTCAAATCGCAACTACGCAACAAAATTTTATCCGACAACGTCCTGGTTGTGCACACTCAAAGTAACTATTACCCACTACTTTCATCCAACCAGCGCTACAACTTTGAAGACTTTTACGGTTTTTCCAGCTTTTCTAGGGTAATAATGACTCGATTGAGTTGCACTAAAACTCATTTTCTTCATTCTCTACAATTCTGTTGTTGAGCGTGTCAGCATTGGTTAAGATTTCACAAGCAGAAAACTAAAAAAACACCGTTTTCTTGATGTTTTTTCGAAATTACAAGAAAGTTCTAATTCAGTATTGAAATTAGAAAAATTATACTAGATAAACTAATAGCAAGCCAACAAAACAATTCATGTACCCCAGAGACCACCAAATTTATTATTTGCACTTGTAGACCGGTTTCGATCCATATCAGTCTTGGGGAGTTGGGAAAGCGATTCATGACCTACAGATATTTCAGACTGTTGCTTTTGGAACGGACAGGTGGCGTGATTGAGAAAGTTTTCTCTGATCACCGTTGCCTTATGTTTTAAAGGTTTTCTGTTCCTCACATGGAATTAGTCGTTTTGCAAACTGTACTGACGAGCTCTGATATGAGTCGAAACTGGGTTACAGGTGCAAATGATAAATTTGGTGGTGTCTGGGCTATATGAATTGTTTTGTTGGCTTGCTATTAGTTTATCTACTAGAATTTTTATCATATTACGAGTCGAAAACATATCACTAAACATCCACGGAGCACCCCTCACTTGCGCTTTTCTTCTACAATTTTGTCTCGAAAAAAAATTCTTAATAGTTAAGGTCGAGGTGCCGAAGTCACCGAGTCGTTTTGAGAAAATACGACCGCGTAGCGGTCGATGTCCTTTCAATTATTGTATAAATCTAGAGATGATTATAAAATGTGTTTGTTAAAGCACGTGGCTCTCAATTATCGTGCCATCTTGCTTCGGTTTTGAGAAAATAATTAAAAACCGTTTTTCCCCACGTGTCTTAAATATGATTGAAGTGTCAATATTCTCTAATATAAACCTGCATACTAACCCATTACTAGATGGATTGAAGTGGATTATGTAAATATCGCTTCAATTATATTCCAATTGGAGGATGGTTTTAGCCCTACTTTTCGCCCTGTCAAATTCCAACAAGCATGTCTAGGGTACAAGAGTTCAAGAATTGCCATGAATTCCTCCAAATTATCCAGATATTCTCGAGGATATGGAAATATGGGGGACTTTATCCTTATTTCTACGTTTTCCAAGGAGCTATAAAATACCACAGAAGTGTATTAAGGCTATCTTGCTGCGTGCTAGTGTGGTCTGTGAACTTAGTTGCTATTGTGGTGTTACGCTGGCGAAGAGAAGAGATGGACACCCTAATGGTTGGAACTTACGAAACAGTACTTGTCTGCAACACATTCTCGACTATTTTAGTTCTACACAACACAGCAGGAAACATAAAAAATATCTTGAAGGCCTTCAAGACTGTCTTCGACGAGTTAGAAGACCTAGCTGATCTGAAAATAAGAATTACGGAAACATTCTATTTCATCATCAAGTTGGTGTTGGTTCAAATGGGCTTCTTTTCCTTGGAGGTATTCATTGAGATCAATATGGCAACTTCTGACGAGGTGAGATATTCCTGGATCGATTTGGTTATTCTTTACTCGTCCATTCTCCTAGACATACATTTCCAAATGTTCTACCTTTTTATTGAATTAGTCATCTGGAGGTATTACAAAAATTTAAACGGAGTTTCCAGTTGGTTTTGTGATAAACATGGCTTGGATAAACTGAAATCTTCTTACTTCGCCCTGGATTGCCTTTGCCGGAATTTGAACGGTACGCTGAACTCCATGTTGCTCTTCAGGTTCACCTCCGATTTCATCATTATTCTCTTGGATTTTTTCGTGAGTGCTACTGCGATTTATTTCACGAGCCAGGAAATGAGACTTGCAAGATATCTGGATGGGTTCTTCGCTCTGCTGCCGAAGGTCCAGAATTTAGGCGCCATTCTACTCGTCAATGGAGCTATTGAGTATGAGGTGAGTGGGGAAATGGGTCGGATGTTTGACTCGTACATACTTTGTTGAAACAATTCTTGAAATGAATTTATATTCAGGTTGGGTTGAGTTAGGACAGTGTTGAAACAATTCTTAAAATAAGCTTGTATTTAGGTAAGGTTAAGGTAGGACGATGTTGAAACAATTATCAAAATGAATTAATATTCAGCTTAGGTTAGATTAAGTAAGGACAGTGTCCTACATACAAAAACGAGTAATGTCCATCGAAAAAAAATTCTTAATAGTTAAGGTCGAGGTGCCGCAGTCACCGAGTCGTTTTGAGAAAATACGACCGCGTAGCGGTCGGCGTCTTTTCTATTATCGCATAAACCTAGAGATGATTATAAAATGTGAGTGTTGAAGCACGTGGCTCTCAATTATCGTGCCATCTTGCTTCGGTTTCGAGGAAAAAAATTAAAAACCGTTTTTCTCCACGTGTCTTAAATATGATTGAAGTGTCAATATTCTCTAATATATACCTGCATACTAACCCATTACTAGATGGATTGAAGTGGATTATGTAAATATCGTTTCAATTATATTCCAATTGGGGGATGGTTTTAGCCCTACTCTTCGTCCTGCCAAATTCCAACAAGCATGTCTAGGGTACATGAATTCAAGAACTGCCATGAATTCCTCCAAATTATCCAGATATTCTCGAGGATATGGAAGTATGGAGGACTTTATCTTTATTTCTACGTTTCCCAAGGAGATATAAAATACCACAGGAGTGTATTGAGGGTATCTTGCTGCGTGCTAGTGTGGTCTGTGAATATAGGTACTATTGTGGTGTTACGCTGGCGAAGAGAAGAGATGGACAGCCTAATGGTTGGAACTTACGAAACAGTCCTTGTATGCAACACATTCTTGAGTATTTCTATTCTACACAACATAGCAGGAAATATCAAGAATATCCTGGAGGCCTTCAAGACTGTCTTCGAAGAGTTAGAAGACCTAGCTGATCTGAAAATAAGAATTAAAGAAACATTCCATCTCATCATCAAGTTGGTGTTGGTTCAAATGGGCTTCTTTTCCTTGGAGGTATTCATTGAGATTAATATGGCACCTTCTGACGAGGTGGAATATTCTTGGATAGATTTGGCTATTCTCTACTCGTCCATTCTCCTAGACATACATTTCCAAATGTTCTACCTTTTTATGGAACTAGTCATCTGGAGGTATTACAAAAATTTAAACAGAGTTTCCAGTTGGTTTTGTGAGAAATATGGCTTGGACAAACTGAAATCTTCTTACTTCACCCTGGATTGCCTTAGCCGAAATTTGAACGGTACGCTGAACTCCATGTTGCTCTTCAGGTTCACCTTCGATTTCATCATTATTCTCTTGGATATCTTCGAGAGCGCTACTGCGATTTATTTCATGAGCCAGGAAATGAAACTTGGAAGATATCTGAATGGGTTCACCGCTCTTCTGCCGAAGGTCCAGAATATAGGTGCCATTGTTCTCGTCAATAAAGCTATTGAATATGAGGTGAGTGGGGAAATGAGTCGGATGTTTGACTCGTACTCGATATTTAGGTTAGGTTAGGACAGTGTTGAAACAATTCTTGAAATGAATTAATATTTAGGTTAGATTATGTTAGGACAGTGTCCTATATAGGTACTTGAGCGATTTATTTCCATAGAAAAAATTCGCAATAGTTGAGGTCGAGGTGCCACAGGCCGTCTTGAGAAAATACGACCGCGTAGCGGTCGGCGTTAGCTTATTTCGACCCCGAAATATATGAAAATAACGTTCGGAAAAGGTCGTATGTGCTTTTTTTCCGCGGCGTTTCGGGTGTCGCTGATGGTCGATATCCAATTGATAAGGACGCGATCGCTGGAAATTCGACGAAAGTCGTTACCAACTTTTGATTCTGATTGCTTCTTTTTCGACGATGTTTCGGAAGCATTCATTTTTAACACATCTCTCAATTCTGTCAATAATACTTGTGAGAAATGTTGAAAATACGATTCAAGAGAGGCTGGTGAAACAGTGGTTAACATCATGAGTAAAATTTCAGAACTGAACGCTGTAATATCCTTGCTCCAATTGAAGGGGGCATCGATTGGCTGATGTTTGCTCGACATTAATTAATATCCACACCCTACTCACCGTGTATTGCCCCTCAGAAGCCGCACGTTTTTTCTTGATTAAAATAAATTGATTGGGATAAAATTCCGATATTCTTGTCATCTGGAAGCGAATGGAAAATTTTCATCACATTTCTTTCAAACTATTTATCTTGTCTCCACGTCTATTTGAGTAATTGAAGTGTTTCGATCAAATGTGTAGAGCGAATAGTCCACCTTCAGAACTGTCTGGATCTACTGTATTCCAGAATGAAACCGAACAATTTCACCAAATACATGAAAAAAATTTTCCTAGTATGGAAACTCGGTCTGATGTTTCCTGACTTCGAATACTCCGGGAGAAAACAGTTCCAGGCGAAGAAGACTCCATATCGACAACTCCTCACCGCCACCTCTCTAGCTGTGAGCAGCGTCGTTTTCTGTTTCTTAGCCCTGGGTACTTTCAACATGGACACTACCCTTGATAAAATGAGCAATATACTGTTGATTCTGAAGGTTCACCTGACGATTTTCCTGGTTCACAAGAATGTAGAAATTATCGAAATGACCCTGAAGGAAATCGGACATATCATCGAACAGTTTGAGGAGGATGGCGTAAAGACTAATTTACCAAAAGTTGAACGTATATCGTTGTCACTACTTTTAGCGGATCTGTTTCTTTCATTTTCTTCGACGTTGGTGGAATATCTTTTGGTATCGTCGGAAAATAAGAGGGTGCCATACACGTGGAAGGATATCATCTCCTCAAATCCGTACCTTTATATAGATATTCAGTTCAAAGTATTCTTTTTCTTCGTCAACCTCGTCATAGGCCACCTCCTTTGCGCTTGGGAGCAGAAGATCGCCTCCGGAAAACACGAATCGTTAGGGACCATCCAAAAATACCAAGATCGACTACTTTCGATCACACGGAATTTCTACGCCACTTTTGCTTTCAGTGTGCTGCTACGACTGATACAAGATTTCTACTGTTTGTTGTATTACGTTTACATATTCTTCATATCTGTGAATGAAGTTGATTGTGCCATGGACCTTTCGGTACTGGTTCTCGAGCAAGTGCTTCTATTCACTTCAATAACTCTGGCCATTGTCACTCTGATCCAAACTGAAGAGTCCACAAGAAAAAAGGTAGGATTCTCGATTTATTCACATATTGTAAATATACTTTGTCATGTGGTACTATCCGATACTCTGTTATGTCTTAGTATCAAGGAATGTTTTCGTCTCACATCCAGGCGATAGGAGGTCGACCCTGAGTCGGATAAGATACGACATATCGACTCACCTCCACTTCTCTAGCGGTGAGCTGCGACGTTTTCGGTTTTTTGGCCCTTGGTACTTTCAACGTTGACTCTATCCTTGATGAAATGAGCAACAACTGCTGATTCTGAAGGTTCACCTGAAGATGTTTATGGTACTCGAGTATGTAGGAATGATCGAGATTATCCTGAAGGAAATTGGGCAGAACATCGAACGATTTGAGGGGGATGGTGTAAAGACTAATTTACCTACGGTTGAACTTATATCGTTGTCAATACTTTTAGCAGATCTGGCCGTTTCAATATCTTTGACGTTGTTTGAATATCTTTCAGTATCGTAGGAAAATAAGAGAGTGTCATACACGTGGAAGGTACGATTCTCTTTAAATTCACATATTGTCAATAGAAATCGTCATGTGGTACTATCTGATACTGTGTTATATCTTAGTATCCAGGGATGTCTTCGTCTCACATCCAGGCGATAGGAGGTCGACCCTGAGGCGAATAAGATAATATAGGAAGTGTCTCAGACTGGGTCTGCATATTATGAAGGACTAGTAATTTAAAGAAGATAATGTTTAATTTGACTACCATTATCTGAAAAGATCATATCGAAATAAATTTCCATATATATGTGCAACATGAATTGAATGGGATAATTATGATTGATTACCGCTAATTATTTCCTGTGTTGTCTGGGCACCAAATATTGCTATGTTGTTTGAGTGCTTCTCTCTTGATGAAAGAAAACTGCAGTTGATAAAATGGTTGTGGACATCGTGGATCTACTAATTAAGATTTTGAATTCGTGGAAATGGACCTTAGTGTTGCCGCTTCTCGAATTCGAACCTCGTCTGAAAACTTTCACCCATAAAAAAAGTTTTATTCGCATTGCTTTCTGTTCGCTGCTGATTTTACTGCAAAATGTAGCTTTTCTCCTTACAATTTTTGATGAAAAATTTCTAGTGGGTCAAATCGTTTATCACATCAACGTGATTACTATCGATGTCGCTATGATTGTCATTCTTCTTGATCTCCACAACCACTCCGGAGAGATCATAATGGTCCTTCGGAAAATTTGGAAAATTCGAGACAGACTGAGTTGCTTTGGTGTGGTTTTCCCTGGAATGTTGGAAAAGAAGTTGCTGATCTTGTTTTTCGTTTACCTATCGCTTTTCGTGTTCATGTTTCTCGTTGAAATTTATCTAGAATTCGAAGATGGATATCTGAAAAATTTCCTCCTAGTTTCCTATTATTTCTGTGCCTCAGTTATTTTAGATTTCGAATTATTGTACATCATTTTGGGAATTCTCCTCAAGCGATATTCTCAAGCTTTGAATAACTTCGTAAAAACCGATGTCAATTTCGAAATGGAACTCGAAAAATTCATGAAAATTTCCGACGAGATTCAAGATACCACCATGGAGTTTCATCCAATTTTTGCATCGTCGATTTTGATTGGAATATCCTTCGAATTCTTCACAGCTCTGCCAGGTGCATTTTGGATAATAACGACTGAAAAAACCTATACGACCAGAAACATTCTCTTTTTTGTTATAAGCTTGATTTGGTTTTTTTCTTCGTGGTGTAGATTAGTGTGGCTTGTTCTGACTGCTACCAGTGCTAAGAGAGAGGTGAGTCTTTCACGAATATAAAAAATAATTTGTTGATAAAGAGAAATATTTTATATGTTGGTCCGGAACTTTTACGACGTCAGCTCTTAAATTTAGTTCACATTTATTCAAAAGCAGATTTCATTCCCAATTATAACCTAGAAATAACCAAACCTTGTACAGTCCATTAACCAATACATGCTTACTGAATCTAGGTCGATTTATTCTTTCGAAAATCATAAAGACGTGGTTTCAGAATATATATTTGTTTCCTACGATTCTAGGAAACTCTATATCGAGGGAAATTCTCAGAAGATATTTCAGCAAATACACCGACCTTATTTCAAGTTGTCTCCTATACATTTCGAAAAACTAAGTTGTATTCATTCAATATATATGGAGCATGAGACTATCCTGGCAGTAAGGCGCAACTTATAATGTTTTGCAGTTTTAGTTACCACAACTCACAATATACGAACGCACGGGATCGCATACTAATCCTACCTATTTTTGGCCAGCGCAATGATCGATCTAGTAGGAAGGACTCTATGTTTCATAGAAATCACAGAATTCTCTCTGTCGTACTAATGAAAATCGTGGGGGAATCGTGAGGAACTCAAACAAAATGGTTGAGAACCGAAAGAACAAGAATTTATTGGTTCTGTTGAGGACGGTTCTCCAACTTCAGATCAAATAATAAGAATCGGGAAAGACCTGCGATAAAACCCCTTCTGTACAATGAATAGCAATAATAGGAAGAAAATATATCACAATAAAAGGTAAATACTCCAGCTACGCTCCACATGAGGGTTGAAATTGTGGATGCGAAAAAAATGCATATTAAATGGAAAAACCGTACAAGCATTGTATATGGTGATGAAGTAACAATACATGCAAAAAAAGTGTTCAAGAGATTCGAAAGGGATCTTCGTTCAGAATGATAGGTGCTACAACGTCAACATTCATAACTTTTATAGTACATAGTGCGTCCCAGGAGAAAGTTCCGCAATTGTATTCCCTATCCCCTCAACTAAACATGTGGACATGTGGCAACTAGAAGGGACCATCCCATACCAAGTCTGTAATCCCAGTGGAATTAATGCGGAATATCCTGCAATTGAACGGTAATAACTGGCTCTGAAGGGAGGAAGGTACTAAACTACTACTACCCCAAAAAAGGGACACCATTCTTTTTACTTCTATAGGGAGCTCCTGCACCAAGTTATTATGTTGAGATGGCACATTTAATTCTAACAAATTATCGAGAATCCATAATATCAATGAACTATCTACCAATTCAGGTACGATATCGTAATCCTTGGTAAAGAGGACCTGAAACATTAAAAGTCTCATTTCCCTTGCAGATACGTGAAAAAAAAACAAGATGGAGAAATTATTCTTTCTGGGTGTACTACTTCTTATGCCACCGAGTATACTTCCGTTATACGAATATGAATTGATGACCATCAATTATTTCTTTTATTGACCACTTACCAAATTATCAATATGTTGGATTATTGGATATTGTGGATTAAAACTGTTATGTTAATTGAGAGCTTGCAACCTTCACATCCACGTTCATTGATCGTGGAGAGACGACTGTAGATAATAAAATGGTAGTGGACATCGTGGATCTACAAATTAAGATTTTGAATTCGTGGAAATGGAGTTTAGTGTTGCCACTTTTCGAATTTGAACCTCGTCTAAAAACTTTCATCCATAAACAGAGCTTTATTCGCATTGCATCTTGTTTCTTAACGATTCCACTATTTATAGTTGTGCTTTACCTTTCAATTTTTGAATATGATTCCTCAGTGAACGGAATCCTTGTGCAGAATGAAACGGTAACTGTTTATATCACAATGATTGTGATACTGGTTGATGTCCACAATCGCTCAGGAGAGGTCATTATGATCCTTCGGAAAGTTTGGGAAATTCGAGGAAAAATTACGCGTTTTGGTGGAGTTTTCTCTGGAGTGGTGGAAAAGAAGAAACTGTATTGTTTTTTGGTTTACCTATCGATTCATGTGTTCACGGTTCTCGTTGATTTTTTTTCATTTTCCGAAAGGAGTTTTTTCGAATATATCTTCCTAGTTTCCTATTATATCGGTGTTTTCGTGATCTTAGAATTCGAATTATTTTACATCATTCTGGAAATTGTCCTTGGGCGATATTTTCAAGCTTTGAATCACTATGCAAAAACTGATGACAATTTCGAAATAGAAATCGAAAGATTCATGGAAATAACTGACGAGATTCAAGATACTTCCATGAAATTTCATGAGGTTTTTTCATCGTCGATTTTGATAGGAATATCATTCGAATTCCAAACAATTCTCCTTAGTGCTTTCATGATTATAACATCTGGATATGATGACTCAACCATAGGCCTTATTGATTTCATCATCGACTGGATTTGGTTTTTTTGTTCGTGTTCTAGATTGGTGTGTTTTGCTCTAACTGCTGCCAGTACTAAAAGACAGGTGAGTTTTTTAAATTAATTTACATGAAAGAAACCTTAAAAATTTCACAGAAAAGTCTTGAACAATATAATCGAAGTTGTATTAGAGATCAGAGAAATGAAATGGGTTAGGCCGGTTGCACTAGGGGCAGGACTTTGTGTTGAATTGAGATTTGTCCAAGGAGCAAGATTAATGTTCTGCCGTGGCCACGCCGTCCACCGGATTTAAAAACCATCCAACTTATGTGGGATTAGATAGGGAGGAGACGCTCCACTTTGCACCATCCTCCACAGACTCTAACACAGTTAATCCACGAAGTTCAAGTTGCTTGCGTCCAGGTACCGCAAGCAGACATCGACCATTTCATTTCTTCGATTTCTTGGCGTATACAGAACGTACTACTACACATTATTCAATTTATTTTCTGATTACATGTCAATAACATTTTTAGTGAATGTTATCTTTTCATTCTTTGAAGTGATGATGCGTTTACATGAAACTTATTGCATGACATTTATGTCAGACACTAATAATGTCAAATTTGTGCCATAGACCTTTCGGTACTGGTTCTCGAGCAAGTGCTTCTTTTCACTTCAATAACCCTGGCCGTTGTCAATCTGATCCAAACTGAAGAGTCCACAAGAAAAAAGGTAGGATTCTCGATTTATTCACATATTGTAAATATACTTCGTCATGTGGTACTATCCGATACTCTGTTATGTCTTAGTATCAAGGAATGTTTTCGTCTCACATCTAGGCGATATGAGGTCGACCCTGAGTCGGATAAGATAAGATACGACATATCGACTCACCTCCACTTCTCTAGCGATGAGCTGCGACGTTTTCGGTTTTTAAGCCCTTGGTACTTTCAACGTTGACCATATCCTTGATGAAATGAGCAACAACTGTTGATTCTGAAGGTTCACCTGAAGATGTTTCTGGTATACTAGTATGAAGAAATGATCGAGATTACCCTGAAGGAAATTGGGCACATCATCGAACAATTTGAGGAGGATGGTGTGAAGACTAATTTACCTAAGGTTGAACTCATATCGTTGTCACTACTTTTAGCAGATCTGGTCGTTTCATTATCTTTGACGTTGTTAGAATATCTTTTGGTATCGTTGGAAAATAAAAGAGTGTCATACACGTGGAAGGTACGATTCTCTTCAAATTCACATATTGTAAATAGAAATCGGCATGTGGTACTATCTGATACTATGTTATATCTAAGTATCCAGGGATGTATTCGTCTCACATCCAGGCGATAGGAGGTCGACCCTGAGGCGAATAAGATAATATAGGAGGTCTCTCAGACTAAGTCTGCATATTATGAAGGACTAGTAATTTAAAAAAGATAATGTTATATTTGACCATTATCTGAATAGATCATATCGAAATAAATTTCCATATATATGTGCAACATGAATTGAATGGAATAATTATGATTGATTACCTCTAATTATTTCCTGTGTTGTCTGGGCACCAAATATTGCAATGTTGTTTGAGTGCTTCTCTCTTGATGAAAGAAAACTGCAGTTGATAAAATGGTTGTGGACATCGTGGATCTACTAATTAAGATTTTGAATTCGTGGAAATGGACCTTAGTGTTGCCACTTCTCGAATTCGAACCTCGTCTGAAAACTTTCACCCATAAAAAAAGTTTTATTCGCATTGCTTCCTGTTTGTTGCTGATTTCACTGCTAATTGTAGCTTTTCTCCTTGCAATTTTTGAAGAAAAATTTCTAGTGCACCAAATAGTTTATTACATCAACGTGATTACTATCGATGTCGCTATGATGGTCATACTTCTTGATCTCCACAACCACTCCGGAGAGATCATAATGATCCTCCGGAAAATTTGGAAAATTCGAGACAGACTGAGTTGCTTTGGTGTGGTTTTCCCTGGAATGGTGGAAAAGAAGTTGCTGATCTCGTTTTTCGTTTACCTATCGCTTTATGTGTTCATGTTTCTCGTTGAAATTTATCTAGAATTCGAAGATGGATATCTGAAGAATTTCTTCCTAGTTTCCTATTATTTCTGTGCCTCAGTTATTTTAGATTTCGAATTATTGTACATCATTTTGGGAATTCTCCTCAAGCGATATTCTCAAGCTTCGAATATCTTCGTAAAAACCGATGTCAATTTCGAAATGGAAATCGAAAAATTCATGAAAATTTCCGACGAGATTCAAGATACCACCCTGGAGTTTCATCGAATTTTTTCATCGTCGATTTTGATTGGAATATCCCTCGAATTCTTCACAGCTCTGCCGGGTGCATTTTGGATAATAACGACTGAAAAAACCTATACGACCAGAAATATTCTTTTTTTTGTTATAACCTTGATTTGGTTTTTTTCTTCGTGGTGTAGATTGGTGTGGCTTGTTCTGACTGCTACCAGTGCTAAGAGAGAGGTGAGTCTTTCACGAATATAAAAAATAATTTGTTGATAAAGAGAAATATTTTATATGTTGGTCCGGAACTTTTACGACGTCAGCTCTTAAATTTAGTTCACATTTATTCAAAAGCAGATTTCATTCCCAATTATAACCTAGAAATAACCAAACCTTGTACAGTCCATTAACCAATACATGCTTACTGAATCTAGGTCGATTTATTCCTTCGAAAATCATAAAGACGTGGTTTCAGAATATATATTTGTTTCCTACGATTCCAGGAAACGCTATATCGAGGGAAATTCTCAGTAGATATTTCAGCAAATACACCGACCTTATTTCAAATTGTCTCCTATACATTCCGGAAAACTAAGTTGTATTCATTCAATATATATGGAGCATGAGACTATCCTGGCAGTAAGGCGCAACTTTTATGTTCTGCAGTTTTAGATACCACAACTCACAATATACGAACGCACGGGATCGCATACTAATCCTACCTATTTTTGGCCAGCGCAATGATCGATCTAGTAGGAAGAACTCTATGTTTCATAGAAACCACAGAATTCTCTCTGTCGTACTAATGAAAATCGTGGGGGAATCGTGAGGAATTCAAACAAAATGGTTGAGAACCGAAAGAACAAGAATTTATTGGTTCTGTTGAGGAAGGTTCCCCAACTTCAGATCAAATAATAACAATCGGGAAAGACCTGCGATAAAACCCGTTCTGTTCAATGAATAGCAATAATAGGAAGAAAATATATCACAATCAAAGGTAAATACTCCAGCTACGTTCCACATGAGGGTTGAAATTGTGGATGCGAAAGAAATGCATATTGAATGGAAAAACAGTACAAGCATAGGCGATCAACAGGCATTGTATATGGTATGAACTAACAATACATGCAGAAAAAGTGTTCAAGAGATTCGAAAGGGATCTTCGTTCAGAATGATGGGTGCTACAACGACAACATTCATAACTTTTATGGTACATAGTGCGTCTGTAATCCCAGTGGAATGAATCCGGAATATCCTGAAATTGAACGAAAATAACTGGCTCTGAAGGGAGGAAGGTACTAAACTACTACTACCCCAAAAAGGGACACCATTCTTTTTACTTCTATAGGTAGCTTCTGCACCAAGTTATTATGTTGAGCTGGCACATATCATTCTAACAAAGTATCGAGAATCCAAAATATCAATGCACTATCCACCAATTTAGGTACGATATCGTAATTCTTGGTGAAGAGGACCTGAAACATTAAAAGTCTCATTTCCCTTGCAGATGGGGAAAAAAATCAAGATGGAGAAATTATTCCTTCTGGGTGTACCACTTCTTATGCCACCGAGTATACTTCCGTAATACGAATATGAATTGATGACCATCAATTATTTCTTTTATTGACCACTTACCAAATTATCAATATGTTGGATTATTGGATATTGTGGATTAAAACTGTTATGTTAATTGAGAGCTTTCAACCTTCACATCCACGTTCATTGATCGTGGAGAGACGACTGTAGATAATAAAATGGTAGTGGACATCGTGGATCTACAAATTAAGATTTTGAATTCGTGGAAATGGAGTTTAGTGTTGCCACTTTTCGAATTTGAACCTCGTCTAAAAATTTTCATCCATAAACAGAGCTTTATTCGCATTGCATCCTGTTTCTTCACGATTCCACTGTTTATGGTTGTGCTTTACCTATCAATTTTTGAATATCATTCCTCAGTGAACGGAATCCTTGTTCAGATTGATACGGTCACTGTTAATATCACAATGATTGTGATACTGGTTGATGTCCACAATCGCTCAGGAGAGGTCATAATGATCCTTCGGAAAGTTTGGGAAATTCGAGGAAAAATTGGGCGTTTTGGTGTAGTTTTCTCTGGAGTGGTGGAAAAGAAGAAACTCTATTGTTTTTCAGTTTACCTATCGATTCATGTGTTCACGGTTCTCGTTGAAATTTCTTCTATTTCCGAAAGGAGATTTTTCGAAAATATCTTCCTAGTTTCCTATTATATCGGTGTTTTCGTGATCTTAGAATTCGAATTATTTTACATCATTTTGGAAATTGTCCTTGAGCGATATTTTCAAGCTTTGAATCACTATGCAAAAACTGATGACAATTTCGAAATAGAAATCGAAAGATTCATGGAAATAACTGACGAGATTCAAGATACTTCCATGGAATTTCATGAGATTTTTTCATCGTCGATTCTGATTGGAATATCATTCGAATTCCTCACAATTCTCTTCAGTGCTTTCTGGATCATAACATCTGAAATTGATTACTCAACCATAATAGGCCTTATTGATTCCATCATCGGCTGGATTTGGTTTTTTTGTTCGTGTTCTAGATTGGTGTGTTTTGTTCTGACTGCTGCCAGTACTAAAAGACAGGTGAGTTTTTTGAATTAATTTATATGAAAGAAACCTCACAAATTTCTTAGTCTTAAACAATATGATCGAAGTAGTATTATTTTTTTCGCGATCAATGAGAGAAGCGGCTTGCTACAACTCAGGTTGTCAGGAAAAAATAAATGTGGGTTTGTCCTGTTGCACTAGAGACACAGACACTTTGATTTTTCCAAGGAGCAGGGTTAATGTACTGCCGTGGCCACGCCGTCCACCGGATTTGAATACCATCGAACATATGTGGGATTAGATAGGGAGGAGACGTTCCACTTTGCACCATCCTCCACCGACTCTAACACAGTAAATCCACGAAGTTCAAGTTTCTTGCGTCGAGGTACCGCAAGCAGACATCGACCATTTCATTTCTTCGATTTCTTGGCGTATACTGAACGTATTACTACACATTATTCAATTTATTTTCTGATTACATGTCAATAACATTTTTATTGAATGTTATCTTTTCATTCTTTGAAGTGATGGTGCGTTTACACCTGAAACTTATTGCATGACATTTATGTCAGACACTGATAATGTAGTTGAAATTTATGTCGTCGATTTGAGCTCCATGTTGCCGCGTGGATAATTATCAGTGTTTGTCATGAATAATAAACAAATAATTTGCAATAAGAAAATATTGCAACTATAAATTGAGATATAAACTATCCTATCTTGTAAGTTGGATCAAACTGCACACAGTGTGCAAAAATTTGATCGAAATCGGTTCAGTATTTTAGGAGACCATTCCGGACAAACAACGTTACACGTAATTTTTGAGCACTCGTACTACTTACACGAGGGCTATATCATTTCGTCACGATGTCTGTATTTTTCCGAAAATGGTCTCAAACCACTATGTTCGACTCACTGATGACGAATCCGTCAAAAAATTCGAGTCTGTCCGTCCGTCCGTAAGCACGATAACTCTCGAACGGAATGTCCTAGAAACTTGAAATTTTCAAGGTAGGTTCGAATCTCGAATGCCGCGGTTAAGTTCGTTATAAGGCAAAATTCGCCCAGGGGTTCCGTAAATATGGCCGATCGAAATTTTTTTTTTCTGATTACTTCGAAACTACTGATTCGATCGAGGTGAAATTTTGCACTCAGATGGAGAATTACGTGCTCAAGCTACATGCGAAATTTTGTCCAGCTCGCATGACCAGGAACCGATCTCCTAACTCGCACAAGCTCCGAGCTTCTGAGGGGTCTCACAAAGTCAAATAAATAAACCCTTTCTGAGTCCCCGAGAGGTAAACTTTTTCACCCTTCAAAAACCTAAATCCTGAGTTGACATTTTTCGTAGTGCTTCTCACTTCCATGGCTTGGGGACACCCACGCTCTTAAATTCTTTGTGCCAAATTTTCTCATGGTCAACCGAGGTTGCTTCTTTTCCCCTTATTGGCCTCATCTTGACCCGCTTAGCATATTCGACACGGTCTAGCCATAACATCCACCTTCAACGATGGATACGAAGTAATCAATGTATCTCGACATTTTTAAGGGAAAAATTGATTTCGCTCTTTCCTGAGCTGACAACTAACACTCAGATATGAGCCCAGCGTGAGTTTTCTTTATATATATTTCTATTTTGGGTGTAATACTTTTAATGTCATTGAGTATATTCGTGCAACATGAATGATGATTGATAACAGCCAATTATTTCTTTTCTTGTCTCGGCACTTATGAAATCATTAAAATGTTGGAATATTGTGGATTAAAACTGTTATGTTGTTCACGTTCATTGATCGATGAGAGACGACTGTAGATAATAAAATGGTTCTGGACATCGTGGATCTACAAACTAAGATTTTGAAATCGTGGAAATGGAGTTTAGTGTTGCCACTTTTCGAATTCGAACCTCTTCTAAAAACTTTCATCCACAAAAAGAGCTGTATTCGCATTGCATCCTGTTTCCTCATGGTTCTACTGCTGATGGTTGTGATTTTCCTTTCAATTTCTGTACATAAATCTACAGTGGACTTTATCGTTATGCACATGAATATTATTGCTATTATTATCACTATGATTGTGAAGATTTTCAATGTCCACAACCGATCAGGAGAGATCTTAATGGTTCTTCGAAAAATTCAGAAAATCCGTGGAAAAATGAGAAGCTTTGGTGTGGTTTTCCCTGGAGTGTTGGAAAAGAAGAAACTAATTTGTTTTTTTGTTTACCTATCGGTTTATTTTTCTGCTATTTCCTTCGATATTTATCTCTATTCCGAAAGAAATTTATTCGATAATATCTACTTAGTTTTCTATTATACCTGTGCCTTAATAATATTGGATATCGAACTATTGTACATCATTGTGGAAATTCTCCTCGAGCGATATTTCCAAGCTTTGAATCACTTCGCAAAAACTGGTGATAATTTCGAAATGGAAATCGAAAGATTTATGAAAATAACCGAAGAGATTCAAGACACTACCATGGAATTTCATCAAATTTTTTCATCCTCGATTTTGATTGGAATATCATTCGAATTCTTCACAACACTCCTCAGTGCTTTCTGGATTATGACATTTGAAGAAAATGACTCGATCGTGCACATAGTTGATACTATTATATGCTGTATTTGGTTCTTGTGTTCGTGTTGTAGAATGGTATGTTTTGTTTTGACGGCTGCCAGTGCTGAGAGAGAGGTGAGTTTTTTGAATTAATTTACTTCAGAAACTTCACAAATATAACGTTACAACATTACAATATAATCGCAGTTGTATTATATTTTTCGCGATCGATGATAAAAAATAAAAAAAAAATTATTTTAATTGAGATTTTTCCAAATTTTATCGTTTCATTTTTTATGTGAGACTACCACATACCCAGCCAAAAAAATCAAGGTAGGGCATTATTCATTATGGATGTACCACTTCCAATGTCACAAAGTACGTGGGAAATTTTGTCCAGATCGCAATACCAAGACCATAGATACCGTAGAAAATTCTAACGAAAAAAAATTGGTCACCTAAAGCACTGACGTGAAGTCTGGATTTTCGCCTTAGTTGAGAAACTGTTTCATACTCGGGTTTATCATTATATAAATCTTCAGTGATTGTGAATGATAATAATTTCGATTATCTCTTTGGATCATCGCTACTTCTCCCAATAATTTATTCTGAGATTTCAAATTATCTATTTGTCCTATTGGCTATTCCTTTATTCATACAAAAATCTCTTGAAACACAATTATATAAATTTCCTGTTTTTTCAATTATTTTGGGGGAATCTTTGATATTTTCCAATTCATAATTTTTCATGAAATCTTTATAAGTTAATTTATTGTCGGAATCTGAAACAATTCGACTAAGAGCATCGGTATTATAGTTGAACCTTTCTTGTAACGTATTTCATAATCAAATTCTTGTAGTTCGATTCGAGGGAATTCGGTTCTTTTGATGAAAATAACCATATTAAGAGTTTATGATCTGTATAAATCGTAAATTTTTTACCATAGACATAACGGCGAAAGTTTTTGCATGACCAGACGATTGCTAACAATTCTTTCTCTATCGTTGAATAACGAGTCTTAGCTGGGTTGAGGGTTCTACTTTAAAAGGCAACACCTTCCACAGACTCTAACACAGTTAATCCACGAAGTTCAAGTTTTTTGCGTCGTGGTACCGTAAGCAGACATCGACGATTTCATTTTGTCGATTCCTTGGCGTATAACGGACGTACTATCAAACATAATCAAATTTTTTTACTGATTACATGTTGATAACATTTTTAGTGAATGTAACTGTCTCATTCTTCATGTGCGTTCACATCTGAAACTTACTGCATTGCATTTATGTCAGACACTAATTTAATTATTACCGAGAAATCGAGTTGAAGAAATTATTTCTTCTGGGCTTAACACTTCTAATAACACTGAGTGTATTTGTGTATTACAAATACGAATTGATGAACATCAACTATTTATTCGGTTGTCCGAGCACTTAACAAATCATCAATATTGTGGATTAAAACTGTCTTGTAGTTTGAGAGTTTCTAATCTTAACATTCACGTTCATTGATCGAGGGGAAACGACTGGGGATAATAAAATGGTTGTGGACATCGTCGATCTACAAGTTAAGGTTTTGAATTCGTGGAAATGGAGTTTATTGTTGCCTCTTTTCGATTCTGAACCTTGTCAAAAATTTTCCACCTATGAAAAAAGCTGCATTCGCATTGCATCCTGTTTCTTCATGGTTCTACTGTATATGGTTGTGTTTGGCCTCTCAATGTTTGTATATGGATTCTCAGTAAATGGAATAGTTATGCAGGCGAATTTTATTGCTGGTATCATCACTATGATTGTTATACTTTTTAATGCTCACAACCGCTCAGGAGAGATCTTAGTGGTTCTTCGAAAAATTTTGAAAATTCGAGGAAAACTCCGGTGTATTGGTGTGAATTTCTCTGGAGTGGTGGAGAAGAAGAAATTCAATTGTTTTTTTGTTTACCTATCGGTTTATCTGTCTTCACTTCTCGTCGAATTTTATATAAATTTCGAAAGAAAAATTTTCGATAATATCTACTTAGTTTTCTATTCTATCTGTGCCTTAATAATATTAGACTTCGAATTATTGTACATTATTGTGAAAATTCTCCTGAAGCACTATTCTCGAGCTTTGAATCACATCGCAAAAACTGATGATAATTTGGAATTGGAAATCGAAAGATTCATGGAAATTACCGACGAGATTCAAGATACTTCCATGGAATTTCATGAAATTTTTTCGTCGTCGATATTGATTGGGATATTATTCGAATTTTTCACAATTCTCCTCTGTGCTTATTTCATTATAAAACCTGAAGAAACGAATTCAACCGGGGACATAATTGATTTCATCATCAACTGGGTTTGGTTTTCCTGTTCCTGTTGTAGATTGATGTGTTTTGTTCTGACTGCTGCCAGTGCCAAGAGAGAGGTGAGTTTTATAAATTGATCTACATGGAAGAACCGTACGAATTTCGCAGAAAAGTCTTGAACAATATCCATAAAGGAAAATTGTTCCACTCTATCTGGTCGTTCAGCAAATTAGGCGAGCCTTTTTGTTCATTGATTTCCATGCTTTTCAAAAGATTGAGTTCTATACCTTTACTTTCGATATGAATTAGAAAGAGTTGAACAATTCTCCTTTATTGAATTTGTTCAACTGTAAGGATACTTATAATACAAGGATTAGAGTTTATAGGGTCTCAGGTAACGCACCTCATCTTCTTCCCGCTACCCTTTCATGAATTGTGTTTATATTCCGAGCAGGTGAAACATAAATTCAGAAGATCTCACCTGAAGAAGCCATGATAATGGCGAAACGCGTGTCGTGGTTTCGTAAAACGCTTAGCTAGTGAAAATCGTAGGCTAAGTTGATGAAATACTTAGGAAATTATTTATGTTGGGTGTAAAACTTTCAATGTAATTGAGTATATTTGTGTAACATAAATAAGGATTGATGGCCATCAAACCAATAATTCCTCTTGTTGTTCGAGCACTCACCAAATAATCGATATTTCGGTAAAACTGTTATGTTATTTGGGAGCTTCTAACCCTAACATTCACTTAAATCCATCGATGAGTGACGACTGCAGAAAATAAAATGGTTGTGGACATCGTGGATCTACTAATTAAATTTTTGAATTCGTGGAAATGGATTTTAGTGTTGCCACTTTTCGAATTAGAACCTCGTCTGAAAACTTTCATCCATAAACGGAGCTTTATTCGCATTGCATCCTGTTTCTTTACGATTCCAATGTTTATGGTTGTGCTTTACCTTTCAATTTTTCGAATTGACATTTCAGTGAACGGAATACTTGTGCAGATGAGTACGATTTCTGTTAATGTCACTATGATTGTGATACTTTTTGATATTCACAACCGTTCAGAAGAAATCACAATGGTCCTTCGGAAAATTTGGGAAATTCGAGAAAAAATGAGATGTTTTGGTGGAGTTTTTTCTAGAGCGGTCGAAAAGAAGAAACTCTATTGTTTTTTAGTTTATTTATCGATTTATGTGTTAACGGTTCTCGTTGAAATTTTATTTATTTCCGAAAGGACAATAGTCAATAATATCTACCTATTTTCCTATTATATGGGTGTTTTCGTTATCTTAGAATTTGAATTATTGTACATCATTTTGCAAATTCTCCTCAAACGATATCTTCAAGCTTTCAATCAATTTCTGAAAACTGATGATGATTTCGAAATGGAAGTCGAAAGATTTATAAAAATTATCGAAGAGATTCAAGATACTACCATCGAATTTCATGGAATTTTTTCATCGTCGATTTTGACTGGAATATCATTCGAATTCCTCACAATTCTCCTCAATGCTTTCTGGATTATAACATCTGAAAATGATTACTCATCCAGAGACATTATTAATTTCGTTATCAGCAGGGTTTGGTTTTTTTCTTCGTGTTCGAGATTGGTGTTTTATGTTCTGACTGCTGCAAGTGCTAAAAGGGAGGTGAGTTTTTTGAATTAATTTATTGAAAGAAACGTTACAAATGTCACAAAAAAGTCTTGAACGATATAATAGAAGTTGTATTTTATTACCTTACTCCATTTTTCGTCAACTTTTTCTACGTCGGGCAGGTTTGATTATAATTTTGGATTATTTTCACCAGAGAAGGATATTATGTGTATGAAAAAAGCGAAAATATGCTGTAATAGATGATGAAAAATAATTCGTTGTAACGTTATAATTTCACATCATTGTTTATTTCCACCATGCACTATGGAAAATTGCGAAATTCCAACTACCGCTATCGTTTCTATTGTCAATGTTTGAATTCCTTCCTCTTTGGTATATTATATATTCATCATCTCGCTAATGTAATGTGATATTTCCTGAATCTCCATGCTTGAATTGGCGAAATTCGTTCCTTCTGTTTGTTGTGTTTTAGAGTTTGTGAGGTCGACCTTGGAGTCCGTCATTGTCATTCCGTTAGCTTTTATCAAAGAGTCGTCTAATCTTTGCTTTTATGTCAGGGGTAAGATTTTTTGGCCTCTACGTGTGATTTCCGGACTTATAGCCGTTACCATCTATCGAATTTCAATAACTTTAAAAGTGGCAACGTGGCAAGATTGTCCTACGGTGGAAACCACTGGTAGTATTATGAGATTATTATTCCTTGAATATCAGAGTATTCAGGAAAAGTGTTCTTGAAATACCAATTTTCGTTTTTCTCGGGAAATATTAATTTGCTAGTGCTCAAATTGGAACCAGCCCTTTTCCACGATGGGGGCGAGTCAATGAGAATTGTGCTATTCGAAGAGTTATTTCCTATAGTGGAAGGTGGACAGTCAAGGTTCTTCTATGAAAATAAGAAATCAACTTTTCTCTATCGAAAAATTACTTAATTACTGACCCTTTAATAAATTGAGGGACAATGTTTGCGGTCAGAAAAGATCATTAAGTCTTAGTGTCCTAGAGTTAGTATAATCGTGGTATCATAAACATGTGGTCGCGTTTCAACATTATCATTATGTACCTAGCGAGATCGATTAGTGACCCAATTAGAGTCTTTCTGAACAAGTATCAATGTTTAACGAAATTACGACAACGCAAATTCTCGATGGAACAGGAGGAAGTTGAAGAAAACTGTAGTGCACTGCAAGAATTCACTTTCAAATTATGGAAATCAACCTTCATTTTACCGTATTTTAAGTACGATGTCGAAGAAAAACGGTACAAAATAGTGAACCAACAGTTTCGCCCAATTTTCTCCAAGATGTTACTCCTAGTCTCCATTTGTATTGCGATAGAAAGGGGAATATCCGCTGACTCTACTTTGGAAAAAATCATTGGAATTGCTGATGCTTCTGTAACTGTTATCACCCTCATATCAATTCTTGTGATATACAGAGGTTTGAGGGATTTCGAGGGGGTTTTATCAAGGTTGAAGGTCGTGAACCAGTGGGAGAATAATCTTGGATTTTTAACACCTAAGAACGTCGGCAGAGAAAGTATACATTGGTTCGTATTTTACGTGGTTTGGTACGTGCTGCTGTTATCCTACGACATTTATAACGTGTTGGATATGGAAGCATGGCCTTACATCAAGATATTGGTGATGTACAAAGGCATCTACCTCATGCTATGTTTCCAACTATTCTTCATGACAATGAACGATTTATTCCGAGTCCATTTCCTGATGATCTGCTCCATTTCCACCAGCGATATGACGGATTTCCAATTGATGGAAATCGTGAAGATACAAGAGTATATCCATTCGACGTATACGAAGTTTTTTGAATACAACTCGTCGATAGTTCTCCTGAAATGTATTTCAGAGTTCTACAGTATCCTTGTAACTTTATCCTGGATATTCCTCCAGGGTGGCATCCTTTGGCAGATATGGTGCTTGATGTGGTCGTTAGTTTCGGCTCATAAATTCATTGTTATGACCATAAAAGCCGCGAGTACAGGAAGAGTGGTGAGTTGATGTTGAAATCAAGATATTCAGATGAACTTGGCGGAAATACTACACTTCCAAGTTTATGTTATAGGTGTTTTCAAAGGTGAGGCTTTTTTTTGACAGGTGCTAGAACTCATCAAAATAAGTCCAAATTCCAAAACTCGAAATCAAAGTCACCCGCGAATCTGAGAAATTTCCAGTCCAGATCTGACCGTACGTATTGAGATCTATATGTATTCATTGAATGCGTTCAGTTCAGAGGAAATCATCTGACAGAGAAAATGATTTTTGTAACTTCCAAATTCCGTATTGTTTCCGAATAGGTGGGTCGATTTCTCGTCCTGCACGTTCCCCAGAACTCAATCCCAGTGATTTCTTATTTATGGTCATTTGAAAACATTAATAACAGTGAGGTGGATAGTTTTGAAGAACTAAAACAACGCAATGAAAATGTTTGTGACATTATTCGTGAGCAAACTGATGTGATAGTTGCTGCATTTAATAATTCGTTATTACGTCAGGCAAGCCTTGTGCGCTTCAAACGAATGGTGACCATTTCGAACAATTTCTCTAAACAATTTGGATCAATTTCATCAGTGTGTTTTTAAACTTTCTATTTTTTTGTAGGACCTTTTCAATCAGTAATTTGAACTTCGTTTGAACTTTAAAAATTATGAAAAGCACTGCCGTGAAGGGAGGAGCTTTTGAGCGCTCGTACATGCACCTGGTAGGTAGATAAGCATTTTCCAGTTTTAGAAATCAATTGAAGGAATTTTCGACAGCTGTCACAAAAATTCTGAAACTTAGGCGAAACTCCAGACTTTAGGTGACCAATTTTTTTTCGATAATTCGCTGGAATTTTCTACGGTATCTATGGTCTTGGTGGTGCGATCTGGACAAAATTTGGCACGTAGTTTGAATACATTATTCCTAAGCTAGGTGCATAATTTCATCCCAATCCAATCGGTAGTTTCGAAATTATCTGGAAAAAAATATTTTGAAGAGCCATATTTACGGAACCCCTAGTCTAATTTTGCTCATTGATAAACGTGGCTGCGATATTCGCGATCCAAACCCACCCTGAAAATTTCAAGTTCCTAGGCCTTTCCGTTCAAAAGTTACAATTTTCTATGGTTTCTATGGTTCTGATCATGCGATCTGGACAAAATATCGTTTTAATATATCATTCTCGATTAAAATACAAAATTTCATCTCCATCGAATCCGTAGTTTCGAAATTATCGAGAAACCAAAATTTCAAACGACCATATTTACGGAACCCCTAGTATAATTTTGCTCATAGATGAACGTAATCACGACATTCGAGATCCACACCTATCCTAAAAATTTCAAGTCCCTAGGCGTTTCCGTTTAAAAGTTACAATTTTCTATGGTTTCTATGGTTCTTGTCATGCGATCTGGACAAAATTTCACATGTGGCTTGAACACCTCATTCTCCATTTGAGTGCAAAATTTCATTTCAATCAAATCTGTAGTTTTTATGTAATCAGGGGAACAAAACTTCGAACGGCCATATTCACGGAACCCCTGGTGAAATTTGGCCCATTAACGAACTCAACCGAGGCATTCGGGAACTGAACCCACACTGAAAATTCCAAGTTTTTAGGTTGTTCCGTTCGAGAGTTATCGTGCTTACTGCCGGCCGGACGGACGGACAGACTCAAATTCTTCGACGGATTCGTCATCAGTGAGTCGAACATAGTCGATTGAGACCATTTTCGGCTCAAAATTCGAAAAATACAGACATCGTGACGAAATGATATACCTAGCCCTCGTGTAAGTAGTACGAGCGCTCAAAAATTCTTAGAGAATATACAAATTTGCGATAAAAACCAGCACTTTATTCACTTGCTGCAATGCATGTGGCACCGTGATTCATGGCAGATCTCCTAACAAAGAGATAACACAGAGTCGTCTAAAGATTTTGATGCCCAAGATTTTTTGCACTTTTTTCAAATTTAATATTATATATGATCAACTTCCGGCAAAATGATCTCTTTTGATGAGTTCACCTGTCAACAAAAGCCTCACCTTAAAAAACAACCTGTATGATATGTCAATTGCCCGGGAATATCTACAGTGTTTTCTAGAGAAACTTTGCTGCTGTTTTTTGAAAATTTAAAACGCGCCTATAATAAGAAGAAAGGTGATCGCTGAAAAGTGATCTGTAATCGGTTAAAAGTGATCTACAATCGGTGAAGAATTATCTGTGATCGGTAAAAAGTTATCTGTAATCGGTCAAAAGTAGGTAGTCCTCTAAAACTCAACGCTCAACTCGTAGAGCCCTCAAACTAGTTGCGCGTGCTTTGAAGGCTCACTGCTAACTTATACATTTGCATAATGTATTTTTGATATCCTCGAAAAAATTAAAACGAAAATAAATATCAAATTCGAACCACAGAACTTCATATTCGGCGGCGCTGGCAATCTTAAAGGGGTTCATACCTCATCGGATGATTAAACCGTTACTTAAAAGCGTTCATTACTCTTGTGGAAGGTGTCAGTTATTCACACTCGAGGGATTTTCCTACTTTCAGCGATAGTAATGTAATATACCAATTCTGTCAATATCTGTTATTCATCAACTTATATAAGTAGTATTGATGAAGGTTCTCAATTTTTAACACAAATTCCCTAGAACTGTTAATGACTTGAATAACCAGATAATCTTCTAATGGCTTCCAATCCATCAGTCCTTACAATAACGTTGTTTTTACATATATTATTATTGCTACCCACCAATACGGTTACACCGAAGTTACTTCATTCCAGAAGTTTCTTGGAATCTAGAATCGTTTTCAACATGCAAGAAGAACTAGAATATAGCACAATCCGTTCTTTCAATATAATTTTCACAATGTGGAAATACAGTTTCACTTTGCCAAAATACGTTTACAAGAAGAGTGAGGATATTTATTGTTTTGAGAAAGACACTAAACGTTTAGTCTTCAGTCTCTTTTTCATCTTGCTGGGTTTGTACGATGTATTTCTAGACGATGGAACTACTAAGACATATTTGGAAAGATTGATTATCAAATTCTACAAGCTTTGCCTCTGGATTAGTATATGGATACCAATTCTCAAGTTATATCGAAGTGCCGAAGATATCGAGATAATATTGGCGAACATAAAAACGATGGATACATGGAAGAGGAAGAATCTGTTTATACCAAGAAAATGCTGGGATTTACTCTGGTTTGGTTACATAATGATGTTGTACATCACCCTTTATATCGCCGATTTAGGTGCCTTTTATCATCAATACAACCAACCGATGAATATAATTTCTTCTTTAATGTTCCATTTCAACATAGTAGTTAGTGTTTTTCTTCAACAATTCTTCGTTACACTACAACTGATATTATTCCATCATTTCAAAATGGTCAACAGTTCTTTGGAGGATGATGATGCCAACTACGAAAATTTAATTGGTTATAGAGAGTTGATCTCTGATACTGTTAAGAAGTACACAGGCGTATTCTCTTGGAGCACATTCATGAAATGTGCATATTTATTCGCGAGTCTCATAGTAGCCTCATTCGCACAACTCAGCCTGGAATTCCATTATGAACATAATCCCGCACTTCACTACATCATTTTGATTTTTTTACTTTCTTGGTTATGTATTGAGATCTCTACGCTTATGATAATGGTATTCCTAAATGTGGATACAGAGAATAAGGTATGTCTATGTTAATTAAACATTTTACATTTGTGAAGAAATGACCGATACACCCCCTACCGGCCATTAAGATAATTGAGCTATTAACATTCTTCATTATTATAATACATATAAGCAGGGTGTTTCCGAATTGATAGAACTCATCAGGAATGAGTCAATATACCAAAAATCATTTATATAAAAAATTCACCAGAGTCAGTATTTCGAAAACAAAGTTACCCGCGAATCTGAGAAAGTCCCAGCCCGGATCTGACTCAGGTACGAATTGAGATCTGAATGTGTGTTTATTACCAGCGGTCTGAACGGTCAGTATAACGGAAATGATCTGAGAGAGCGTATGATTTTTGTGAGTTTTCCGAATTTCGCAAAGTTGGTGAAAAATGCTGCACGTTTATTCATTATTATTATTTGCTGAAATGCATAAGGCACCGTGATTCATGGCAAATCTCCTAACAGAGAGATAACACGATCCAGAGTCGTCTTGTGATTTCGAATCTCGAAATTTTTTGCACTTTTTTCAAATTAAATATAATATATTCTAACAACTGTCAAAAAAAAGCCTTACCTTAAAAAACACCCTGTATGATATGTCAATTGCCCGGGAATATCTACAGTGTTTTCTAGAGAAATTTTGCCGCTGTTTTAAATTTGAAACGCGCCTATCATACAAAGAAAGGTGATCGGTAAAAAGTGATCTGTAATCGGTAAAAAGTAATCTACAATCGGTGAAGAGTCAACAGTAATCGGTAAAAAGTAGTCCTCTAAAACTCAACGCTCAACTCGTAGAGCCCTCAAACTGGTTGCGCGTGCTTTGAAGGCTACAATTGTTTACAACAAGTTGAGATCGACCTCTGAACAAATGAATTTATACAATGTTAGTGTTACTTAGCTTAATCATTTCTCTCAGATCTTTAGGGGTATTTCTTCCATAAAATATCGTCTTTCAATGCTCAAAATATGTCCAGCTCCAAGCGTGTGAAACAACCAGAACCAGTGATTTGTAGATACGGTACAATTTTCCAACAATCCAATTCCAGGTAAATGTCTCCCTCTCGGAAATATTCAATGATTGGAAGTCTTGAGGAAGCGGTGCTAAATGTCCCAATCTCAGAGGAAGAGCTTTTCTAGTCCCAGGGGAAGAGCTGTGAATTGTTTAAAATTCATTAGAGAAAGTTACAGTTTCCCAAGCACGCCTTCAGGTCTAAATACGTCATTGAAGGAACCAAAATTTACAGAAAAGATAAACTGTATCCTGAAGGAAGCTTTGAAATAGTAAAAATACAACTATTAGGCAAAGAAAATGCAAAATATAAGATAGATACTTGAGGTAAGCCATGGATCTAACCTTGAAGAAAACGTGCACAAGAATATCTACGATCTCTGTGAATTATTCCAGAAAATATCTTAGTTGACAATAGGACAATAAGACTTACCGTGAGAGAATTTCACGCCGAGACAAATTTGGATGTATATTTAACAGTTAAACATCCAATGGTTGAAAGTGACAATGCACTTTTCACTTCAATGCGAAAATCGATATTATCGAATCGATTCCAGATCTCAAAATGGCGAAAAACAAAGGTGCAAATTGGAATCACGTGCAAAGACTTGCGCTGTAGGACACAGCGGTTTAAAGGAGAGGGCTGAAGGAGGGACTGTAAACACGTTACAGCCTCACATGCGCCAGTGCAACCAAAATTGATATGGAATGCTTCAGAATAATGAAAGGGCGTGAAACTATTCCTGGCAGGAAAACACATAGATAATATAGAACGAATAGAGGGTCACGGGATTAATGGAAAGTTTACTCAACATACAATAGTTGATCATGTAAAGTATTCAATTTGAAAAAAGTTCAAAAAATCTTGGGCATCAAGGTCTTAAAACGACTCTGGATCGTGTTATCTATCTGTTAGGAGATCTGCCATGAATCACGGTGCCATATCCATTCCAGCAAGTGAAAGAGGTGCTGGATTTTATCGCAAATTTGTATATTCCCTTCCAACATTCATAAGGAGATTTTTCCTGAACAGTATAATTCTAGTTCAAACTAAGGAGTTCGAACTAGTGATTGAAAAAGTCCTATGAAAAAAATTAGGAAGTTCACAATCTCACCGATAAAACTCATCCAAATTGTTTACAGAAATTATTCCGAATCGTCACCATTCTTTCGATGTGCACAAAGTCTTGCCCGGTGTAAAAACGAATGATTACATGCAGCAACTATCAGATCAGTTTGCTCACGACTAATGTCACAAACATTTTCAATGCGTTGTTTCAGTTCTTCAAAACTATTCACCTCATCGTTACTGTACACCAATGTTTTAAATGACCCCAAAAGAAGAAATCACAGGGGTTTAGATCCGGGGATCGTGCAGGCCAAGAAATATACCCACCAAATCCTATCCACCCAAATTCACAAAAATCATACGCTCTCTCTAATGATTTCCCGTAAACTGATCGCATTCAATAAGCACATTTAAACCTCAATACGTACCTAAATCAGGTCCGGGCTGGAAGTTTATCAGATTCGCGGGTAACTTTGACTTCGAAATACTCGGCCTGGTGAATATTTTATATGAAGGATTTTTGGCATTTCGACTTATTTTGATGAGTTCTAGCACCGGTCACAAAAAAGCCTCACCATGGAAAATACCCTGTATAATGAAGATGTACCCTTGAGTCTACAGGAGCTATCCTGTCGACGAAGCGCCTTCATCAAACAAAATTACAATTGCTAAATCAGCAATATTTTCTTGTGACAATAACTTAGAAATCGGATACCATTTACGAAGGCTAGAAGGACGCGCGCGCCTGTCGAGAATTGCGATCGGCGCATATTCCTTCATCCGAATTATAATTCAAGCGGTCAGTAGTGTGACATTCAAACCACAGAACTTCATATTAGCGACGGTGGGTATCTTAAAGGGGGTCATACCCTGACCGGATAACAGGGCGTGAAACTATTCCTGGCAGGGAAACACATAGATAATATAAAACGAATTCAGGGTCACAGGATTAAATCAAAGTCTGCTCCACATAAAATAGTTGATCATATAAAATATTCAATTTGAAGAAAGTGCAAAAAATCTTGGGCATCAAGGTCTCAAGACTACTCTGGATCGTGTTATCTGCCCTGAATCACGGTGCCATATCCATTCCAGCAAGTAAATAAGGTGCTGGATTTTATCGCAAATTTGTACCTATATTCTTTTCCAACTTTCATAAGGAGATTTTTCCTGAAAGGTATTATTGTTGAGTTCAAACTAAGGAGTTCGAACTACGATTGAAAAGATCCTATAAAAAAAAATCAGGAAGTTCACAAACTCATAGATGAAATTCATCCAAATTGTTTACAGAAATTATTCCAATTGGTCACCATTCGTTTGATGTGCACCAAGTCTTGCCCGGCGTAACGAAGAATTATTAAATGCACCAACTATCACATCAGTTTGCTCACGAATAATGTCACAAACATTTTCAATGCGTTGTTTTGGTTCTTCAAAACTATTTACGCCACCGTAACTGTACACTTATTTTTTCAAATGACCCCAAAAGAAAAAATCACAGGGGTTGAGATCCGGGGAGCGTGCAGGCCAAGAAATCAACCCACCCCGTCCTTTCCACCAGAATTCACAAAAATCATACGCTCTCTCTGATGATTTCCCGTAGACTGAACGCATTTAATGAACACATTTATACCTCAATCCGTACCTAAATCAGATCCAGCCTGGAAATTTTATATGAAGGATATTTGGAATTTTGACTTATTTTGATGAGTACTAGCACCTGTCAAAAAAAAGTCTCACCATGGAAAACACCCTGTATAATGAAGATGTACCCTTGAGTCTACATGAGCTATCCTTTCAACGCAGCGCCTTTATCAAAATAAAAAAAATAAATTAGCAATTTTTTTTCGTGACAATAACATCGACTGAAAAATCGGAGACCATTTACGAGGGCTTGAAAGGACGCGTGCCCCTCGAGAATCGCAATCGGCGCATATTCCCCCCTCCCCTCGAATTCAAACCACAGAACTTCATATTCGCGACGTTGGGAATCTTAAAGGGGATCATACCCTGACCGGATAATCAAACCGTTACTTAATAGTGTTCATTACTCTTGTGGAAAGTGTCAAGCGGATGTGCCCACTTTTTAATCTAGTAATGTTATATACTAATTCTATCAATATCTGTTATTTGTCAACTAATATAAGCAGATGTCCTCGCTCTTATAGTAGCTTTCTATCGATTTGTTGTAATGAATGTTTTTAATTTCTCACCCAAACTCTCTAGAAACATTAATGAATCGATTCACCAGATAATCTTCTAATGGCTTCCAATCCATCAGTTCTTACTATACAGTTGTTTACCTATACGTGTATTGCTACCCACTCATACGGTTATACCGAAGTTTCCTCATTCCAGAAGTTTCTTAGAATCTGCAATTATTAATATGGAAGAAAAACTAGAATATAGCACAATCCGTTCTTTCAATATCATTTTCACAATATGGAAATACACTTTCACTTTGCCCAAATACGTTTACAAGAAGAGTGAAGATATTTTTTGTTTTGAGAAAGACAGAAAACGTCTAGTTTTCAGTCTCTTCTTCATCTTGCTGGGTTTGTACGATGTATTCCCAGACGATGGAATTACTAGGAGCTATTTGGAAAGTTTGATTATCAAATTCTACAAGCTTTGCCTCTGGATTAATATATGGATACCAATTATCCAGTTATATCGAAGTGCTGAAGATATCGAGATAATATTGGCGAATATAAAAACGATGGATACATGGAAGATGAAGAATCTTTTTATGCCAAGAAAATTTTGGGAGTTACTCTGGTTTGGTTACATAATGATGGTGTACATTACCCTGTATATCGCTGATTTAGGTGCCTTTTACTATCAATACAACCAACCGATGAATATCATTTCTACTATAATGTTCCATTTCAACGTAGTAGTTAGTGTTCTTCTTCAACAATTCTTCGTTACATTACAACTGATATTATCCCATCATTCCAAAATTGTTAACATTTCTTTGAAGGATGCCGATGCCAACCACGAAAATATAATTGGTTATAAAGAGTTGATCTGTAGTACTATTAAGAAGTATACGGCGGTATTCTCTTGGAGCATATTCATGAAATGTGCATATCTATTCGAGAGTATCATAATAGCCTCATTCTCACAACTCACCCTGGAAGACCATTATGAATATAATCCCGCACTTCACTGCATCATGTTGATTTTTTTACTTTCTTGGTTATGTATTGAGATCTCTACGCTTATGATACTGGTATTCCTTAATGTGGATACAGAGGATAAGGTATGTCTATGTTAATTAAACATTTTACATTTGTGAAGAGATGACCGATACACCCTCTATCGGCCATTATGATAATTGAGCTATTAACATTCTTCATTATTATAATACATATAAGCAGGGTGTTTTCGACATGATAGAACTCATCAGAATTAGTCAATATACCAAAAATCATTTATATAAAAAATTCACCAGAGTCAGTATTTTGAAAACAAAGTTACTCGCGAATCTGAGAAATTCCCAGCCCGGATCTGACTCAGGTACGAATTGAGATCTGAATGTGTGTTCATTACCAGCGGTCTGAACGGTCAGTAAAACGGAAATTATCTGAGAGAGCGTTTGACTTTTGTGAGTTTTCCGAATTTCGCAAAGTTGGTGAAAAATGCTGCACGTTTATTCAAATATTAAACTTGTTGATATGATTTTAATTTATGGTGAACCCGAACAGAATGCCAATGCCGGTTGTATAGAAGAAGAATTGTGTTGAAAAACTAAAACAAAGCATTGAAAATGCTTGTGACATATTCGTGGGCAAACTGATGTGATAGTTGCTGCATATAATACTACGCCGTGCAAGACTTTGTGCAATATTGACCATTTCGAACAATTTCTTTGAACAATTTGGATCAATTTTATCGGTGAGTTTTTGAACCTCCTGATTTTTTTATAGGACCTTTTCAAGCTGTAATTCTCCTCACTTTAGTTTGAACTTGAGAGAATATACAAATTTGCGATAAAATCCAGCACTTGCTGGAATGGATATCACACCGTGATTTATGACAGATCTCCTAACAAACAGATAACACGATCCAGAGTCGTCTCAAGATCTTGATTCCAAAAATTTGTTGCACTTTTTTCAAATTGCATATTTTATATGATCAAGTTCAGGCGAAATGATCGTCACGATATCTGTATTTTTCGAATTTTGAGTCGAAAATGGTCTCAATCGATAGAGTTCGACTCACTGATGACGAATCCGTCGGAAAATTTGAGTCTGTCCGTCCGGCCGTCCGTAAGCACGATAACTCTCGAACGGAACAACCTAGAGACTTGTAATTTTCAGTGCGTGTTCAGTTCCCGAATGCCTCGGTCAAGTTCGTTAATGGGCCAAATTTCGCCAGGGGTTCCGGAAATTTGGCCGTTCAAAGTTTTGTTCTCCTGATTACTTGGAAACTACAGATTTGATCGAGATGAAATTTGCACTCAAATGGAGAATGGGGTGTTCAAGCTACATGTGAAATTTTGTCCAGATCGCATGACCAGAACTTTTGAACGGAAAGGCCTAGGGACTTGAAATTTTCAGGATAGGTGTGGATCTCGAATGTCGTGATCACGTTCATTAATGAGCAAAATTATACTAGGTGTTCCGTAAATACGGTCGTATGAAATTTTGTTTTCTCGATAATTTCGAAACTACGGATTCGATCGAGATGAAATTCTGTATTTTAATCGAGAATGATATATTAATGCAACATTTTGTCCAGATCGCATGACCAGAACCATAGAAACCATAGAAGATTATAACTTCCGAAGGGAAAGGCCTAGGAACTTGAAATTTTCAGGTTGGGATTGGAGCGCGAATATCGCGGTCACGTTCATCAATGAGCGAAATTAGAATAGGGGTTCCGTAAATATGGCCGTTCAAAATATTTTTTTCCAGATAATTTCGAAAGTACTGCTTGGATTAGAATGACATTTCACACCTAGCTGAAGAATAATGTATTCAAACTACGTGCGAAATTTTGTCCAGATCGCATCACCAAGACAATAGATACCGTAGAAAGTTCTAGCGAATTATCCAAAAAAAGTTAGTCAGCTGAAGCACTGACATGAAGTCTGGAGTTTTGCCTAAGTTTGAGAATTTTTTTGACAGCTGTCAAAAATTCCTTTTCAAAACTGGAAAATGCGAATCTACCTACAAGGTGGATGTACGAGCGCTCAAAAGCTCCTGACTTCACGGCAGTGCTTTTCGTAATTTTTTTTTATGGGACTTTTTCAATCAGTAATTATTTTCCTCTCCTTAGTTTGAACTTTAAGAATTATACCGTTCAGGAAAAATCTCCTAATAAAGGTTGAAGGAGAATATACAAACTTGCGATAAGATCCAGCACTTTATTTACTTGCTGAAATGCATGTGGCACCATGATTCATGGCAGATCTCCTTACAGAGAGATAACACGATCCAGAGTTGTCTGATTTGGATGCCCAAGATTTTTTGCACTTTTTTTTCAAATCGAATATTATATATGATCAACTTCCGGCGAAACGATCTCTTTTGATGAGTTCTAGCACCTGTCAAAAAAAAGGCATCACCTTAAAAAATACCCTGTATGATATGTAAATTACCCGAGAATGTCTACAGTGTTTTCTAGAGAAATTTTGCTATCATAAGGAGAAAGGTGATCGCTAAAAAGTAATCTACAATCGGTAAAAAGCCATCTGTAATCGTCAAAAAGTAATATGTAATCGTTAAAAAGTAGTCCTCTAAAACTCAACGCTCAACTCGTAAAAAATTGAAAAAATTGAAACGAAAAAAGATATCTTTCCCATTTTATTCTTCGGCAGTGAAACACTTCTTCGAGTTACCTCACTTACGCCAGTGCAACCAAAATTGATATGAAATGCTTCAGGTACCCCTTCTTGGGTTAGCTCCGAAAAATAACTTCTTCTTCTTTCTCTTAATTTAGGCCGTAGTTCCAATTCAGCTCTCTTGTGAGATCGATGTCCAAGATCTTTCCTTGTCTAATTCCCGATGGTGTTGGTATTTCTTTTGCCAGCTCTTGGTTCAACAGTAGGTGGGTGCTTGTATTTAGATTGACCTGTTTTATAATCTCCACGATAGTTGCAGGTACTATCGTTCTTTTTTCAGAATATTAACTACGTCATTTAGTTTTTCTCTGTCGAAAGCTTTGATGAGATCGACGAACAATACCAGAAAGTGAAACTATTCCTGGAAGGGAAACACATAGATAATATGAAACGAATACAGGGTCTCAGGATTAATTGAAAGTCTGCTCTACATAAAATAGCTGATCATATAAAATATTCAATTTGAAAAAAGTGCAAAAAATCTTGGTCATCAAGGTCTTGAGACGACCCTGGATCGTGTTATCTGTCGGTTAGGAGATCTGCCATGAATCACAATGCCATATCCATTCCAGCAAGTAAATAAGATGCTGGACTTTATCGCAAATTTGTATATTTCCTTTCAACCTTATGAATTTATTTCTAAAAGTTCAAACTAAGGAGTTCGAACTACGATTGAAAAAATCAGTAAGTTCACAAACTCACCGATGAAATTCATCCAAATTGTTCACAGAAATTATTCCAAATGGTCACCATTCGATTGATGTGCACAAAGTCGTGCCCGGCGTAATAACGTATTATTAAATGCAGCAACTATCATATCAGTTTGCTCTGGAATAACAAACATTTTCGATGCGTTGCAGGCCAAGAAATCAACCCACCCCGTCCTATTAACTCAAATTCACAAAAAACCATACGCTCTCTCTGATGATTTCCCGTAGACTGAACGCATTTAATGGACAATTTCAAACCTCAATCCGTACCTTAATCAGATCCGGGCTGGAAATTGCTCAGATTCGCGGGTAACTTTGACTTCGAAATACTCTAACAAAAGCGCTACTTAATAGTGTTCATTACTGTTGTGGAAAGTGACAAGTGGATTTTCCCACTTTTTAATCTAGTAATGTAATATAATAGCTTTCTATCGATTTGTTGTGATGAATATTTTCAATTTCTCACCCAAATTCCCTAGAAACGTTGTGAATCGATTCACCACATAATCTTCTAATAGCTTCTAATCCATCAGTTCTTACTATAAAGTTGTATACTTATACGTTTATTGCTACCATCTCATACAGTTATACGGAAGTTTCGTCATTCCAGAAGTTTCTTAGAATCTAGAATTATCAACATGGAAGAAAAACTAGAATATAGTACAATCCGTTCTTTCAATATCATTTTCACAATTTGGAAATACACTTTCACTTTGCCGAAATACGTTTACAAGAAGAGTGAAGATATTTTCTGTTTTGAGAAAGACACAAAACGTTTAGTCTTCAGTTCCTTCTTCATCTTGCTTAGTTTTTACGATGTATTCCTAGAAGATGGAGATAATATTACCTATTTGGAAGGTTTGATCCGTAGATTCTACAAGCTTTGCCTCTGGATTAGTTCATGGATACCAATTATCGAGTTATATCGAAGTGCTGAAGATATCGAGATAATATTGGCGAATATAAAAACGATGGATACATGGAAGATGAAGAATCTGTTTATGCCAAGAAAATTTTGGGACCTACTCTGGTTTGGATACATAATGATGGTGTACACTACCCTTTATATCGCTGATTTAGTTGCCTCTTACTACCACTACAACCAACCGATGAATATCTTTTCTACTATAATGTTCCATTTCAACGTAGTAGTTAGTCTTCTTATTCAACAATTCTTCGTTACATTACAACTGATATTATCCCATCATTCCAAAATTGTCAACATTTCTTTGAAGGATGCCGATGCCAACCACGAAAATATAATTGGTTATAAAGAGTTGATCTGTAGTACTATTGAGAAGTTTACGGAGTTATTCTCTTGGAGCATATTCATGAAATGTGCATATTCATTCGAGAGTATCATTATAGCCACATTCACACAACTCACCTATTATGAATATGATCCCGTACTTCACTACATCATTTTGATTTATTTACTTTCTTGGTTATGTATTGAGATCTCTACGCTTATGATAATGGTATTCCTAAATGTGGATGCAGAGTATGAGGTATGTCTATGTAAATTGAACATTTCACATTCATGAGAGGATAACCGATACGCCCCCTACCGGCCATTATTATAATAAATATAAGCAGGGTGTTTTTGACTCAACAAAATAAGTCAATACCTATACATCTTCAAGATGCCTCACAAGCACCAGTGCAACCGAAATTGATATGAAATGCTTCAGAAACCTCTTCTTGGGTTAGCTCAGAACAATAACAGGACGTGAAACTATTCCTGGCAGGGAAACACTGTACTGAAACCTGGGGGTTCTACCCTTATTAATCGTATTTCGCTGTCACCAATTTGTCATCTATTTACCTGGGGTTTCTACACTTATTAATCGTATTCCGCTGTCACCAATTTTCTTATCTATTTTTCAAAAAGGTCTAGGTTCGTGCTCTCTGCACGAAGAGAGAGTCTTTTGTCTTATATTTTCTGAGGAACAGGTATTCAGGAAAGAAAACCTCGAAAGAACATATTATATTTACGAAAAATGATGGTAAAATGCGTACATAAAATCGAAATTTTCACAGACATCAAAAGGAACATCCAAATAAAGCATCTATCGTTCACTTAATTTCTCATAATCGTAATTAAATCAAACAATTCAACTGTTACTTCTTATCAACATACTAATCGAAATGTACGAGGGGTCAAATAATCAACTACAACTAATATTCAAATTTCGTACGTAAAATCGAACATACATCAAATCAACTTAGGATCGAGATAACAATAATATTGGGGATTACGTCAACACCATTCACATTCATAGGGGTTAAAGCTTTCAACTGAATTTCCTACCTTGGTCTGCAAACCACCTAATTTCTCTTTTGTACCTATTTTGAAACAAAACCACCTACACACAGTCTTTTTTTTTAATTCGCACTCGAATCACAAAATACGGCTTTTAACTCAACTCAAAACTATTCACCTTACCGTTACTGTACACTAATGTTTTCGAATTACCCCAAAAGAAGAAATCACAGCGGTTCAGATCCGGGGAGCGTGCAGGCCAAGAAATTTATCCACCACGTCCTATCCACCTGAAGTCACAAAATCAGACGCTCTGTCAGATGATTTCCCGTAAACTGAACGCATTTAATAAAAACATTCAAACCTCAATACTCACATAAATCAGATCCGGGCTGGAAATTTCTCAGATTCGCAGGTAACTTTGACTTTGAACAACTCGGTTCTGGTGAATATTTTATATGAAGTATTTTTGGAATTTTGTCTCATTTTGATGAGTTCTAGCACATTCTTCGTTATTATATTAGATATAAGCAAGGTGTTTTTGACAAACAAGAGAACTCATCGAAATAAGTCATTAAATCAAAAATCGTTTATATAAAATATTCACCAGAGCCGAGTATTTCGAAATCAAAGTTACCCGCGAATCTGAGAAATTCCCATCCCGGATCTGACTTAGGTATTGTATTGAGATCTGAATGTGCGTTTATTAACAGTGGTCTGAGCGGTCAGTATACCGGAAATCATCTGAGAGAGCGAATGATGTTTTGTAATTTTTCCAAATTTCGCAAGTTTATTCAAATATTGAACTTGCCGATACGATTTCGATTTATGGTGAATCCAAACAGAACGCCAGTGCGGCGTGCAGGTTGTACAGAAGATTTCTGTTGAGAAATCACCCAACTTCGCGGATGTTCACAAACTTGTTGCCGATATGTAGAGATACTCGATCCAGAGTCTTGAATTTCAAGAGAAATTCAATCTTCAGTGAGAGATTTCAAGACTCGGGACTAAAAAAACTCAAATAATTCCATGCGTAATATTGGAATTACCTTTTCTTATACCCCACCGCTGGGAGGTTGAAATCCTGCCCTTGTCGAAATAGTGTTGTTCACACTTAATAATGTCGAGAGGTCAAGAGCTCACTTTCTTACGGTGTTTCGATAAAATTCCCGATAGATTCCGTGTTATTTTTCTGAAAGAGCTATTCGTGCCTACTTCTCTAAAACTACTTTCTGACTGATTCCCGAAAATTTACTATCAACTCGAACAAGTTCCCGAATTACGTGTTCTTTCGCCTTGAAAGAACTTTTTACGTCCTACTCCCAAAACCACTCCTGATAAGAGTCCCAAAAACCCCTCTTTCGACCGAGTCCCCAAAAACCACTGCCTTTCTCCGATCCCTATCTCAAAAAAATTTTCGACCCTACCATTTTAGGTGGTTCCAAATGATGTTTTCGTTTTCTTCAAACCAATCCCCCTCTTCTATAATCTTTTCAAGGCGACAGTGGTAGTAGGATGTGAAATTTTCCATCTAAACAATTAAGCGCTTAATTCGTGAAATCGACGAAGGAAAATTATGAATCTCACAACGTCAATTTTTTGGTCATTAAAAGCGCGTTAGGCACTATATTTATGGGTCCTTTAAAACTCTTGAGTTTGGTTATCAACATTTCAACGCTGGGCGAGTAGACTAAACAAATACTTAAATGAATATATTAGTTCTTCATATTTCTAGGCGTTCTCACGACTTCGATTTTTTCTTGTATCGACTAGACCAAAAGAAATAATCTCTATTCTGGACTATTTGAATGAATTCTGCATGTACTGAAATTTTATTGAGTCTTCTAATTTATTGCATTCCAAAAATCAAACAATATAGCATGTGTGAAAGTGAAGCGATTGGTTTTGAATTGATTAGCATAATGGGCTGGCATATTTATATGGAAGGGCTTCCTTCTTCCCCTTCGTTTTGATTAACCAGAAGACTTCTGCAAAGGTACCCGAAGAACAAAATCTGAAAAAGAAGGCGAGAGCAGAAAATGAAAATTATTTATGATATGTTACCCCATTCCAAAATAGAAACAGTAACTGCGTGTATGACCCTAAAACCATTCTAGGATTTATGCAAAGTTATTTGGGATATAGAAGAAACGGGCTTTCCAACGGTACCCGAAACGTTCCCTATTTCACATTCCATCGACAATGAAATTTACATCCCAACCGCCTTTAGGAAAGCACTGAAAAGGATTGATCTTGACTTTATTAATTTCCCTTTCCAATTAGCAGTCCAAATATGGAACGTGTCGTACATAAATGGAGAGCTCGTTTCTTCTAATTTCGAAAGCCATAATTATAATTGTAAATAACACGGTCGACTTCATTACCTAATAGCTGAAACGATAGTACGGTAGGAGATGAATAAATTCCTACCTAGTCCGTCATTAGAAGCAACCCTATCGAGTACCAATCCTAAAATGAAGGAAGATTTAACATATCATCATCATTCCTCACAAACTTTGCTGTTTAAAATGTGGAAATACGGATTGATTTTGCCACAATTCCTCTACGACCCTTCCGAAAAAGTGTACAAATACAAAAGGAGTTATGTTCATTTCACATGTATTCTTATTCACTTCTCAATGAATCTTTTACTGGCGCAAATCGACATGACCGAATATTCTGCAGTTGATGTCTTCATGAGCATCATTTACAACCTGTTCATGACTGGAAAAAATTGGTTGTCAGTGTTCGTTGTTTATTTCGCTGTTGGCAAAATTGAAGAGGTATTTAGAAATACGAGGACCATAATTGAGTTAGAAGAAAAACTTGGTATGTACAATGATAAAAACAGGAAAAAGGTGGAAGTCAATTGGTTAATTTACATAACAATTTTGTACATCATATTGCTTCCTTGTGACATCTTCTTCATGACGGTGACTAAAACCGTTACTCCTATCGTTTTAATAATAACTTATTCCCATTATATTTTGGACATTGAAGTACAACAGTTTCTCGTCACTGTGAAATGGACTGTATCGTACAATTTTCGAAACTTGAACGAATCTTTGAAAACTAAACCATACAACTTAGACCATATAAAGGCGTGTATGGATCTGCATGACAAGATCCAAAAAACAATAAGCAACTTCATGAAGACATTCTCTCCAATAATTCTTGTAAAATATATTTACGCTTCAACAACCATCACACTATGCTTATCTTGGAATCCGGAATTAGTAAATATGGATCGGAATGTTCAGACCTATATAACCGTTTGGGTATCAGTTATAATTTGGATTGTTGCCGAGGTTTCCATGATTATTTCTGTGGTTTATCTGGATGTTGACATTCAAAGTCAGGTGAGTTTTTCATTTAAAATATAATACAGGGTGTTTTCAAAGGTGAAGCTTTTATTGACAAGCAATAGAACTCATCAAAATAAGTGGATATACCAAAAATCGTTTATATAAAATATTCACGAGGGCCGAGTATTTTGAAATCAAAGTTATCCGCGAATCTGAGAAATTTCCAGCCCGGAATATGTGTTTATAATCGAACAGACTCCTCTTGAGGGACGAAGAAGTATTAACTCAATACTCGACCGAGAAAGCAAAGTGACGGCTCGGGCTCAATCTCAGGCAAACGGGGACGGACAGTCGACCCGCGAATTAATTTCTTCGTGGACGAATGGATATAAAATTGAATTGATTCTAATATACGATTGTGGAACACCGAAAGAATCACCAACGGTCCGGTCCGGACAGGTAAAAAAACGGGTCCTACCACCTCTAAGACTTCCAAATTCACTACACACACCCATGTTTTGTGCACTTCGGGAACAAGAAAACGAACACGATCAACTCTCTCAAATAATTGTTCTTCACAAGCAACGCCGGTTATTGAACATTTATTTCAGAATTAAATGGATCGCTCGGAGGAAAATCGACTACAAAACTTTCTTGCAACTTCAAGCCACTTTCACAAGAAATGTACAGGTTTTCAGCAAAGATTTTCATTGGATGTCTGGATCCGACATCCTGTGAACAATATGACGAATTATTCAACTTTGAAGTACCTGAATAATAATAAATTATTATTTTTGAACAACCTGAAGATGTCAGGAGAATTTGGTCGCTCGGGCTATCCGAGTTGATTAATTATTGCGCATGATGAAACAATATTGGAAACAATTTCACTGCTATCTAATTTCCCAATGGAATTGTTGATCTAACTGATTGAACGAATTAATGAATAGCATTATTGATGCGACAATTCATTGCATCCATCGCAATCGACGAACGAACACATCATATTAAACTGAGTCAAGGGGTTACTTCGTCCATAAGGTACTCCAGCTCCAGATCAAGAAAATGAATTTCGTACGAGTGCACAAAGAAAAGAGGGAACTGATATCCGTTATGAACAGAATTTTCAAAATTTGGGAGTACGCTCAGTTACTGCCGGTATTCAGGTACTGCAAAAACAGTTTCGTGAGAGAAAACAAAGATTTCCGTTTACTCATCGCTCTGGTTCTATTTGCCTTGGATTTCATGATGGTTGCGGTTAATTTCTCTGGAAAAACAGCTTATAAAACCATAGTGCGATTGTTTTGGATGTACTTGAACGCCTACGCCTTCTTAACCGTCTTCACTCTACACACAACTCAAGATAGAATACTGAAAACCATCACCCAACTCCAGGATATCCAAGATACATTAACGACCAATGGGTTCCGTACAGAAACGAGAGTCTTATGCCGAAAAGTGTACTGGAGGTTGGTCTTTCTAAGCTGCATTAATTTGATGAGTTTGCTTTCAACAGTAGTTAATCATGTTGGAAGTAAAACTTTTGATTCCTACTACCACGGTTATCCCTCTCATATCATAGACCTCCAGTTCCAACTGTTGTACTCTTCATGGTACAGAATCGCCAATCATTACTTCGATATAGTGTCGAAGAATCCGGAACTCAACACCGACCTCTCGAATTCTTTGAAGCTGTATCAGCTGCCAGAGAGGATGAGAAAGCTGTATAGCAGCTTTGGTGAGCTGTTCTCGCGACTCGTTCTCATGAGGATTGGTATTTTGGCCTGCAACATATTGCTGTGTATGTACAATTTTCTCGACGTTTTTGATATGGGCGAAGGATTTTATTTCAAACTGATCAAATTGTGCATTTGGAATGCTTTGTTGATATGGAATTGTCTTCACAATATCCGGCTCACGGAAGATGCGGTCAGCACGGTGAGTTTAATTATATTGTCTACAGTCACTTTGGCGTGTGCTGTTTCAATTTGATTTCCTGATTCTTTACGGTCCCGTCCAGGCGGCGTCCAAGAACCTCTACTGGGACATAGATCTGACCGAAATTCGTGTCTAAGACGCGCATCCACCAAAAAGAAACTCGGGTCTGGGAAACGCAAACTAAGATATTTATGGTGGAGGAGCGGGGTAAGAAGTGGCGCATCCACCGAAAGACATTCGAGTCCAAAAACGACAAATAAAACGGTTGAACCCTTTCTGCAAGATAAGGAGTTCCGCCCAGTGGTCCTCTATAAGAGTTACGCAATAGGGAACCCCTCGAACATACTCCTCTTAAGGGACGGTGAGGTATTAACTCAATAATAACTTCACCCTCGAGGTATCGGTAATATTCGACCCAGAAAGTGAGATTACCTGGGCCCAATCTCAGGCAGACTAGCACCGACAGTCGACACCGCGAATTAATTTCTTCGCGGATGAAGGAATATAAAATGGAAATCGGGATTTTTATATGCGATAATGGAACATAAAAAGAATCATCAACAGCAGGTGAAAAAACGGGTCTAACCACCTCTAAGACTTCCAACTTCACTACACACACCCAAGTTTTGTGCACTTCGGGAACGGGAAAACGAAGAGTCTATCTCTCAAATAATTGGTCTTCACAGCCAACGCTGGTTCTGATACCCTGTATATTGTGAAGAATATGACGAATTATTCAACTTTGGAGTACCAAAATATCAATTATTATTTTTGAACAAACTGTAGATGTCATGAGAATTTTGTCGCTCGAGCAATCGGAGTAGATTAATTATTGGGCGTGATAAAGCAATATTGGAAACAATTTCACTGCTGTCCAATTTCTCAATGAAATTATTAATCTAACTGATTGAACCAATTGATAAATATCCTTATTGATGTCACACTTCACTGCGTTTATTGCAATCGACGAACAAACACATCATATTAAACTGAGTCAAGGGATTACTTCGTCCATAAGGTACTCCAGCTCCAGATCAAGAAAATGAATTTCGTACGAGTGCACAAAGAAAAGAGGGAACTGATATCCGTTATGAACAGAATATTCAGAATTTGGGAATATGCTCAGTTAATGCCGGTATTCAGGTATTGCAAAAACAGTTTCGTGAGAGAAAACAAAGATTTCCGTTTACTCATCGCTCTGGTTCTATTTGCCTTCGATTTCTTCATGGTTGCGGTCAATTTCTCTGGAAAAACAGCTTATAAAACCATGGTGCGATTGTTTTGGATGTACTTGAACGCCTACGCCTTCTTAACCGTCTTCACTCTACACACAACTCAAGATAGAATACTGAAAATCATCACCCAACTCCAGGATATCCAAGATACAATAACGACCAATGGGTTCCGCACCGAAACGAGAGTCTTGTGCCGAGAAGTGTACTGGAGATTGTTCTTTCTAAGCGCCATCAATTTGATCGCTTTCGTTTCAACATCTTTTTCTCATTCTGGACATAAAACTATGGGTACCTATTACTTCGGTTATCCGTCTCATATCATTGACGTCCAGTTCCAACTGTTGTACTCCTCATGGTACAGAATCGCCAATCATTACTACGATATAGTGTCGAAGAATCCGGAACTCAACACTGACCTCTCGAACTCTTTGAAGCTGTATCAGCTCCCAGAGAGGATGAGAAAGCTGTATAGCAGCTTTGGTGAGCTGTTCTCGCGACTCGTTCTCATGAGGATTGGTATTTTGGCCTGCAACATTTTGCTGTGTATGTACGCTTTTCTCGACGTTTTCGAAATGGGCGAAGGCTTCTATTTCAAACTGATCAAATTGTGCATTTGGAATGCTTTGTTGATATGGAATTGTCTTCACAATATCCAACTCACGGAAGATGCGGTCAGTACGGTGAGTTTAATTATATTGTCCACAGTCACTTTGGCAAGTGCTGTTCCAATTTGATTTTCTGATTCTTTACGGTCCCGTCCAGGCGGCGTCCCAGAACCTCTACTGTGACGGAGATCTGACCGAAATTCGTGTCTGAGACGCGCAAATGATGATAGTTATGGTAGAGGAGCCGGGCTACGAAGTGGCGCATCCACCAAAAAGAAACTCGGGTCTGGGAAACGCAAACATATTTATGGTGGCGCATCCACCGAAAGACACTCGAGTCCGGAAACGACAAATAAAACGGTTGACCACTTTCTTCAAGATAAGGAGATCCGCCCAGTGGTCCCCTAGAAGAGTTACTCGCAATAGGGAACCCCTCGAACAGACTCCTCTTAAGGGATGGTGAGGTATTAACTCAATAATAACTCCACCCTCGAAGTATCGGTAATATTCTACCCAGAAAGTGAGATTACCTGGGCCCAATCTCAGGCAGACTAACACCGACAGTCGACACCGCGAATTAATTTCTTCGCGGATGAAGGAATATAAAATGGAAATCGGGATTTTTATATGCGATAATGGAACATAAAAAGAATCATCAACAGCAGGTGAAAAAACGGGTCTTACCACCTCTAAGACGTCCAACTTCACTACACACTCCCAAGTTTTGTGCACTTCGGGAACAAGAAAACGAAGAGTCACTCTCTCAAATAATTGGTCTTCACAACCAACGCCATTTCGTATATTGTGACGAATATGACGAATTATTCAACTTTGAAGTACCTAAATATTAATTATTGTTTTTGAACAAACTGTAGATGTCATGGGAATTTTGTCGCTCGAGCAATCCGAGTAGATTAATTATTAGGCGTGATGAAGCAATATTGAAAACAATTCCACTGCTGTCTAATTTCTCAATGAAATCATTAATCCAAATGGTTGAACGAATTAATTAATATCCTTATTGATGTGACAGTTCACTGCGTTTATTGCAATCGACGAACAAACACATCATATTGAACTGAGTCAAGGGATTACTTCGTCCATGAGATACTCCAGCTCCAGATCAAGAAAATGAATTTCGTACGAGTACACAAAGAAAAGAGGGAACTGATATCCGTTATGAACAGAATAATCAGAATTTGGGAATATGCTCAGTTAATGCCGGTATTCAGGTATTGCAAAAACAGATGCGTGAGAGAAAACAAAGATTTCCGTTTACTCATCGCTCTGGTTCTATTTGCTTTCGATTTCTTCATGGTTGCGGTCAATTTCTCTGGAAAAACAGCTTATAAAACCATGGTGCGATTGTTTTGGATGTACTTGAACGCCTACGCCTTCTTAACCGTCTTCACTCTACACACAACTCAAGATAGAATACTGAAAAACATCACCCAACTCCAGGATATCCAAGATACAATAACGACCAATGGGTTCCATACAGAAACGAGAGTCTTGTGCCGAAAAGTGAACTGGAGATTGTTCCTTCTAAGTGCCATCAATTTGATCGCTTTCGTTTCAACATCTTTTTCTCATTCTGGACATAAAACTATGGGTACCTACTACTTCGGTTATCCCTCTCATATCATTGACGTCCAGTTCCAACTGTTGTACTCTTCATGGTACATAATCGCCAATCATTACTTCGATATAGTGTCGAAGAATCCGGAACTCAACACCGACCTCTCGAATTCTTTGAAGCTGTATCAGCTCCCAGAGAGGATGAGAAAGCTGTACAGCAGCTTTGGTGAGCAGTTCTCGAGGCTCGTTCTCATGAGGATTGGACTTTTGGCCTGCAACATTTTGCTGTGTATGTATAATTTTCTCGACGTTTTTGATATGGGCGAAGGCTTCTATTTTAAACTGATCAAATTATGCATTTGGAATGCTTTGTTGATATGGAATTGTCTTCACAATATCCGGCTCACGGAAGATGCGGTCAGCACGGTGAGTTTATTATTACAGGGTGTTTTCAAAGGTGAAGCTTTTTTTGACAGATGCTAGAACTTATCAAAATACATCAAAATTCCAAAAGTCCTTCTCATAAAACCTTCACCAGGGCCGAGTATTTCGAAATCGAAATTACCCGCGAATCTGGGATATTCCCTGTCTGGATCTGGTGGTACGTATTGAGATCTAAATGTTCAGTTTACGGGAAATCTTCTGACACAGGGTATGATTTTTGTGACTTTTCCGAATTCCGTAATGGATTCCCAAATAGATGGATTTGACGTGGTGGGTCCATTTCTTGGCCTGCACGCTCCTAGGATCTCAACCCCTGCGAGTTCTTCTTTTGGGATCATTTGAAACCATTTGTGTGGTGAACATCGCATAGAAATGTTTGTGACATTATTCGTGAGCAAACTGATGTGAAAGTTGCTGCATGTAATAATTCGTTATTACGCCGGGCAAGACTGCGCACATCAAACGAATGGTGACCATTTCGAACAATTTCTGTAAAAAATTTGGATCAATTTTATCGGTGAGCTTGTGAACTTCCTAATTTTTTTAAGGACCTTCTCAATCAGTAATTTTTCCTGTCCTTAGTTTGAACTTCAAGAATTATACCATTCAGGAAAAATCTCCTAATAAAAGTGGAAATACAAATTTGCGATAAAATCCAGCACTTTATTCACTTACTGGAATACATATGGCACCGTGATTCATGGCAGATCCCCTAACAGAGTCGTATTGAGATGAGGATGCCCAAGATTTTCGCAGTTTTCTCAAATTGAATATCTTATATGATCAACTTCCGGAAAAATGATCGCTTTCGATGTACTGTCGACAATCACTTCGGCGTGTTGTTTCAATTTCGGTGAATTAATAGGACAATTCGAAACGTTTAACATTCTGTCTGTTCAGTAGCAGAGCAAGATCTTAATTTGATGTGGGCAAGATACATTTTGTGACGCAAGACAACGTTTCCATAAAAAAAAACTTGAAATGTTAAATATTTATTTTAAAAATTTTATCAGTAAAATTTATAAAAAGTACTGCGGTGACGTCAGGAGCTTTTGAGCGCTCGTTCAGTCATCAGTGAGTCGAATGAGACCATTTTCGGCTGAAAATTCTAAAAATACATTCATCCTGACAAAATTATGTAACCCTCGTGTAAGTAGAACGAGCGCTCAAAATCCTGCAGCGTGCATCACCAAACAACTGGCTATTCTGCAGTGGATCAACATGGGTATGAAGGGTGCTTTAAGACTCACTAAACATGATATTCTTATGTCTATTTAAAATACTGTACAATTATTTCCAGTCGCAATCCCCTACCTGTACCATTTGAGTTTATGATTGCCGAATAGTATGCATGGAAAACAGAAAACTTTATTTTGAGACATTGAATAAACCGATCAGCGACGATGTTGATTTTCACCATTATTCAGTTCTCTTGAGAAATGAAAGTTAGGTTTGGAAGTCGAAGCTATCGATTAAGAAGTTTCTTCACTAACAAATGCAGTCTGTTTGAGAAACTTCAACATACCTGAACTCAAATTCTGATTTGTTATAGCTCTTTCAGTATTTCTTATTCTTTCTGTAAAGAAGAAAAAAATAAAATAGTAATTTTCTGGAAACTATATAACTATAAGAATATGCATTTTCAGTAAATAAGTACAAATACCTTTGCTTCTCTTCTGAAACTAAATTTCACTGATTAATCAATGTCCTTTATCGATTATAGTTCAATGATGTGCCGTTTTCAATCACTAAAAACCACACTACACTTGTTCTCACTTCAAAACCTGTCAGAAATACAAAATTTGGTAGTTGAAAATTATGAAAATATAAAGTAAAAATTCGTGAAATATTCGGTTCAAAAATCCCTTATCAGCAGTAGCAAAAAAACCCGAAGTGCGCAATAAAAAATGCCGAACATTTACTGTAGCTCGGTAGAAGAGAAAAAATTGATGAAAAGCACTGCCGTGAAGTCAGGAGCTTTTAAGCGCTCGTTCATCCATCTTGTAGGTAGATCCGCATTTTCCAGATTCAATTGAACAAATTTTGGCAGCTGTCAAAAAAATTTTCAAACTAAGGCGAAACTCCAGACTTCACGTCAGTGCTTTAGGTGACCAATTTTTTCTCGATAATTCACTAGAGATTTCTATCTATAGTCTTGCTAATGCGATCTGGACAAAATTCTACAAGTAGTTTTAATACATAATTCTTCATCTATGTGCAAAATTTCATTCCAATCAGTAGTTTCGAAATTATCAGGAAAATAATATTTTGAACGGCCATATTTATGGAACGTTACCACGACATTCGAGATCCACACCTACCCTGAAAATTTCAAGTCCCAAGGCCTTTCCGTTCAAAAGTTAAAATTTTCCATGACTTCTATGGTTCTGGTATGCGATCTGAACAAAATATAACTTGAATATATCATTCTCGGTCGGTCGCCTAGATCCATAATTCTGATGAACTCAAGTAGCTGGAAGTGTCGAAGAATCCTCGAGAAGAATAATGTTATTTAAGCCCAATTCGTTGAGTTTGCCTAGGCATTTCTGTTCCATGAATCCATTAATAACATCCGAAGAATTAATGGAAGTGCCTATACATCTACGACGAATTCTGACCTCGCTGCATTAACAAATTGAATGAGTCACCTAATTTGTTGAATAAATAAAATAACAACTCTGCTGACGGGAAACGAATTTCTTATAACAGTTGTTCCCCGTCGGATATACAATATTTGTGCCCATTAGAAGACTCTGAGTAGCACCAAATGAACAGTATCAAAATGAATTTCCCCCAAATTCACAAAGAGAAGAAAGAAATACTGCATGGCATGAACATAATTTTCAAATTATGGGATTACACTCAAATATTTCCAGTTTTCAAACTCTCCAAGAACCATTTTAAGGCCGAGAAGAAACATCTCAGATTGATCTTGACTCTAGTTCTCTTTGTCTCCATTATTTGGATGATAGAAAAGACTTTTGTGAACAGAGGTGCCCAATCTACTTTTTACCATTTTTTCATGCTGTACTTGAACGTTCAAACTATGCTTACAATCTTTCTTTGCCACTTAAACCAAGATGAAATAGTCGATACCATCGAACAAATCCAAGAAATCCACGAGACCATCACAAGCAATGGATTTCCAACAAATATAACATTTCTATATCGCAAAGTATTCCTGACAACGTTGTTGATCATTCTTAGCGATATACTCGATCTGATCAATGTTGGATTGCATATTTCTGTGACTAGTTTCACCATCATCTTATACATTAATCCACCGGCTCAAATGGTCGACATCCAGTTCCAACTATTCTATTCCTCCTGGTACAGAATCGCGAACCATCTCTTCGAGATCGTGGCGCGAAATCCAGAACAGAACATGGAACTGTTGAATTCTATGAAACTTTACAGATTTCCGCAAAAAATGGATAGTCTGTTTCGGAGTTCCTCCAAGGTTTTCCAGAGAATTTTATTTTTGAGGGTGGGATTGTTCGCTGTTAAATTACTCTCGAATATGTACATCCTTTTTAGTCGCTTGGACGGTTCCTTATGGGGGTATCATATTGGAGGTTTAGCTTGGTTTAATTTGATCTTTGGAAATGTCCTATTGGTTTGGAACTGTCTGCACATTATTCAACTTTCCGAAGATGCTATCAGCAAGGTGAGGTTTGTTCTGTTCTAATAGAGTTCAGTAATTATATGTTGACAAGAATTTCGCCATATCAAATCTTGGTAATCTTCACTAGTTTTGGATGTTATGATCAACATTTCAATTTTTCTCTCGCACAGCTCTTCACTAGTATCGTTTCTTGCATTATCGCTTTTATATAATATATAATATATAATAGAATATATTAATTGTATGTAAGAATAATATACCAATATTTATGTACCTTCAACCTTGAATGATGTTTTATTGTTTTGTATAGAACTCTATAAAAATCTATGTTCTGTCGTTAGTGTCGTTCTGTGTTTTCGCTATTCCAAAAGTCTGAGCTCCGCCTGCTGGCCAAATCCCAAACCTACAAAAGGAGTATTGATTTCATATTTCATGCGCTTTCAAGCCAGATATTTTTATTTTATATCCACGAACCAGGTATTCGGAGGTTTATTTAGAAATTTTCATCGTTTTCTGATCATAGTAATTGGTATGGAAAATAAATAGTCGGTAAGGTATTTATATCAGTGTTTTTCAGTTGAAATACGTTCACAAAGTTACTTAATTTTAGGTTACAAGTTTGAGTTCAATTTTCTGGGACAGGTTCCATTGGTGATTTAGAAATGTAATTCAATAATTATCAACAAGGGTGTTATGAAATTGATCTTCGTATTTCAAATGACGCGAATCTCACGATAAATCATCTGATCTCGATAAAAGTGGCTTGAAACTTGGAACACTTCTCGAATTTTTGTAGCTTTCGATTAGCCTATCTGAGCTCCTTCAGTGCACGAAACACTGACATTGGCGCGTTCGATTTGCTTCGAAAGGCGTGCGTGAAAAACCAAAAACCAGGCTCCTCCAGTCCAAATCGAAAGCGGCAATTATAAAACATCAAGTTTTTTTTTTATGTTTTCAATTCAACATTTGTTTTTTATTGTTGCAGAGCAAGCTTGCAGTGGAAAATATCTATGACATCCAAACTAGAATTGGACGAAAAAACCTTCCATATAAAAGCGTAAGTAGACACTTGAATGTAAGATAAAATTATTTGTAAGTACAAATGACTCTTCAAAGGAATCCCGGTGTAGCAACTCATCAAAGCCGAATAAAATTTGGGACAAGAATGTCGAATAAAACGGCGTATCGAGATAAATTAAAATGAATTATAAACAGCACTGCCGTGAAGTCAGGAGCTTTTGAGCTCTGGTTCATCCACCTTGTAGGTGGATTCGCATTTTCCAGTTTTAGAAACCAATTGAAGAAATTTTGACAGCTGTCAAAAAAATGAAAGCTCGCTGTTAAATATGTTACAAGGATTTTTTATCCAATAATCCGTTGGAATTCAAAATGGTTCTGGTTATGCGATCTGAAAAAAATGTAGCTTGAATATATCACTCCACCTCCACCAATTTCGTCACAATCAAATCCGTTGTTTTGAAATGATCAAAAAAACTTAATTTCAAACGACCATATTTATGGAACCCCTGGTCGAATTTAGCGGCATTCGAGAGGTCCTATCCTATCCTGAAAATTTCAAGTCTTTAAGCCTTTTCGTTCGAAAGTTATAATTTTCTATGGTTCTGGTGATTCGATCTGGACAAAATTTTGCCAGAGAGTTGATGGAACATTGTTGCTCCATTAGAGAATATTTTTTTATAATAAAACATTAATTTTTCTTTTTCTTCACAGATGGAATTATTCCTTTTGAAATCGAAACTGAACGAACTCAAATTCTCTGTTTGTGGTTTTTTTCCTCTAGATTGGACTTTAATTTATTCGGTAAGTGGTCCATAAAAAAAGAGAAATAGTAAAGAATTTTCAAATGACTTATATTTTAATCTATTTTTGGCTAACGTAACTTCTTTTGATAAAATAATTTTAAAAATTAAAATTATAAAATAATTTCTTCCTCTTTGTTCTAGATGGTAGCAGGCATTACAACTTATTTGGTTTATTTGATTCAATTCAGAGAAATGGAGCAGAGTAGATCGGGAGCTCAATAGAAGTGAAAAATAAAGCGTTTATTATTTCGGAAAGTGACTGACCTGAAATGGGATGATATTTTATTATAATTCAATAGAGATTCAGAATGTTGTATATATTTCTTTAAATCATTATACTCTCTCTTTAAAGACAACTTTTGATATTTTTTCGATACTTCTCAGCAGATAAATATACCAACATTGAATAATTCTAGCCGCTGGTAATTTATTCAAATTTTCGTTATACGTGAGACTTTTTTTGGAAAAGAAGAAGAAAATAATCGTAGTTCGTAGTAGACCTACTGCGCAATCCTAACCTACAAAGTTGACGTTTAACTTACCCAGCTGTATATATACATAATCAGAGATTGTTCCTGTTATTATTATATTTTTTGAAACAATTCTGATAAGAAATATTGCAATAGTAAAACTAACAAAATGTCCGAAATCATCGAATCACCTGGACGTGTAGCACTGGAACAGATGAAAACTGTACATAAAGATCTGATAGAATTCAAGAAACCCGAGATACCTGTGAGGAGAAAACGTAAACAAACGATTTTGGACGAAGATGATTATGTTGAAGTAAGTTTAATGTTTTTTTTGATTGTTCAATTATTCTTTTATGCACGAATCATTTCTACTTGTACGTTTGTAATTTCTTATCTAGTCTACTTCTGGCATCAATAACAACAAACCAATTAACTTTCTTTTTTATAGGAAATTGGGAAAATAATACAAAGGGACTTCTTTCCATCTCTGGAGAAAATGAGGGCACAAAATGATTACTTAGATGCAGTTGAAAGGAACGATATATCGAAACTAAGGGAATTATATACTAAATACAGTGGAAAGAAACCTCCACCTATGAGAGGTAAGATATATATTCCTTTTTTTAGTACACAAAGCTAAATTTGGTGAACAATCTAATTTAAACTTAATTTCAGTTCCAAGTCCTGCAACATTCGAAACACCTGCTAATATCCATAATACCCCACCGATACTGAATCCTGAAGCACTGTTGGCACACGTCACAAAAAATTCCAAAAGTGGTCCGAAATTGAAACTTGATCAGTTCTTAAACTCCCACGACTCCGAAGATAACGACAGTTTCAGAGACATATTGGAAGAATCCGATCGGAAACACAGAGAAAAATATTCTTTCCTCTATAACGAAGAAGGAAAGAGTGCAGAAAAATTGAGGGAAATGTTGGCGTTGCCTTCGATAGAAAAACAAGCGATGCTACCGGAAAAAAAATTCGACGTGGATACTTGGGGTTACAAAAATAGGAATTATATAATGTACATACCGGATGGAGTTGCGTTGACGGAAGAAAAGGAGAAGGAAATCAATGAGAATAGGCTTCAGATAAATTATTCGAATACGAGGTTAGTATCAAAGCAGTTAGAAGGAATAATTCAACATTTGATGAGAGTTTTTCGACTTTGTGATTTTTGTTGTTGTTAATACACTTTTTCAAAATTTCAATGCAACTTTCGAAGAATAATATCTATGAAAAAAAACATATTAACCCAATATATGTAAAAGTTTATATTCCACATGGTTCAGTTATGGTTCTTACTTTTATCAGGTTTATGGAGAACCCTTTCGATGAAAACCAAAACAAAGATGCCATTTCCGAGATAGCGAAGACACAAGCCAAGACACTGGATGGAAAGATAGGCGTAGACGGTAAAGAGTTAAACAAGGTGACTCCAAGAGTAGGAGGATATAGTTTCATCAAGGATCCTTCGCCATGTCCGGATGCTATGGCAAGTCCCCTCATGACTTGGGGAATGATCGAAGGGACCCCCTTCAGATTGGATGGAGGCGACACTCCACTTCCAAGGTAAATTAGTCGTTATCAATATTTGAAATTGTTTTTTTCGCAACTTCGGTAGAATATGAGTACAATGCGGAGGATCCAGCCAAAAATATTTATTTTTTTGAGAGGTAAACTGTCATTTAACGATTTGACAGCTATTTCTTACCTGTAACTTCCAGTGAATATGACAGACAAAATTCAATATGCAGGGTTACAGGGAAAGTCGTACTGAATATTGAAGGACTATTTTAGCTACTTTTACTTCAAACTAAGAATGTACCCTCTACTACCTTAACTGTTATTTGGTCAATGTTTTGCCTATTTAATAGCAGGTGTTATATGTTTTTGAATAGCTGAGGAGACGTAGAAGTTTTTAAACTTATTTGTAGAATAAGTTCCATGAAGTTTTTTTCAAAAAAAGCGCTTCAAAGTTGAAAACACTCAGTGAAAATTCTTTGTTTCTAACTGTTGTTGAGCAGTCTTATAAAGCTGTTAGTAGTAGGTTCAGTTTCTGTTAATCATTTTTGAGCGCTCGTACTACTTACACGAGGGCTATATCATTTCGTCACGATGTCTGTATTTTTCGAATTTTGAGCCGAAAATGGTCTCAATCGACTATGTTCGACTCACTGATGACGAATCCGTCGGAAAATTCGAGTCTGTCCGTCCGTCCGGCCGGCCGGCCGTCAGCACGATAACTCTCGAATGGATCAACTTAGAGACTTGAAATTTTCAGTGTAGGTTCAGATCCCGAATGCCTCGGTTAAGTTCGTTAATGGGCCAAATTCCACCAGGGGTTCCGTAAATATGGCCGTTCAAAGTTTTGTTTCCCTGATTACTTGAAAACTACAGATTCGATCGAGATGAAATTTTGCACTCAGAAGGAAAATGAGGTGTTTTAGCTACATGCGAAATTTTGTCCAGATCGCATGACCAGAACCATAGAAACCATAGAAAATTGTAACTTTCGAACGGAAATGCCTAGGGACTTGAAATTTTCAGGATAGGTGTGGATCTCGAATGTCGTGATCACGTTCATCTATGAGCAACATTATACAAGGGGTTCCGTGAATACGGCCGTTTGAAATTTTGTTTTCTCGATAAATTCGAAACTTCGGATTCGATCGAGATGAAATTTTGTATTTTAATCGAGAATGATATATTGAAGCAATATTTTGTCCAGATCGCATGACCAGAACCATAGAAACCATAGAAAATTGTAACTTTTGAACGGAAAGGCCTAGGAACTTGAAAATTTCAGGGTGGGTTTGGATCGCGAATATCGCGGTCACGTTCATCAATAAGCAAAATGAGACTAGGGGTTCCGTAAATATGGCCGTTCAAAATATTTTTTTCCAGATAGTTTCGGAACTACTGATCGGATTGGAATGAAATTATGCATCTAGCTGAGGAATAATGTATTCAAAGTACGTGCAAAATTTTGTCCAGACCGCATCACCAAGACCATAGATACCGTAGAAAATTCTAGCGAATTATCGAAAAAAAATTGGTCACCTAAAGCACTGACATGAAGTCTGGAGTTTGGCCTAAGTTTCAGAATTTTTGTGACAGCTGTCGAAAATTCCTTCAATTGATTTCTAAAACTGGAAAATGCGAATCTACCTACAAGGTGCATGTACGAGCGCTCAAAAGCTCCTGCCTTCACGGCAGTGCTTTTCGTAATTTTTATTAATTGGCATCCCCTCAAAATAGACACATCAAAGAAGAGGCTCCTAGGGGATCCAATCCGAAAAAAATTGATAAAAAAAGCCGAAAAATAAAGGATTCTTCAAAAAATCTTCAAAACTCAATATCTCCATAACAGTTGATTTTCGGACACCATATTATAGAATCAAATCCATCAGAAATGACCTGAATAATAACGTCCTTCAATATTCAGTACGACTTTTCCTGTAATCCTGTATAATCTTAATAAATGATTGTAATATCGCAGAGGGCTTGGAAATATTGCTATTTTGCCGCTTCATGTATAAACAGCTGTATACTCCGTTTAAGAATTATTGACATCTCGGTTGGCTGTGAAAAATCGAATTTAAGTTGGTAATAGACTATTCAGTAATATTTTGGGTTGCTGAATTCAGGTTGGTATAGGAATAGCACTAACATTACCCATAGAAATCTTGCTTTGATGATTTTATCGAAGATATTGGTGAATATGTAATTATAAAAATTTGCTCTGAATTTGAGTATTTTTTGTCTTATGCTATTAAAATGGCTGGAATTCACCAGGATACATCGCGCCTAACAAGAGAACGCCAGGCAGTTTGTCGGTGTTACTTCGAGTTTTTCAAAGTTTTGGCATATATTTCCGCTAGTGTTTCAGGTAAACTGTTATTCATCGACTCAAAGTGTATTCTGATTGATCAATGTCTCTTAAATTTTCAGATTTCACCAAGCCCTGTCCGTAGAATATTAGCATGTTATTATAGCCTGGAATTAGCAGTGGAAGAAAACCTATGCGATACGATTATTCCTTCAAAGACACATTGAATGACTTTGTTTTTGCTTGAATTAAAAACAATGAATATATCAGTTTAGATATTCTTTTCGAACTGGCCAAAGAGCACCTAGATTTCAATTGATCGAAGTCACCATTATATTATATCATAAAAAAATTGGATACAAATACAAAAAAGTTGATCGAAGGAAAATTCTTATTGATAAACAGAAAAATATAATAAAAATAGTACGATATTATGATAAATACCGAGAATACATGGAACAAAACGTAAAATTCATTTATCTAGATGAAATTTGGATATTCGAAAACGGTATTCAAATTCGTCAGTGGACACTAGAAAAGAATCCAAAAGGTATGCTGAGTATATTCAAGGGTAAAGGCAGAAGGTGCACCATTTTGAATGCTGGAACAATTGATGGATTTTTACCTGGATGTGATCCGATTCTTGATAGTGGTATTAATGATAAGGATTACTATGAATGGTGAATTATTTCATAAATGGGTTATTGAAAAATTGAAAGCTTCCCTGCAAAAGGATGCCCATCAATAGCAATAGGATTATGTCAGCTTATTCAATAAACACATCCAAATCACTACACTACGTGGAAACAAAGTTTTAAGGATATTTTTATCTTTGCTCTTGTATCATTCATAGATATTTTAAGTTTATTTATTATACTTATACTGTATGGTACCCTGTACACATTCCCTCTGCTAATACACATGCTATATTGTTCCCAATTCAAAAGTATACTGAATAATTGTAAAATTGCTCATCAATTATAATATTTTCAATAATTCATGGACAGTTTTAATGAATGAAAATAAAAATTGACTTTCTTAAAGTATTCAACACCGAGCAATAAATAATTCACAAATTGGTTCATATATTGAAAGTTTGGTACAAATTTCATGTCAAAATTCTTCATGTACTACATAGATTCTCAATTTTGGTTTCTCTCATATTTCTTAATACATTATAACGTTTTTTCCAATCCATTCTTTTGGCCCTGTGCTTGCGAAGTATCCAAAAATTTTTTTCTGTTGCACCACTAGCTACCTGCCAGAATTCCATTAATTATCCTTCTTGAATCCTGACATAAAATGGTACTCTTATAGTTATATGGTTAGAATTTTGCAAGATTTCCAATACCAATAAATATTGCATGGTCCTGAGTGAAAATAAATATTTATTTGAATGATCTTCAATTTTCCATGGTTGACTTTTATGTGAACGATAAGTTCAGATAATTTCATATGAAAGCATTCCACGATATTTTTGCGCTTTCAAACCTGAATTCCCATGTTTGAACTGCAATCGAAATATTCCGGCTTAATTATTCGATAATTCGTAATATTCGTATACTCAACACTTTTCTAGGTTATATTTATGTTCTATGATGAAATTTAGTTACTTTTTAGGAACTAGAAATAAAGCCTCGACTGGACGTTCATGGCCTGCTTCGATGTCAATAATTCTTAAATGGACTATACATGGTCTTTATAAATGATTGTAATATCGCAGTGGGCTTGGAAATATTGCTAATTTGACGCTTCATGTATAAAAATCTGTAGTCATTCATTATTTCAACTAACCTGAAATTACTAATTGAAATAATGTCTACAATTGCAATTCCGAACAGGACCTCTGGACCTTCTTTCACAATGACGGAACCTGCAAGACGTGAACAGATAGCCTTGGAACTGGCGGAGAAAGCTGCTGGAAAAGATAAGGACAGGAAAAAGAAGGCAATGGATGCAGCCAAAAGGATTGCTAGGTAATCTAATTACTCATTTTGAATTGGAAAAATTTCATTCGTTCATAACCTCTATGGTATCGGGGTAATTTTGTTGGAATAGCGTTCACACCAAAATTGATCGGAAATTCCTGGAACCTGTACGTGGGTGTTGAAGAAACATATAAGGATTCGTTTCAACCCTAGGATCGGCTTATTTCTCCAAAATCCGCTCGAGTTTCGGGAGGAATCATAACTCCCGTCGGAGGGAAAAAATAAAGCGAAATTTTTGATGTAACTGATCCCCACAAAAGTTCTACTGATATAAATTATTTATAATTACAATTATTGTCTAATTCTCTTCTTTTTTTTTTTCTTCAGTCCTTCACCTAGAACTCACTCCTCTTTGGATAAGTTGGCGTCGATGTCGCCCGCAGCAATAAGGTTGGCAACATCCAGTTTGAAAATTGGGTTGCGTACCCCACTAAGAACGCCGCAAATAGGATCAGTAACACCTGGTTCAAGAACTAAGACGCCAAAACGAATTGTAACCCCAAAGATCAAGACGCCTACTGGCAGAACCACGGAGAAGAAAGAAAATTTGACGGATGATCTGCTGAAAATACGATTACCGAAGAGATTGACAGCTGCGGATTTTTTTTAATAAACGAGGTTAGGAAGATATTCTTGTTTTATTTGGTGATCTTTACTTTTACTCGCGATTGTTTTTATTGAAAAAAATTTACAAAAATATATGATAAATTATATAATAAATTCAGTCCTTTGATTCTATCGACAAGAGATTCTTCCCCAACTTATTCGTCACCTCAGTCTTGAGTTCTTGAGTTTGCTTTATTCCATTTTGGGCTCTTGCCATCCTATTTTTGGTCCTTAGTTGGGCTGTGTTCAGAATTTTGGTTAGGAATTTGAACATGGGATCATCACTCTCTTCCAGGAATGCCATCCGGGCTGATTTTCTGCAAATGCATAAGATTTTCAAAAGTTTCGCTAAAAAAAAACCGCATATTCCCCCTAATCATGGTTCAAATTGAAAATGTTTTCATTTGCTTCGACTAAACAAAAACAGGAGACTTAAATCTGGCAACGTCTGCCAAATATGAGAGATGTGATACATCAGATCTACTTCGTGACAGGAATCTTGAAAATCTTACGATCATAGCCTAAATTTCCGACTGTCAAAAAAGCTCTTGCTCTTATTGTCTTCTCAAAATATGTTTTCTTACCTTCTGTATGGTTTATTTTGACTGTGGAATATTTCGTCATCCTCATCATCTAAGTCAACCGCTGCCCCTAAAACCTGAAAAAGGAATATTGAGCTACACGAAAAAATTACCTAATTACGCCTGGGAAACCCAAGTTATTTCTGGATCATTTGCACTCAAAAACAGTAGATCCACATAGTAGGTAGTTCAATATATATCAAGTAGATCTACACGATAAGTACATCCATAAACAGGTAGATCCACCTTTGAATAAAAAACCACAGGAAGGAGCATTCGACTACTTTTCTTCTTATAAGAGCGAGAGGGAAACAGCCATATTGAACGACCAGTTTTGACTCAACAGTGTGGTGTTTCTCCACCAACATCGTAAATGAACGCACATGGGCGTAACATGGATAAGGTTGATATTGGTTTTTGTTGTTTCCCAGTTTTCCTCATATAATTATAAAAAATTGTATTTTGTAAATTCTGAGCCGAGAATGGTCTCAACTGATAAAGTTGGAGCTGCTACGTTATGGAAAATAACGAAATGAAACATGAGGAAATGTAAGGTTGGAAGATTTATCTTATATTGGAAACAATTGAAGATAGATATGATTTTTTGTGATTTTGAAAGAAAGAAAACTATCATTTATTTTAACGGCCCCACTCGTTATTGCGCTCTCTTTCAAAACATTCCTAACCTAACCCAATCATTAATTTGTCATTTCAAGAATTATATACAACACTTTCCTAACTTGAGCTAACCTAACCTAACCTATAAATATTATTTCATTTTAAGAATTTTTTCAAAACACTCCCAACTTCAGCTTACCTAACCTAAATCATAAATCATTTCAAGAATTTTTTCAACAGTGTCCTAACTTAAGCTAACCTAACCTTTACTAAATATTAATTCATTTCAAGAATTATTTTCAACACTGTCCTAACCTAACCTAACCTAACCTTAACTAAATATTAATTCATTTCAAGAATTATTTTCAACACTGTCCTAACTTAAGCTAAGCTCTCCTAACCTAAATATTAAATAATTTCAAGAATTATTTTCAATACTATCTCAACTTGAGCTAACCTAACCAAACCTGAATATATGGATCTATTTTGAGAATGATTTTCAACACTTCCCTAACCCAAACTAACCAAACCTAAATATAGATCTAGTTTGAGATTGAGAAGGAATTTTTTCTATACATTTTTTCAAAAATAACGAAATGAAACATGGAGAATTTATATTTATTAGATTTAAAATAAAAGGCTTGGAGATTGATCGGTTATATTGGAAACAATTGGAGATAGATAAGATTTTATGTGATTTTCAGAGAAAAAAAAACTAGCTTATTTTAAATAATGTTATAACCTAACCTAATTATTAATTCATTTCGAGAATTGTTTCAAGACTGTCCTAACTTGAGCTTACCTAACCTTATCTGAATATTATTTCATTTTAAGAATTGTTTCAAAACTGTCCCAACTTAACCTAACCTGACCTAAATATTAATTCATTTCAAGAATTGTTTCAAGACTGTCCTAACTCGAGCTAACCTAACCTCACCTAAATATTATTTCATTTTAAAAATTGTTTCAAAACTGTCCCAACTTTAGCTTACTTGACCTATATAATAATTAATTTCAAGAATTGTTTAAAAACTGCCCTGACACGAGCTAACCTAACCTAAATATTAATTCATTTTAAGAATTATTTTCAACACTGTCCCAATTTAAGCTAACCTAACCTATCTCAAAGATTTATTGATTTTAAGAATTGTTTCAACACTGTCCTAACTTGAGCTAACCTAACCTAAATATTATTGCATTTCAAGAATTCTTTCAACACTGTCCTTACTTGAGCTCACTGAACTTAACCTAAATACTAATTCAATTTGAGAATTATTTCCAACACTGTTCTAACTGCTAACCTATCCTAACCTAAATATCACATAATTTTAAGAATTATTTTCAATACTGTCCCAACTCAAGCTAACCTAACCAAACCTGAATATGGATCTATTTTGAGAATGATTTTCAATACTACCCCAACCCAACCTAACCAAACCTAGATGTAGGTCTAGTTTGAGAAGGAGAATGACGTTTTTTAACACATTTTTTATACAATCATGTTGCACTTACCTGAATTACAGTGGATAAAAAGCACAAGAAAATGGTAAGTCGTGTTAAACTTCTATAACTGATGGTACTAGACATGGTCTGTGAGCGAGCAGTCACGAAACAATACCATTGGAAATAAATTGTTTTCATCTTACGAAGTATGACCCAGAATTGTTTGCAAAATATTCATGGATTCAATGTCAAAGTTCTCAAATATTATTGAACGAAGAGTAAACTCGCCTATAAGGTATGAGCATCAAGTATTCTTTATTTACACTTTTATCATGTGTAGATGAATAACGCATAATGCATAGTATTTCCAGAAATTGAATTGAATGCAATCCATAATCACTAATCCACCTATTCAACCTTACAAAATTTGTGAGGATCTTTAGAGAGATTTACATAACCAACTTAAGGAACATTCAAGTCTTGAAGTACAAGATTTTATACTTGAAGTAATGCCCTTGGAAATTTAAGTATTTAAGTAATAAAGATGAAGAGAAAAAAGGAACTAAATTGAAACATTTATTGAAAAACATACAAAAATAATTTTTGAGATTTTATAATTTCCCAAACTACTAAACCTGTACTACAACAACTGACACTACTCTATCACTACGATCAAAAACCCATTATATAATTTTTTTCTGAATTTCAACCAAGCTGGTTGAGTTCTCCCCTATATTTGGCACAATAAGGACACCCTTGGCTGAGTCTTGGTGGATTCCAACGTTGTTGAGCCATTTGTCTAGAAGCCATACAGTGTGGACAGGAACTTCTGGTTACCTCAGGATCAGAATAAGCTCTGGATACGTCATGGTAGTTCATACAATGAGGACATCTCACAACTGTGGGTAATCTGATCAAATTCGCACAGTAAGGACACATACTAGGCCTTGAATGTGTTAGAGGAGCAGGGGAAGCTTCTGCCAAAAGATATTTCAACAGATCCACCAATTTAGATCTTCCTATCATCGGAGATTCTTGTCTTGGTTGGCCATAACCACTATAAGATATTGGTATAACTTCTTGTGGTGGAGGTGGGTAGACTTGAGGATGGGGGATGAATCTTGGTTGGATGAAGTTAGGAAGACCCTCTGATATTTGAGGAGGAACCACAGTAATTTCGGTCGGTTTCCTGTAAACGATCCTCTTCGTAGGATCCTCGTAGTAACCAGAAGCCGAGGAAATTTGATATCCACTAACGACAGCATTCGGTGTGCCATCAGATACAGACTGCGATGACGAAGAGGAAGAAACTGAATAACCACTAGAAGATTCTTGAGCATCAGAAAATACTTCTGGCATCATTGAAGCAATTTTGAATAAGCTCAAATTGTCGATGTCGACATCTTTCTTCTTGGCACTCCCACAATTAGCGCAACCAGCACAGAATGTTGGTTCCCTGCTCAAAGACTCCACAATAATCGCCGAAGGATGCTCAGGGATGTTCTTGTCGAAGTTGTTGATAATCGGGTAGCTGACCAACTGTTTGGGCTCTTCGTTGGTTTTCAAATTGATGAAAGGCACCAACGATTTCTTCAGTAGATTTACTAGCTCGAAGTCCTTGGTGTTGGGGCATTTCTCAATCTTGGGTCGGGAGTTGTTACCATTCATACTGATGTTTACGTTGCCCGCACCAACAATTTCAACATTTTCGATGTTGTTGGAGAGTTTCACTGGGTGGAGAACTCGAGGATGGTCCAAGTTATGTATGGGGCTATTTTCTGTTGGTGTTTCAGGCTTAATGGGTTCATAAGCTGGTTCTGGTGTAGGATCGCTGAGGAGTACTTCTTCTTCGACGACCACATCAGCCTCGTTCTTGTCCTCGTCAGGGTTGTTCATTGAATTGTCAACGTCTGGTACGTTCGAATTGATGTCTGATGGTACATCCTTTAAATTTGAAGGTGAGAGTTCGATAATTTGAAAGCTGTCTTGATTGATGTCTCCTCCAAAAGGTTTGTTGTCTGGTTTGTTCAAATTGTTGGTGGATGGTGCAACCTCAGGGTTAACAGGCGATAGTTCAACGATCTCAAAGTTGTCTTGATTGGCGTTTTCTTTTGGAATATTCTGGATGAGGTCAGGAGAAACTTCCACGAGCGCTGGTTCTTCAGCGGTTAAGTTATGGGTATTTGCCTGTATTTCTTCGATTTTCAAGTCCTGTACTTCTGGGGCTTTCACTGGTCCCATATTTTCTAGCTTTGGAGCTTCAGAAGATGATTCGATTGGTTTCTGCGTTGCGTTTTCCTTCTCCAATTTGTCAAGTATAGCTTGTTGGCTTGCTACACTATCTATGAGGATTTTAGGGATGACGGTCATGGTGTTCAAACCGTTGGATGCTGAGCTTTTGGGCTGGATCGAAGCCATTGGGATGTGTTGTATCACTGAGTTGTCCAGGAGGATAGGATCGTTGATTAGGAATCTTTGTTTGCGAGGAGGTGGTGGTTGGGGAATATTGTATGGACTCATTATGGGAACATTCGGAGGAGGTACTGGGTATTGAGGTAGGTATCTAAGGTTGTAGTATTGAGGGGAGTACTGTGAGACTCTTGGGGTTGGGTAATAAAGGTTCCAAGGATATCCCATTGGGGGAACCACAGGTGAATAGTAGGGATGTACGAGAGGAGGTTGGTAATAGTTGTTGTGGTTAGGACCAGCTAGAGTTATCTTGGTGTTGACGTTATTGTTATTCTTTTTAACCGCGTTTTTATAATCCCCAAGCTTTAGGAGAACTCGCGCGTTGGAGAACGTGTTGGGGAGGTTGGGTTCCGCAGGTTGACTTCTGGGATCTTCGCTCAAGAAGCTGGACCTCTCCATCAGCTCGAATTCATCATAGTTGCTTCTTCTTGGGGTTTTGAAGACTGCTCTCAGGTTACATTTTGTATCAGCTTGGGCCTGAAATAGAACGTCATTTTAGATTACTTCTGGAGGAGAACTTGAGGAGTTTAAGATTGAGGGATGGTTGTTTGGGGAATTACTCTAGTACTTACAGTGCACACCAACACCAAGCCAAGCAGTGAGAAGACCAAGCACTTCGTCATCATGACTGACAATCAGAAGTCGATTACTCTGGCTTATAAAAGTTTTCGCGATTGACATACTGTGGAAAATATCGGTTGTAGCTTTGGTAAAACTGAATCGTCACGTCTTGGGATTTGTTATTGAAGTATTTCATTAGTTCGTGTTTCATTGCACTTCAATGAACGACATTGAACTCTCGGAGAATAGGTCAATCTACTTTTGAGTTCATTAGAACATAAACTAATTGTTTTGAGGATTTTTGTCCTACATTGAGTTTGTCTGGTGACCAGCTTTCTTCAGTGTACCTACACTTCGGGTGCTGAAATTGACCTATTTTCACATTGACCTACTAACACATTCAATAGATTGAATTTTGTTTCAGATGACCTGGTCGAGATTTCTGAATCCTTTATTGAAGACCTCTCGTTTATTCCTACATCCTCTTATTTATTCAAAAAAATAAGAACTGATGATGGTTCCAATTCGGCTATATATTGGGGTATGTGAATAGTACAAGAGGCAAATGAATGAAATGGGGCCTATAACTGAACCCTGGGAAACGCCGATAGAAATAAAACTGTGGACGTCCAACAGAAAATATGTGCTATGGTTGAAAAAAAACTGAGAAAAGAGTTGATTCAATTGACAATTGTAATTCCATATTAATCTTGCAAAAAAACAAACTTAATCGAGAAATCTGAGAGGAGAGACTACACTCATTATGCTTTGATTAAATTTGGTGCAATTTGTGTCTTCTTTCTCATCTTTTATTCGTGACTTTGTTAGATGATATAATCTCTATATTATAGTTAAAAAGCTTTGTCCTAGGTCTTCAATGTTGCTATGATTGTCACATGAGGTTCAAGTTGAGAAACATATCTGTTGAGTATGATCAGTAACTGCACACTCAACAATAGGAATAGATTATTTTGTTGACGATGTAGCTTCATGAAGAAACAAATATTCGTAAATAATAATTGACTCGGGCTGGTTTGAACCAATAAGTGTGACCTTGACTTCATGGAGGTGGATTTATTTGCTGCGTGGTCAAGGTTGAAGGTCGATATCTTCGAATAAATGTTTAATGCCAATTCCTCTGCTGTTACTCTTCGAGGTTCAGGAAATAACTCATTTTTATTCAGGCTTCATTTGTAGACCTAAATAAAGAAATTATCTCCCAAGACTGAAAATTTCAGGAGATTGGTTGGACATTGTCTAGAGATTGGTAGAGACGTTGATAGCATTTCGAGACCCCAAAAAAGGCGTAACAATTAACAGTAATTTGTCTCGGGTGGCGTAAGGACACAGTAACAAAGTATGCACAGAAAAAAACTCGCACAATCTCGATGCTTCGAAGAGACTTAGGAGAGCCGGAATATTCTGCATTGAGCATTGAACATATCTTTTCTTCTCAAAGTTGCAAGTTAACAGATATATTTCAATTATTTTTTGAAGCATGTCGACCTAGCTGTTTGAATTTTTTTGCATTTTTTTTCTCTGAAAAAGAGCGTTATCATTTCGCTCTGATGTCTGTTCTTTTCGAATTTTGAGCTGAGAATGGTCTTACAAGATTAGGTTAGGTTAGGCTAGGTTGAATTTTTTCCTTCCTTCTCTAAAGCAGATAGTTTTCGAAAGAAAAGGCCCAGAGTTTTGAAGTTTTGAGGTTACGTTCGAGGTTTTAATGCGCCAGCTAAGTTCGCAAATGGGCAAAAATCCGCCGAAGAGTATCGCTGATATAGCCATCTGAACTTTTTTCGAAAATGTCGAACTAGCTATTTGAATTTTTTTGCATTTTTTTTCTCTGAAAAAGAGCGTTATCATTTCGCTCTGATGTCTGTTCTTTTCGAATTTTGAGCTGAGAATGGTCTTACATGATTAGGTTAGGTTAGGCTTGGTTGAATTTTTTCCTTCCTTCTCTAAAGCAGATAGTTTTCGAAAGAAAAGGCCCAGAGTTTTGAAGTTTTGAGGTTACGTTCGAGGTTTTAATGCGCCAGCTAAGTTCGCAAATGGGCAAAAATCCGCCGAAGGGTATCGCTGATATAGCCATCTAAATTTTTTTCGAAAATTGATCGAATTCGAAGTTTTCAGTAAGTTGTAGTATAACACTTGAAGAAAATAAATTCCTTTCAAAAACTTTGGTATACCAGAAACTATTCTTCATATCCTTCATAGTTATATGAAAATTCAGCTCGACAGCTGCTCCATCTGAAAAGAAAACCGAGTTTTTTTGATCTGATGATAATTGATTAGGTTAGGTAAGGTTAGGTTAGGTTGAATTCGGTTCATCCTTCCCTAAGCAAGATAGTTTTCGAAAGAAAAGGCCCAGAGTTTTGAAGTTTTGAGGTTACGTTCAAGGTTTTAATGCGCCAGCTGAGTTCGAAAATGGGCGAATATCCGCCGAAGGGTATCGTAGATATAGCCATCTGATTTTTTCTCGAAAATTGATTGAATTGGAAGTATTCAGTTAGTTGTAGTATAACGAAACGAAGGTTCACTTGGAGAAGAAAAAATCCTTTCAAAAACTTTGGTATCCCTGAAACTATTCTCCATGTCCTGCTGTAATTTTGCAATTACGATAATTGCATCGATAAAATGAGTTATATGAAAGCTCTACAGCTGCTCCACGTGAAAAGAAAATCGAGTTTTTCTGAACTGGTGTCGAGAAATTCTATATATTCTGTGATTCCATCTTTCGAAGCGTCGATTTTATGAAATGTCATTATCTGTCACACTGACGGCTGGTTTCGGTCACAAAATCTGTGACTCGTTTCATAAACTTCGGTTCAATGGTCTCGCTATGGTTTCTCACGATGTCAAATTAAAAATATAATAGATTAGTTCATTTCAGAAACCCAAATTCTTTCGATATCGTTGTTGAATGTTGTTGAACTACGGTTTGATCCTACAGAAGTCCTACAGAAATTTTGCGTGAGTTCGATATGACTCGCAGCGTTGTGCTATTTCAATACATGAATAGGTAATCGCACTGGTGATGTATTTAAAAAAGCTTGTTTTCTCAGTATTCACTCATTAACTGAGTCTACGATTTTCAGTCATGGAGAGTTTTTCAGAATTGCTACACGTGTTTCGCCATGGCGAAACACGTGTGACTAACTGAGTTAAAAGGCCCAGAGTTTTGAAGTTTTGAGGTTACGTTCGAGGTTTTAATGCGCCAGCTAAGTTCGCAAATGGGCAAAAATCCGCCGAAGGGTATCGCTGATATAGCCATCTAAACTTTTTTCGAAAATGTCGAACTAGCTATTTGAATTTTTTTGCATTTTTTTTCTCTGAAAAAGAGCGTTATCATTTCGCTCTGATGTCTGTTCTTTTCGAATTTTGAGCTGAGAATGGTCTTACATGATTAGGTTAGGTTAGGCTTGGTTGAATTTTTTCCTTCCTTCTCTAAAGCAGATAGTTTTCGAAAGAAAAGGCCCAGAGTTTTGAAGTTTTGAGGTTACGTTCGAGGTTTTAATGCGCCAGCTAAGTTCGCAAATGGGCAAAAATCCGCCGAAGGGTATCGCTGATATAGCCATCTAAATTTTTTTCGAAAATTGATCGAATTCGAAGTTTTCAGTGAGTTGTAGTATAACGATGCGAAGGTTTACTTGAAGAAAATAAATTCCTTTCAAAAACTTTGGTATCCCAGGAACTATTTTTCATATCCTGCTGTAATTTTGTAATTACAATAATTGTATCGCTAAAATGAGTTATATAAAAATTCAGCTCTACAGCTGCTCCATCTGAAAAGAAAACCGAGTTTTTCTGATCTGATGATTATTGATTAGGTTAGGTTAGGTTAGGTTAAATTCGGTTCATCCTTTTCTAAGCAAGATAGTTTTCGAAAGAAAAGGCCCAGAGTTTTGAAGTTTCAAGGTTACGTTCAAGGTTTGAATGCGCCAGCTGAGTTCGAAAATGGACAAAAATCCGCCGAAGGGTATCGTAGATATAGCTATCTGAATTTTTTTTGAAAATTGATCGAGTTGGAAGTTTTTAGTTGGTTGTAGTATAACGAGACGAAGGTTCACTTGAAGGAGAGAAAATCCTTTCGAAAACTTTGGTATCCCAGAAACTATTCTCCATGTCTTGCTTTAATTTTGCAATTACGATAACTACATCGATATAATGAAATGACTTATATGAAAGCTCTACAGCTGCTGGTGTCGAGAAATTCTATATATTCTGTGATTCCATCTTTCGAAGCGTCGATTTTATGAAATGTCATTATCTGTCACACTGACGGCTGGTTTCGGTCACAAAATCTGTGACTCGTTTCATAAACTTCGGTTCAATGGTCTCGCTATGGTTTCACACGATGTCAAATTAAAAATATAATAGATTAGTTCATTTCAGAAACCCAAATTCTTTCGATTTCGTTGTTGAATGTTGTTGAACTACGGTTTGATCCTACAGAAGTCCTACAGAAATTTTGCGTGAGTTCGATATGACTTGCAGCGTTGTGCTATTTCAATATATGGATAGGTAATCGCACTGGTGATGTATTTAAAAAAGCTTGTTATCTTAGTATTCACTCATTAACTGAGTCTACGATTTTCAGTCATGGAGAGTTTTTCAGAATCGCTACACGTGTTTCGCCATGGCGAAACACGTGTAACTAACTGAGTTATTCAGGATTTTCATCAAGTATTTCCCAAATCAATCCGAATTTGGTTATGATGATTTGACAAATAGAAAAACATTGTTTTTCTCATCATTTGATTCGAGATGCGGAGATAATTGAAATGTGCACGAAGGTTATTTTTGTCGAGGCGATTCTAGAAGATGGTTGTTCCATATTGACGATGTTAGATTCGGCAATGCTAATTTGAGAATGAATGAAATAGTTGTTCTTATCCTCTAGTCATAATTGTTTAGTTATTTTTCTTGTGATTCTCCTCCATTTTTCAATTTTCTACTTTTTCGAAGAGATATAGGTACAAAATAAAATAGAAATGAGAAAAATTTAATTTGATTCTTTTATTGTTTCTTCAATTACAATAATATCCACCAACTTGTCTTCCAATGTTTGCCATTGATTTCGCTATTGGATCCTAAAACAAACGAAAAAAAAATTAGTAACAATAAAACTCATCGAAATTTTGTCAGAACGAAAATCAATGGTAAACAAGGACAACTTCATTTAACATAGGAAAAACATAAAAAAATATAACATTTATTTCGCATAAAAAACATATTCAATCTTAGGTGAAATATTCTTGGCAAATACTTCCAAAATTGAACAATCTTAAAAATAATTTCCATAACTTAAAAAATATTTTTCAAAGAATAATATAACAAGTTTCAGGAACATTTTAAACCTCAATATACTGAATTTTATCGTTATTTTTCACTCTCTTAGTTCAAAGTTTTCCTCGATAATTTTCTTGCAGCCAATGTTGACTTTGTATTTTGTCTTATTCTCTCTAATATCTCCGATAAACTCTGCCTTTGAACTTGTCTCTTGTCGTTCTTGAACGTAAGTTTCGATCCCACAATATTACTTTCACCAACTTTCTGCAACAATTTCTCACACGCAAGTTCTGATGCTTCTATCTGCTTTAGAAGGTCGAAAAGTATCTTCAATTCTTTTCTGATCTTCGTGTTGTCTTCCAGTTTTGCATTCATCTCTTCAATTGCCTCTTGTTGTAGTTTTTCTATGTTCTTCATTTCCCATATTTGTTTAGCGACTTCGTTAGTTATGTATGTGTCGTCTTTTTGTAATAGTAATCTTAGGTTCTCTAAAAATTGTATTTCCTTATGGAGGGATTCATGTTTTTCTTTCTTCAACGAAAAAACGAACTCTTCTTCACTTTTAGCTGATTCGAATGAAAGGGAAGAGAGATAATCCACGAATTGGATTTCCTTTTCAGTGTCCGAGAACGTGCCAACTTTCATTCGATTTTCAAAATGTTCAACTATTTTATGAATGAGACATTGGAGTTTTTGTAGTCTGACCAACAATTTGATAAGTTTTTTGACAATGAAATTATCCCCTCCTTTCAAAATTTCCGCTATTTTTTTCGTCGCTTCATCTTTCTCATTTTGCATTTCTCTTATGCTCTTAAGTATTTTTATTTTACATTGTATATCGTTCGTTTTTTCGTTTATCATCACCTTCTTCCAATACTCCGCAACAGATTTCCTCATTTTTTCCAATTTCGATAAATTCTCGAACAAGTCCGCATATTTCGAGCAATCGAGATTCACCAAGTCTTGTATGTAAGAGGATATCTGGTTTATTTTTTCTTTTATAGTTTGCGTTGGCATCTCATCGCAGTTCACCGATTTCAAAATTTGGCCTTCGCGTAGTTTCTGTTTGGCCTGAGCGATAATTTCGTCGATTTTACCGTTTCTTTCGCCATGCTTTTCTTCATCTTCGACTTTTTCTTCCTCAGATTTTGAGGTCATAGCTTCATGCGTTTTTTGTTTGGACTTTTGTTGGAGAAGTGGTGACTTATGTTTGTTTTTACCGAAGAAGAGAGGTCGTTTATTCCCGTTTATTTCTATGAAAGGTTTACCATTGTTATCGAGTATTAGTTTTGGTGATAATTTTTTAACGATGAATTTTTTTTCTTCGGTTTTTTTGGTCTCAGCTTTCCCAACTCTTTCTTCAGATTCTTGTTCTTTTTCTTCGTCTTCTTTTTCCTCTTCTTCTTCGTCGAAATATCCACCAAGTTTTTCCTCCAAAAATTCTTGAACTTCTTTCTCATCGACAACTTTGAGTATATATCTCTTGTTCCTTCTAACCTTCTGGTCTGGGACATTCTCAGTTAAACTTCTTCGCTGTCTACTAGGTAGTAGAAAAGAATCGAGCCTCTTTGGTACTTGGTTACTGAAGTCGCCCATGAGGTTACTGGCGAAATCGAGAACTCCAGTCTGTAGATTTTTCCCAAAATCCTTCAAATACCTCCTGGAAGATTGAAGTATTTTGGGGAAACTATAAAGAATGGGCTGGAAATTTTTTCTGATATCATGGAAATGATGCAGGAGCTTCAAAGGAGTCCTGAGCAAAACGACAAAGGGATGGTCGTGCATAGGATGTCCAGCTCCAAGTATCTCCTCGCCAGATTCCATTTCAGAATCGTCGTAATGTTTCCTACGTTTTCTCTTCTTGTGTTTCAGACCAACTATTCGGTCCTCAGAGTCTTCGTTGTAGTTGTCTATCAACTCGTCTTCTATTTCGAAGAAGGGCAGTTGGAACTGGTTGGTGTCGAACAGAACAGCTCGTGGTTTTCTGCTCTTAGCTTCATGATCTGAGTTGTTGGGATTTGAAGAAGCTGACCTCTTCCCTCTTTCATACATTTCGTTGAATTTCTGCATTTTGGCTAGGAGAATATCTCGTATATCCCCATCTGAGTATCCTTTCTGATGGAAATGCTTCTGCATTTCATCAAGAGATCTATGAGGTTGATGGGCTAACCCTACACGTTCTCTTGGTATCTTCGATTTCCCACTGAAGGTATTGAAGAGTTCCCTCAAGAAATCATTGGTTTTACCAACAAAACCTCCAACTAAATCTGCCCCTCCTTTCTCTTCTATGTTGTACTTGCTCCCAAGTTTTGGGGATGTTAACCAATGCCCTGGAGGTATTTGATCTTCGCCACCAACAAGGGGGTGATGCAATCGACTCAATGGTTTAGATGTTGGGAAACAACCAGGTTTAACCAATGGTTTTGATGGAAGAAGTGATTTTTCATCTAAGTTGGCAGTCTTACCATGAGGATGGTTCATTTTAAGGGGATGAACATTCGGTTTGTGGGGTTGTATAACATTTTTGCTGTTATGATTCTTGCTCGTCTGGAGTTTCAGTTTTTGCTTCGATCTAGCCAAGTGAGCTTGGATCCTATGTTTGTTAGCGTTCGCCCTAGCTCTAGCCACAGCAGGGTTGGCATTATGTTGTATGGTGTTGAAGGCGTGAATGATTGGACCTCTCAAGAGATTCGGCACGAACTTAAACATGAAATTCATTGGGAGTTCTACTAAATCCCTCTTATTCCTTCCTGATACATCCCTTTTCCGTCTAAATTTTTTACAGTTCAAGTTATTTTGGGAATCATGGAGGAGATTCCCGATGAGTTTTTGTGCATACCTTGAGCAAAGTGGGGCGAGAAGAGGTTCGATTATTGGACCTCTGTAAGCGGCATCTTCCCCATCTTTCACGAGGGAATCACCATCTCTGTTGCAAGAATCGCATTCGCAAGTGCCACAGCTGTAAGAGTCACGTCCACAGGAGTCGCTTCCACTGGAGTCACGTCCATAGGAGTTGCCTCCACAAGAGTTGCATCCATATGAGTTGCCTCCACAGGAGTCGCATCCATACGAGTTGCGATTGCATGAGTCGCACCCGCAGTCGTGGTGGTGATGGTGGTGGAGTACTGGTACGGGCAGAGGTAAGGGAGTTTTTCTGTAGGTACCAGAGTTACAAGTTGAGCCTCCACAACCCAAACCATTGACTGAAAAGATGGAAGTATCAGAAAAAGTCGCAGAAGGTTTTTTTGATTAATACTCACAGGGTGCGTCCATCACGACACGTTCGACTCCTGTCCTTAGGTTCCTTAGGGGAACGTGGAGCGATGAAGGTGGTGGGACGACAGCGGCTTGCAGACCGTACTCGTAGACTGAACCGACGTAAGGGTTGGCGTAGGGTAGGAATTGCATCTGGAGAAAAAACAGTCAGTTAGGTTGGGTTTCCTCCACAGATATTGTGAGGATTTCAAGGGACTTTCTTGTACTCACTTGGTAATCATATTCTTTAGGTATGAAAGCTGGAGGTGGTGGTGGTATGGCTGCTTGTAGTTTGTATGGTGCTACACTTGGTAGGTTGAGGTTATTGTTTCTGTAGATAACTTTGCATGGGCTGTACCTTGGGGAGACCACTTGGAATTGTGGGTTGCACTGAAAAAGAAGTATCAAATTGAAAAAATGTTATAACTAGGGGCCAAAAGTGGTACCATACTTTCAATTCAGTTTGAAGTGTTTGAACCATGTTAGGTTAGGTAAGGTTAGGTTAGGTTAGACAGATTTAGAGTCTAAACATCGACATACTCACTTTTAAGCAGCCACAGTCGGCGGAAGCACCGGCCAAAATGGCCAAAACACACAAACCTAAGAAAACCTTCATTGTCGAGTACCTCCTGGCTAGATATCGCACTCAAATGGTGGCGGATGGAGTTTTCCGCCAATTATATAGTTTTCTTCAATTCCCAAAGCGGGTCGGGTTCAACCAGTGCGAATTTTCACGATTTCGGTTGAGTTTGGATACCGGGACGTGATGTTGTTGTTGTGCATGATGTCGAAGAAAAATCGTAGACATTCGCGGTTCAAATACCTCCGGTCGATTTGTGGGTGAAGGTCGGTGGAATGTGCAGACTAGGTGGTTCGGAGTCGTACTGAGTTAGATCCCAGTGATGGTGCGATTCGACGAAGATTGAAATTTTTTTGTATTGATTTCGGGAATTGGATTCAGTCTGTTGAGTCGAAAGAACCCTTTGTATAATTTACATATCAAACAATAATTGTAGATTTTCCATAATTCCTCTGAGAGAAGGAAATATAGCGTTTTAGGGGGGTCCATCCCTCAGTTTTTTTCGGCATAAAAATCGAAATTTTCGAATGCCAATTTGTTGGATAAGGATGAAGTGGAAAAGTCGCAGGTTGATAATCTGAAAATCTCGATTGATTGTGACAAGTGGAAGGCGAGATATGGACGATTGAAAATTGGAAAAATTCCATCTGAATGGGAAAAATAAAGAAGTTCTAGATTTTATTTTCATCTTATTGTACGACCTCGAAAACCTTTAATTCGATAGCAAACTGCCGCAGTTTCCCCGAAAAAAAATTATGTAGATTCTTCAACTTTGATTTTCGAGTTCCATTTGCTGCAAATATCGCCATTCGTAAGAGACTAGGTTATTTTTTTGAATATACTGAACCGGTTCTATAACCTCCATATAAAATATTCCGCATAGATTCTCCATAATTTTTCTGAGATAAAGAAATATAGCATTTTAGGGGGTCTACCCCTTAGGTTTTTCGGACTCAAGAAAATTGGAATTTTTGAATGAGATTTTATTGAATAAAGATGAAGCTGGTTATATTATATTAAAACCTCGATTGATTCTGACAAGTGGACGACGACAAATGGAGGAATGTGTAAAGTTCTAGATAGCGTTTCGAATTTATTTTCATCTTATTTTACGACCACGAAAATTCATAGTTCCATACCAAACTTGACTACTCCCGTAGTTTTTCCGGAAAAAAATTATGAAGATTTTCCAACTTTCATTTTTGAGTTGCATTTGAGAGGCTCTACTGGTGCAAATATCGCCATTCATAATCGACTAGGTTATTTTTTTGAATATACTAAACCGGTTCTATAATCTCCATATAAAATATTTCTTATAGATTCTCCATAATTTCTCTGAGATAAGGCAATATAGCATTTTAGAGGGTCTACCCCTTAGGTTTTTTGGACCCAAGAAAATTGTAATTTTTGAATGAGATTTTATTGAATAAGGATGAAGCTGGTTAATAATCTGAAAACCTCGATTGATTCTGACAAGTGGACGACAACAAATGGAGGAATGTGTAAAGTTCTAGATAGCGTTTCGAATTTATTTTCATCTTATTTTACGACCACGAAAACTCATAGTTACGTACTTAACTTGACTATATCTCCCGTAGTTTTCCCGGAAAAAAATTATGAAGATTTTCCAACTTTCATTTTCAAGTTGCATTTGAGAGGCTCTACTGGTGCAAATATCGCCATTCATAATCGACTAGGTTATTTTTTTGAATATACTAAACCAGTTCTATAATCTCCATATAAAATATTTCTTATAGATTCTCCATAATTTCTCTGAGATAAGGAAATATAGCATTTTAGAGGGTCTACCCCTTAGCTTTTTTGGACCCAAGAAAATTGTAATTTTTGAATGAGATTTTATTGAATGAGGATGAAGCTGGTTAATAATCTGAAAACCTCGATTGAATCTGACAAGTGAACGACGACAAATGGAGGAATGTGTAAAGTTCTAGATAGCGTTTCGAATTTATTTTCATCTTATTTTACGACCACGAGAACTCATAGTTCCATATCAAACTTGACTATATCTCCCGTAGTTTTCCCGGAAAAAAATTATGGAGATTTCCCAACATTCATTTTCGAGTTGCATATGAAAGGCTCTACTGGTGCAAATATCGCCATTCATAATCGACTAGTTTATTTTTTTGAATATACTAAACCGGGTCTATAATCTCCATATAAAATATTTCTTATAGATTCTCCATAATTTCTCTGAGATAAGGAAATATAGCATTTTAGAGGGTCTACCCCTTAGCTTTTTTGGACCCAAGAAAATTGTAATTTTTGAATGAGATTTTATTGAATAAGGATGAAGCTGGTTAATAATCTGAAAACCTCGATTGATTCTGACAAGTGGACGACAACAAATGGAGGAATGTGTAAAGTTCTAGATAGCGTTTCGAATTTATTTTCATCTCATTTTACGACCACGAAAACTCATAGTTCCATACCAAACTTGACTATATCTCCCGTAGTTTTCTCGGAAAAAAATTATGAAGATTTTCCAACTTTCATTTTCGAGTTGCATTTGAAAGGCTCTACTGGTGCAAATATCGCCATTCATAATCGACTAGGGTATTTTTTTGAATATACTAAACCGGTTCTATAATCTCCATATGAAATATTTCTTATAGATTCTCCATAATTTCTCTGAGATAAGGAAATATAGCATTTTATTGAATAAGGATGAAGCTGGTTAATAAACTGAAAACCTCGATTGATTCTGACAAGTGGACGACGACAAATGGAGGAATGTGTAAAGTTCTAGATAGCGTTTCGAATCTATTTTCATCTCATTTTACGACCACGAAAACTCATAGTTCCATACCAAACTTGACTATATCTCCCGTAGTTTTCCCGAAAAAAAATTATGAAGATTTTCCAACTTTCATTTTCGAGTTGCATTTGAGAGGCTCTACTGGTGCAAATATCGCCCCTCATGATCGACTAGGTTAGTTTTTTCAATCTACTAAACCGGTTCTATAACCTCCATATAAAATAATCATAATAGATTTTTCATAATTTCTCTGAGAGGAGCAAATATAGCATTTTGGAGGTCTACCCCTTAGATTTTTTGGACCCAAAAGAATTGAAATTTTTGAATGAGATTTTATTGGATTAGGATGAAGTGCGGAGGTCGTTGGTTAATAATCTGAAAACCTCGGTTAATTCTGACAAGTGGAGGACGACAGATGGAGGAATGAAAATTGGAAAAAATTCCATTTTACAGGTGAAAATTTGTAGAGTTTTATAAAGCGTTTCGATTTTATTTTCATCTTATTGTACGACCCCGAAAACCTTTAATTCCATACCAAACTTGAACATATCTGCCTTAGTTTTCCCGAAAAAAAAATTATGAAGATTTTTCATCTTTCATTTTCCAGTTGCATTTAAGAGGCTCTACTGGTGCAACTATCGCCATTCATAATCAACTATGTTATTTTTTTGAATCTACTCAAATGGTTCTATAACCTCCATATAAAATAATTATTATAGATTTTCCATAATTTCTGTGAGAGGAGCAAATATAGCATTTTGGAGGTCTACCCCTTAGATTTTTTGGACCCAAAAGAATTGAAATTTTTGAATGGGATTTTATTGGATTAGGATAAAGTGCGGAGGTCGTTGGTTAATAATCTGAAAACCTCGGTTAATTCTGACAAGTGGAGGACGACAAATGGAGGAATGAAAATTGGAAAAAATTCCATTTTACAGGTGAAAATTTGTAAAGTTTGATATAGCGTTTCGATTTTATTTTCATCTTATTGTACGACCCCGAAAACCTATAATTCCATACCAAACTTGAACATATCTGCCTTAGTTTTCCCAAAAAAAAATTATGAAGATTTTTCAACTTTCATTTTCCAGTTGCATTTAAGAGGCTTTACTGGTGCAACTATCGCCATTCATAATCAACTATGTTATTTTTTTGAATCTACTCGAATAGTTCTATAACCTCCATATGAAATTAATATCAAAGATTCTCAATAATTTCTCTGAGAGAAGCAAATATAGCATTTTAGGGGGTCTACCCCTTAGGTTTTTTGGACACAAAAAAATTGAAATTTTTGAATGAGAGAGATTTTATTGGATAAAAAATTATGAAGATTTTCCAACTTTTTCGAGTTGCATTTGAGAGTCTCTACTGGTGCAAATATCGCCATTCATAATCGACTAGGTTATTTTTTTGAATCTTTTCAACCGGTTCTACAACTTCCATATAAAATCATTATTATAGATTCTCCATAATTTTTCTGAGAAAAGCAAATATAGCATTTTAGGGGGTCTACCCCTTAGGTTTTTTGGACCCAAAAGAATGTTGAAGAGATTTTTCTGGAAGTGGATGAAGTGGGGAAGTCGCCGGTTGATGATCTGAAAATCCCGATTGAATCTGACGAGTGGAAGACGACAAATGGAGGATTGAAAATTGAAAAAATTCTATTTAACACGAGGTGGCACAAGCAGACGTCGATCAATTCATTTTTTCGATGGCTGCTCAAGCAATTTTTTTGGATCATTTACTAATCAAAGTTCCGGTAAATTGAGGCATGACCACCACATTGCCAAAAAATAAAATTTAAGAAATTATTCCATCTGTATGCAACAATCCTAATCTTACTGAGTATACCGTCCTCTGGTTATCTCAGAAAGGTCACTCAAAAGAAAGAAATAATAAAACACCTTACAATATTTTCTCCATCGATTATTGGGCAGCTCATTAAGAAATATGTCAGAAATCAATTCAACATCCTGTCCAATCATCATAAATTTGAATTATTGAATAACCATGAACTCACATTATACAATGTCAAGGTCGTTCAGCGAATCCATCAATTAAAAATCAAACGATATTGTTTGTATATATGTTTATTCATAACTAATTTGGGTTGGTATACAATCTCGGCAATATTCGATTTGAAATCTTAGATTATTTGATCAGTCTTTAGTTCAATTAATTTGGGAATTCGAAAATAATTTGAGATAAGGAAACAAAGATTCATCAAAAAAAGAAAAACGAAGAACCTAAGAAAAAAAAAATTGTTGAAATTATGTAGGGAGAAATTTGTTGAAGGATATCGCAGGTTAAACACAGTAGTTGATTCGAATTTGCTTTATTATTGCAAGAAAAAAGATCACAGATAAAACAGCAACCCAGTTCTATGTCACACAAAAAATGGAGAGAAACATTTCGGTACAATATTTGAAATTTGAATATCAAACAAGAGTGAAAGATTGACATAAGAAAAGAAGAGATCAAAGAAATAAAAAAGAACAGATGGCATCGAAAAAAAAGATAACAAGAAAATAAGGAATAATACAGTCTAGAAAATGTTGCGCCTATAGAAAATAAATAACAAAGAATTCCGAAAAAAAAACCGATACAAGTGAAAATCTAATAAATTAAGCTTTGTACAAAAAAATATCCAGTCTGGAATTAGATCGATTCGAAAAAAAATTAACTTTTGCGTTTTTCTTGTTTTGAATAGTTTTGAGAATTTGAAAAGTTTTGCGATTAGAACCAGGTAACTAAATGCTCATCTCCCAAGTTTCAGAGATCAATCGAAGAGCTTGTGGATGAGGATTCCGGAGTGAGATTTGGAAGAGCTCGACGAAGAGACCTTGGAAGAGAAGCTACCGAAACTGCCGAATTCACCCTTGTTGGTATATCTGCATGGGCATGATGGAGCGCAAGGTTCTGGTGGACCTGGAGGAATCAAAACAGGCTCAAGTTTCGGCACCAAGTTGAAGTTGACCTGTCCAGGAGTGAACCCTGGATCTTTGCAGTCTGGTGCCCTGAAAGGCGTTGGTGGTACGTTCACGTATGTTGCTGTTGGTGCGACTGGAAGAAGAAAATACCAAATGAGTTTCAAGAAATATATCCAGGTCTTCACGTCATTCCAAGTGGAGAAGATTCTACTTACTTTTAGCTAAACCGTATCCAACTTCACCAAGAGTGAGCTTGCGAACTCCGGATTCCCCAACAGTCTCTTCTTCTTGCAAGTCCATGAGTTGTTCGGCTGCTTCTTCATCAACAGATTTTCCAAGGTTTGTTACTGGTTTGAGTTCAACCACTGCTCCATTCAGACTGTATAAGTTTTCTTCAGGGATGTTGTCTCTCTGTCTCTGCAAAGAACACAAAAATCAGATTGGTAAAAAGCTTGAAGTTCCAGTACTTCGGTTCAGAACCTCGAAGAACGCCAGGAGTCTAAGTAACTCACCTGTTGCACTGGGATTTCCTTGGGTAGTTGCCTGAAGCCGAAGGACAAGATATCTTCTTTCAAATTCTGAGCCTGTCTGGCCAAGTTGTAAGCGATGGATACAGAGACAGGGTCGGCTGGAGCAAGTTGTTCACGAGTTTCGGGCAAAGGGACTGGGTAAGGTGCGTAACCTCCTGGACCTCCTGGACCGTACGATCCGAAATTTGGGAGTGGGCCATAACCTCCGAAGGTGTTGTCTCCGAAGGAATTACCTCCACAGCCGAGAGTCTCGACGACTTCCTCCTCGCTCCTTCGGTTCTGTTGGGACTGACAGGAGTTGCAAGAGTTGCAGACTCTCCTTCTGCAAGAGCCGCATGCTGGTTTGGGGAGGACGGCCGGTTTAACAGTTGGCTTTCTGCAGAAACAGGGACCACCTAGTGGGATTGTTGGGAGTGGGACTTTGATTGGGGGACCAGGGACGGAGATGGTTGCTACAGCGGGTTTGGGGAGGTCTTGGGGTCTGACGACTAGGGGTTGGCAGTTGTCTGAGCATGTGTCTACACCTGGACCAATTCCGTTACCTCCATATCCCCTGAAGTATGATGTAGCTTCGATCTGAAAATATTATTCGGGTTAATTTTTCTTATTTCGATTAAAGCAGCGTGAAATATGTACCTGGCTGATGGCGGTGGCCACCAAGAAGACGACAACGATATTTTTGTACATCTTGCACTAAGTGCGCTATAAACCTTTGGATTACAGCGACTAGGACTGAGTACAACAAGTTGCGAAAAATTCTTTTATACTTTCGTCCAATCGCGTATTGTTTGAATTGGATTTTCACGTTTCGTGTTGTCTGGAAGGTCATTTTTAGGTTTCATTTTTCAGCGGGAAAGCGTGTGAGGAAGGCGAATTGTTTGGATTGACGTTACATTCGTGGATTGATTCTGAGGTTGATGACCTCAGGGTATTTCCCCCAAGAGGTTAGTTCATTGCTTTCCGTTTCGGGCGATTAAAATGATTTCTTTTATATACTTTTTTCTAGGAATTCAACGAAAAAAAAATCAAACGATATTGTTTGTATATATGTTTATTCATAATAATTTTGGGTTGGTATACAATTCGAACATCTCTGCAATATTATTGTATTTCGAATCTTAGATTTGATCAGTCTTCAGTTCAATTATTTTGGGAATCCAAAAGAATTTGAAATAAGAAAACAATGATTCATCAAAAAGTGAAAAATGAAGAACCTAAGAAAAAGATTAATTTTGTTGAAATTGAAATTATTTTAATGTAGGGAGAAACTTGTTGAAGGATATCGCAGGTTAAACACAGTAGTTGTATCGAAAAGATCACAGATAAAACAGTAACTCTGTTCTTTGTCACAAAAAAATGGAAAGAAACATTTCGGTATAATATTTGAAATTTAAAGATCAGAATAGAGTGAAAGATTAACATGACAAGAGAAGAAGATTAAAGAAATAAAAAAGAACGTATGAACTATTTTATATACCCTTTTCTAGGAATTCAACGAAAAAAAATTGACATAGGAAACATTGGTGAAAATAAGGCTTTATATAGAACTTTTTTTGAGCGCTCGTACCACTTACACGAGGGCTATATCATTTCGTCACGATGTCTGTATTTTTCGAATTTTTAGCCGAAAATGGTCTCAATCGACTCACTGATGACGAATCCGTTGGAAAATTCGAGTCTGTCCTTCCGGCCGTAAGCACGATAACTCTCGAACGGAACAACCTAGATACTTGAAATTTCCAGTGTGGGTTCAGTTCCCGAATGCCTCGGTTGAGTTCGTTAATGGGATAAATTCCACCAGGGGTTCCGTAAATATGGCCGTTCAAAGTTTTGTTTCCCTTATTTCTTGAAAACTACAGATTTGATCGAGATGAAATTCTGCACTCAAATGGAGAATGAGGTGTTCAACCTACATGTGAGATTTTGTCCAGATCGCATGACCAGAACCATAGAAACCATAGAAAATTGTAACTTTTGAACGGAAACGCCTAGGGACTTGAAATTTTCAGGATAGGTGCGGATCTCGAATGTCGTAATCACGTTTATCTATGAGCGAAATAATACTAGGGGTTCCGTAAATATGGTCGTTTGAAATTCAGTTTTCTTGATAATTTCAAAACTACAGATTCGATCGTGACGAAATTTTGTATTTTTGGAGAATGATATGTTCAAGAATATGTTCAGAACCATAGAAATCAAATAAAATAATAGCTTTCGAACGGAAAGGCCTAAGGACTAGAAACTTTCAGGATAGTAATTTCGGAACTGATTGGATTGAAATGAAATTTCAAATTTATTATCAGAGGTATCTGTGATTTTGATTATTACGAATGTTCGAAATTATTTAAAAAATGTGTTTCCGAATAGATAGGATGTGGTGGGTTAATTTCTGGGCCTGTTTGGGGTAATTTGAGAAGATTAGTGTATAGTGACGACGTTGAGGTGAATATTGTGGAAGAATTAAGACAACGCATTGAGAATGCTCGTGACATTATTCGTGAGCAAACTGATGTGATAGTTGCTGCATGTAACCATTCGTTATTACGCCAGGCAAGACTTTGTGCACATCAAACGAATGACGGCCATTTTGAACAATTTCTGTAAAAAATTTGGATCAATTTTATCGGCGAGAATGTGAACTTCCAAATTTTTTTTAGGTCCTTCCCAATCAGTAATTTTTCCTTCCCTAGTTTGAACTTTAAGAATTATTGTGATAAATTCTAGTGCCAAGAAAAAATCGCATGCATAAGGTTCCTAACAGAAAGATAACACGATCCAGAGTCGTATTAAGAAGTTGACGCCCAAGATTTTTTTGCACTCACCTTGAAAAACATCCTGTATAAGTCATCCATAGAATGAGTTATATTAAAATTCAACTTCACAGCTGTTCCACGTAGAAAGAGAATTTAGTGAACCCAACCCGGTGTTGAGAAATTTGATATGTTCCATATCATTAATTCTGTAATTCCAACACTTGAAGTGTCGATTTTATAAAATGACATTATTTGTCACACGGACGGATTGCTTTTCTCACAGAATCTGTGGTTCATTTCATAATCTTTGGTTCGAAAGTCTTGCTACATGTCAGTGCTTCTCGAACTTTGTTATTATGATTTGACAAACAAAAAAATTAAATTTTCCAAAAAAATTATTCGAAATTCGTTTTTGAATTAAAACAAACAACACTACAACATAGATGGTGACCAAAATAATTTACAATAAGACTAGAATATCAAAAAAAATACAGAGTTTGAGCATATGAACCTACGTTATACATTGTACAAGAGTTTTTAAAGATGAGTCTTTTGTTAACAAAATGTAGATCTCTTCAAAATAAACCTTTTTACCAAAAATCTCTTAGTAAAAACGAAATTGAATAAATAATCGGTAAAATATCCCCTAATACGACCCTAGACCTAGATTTATCTCGCGATAAATAAATGAGCCATATGGTTGCTTTTAGAATGTTGAATCACAAATGAGGCTAATTTTCATGAGTTATACCTTCGGTTGAAAAAAAGTCACATGTGGAAACATCCTGAATAACCTTCAGTTTGGATTTTGTCCAGATCACCTGACCAGAACCATAGAAACCATAGAAAATTATTACTTTCGAACGGAAAGGCCTAGGGACTTGAAATTTTCAGGATAGTTGTGGATCTCGAATGTTGCGGTCACGTTCATCAATGAGCAACATTAGACTAGGGGTTCCGTAAATATGGTTCATTTGAAATTTAATTTTCTTGATAATTTCAAAACTACGGATTCGATCGTGACGAAATTTTGTATTTTAATGGAGAATGATATATTTAAGCTACATTTTGTCCAGATCGCATGACCAGAACCATAGACATCATATAAAATTATAACTTTCGAACGGAAAGGCCTAAGGACTTGAAATTTTCGGGATAGTAATTTCGAAACTGATTGGATTGAAATGAAATTGTTTCAAAACCATAGATTCCGTCGAAAAAAAAAATGGTCACTTAGCACTGACTTGAAGTCTGGAGTTTGCCTCAGTTTGAAATTTTTCTGACAGCTGTCAAAAATTTCTTCAATTGGTTCCTAACACTGGAAAATGCGAATCTACCTACAAGGTGCATGAACGAGCGCTCAAAAGCTCCTGACTCCACGGCAGTGCTCTTTATAATTTTTTCAGTTGCAATATATAACACAGGGTGTTTGATAATGGAACGAATGATAAAGTTCTAAATATTAAAAAATATTATATCACACACCAATAAATAATTCTGATAATAATATCGTCGATGTTTTTGCGGAAATCTACCTATAATATTCCCAACCATACTGGGCGATTTGATAACATTGTGTTCTATTTCAAATAACAATTTCAGTTATCTTGCGAATTGAACAACTCTACAGCGATCGTTTTATGAACAATATGGTTTATTTGTTGAGGTAAATAAGTCAGAACGGAATGGAAGTATCGGTTAAGGGGTTGGTTAAGCTAGTGTGTATATTTCTGATCTTTTCAGTAAGTAGTTTGTTGAAGTTTTCTTTATACAGTTTTGATTAACTGATTAACTTTCTTCCATGTCATAAACTCATTTTATTTTCTCAAATAGATTTATTTATTGTTGTTTTACTCTTAACAACTCACTTGTTTCTATTGAATTAATCTGAAACACCGCCATCTAACAACTGATATACCAACCTACTTCAATATACATATTACAGATTTCTGTTCAAGAAAATTATTGAAGTATTTGAAAAAATTTTTCCCTTTTCAGATGGTGGTGGAAAGTTCTATAGCATTCACAATAAGACGGCAGTCAAGGAAAATCATTGGTTTTCCTCTGAGGATAAGAACGAAAAATTTCTTGGGAAAATATGGAAACAATTTTATTCACAATATGAATAATGTTCCAGTAAGTGAATACAATTATTTTTCAAAATTTCGATTTCGTTGAAATTTTTTAATTTCAGTTCGTGGATGCTGTGGGCTCAATCAAAGAGAAGCTAGTGGAATTAGATGAAGAAATCAGCGATGGACTCTTGGAACTTTTCAGGCAATTCGCAGAAATGGAAAGAAATGTTTGGGGAGAATGAATCATTGATATCTTCTGAAATTTCTTTGATCTCAGTTTTATACCATCAGACAGAATTTTATTTTACGTCTGGAACTTCCTGTACATAGCTCCATTTCTAACTCAGAATAGCGTAAACTGCATATTCCACGAACGCCACCTCGTGGAATATAAAGTAACCTAGTTTGTATTATCACTGAAAACTGTAAAAACTATCAATACGAAATCTGACAGAACATAACCTCATTTCATATACCAACACAAAAACCTAATTTCATAATTTTCTGTGGAATTGTAAACCTATTGGATTCATAGATCAGATCCTCGAGCTAGAGGGCGCGATGTCAGTTAACAACAGATTCCTGCAATGAGGTAGTTACCGCTATTACCCACCCTACCACCTAACCTATACAATCCGAAGATTAGACAGACCCTTAACCTCAAGGGAAAGTATTGATTTCCCCAATCACATGTTACACCGTCGGAACCAGACTCACCGTTGGTTTTTCCGATTTTCCTGCGCCAGTCTCGCATTCGCCGCGGTGGGAAAGTCCTCTATGATGCCGGAAAAGTGGAAATGAGACGATAAACTGGAGGATTTTCGTGGCCTTGGTGGATTCGATGTAGTACGTTCGGCATGATCAAATTATTTGTGATATTCAATGTGATGTTAGGGATTAGAGAAAATTAGTTGAGTAGTTTTAGAGTTATTGTTTTATTGAAGAGGTGAGTTTGAGGTTGTTGTCAGGCAGAGTATTAAATTGTTTATAGTTTGTTATATGGATATTTGATATTAGCTTTTGAATAGATTTAGAAAAATACTTCTATTACTCTATTGAATATGAAATATTATTTATAAAACGGTAACAAATTTATAATCGTTGAAAAAAAACTTCTAATTTTAAATGAAATTTTCACGTTTTACATGTTGGGTAGTGTAGGTATAATAGAGAACTGGATAGAATTTCTTTAAAAAGCACTGCCGTGAAGTCAGGAGCTTTTGAGCGCTCGTTCATCCACCTTGTAGGTAGAATCGCATTTTCCAGTTTTAGAAACGAATTGAAGAAATATTTGACAGCTGTCAAAAAAATGACAGCAGCTGTTTGTCAATTATGCCGAATCAGCTGTTATAGAAATATAAGGATCTTTTATTCATTAATTCGTTGGAATATAAAATGGTTCTGGTTATGCGATCAGGAAAAAAATTAGCTTGAATATATCATTCTCCACTAAAATACAGAATTTCGACACGATCGAATTTCTAGTTTTTAAATTATCAAGAAAACGAAATTTCGAACGACCATATTTACGGAACCTCTGGTCGAATTTTGCCCAACAAGGCCCTAATCCTTTCCGTTCGAAAGTTATAATTCTCTATGGTTTCTATGGTTCTGGTCATGAGATCTGGACATTTTGCATGTAGCTTGAACACGTCATCCTTCATCAGAGTGCAAAATTTCATCTTGATCGAATCAGTAGTTTCGAAGTAATCAGGAGAACAAAATTTCGAACGGCCATATTCACGGAACCCTCGGTGGAATTCTGCCCAATATCGAACTCAACTGCAGCATTCGGGAACTGAACCCACAATGAAAATTTCAAGTCTCTAGGTCGTTCTGTTCGAAAGTTATCGTGCTTACGGACGGACGGACAGACTTGAATTTTTCGACGGATTCGTCATCAGTGAGTCGAATCTTGTCGATTGAGATCGCAACATAAGAGATCTACACATATCCTGAAAATCTCAAGTCTCTAGGCCTTTCCGCTCGAAAGTTATAATTTTCTATGGTTTCTATGGTTTTGGTCATGCGAGCTGGACAAAATTTTGCATGTATTTTGAACAAAATATTCTCCATCTGAGTAAAAAATTTCACCTCGATCGAATTTGTAGTTTCGAAGTAATCAGAAAAACAAAAATTCGAGCGGCCATATTTACGGAACCCTTGGGCGAATATTGCCCGATAACGAACTTAACCGCGGCATTTGAGATTCGAACCTACCCCGAAAATTTCAAAATTCTAGGACATTCCGTTCGAGAGTTATCGTGTATACAGCCGGACGGACGGACAGACTCGATTTTTTTTACGGATTCGTCATCAGTGAGTCGAACATAGTCGTTTGAGACCATTTTCGGCTCAAAATTCGAAAAATACAGACATCGTAACGATATGATATAGCCCTCAAGTAAGTAGAACGAGCGCTCAAAAAGCTAGTCATTTTTATGGTAGTTTATTATTCCCTCATAATCTTCACCACTTTTTGGATTTCAAAAAATATCTGAACAATTTTTCAATTATTTCCTGAAAAAATATCAAAAAATTCAGGTCTTAAAACTACCAGAGTTAGCGCATTGCGGTGACGAATTATCGATTCCGTAAAATTATACGAAAACACATTTTGAATTTCATTACTCTATGTTGTATAGTATTTCAGAAATAATCTTTAATATTTCCTCGATTTTTAGCCCTTAAGATCAACAGATCGGTTTTTCGGATCAATGCCGAATAGCAACTGATTCCATGCGTTAAGGTCTTGTACTTTTCGAGAAAAAATTTATTGGCTTTGAGGTGAAATATTTTATGGGACAAAAAAAAAAAAACGACTCCGTAACCAAAATTTTGTCAACTGTCAAAAATTATTTTGTGTTTCAACAAATCGAAGTCTATTCTGATATAGCAAGGTTTGCGTTTGTTCACATGCGTAGTTGTTGTTTGGAGGATCGGGAAGTTTGTTCATGAACCTGCAGATGGTTGCTTTTGGGGTGGATAGGTGTCGTTAGTGGATACTTTTTCTCCGATCGCCTCTGCGTTTCGCTTTAAGGCATTCCGTTCCTCATATCGAATTTTATCATCGCTTCAACTATACTGATGATACTAAGTCGAAATCGGTCTATAGTTGCGAATGATAGATTTGATGTTCTCTGGGGTTACATGGATTGATTTGTTGTTATTAGATTATCTAGAACAATTTTTCTTCGGAAAAATTGTTTCATTACATTCACGTTTTGTTTGAATTGCTTTTTAGTTATATATATGTTACGTTCGTTGTGAACGAACCATTATTCCACGGAAAAATGGAAACGTGACATAATATCTCCTCAAGAGTGAATTTGCAACCCAATATACTTCTGGTTGTTTTGTATTTAGTATATTGAGAAACATACATTAGTAAATGTTAGTGAGTTCCTTGTAATCTTTTCAATAATTGCGTCAGTTTTATGAAAGCCAAGGGGTTAATATAGGGGGGTAAGGGGGTAATTACCACCAAAAAATTTGGTTCTTGTCGTAGTTCGTAGTTTTGAAATATGTCACTAAATGAAATTTTTTTCATTAATTAAACCATTACCCATCCCAATTGAGAAAAAAAATTTCGACGCCCCTGTGTTGTTTTCTGGGTATTATCCCGAGGAAAAAACTTCACGATAATTTGAGAATAAATAAACACTGTAATAAAAAACTAACAGAAAGATTGATTTCACTACCATTGAAAAATAAGGAAGAGAAACTGAAAACTAATTCTGAACTCAGCTTTCAAGTGAAAAGAATTAGTATTTTCCCATTGAAATTCCGTTGAAAAATATTTTCTAATGAGATCATTACTTTCTACATCAGCGAACAAACAATAAATAGAATTACTTACAAACAAATAATCATAAACAATGAATTCTCTCATTACATAATTGAATTGTTTATTATTTTGTCGAGTATCCATCAACGAAGTGATATATTCATCGTTAGGTAAACTTCGTTTTTCTCCAAATGTAATTAAAGGCGGTTTCTTTTATGACATTTAATTGACAGACTTGAAAGGCAGTAAAAGTCGATTTTTTTTCTGTAATTTTCGAATTTTATGCCGATTATGGTCTCAAATGGTTGGGTTGGAGTCACAGGTTAAGAATTCGTCGTCAAATTCTATTCTGTCCGTCCATCCGGCCGTCCGTGAACACAATAATCCGAAAAAAATTTTTTGTGAAAGCAGAATTAACAAAAAACCTTTTCAAAAACATCGGTATCATTAACCTTAGCTGTTCCACGTGAAAAGAAAATTTCGAGTTTTTCTGATTTGGCGTGGAAAAAGTCATCCCTTGAAGTGTATTGAAATAAAATGACGTTATTTGTCACACTGGCGGCTGATTTGGTTTTCGTTCGAATTCAACATATTTTTCATTCTTCAAAGTCAAAATACATTTCAATTCCTCCTGATGTCCTTGGTGTTCATTCGAATCTACAGAACCTCAGTTCATTTCACCATAATACAATCATTGAAAGAAAAAAAAAAGGATGGTAGGTGGAAGAATACCTTGGGATCGAAAAGGGATACAATTATTTCGTATTGCTGGTTGTATTCTTCTGCGAATAAGAATGGAAATTGATTGAATGAAGGAATTAAGCGTCAAAATGATGAATGGTACGGGATTAATACAGGTCTTCAGAAGCAATACCGACAAAGAACAATCATCAGCGTACTTTAAATTGAGTAATGTATATTCATAACGTACTTAAGATGCAGAAAGTGTTATTTGCCGGTGAATCCATCGCGAAATACTGCGTATATAGATGATGTGAATCTAGCATCGGATAATGGATTGCTGAAAAAATGGTTTTCTCATGTAATAAGGAGAGAAAATTCCAAGTTTAAAGTGCATAGTTCATGAACTTTCGTGAACTTCTTTGTATGAATAATTCTCAGTTGCTCTTACACCAAGGATAAAAAACAAAAATGCGAAAAGCACCGCCGTGGAGTCAGGAGCTTTTGAGCGCTCGTTCATCCACCTTGTAGGTGGGTTCGCATTTTCCAGTTTTAGAAACCAATTGAAGAAATTTTTGACAGCTGTCAAAAGAACTTCAGACTTCACGTCAGTGCTTTAGGTGACCAATGTTTTTTTTGCTAGCGCTAGCATTTTCTACGTTATCTACGGTCTTGGTGATGCGATCTGGACAATATTTCGCACATAGATACATTATTCTTCATCTATGTGCAACATTTCATTCCAATCCAATCAGTAGTTTCGAAATCATCAGGAAAAACATATTTTGAACGGCCATATTTACGGAACCCCTAGTCTAATTTTGCTCATTGATGAACGTGACCCGACATTCGAGATCCACATCAATCCTGAAAATTTCAAGTCCCTAGGTCTTTCCGTTCGAAAGTTATAATTTTCTATGGTTTCCATGGTTCTGGTCATGCGATCTGGACAAAATTTGCATGTAGCTTGAACACGTCATTCTTCATCTCAGAGCAAAATTTCATTTCGATCGAACGCCCATATTTACGGAACTCCTGGTCGAAATTTGCCCAATAATTCAACCGAGGCATTTGGGAACTGAACCCAACCCACACTGAAAATTTCAAGTCTTTAGGTCTTACTGTTCGAAAGTTATCGTGCTTACGGCCGGACGGACGGACAGACTCAAATTTTTCTACTGATTGGTCATCAGTGTAAGTAGAACGAGCGCTCAAATGCAGTCGAAATTGATTGTGTCGAAAATCGTCGAAAGAAAAGATTTGGTATAAGAAATAGAGGAAAGGAATGATTTTTAACGATTTTCCTACCCCCATAATAATTAAAATTGGTCAGCTACCAGGAAACTCTGGAAACATAAGTTCATACTTCAAAGAAAATAGCTCGTCTGGGTCTGAAATGAGATAAAAACGATTAAACAGATCGTCTTGCAACATTTCCATAGGTTTTCGACGTTTCGAAGAAAGTTATGAGCAATGTTCCACTTCAATATTTATAGGTTCAGAGATAGGAATGAATAGAAACACACGTTTATAATTTCTCGAAAGAAGTGAATTGGACTGAAAAATAGAGGTAATTCTAGCGATTTCCTAGCCTCACAAAATGAATTTTTCCACATTTTCAGGGATTTGTGATGTTATTTAATAATTCGTCAAAATTTGACAGCTACCTTGACCTTATGGAAATATATGTTCATAATACGAGGAGAAGTTCCCGATGGGCCCTGAATATATTCTTTTCGAAAACTTCGGTATCCCAGGAAATTTGACATATTTAGTCCAATTATGTGATTACATCTCTTGAGATGTCGAATTTCATGAGATGACAATATTTCTCAAACTGCGTTTCAAGTATCTTGACGCTCTGTGGTGAGACTTCGTGTTGCTTCATCTTTTTCTGTCCACACACGCATTGAAGCCATATTCAAATATTCTTTTCGAAAACTTCGGTATCTCAGGAAATTTGACATATTTAGTTCAATTATGTGATTACAACTCTTGAGATGTCGTATTTCATAAGATGACAATATTTCTCAAACTGAGTTTCAAGTATCTTGACGCTCTGTGGTGAGACTTCGCGTTGCTTCACCTTTTTCTGTCCACACACGCATTAAAGTCATATTCAAATATTCTTTTCGAAAACTTCGGTATCTCAGGAAATTTGACATATTTAGTTCAATTATTTGATTACATCTCTTGAGATGTCGTATTTCATGAGATGACAATATTTCTCAAACTGCGTTTCAAGTATCTTGACGGTCTGTGGTGAGACTTCGCGTTGCTTCACCTTTTTCTGTCCACACACGCATTAAAGTCATATTCAAATATTCTTTTCGAAAACTTCGGTATCTCAGGAAATTTGACATATTTAGTTCAATTATGTGATTACATATCTTGAGATGTCGTATTTCATGAGATGACAATATTTCTCAAACTGAGTTTCAAGTATCTTGACGTTCTGAGGAGAGACTTCGTGTTGCTTCACCTATTTCTGTCCACACACGCATTAAAGTCATATTCAAATATTCTTTTCGAAAACTTCGGTATCTCAGGAAATTTGACATATTTAGTTCAATTATGTGATTACATATCTTGAGATGTCGTATTTCATGAGATGACAATATTTCTCAAACTGAGTTTCAAGTATCTTGACGTTCTGAGGAGAGACTTCGTGTTGCTTCACCTATTTCTGTCCACACACGCATTAAAGTCATATTCAAATATTCTTTTCGAAAACTTCGGTATCTCAGGAAATTTGACATATTTAGTTCAATTATGTGATTACATATCTTGAGATGTCGTATTTCATGAGATGACAATATTTCTCAAACTCAGTTTCAAGTATCTTGACGGTCTGTGGTGAGACTTCGTGTTGCTTCACCTTTTTCTGTCCACACACGGATTGAAGTCATATTCAAATATTCTTTTCGAAAACTTCAGTATCTCAGGAAATTTTACATATTTAGTCCAATTATGTGATTACATCTCTTGAGATGTCGTATTTCATAAGATGACAATATTTCTCAAACTGAGTTTCAATATCTTGACGGTCTGTGGTGAGACTTCGTGTTGCTTCATCTTTATCTGTCCACAAACGGATTAAAGTCATATTCAAATATTCTTTTCGAAAACTTCGGTATCTCAGGAAATTTTACATATTTAGTCCAATTATCTGATTACATCTCTTGAGATGTCGTATTTCATAAGATGACAATATTTCTCAAACTGAGTTTCAAGTTTCTTGACGCTCTGTGGTGAGACTTCGTGTTGCTTCATCTTTATCTGTCCACAAACGGATTAAAGTCATATTCAAATATTCTTTTCGAAAACTTCGGTATCTCAGGAAATTTTACATATTTAGTCCAATTATCTGATTACATCTCTTGAGATGTCGTATTTCATAAGATGACAATATTTCTCAAACTGAGTTTCAAGTTTCTTGACGCTCTGTGGTGAGACTTCGTGTTGCTTCATCTTTATCTGTCCACAAACGGATTAAAGTCATATTCAAATATTCTTTTCGAAAACTTTGGTATCTCAGGAAATTTTACATATTTAGTCCAATTATCTGATTACATCTCTTGAGATGTCGTATTTCATAAGATGACCATATTTCTCAAACTGAGTTTCAAGTATCTTGACGCTCTGTGGTGAGACTTCGCGTTGCTTCACCTTTTTCTGTTCACACACGCATTAAAGTCATATTCAAATATTCTTTTCGAAAACTTCGGTATCTCAGGAAATTTGACATATTTAGTCCAATTATCTGATTACATCTCTTGAGATGTCGTATTTCATAAGATGACAATATTTCTCAAACTGAGTTTCAAGTATCCTGACGCTCTGTGGTGAGACTTCGTGTTGCTTTATCTTTTTCTGTCCACACACGCATTGAAGCCATATTCAAATATTCTTTTCGAAAACTTTGGTATCTCAGGAAATTTGACATATTTAGTCCAATTATGTGATTGCATCTCTTGAGATGTCGTATTTCATAAGATGACAATATTTCTCAAACTGAGTTTCAAGTATCTTGACGCTCTGTGGTGAGACTCCGTGTTGCTCCACCTTTTTCTGTCCACACAGGCATTAAAGTCATATTCAAATATTCTTTTCGAAAACTTCGGTATCTCAGGAAATTTGACATATTTAGTTCAATTATGTGATTACATCACTTGAGATGTCGTATTTCATGAGATAACAATATTTCTCAAACTGAGTTTCAAGTATCTTGACGCTCTGTGGTGAGACTTCGTGTTGCTCCACCTTTCTCTGTCCACACAGGCATTAAAGTCATATTCAAATATTCTATTCGAAAACTTCGGTATCTCAGGAAATCTGACATATTTAGTTCAATTATGTGATTACATCACTTGAGATGTCGTATTTCATGAGATAACAATATTTCTCAAACTGAGTTTCAAGTATCTTGACGCTCTGTGGTGAGACTTCGTGTTGCTTCATCTTTTTCTGTCCACACACGCATTAAAGTCATATTCAAATATTCTTTTCGAAAACTTCGGTATCTCAGGAAATTTGACATATTTAGTTGAATTATGTGATTACATCACTTGAGATGTCGTATTTCATGAGATAACAATATTTCTCAAACTGAGTTTCAAGTATCTTGACGTTCTGTGGAGAGACTTCGTGTTGCTTCACCTATTTCTGTCCACACACGCATTAAAGTCATTGCTGTACCATTAACACAGCGTCCAATTCCGCGACAAAAAAAAAACCAACATCTCGATAGGCAACAATTCAACCAAACTTTACCTTACCTTACCTACAAAAAAAAAATCTTACTGAAAGTGAAACTGTGATTCTGCTTCATTGAATGTTTCAGTTAACAAAAGACTTACATAAGATCCAAGGGAAACTCTCTTCTAATTGAACATCGTAACTGTCAAATCTTGGAATTCATAGGAGAAAGAAGAAATAAATAACACTAATTACCACAACTTTATTGTTTGTCTTGGCGAACGTCCCAAAGTATACAACTTTTATTACTGTGAAATAAGCGAAGGTAGTAAAATTGTAGATACGATATTCATATCAATGCGAAGACTTTTAAGGCCAAAGTATCAATAAAACACCTTTTTAGACAGATACGTAGAATAGTGTTGTTCAATGGTAATAACGTGGCCAGAGGGTCCAACACTTGATTAGAGTGGTAACACTGCGTTATGCTAAATTCGTTGATTATACGTTTCGACGTTATTACAAATCGACTTGTTTGTAATATTTATCGGCGAGCCACCTATTTTAGAGATTCGTATAAGTGACGACCGTAGGCGGGCATTGCCCTATAATTTCGTTGCGCCTTTTGGAGCGGACTCTTTGCGGGCAGTTTTTGCGCAATTTCGTTTTGCCCGCGAATTTCTCTCATCTGCATTCGATCTTTTAGGAATAGGTTGGAGGTTTTGAATTGGATCGGTTCTCGCGTAATTGTGCGGTTGGATTGGATGGGTTTTATGGTTGGGGAATCTAGAATATCGCTAGTCTTGGGTTCAAGGTTCCCAACTTCGATCTTCGATACCTACATATGTAGTTTTCGGCGAAAACATCCGATTACAAACAAAGTAACGATCGAAGATAAAGCGCGACATGAATTTGATATCTTGAGCAACGCAGATTAAACGAATGAAAGGATCAATAAAAAAAACGGACCATGAGATAGAATTACCAAAATTGCTGACACATCGATATATTATTCCAATCGATAACCCATAATTTATTCGCGTTGGCGTTTATAGATATAGCCGTGTTCATTAAGTCATTAGTCAGTTTGAATCACAAAGAGCCTGTCTAAAATCGTTTATATATCATGAATTACACATGAGGAATGAAAAAAAATTTGAAAAGCACTGTCGCTCGTCAAAATTCATCGCAAAAGCGGTCAACTATCCAAGTACTGAAACCTCACAACGCTGCTTGGCGTCTCATCAAAGTCAGTTTGACGAATAATGGCCTATACGGAAGAAAAACGAAAACATTATTAGGTTTTCGCCTTTTTTCGACATTTTCCGAACGTTGGTTTCATATATTTTGGGGTCGAAATAGGCGACTCGCCGTATACCTCAGAAAAGCCTGCTTCTCTCCAAAAAAAAACGCCGGCGGACGCCGACCGCTACGCGGTCGTATTTTCTCAAAACGCTCTCAATTTTATAAAATCGACACATCACATAATTGGTATTACGACAACGATTTCTCTGAGATACCGAAGTTTTCGAAAGGAATTCTTTAATTCTTCTAAATCGGTATATTTCACGATATTTTCGTCCGAAATTCGAGTTGTCAGATTTTGAACAATTTCACGTGAAATTCTGGAAATCTGGAGAAAAAACGTATTGTGAGGCTGGGAGATCTTCGAGAATCGTCACTTAACACTGTAAATAAATCTGTTTTTTCTTCAAAGCCGTTCTACTGGCTTTAATTAATGAAAAATATCAGAAAATGAACTTTACGACAGCTTGATGGATGGATCTATGGTTTCTATGGTTCTGGTCATGCGATCTGGACAAAATATTGTTTTAATATATCATTCTCGATTAAAATACAAAATTTCATCTCGATCGAATCCGTAGTTTCGAAATGATCGAGAAACCAAAATTTCAAACGACCGTATTTACGGAACCCCTAGTATAATTCTGCTCAATGATGAACGTGAACGCGACATTTCAGATCCACACCTATCCTGAAAATTTCAAGTCCCTAGGCCTTTCCGTTCGAAAGTTATGATTTTGTATGGTTTCTATGGTTCTGATCATGTGATTTGGAGAAATGTAGCTTGAATATATCATTCTCCATTAGTATACAAAATTTCGTCACGATCGAATCTGTAGTTTTGAAATGATCAAGAAAACTAAATTTCAAACGACCATATTTACGGAACCCCTAGTATAATTTTGCTCATAGATAAACGTGATCACGACATTCGAGATCCACACCTATCCTGAAAATTTCAAGTCCCTAGGCGTTTCCGTTCAAAAGTTACAATTTTCTATGGTTTCTATGGTTCTGGTCATGCGATCTGGACAAAACTTCACATGTAGCTTGAACACCTCATTCCCCATTTGAGTGCAAAATTTCATCTCAATCAAATTTGTAGTTTTCAAGTAATCAGGGAAACAAAACTTTGAACGGCCATATTTACGGAATCCCTGGTGGAATTTGGCCCATTAACGAACTCAACCGAGGCATTCGGGAACTGAACATAACTGAAAATTTCAAGTCTCTAGGTTATTCCGTTCGAGAGTTATCGTGCTTACGGCCGGACGGCTGGACGGACAGACTCAAATTTTCCGACGGATTCGTCATCAGTGAGTCGAACATAGTCGATTGAGACCATTTTCGGCTCAAAATTCGAAAAATACAGACATCGTGACGAAATGATATAGCCCTCGTGTAAGTAGTACGAGCGCTCAAAAACGTCAAAATTATTCAAGTGACCTCCCTTCAATACCAATAATGGACTGTTCCCTTTCGGCCAATCGGCTTGTTCAGAAGCACAGAGACAGGGAGTTATAGCAGTGATATATTATAACTCACAGTGTTTGTTTACAGATACTATTAATCGATCAAAAGTAGTTGAATAATGAATATATAATTCAATAGGAGTAAATAAAAAATCAAATTTGAACACTCTCAGCCTCCCCTTTCGACGAAATGATAACCGCTTCATTATCCTCCAACCCAGAAACATCGAAGACTCCATCTAATCCAAAACCAAGACGGCAATCACCTCAATTATTAACCCCATCGTTCGGCGAAGTACCCACAAAGAGAATCCGCTCTAATTGACCTTAAGGTCACAGTTATGCCAGCACGCAGAGTACCTCCTTTTACGTACAAAACCTCATAAAACGGAACAATAATAAGTTTCATATTCACACGACGATATTTGATAACAACAAAAGAATATTTATCTCCGAACTGGGTTACCTTGTTCCTTTGTGCCGTTTACCGACCGGCAACGTGATCGACAGTATCGGACTCCTCGTAGCCGCCACGGAATCGTAGCTCTCTCTCGTAGCCATAAGGTTCGTCACGACGTTTCATTCATTAACACCTAGGGACATGGAATTGATTGTTACGATTCCATTTCGAGGGGGTTCTTTTCAATTTCACCGGGGCAAATAATGATCTAATCGCTCGAACGTGATTGTGGTATGGTCAATCGTCATGAATGGAGGCTAATTGGGGAAAGAGTTACTGCCCGGTGGCTTTGAGGTGCCATATTGAATGTTTCTGGAATTTCGCAATCGGGGATATTGCGAATAATTCGGGAAGTGTTGAAACTATACGAGAATGCACAATAGGAGTGAGGTGGACTTGTTGCAAAAGTTCCTGACATTTAGTTATTAAATTTAGACACATGTAAAATTAGTATTAAATCTACTGTTTTCTGCTCTTCCGCAGTGAAAGACCTCTTCAAAGATTCCTAACATGCGCCACTGTACAAGCTTTTTTCCTTATTACCTCGAAACAATAACAGGGCGTGAACCAATTCCTGGCAGGAAAACACATATATAATATAAAATAAATATATTGATGATGTAGTAATATCTCGTCGTTTTCGATCGATGTTGCTGGTGATGTTCGAAAGCAACTGTAAAGACCACTTCTAGTTTGTATCCAGGGGGGGATGTATGTTAAAGTCTCAATTGTGAAAATATACCTACAGTGCAGCTATATATGTTCTCTGGTTTGAATTCCAGCAAAAAGCTATGATCTCTGGTTTCGGTCCCAGGGAACAAATATACAACTCTCTTGTTAAGGTATATAGCTAAGAGAAGTAGTCTCTGGTTTAAGGTCTCAGGGAACAGGATAGAAAGTTCATTCAGAAAACCGAGAAATCTTTTAACATGTCATCCCCAGGTTTTCTACATGTTGATGTTGGACATACAGAACTTTTTCTTCAATGGATTCAAAGTTAAATCATCCTGCAGCTTCCTTAGCAACAATAAAAGAAACTGAATTGAAATGAATGGTTCTCATTTGTTGTTAAACTAAATTTAGACATATGTAGAAACACCTCTTCAAAGATTCCTTACATGCGCCACTGTATAAGCTTTTTTTCTTATTATCTCAAAACAATAACACAGCGTGAAATAATTCCTGGCAGGGAAACACAAAGATAATATAAAATAAATATATTGATGATGTAGTAATATCTCGTCGTTTTCGATCGATGTTGCTGATGATGTTCGAAAGCAACTGTAAAGATAACTTCTAGTTGGGATCCAGGGAAAGATGTTTGTTAAAGTCTCAATTGTGGAAATATAGTTACAGTGCAGCTATATATGTTCTCTGGTTTGAATTCCAGCAAAAAGCTATGATCTCTGGTTTAGGTCCCAGCTAGGAGAAGTAGTCTCTGGTTTGAGGTCTCAGGGAACAGGATAGAAAGTTCATTTAAAAAACCGAGAAATCTTTTAACATGTCATCCCCAGGTTTTCTATATGTTGATGTTGGACATACAGAACTTTTTCTTCAATGTATTCAAAGTTAAATCATCCTGCAGCTTCCTTAGCAAAAATAAAAGAAACTGAATTGAAATGAATCGTTTCCAATTGTTGTTAAACTGAATTCAGATACATGTAGAAACACCTCTTCGAAAATTCCTTAAATGCGCCATTGTATAAGCTTTTTTTATTATTATCTCAACACAATAACAGAGCGTGAAATAATTTTTGACAGGGAAACACAAATATAATATGAAATAAATATATTGATGATGTAGTAATATCTCGTCGTTTTCGATCGATGTTGCTGATGATGTTCGAAAGCAACTGTAAAGATTACTTCTAGTTTGGATCCAGGGAAAGATGTTTGTTAAAGTCTCAATTTTGGAAATATAGCTACAGTGTAGCTATATATGGTCTCTGGTTTGAATTCCAGCCAAAAGCTATGATCTCTGGTTTCGGTCCCAGGGAACAAATATACAACTCTCTTGTTTAGGTCCCAGCTAAGAGAAGTAGTCTCTGGTTTAAGGTCTCAGGGAACAGGATAGAAAGTTCATTTAAAAAACCGAGAAATCTTTCAACATGTCATCCCCAGGTTTTCTACATGTCGATGTTGGACATACAGAACTTTTTCTTCAGTGGATTCAAAGTTAAATCATCCTGCAGCTTCCTTAGCAAAAATAAAAGAAACTGAATTGAAATGAATCGTTTCCAATTGTTGTTAAACTGAATTTAGACACAGGTAGAAACACCTCTTCAAAGATTCCTTAAATGCGCCATTGTATAAGCTTTTTTTCTTATTATCTCAAAACAATAACAGAGCGTGAAATAATTCCTGGCAGGGAAACACAAAGATAATATAAAATAAATATATTGATGATGTAGTAATATCTCGTCGTTTTCGATCGATGTTGCTGATGATGTTCGAAAGCAACTGTGAAGATTACTTCTAGTTTGGATCCAGGGAAAGATGTTTGTTAAAGTCTCAATTGTGAAAATATAGCTACAGTGCTGCTATATATGGTCTCTGGTTTGAATTCCAGCAAAAAGCTATGATCTCTGGTTTCGGTCCCAGGGAACAAATATACAACTCTCTTGTTAAGGTATATAGCTAAGAGAAGTAGTCTCTGGTTTAAGGTCTCAGGGAACAGGATAGAAAGTTCATTCAGAAAACCGAGAAATCTTTAAACATGTCATCCCCAGGTTTTCTACATGTTGATGTTGGACATACAGAACTTTTTCTTCAATGGATTCAAAGTTAAATCATCCTGCAGCTTCCTTAGCAACAATAAAAGAAACTGAATTGAAATGAATGGTCCCCATTTGTTGTTAAACTAAATTTAGACATATGTAGAAACACCTCTTCAAAGATTCCTTACATGCGCCACTGTATAAGCTTTTTTTCTTATTATCTCAAAACAATAACAGAGCGTGAAATAATTCCTGGCAGGGAAACACAAAGATAATATAAAATAAATATATTGATGATGTAGTAATATCTCGTCGTTTTCGATCGATGTTGCTTATGATGTTCGAAAGCAACTGTAAAGATTACTTCTAGTTTGGATCCAGGGAAAGATGTTTGTTAAAGTCTCAATTGTGAAAATATAGCTACAGTGCAGCTATATATGGTCTCTGGTTTGAATTCCAGCAAAAAGCTATGATCTCTGGTTTCGGTCCCAGGGAACAAATATACAACTCTCTTGTTAAGGTATATAGCTAAGAGAAGTAGTCTCTGGTTTAAGGTCTCAGGGAACAGGATAGAAAGTTCATTTAAAAAACCGAGAAATCTTTTAACATGTCATCCCCAGGTTTTCTACATGTTGATGTTGGACATACAGAACTTTTTCTTCAATGGATTCAAAGTTAAATCATCCTGCAGCTTCTTTAGCAACAATAAAAGAAACTGAATTGAAATGAATAGTTCCCATTTGTTGTTAAACTAAATTTAGACATATGTAGAAACACCTATTCAAAGATTCCTTACATGCGCCACTGTATAAGCTTTTTTTCTTATTATCTCAAAACAATAACAGAGCGTGAAATAATTCCTGGCAGGGAAACACAAAGATAATATAAAATAAATATATTGATGATGTAGTAATATCTCGTCGTTTTCGATCGATGTTGCTGATGATGTTCGAAAGCAACTGTAAAGATTACTTCTAGTTTGGATCCAGGGAAAGATGTTTGTTAAAGTCTCAATTGTGAAAATATAGCTACAGTGCTGCTATATATGGTCTCTGGTTTGAATTCCAGCAAAAAGCTATGATCTCTGGTTTCGGTCCCAGGAACAAATATACAACTCTCTGGTTTAGGTCCCAGCTAGGAGAAGTAGTCTCTTGTTTGAGGTCTCAGGGAACAGGATAGAAAGTTCATTTTAAAAACCCTAGAAATCTTTTAACATGTCATCCCCAGGCTTTCTACATGTTGATGTTGGACATCCAGAAATTTTTCTTCAATGGATTCAAAGTTAAATCATCCTGCAGCCTCTTAAGCAACAATAAAAAAAACCGAATTGAAATGAATCGTTTCCAATTGTTGTTAAACTAAATTTAGACACATGTGGAATTAGAATAAAATCTACTATTTTCTTCTCTTCCGAAGTGAAACACCTCCTCAAAGATTCCTTAAATGCGCCATTGTATAAGCTTTTCTTCTTATTATCTCAAAACAATAACAGAGCGTGAAATAATTCCTGGCAGGGAAACACATAGATAATATAAAATAAATATATTGTTGATGTAGTAATATCTCGTCGTTTTCGATCGATGTTGCTGATGATCTTCAAAAGCAACTGTAAAGATTACTTCTAGTTTGGATCCAGAGAGAAATGTCTGTTAAAGACTCAGCTCAACAGCAACTCATCAAAATCTCAGTTGTGAACATATAATATAGCTAGATATGGTCTCTGGTTAGAATTCCAGCAAAACGGTACGATCTCTGGTTTCGGTCCCAGTGAACAGATATACAACTCTCTGGTTAAGGCCCCAGCAAAGAGGTTTCATCTCTGGTTTAAGGTCCCAGGGAATGAGCTAGAAAGTTCATTTTTATAAGCGAGACATATTCAGACCATCCCTAAGAATTCCATATATTGATGTTGGAAATACAGAACTTTTTTCCAGAGGACTCAAAGGTACATCAACATGCAGCCTTCCGAGGAACAATTGATGAATTATATAATAAAATTGGAACAAATTTGAAATAATTAATCAATGAAATCATGTTGGGATGACTAAAAAAGGGGGCCAAACATTATAGGACAGGGGGCGTGATTTGGGAAATTTTCTCAAGTCCACGTTGCCTTGTGTTTTAAGGTTTCTGTTTCTCACATCGAATTTATCATTTTGCTAATCGTACTGATGAGATCTGATATGGATCGAAACCGGTCTACGACTGCAAATGATGGATTCGTTGGTATCTGGGATACATGAATTGTATTGTTGGCTTGCTTATTAGTTTATCTAGTACAATTTTTGAATTTTCATTCTTGAATTCTATAAATCCAGATGAACAGCCGTATATTATTCTTCTAGCGAAAACATAATATAATATGCAATAAATCAGCTGATGAATTCGTATATACCAATCCACAATTATTGTTGTTACAATAATTATATCCACTAAGGAATCGGCGACCATTTACGATAGCTGGCGTCCCCAGAAAGGACGCGTGCTTCTCGAGAATCGCAATCGGTGCATATCTCCCACCCCGAATTGAAACTTTGGTCAAATTCAAATCACAGAACTTTATATTCGGCGATTCTAGAAACCTCAAAGGGAGGCATTGTTCATTCCTTCTACCTCTACCATAGATCCTCACTATCACCAAGCCTGATCAAGTAAAAGATAGCAAATCTTCCCAACCGACATACCATTCATCTAGAACGGCTCTAATAGAATTACATACGTTAATACATCGTTTCTTATGGTAATGGCGCTGTAATTGTTCCATCTCCCTATCTCCCGTATGGATCTGTTTCGGTTCCGCTTTTGTTCCTCAGGTTATTAATCTTGTACTCGAAGTGATTTACATATAATGATACCTCGGGTGTTAATCGCTGCTTTTCGAATAATTATTCAATTATTCCAACAGGTGAGGCGGCTTTGACAGTGTGAGAATTTTTCTTTCACTTCCGGGGAAAGAGTTCATCCGATAGATGGCGACACCTCTTGAACATCCCTCGAATAGTTCGAGGCTCCTCCTTGGCGAAAATCATAACGCACTTCTATTCATAGAAACCTTTTACTGCCTTCAAATCAAAACGTCCAAACACAAACATCCTGCACACATGCCCATAATTTCTCTTTATCTCAATGTTTGCGCTGACGAGCTTTCCATTATTCCTTTAATAACTTTGTTTCTTTACGTACCCATCGAGCACGTCTCGACATATGCGCAGCAGCCGCGTCTAATCAATTGACCAGAAGAATTAAAACTGTCGAGTCAACAAAGACAAAGCAGTTTCGTATTGACGAAGAAAGTGAGGCGGTGGATGCAACAGATCATGGGAGATGCAACGCGGGTCTCCTTTCACATCAAATCGCTTGGATAATGATTTAATTACCAGAACACGAGTGTGGTATCGCGGAGAGCACAATTCGGATGTACGGGAGGCGACCTCCCAATCTGTTTGGTTTTTACAAAGGGGGTCTTTTAAGGTGAGGCTTTTTTTGACAGGTGCTAGAACTCATCAAAAGAGATCATTTCGCTAGAAGTTGATCATATAAAATAATCAATTTGAAAAAAGTGCGAAAATTCTTGGGCATCATCATCTTAATACGACCCACCACGTCCTATCCACCTGAAGTCACAAAAATTTTACGCTCTGTTAGATGATTTCCCATAAACTGAACGCATTGAAAACACATTCGAACCTCAATACCTACCTAAATCAGATCCTGGCTCTAAATTTCTTAGATTCGCAGGTAACCTCCCACTTCTCTGCAGGTCGATGGAAAGATTCCGTGACCCCCCAACCACCCCAATCATGTGGCCATATGTGAACATCGGAATACGATTATCACATGTGGAAGTACAGGTTCAAGATAATGCAACCTTATTCGAGTCGGAATGAATTGAAAATGAATAATATTTGGCTGATTATCTGATTCAATGCAGGTACTGAAATAATTGTTCCGAAGGAGAATTGTGCTCGACAATATTATGTCAAAGATAATATAATGAGCAGGACAAAAAATCAATCCATGTGAACCCCAGAGAACATCAAACTCATCATTCGCAACTTTAGAGCCTTATCAGTACAGAGTATCGATGATGAATTTGACGTGAGACACGAGATGCTTTGAAACGAACATCTGCACTCAAAGATTTTCAAGGATATAGAAGAGGAATTCGTTTACTTCTACAGGAAATTCCCCCTATACAAGCGACATCAGGAATATTTGTTGATTTTACGTGACAATTCCGGTCGTTTACTTCCTCTTGAAATAACAAGTTTTAAATTACTTGATGCAACCAAACTGCAGTTCGTCATTTCAAAAAGAAAATAATACCTTGACAAAAACTGGAGTATGCGAGACTATTCACAGGAAGTTCCTTTCTAACAAACACACTAGAAAGTTGTATTCCAAGCCTCAAACTTCAGTTTCTATAAGAATTTCCAGTAATGAACATAACTATCGTCCATATATTACAGTACTAGTTAGTTGTATTCGAAGATTATAACATAAGATTTTACAGAAACTTCTGTAGTAATGCATTCTATCTGAAGATACAGAGTGACTTCGCGAAAAGTTGTCTGGAATGAGGAGAATTTGAACTATATTATATTCATTATAGATTATCTTACATCATTTTAACGAATTAGAGAGACATTCGTTGAAAACTAGTTATGAAAGACTCCATGATAAATATAAGGAAATTTTTTTCCTAATTCCAGACTCATATGAGCGAATTTGATTACAGAATTACTGTCTACAAATGCTCACCCCTTTTTTGTCGCTTTTCAATCCTTTGGGTAGTATCTTTTGAGTTTTGTCTATTCGGTGGCGCCTTCTGTTGAGCAGTAGTGTAAAAGTTGGGCCGTCGGTGCAGATCGCTGCAGATCTTATCTTTTTTCTGGAATGAAATCAGAGAAATTATTCTACTCGTACTAATAGCAAGCCAACAAAAAAATTCATGTATGTATCCCAGAGAGCAACAAATTTATCATTTGCACCTGTAGACCACGTTGCTTTATGTTTCAAAGGTTTTCTGTTTCTCACATCGAATTTGTAATTTTTCTAACTGTACTGACGAGATCTGATACGGATCGAAAAGGGTCTACAGATGCAAATGATAAATTTGTTGGTCCCTGGGATACATGAATTGTTTTGTTGGCTTGCCATTAGTTTATCTAGAATAATTTTTTTAAATTCATCCCTGAATTTGTTAATTTGTCCATACTGTTGGTCGTACAAATATTGTTGGGTTAAACTTACAAAATTATTATATTTGTTGATTTCACGTGACAATTCCGGTAGTTTACTTCCTCTATAAATAACAAGTTTTACACTTCCTTTAACAGGAAGTTCCCGTTCAATTGAAGAACTATCGTCCATAAAATACAGTACTAGTTAGTTGTATTCAAAGATTATAACCTAAGATTTTACAGAAACTTGTGTAGTAATGCATTCCATCTGAAGATAAAGAGCGACTTCGCGAAAAGTTGTCTGGAATGAGGAGAATTTGAATTATATTATATTCATTATAGATTAACTTACATCATTCTTACGAATTAGAAAGACATTCGTTGAAAACTAGTTATGAAAGACTCCATAATAAAGATAAGGAAATTTTTTCCCTGATTCAAGACTCATATAAGCGAATTTGATTACAGAATTACTGTCTACAAATGCTAGACCCTTTTTTGTCGCTTTTCAATCCTTTGGGTAGTATCTTTTGAGTTTTGTCTAGTCGGTGGCGCCCTCTTTTAAGCAGAAGTGTAAAAGTTGGGTCGTCTGTGCAGATCGCTACAGATCTTATCTTTTTTCTGGAATGAAATTAGAGAAATTTTTCTAGATGAACTAATAGCAAGCCAAGAAAAAAATTCATGTATGTATACCAGAGAGCAACAAATTAATCATTTGCACCTGTAGATCACGTTGCCTTATGTTTCAAAGGTTTTCTGTTTCTCACATCGAATTTGTCATTTTTCTAACTGTACTGACGAGATCTGATATGGATCGAAACCGGTCTACAGATGCAAATGATAAATTTGTTGGTCTCTGGGATACATGAATTAGTTTGTTGGCTTGCTATTAGTTTATCTAGAATAATTTTTCTAAATTCATTCCTGAATTTGTTAATTTGTCCATACTGTTGGTCGTACAAATATTGTTGGGTTAAACTTACAAAATTATTATATTTGTTGATTTTACGTGACAATTCCGGTAGTTTACTTCCTCTATAAATAACAAGTTTTACACTTCCTTTAACAGGAAGTTCCCGTTGAATTGAAGAATTATCGTCCATAAAATACAGTACTAGTTAGTTGTATTCGTAGATTACAACCTAAGATTTTACAGAAACTTCTGTAGTGATGCATTCTATCAAAAGATAAAGAGCGACTTCGCGAAAAGTTGTCTGGAATGAGGAGAATTTGAATTATATTATATTCATTATAGATTAAATTACATCATTCTCACGAATTAGAAAGACATTCGTTGAAAACTAGTTATGAAAGACTCCATTATAAATATAAGGAAATTTTTTCCCTGATTCCAGACTTTTATAAGCGAATTTGATTACATAATTACTGTCTACAAATGCTCACCCATTTTTAATCGCTTTTCAATCCTTTGGGTAGTATCTTTTGAGTTTTGTCTATTCGGTGGTGCCCTCTGTTAAGCAGAAGTGTAAAAGTTGGGCCGTCGGTGCAGATCGCTACAGATCTTTTTTCTGGAATGAAATTAGAGAAATTATTCTAGATGAACTGATAGCAAGCCAACAAAACAATTCATTTATGTATCCCAGAAAGCAACAAATTTATCATTTGCACCTGTAGACCACGTTGCTTTATGTTTCAAAGGTTTTCTGTTTCTCACATCGAATTTGTCATTTTTCTAACTGTACCTACTGACGAGATCTGATATGGATCGAAAAGGGTCTACAGATGCAAATGATAAATTTGTTGGTCCCTGGGATACATGAATTGTTTTGTTGGCTTGCTATAAGTTTATCTAGAATAATTTTTCTAAATTCATTCCTGAATTTGTTAATTTGTCCATACTGTTGGTCGTACAAATATTGTTGGGTTAAACTTACAAAATTATTATATTTGTTGATTTTACATGACAATTCCGGTCGTTTACTTCCTCTAGAAATAACAAGGTTTACATTAGTTAATGCAACCAAACTGCAGTTCGTCATTTCAACAAGAAAATAATACTGTGACAAAAACTGGAGTATGCGTAACTATTCACAGGAAGTTCCTCTCTAATAAACAAACTAGGAAGTTGTATTCGAAGCTTCAAACTTCAGTTTCTACAAGAATTTCCAATAATGAACACTAAACTTTCTTTAACAGGAATTTTTTCGTTGAATTAAAGAACTATCGTCCATAAAATACAGTACTAGTTAGTTGTATTCGAAGATTTTAACCTAAGATTTTACAGAACCCTCTGTAGTAATGCTTTACATCTAAAGATAAAGAGCGACTTCGCGAAAAGTTGTCTGGAATGTGGGGAATTTGAATTATATTATATTGATTATAGATTTTCTTACATCATTCTAACGAATCAGAGAGACATTCGTTGAAAACTAGTTATGAAAGACTCCATAATAAATATAAGGAAATTTTTTCCCTGATTCCAGACCCATATAAGCGAATTTGATTACAGAATTACTGTCTACAAATGCTCACCCCTTTTTTGTCGCTTTTCAATCCTTTGGGTAGTATCTTTTGAGTTTTGTCTATTCGGTGGCGCCCTCTGTTGAGCAGTAGTGTGAAAGTTGGGCCGTCGGCCATTATTCTAGATGAACTAATAGCAAGCCAACAAAACAATTCATGTATGTATCCCAGAGAGCAACACATTTATCATTTGCACCTGTAGACAACGTTGCTTTATGTTTTAAAGGTTTTCTGTTTCTCACATCGAATTTGTCATTTTGCCAACTGTACTGACGAGATCTGATATGGATCGAAAAGGGTCTACAGATGCAAATGATAAATTTGTTGGTGAGATACATGAATTGTTTTGTTGGCTTGCTATTAGTTTATCTAGAATAATTTTTATATTTTCATTCCTGAATTTGTTAATTTGTCCATACTGTTGGTCGTACAAATATTGTTGGGTTAAACTTACAAAATTATTATATTTGTTGATTTTACATGACAATTCCGGTCGTTTACTTCCTCCAGAAATAACAAGTTTTACATTAGTTGATGCAACCAAACTGCAGTTCGTCATTTCAACAAGAAAATAATACTGTGACAAAAACTGGAGTATGCGTAACTATTCACAGGAAGTTCCTTTCTAATAAACAAACTAGAAAGTTGTATTATTCCAAGCCTAAAAACTTCAGTTTCTACAAGAATTTCCAGTAATGAACAGGAATCGTCCTTTAACAGGAAGTTCCTGTTGAATTGAAGAACTATCGTCCATAAAATACAGTACTAGTTAGTTGTATTCGAAGATTATAATCTAAGATTTTACAGAAACTTCTGTAGCAATGCATTATATCTAAAGATAAAGAGAGGCTTCGCGAAAAGTTGTCTGGAGTGAGGAGAATTTGAATTATATTATATTCATTATAAATTATCTTACATCATTCTAACGAATTAGAGAGACTCCATAATATATATAAGGAAATTTTTTACCTGATTCCAGACTCATATAAGCGAATTTGATTACAGAATTACTGTCTACAAATGCTCAACCCTTTTTTGTCGCTTTTCAATTCTTTGGGTAGTATCTTTTGAGTTTTGTCTATTCGGTGGCGCTCTCTGTTGAGCAGAAGTGTAAAAGTTGGGCCGTCGATGCAGATCGCTACAGATCTTATCTTTTTTCTGGAATGAAATCAGAGAAATTGTTCTAGACGAACTAATAGCAAGCCAACAAAACAATTCATGTATGTATTCCAGAGAGCAACAAATTTATCATTTGCACCTGTAGACCACGTTGCCTTATGTTTTAAAGGTTTTCTGTTTCTCACATCGAATCTGTCATTTTGCCAACTGTACTGACGAGATCTGATATGGATCGAAAAGGGTCTACAGATGCAAATGATAAATTTGTTGGTCCCTGGGATACATAAATTGTTTTGTTGGCTTGCTATTAGTTTATCTAGAATAATTTTTCTAAATTCATTCCTGAATTTGTTAGTTTGTCCATACTGTTGGTCGTACAAATATTGTTGGGTTAAACTTACAAAATTATTATATTTGTTGATTTTACGTGACAATTCATTACGGTCGTTTACTTCCTCTAGAAATAACAAGTTTTACATTAGTTGATGCAACCAAACTGCAGTTCGTCATTTCAACACGAAAATAATACTGTGACAAAAACTGGAGTATGTGTAACTATTCACAGGAAGTTCCTTTCTAATAAACAAACTAGAAAGTTGTATTCCAAGCCTCAAACTTCAGTTTCTACAAGAATTTCCAGTAATGAACCGGAAACTTCCTTTAACAGGAAGTTTCCGTTGAATTAAAGAACTATCGTCCATAAAATACAGTACTAGTTAGTTGTATTCGAAGATTATAACCTAAGATTTTACAGAAAATTCTGTAGTAATGCATTCTATCTAAAGATAAAGAGCGACTTCGCGAAAAGTTGTCCGGATTGAGGAGAATTTGAATTATATTATATTGATTATAGATTATCTTACATCATTCTAACGAATTAGAGAGACATTCGTTGAAAACCATTCATAAAAGACTCCATAATAAATATAAGGAAATTTTTTACCTGATTCCAGACTCATATAAGCGAATTTGATTACAGAATTACTGTCTACAAATGCTCACCCCTTTTTTGTCGCTTTTCAATCCTTCGGGTAGTATCTTTTGAGTTTCGTCTATTCGGTGGCGCCCTCTGTTAAGCAGAAGTGTGAAAGTTGGGCCGTCGGTGCAGATCGCTACAGATCTTATATTTTTTCTGGAATGAATTTAGAGAAATTATTCTAGATGAACTAATAGTAAGCCAACAAAACAATTCATGTATGTATCCCAGAGAGCAACAAAAATATCATTTGCACCTGTAGACCACGTTGCCTTATGTTTTAAAGGTTTTCTGTTTCTCACATCGAATTTGTCATTTTGCCAACTGTACTGACGAGATCTGATATAAATCGAAAAGGGTCTACAGATGCAAATGATAAATTTGTTGGTCCCTGGGATACATGAATTGTTTTGTTGGCTTGCTATTAGTGTATCTAGAATAATTTTTCTTAATTCATTCCTGAGTTTGTTAATTTGTCCATACTGTTGGTCGTACAAATATTGTTGGGTTAAACTTACAAAATTATTATATTTGTTGATTTTACGTGACAATTCCGGTAGTTTACTTCCTCTATAAATAACAAGTTTTACACTTCCTTTAACTGGAAGTTCCCGTTGAATTGAAGAACTATCGTCCATAAAATACAGTACTAGTTAGTTGTATTCGTAGATTAAAACCTAAGATTCTACAGAAACTTCTGTAGTGATGCATTCTATCAAAAGATAAAGAGCGACTTCGCGAAAAGTTGTCTGGAATGAGGAGAATTTGAATTATATTATATTCATTATAGATTATCTTACATCATTCTAACGAATTAGAGAGACATTCGTTGAAAACTAGTTATGAAAGACTCCATGATAAATATAAGGAAATTTTTTTCCTGATTCCAGACTCATATAAGCGAATTTGATTACAGAATTACTGTCTACAAATGCTCACCCCTTTTTTGTCGCTTTCAATCCTTTGGGTAGCATCTTTTGAGTTTTGTCTATTCGGTGGCGCCCTCTGTTGAGCAGTAGTGTAAAAGTTGGGCCGTCGGTGCAGATCGTTACAGATCTTATCTTTTTTCTGGAATGAAATCAGAGAAATTATTCTATATGAACTAATAGCAAGCCAACAAAACAATTCATGTATGTACCCCAGAGAGCAACAAATTTATCATTTGCACCTGTAGACCACGTTGCCTTATGTTTTAAAGGTTTTCTGTTTCTCACATCGAATTTGTCATTTTTCTTACTGTACTGACGAGATCTGATATGGATCGAAACCGGTCTACAGATGCAAATGATAAATTTGTTGGTCTCTGGGATACATGAATTGTTTTGTTGACTTGCTATTAGTATATCTAGAATAATTTTTATAAATTTATTCCTGAATTTGTTAATTTTTCCATACTGTTAGTCGTACAAATATTGTTGGGTTAAACTTACAAAAATATTATATTTTACTAGATATTCCTGTAGAATTAACGGAATTATTTCCTTTTAAAATAAAAGAATCTGAACAATGCTATACTTTCCGTTTTTCCTGTTCATAGGACTGAAACGAAGTCACTTCAACCGGAAGTGCATGTTAGATTGCAAGTACAGATTGTTCTCAGAACGGCCTTTTCTTGTAATAACAACAATAGTTGCGTTTGGACCACAGGAATTCATTTAGCCGGAAATTCCTAGAATTCGTTTTTTTCAGTGTTTGTAGATCATAGAGAATTTCTCCACTTACGCCACCTGTCCGCTCCAAAAGCAACCTGTTTTCATCTGCTTATCATATTACCTCCGACATAATATTGTCTAGCACAATTTTTCTTCGGAACCATATTGAAGCTATTTTACAAATATTTCAGAGCGCGAGTACTTCGTTTTTTTTTGTCACCCCTTGTATCTAATTAGAACACCTTGAAATATTTTCGGCAGAACCCATATAAGTGCAAATCTCCAGCACGAAAGTCTCACCTCCCGATCAGACAGTTCCTCATCGCCTTAAAAAGCGTTAAAAACCTCCCGGAGGTCACCACATCGCAGAATCTTCCTCTTCTCTCCCTACGTCCCGCGTATCTCCCGTACCTCCAGTGGCGTGCTTCGCCATATCACGGAGGCCGACTCATTGCCATTCAGTTGTTCAATGCATCGCCTACTACTTCTATTCTTTAATAGAAGCATTGCCGTGTTTTGACTCCAGATACTGTTCGGTAACCGACGAGGGAGGAACATAACCGCTGTTTTTCGATTCAACGCGCCACATCGCGAGTCTTAAGCGTGTGCTCTTATTCTTTTTCGTGGTGGTGCGCGTTCGTTTTTCGGCTGGCTGGCTTTACGGACGACCGGAGAGCGACAGAGTGAGTCATTAGAATAGTCCGATTGGGTTTTGGTCGATCGGTGTCAGGTCTGGGGAACGTTACGGTTGAGGTGGGTTGGATTTTATGGGATCTTGGGATGTTCTTGTTAGATGGTGGATTATTATTTTCAGTTTTGATTTTTCCAAAAATTGACTGAATTATTTTTTGAATTATATAGGGTATTCTGGCTTTTTGTCGTTGGAAAAATATTTTTGAATTTCCAAGTCCAAAAGGCAATTTTGTTTCTTCGAATTTCGATAGTTTTTCCTAGTTCGAATCTTCTTTCAATCTTTTTCGATGTTAATTTAATAAATTCTCACTCAAAAAAATTAAGAATTTGCAATAATAATAATTCGAATTCGAAATCAAAAACGACTATTTTGTCTTGAGATTTGCATTTTTAAAATGTAATTATGAAAACTTTGTGATTTTTTTCCTTTGGTAATTTTAATTTCTATAATTTTCTGAAAACATTATTCACTTCTATTTTTCGTGTTATTTCGATTATCACCCATTAAAATTTTCTTATCGTCTTTGACCAGGAAAATTCAAAAATTGGTTAAATTTTCTAATAAAATTAATTTCAATCAGGTTTAAAGCAGAATCAAAAAATGTTTATTCCTAGTAAATTTCGAAGCCTACAAACATCTGGTCGAGTTTCAAATAATACCCCATTTCGTTGAATATATTTAAATTCGCATGGCAGTCTGGAAATTTAAATATATATCGTTGAAATAACCTTGGAATGGGCTTGTGCAGAAAATTTGTCGGGGTCGATAAAAAACGAACCAGAATTTTTTATTACCATGTCCTAACGCCCCGACTAAAACTGTCAATAATTCAATAATATTTCTCAAGTTCAAGATCTCGAGAGGTAGAATCCCATAATAACATCTACAAAAGCATTTAGGGATCCCAAAATAACTCGGTTGGTTTATTTCGGAAAGACCGTTGTGCTTATTTTGAAACCTCAACCCCTTAACGAAGAGGTGGATAATTCATCATTTCACATTTTGGACTTTTAAGTGATAAACCTCATTTTTAATTGGCGTACACTTAAATCTGAGTATCACATGTGGGAATACAAAAATAGACTGATTATTATTAATTTCTCAGTTATTTGGAGAATGATTCAAAATTCTCGAGTTTCGAGTTGTAAAAACCGAGTGTGTCATAAAATCAATTTATAAATATTGTGGCTAGATAAGAGAAGTGTGTCGTATATTCGGAGGGTTGACTTATTGTTTATTTTTACACTATCGCATCCAGGATATCGTAAAATTTGAGATAAGTATGGAGTATCTTTAAGTCCTTGATTTGGCGATATTTATGAATGGAAAATAAATTTTTCTCTTGCGACAATGTTGAACCAACTATAATAAATAACATTCGTATAATTTCGACGTTTGTTGAATACTTACACGTTTTTTATTCAATGCAAATTTCATTGCAGAAATAAATATAGAAATGATGCAAATGATATCTGATCTAGTGCCATCTAATTTAGTGCCCACCTCTGATTTTGATGAAATTTTTTTGTAAACACACTTTCCCATAAAAAATCAAAAGCTACCAGTTCTCAACAAACTTGCTAACATAATTCCGTAAAACATGGGATTTCTTTTTCTTCTTTGAAATATTGGCAATTTCAAAATATTAATCTATGGAGGAAATCATCCTTTTATTCGTTAAAAATTTTTTTTCTATTAACAAGAGCGTAATAATTTCGCCCAAATGTCTTAAATTTTTGGATTTTGAGCCGAAAATATTTTAAAACGATAAGGTGACTCAAATATAAAGAATTCGTTGTGAAGATATATTTTTTTCGAAATCGCATCGAAATTAATGAAATTTTGACATTCGATTGACAGTCTGATTGAAAATTGGCAGTTCTTAGCAAACTTACCAAATAATTCCGTCAAACATTGGATTTCTTCTTCTTCTTTGAAATTTTGGCAATGTCAAAAGATTAATCTATGGAGGAATTCATCTAGTTTTTCGTTGAAAAGTTTGTTTCTATAAGCAAGAGCGTTACCATCTCGCCCAAATATCTTAAATTTTTGGATTTTGAGCCGAAAATATTTTTAAACGATAAGGTGACTCAAATATAAAGAATTCCTTGAGGAGATATAATTTTTTTTTAAATCGCATTGAAATTGATGAAATATTGACATTTGAGTGACAGTTTGATTGAAAATTGACAGTTCTTAGCAAACTTGCCAACATAATTCCGTGAAACATGGAATTTCTTCTTCTTCTATGAAAAATTGAAACTATTTCAAAATATCAATCTATGGAGGAATTCATCTCTTTTTTCGTTAAAAAGTTTGTTTCTATAAACAAGAGCGTTATCATCCTGTCCAAATGTCTGTAAATTTTTAATTTTGAGCCTAAAATGTTTTTGAACCATAAAGTGACTCACATAATATGAAGAATTCGTAGAAGATATAATTTTTTCGAAATCGCATTGAAATTATTGAAATTTTGACATTTGAGTGACAGTTTGATTGAAAATTGTCAGTTCTCAACAAACATGCCAACATAATTCCGTAAAACATGGGATTTCTTTTTCTTCTTTGAAATATTGGCAATTTCAAAATATTAATCTATGGAGGAATAAATTTATTTTTTCGTTGAAAAGTTTGTTTCTATAAACAAGTACGTTATCATTTCGCCCAAATGTCTGAAATTTTAAAATTTTGAACCTAAAGTGTTTTTAAACGGAAGGTGACTCGCATATGAAGAAGTCGTGAAGGAGAAATAATTTTTTCGGAATCGCACAGAAATCATTGAAATTTTGATATTTGAGTGACTGTTTGATTGAAAATTAACAGTTCTCACCTAACTTGCCAACATAATTCCTTAAAACAGGGGATTTCTTTTTCTTGTTTGAAATATTGTTATTAATTATTATTATTATCAATCTATGGGGAAATGTATTTCTTTTTTCGTTAAAAAGTTTGTTTCTATGAACAAGAGCGTTATCATCTCGCCCAAATAATTGTTATTTTTGAATTTTGGGCCGAGAATGTTTTTAAACGATAAGATGACTCACATAATATGAAGAATTCGTGGAGGAGATATAATTTTCTCGAAATCGCATCGAAATTATTGAAATTTTGACATTTGAGTGCCTGTTTGATTGAAAATTGACAGTTTCCACCAAACTTGCCAACATAATTCCATAAAACATGGAATTTCGTTTTCTTCCTTGAAATATTGGCAATTTCAAAATATTAATCTATTTTCTGTACTTTTTTAATTTTGCGCCTAAAATGTTTTTAAACGATAAGGTGACTCAAATATGAAGAATTCGTTGATTACAACCTCTAGAGTAGTCTAGAGCGACGAGAAAAGTGGTTTATTTTTTCTCGAATAAATTTTTCAGAAAAAAAATCTTGTTCGAACACCACGTAATTATCGCCCAGATGTGACGTAACAAGTGCTGACCAATCAACGCTCACTTAACCTTGTCACTGTCTTATCGATTCGCCAATCAGAGCCTGAAGTTGTACATACTCATTACGTCACAAGAAGTCGCCATAACGCTGTGATTCCAATGTCTCACTGATTTGGAGGGTTATTCGAAATGTATAATTTTAACCTTCTCAGTCGACCAGCCTTGTATACTCCCCAGATCCGAAAGCCTAAAACAATACACTTATCATCAACTATCATTTTCCTTCAGACGATCAAATGGCCTTCTAATAACCCCATTCTTAGAGCCATGTAAAAACGAGAGGAGTTTAGCTCTGTAAGTTTCCAAGAACATTATTATCAGATATAGCTGGCGGCAGATGCTTTTAATTTCAGACCACCCGCAACAATATATTCGCGATTTGAAATTCTATACAATCAAGGAGGTAATTCTCCAGTTTTTCTCTCTTTTTCATATTTTAGACGAGTGGTATAAGTCAGAAAAAATGAGACAATGGGATCCTTCTGCAGTTTTTCTTCTTTTTTTTATCTATTTGAACACGAATGGTGAACTTCTAGTTGAGAAGGGAAGAAAAAAAGAAAAAGAAATTTCTTGACACATTTTAATCTTTTACGGAATTATGTTGGTAGCTCCGATAAGCTGTCTCTGTCACTGAAAAGGCAACTAGTAATAATAATCTTCACGAAGGAAGTTTTAAAGCAACGATTCTTCCTCGAACCAAAGGTTTATCTCTTGTGAAAAATGTGAACTAAAACATGTCTTTAATCCTTCAGGGCTAGTTCAATTTTCGATGCACTAAATCACATCGAGTGGATCAACTATGTAATTCCAATAATTAAACTGAATTCCCTCGACCATAAAGTCATTAATCCAATGTTAAACCTCTTTAATCAGTCTATTCATAGCCTACAACGTCCTTCTGGAGGGGTTATCTTGATACATTTATCCATTTATAAACTTCACTCATACTTTGTTGCAATCGCCAATTACAGAACTCTCTTCTTAAATCGATTCTAATTGAATTAAAGAAGAATTAGAGGTTGATCAATTATTTCGACAACCGTTTTTAATCCCTCGAAATTGGTAATAATTGTGAAAGAAGTGTGTTTTTGTCGATGAAAAAACCCCTGATTGCTTTGTTAACTTTGCCGTTCGTCTCTCAAGGTGTGTTTGACCGAGGCAAATATCTAGAACTAAGACCATTGCTAAATATAGATCGGTGTTATTTGAAAAACCGACGACTGGTGACGAAGGAATTTCCTATGAGGTATTGACTCCCGAAGAATTCGATACAACTGCATTCTTTCTCTGACGTCATGAAGGGGGATTCACCGCCTGCTGGACTTTTTTTATGGGTGAATCCCAGAATTTCGACTGTAATCGATTATTGTGAAAAAATTGTGAAGGGGAAAAAATTCTCCACACAATTAATTCACACTGAGCATTTTCCCGACGAACACAAATTAATGGACAATTAAAAAAAAAAAAGTTGAACCTAAGTTTCGTGGGGTTCCAGGTAGCCGAATTTCGAAATTATCTCACAAATTGTTGTAAATCTGTTGTTATCTTTAAAAAATCACCACTTACCCTCATTTCTCACTCTTATTTACTTCTTCCGACGATTTTCTGTCGCATCAATTTCGACCGCATCCTCGTTCACGTCCACCGGATGAAAATCAGGTGGATACTTCGATGAACAGATACCTAGTAAAGAATGATTTCGTGGTAGGTCGAAAACAAATGGAAAAATATGACATTTTTGATGGGTGATAATACAGTTTTCGCTAATTAGCGAAATTCTGCCATGGATATCTCAGAAACTGTTTGAGTTAGGAAGAAAATAATAGAAACAAACATGTAGGGAATTGAAAAAGCTTTGATTCTGTATCAAGTACGTTTTACTGTACGACGTATGGCAAAAAAGCAGAAGGCAATGTTCGAGAGGGTAAAGAAGCACTCATCATTAATTGGTCCCTTTCGGTTCAGATATCTACGAAACTATTCGAGTTACAAAAAAAAGGAGAGGAGTAATTTTGTAGGTATTTTGAAAAACTTTCATTTTGTATTTTGTACATTTTATTGTGCGACCCACCGTTTGGGAGATATAAGCGAAAGTTAGGACCTTGGTCCCCGAAATAAAATCATGATTCGACCAGATTCACCCCCTGGAGGGCTCGATTTTTCAAGAAATCCACCTGTATTTCCAATAAACTTGGGATCTCACAAATCTCCTTCAAATTAAACTGACTACTGATGTTCATTGGTGACAGGGGTGTTCAAAAACTTGGGTGCTCACTGGCTCCTCGAAGGGGATGTCTACCAATCAAGTATCCGTAGGGGTAGGCCGATTAGCGACTGAACATCAAATAGGACCTCATTGTAAAGGACATTTAATGCTCTTCAATTTCTGTCCCTATGGGTATGACAGAAAAGTGGGAGGCTTAGGCGCTAGAAGGGAATGTTTGTCAAAAAATGTGGGGTTAGAAAACAGGTTTTGTTAATTAGCGACGGATATCTCAGAAACTGTTTGAGTTATAAAGGAAATTAATGAAAACAATCGTGAAGGGGATTCAAAAAACTTCAATTCTGTATGCGTTAGTTTTACTGTACCACGTATAGCAGAAAAGTAGAAGGCAATGTTCGTGAGTGTGAAGAAGCACTTATCATTAATAAGTGCCTTTAGGCTCAGATATCTCCGAAACTATTCGAGTTACTAAAAAAAGTGAAAGAAATAATCTTCTAGATAATTTGAAAAACTTCCTTTTTTATATGAAACGTTTCACCGCACGATGCACCGTTTGGGAGATAAAAGCGAAAATTGGGACCTTCGTCCCCGATATGAAGTGATGATTCGCCCAGATTCATCCCCTGAAACTCTCGATTTTTCAAGGAAGTCACCTGGGTTTCCACTTAACTTTAGAGGCTCACAATTCTCCTTTAAATTTGACTGAGTACTGGTGTTCATTGGTGACAGGGGTGTTCAAAAACTTGGGTTCTCCCTGGCTCCTCCAAGGGGATGTCCACGAATCAAGTATTCTTAGGGGTAGGCCGATTAGCGACTGAACATCGAGTAGGACCTCATTGTAAAGGACATCTAATGCTCTTCAATTTCTTTCCTGATGGGTATGACAAAAAAGTGGGAGGCTGAGGCGCTAGAGGGAAATGTTTGTCAAAAAATGTGGGGTGAAAACACATTTTTCGTTAATTAGCGACGGGTATCTCAGAAACTGTTTGAGTTATGAAGGAAAGTAGTGGAAACAATCATGTAGGGAATTGAAAAAACTTCGATTCTGTATCGAGTTAGTTTTACTGTACGACGTATAGCAGAAGAGTAGAAGGCAATGTTCGTGAGGGTGAAGAAGCACTTATCATTAATAAGTGCCTTTAGGCTCAGATATCTCCGAAACTATTCGAGTTACTGAAAAAAGTGAAAGAAATAATCTTCTAGATAATTCAAAAAACTTCCTTTTTTTATATGAAACGTTTTACCGCACGATGCACCGTTTGGGAGATAAAAGCGAAAATTGGGACCTTCGTCCCCGATATGAAGTGATGATTCGCCCAGATTCATCCCCTGAAACGCTCGATTTTTCAAGAAAGTCACCTGGGTTTCCACTCAACTTTAGAGGCTCACAATTCTCCTTTAAATTTGACTGACTACTGGTGTTCATTGGTGACAGGGGTGTTCAAAAACTTGGGTACTCTCTGGCTCCTCCAAGGGGATGTCCACGAATCAAGTATTCTTAGGGGTAGGCCGATTAGCGACTGAACATCGAGTAGGACCTCATTGTAAAGGACATTTAATGCTCTTCAATTTCTTTCCTGATGGGTATGACAAAAAAGTGGGAGGCTGAGGCGCTAGAGGGAAATGTTTGTCAAAAAATGTGGGGTGAAAACACATTTTTCGTTAATTAGCGACGGATATCTCAGAAACTGTTTGAGTTATGAAGGAAAGTAGTGGAAAAAATCATGTAGGGAATTGAAAAAACTTCGATTCTGTATCGAGCAAGTTTTACTGTACGACGTATGGCAGAAAAGTAGAAGGCAATGTTCGTGAGGTTGAAGAAGCACTTATCATTAATTAGTGCCTTTCGGCTCAGATATCTCCGAAACTATTCGAGTTACAGAAAAGATTGAGGGAAATAATCTTGTAGATAATTTGAAATACTTTCATATTGTATATCATAAATTTTACTGTACGACGCACCGTTTGGGAGATATAAGCGAAAGTTGGGACCTTGGTCCCCGAAATGAAATGATTCGCCCAGATTCACCCCCTGAAGCGCTCGATTTTCCAATAGATTCCGCTAGGTTTCCACGGTACTTAAGATCTAACAGTTCTCCTTCAAATTTCTGACAGAATCCCAATCTTCAATATGGAAATCTTCGAGCTACCTGCTACTTGTTCAAATGAGGACACTTACAAGTAGCGCTACTGACAAGATAAACCCACTTCTAAACCGTGGAAAACCGATTATTTTCGCTCCCTGCCGCGGCAAGTTTCTATAAAAAGACCGTGTAAAAAAATTGATCGTAGTACGGGACCAGCTCCTTATGGTCCTCATCACCATAACGCCGGTACCAACGCGCGCTCGCTTCCTTAACAGAACCGATTAAACCTCTTGAACCGACCACATAAACTACCGGCATACCTGGAAACTGCGATTTACAATCTGATTCTTACGCGTTCGAAGTTAAATGTTCCTATAGGCTGACCTCCACGTGTTGCCTGCTCGACACCCACGTGATTAATTAGGGAAAATACTGCGTTTCTCCGCACACCTCGTGAAAAACGGTCGTTTCACGCTAGGTGGATTTTCCGGCGGTTTGGAGGCTTCGGAGAAGATAGCGTTATCACGGCCTGGATACCCTGGTGTTTTCAAGGTCTGAATATGCATTGTGTGCGATAAGAGAATATTAAAATTTCTTCGGGAATGAACCATGACTGAAATGTTTGGAGCAGCATGGGGAATTCTCTTCCCAGAAGTGACTGTGTGAGGAGTTACTTCTTGCGCATCATGCAAAGCAAAGATGGTCATTTGGCCACGAAGGTTCCTTTCTGCACTAATTAATCATAGCAATAACAGAGCGTGGAACTATTTCTGGCAGGGAAACACAAAGTAAACAAGAAAGAAATATAAGAATGATGTACCCTTGGGTTTATGAGTTTAAAGTAGGTGTTATCGAAATATTGAACATGTAATTCAAAAAAAGGATGCTTCAAAATAACTAATTTTAGCTTGAAACAAACTTAGTTGGATCACACAGTTGTTGAACTTATCTAGTAAATCTCGTCTTGTTGAAGTTCGAAAGCGACAGTAACGCTCACTTCTAGTTCGGGCCTAGAGAAAGATCTCGGTTCAAGTCTCAGCGCAACCGCAAAAATAACATGGCTTGAAACAATTCCTGGCAGAGAAACACAAAGATAATGGAAAAGGAATATAATGATGATGTTTTCTTGAGTCTACATGAGTTTAGAGTAGATTTTATCGAAATGTTGTACATATAATTTGAAAAAAAATTGAAGCTCCGAAATTAATAATTTTGGCCTAAAACAAACTTATTTGGATCACACTCATCTAGTAAATCTCGTCCTGTCGATGTTCGAAAGCGACAGTCAAGATCACTTCTAGTTTGGGTCTAGGGAAAGATGTCGGTTTAAGTCTCAGCGCAACCGCAAAAATAACATGGCTTGAAACTATTCCTGGCAGAGAAACACAAAGATAATGGAAAAGGAATATAATGATGATGTTTTCTTGAGTCTACATGAGTTCAGAGTAGATGTTATCGAAATATTGAACATATAATTTGAGGAAAAATTGGAAGCTTCAAAATTAATGATTATGGCTCAAAACAAACTCAGTTGGATCACAAAGTTGTTGAATTTATCTAGTAAATCTCATCCTGTCGATGTTCGAAAGCGACAGTCAAGATCACTTCTAGTTTGGGTCTAGGGAAAGATGTCGGTTTAAGTCTCAGCGCAACCGCAAAAATAACAGGACTTGGAACTATTCCTGGCAGAGAAACACAAAAATAATGGAAAAGGAATATAATGATGATGTTTTCTTGAGTCAACATGAGTGCAGAGTAGATGTTATCGAAATATTGAACATATAATTTGAGGAAAAATTGGAAGCTTCAAAATTAATGATTATGGCTCAAAACAAACTCAGTTGGATCACAAAGTTGTTGAATTTATCTAGTAAATCTCATCCTGTCGATGTTCGAAAGCGACAGTCAAGATCACTTCTAGTTTGGGTCTAGGGAAAGATGTCGGTTTAAGTCTCAGCGCAACCGCAAAAATAACAGGACTTGGAACTATTCCTGGCAGAGAAACACAAAAATAATGGAAAAGGAATATAATGATGATGTTTTCTTGAGTCAACATGAGTGCAGAGTAGATGTTATCGAAATATTTAACATATAATTTGAGGAAAAAATAGAAACTTCAGAATTAATAATTTTGGCTTAAAACAAACTCAGTTGGATCACACAGTTGTTGAACTTATCTAGTAAATCTCGTCCTGTCAATGTTTGAAAGCGACAGTCAAGATCACTTCTAGTTTGGGTCTTGGGAAAGATGTCGGTTTAAATCTCAGCGCAACCGCAAAAATAACAGAGCTTGGAACTATTCCTGGCAGAGAAACACAAAGATAATGGAAGAGGAATATAATGATGATGTTTTCTTGAGTCTACATGAGTTCAGAGTAGATGTTATCGAAAGATTGAACATATAATTTGAGGAAAAAATAGAAGCTTCAAAATTAATAATTTTGGCTTCAAACAACCTCAGCTGGATCACACAGTTGATGAACTTATCTAGTAAATCTCGTCCTGTCGATGTTCGAAAGCGACAGTCAAGATCACTTCTAGTTTGGGTCTTGGGAAAGATATCGGTTTAGGTCTCAGCGCAACCGCAAAAATAACAGAGCTTGGAACGATTCCTGGCAGAGAAGCACAAAGATAATGGAAAAGGAATATAATGATGATGTTTTCTTGACTTTACATGAGTTCATAGTAGATGTTATCGAAATATTGAACATATAATTTGAGGAAAAAATGGAAGCTTCAAAATCAATAATTTTGGCTTCAAACAAACTTAGTTGGATTGAACAGTTGTTGAACTCATCTAGTGAATCTCGTCCTGTTGATGTTCGAAAGCGACAGTCAAGATCACTTCTAGTTTGGGTCTAGGGAAAGATGTCTGTTTAAGTTTCAGCGCAACCGCAAAAATAACAGGGCGTGAAACTATTCCTGGCAGGGACGCACAAAGATGATTTAAAAGAAATATATTGCTGATGTAGTAATATCTCGTCCTTTACGATCGTTGTTCCTGATGATATTCGAAAACGACAGTAAAGATCACTTCTAGTTTGGATCTAGGTGAAGATATCGGTTTAAGATAATGGAAAAGGAATATAATGATGATGTTTCCTTGAGTCCACATGAGTTTACAGTAGATGTTATCAATATATTGAACATATAATTCGACGAAAATTCGGTTCTTTTTATAGCATTCCGTCCCTCAAGTCGAGTTGATCATCGCTAGCTGTACTGATGAGACTTGATAAGCCGAAACCGGTCTTCAGTTGCGAATGATGAATTTTATATTCTTTGGGGTTTACATGGATTGATTTTTTGGCCTGCTTGTCAGAGTACCTTCGAACAATTTTTCTTCGGAAATTTGATATATTTTATCTACTATCCACACTACGCTTATGCCTGTGCTAAAAGTAAGCGGAGCGATTATAACTCTTCGAGTAAGGAGTTTGTATTAAATATCAAATTTTTTTTTCGTTTTTGGATATTTACGTGCATCTTTAGTTAGTTGTACTGTTGATGGGTTTAGTTGTTCTCGAACGTCGCAAGTATCAAAGAGATCTTTCTGAAATTATCATCAACCGAATAAAATAAGCAATAAAAATATAGTAACCTACACAACCGTTCCAAAATGAACAAAATCACCTCTGACGCAACCGAATATGAACAATATAAATTACAGATCTTACGAATCTTTATATCTTCCGCTCGAGAACAATCACTTCCTATTCGACGCCATAAACCTCGGATTATTACGATCCAGATTAGATAACTAACATCTCGACGTTTTATTCCAGCCAAGTTCAAAGAGGCTGAACGTGCAATATGTCCGTTTTCTTCGCTGCGTGACACCCTGAGATAAAAAAAAAAACTGCCAGATATGAATGCGGTGGTTCTGGAGGCCAGGCCTTTCAGGCCTTTCAAGTCCAGCGAGGAGTACCTGTACGCCATGAAGGAGGACCTCGCCGAGTGGCTTCAGATGTTGTACCCTCAACTCAACATCAACGTGGAGAACTTCATGGAGAGGCTGGAGACTGGGGTGGCACTTTGCGAGGTGAGTTATTTTTTTCCAGTGGTCTTATCCTTGAATCACCAGTATAAAACGTAATCGTCGATATAAATATATCAACCAGGTAGAGAAAATCCAAGCGTCAGTTCTTTTTTTTATTAATCAACCATCCTCCACATCGTTATTATGTATTCGCTTAGACAACTGAAGGTCTCCGCTAAAATATGGATACTCGAACAGAAAATTATTCGTCCTGCTGTGGGTGTTCAATGACTGGGAACAAGTACTGCACTTGCTTTCTTATTACTCAATAAGTATCGTGTTTACTATTATTTAGAAATCGGTCTTGAATTGCTTTGTTTACCTTCCATGAGGATATGCGTTTCTCTAGTGGAGGCTCGAACGGTGTTCATCATTGAAGTGGTCCTCTTTCGATTGAAAATAATTCAAGAGTTGAAAATTGAACCATTGATAAACCTTTCAACTCTAGAAATTTTCCACGAAGCCCTTTCCTGAAAGACATTCACTTGGTTTATGGAGGTTTTTTTCAACTATTTGGTCCCAATTTAACCTCTTGAAAATCCTTCTCAAAACCATTATAAAACAGTTTAACAGCTAGATTGATTCATTAAAACCTTTATAAAACTACTTTCTAGTATTTCATAGAGTTCTATGACACTCCTAACAAACCAAGTTTATCATGACCCACAGGAATACTTCAACAGTTCAAAATTAAACCAGTCATAAAATTTTTCAATCCAGAAATATGGCCACAAATCCCTATAAACACTCTCAAGAGTCAATTGGCTTATGAAGGTTCCCAAGACTATTGAAATTATTTTTGAAAACTTTACCTTTTGAAAATTTTTCTCAAAACCATTATAAAACCATTATGCGGCTAGATTGAGTTAATAAAACCTTCCTGAAACTACTTTTTAGTATTTCATAGAACCTCATGTTTTAAGAAACTCCTAACAAACCAAGAAAACCATTTTAGGTTTATCATGACCTACAAGAATACTTTAACAGTTCGAAATTGAACCAGTCATACAATTTTATATGGCCATAAAAGCCCTATAAAAATCTATCAAGAGTCAATTGGTTTATGACGGTTTTCAAGACTATCATTGAAATCATTTTTAAAACTTTTTGACTTCAGCTTTACCTCTTGAATATTCTTCTCAAATCCATTATAAAACCAGTTTAGCTGCTAGATTAAGTTATTAAAATCTTCCTAGAACTACATTCTAGTATTTTATAAAACCTCAAGTTTTATGACACTCCTAACGAAACAACAAAGATTTTGGGTTTATTATGACATACAAGAGTACTTCAACAGCTCAAAATTAAACCAGTCATAAAATATTTCACTCCAGAAATGTGGTCACAAAGCCCTATAAAACTTTTTCAAGAGTCACTTGGTTTATAAAGGTTTTCAAGACTATTATTGAAATCATTTTTGAAACTATTTGATCTCAACTCTACTTCTTGAAAATTCTTCTCAAAACCATTATAAAACCAGTTTAGCTGCTAGATTTAAATATTAAAATCTTCCTAAAACTACATTCTAGTATTTCATAGAACCTCAAGTTTTATGACACTCCTAACAAAACAACAACGATTTTGGGTTTATCATGACATAAAAGAGTACTTCAACAGCTCAAAATTAAACCAGTCATAAAATATTTTACTCCAGAAATGTGGTCACAAAGCCCTATGAAACTTTCTCAAGAGTCACTTGGTTTATAAAGGTTTCCAAGTTTATTATTGAAATCATTTTTGAAACTATTTGATCTCAACTCTACTTCTTGAAAATTGTTCTCAAAACCATTATAAAACCAGTTTAGCTGCTAGATTAAGTTATTGAAATCTTCCTAAAACTACATTCTTGTATTTCATAGAACCTCAAGTTTTATGACACTCCTAACAAAAAAACAACAATTTTGGGTTCATCATGACATACAAGAGTACTTCAACAGCTCAAAATTAAACCAGTCATAAAATATTTCACTCCAGAAATGTGGTCACAAAGCCCTATAAAACTTTCTCAAGAGTCACTTGGTTTATAAAGGTTTCCAAGACTATTATTGAAATAATTTTTGAAACTATTCGATCTCAACTCTACTTCTTGAAAATTGTTCTCAAAACCATTATAAAACCAATTTAGCTGCTAGATTAAGTTGTTAAAATCTTCCTAAAACTACATTCTAGTATTTCATAAAACCTCAAGTTTCATGACACTCCTAACAAAACAACAAAGATTTTGGGTTTATTATGACATACAAGAGTACTTCAACAGCTCAAAATTAAACCAGTCATAAAATATTTCACTCCAGAAATGTGGTCACAAAGCCCTATAAAACTTTCTCAAGAGTCACTTGGTTTATAAAGGTTTTCAAGACTATTATTGAAATCATTTTTGAAACTATTTGATCTCAACTCTACTTCTTGAAAATTCTTCTCAAAACCATTATAAAACCAGTTTAGCTGCTAGATTTAGTCATTAAAATCTTCCTAAAACCACATTATAGTATTTTATAGAACCTCAAGTTTTATGACACTCCTAACAAAACAACAACGATTTTGGGTTTATCATGACATACAAGAGTATTTCAACAGCTCAAAATTAAACTAGTCATAAAATATTTCACTCCAGAAATGTATTCACAAAGCCCTATGAAATTCTTACAAGAGTCACTTGATTTATGAAGGTTTCCAAGACTATTATTGAAATAATTTTTGAAACTATTCGATCTCAACTCTACTTCTTGAAAATTGTTCTCAAAACCATTATAAAACCAATTTAGCTGCTAGATTAAGTTGTTAAAATCTTCCTAAAACTACATTCTAGTATTTCATAAAACCTCAAGTTTTATGACACTCCTAACAAAACAACATAGATTTTGGGTTTATCATGACATACAAGAGTACTTCAACAGCTCAAAATTAAACCAGTCATAAAATATTTCACTCCAGAAATGTGTTCACAAAGCCCTATAAAACTTTCTCAAGAGTCACTTGGTTTATAAAGGTTTCCAAGACTATTATTGAAATCATTTTTGAAACTATTTGATCTCAACTCTACTTCTTGAAAATTGTTCTAAAAACCATTATAAAACCAGTTTAGCTGCTAGATTAGATTTTTAAAATACTCCTAAAACTTCATTATAGTATTTCATAGAACCTCAAGTTTTATGCCACCCCTGACAAAACAACAACGATTTTGGGTTTATCGTGACATACAAGAGTACTTCAACAGCTCAAAATTTAACCAGTCATAAAATATTTCACTCCAGAAATATGGCCACAAAGCCCTATAAAACTTTCTCACGAGTTACTTGGTTTATAAAGGTTTCCAAGACTATTATTGAAACAATTGTTGAAACTATTTGATCTCAACTCTACTTCTCGAAAATTGTTCTCAAAACCATTATAAAACCAGTTTAGGTGCTAGATTAAGTCATTAAAATCTTCCTAAAACCACATTATAGTATTTTATAGAACCTCAAGTTTTATGACACTCCTAACAAAACAACAACGATTTTGGGTTTATCATGACATACAAGAGTACTTCAACAGCTCAAAATTAAACCAGTCATAAAATATTTCACTCCAAAAATATGGCCACAAAGCCCTATAAAACTCTCTCAAGAGTAACTTGGTTTATAGAGGTTTCCAAGACTATTATTGAAATCATTTTTGAAACTATTTCATCTCAACTCTACTTCTCGAAAATTGTTCTCAAAACCATTATAAAACCAGTTTAGCTGCTAGATTAAATCATTAAAATCTTCCTAAAACCACATTATAGTATTTTATAGAACCTCAAGTTGTATGACACTCCTAACAAAACAACAACGATTTTGGGTTTATCATGACATACAAGAGTACTTTAACAGCTCAAAATTAAACCAGTCACAAAATATTTCATTCCAGAAATATGGCCACAAAGCCCTATAAAAATCTCTCAAGAGTCACTTGGTTTATAAAGGTTTCCAACACCATTATTGAAATCATTTTTGAAACTATCTGATCTCAACTCTACCTCTTGAAAATTCTTCTCAAAACCATTATAAAACCATTTTAACGGCTTGAGCACGTAATTCAGACCTTTTCAAGACTACTTACTCTATTATCTCATAGAACCTATAAGTGTACTCCAAGAGTAAGCCATACATAAATCCTTCAACTCTAGAAATATTTTGGAAATTGGAAAGCCACTATTAAACTATTGTAAGAATCTTGTTTGATTGAAGTTTTCAAGACTATTACTCAAATCATTTCTGAAAATAAAGAGAACTTCAATTTTATCCCTCGACAATCCTTCTTAAGATCATAATAAAACCTCAGGTTTTGACGAAATAACGTTTTTATTACTCGAACGCTTTTCAGTTTTTCGATGACATTAAATGAGATACTTCGAGAACAAAACATGGGCCTCGAAGATATAACTAGAAAAAATTATCGAAGAAATGGTAAAATTGTAACGACATACGAATAAAAATATATTATTTTTACTACATTAATGTGTTCGGTGATGAAAGCTACCCATTAATTTCAATGTTTTCGTTTTATAAATGCGATGTTCCCTAAATGGAGGATCTAGTTTTCCCAAAAATGATTGCGGAATAATGTGAGTTCGAGACCTTTATAAAACATATTAGCTTCAAGCGAACATTACATTGAACATCTAGCTTATTTTCTGGTGAAAACTCTTAGGAAAAGCAATATGCGGACTATTTGCTCTTGGATAAATCTATTTACTCTTAAAATACGCTGAGAAGTTTTGTGTCGAAGTCGAAGAATAATAGATCTGATCTTCATTATTCGGTTTCAGTTTGTCAAATTCTCTCAAAACCTGGATAAGTCTAAATAGTTTTGTAGCCGCCAGATCATAATAAAGCCTTTATAAGACGAAAAAGTCTCGAAGACCAAATACTCTCGAGAGTACATATGCAACCTTAAAACCAGTTTAAAACATGTCTTAAAATTATTTCCCGGGTTGGATCATTCACCTCTTTTGTTCAAGCCCCTATACTGACGCAATTCCCAACAGTTAAAAGCCCGGTTCCGTCGCAAATCCAAGACAATATCCTGCGATACAACCCAACAAAGAAAACAAAAGAACATTCGCAGTAGATTCATTAGTCACGATGTAAACGCCGTTTCACCCGGAATATTCGTGAATGAAAACACCTGATGATGACATAAAATCGCACTCAGAAACGGGGGCAGCCCCTGACATGTAATAACTAAGAAGTTTGACAGAGAACAATAAACCCATTGTGAGCCAATTGATTGCTCAATTAGAGAGCGAAACCAGTCTAGAATCCGATCGGAACCAGGAAAAGGAGTCGTGTTCATTAATTGGAGCTTCCGTTATTTGAACGGGATTGAATTATTTTAGGGGGCACAAAAAAATTTGATTCAACGATTTATATTTGCGTCTGAAGAAATAATTGCCCCCCTTTGAACATGCTTTCAACAAATAACTTTCAGGATTTTTATGTTATTTGATTATAATAGTGATCTGAATGGGATCTAAGAAATTTTCCAATAGAAAATATAAGCATCCATTAAATAATTTCACTCTTGAGTGACTTTCACGTTTATTCCAGTATGTAAATTACCCTGAACATAATTTAATATTTTCTCTAATTGTAAAAATTTTCACAGGAATCTTATTTTCCATCATAAAATCTCCCACAAATATCTGATCCTCAAAGGAATTCACCTCAATACATTTCTGCATAAATTAACATCGATTACAGAATGAGAAATCATTCTTTTATGTTCGAGAATCATAACGTATAATTTATTATTTATTAACAATGATTTTCAGCAAGTGTGTACTCGATAATAATACCCATTTGTTCTGACTCCTATGCAAAAATGTTGTTTGATTTTTTTTCACGAAGAATTTTTGAATATTCAATGAGATTAACACATTGTTTTCTTCCGCTGTTTGTTCAGGTGCAAATTGTTTATTCATATTGGCAATATTTGTAGAATCGATAGGAGATGTGGATGGGAAGAATTTCGTCGCGTGTTAGATAATTTTGGTGGTTATATTTGATAGTTTATTGATCTCTTTTAACTGATAACTTTTTTTTAAATATACAGGCTGTTCATTAAGTATGTACAATAAATTCAACAGAAGATTTTCTGACAAAAAGTTCATTCAAACTTTGTTTTCAACATACACTAAATTGAAAAAAAAATTCTATTTGTTGAGTCAGGGGGCTAATTTTACACCAGCTTGATTCAATTTCAAATTTCAAAAATATTTTTGACAAAAAAATGTACGCCACAGACTTTTTGTGATATAAATATATTCTCTAATAATTGGAGTAAAAACGAAACTTTTTGTATTTTGAATTTTTTCATTACTTAAAATTTTTGTGAAAAGCGCTGACGTGAAGCCAAAAACATAGAAAATGGAGAAAAATGATTCAAAATGTTCGTTTTCAATCGTTTTCCCCCATTGTCCACCTCTCAATAGATTTTTTTCAAGAAATTTACATCCGAAATTTCAGATTATGACAAATTTTACGTAAAATTCTGGAAACCTGGAAAAAACGGAGTTCGCAATTATTTGAAAATCATCACTACCCCCATTTTCAACTGTTAATAACTGAAATGTTGTTCAGTGAAAAATGAACTCATCTATGATCATTTTGATTTCACATGAGTAGCGAGACTATCGAACCAAAAATATGGAACGAACCACAGGTTCTGTGAGCCAAACTACCTGTAACTGTGGCAAATAATGTCATCATATAAAATCAACACTTCAAGATAGGGAATCACAGAATTATATGGAATATATCAAATTTATTAATAGCAGATCAGAAAAACTCAATTTTCGTTTCCCGTAGAACAGCAGTAAAGCTGGATTCTTATCTATCCCGAGTTTGCGAGAATTTCAAGAATCGAGGTTTTTTTCTTTCCAATTTTTTTTATGTAAAAACAACAACAACAAATCAATACTGAACTAATTACATTTTCTCAATATCTGTATAGAGACATTTTTTTTCTCAAGATGAGGCATTTGTCTTAGAATCACGCGGATAATCTTCTCTTGAATTTATTGCATATACTTTATCATGAGATATTTAGAAACACGAAGACGACCACAGAGCGTCAAGAAGGCTCGTATCCAGAAAATACTTGATTTTTCATTGATATAATGACTATATTCAAAGCATGCTGTGATAACCATGTCAACTTTTTAACTGGTCAACCGAGGTGTACCACAGAGCGTCAAGATAGTCGCTTCAGACGAGCAGCTCTATTGTTCGTTTTTAGGATTAATCAGGTCTTAAGTTAGGATGATTCTCTGTGTAATTTGGCGCTTTTCGAAATACTCGGCCCTGGATTTTGACTTATTTTGATGAGTTCTAGCACCTGTCAAAAAAAAGCCTCACCTTTGAAGACATTCTGGAATAATTTCAACAATTTCAATTTTTTCAATGAAAGTTAAACCGCAGGAAAAGCCACTGACGTACCACAAAGTTCAGACCAGGCATTAGCGCATATCTCAGAGTGACTCATACGATTCTAAACAAGTACACACGTACCTTTTTGGCCAAATCGTAGGCTCTCCGAGTTGAAATGTGGCGAGCGGTCGTCAGGAAGTGAATCAACTTCAATCGCTGATAACAACATTATAACGTTGTCTCAAAACGGAGTGTAGGGACGCTTAAAATCAAAAAAATTCGATCTTTCAATACCTCCAGGCAAATGACAGTAATATTCTTCGACCTTTTCCAGAAGATGTTGAAACACGAGTTATTGTACAATTAGACATAAATAAAAATAGAATGTAGTCGACCACTTTCTAACATATACTGTGTTTCTTAACTTCAACGTAATTGTTTCGAAAAACACTAATTAGTGAATATATATGAGATTTTTGAGTTATGGTTTTCAAGTGGGTTGCTCGAATATTTCCAAGTTCTTAATTTATGCTTAATCGTGTGTTACTTGATTGCGATAATCGTTTTATTGGCATGATTCGGTGATGTATTGGAAAACCTATCTTTGGTGATAAATTATAATCAAAAGTGTGAAAGTTTTTACTTTCGCATAATAATTTTTATAGTCATGGGAAATATTCAGTTGTTCTTCTGATATACTCGGTGATATAAGAAGGGTCGTATCCAGATATTCCCAGTTTTTTCGATCATGAAATGAAGAAAATGTGTAAATGAAGGTGAAGAATCAAGGATTCTGATCATTAATAATAATAGATAAGATGCGAAAAAAACTACATACATAGTTATTGTTGAATAATTGGAAAAATTCATACTTTTTTATCGGAATAATTATAGAAGCATGTGTCAGAGTAATCCAACCTTGAATTACTCGCTTTTTACAAGAAATTTCTCCCAAGAAGGAGCCAATAATTGACCCACCTGTAAACCAGCTGTAATAGGAAAATCTGAGATTACTGTTTGTAATTGAAATAATTCTCAACTTTTTCGAACGAAAACAAAAGGTCAACCTTATTAACAGAATTTTTCACTAAATTCTGGTGACATAACTGGAAATAATTGGAAGAAATTTACGTAACTCAAGTCAATTATCATAAAAACGGGTCTAGTATTTTAATAGACTTCAATCAGCTTTAAATTTTCAGAAATCTCGACTATTCTACACAAACGAGTTTGGTAATTCGTTTTATGTTGTGAAGTCGACGTTATAGTTTTCTGTGTTAAATTTGCAGTATTTTCGTTTTATCGTAGACGAAATCTTTAGTAATTTCTGCTTTTCTTCGGCAATTTTCTACACAAGCACGAAAAAAAATTTCGACCGCAAGAATAATGAAGGACCAGCACTTCCTTCCAACGGACCATAAAATCACTTTATAACCACTATAATTCAAACGATTCTGTAATAATGTACTTTAACGATTAATTTCGGTTTGTTACACAATAATAGTGTTCCTTCATTTCATCGAATATGGTCCTGCTGACGGCTATGAGTCATTTGTAGAGCCATGGCATTGACTTTATGGAGTTGGCAAAATATTGCACGGTTTCTCATTGAAATGGGGCAGGTGAAATGTTCGGACACTGTGCGTGCGATGAGGATATTAATTTCGTATGAAAGAACGTATGACGTCATTTCAAGGCCAATTTTTCGGTAACTATTTCTCAACAATCCATTGATAGTTGAGATAAGAATGATATTAACGTGGGTTCCAAATCCTGAAAGTGTAGCCTGAATTTTAATGTGCATCTCTGTATATTATCAAAATTCTTAGGGTAATGGGACTCAATAGAACTCCTAACAATTATTCGAAGATGCCAGTCGAAAATTCATTGTCAAATTGTGAAAACTACACGTTCCATATGGGTTTACATAATATATAAGAGAAATGAGAGGGCCAACGAACTGACCAATGAAGGCTCATCTATGACACAGCAAGATTTATGTGGATTCTTTCATTAAGAGCATCCAGATCATTAAAAGCTTGAAGAAGCAAGAAGTCATAATCCATCTACCATATCATAGTTTGGATTTACATGAAAAGTATTCAGAGAAATGAGAGGGCCAACAAAATGGCCAAAGAAGATTCATCTATGTCTCAGAACCCTCACATGTTATAGCAAAATCAGTTGTCTAACCAACTATAGAAAATTGGTTAAGAAGCAAGCTCAGTGCAGATGGGGAACAAACTCCGAGTCATATTGAAGCCAAAATATTCCTAGGAGAATCTCGGTCCAAGCTTTCTGCGAGTTCAAAAAGCACATAACACACTCTTTGGAAGAGCAAGATTTATGTGGATTCTTTCATTGAGAGCATGTAGATCATTGAAAGCGTGAAGAAGCAAGAAGTCATAATTCATCTATCTATCATAGTTTGTATGTACATGAAAAGTGTTCAGGGAAATGAGAGGGCCAACGAAATGGCCAAAGAAGACTCATCTATGTCCCAGAACCCTCACATGTTATAGCAAAATCAGTTGTCTAACCAACCATAGAAAATTGGTCAAGAAGCAAGCTCAGTGCTGATGGGGAACAAACCCCAAGTCATATTGAAGCCAAAATATTCCTAAGAGAATCTCGGTCTAAGCTTTCTGCGAGTTCAACAAGCACATAACACACTCTTTGGAACAGCAAGATTTATGTGGATTCTTTCATTAAGAGCATCCAGATCATTAGAAGCTTGAAGAAGCAAGAAGTCATAATCCATCTATCTATCTATCATAGTTTGTATGTACATGAAAAGTGTTCAGCGAAATGAGAGGGCCAACGAAATGGCCAAAGAAGACTCATCTATGTCCCAGAACCCTCACATGTTATAGCAAAATCAGTTGTCTAACCAACCATAGAAAATTGGTTAAGAAGCAAGCTCAGTGCTGATGGGGAACAAACTCCAAGTCATATTGAAGCCAAAATATTCCTAAGAGAATCTCGGTCTAAGCTTTCTGCGAGTTCAACAAGCACATAACACACTTTTTGGTACAGCAAGATTTATGTGGATTCTTTCATTAAGAGCATCCAGATCATTAGAAGCTTGAAGAAGCAAGAAGTCATAATCTATCTATCTATCATAGTTTGTATGTACATGAAAAGTGTTCAGGGAAATGAGAGGGCCAACGAAATGGCCAAAGAAGACTCATCTATGTCCCAGAACCCTCACATGTTATAGCAAAATCAGTTGTCTAACCAACCATAGAAAATTGGTCAAGAAGCAAGCTCAGTGCTGATGAGGAACAAACCCCAAGTCATATTGAGGCCAAAATATTCCTAAGAGAATCTCGGTCTAAGCTTTCTGCGAGTTCAACAAGCACATAACACACTCTTTGGAACAGCAAGATTTATGTGGATTCTTTCATTAAGAGCATCCAGATCATTAGAAGCTTGAAGAAGCAAGAAGTCATAATCCATCTATCTATCTATCATAGTTTGTATGTACATGAAAAGTGTTCAGCGAAATGAGAGGGCCAACGAAATGGCCAAAGAAGACTCATCTATGTCCCAGAACCCTCACATGTTATAGCAAAATCAGTTGTCTAACCAACCATAGAAAATTAGTTAAGAAGCAAGCTCAGTGCTGATGGGGAACAAACCCCAAGTCATATTGAAGCCAAAATATTCCTAAGAGAATCTCGGTCTAAGCTTTCTGCGAGTTCAACAAGCACATAACACACTTTTTGGTACAGCAAGATTTATGTGGATTCTTTCATTAAGAGCATCCAGATCATTAGAAGCTTAAAGAAGCAAGAAGTCATAATCCATCTATCATATCATAGTTTGGATTTACATGAAAAGTTCAGGGAAATGAGAGTGCCAAAGAAGATTCATCTATGTCTCAAAACCCTCACATGTTATAGCAAAATCAGTTGTCTAACCAACTATAGAAAATTGGTTGAGAAGCAAGCTCAGTGCAGATGGGGAACAAACTCCGAGTCATATTGAAGCCAAAATATTCCTAGGAGAATCTCGGTCCAAGCTTTCTGCGAGTTCAACAAGCACATAACACACTCTTTGGAAGAGCAAGATTTATGTGGATTCTTTCATTGAGAGCATGTAGATCATTAAAAGCTTGAAGAAGCAAGAAGTCATAATTCATCTATCTATCTATCATAGTTTGTATGTACATGAAAAGTGTTCTGGGAAATGAGAGGGCCAACGAAATGGCCAATGAAGACTCATCTATGTCCCAGAACCCTCACATGTTATAGCAAAATCAGTTGTCTAACCAACCATAGAAAATTGGTCAAGAAGCAAGCTAAGTGCTGATGGGGAACAAACTCCGAGTCATATTGAAGCCAAAATATTCCTAGGAGAATCTCGGTCCAAGCTTTCTGCGAGTTCAACAAGCACATAACACACTCTTTGGAAGAGCAAGATTTATGTGGATTCTTTCATTGAGAGCATGTAGATCATTAAAAGCGTGAAGAAGCAAGAAGTCATAATCCATCTATCTATCTATCATAGTTTGTATGTACATGAAAAGTGTTCAGGGAAATGAGAGGGCCAACGAAATGGCCAAAGAAGACTCATCTATGTCCCAGAACCCTCACATGTTATAGCAAAATCAGTTGTCTAACCAACCATAGAAAATTGGTCAAGAAGCAAGCTCAGTGCTGATGGGGAACAAACCCCAAGTCATATTGAAGCCAAAATATTCCTAAGAGAATCTCGGTCTAAGCTTTCTGCGAGTTCAACAAGCACATACCACACTCTTTGGAACAGCAAGATTTATGTGGATTCTTTCATTAAGAGCATCCAGATCATTACAAGCTTGAAGAAGCAAGAAGTCATAATCCATCTATCTATCTATCATAGTTTGTATGTACATGAAAAGTGTTCAGGGAAATGAGAGGGCCAACGAACTGACCAATGAAGGCTCATCTATGACACAGCAAGATTTATGTGGATTCTTTCATTAAGAGCATCCAGATCATTAGAAGCTTGAAGAAGCAAGAAGTCATAATCCATCTATCATATCATAGTTTGGATTTACGTGAAAAGTGTTCAGGGAAATGAGAGGGCCAACGAAATGGCCAAAGAAGATTCATCTATGTCTCAGATCCCTCACATGTTATAGCAAAATCAGTTGTCTAACCAACCATAGAAAATTGGTCAAGAAGCAAGCTCAGTGCTGATAGGGAACAAACCCCAAGTCATATTGAAGCCAAAATATTCCTAAGAGAATCTCGGTCTAAGCTTTCTGCGAGTTCAACAAGCACATAACACACTCTTTGGAACAGCAAGATTTATGTGGATTCTTTCATTAAGAGCATCCAGATCATTAGAAGCTTGAAGAAGCAAGAAGTCATAATCCATCTATCTATCTATCATAGTTTGTATGTACACGAAAAGTGTTCAGCGAAATGAGAGGGCCAAAGAAGACTCATCTATGTCCCAGAACCCTCACATGTTATAGCAAAATCAGTTGTCTAACCAACCATAGAAAATTGGTCAAGAAGCAAGCTCAGTGCTGATGGGGAACAAACCCCAAGTCATATTGAAGCCAAAATATTCCTAAGAGAATCTCGGTCTAAGCTTTCTGCGAGTTCAACAAGCACATAACACACTTTTTGGTACAGCAAGATTTATGTGGATTCTTTCATTAAGAGCATCCAGATCATTAGAAGCTTGAAGAAGCAAGAAGTCATAATCCATCTATCTATCTATCATAGTTTGTATGTACATGAAAAGTGTTCAGGGAAATGAGAGGGCCAACGAAATGGCCAAAGAAGACTCATCTATGTCCCAGAACCCTCACATGTTATAGCAAAATCAGTTGTCTAACCAACTATAGAAAATTGGTTAAGAAGCAAGCTCAGTGCAGATGGGGAACAAACTCCAAGTCATATTGGAGCCTAAATATTCCTAGGAGAATCTCAGTCCAAGCTTTATGCGAGTTCAACAAGCACATAACAAACTCTTTGGAAGAGCAAGATTTATGTGGATTCTTTCATTAAGAGCATGTAGATCATCAAAAGCGTGAAGAAGCAAAAAGTCTTAATTCATCTATTTATCTATCATAGTTTGGATTTACATGAAGTGTTCAGGGAAATGAGAGGGCCAACGAAATGGCCAAAGAAGACTCCTCTATGTCCCAGAACCCTCACATGTTATAACAAAATCAGTTGTCTAACCAACCATAGAAAATTGGTTAAGAAACAAGCTCAGTGCTGATGGGGAACAAACTCCAAGTCATATTGAAGCCAAAATATTCCTAAGAGAATCTCGGTCTAAGCTTTCTGCGAGCCCAACAAGCACATGACACACTCTTTGGAAGAGCAAGATTTATGTGGATTCTTTCATTAAGAGCATGCAGATCAAAGCTTGAAGCAGCAAAAAGTCATATCTCATCTATCTATCCATCATAGTTTGGATTTACATAAATAGGGAAATGAGAGGGCCAATGAACTGGCCAAAGAAGACTCATATTTGTCCCAGCACCCTCATGTGTTATAGCAAAATCAGTTGCCTGTTCCGCCCCCTACATAAGACAGTTACGCCACAATCATTTATACCAAATTGAGGGTTACACCGTTCCATTCATCAAACAACCCAAGAAATACCACAACTCCAACCAGTGCAAGAAGACAATTGTTGTTATAAACCGAACAAAAATAACCATCTTCAACTCAGACATAACAGGCCGGTAATTATTGATGTGTTGAACGATCCGAACGATGAGTCATGGAAAAAGAGTCCATGACATTGAGAAGTGCCGTGTCGTTTGATTCCTTCGTCCTCATTATTTAATGTTAGTTATCGGAGTACCGCACCGAAGGTTGTTCTGGTACTTCCTTAAAAGGTACTGCCCGTGAAATTGGTTTATTTTCGGATCGGGTTTGCATTGAGGCGAAAGTGATGCTGGAATCTTTGACCTGTTGATGTGTTCTGGTCGTTAATGGAAGGTTCAAGCGAAGGAACATGTTTCGGAAGCTTCTGTACGTTAGTTCGGTGGGATTTAAATCCGGTGAAAGGGGTGGTTACTGGAAACCATGAACGCCCGGTCCTTGGAGAAAGTCCCATAGGTACACCCGGATGTTAACATTGAAAACGACCTATTAAAGTCTCGAATCCTTTGTGCGCCAACGGTGATAAATCGGACTTCATTAGAACGATTTGAGACCTGACATTCCCCCTTTATCTATAAATTCGCCGACAGTTGTTTTGCCCATATTAATACAACGACTGTAATTTTCTCTCAATGCTACGTTAGATGTTTAACGTACTGCCACTTTACGGTAACATTTTCGTCCTCATCAAAAGTCGGATTGCCATCTAGGGAAGTCATCATCAACCTCCAAGTTCACCTGGGTAATTGTTGAATTGATATATCTTAAGGACGTACGGTTATTATTATCTCAGGTTGCACTGAATACCCGACCGGGCTGACAATGAGCAGAGTGAGTCATGAAAATCTCAGTACCACTCACTGAAAAAGATTTATGCGTTTCTGTGGAAGAAGACACTCATCTGTCAGGTTTGATGAGTAATTTTCTTATATTTTACTTGCTTCAAGCTTCCAATGAGATGCATAATCTTAATGGAAAATCTACATAAAGTTTGCTCTGCCAGGTCTATGTGTGTCATGTGCTTGTTGAGCTTGCAGAAAACTTTGAACGAGATTCTTTTTGGAATATTTTGGCTTTACTCTGACTTGGGGTTTTTTCTCTACCAGCACTGAGCCTCTTTTTCCACCAATTTTCTATGATTCGTTTGACGACTGATTTTGGTATGACACATGAGGGTGCTGGCCATAGATGAGTCTTCTCTGGCCAGTTCGTTGGCCCTCTCATTTCCCTGAACACTTTTTATGTAAATCCAAACTATGATAGATAGATGAATTATGACTTTTTGCTGTTTCAAGCTTTTAATGTTCTGCATGCTCTTAATGAAATAATCCACATAAATCTTGCTCTTCCAAAGATGTGCTTGTTGAACTCGCAGAAAGCCAAGACCGAGATTCTCTTAGGAATATTTTGGCTTTCATATGACTTGGGGTTTGTTCCTCATCAGCAATGAGCTTGCTTCTTAACCAATTTTCAATGGTTAGTTAGACAACTGATTTTGCTATAACACATGAGGGTGCTGGGACATAGATAAGTCTTCTTTGGCCAGTTCGTTGGCCATCTCATTTCCCTGAACACTATTTATGTAAATCCTAAATATGATAGATAGATAGATGAATTATGAATTTTTCCTGCTTCAAGCTTTTGAGCTGGCAGTTATCAATAATTGACAGTTTGAACTCATGGCAAGTTTCAATGATGTATTATTGCCAGTGTTAACTGAAGTATAAATAATACCCCCTTTGAACTGACAATTAATAATGAATGCTAGTTTGAACTCACATTTCTACATAAATGCCAGTTGGGACTGATGAACAATTATATATAATTCTCTGTTCAAACCGGCAATTATGTATAATTGTCATTCATAACTGGCAATTACAATACATAATTGCCTGTTTGAACTGACAATTAAACATAATTGCCAGTTTTAACTGAGAATTATACATAATTGCCAGTTTTAAATGGGAATTATACATAATTGCCAGTTTTAACTGATAATTATAAATTATTGCCAGTTTCGAATGACAATTATACATAATTGCCAGCTTTAACTGAGAATTATACACAATTTCCATTTAAAACTGACAATTATAAATCATTGCCAGTTTTGAATGACAATAATACATAACTGGCAGTTTCAACTGACAAATATACAAAATGGCCAGCTTCAACTGAGAATTATACATAATTTCCATTTCAAACTGACAATTATAAATCATTGCCAGTTTTGAATGACAATTATACATAACCGGCAGTTTTGACTGACAAATATACATAACTGGTAGTTTTAACTGACAAATATACATAATTGCCAGTTTTTAATGACAATTATACATAATTGCCAGTTTAAACTAACAATTATACATGATTGCCAGTTTGAACTAACAATTATAAATTATTGGCAGTTTTGAACTGACAATTATACATACCTAATTGCCAGTTTTAACTGAGAATTATACATAATTGCCAGTTCAAACTGAAAATTATAAATAATTGCCAGTTTTGAATGACAATTATACATAACTGGCAGTTTAACTGACAAATATACATAATCGCCAGTTTTTATGACAATTATACATAATTGGTAGTTTAAACTGATAATTATACGTAATTACCAGTTATGAATGACAATTATACATAATTGCCAGTGGGAACTGACAATAATACATAATTGCCAGTTTAAACTAACAATTATAAATTATTGGCAGTTTTGAACAGACAATTATACATACCTCATTGCCAGTTTTAACTGAGAATTATACATAATTGCCAGTTCAAACTGAAAATTATAAATAATTGCCAGTTCTGAATGACAATTATACAGTACTGGCAGTTTAACTGAAAAATATACATAATCGCCAGTTTTTAATGACAATTATACATAATTGGTAGTTTAAACTGATAATTATACGTAATTACCAGTTATGAATGACAATTATACATAATTGCCAGTTTGAACTGACAATTATACATAATTGTCAGTTAAAATTGGCAACTAGGTATTATATTTTTTTCTGCATGTCCATTATACGCTTTCGTTTCATTTGTTATGGCTACTCTTCTTGTATCAAGTCTATCATTCTGGGATAATTATTATAAGAGTGTTTCGAATTCTTATGACCCACCTCCACACATCGAGAAAATAGCCAAAAAAAAAACAAATAATGTTACCATTAATTTATCCAAATTCGTCGAAAACCTACTAATTGTTTTTGGGAATTTCGTTTTTTTCAGACGACTTAGACTTAATTGTTCGACAATTTTTTTCTCAAAAACGGTAACTGGTACGATAAATGGCAACAATTCAAAAAGTTTTCAGATAAAACGAAGATTCTTTTTTCATATTTCAAAAAATTTTAATCAATGATCCTGTACGACACTGCCATCTAATTTATTTTAATTCCAGAAAAAGTGATAATTATATCAAATCAATTCACCGAAGATTGCTGATTTGAATTCCAAAAAAGTTCATGATGATGATACCAAGAAATTTCATCACAAATTGCCAAATCGATGTCAGGGGTATTCAAATAAAAACGGATAAATCCAAGGCGGAATAAATTACAACAACCAAATTCTACACCACATCGCTTAATTGGAGTAATATTTCACCGAAAAAATTCCCCTAAAATACATGAACGTGCTAATTTTTTTTTTTTTCGAAATTATCAATTCCAGTTCTAATGCGATTAATAAAGAATAAACAACCGTTCTGTGAGGTCGAAATTTGAATAATTATATAAAAATATATACGCCGCTCTGAAATGAGATATTCCAGCTAATTAATTGAATTTAACTACTGGTATTTGATCAATAAATCATTTCCTGTGTAACAGATACCCATTCGAAAGAACCGACAGCAATAAACATCGGCATTGGATTTCTTGTATGATGTTTCCTAGAAACAATTATTTATGATAAAATATATCGTATAAACATGATAACCAATAAAATAATTGTTTTTGGCAACCTCGTTGCTGAGTACCCTCCTGTACACGTCTAGGCAGAAAAAATGAGATAGTCGATGGCTGCTTGTGGCACCTCGTTCCAAGCTACTTGAACTTCTTGGATTGATCTGAAGAACTCGAGAAGGCCCCAGTAGCCTCGACAAACATCAACCTCACCAATAAATAATTCGAAAAGGAAAACTCCCGTCGAGAAAACCTTGAAAATTCAAAGAGAAGCGAATAATGTAAGACATATCGACATACGTACAAATATAGAAGTATGCGGATCAACAAAAGCAGTACAGCTCTTGCAGAAATTCAATAACATGAACATATATGGAAATATAAGTTGCAACAAGGAAGGACGACAGCAATTCACCACAACGTTACATGTGTATTTCCGTTTTTTTTAGACACGTTCTCCGTTTTCCTTGTATTTCGGCTGAAAGGAAGGCTCTTGCACTATGTTTATTTTATCACAGACGAGAGATCTTATTTCCTGAAGCTCATTGCAATTTCAACAATAAGAGCACGAAGTTGAAATATTTTAAGAATGCATACTATTCAAAACAAAGATGGAAATTTAAAACAACAAAATATAGGCGCGGAACTAAGAAAAATTACGAAAGTATATTTTTAACAATACCACCCAGTATATCCAAAGCCTAGGACTTCAAGCAACTAACATCTTTCGGAGTCTACCTATGTAACCACAGTTAATAGTTTCCTTTTGTCGAATTTCTCCCAGGACACCCTGTAGAAGATTCCACAAAGAACAAAACGAGTCCATTGGCCTCAAACAGTCAGATTATGCGAGGAGATGTTCCTACAGATAGGTGCTCTCAACAATAGCTGCACTTATGCGAATTATGTGTGCATGGCTCGGAGGAATGGTCTCAACCTCCAGCGATCCTGATGTCTTCCTTATATGGCGCCATGGTTGTGAACCGGTCAAATTTCTAGAGTGACCGACGTTTTTGAATCTCGACGACCTCGACCTTGAACCATAAAAGTTGAAGATGCATTGATGTAACAACCGTGAGGTGTATTATGAAAGAAGTATTCAATTACAATAGATTCAACCCCTTTTTCAATATGACGTTCAAACAAGTTGTTTACAAATGTTCTTGCAGTATTCATTACCGATCGTCTCCAATTTCATCCGGACATTGCGGTGTAATCGATTAACTCTGCACATCAAATCAGACTGAAAATTATCCGAGAGTTGATGAAGGAAGGAAGCATATTGGGCCGCATCCGGTTTAATTAAGTGTTGTTGACGCAGAGTCAATTAGTTATTCAAACTAAATGCTGACCTCAGTTTATGTCTGGTGCCATTTCGAAGTGTTGATCAATCACATTTGGTCGATTCTCTGTAAATCCGCTCATATACAAGACAAAACGTCCCTCTAATCGAATTCGGTTTGTTGTGATGCCAACAAGATTACATGGAAACCTCCACGCTGGCAACGCTGCAAGAAATTCTATGTTTACGTTATTTCAGGCGTACGAATAGAGATGATGACTTGTATGGGTCAGCGAACGCTTCATTCTCGAAATATTTTCAGCTGAAATTCGCTGAAGCATGTCAATTGCCGGTGAAAATGTACAGGGTGAAAATCTTTGTTTAATTTCGAAACGTTTCGTATTATCAGCAATTTTTTTGTATCGTCTTCCGTTTTCGAGACTAAAAGTTGACTAAGTCATCAGGAAAATCGGAATTTTTGAAAAATGTTAGTAGGTTTTGGCATTTTTGACTAACTTCATGGTTACATAACTCGTATAACAATCATCCCAAAAATGTTATACTAAATACAAAAAAATATTCATAACGAAGTGGCAAATACTACGAAAGCAGGAAAAAATATTATAGTTGCCAATTTGAACAATCTTGGATAATTCTCAGTTAAAACTAGCAATTACGTATCATTATTAGTTTAAACTGAAAATTTATGGAGCAATGTCCCATTTTTACCTCGAGAAATTTTTTGTTGTGCGCAACTGGTAGTTGGAGGAGTATGAAAAATAATTTTTGTTTTACTTTGAAATGTTTTCTATTGCCTGCTTTTTTTGTATCAGCTACCGTTCTCTCAGTCATCAGGAAAATAAAATAAAAAAAAAATTTGTAAATTTTGGCATATTTGAATAAATTCATGGTTTTTTTCTTTTTTTTTCGATGTGTGACATTGGTTCATAAAGATTCGAAAAACTCGTACAACGTATAACAATCATCACAAAAATGTTATACTTATCACAAAAAAAAAAACATAACAAAGAGACCAAATTATACGAAAGCGCTGAACGGACATACAGAAAACAAAATAATAGTTGCCAATTTTAACAATTATAGATAATTGTAAATTCATTGTGGCAATTATGTATAATTGTCAGTTTAAACTGACAATTATCTATAATTGTCATTTTAAACTGGCAATTATAAATAATTGTCAGTTCGAGCTGGCAATAAGATATCAATTATTATCAGCTTGAACTGGCATTGATTGATAATTGACAGTTTGGACAGATGAAAATTATAAATTATGTATAATTGCTTGTTGAAACTGAATTATGTATATAGAATTGCCAGTTTGGACTTAATCATACATTATTGCCAGTTTGAACTGACATTTATACATAATTGTCAGATTTAACTGGCAATTATGTATAATTTCCAGTTCAAACTAACAATTATATATAATTTCCAGTTCAAACTAACAATTATACATAATTCATAATTGCCAATCCAAACTGGCAATTATGAGAAATTCGCAGACAATTATACATAATTGTCAGATTTGACTAGAAATGATGTATAATTGGCCATTATTTATAATTTCCAGTTTGAACTGACAATTATACATTATTGTCAGTTTTAATGGACAATTATACATAACTGTCAGTTTGAACTGACAATTATACATTATAGTCAGCTGAAACTAATGAACAATTAGGTATGTATAATTTCTAGTTTCCATACATAATTGTCAGATTTAACTGGAAATCATGTATAATTGGCAATTATGTATAATTTCCAGTTTGAACTGACAATTCTACATTATTGCCAGTTTCAATTGACAATTATGCATAATTGCCAGTTTGAATTGAAAATTATACATAATTGCCAGTTGAAACTGATGAACAATTATGTATAATTGCCATTTTGAACTAACAGTTCTTTTATCATAGAACATCGAATTTTTTGTAACAGTAGAGATTTCAGAAGCCCCAATTAAAAATTTCTAACTATTTCGATCTGGACATCTGGCAGGAATTGTTTAAAATTTTTTTTTCGAAAACTTCAGCAGACGAGAAAATATCGAAGTAATTGAAAAAGTTTTCAAATAAAACAAAGATTATTTTCCATATTTCTCAAACTGCCAGTGGCGCACCATATAAGAGGGAAAAAACTGAGAATTCGAAGGGTCTTTTCCTTGATAACTTCGAGATTAAGTCAATAGGTGGAAAGTGAATGGTCATTTCGGTTTGATAAATGTCTCTTTGAATACCTTGTCATAATAGGATACTGAGATTTGAAATGTTATCCTTTAGAAACAAGTTCAACAATGGCTCAGACACCTACACTCTGTCACGCCGAGGTTATCATGAATTAACGACTTTTAATGTTGAATATTACATGTATTTTATAAATTATTCAGTGTATCCCAACAAAAGAACGCCATTGCAAAAAAACTGATACAAACCTATTGACGAGAATAGCTATAAACTTCTCAGAAACATTTTTATTTTCACATCATGTGATTCCTCATCGAAAAAAAAAATTTTACTCATTTGAAAAAGTTTGTGATAAAAAAAAAATTTCCAGAATTATTTTTTTGAAAGCCTAGGTATTTTAGTGAAAAACATGATACATCATTCGAAAGGGACTTTAATTTTCTTCTGGGATGTCTGATCATATACAGGATGGTAAAGTTGAAAAACCAAATAAAAAAGAAATTCTATGTCCTGTTCTCCAGAAACGTCTAATAGACCAACAAGTTCGGGACACCCTGTATATAATTTCAATTTACATAATAATCGTGGGGAAAGTTGATGAATAGGCAGTGTCAATTAATTATTTATAGAAAGGAACGACAAATGTTTTAAAGGCGCATTTGATTGGAATGCATTATTATCTAATGGAATTGATTGTGATCCATAAAATAAAACGATTTGCAGCCTGTAAATACTTGAAGAGTGAATCGCGTACTTGCGAAGAGTAAACTTCAGTAACCTAATTCGTTTATCCCACCGACAGGACCGTACCCAGCCTCAAGAAGAATGCTAATCTTGTCAACATTAATTGTCTTACCTTATCTAATTCGACATGGCCAACTTTGTCTTCAGCAGTCTCCGTGTATTAATAGAAAGTTCTTCTCGATTTTATTTGGTAAACATAGAACACGCTGACGGCCTATCTAGGACCTACAGGCGCCTGTATGTTTGAAAGAACGACGTGTTGAAAATTGATAGCGCACACATTTGCTCGCGTGTTGATTCAACTGGGGATGTGTTATTGTATAGCTTCGAACGAGCTTTTTAATTGGTACACTATGTAGTTTCCTAGTCAATACACACCATAATTCATTCTATATATATGGGACCTAGACCTGCAGCTCGAGTAAGGTAGAGACAAAGTTCTCAACTTTCAGTTTTTCGCCCATATTTCCTAAACGGTGCATCGAATTGTAAAACTTGTTATTTATAGAATGAAAACTTTTTAAATTCCCTACAAAATTGTTTTTATTACTTTTTTTGTAACTCGAACACTTCCTGAGATATCCGCAACCGAAAGTCACCGATGAACGAATGCATTTTCACCCAACCTTTTTTGACAAACATTCCCTTCTAGCGCCTCAGCCTCTCACTTTTCTGCCATATCCTTCAAGAAAAAAATTGTAAGACTATTAAATTTCCTTCACAATGAGTTTTGATTCAATTCTGTATCATTGACAGGTCCGAACTTACCCAATGTTTCAGATTGACCGTTGGTTTTTGAAGAAACCCCCCTATTCCACTTTAAGGGTTATATCGTTTGATATTGGCGCATAAGGGGAGAATAAACAACTAAGAAGAAGTCAGTTGTTGAAAAAACGACATTTCTTGACAGACACACCACATACAGGAAGTATGAATTGGTAGGAGGTTCTCTTCGAAAATTAACAGTAAATCTTAAAAATTCAGTTATATTGGACCCATCAATGATACAAAATTGAATGAAACCTCATTATAAAGGAAATTTAATGGTCCTCAACTTCATTCGTGATGGGTATGGCAGAAAAGTAGAAGGCTGAGGCGATAGAAGGGAATCTTTGTCAATGGAATGCAAATAAAAATTTCAATAATTGCGGATATTCCAGAAACTGTTCGAGTAACGAAAAAAGCGATTGAAACAATCTTGTAGGTAATTCAAAAAGCTTTCCATTTGTATTAAATAAGTTTTACCATACGACGCAACGTTTGGGAGATATGAGCGAAAAACTAAAAACTGGATTTTAGCCCCCCTCTTACTTAAGCTCCAGGTCTAGGTCTCAGGACTTTCTGTGAGTTAAACATTTCCTCGTTTCAAAATGTTCTCTACACCCCCCTAATTCGTGATAGAAATTTTTAGTCTGATTCCATTTACTTGTTACAGCATGCCAATGCAGTTAAACGACAAGCTGCAGAGTATGTGGAGAAGAAGCAAGCGAAGAAGTATATGACAAGATCAGTAACAGGGTCACTTGCTCAGGCTCTAACTTTGGCCAGAATAACAGAAGTTAAATATTTTTCGACAGCCAAGCCAGGTACATTTTTCGCTAGGTAAGAAAATCTCACTTGTAGAATCTGATAACCTTTAACTTCATATTTCTTTATTTCACAGGGATAACGTGAGCAACTTCATCAACTGGTGTCGTATATGCCTAGAAATAATAGAATGCCTTCTTTTCGAGTCGGACGACCTGATCATGAGAAAAAACGAAAAGCATGTGATATTATGTCTTTTGGAGGTCGCCAGGAGAGGCGCCAAGTAAGCTCCAAAAAATTTTGATAACTTCCAACAATCATGACGTGTCTCATCTTTCCAGGTTCGGCATGTTGGCACCCATGCTGGTACAGATGGAACGACAGATCGACAGGGAGATCGCGGCGGATCAGAAGAAGCTGGGGGTGAGTTTCCACGACGGCGCGGTCAACGACAGCGGGCTTGGGGACGACGAGAGCGACAGTGACATGGAGGACGAAGAACCAGTCTTGATGTACGGGCCTGTGCCGCAGATCGTCACCAACGACCTGAAGAGTCTGGACGAAATGGTGAGTGAATTCGATGTCTGTTGAGACATGTTTCAGTTTGGCACAAACGCTTCTGGTACCTTTTCTAGACAGGTTTCTGATCTTGCAGTACTGAAGTAAGCAACTAAAGTTGAAACGGGCCTCAATGAACATTATGATACTCTTCAGATCATCCCACGATATCATCCAAACCGCTGATTGCGATAAATTCTTTCGAAAACGTTTGACCTACTGTAACCACGAGCCTGCACGTTACGAAACCTCAACGTTGACCGATCGGTCACAGGCAAAGTTGAACAATCGATTTTAATCGGTGCCCGCGAACAAATTCCCATGTCAACTCGATTGATTTAACGCCGAGCCAAGTTGCCGGGTAAGGACTTGGTAATTGAGTCGTGTTAGCGTTCCCCAGTTAACCTTGTCATAACGTTCCTCGCGAAGAATCGTTAGGAATTGGCATAAAGTACCCATTACACCTAATATTTCATTGGCAACGTCCGGTAGTATCAATCGCGATGGGATTCGAGGTGATTTATGGTGGTATCTGCGGGAGACGAAAGGTCGAATTGGTATTTAGATGGTCTCTTCGTTTCGAGACGGGGAGAAAATTTGACCTAGATGATGCCTACTGGTATCGGATGGCTGCAGGGTTTTATGCTTCGTAATGCCCATTGAGAAGAATAAGTTCAGAGCCCTGAATCTTTTTAGGCTCGTTCTGGTTCCATCTAGTTGGTGGTTGTACCAAGGCAAATATTCTGAAATGTTCTCAATGCACTCAAAGAACTATGCCGATTGGGATCTTCTATTGAATTATTACTTGAAGAGTATTGGAGAGGTATCTGAAGTACCTGCTATTTCTGCCAAGCAGAAGACGAAAACCCCCTACTTTGGGTTGTTTATGGCTGTAACACTTGGTTTCTGATTCATTGGACCATAGCAGAACCAGAAAGGTGGACATTGAGTAAATTTTATTCCACTAGAAGTAAAGCAAGGATATGACATAATTCCCTTCACCAGAACGTTGTTGGAGCTCCAGGAACCTTAACAAATCTTGGTCAAAACCCGCTATGTCTCCTCACAGGCATCTTTGAATATTGTCCTCTTTTGGAGTGCAATTGAAAAATTCACAATCGAAAGCTCATCCTTCATCTGGATTCTTGTGGCTTTCTATGTGGTATTCAGATTGACAGTTTCTTTCGTTCAATTTCCTGGTACTGGGGTGCTGATGACGATAGAGAGGTTGTAGCACGAGGGCCTCTGGCTCGAGGGATGAATGAGCGTTAGGATCTAGTAACGCATCTGATGCATACAAGGTTTAATTTTCCACGAAAAATTCATTTAATCTTAACGAAGAATCGAAGAAGTATCCAAGTGGAAAATAAATTGATATAATACAAATGATAACCCCATGCTAGCTCAGAGCAATAACATGGCATGAAACTATTCCTGTCAGAGAAACACATGGAAAAGATAAAATATTTCATTTACGACTATAACAATAAATACTTAGATACAAGTTCAGAGAAAGAACTTTATTTACAAATCTTAATAGTTACCTATAACAATGCATTATTCATGTTGATTGTGCTTCTTAGCATGGAGTAGGAGGTCCATAGGGGTGATGATTTATATTTAGTGTTTAGTTCACTAAAATATGCCAAAATTACATTCTCTGTAAACGATGACTTATTCTTCTTACTGCTACACCAATCTCGAAAATTTTTGTATACACCTTTATATTAGATAACAACTTAATTTGAGAAAACTTCAAAATTATTCAAGTGAGCTCTCCTCAATACCAATAATGGACAGTTCCCTTTCAACCAATTGGCTTGTTCAGAAGCACAGAGCCAGAGAGTTATAGAAGTGAGTTATTATAACTCATGGTGTTTGTTTACAGATACCATTAATTGCTCTAAAGTAGTTGAATAATGAATATATAATTCAATCGGAGTAGAAGTATAGTATTCAACTTGCGGTAATGGTCATAACTCACTTGATCAATTACAGCACAATTTTCTATGCTTTCTATGGTTCTGATCATGCGATCTGAACAAAATGTTGCTTCAATATATTATTCTTATCATTCTCGATTAAAATACAAAATTTTATCTTGATCTAATCCGTAGTTTCGAAATGATCGAGAAAACAAAATTTCAAAGGACCTTATTTACGGAACCCCTAGTATAATTCTGCTCATTGATGAACGTGAACGCGACATTTCAAATCCACACCTATCCTGAAAATTTCAAGTCCCTAGGCCTTTCCGTTCGAAAGTTATGATTTTCTATGGTTTCTATGGTTCTGGTTATGTGATCTGGAGAAATGTGGATTGAATTCTCTATTAGTATACAAAATTTCGTCACGATCGAATCTGTAGTTTTGAAATTATCAAGAAAACTAAATTTCAAACGACCATATTTACGGAACCCCTAGTATAATTTTGCTCATAGATGATCGTGATCACGACATTCGAGATCCACACCTATCCTGAAAATTTCAAGTCCCTAGGCGTTTCTGTTCGAAAGTTACAATTTTCAATGGTTTCTATGGTTCTGGTCATGCGATCTGGACAAAATTCCACATGTAGCTTGAACACCTCATTCTCCATTTGAGCGCAAAATGTCATTTCGATCAAATCTGTAGTTTTCAAGTGATCAGGGAAACAAAATTTTGAACGGCCATATTTACGGAACCCCTGGTGGAATTTGGCCCATTAACGAACTCAACCGAGGCATTCGGGAACTGAACCCACACTGAAAATTTCAAGTCTCTAGGTTGTTCCGTTCGAGAGTTATCGTGCTTACGGCCGGACGGACGGACAGACTCGAATTTCCCGACGGATTCTTCATCAGTGAGTTAAACATAGTCGATTGAGACCATTTTCGGCTCAAAATCCGAAAACTACAGACATCGTGACGAAATGATATAGCCCTCGTGTAAGTAGTACGAGCGCTGAAAAATTATGATGAATGAAATAATATAAATAACAAAAAAAAATCGATTAATAAGTTCATCATAAGTTTAATATAGGTATCCAATTTGAAAAAAGTGCAAAAAATCTCGGGCATCAATATCTTAATACAACTCTGGATCGTGTTTTCTCTCTGCTAGGAGATCTGCAATTTACCGCGGTGCCATATGCATTCCAGCAAATAAATAAAGTGCTGGATTTTATCGCAAATCTGTATATTCTTTTTCCACTTTTATTAGGAGGTTTTTCCTGAAAGGTATAATTTTTAAAGTTCAAACTAAGGAGAGGAAAAGGTCCTCTACAAAATTGAGAAGTTCACAAACTCACCGATAAAATTGATCCAAATTGTTCACAGAAATTTTTCGAAATGGTCACCATTCGTTTTATGTGCTCAGAGTCTTGCCTGGCGTAATAACGAATTATTACATGCAGCAACTATCCCATCAGTTTTCTCACGAATAATGTCACGAGCATTTCAAATGCGTTGTTTTAGTTATTCAACACTATTCACCCTTACTGAACACAAATGTTTTCAAATGACCACAAAAGAAGAAATCACAGGGGTTGATATCCGGGGAGCCTGCAGGTCAAGAAATTGACCCACCATGTCCTATCCACCTTAAGTCACAAAATTATACGCTTTGTCAGATGATTTCCCGTAAACTGATAAACACATTTAGATCTCAATATTTACCGTCAGATCCGGACTGAGATTTCCTCAGATTCGCGGGTAACTCTGTTTTCGAAATACTCGGCCCTGGACTTTGACTTATTTTGATGAGCATTTAATAGAAAAAATTAAACCTAAATCAGATCCGCGCTGGGAATTTCTCAGATTCACGGGTAACTTTGATTTCGAAATACTCGGCCCTGGTGAATATTTTATATGAAGGATTTTTGGAATTTTGACTTATTTTGTAAAAATAAGCCTCGCCTTTGAAAACACCCTGTATACAGAATAAAAGTTCCTTGAATTCTCTACAAAATTGCTCGATTTATTTTTTTGTGACTCGAGCAGTTTCTGAGCTATACGTAGTAGCCGAAAGTCGCTTATCAACGAAAATTGTATTTTCACCCCTACGTTTGTTGACAAACATTCCCTTCTAGCGCCTCAACCTTCAACTTTTCTGCTAAATTCTTAGGAAAAGTAGTTGAAGAGCATTGAATTTCCTTTTTTGAGCGCTCGTACTACTTACACGAGGGCTATATCATTTCGTCACGATGTCTGTATTTTTCGAATTTTGAGCCGAAAATGGTTTCAATCGACTATGTTAGACTCACTGATGACGAATCCGTCGGAAAATTTGAGTCTGTCCGTCCGTCCGGCCGTAAGCACGATAACTCTAGAACGGAACAACCTAGAGACTTGAAATTTTCAGTGTGAGTTTAGTTCCCGAATGCCTCGGTTGAGTTCGTTAATGGGCCAAATTCCACCAGGGGTTCCGTAAATATGGCCGTTCAAAGTTTTGTTCTCCTGATGATTTCGATGATCGATCGAGATGAAATTTCGGACTCAAATAGAGAATGAGTTGTTCAAGCTACATGTAAAATTTTGTCCAGATCGCATGACCAGAACCATAGAAACCACAGAAAATTGTAACTTTCGAACGGAAACGCCTAGGGACTTGGAATTTTCAGGATAGGTGTGGATCTCGAATGTCGTGATCACGTTCATCTATGAGCAAAATTATACAAGGGGTTCCGTAAATATGGTCGTTTGAAATTTAGTTTTCTTGATAATTTCAAAACTACAGATTCGATCGTGACGAAATTTTGTATACTAATGGAGAATGATATATTCAAGCTATATTTCTCTAGATCACATGACCAGAACCATAGAAACCATAGAAAATCATAACTTTCGAACGGAAAGGCCTAGGGACTTGAAATTTTCAGGATAGGTGTGGATCTGAAATGCCGCGTTCACGTTTATCAATGAGCAGAATTATACTAGGGGTTCCGTAAATACGGTCGTTTGAAATTTTGGTTTCTCGATAATTTCGAAACTACGGATTCGATCGAGATGAAATTTTGTATTTTAATCGAGAATGATATATTAAAACAATTTTTTGTCCAGATCGCATGACCAGAACCATAGAAACCATAGAAAATTGTAACTTTTGAACGGAAAGGCCTAGGAACTTGAAAATTTCAGGGTGGGTTTGGATCGCGAATATCGCGGCCACGTTCATCAATGAGCAAAATTAGACTAGGGGTTCCGTAAATATGGCTGTTCAAAATATTTTTTTCCTGATAATTTCGAAACTACTGATTGGATTGGAATAAATTTTGCACCTAGCTTAGGAATAATGAATTCAAACTACGTGCGAAATTTTGTCCAGATCGCACCACCAAGACCATAGATACCGTAGAAAATTCTAGCGAATTATCGAAAAAAATTGGTCACCTAAAGCACTGACATGAAGTCTGGAGTTTCGCCTAAGTTTCAGAATTTTTGTGACAGCTGTCGAAAATTCCTTCAAATCATTTCTAAAACTGGAAAATGCGAATCTACCTACAAGGTGCATGTACGAGCGCTCAAAAGCTCCTGCCTTCACGGCAGTGCTTTTCGTAATTTTTGTTTAATCGTTTCCAATAAAATGTTTCCTTGAAAAGTCACAGTTCATTTTTTAGATGATTAATGAATCTCTTTTCTGGAAGCATTTGATTTGAAGGCTAAATATCGTGGAATAATTTACGAAATGCCTTCACGGCTGTTCTTTTCGTAATTTTTTTCAATGAGTTCCCATTGAATTTTCTATCATTCAAGGGTCTGAACTTACTGAAATCGTTCCCTAGAAGATAGTTTCGAGCATTTTCATTACATGCCTGCCACATGTGACTGCAAAAGGAAAGTTTGTTAACGTCTTCGGAATTAACGTCAAAATAAAAAAAATTCAATAAATTGAACGCAAGATTCTTCCAGTCTATCATAGTGGTCGGTTGGGCACAATCCCTTGTGCCCTTTAGAACCAGCCGCCTCTGTCCTCAAATCTTTAACGACGGATGCTTCCTTATCACTGCAAGCAAACTGGTTGGTATGCATCCCGACAACAATAAACGTAATTGCCCCCTCCCCCCGACCGATTAGAATTAGAAAGTAACCTCATCGAACAACTCGAGTAAAGACAAAGAGCATACCTTCGACGTACAATCGAATTAATCAGCCGTTCTTATATGGCAAAAGGAAACGGATTCCCATGACATCTCGGTTATGATTTATATGGACATCCGCTACCAAACGCAGCAGTCTTTTACCTTGCCTTCGGTAACGGTGCGTGGGTGGACGCGGGAGTTATGCGAACTGCAGGTGCTGAATACGCGGGAAATTCTTCGAGAAATTCGATTATTTTCGGCCTGGGGTGCTGAAAGAGTTCGATCTGCCTCCGTATGGTGGATCCAGTTGAAATTTCCTTCTAACGTATACGACACGTTCTGTACTGCCGTAAAGCGATAAAGTAAGGTAACTAACGAAACCGTTTCACAAATTGCGATGTCCCCAAGGCTTGGAAACAATGAAACTTGCAACTTTCACTGCATGATCGTGAACATCATTAGGAATGCATTTTATTAATTTTCCAACCGTAGATTATATCTGCAACATTTGCAAACAATGAGGAAAACAACCGTTCCTTCTGTATTTGGAAGAAGAAGTGAAAATATTGGTTAACCATTTCGTCGTTAGCTGCCTGATTTATGGGTTGTGACAAACGGCGAGTTCGCCGAGCTATTTGTCGTGCTGATAGTCCGGTCAATGTTTGTAGGAAACATTTCGAGTGAAATAATTATTTCTTCTGAGAAATGGTAAGGAAAAAGGTCCCAATTTTCATAACTTCGGAAGTCTGCATGTGGTGTACCTTCGAGTGCGACAGAACGCCAGAACGCGGGAACGTCTTCGACAGAAGACACGTTAATAGTATAATCCAGTCAACGACACAATAACACAAATTCCGATTTATTCTCGAACATCTCCTCCCTGAACAAAGTCATTTCTGCGAACAAGATCGCTATGACCAAATATCAAAAAATAAATCTACCCACCTAATTGGAACTGACATAAATACTTCCACCGAAGGACGAACCACCCATCATCAATTCAGAAGAAACTCGAGCGTTTTCTCCTCGTCAAGATTATCGCGCCAATCAATCTAGCTCCATATTTTCCGAGCAATTGCACCGCGAACAACGTTTATGCAAATACCCCGGGTGCTTCACGATTTGGCGATTCCAAGTCGAATTTCACGTCAATAAAATTAATTTCCACGAGGGCAATCGTCCATATCCAGAAAGTTGGAATCATGTGGGTCGATTCGTCGAGATTTCGATCTGGTCTCACGGCCTACTGGAATTTCCAGATTGGTATTATCTCGAATTGTTTAACTGTAGAAATTTGATGAATTGGTTGAGAATTGGTTCAATTCGTTTGTTTAACTTGTTAGGCGTCAAGTTTCCGAGAGGAATTTGAAACAATCAAGAAACACCTTCGTATGTCTTGTAATGTTTAGAATGAAAATGATATTGGTCAAAAATAAATGACCACAACAAAAATATTTCACGAAGCAGAATATTTAAGTACAACAAACTACAGAGAAATAAACCAACTCCAAGAGAAAAGAAATAATATGCAAACAAAACCACATGGAGTGTAATAAAAATGAAAAAGTCATACATGTAATGTATTATTGAGTCATATTCATAAATTTTTTGTCTTGTACAAAGAAGGAGGTATAATTTCATTCATTCGAATGATAACAAAATATATTTATTTATCAAAATAAAACCAATGAAAATTAACAAAATCACAGAACAAATGATGATACACAAAAAAAAATATTTCTGGAATACATATACCTGCAGGATAACATAACGTTCGAAATACAACACAAATATAAATGACCATAACAAAAATATTGCACAAAGAAGAATATTTGAGTACCACAAACTACCAAGAAATGAACCAACCCCAAGAAAAAAAAATAATATGCAGACGAAACCACATGAAGTGTGATAAAAATGAAAAAGTCATACATCAGAATGTAATGTATTATTGAATCATATTCATGAATATTTTTTGGCTTGTACAAAAACACGGTATAATTGCATTTATTCGAATAATAAGGAAATATTTTAATGTATCAAAATAATACCAATAAAAATGAACAAAATCACAAAACAAATAATGATACACAAAAAAATAATATTTCTGGAACAACTATACCTGCAGGACAACATAACGTTTAAAATACAATACAAATATAAAGTAACACAACAAAAATATTGCACAAAGAAGAATACTTAACTACTACAAACTATCAAGAAATGAACCAACCCCAAGAAAAAAAATAATATGCAAACAAAACCACATGGAGTGTGATAAAAATGAAAAAGTCATACATGTAATATATTATTGAGTCATATTCATACATTTTTTTTGGCTTGTACAGGAGGTATAATTTCATTCATTCGAATAATAAGGAAATATATTTATTCATCAAAATAAAACCAATAAAAATTAACAAAATCACAGAACAAATGATGATACACAAAAAAATAATATTTCTGGAATACATATACCTGCAGAATAACATAACGTTTGAAATACAACACAAATATAAATGACCATAACAAAAATATTGCACAAAGAAGAATATTCAAAAACCACAATTTACCAAGAAATGAACCAACCCCAAGAAAAAAAAATAATATGCAGACAAAACCACATGGAGTGTGATAAAAATGAAAAAGTCATACATCAGAATGTAATGTATTATTGAATCATATTCATGAATATTTTTTGGCTTATACAAAAACACGGTATAATTGCATTTATTCGAATAATAAGGAAATATTTTAATGTATCAAAATAATACTAATAAAAATGAACAAAATCACAGAACAAATAATGATACACAAAAAAATAATATTTCTGGAACACATATAGCTGCAGGAAAACATAACGTTTAAAATACAACACAAATACAAAGTACCACAACAAAAATATTGCACAAAGGAGAATACTTAAGTACTACAAACTATCAAGAAATGAACCAATCCCAAGAAAAAAAAAATAATATGCAAACAAAACCACATGGAGTGTGATAAAAATGAAAAAGTATTATTGAGTCATATTCATACATTTTTTTTGGCTTGTACAGGAGGTATAATTTCATTCATTCGAATAATAAGGAAATATATTTATTCATCAGAATAAAACCAATAAAAATTAACAAAATCACAGAACAAATGACGATACACAAAAAAATAATATTTCTGGAATACATATACCTGCAGAATAACATAACGTTTGAAATACAACACAAATATAAATTACCATAACAAAAATATTGCACAAAGAAGAATATTCAAGTACCACAAACACCAAGAAATGAACGAACCCCAAGAAAAAAAAATAATATGCAAACAAAATCACATGAAGTGTGATAAAAATAAAAAAGTCATACATCAGAATGTAATGTATTATTGAATCATATTCATGAACATTTTTTGGCTTGTACAAAAAAACGGTATAATTGCATTCATTCGAATAATAAGGAAATATTTTAATGTATCGAAATAATACCAATAAAAATGAACAAAATCACAGAACAAATAATGATACACAAAAAAATAATATTTCTGGAACACATATACCTGCAGGAAAACATAACGTTTAAAATACAACACAAATATAAATGACCTTAACAAAAATAGTGCACAAAGAAGAATATTTAAGTACTACCAGGAAATGAACCAACCCCAAGAAAAAAAAAAAATATGCAAACAAAACCACATGGAGTGTGATTAAAATGAAAAAGTCATACATGTAATGTATTATTGAGTCATATTCATACATTTTTTTGGCGTATAAATATATGTATTCATCAAAATAATACCAATAGAAATGAACAAAATCACAGAACAAATAATGATTCACAAAAACATTATATTTCTCAAATGCGTACACCTGAAGCAAAACAAAGGTAATGTTTGAAATAAAAATGATATTGCACAAATATGAATGATCACAACACAAAAATTTTGCACAAAGAAGAATATTCAAGTACTTAAAACGACAAAGGAATAAACCAAACCCACAGAGAGAAAAAATAATATGCAAATAAAACCATATGAAGCGTTATGAGAATGAAAAAAATATACATCACAATGTAATGTATCATGAGTCATATTTATGAATATTTTTTAGCTTGTACAAAAACACGGTACCTATAATTGCATTCATCCGAATAATAAGAAAATATATTTATTCATCAAAATAATGTCAATAAAAATGAACAAAATCACAGAACAAATAATGATTCACAAAAACATTATATTTCTGAAATACGTATACCTAAAGGAAAACATAACGTTTGAAATAAAAATAATATTGCACTTAAATAAATTGCCACAACAAAAATATTGCACAAAAGAGATTATTTAAGTACTACAAACTACAAAGAAATAAACTACACATGTTTCGCCATTACCATGGCTTCATTATGCCATGAAATATACTGTATATCCAATCACCTGATTTTGCCATGGTAAAGGCGAAACACGTGTAGTGGTTTTGTCAAACTCTCAAGAAATGAAAAGAGTACGCTAAGTTAATGAGTGAATACTAAGTTGATATGGATTTTCATCAAGTATCGGCCACATCAATCCATTTTTTTCAAAATTGAGCGGTCGTTATACGGATATAGCAGGCTGGAAAATTAATGATCCTCTTCTTCATTCTTCGATAGTTCACCGATGATAAATGTTCCCAAAGCCTCAAAATACGATGGAATTGAATTGACCCGTTCTTAATCTCGGAACACCGAACTGCGAATACCGCCAAGGCCGACCTAACAGTGCTTCCGGTCAGTTACGAATGCCCCCTGCCTCCGTAAACAAAAACGAAGAAGTTTGTTCGGCGAACAATCAAATCGAAAACAACCTGAGCCAAAACAATAACAAATGGAAACACAACATCTCGTCGGAATCGTGAAGCTAATGACTTGTGAATGGACTTAACAGTAAATTATGTGTTCCCACGAATGTGTCCACTTTAAAAAGTTTGTCACGGGCACGCCGAGATCGTTATCGTCGCCGTTGGAATACTAAAACATGTTACGGAAACTGAAGAGGTGAAAATACTTGAGAGGTTCACGAATGTATGAAAAATTCGAAAATTGGGAAAACCATTAGTTGCTATCCGGTATCGATCCCCCTAGAGTATACGATTCACTGGAAATAAAAAACCCATATTGTGTGACATTTCTTTCTAATCGACATGCAATGAAATCAATTTTTTTTTCCAGGTGCGAGACCTCGTCGAAAAATGTACATGTCCTACACAGTTTCCAATGATTCGAGTTTCTGAAGGAAAATACAGAATTGGTGATACGAAAGTGCTGATATTTGTGAGGGTAAGTTCATATGGAAAGGAGAATGATGTTCCATTCCTCATTTCAGACCCTAATGGGCCTGGAGATTAACACTCCAACTTGGTAAGCCACTTGGAGCCACTGGTACTGCATATGTTTCTCTATGAGGTTGTCTTTATGAGCTCGTTTATGAAACAGTCGAAAATGTAGAGGCACCAAGAGGTGCTATATATTTTTACAGCACTTTGGGGACGAGGAAGGACTTCTTGAGGATGATACTCCAAGAGGTCCTATTTCTCACATTCCCCAAACCCATGTTTCAAAATTTAAGGATGTGATATGGTCTTTACTCCAATCACTTTTGCACTGGGAAAAACATGTTGAACTTCTGGCACAGTAGATTTTGCAAAAAGTAGCACAATAGTAAACGAATTGTTTTTGGTAACATCTTTAATATCTGTTATACTTAACATATCTTCTATCAAAATGATCTCTGATCATCTATATATCCTTTGGTGGTGGCAAATTACAAATCTGATTATGCGCTAAAATCGCCAAAAGTCCTGCTGACATAATACCAGCATTGTTACCGAAACAAGTCATCGAAGACATAAACTGCTTCTCTTCCTCAGCCTCCTCCCTTCCTATCTTAACGAACGTGTTGACGTAAGCTGCGCCACCGAACAAGCCCTCTTCAACTGCAAGCGCGAAGAGTATCCAAAAACTGTTAATGTACATATATATGGCTGTGGTGGTGAAGACTACGACGTTCAGAAATTGGAAAACAGCCATTATCCATATGTGCTTTATATAAATGCAATTCACAGAAGACCTGGAGATGAACACTCCAAGTTGGTAAGCCACTTGGAGCCACTGGTACTGCATATGTTTCCCTATGAGGTTGTCCTCCACCATAACGAGCTCGTATATTCCCTGGTTGATGAAATATTGGAACATGTAGACGGCACCAAGAGGTGCTATATACTTGTAGAGCGCCTTGGGGACGAGGTAGGATTTCTTGACGAGGATCATTCAAGGGGTCTTTATTTCCTTTTCGTTCCAAGCCATTTGAATGCCTACACCCTGCTTGTCTTCCTCTGTTGGAATTGGGAGCAGGATCCAGAATATCAACCCCATCAATATTGGTATCGAAGTCATAGCCAACATGGTGTATCTGTACCCCTGCTCAACTCCCAAGGTGCGAGATAGGGCTCCAAGTACTCCTACCACAGAAGAAATAGCAAAAATTAGGCTCGATGCAGCTGAAGGGAATTAAAAAGGATGCGTCCAGTTTTATTTCACCTTCGATGATACCTCACCTGCTGCACCAATCCCAGAACTGAAAGTCGAAAGAGTTTTCCTAGTGAAATACGAAGCATACTGGAGGAGAGTCACCTCGCCAAGAGCCGAAGAAATAGAGACCAGAGCAACACCAACCATAGCTAACTCCATGTAACGCCTGATAAAACCAACCAACAAAAAACCTGCAGCGTGCATCACCCAACAACTGGCTATTCTTCAGTGGATCCACATGGATATAAAGGGTCCTATCATGGTGGTTCCAACTGCACCCACGTATTGAGACACCAGAATGACCCCGGGGAGCTCATGGTGCAATCTCTTGTGACCATCCTCGTAGTATTAACAATAGAATCGACGTTGTTCGATTCGATTATATTCTCTGCCCCAGCAGGGACAGCTGATATGCCGAAGTTGTTGATGATGATAGATGATAGATCTGTAAAAACGAGCCTTCGGCCTTTTTTACCCCTCTGGGTTTTCTTCGCCCCTGCGGAAAAAATCCTTGATGAAATGTTCGAACATGTAGGGGGCACCAAGAGGTGCTTTATACTTGTAGAGCACCTTGGGGACAAGGTAGGACTTCTTGAGGATGATCATTCAAGGGAACCCTATTTCTCACATTCCCCAAACCCATGTTTCAAAATTTAAGGATGTGATATGGTCTTTACTCCAATCACTTTTGCACTGGGAAAAACATGTTGAACTTCTGGCACAGTAGATTTTGCAAAAAGTAGCACAATAGTAAACGATTTTTTTTTGGTAACATCTTTAATATCTGTTATACTTAACATATCTTCTATCAAAATGATCTCTGATCATCTTTATATCCTTTGGTGGTGGCAACTTACAAATCTGGTTATGCGCTAAAATCGCCAAAAGTCCTGCTGACATAATACCAGCATTGTTACCGAAACAAGTCATCGAAGACATAAACTGCTTATCTTCCTCAGCCTCCTCCCTTCCTATCTTAACGAACGTGTTGACGTAAGCTGCGCCACCGAACAAGCCCTCTTCAACTGCAAGCGCGAAGAGTATCCAAAAACTGTTAATGTACATATATATGGCTGTGGTGGTGAAGACTACGACGTTCAGAAATTGGAAAACAGCCATTATCCATATGTGCTTTATATAAATGCAATTCACAGAAGACCTGGAGATGAACACTCCAAGTTGGTAAGCCACTTGGAGCCACTGGTACTGCATATGTTTCCCTATGAGGTTGTCCTCCACCTTAACGAGCTCGTATATTCCCTGGTTGATGAAATATTGGAACATGTAGACGGCACCAAGAGGTGCTATATACTTGTAGAGCGCCTTGGGGACGAGGTATGATTTCTTGACGAGTATCATCCAAGGGGTCTTTATTTCCCTTTCGTTCCAAGCCATTTGAATGCCTACACCCTGCTTGTCTTCCTCTGTTGGAATTGGGAGGAGCATCCAGAATATCAACCTCATCAATATTGGTATCGATGTCATGGCCAACATGGTGTATTTGTACCCCTTCTCAACTCCCAGGGTGTAAGATAGGGCTCCAAGTACTCCTGCAACAGAAGAAATAGCAAAAATTAGGCTCGATGCAGCTGGAGGGAATTAAAAAGAATGCGTCCAGTTTGATTCCACCTTCGAAGATACCTCACCTGCTGCACCAGTTCCAGAACTGAAAGTCGAAAGAGTTTCCCTAGTGAAATACGAAGCATACTGGAGAAGAGTCACCTCGCCAAGAGCCGAGGAAATAGAGACCAGAGCAACACCAACCATAGCTAACTCCATGTGACGCCTGATGAAACCAACCAACAAAAAACCTGCAGCGTGCATCACCAAACAACTGGCTATTCTGTAGTGGATCAACATAGGTATAAAGGGTGCTATCAAGCTGGTTCCAACGGCACCCACGTACTGAGACACCAGAATGACCCCGGGGAGCTCATGGTGCAATCTCTTGTGACCATCCTCGTAGTATCAACAATAGAATCGACGTTGTTCGATTCGATTATATTCTCTGCCCCAGCAGGGACAGCTGATATGCCGAAGTTGTTGATGATAATAGATGATAGATCTGTAGAAACGAGCTTTCGGCCTTTTTTACCCCTCTGGGTCTTCTTCGCCCCTGCGGAAAAAATCCTTGATGAAATGTTCGAACATGTAGGGGGCACCAAGAGGTGCTTTATACTTGTAGAGCACCTTGGGGACGAGGAAGGACTTCTTGAGGATGATCATTCAAGGGAACCCTATTTCTCACATTCCCCAAACCCATGTTTCAAAATTTAAGGATGTGATATGGTCTTTACTCCAATCACTTTTGCACTGGGAAAAACATGTTGAACTTCTGGCACAGTAGATTTTGCAAAAAGTAGCACAATAGTAAACGAATTTTTTTTGGTAACATCTTTAATATCTGTTATACTTAACATATCTTCTATCAAAATGATCTCTGATCATCTATATATCCTTTGGTGGTGGCAACTTACAAATCTGATTATGCGCTAAAATCGCCAAAAGTCCTGCTGACATAATACCAGCATTGTTACCGAAACAAGTCATCGAAGACATAAACTGCTTCTCTTCCTCAGCCTCCTCCCTTCCTATCTTAACGAACGTGTTGACGTAAGCTGCGCCACCGAACAAGCCCTCTTCAACTGCAAGCGCGAAGAGTATCCAAAAACTGTTAATGTACATATATATGGCTGTGGTGGTGAAGACTACGACGTTCAGAAATTGGAAAACAGCCATTATCCATATGTGCTTTATATAAATGCAATTCACAGAAGACCTGGAGATGAACACTCCAAGTTGGTAAGCCACTTGGAGCCACTGGTACTGCATATGTTTCCCTATGAGGTTGTCCTCCACCTTAACGAGCTCGTATATTCCCTGGTTGATGAAATATTGGAACATGTAGACGGCACCAAGAGGTGCTATATACTTGTAGAGCGCCTTGGGGACGAGGTATGATTTCTTGACGAGTATCATCCAAGGGGTCTTTATTTCCCTTTCGTTCCAAGCCATTTGAATGCCTACACCCTGCTTGTCTTCCTCTGTTGGAATTGGGAGGAGGATCCAGAATATCAACCCCATCAATATTGGTATCGATGTCATGGCCAACATGGTGTATTTGTACCCCTTCTCAACTCCCAGGGTGTAAGATAGGGCTCCAAGTACTCCTGAAACAGAAGAAATAGCAAAAATTAGGCTCGATGCAGCTGGAGGGAATTAAAAAGGATGCGTCCATTTTGATTCCACCTTCGATGATACCTCACCTGCTGCACCAGTTCCAGAACTGAAAGTCGAAAGAGTTTCCCTAGTGAAATACGAAGCATACTGGAGAAGAGTCACCTCGCCAAGAGCCGAGGAAATAGAGACCAGAGCAACACCAACCATAGCTAACTCCATGTGACGCCTGATGAAACCAACCAACAAAAAACCTGCAGCGTGCATCACCAAACAACTGGCTATTCTGCAGTGGATCAACATAGGTATAAAGGGTGCTATCATGCTGGTTCCAACTGCACCCACGTACTGAGACACCAGAATGACCCCTGTGGAGCTCATGGTGCAATCTCTCGTAGTATTAACAACAGTATCGACGCTGTTTAATTCGATTATATTCACTGCTCCAGCAAGGACAGCTGATATGCCGAAGTTGTTGCATACTCCGAGGATCCAAAACGAGATGATAGATCTGTAGAAACGAGCCTTCAGCCTTTTGTACACCTCTGGGTCTTCTTCGCTCCTGCGGCCGAAATCTACATCTCCCCGCATTAAGAAGGGAAAAACTGGGACGATACTTCGATATGGTTGGCATTGTGACTGACAAGGTTGAAGTGTGTCAAGAGTATTTCAAAGGGTTGCATAGAGTCGTATTGATGGAATTCTCACCTGCGATTCCAGTTCCTGAGGACCAAGTTGAAATTACGTTGACGTGGAAGTACGAGGTATACTGAAGACAGCCGATTTCTCCCAAAATATCTGATGATGAGACCAGAACAACCCCAATCAGGGCTACTCCAAGGGCCTTCTCGGCCAGGGATATGATGCAAAACCCCACCATTGAAAAAATAATGCTCAGGAAAATCTTCACATGTATAAACGAAGGCAGGAAAGGAATGACAGAAGACACCACAGTTCCAGTTATGATGAACGCCAGCAGAATAACACCAGTACCAATGTCTGAACAGGCTCTGTTCGTGCTGTAATAGGTTCTATTCGAGTGTCCTCCATCTGATGCGGTGTTAACCTTCAGGATATCTTCAGCTGCAGTTATCAGGACGTTCGTACCGAAATTGTTGCACACACCTAGAACGAAGAAAGCTACCAGCGATCTGATGTACTTGATTCTGAAACGTTTCGCTTCCGCGGCGAATACCTGATAGCTTGTTTGGCTCTTTACGTTATCTGGTACATCGTCGTCATTCCTAAACATCAGTTAGGACGCTCATCAAGCCATTTATAGATTCGACAGATGCACGTCAGTGCGATTCTGTGGGTTTTTCGAGAGAATTGAGCTAGTTCTTCTTCTTTTTTCTTATATTCAAGCATTTTGGAATTTTGTTCTCAACTTCCATTTGTTGCAGATACTTAGGAACCACGTCATGGTACGAGTTGGAGGAGGATGGGACACACTTTCGCATTATCTGGATAAGCACGATCCCTGTAGATGTCGCTCCCAGCACCGTACTACTCAAGGGGCTCGTCTCGTTAACAAACCTGGCGCTGCAGACCTCCACGGCTCTCATGTTTATTACGAAAGGTGAAGTTATAATCTTAGAAAGATTAGACATGGAAAATTTATTTTTTTGCGACCTGAGCAAAAAACAATTCATGACGATTCAACCTTGTTTTATAACCTGGGCATTAATGAATTTTATCAGTTCTATTCATGGTGATCAATGATGTGGAACGAGACTGTACCATTAATGTCCCTTTATGGGAATATTAAGATAAGCGGTGCGCCCCCTTCCGGACATTTATACGACTGAGATATGGGCCATTTATCGTGTTTCACGTTATTTGATTTTCAACGGCTTATAGTTCAAATGGAATAACGTACATGAACAAAAACAATGAAATTAAAATCACCTCGCAACAAATATTTTTTTATTAAATAGTACGAATTGAAACAAAAATAAACAATCTGAGCTATATAAATAACAAACCCTACTTTATGAACTCATTTTGTATTAGCTCAGAACAATAAGAGAATAACTATTCCTGGCAGGAAAACACAAGGACAAAATAAAATATATAATGATTTACCTTCGTGTCTAGAAAAATGTTAACTTATGTTGAAAATTCAATTCGAAGAGAATAAAACTCGAAGAAACTAAATTGATGAATTCATCAGGGTATCTTGGCTAAGATGACTGAAAAAATGGCAAGAATAACTGGCCACGTGGTTAACCTCAAAATTATATGATCTGCAACCAAGTAGCCAATAGATATCATCAATATATTCTCTAATTTTTCATTCGAGATATTATCAACAAAAGTTCCAACCGGATCTTTCAGACAGTCAAACATTTAATCGTCGTATCATTATTTACCCACGTAGAGACATAATAATATGTTATCCAGTTTTTACGACTCGAGTTTTATTGTCTTACAATATCGACTGAGTGTTATTCCAAACTAATTTCGCCCAGCATCGATAAATATCACAACATCAGGCAGGGGAACTTCTCCAGCTTCTTTCACTGGACGAAATTGAAGTACCTTTCTGAACAACCGCACCGATTATCCACTTAATCTCTTATGTAAATGGAAACGTTAAAATACCTAAAAAAAACTAGAATTGATTGTTGTTTGAGTACCCATGAAGACAATGGATAAAATAAATTCAGAAAATATAAATATTTCACCACATGTTTACTACGATTACAAGAGTACCGATTGATCCAATCTATGATTAACAAACATTAAATTCCATTGATTGCAATTTGGTTGTTATGCAGACTAAATAAATTGTTTACGATATCGAATTACCCCAAGTCTAAACAAAGCACATAGTAGCACCATTTAAACCTGGGATTCAATTCAATCGATTTCCTCTTCCAGATCCCCAGGACCAACAGCTCACAGCACCCCGACACACTCATCATCATCAGGCCCCAACTCCCTTCTGGGACCTCCAATGCATTCCCTCAACCGATCGAGGTCCAGGTCACCTTCCCAACTCGACAGAAGATCAGTCAGCCCGAATCTACCCAGGAAGACCCTGATGCCACCTTCCAATAGGTCCAGGAGTCCAACACCGAACTTCATATCCACCCACCAGACGAAGTTGTCCACCAACAAGAGCCCGAAACACCAGACCAACACATCGCCCAAGATCGCCAAGAAGCATGTTTCCACCCTGCAGATCCCCATGGACAAGGGGATTACGAAGCAGGACTTGTTGAAGTCAGAAGCCACCTTGGTGGTCAACGACCAATTGACGGACCACAGCGACACGACGTCCGAGATGTCCGATGAAGGGTATAGGAGTTTGGGGATCGTTAACGACAAGTCGAAGAAGAGGTCTTCTGTTTACAGTCAGAATTCCGCTGAAGATGCTGAAGAGAATGGTAAGTACCTAAGCATTTACTCCACCATGTGATAATTAACGTCTCCCTCTTCTTCCAGAGCATAAATTAGACTGTGAAGAAGACCTCAACGACATAGGCCTCCGAAAGACCCAGTACTCCCAGAAAATATACGAGAACGAATCGAAACCTTCGGGTACGTCCGAAAAACTAGTACAAGACGAAAGGAAACCCTCCTACAGACGTTCCAACAGCCTCGATGGTAAGGAACCACCGTCCACCCCAAAACTGAACGGGTTGCCGTACAAGAAAGTTGTCCAGTGCAAAGTTAACACTTGGAACAACTCACCGAAACGTCAGAGGAGTTCGCTGACTCCAGAAACTTTCACATCGCCATTCACCAGGAATTCCTCGACCAGAAGAAGCGTTTCTGCTGTGGGGTACGACAGAAAGTCCTCAAGTACGAACACTTCGCCAACTAAGGGTAGACTGAGGCAGGAGTTGTTGAAAACTGTTAAAGATACAGACGACGACGCCTTGATGGCGATACAGATACAGGAACTGCTGAAGAAATACGGTAGTTTGAATATGTTGGATGACGAGGATGAGCAACAGTTTAGGAGTCTACCTCAAGAGAGCACCTTCAAGAGGTCTACTGGTAGAATGAGCATCAGGAGCTCTAGGAAAGATTCGAGGACAGATATTTTACATTCTAGAATTCCAGCACCTATATCTCACAAGGCCTGAGTTATTTAAGAGTTTTTAGGGTCGTTCTAAAAGATTTTTAGAAGTTTTTACACGAGGAAATATCTTTGGAAATGTTACGGTGATATTTTTGTAAACTAAGGAAAACTTCCCCATAGTCTAGTACAGCAGATAGTCTATTGCTCAAATGGAACGTTAATATCAGCTGGCTCATACACTTTGGGCCACCCCATACAGTGATATCACTCTTTAGGCGCTTTCAAGATCTTTTCGCAAGAGCTTATCGTTGAAAGTTACCAATAAGTATCGTTTGAAGTTATCTTTGGGCAAGTGTTAAATTGTTTTAGGCTGGTACCTATAAACGCAAATTATAGCACTTTTTAAAGCACGCGCTGATCATTTTTATTTTGATCATGTTGCTCAGATCTATATCACGCGAATATAATATACAATAATTTATCAGATTGAGCAGAATAGATTATTTCTTCTTATGATGTAAATTTTATTATTAACTTTTTATTTTTTCCTATTATGGAAAAGTTTTTATGAGTTGAAACAAATTTCACCGAATGAAAGATATATTCTGCGATTTTTTTCCAGATCTAGTAAAAATAACTACATTTCTTAAATAATTGTTAATTTTTAGTTTCACATCCCAACCGAATTCGAAGTGAATATGTTTTTATTTTCGATTGTCAATCATTCACATCACAATATTAACAAAAACATTGTTGTGTTCATTTTCACCATCCAATCTTATTTATATCTGCTTTAGCCGATTTGCAATGTGACTTATATCATTTGCTGTAATTTTAACGCAAAACATGTTTTTTTTATCGTCCTATTGTTATATCATATGAAATAGACTGTATTTGTATAATTTGGTAAAATATAAAGTGGAATATTCGAGTGTTTTTTATTTAGGTTTTTTACTAAGGTTAGTTCACTTATATCTGGCAACGTCGGAAAAATACGACAGATGTGATACATTAGATCTACTGTGTGACAGGAGTGTCATATTACGCTCATAATCTTAATTTCCGACCTTTTTGATTAGTTCGATACCTACTGCTTTACTTTTCAAAGTGAAGATGAATAATCCAGGAGGAAATCTATTCCAATGACGGAGAAGAGCAGATCAGAAAGTGAAAGAGTTATAACTGAACTAACATCTATTTTGGGATAAAAGGAAAAACTATTTTTTCAATTTTAACACCCTGTATCTTGAAATCGAAGAATTCAAAAAAATTTCTGTTTATTCTTAAAATTCATTGATATTTAGCCTATTTAGGTTAGGTTAGGTCAGCTTAAGTTAGGACAGTGTTGAAAATAATTCTTGAAATGAATGAATATTTAGGAAAGGTTAGGTTAGGTTAGCTTGAGTTACAATCCTTATTAACTATTTTGAGATACTACTATTTTTTTTAAACACCCTGTATCTTGAAATCGAAGCATCAAAATCACTAAAAATTGATCTGTTGATTCCCAAAATTAATCGATATTTAGCGTTAGGACATAGTCGAAAATATTTTTTAAAATGAATTAATATTTAGGTTTGGTAAGCATAAGTTAGGACAGTGTTGAAAATTACTCTTGAAATGAATTAAAATGTATGTTAAGTCAGGTAAGCTCAAGTTGGAACAGTGTTGAAAATAATTCTATGAAGGAATTAATATTTAGGTTTGGTTAGCGTTAGGACGATATTGAGAATAACTCTTGAAATTAATAAATATTTGGGTTAGGTTAGGTAAGCTCAAGTTAGGACAGTGTTGGAAATAATTCTTGAAATGAATTGATACTTAGGACAGGTTAAGTTAAGTTAAGATGTTGAAAATTATTCTTGAAATGAATGAATATTCAGGTTGGGTTAGCTTAAGTTAGGACAGTGTTTAAAATAATTCTCAAAATGAATTAATATTCAGGTAAGATTAGGTTAGGATGTTAAAAATATTTCTTGAAAGGAATGAATATTTAGGTTGGGTTAGCTTAAGTTAGGACAGTGTTGAAAATAATTTCCAAAATGATATAAAATATTTAGGTTAGGTAAGGTTAGGGTACGATGTTAAAAATAATTCTTCAAATGAATGAATATTTAGGTTGGGTCAGCTTGAGTTAGGAAAGTGTTGAAAATAATTCTTAAAATGAATTAATATTCAGGTTAGGTAAATCTCGTCTGGATTAAACCAGATTTTTATTTTAAGATCACGAATTCATTCATTAATGTTTCAGAATACTTTCATTTCTCAAGTTTCCTTTTGGGAGGAGTGGGGTGATATAACCTTAGTGGCTTAGAGATAAACAGATCCAAAGGAAAGAGGAGAAATTTTCAAGCTGTAATATTTATTTAATATACACATAGTAACATTCAGGTATCTATTATAATACACAGATCGGAACCATCAGGACAATTTGTGTTGGATATCATAACTTGATGTCCTCCCGTCACTATCTCCCTTTCCCCTCCAGGCTCAATTATCTCCATTCCCCCAAATGTCGCGCCATGCTGGCTGTACATTTGTCCTCCTCCGTTTTGCCCATAGAAAGAGTGATGAACCTCCCCTTCTTGCTCTTTATTTTCATAACCGAATCCTTCAATCTTTTTTCCTCCCACTGTTTCCTTCCTCACCTCTCCACCTTGTACATACAAACCTAGTGTTTGCTTTGGTGCTCCTCCTTGTTGATGTACTGCATTCTGTTGGTTATGCTTGATGGCTCCTTGGTATTCAGCTTGTTTGGTGCCTGTCCCCGAATAGAATGTTCCATCGGGTTGGTTTCCTACATAACTGCTAATTCCCCCGGCCTGATTGAAAACATCATTTCCTCCTGCGAAACCTATAGTGTTTTCTTTGTAAGCAACACTACTAGGTATTCGATATGGTTTTATTGCACCAGAGATTCCCATTGGTCCTCCTACTCCAAACACTCCAGGTTTTGGACCTGCGGTTCCTCCTGCTGTTTCCTTCCTCACCTCTCCACCTTGTAGATAAAAACCAAGCGTTTGCTCTTGTGTTCCTCCTTGTTGATGTACTGCATTCTGTTGGTTATGCTTGATGGCTCCTTGGTATTCAGCTTGTTTGGTGCCTGTCCCCGAATAGTATATTCCATCGGGTTGGGTTCCTACATAACTGCTTATTCCCCCGGCCTGATTGAAAACATCATTTCCTCCTGCGAAACCTATAGTGTTTTCTGTGTGAGCAACACCACTAGGTATTCGATATGGTCTTATTGCACCAGAGCTTTCCATTGGTCCTCCCACTCCTAACCCTCCAGGTTTTGAACCTCCGGTTCCTCCTGCTGTTTCCTTTCTCACCTCTCCACCTTGTAGATAAAAACCAAGTGTTTGCTCTTGTGTTCCTCCTTGTTGGTGTACTGCATTCTGTTGGTTATGCTTGATGGCTCCTTGGTATTCATCTGGTTTGGTGCCTACCCCCGAATAGTATATTCCATCGGGTTGGGTTCCTACATAACTGCTCATTCCCCCAGCATTTCCTGCAGCGAAACCTATAGTGTTTTTTTCGGGAGCATCACCACTAGGTATTTGATATGGTCTTATTGCACCAGAGCTTTCCATTGGTCCATCTACTCCAAACCCTTCCGGTTTTGGACCTCCGGTTCCTCCTGCTGTTTCCTTCCTCACCTCTACAGCTTGTTGATAAAAACCTAGTGTTTGCTTTGGTATTCCTCCTTGTTGATGTATTGCATTCTCTTGGTGATGATTGGTGACTCCTTGGTATTCAGCTGGTTTGGAGCCTGTTCCCGAATAGTATATTCCATCGGGTTGGGCTTCTTCATAACTACTCATTTCCCCTGCCTGATTGGAAACAGCATTTCCTGCTGCAAAACCTATTGTGTTTTCTTTGTGAGCATCACCGCTAGGTAGTTGATATGGTCTTATTGCACCGGAGCTTTCCATTGGTATTCCTCCTCCAAACCCTACTGGTTTTGGACCTCCTGATGCCCCCGAATAACCTCTATGAATGTTTTGCTGTACAACCACCTGCTGGTCATAAGGTTTTTGTTTATATTGATAAGTATCTACTGTCCCTCCGTGATTCCCGGAATCATGTTTTTCAATTATGTGTTCAACATGCGTTTTTTCTGCTACACCCCCTTCGTGGTCGAAAGACTTCATTGGCACAAAATGGTTGCCTCCAGATTGGTGAGATATCTCATGGTAGGTATTCATCACCCCTCCTATGTGTCCTCCTTGTCCATATTGTGAGGTCACCATGCCTGGTACTGCAGCTTGTTGAATTTTCATACCACTTGGTTCAGTATATCCGTGTAGGGGTGGTGGAAGATTGTGGTGATAGTTGTTCCAGAGGCGATCGTTTCCCACATGTTGGAAGCTGAAAGGGGGTAGAACTATTCCAGGGTATGTTTGTAATATTAAATGGATGTACGCATTGATGGCATCTGCGCAGTGCCCTCCCAGGTGTGTTCCCCTGGTCGCCATTAGATATGTGGAGAATTGGAGAAGTATAATCTGAAAAAGAATAGCTTTTGATTGTCAAAATATACTGCAACTTTCAAAAGCTGGCAGTTTGGGATAGGAATAAAGCTTCAACAATTCCACTGACGATTCGACGAACTGTTGTACTTTCAGGACTTGATAGATATTTAGAGATAGGTTTTTTTATGATTGCAAAACTCACTTAAAACGAACTCGAGTTTGTTACCATTTGAGATATTTCCTGAACATTTCATCCATTCTTTTATAAATTCAAAGATTTTATTAATTCCAAATTGTAAATTCAAAGATACATCAATATACGTTCATAAATATTTGTGTCTCACTGCCAGAAAAGTCTCACGCTCTATTTTGTGTTTCGTTTCACTTGGTTGCACTGCCCTTCTATGCAGGTAATTTTTTTACTCGTTCAGATACTCCAAAATTGTTAAGCAATATGCCAATATGGTGTTGTGTGTTACGAAAAAAAGTGTCATTGTATTGGAAACTTACAGCGTGTTTTATTTTCGACATTTCACAATGAACTCGTACAGATTTAGTACGATCGTTTCGAGTTAATCAATTCAAATGAAGTAATTAAATTGGATTTTATTGAAAACTTAATTTACACGTAGCTCGAAAATTGAATTCGTTTTAGAATCCGTGAATAATGACATTAGGACAATACCAAGAACTTTTGAATTATCGAAAATGTAGAAAAATGTTCGGAAATAAATACATGTTGATGTTATGCAAGTATGTTTTCAGTGATTCAGTCGAAAATATTCTGTAAATCATTTTGAAAGTAATCAAAAATACTTTTTTCACTTGAAAATCGTGATAGAAGAATATATTTCATCCTTAAATATTGTTGACAATTTTTTTTACATGTGATTCTGGAAAAGCGAATGGTACCAGTCTCTACTTCAGGATGTTCATAGTTTATTAGGAGATGATTTTTCGGAAGTTGCATAGATATACATAAATATTGACATTTTTAACCATATGACACATGACAGTTAGGACTACACATATATTTATGGCAGTACTACCAACATAAGGCACTTAAAGATCCTATCTTATGTCAATAATTCAAAATTAATATATAATCATTTGTTGAAATTGTGAAGCAGCAAAAGGGCATTATCTATCACAGTAATCAGTTGAAGGTTATAATAGGTAAGGTTAGGTAAGCTAAAGTTAGAACATTCCATCTTAATAATATCGAAAGATCTTCGAAATAAAAGTTGAGGAAAAGTTTTTTTAGGTTAGATTAGGTTAAGTGAGCCTAACGCAAGTTAAAAAACTCACTGGATTGGGGTGAGGTCAAAAAATTTTGGTCGTTGAATTGGATATCACGAAAGTATGGTAAAGTTACTAAATATCAGACTGAACATAATATCGAAAAAATAGTTGATTTCCTCCAAAAATTATCATCGTGAATGACCCAATATTCAAAAGAAGAAAAAGAAATTTACTGAAATATTCGAATCTTTGACAGAATAATGTTGGTAGCTCTGGTGAGAGCTTTCAATCAGAATCACAATGAAATGTCAAAATTTCATAATTTTTCGAGCAATTCAAAAAAAAATTAAATCAATGATTTAAAATTGATGAATTTATATTGATTTGTTGAAATTGTGAAGCAGCAAAAGGGCATATTCTAACACAGTACTCAGTTGAAGGTTATAATAAGTTAGGTTAGGTAAGATAAAGTAAGGACATCCCATCTGAATAATCTCGAAAGATCTCCGAAATAAAAGTTAAGGAAAAGTTTTTTCAGGTTAGATTACCTTAAGTAAGCACAAAGCGAGTTGAAAATCCCAGAAACTCACTGGTTAGTTCAAATTATCAAAAATTATAGTCGTTGAATTGGAAATCACGAAATTGTAAAGTATGGTGAAGTTAGTAAATATCAGATTGAATATTATAATGAAAAAATAGTTGATTTCCTCCAAAAATAATCATCATGAAATGACCCAATATTCAAAAGAAGAAGAAGAAATTTAATGAATAACTCGAATCTTTGACAGAACAATGTTGGTAGCTCTGGTGAGAGCTGTCAATCAAACTGACAATGAAATGTCAAAATTTCATCATTTTTCGAGCAATTTTGAAAAAATTTAGGAGGATTTGAGCTAAAATCGTTTCTGTGTACCAAAAGTATGGAATCGAACGCAATTTTTTTATTGGTTCACCTATTTGAGTAATGCTATGGCAACATCAACAACTTGAAAAACGTGAAGTCTAAATTATAATTTTCCGATTATTGATCTGACAAAAGTACCTTGTTATGTCGAATAAAATATTAGGGAATTTTTCGTAACCTGGAAAAAAAGTATCGTGAGGCTGGAATTAAAATCTTTCAAGAATCACTTTCTCCCATTTTCAAGTGTAAATATCCCTATTTTTCCTTCAAATCCGTTTCACTGGCCAGAATGAACGAAAGTATCGACTAGAAAATCGTTACCTTACTCCAATTCACTTCTTTGAGAAAATAATTTTTCAAAAATCTCATATTGATACGATTATTACGAAATTTCGCATGACCATTCATGTCGTCAACTCACAACTAACCAGGGAGTTTCAATTCGTTCGGATTATTTTTCGAATAATTGAAAAGGAAATTATTCAGATGGCTATATCCATTGAATCCTTTGGCGAATTTCGCCCATTAATGAACTAGACCGGCGCATTCAGTCCTTTAAAGATTTGAGAAGTCTAGGCCTCTTCGTTCGAGAGTTGTTTACGGTCGGACGGAAATATAATTAAATTCGACCTTGAGTTCGTCGTGTGTCACTTTTCGACATGTGGGCAGAACGATAATGCTATGCTTCATAAAATCCAGGGCTCTAAAAGTATTTATATTCATAGTGCGTCAGATCTCCTACAGGATCTGAAGTTATATTTATTCGGTGAAAAAATTATAGCGTCTCGAATAACCGTGGATTTTTATACTGCCGCTTATCACAATTATTTTCGGAACAATGTGGGGGACTAAGTATTATTTTGCTATAAAAGTAGGTTTAAAATGAAAGAAAACTGAAGTAAACATCTTCGAAACATAGATATATTGCTTATAAATATTATATACAAAATATTTCTACACTAACGAGGATTGTCAATTCCTCATTGAGATCGTCTTAAAGTTAATGACTGGATGAAAACACTCGGTATAGCCTCACCAGGAACCTATATATACAATTCTGATGGTCAAAATATTAACAAGATACACTATAATAATACAAAAATAAATCTCTCACTTAACTAAGAAGTTTCAGAGATAGAACGGGAATTAAATACTTTTTACACGGAATACAAATAATCTCCATCAAATTTATTTAAAACTAAAAATCTCAAAAGTATCGTTGACATTTATTTAACTCTTTTCCAAATGGACACATCAGGCATCCAAAAAGTCCCATTTGTTTACCTCCTGAATTGACGCCAACATTGGTTCAATATTCATATTGCAGCTCAAAGTTTTTGTTTGGGAAGATGTTGGCATCACAACAAACCGAATCCCAAAAGAGTCTTCTCAGGACTATCTTTCCTATTTTTGCACCGTTCCTCACTTTCCAAAGTGACAACAACAAACAATGGCACTAAGCTGAATTATTTCAAGAGATACAAATTATTCCTCTGGCTTATTTTGTTCTTGAGGTCCCGTTTGATTTCGTTCGTGATCGACTTCTTCGCTTCCGGTTGGGTGTTGGAATAGTTGTGCTCGAAGGTCGTGTAGTGTCGCGCAGTTCTGATCTCGTGTTGTTTGGGGTGATCGGTGGGTCTGCAAGAGGCACTCGTAGGAGTTGGATGCACTCTGATGGGTTGTTCTTCGGCGGATCTGTTCTTCAGTTGGAGCTGTTCTTCGATGGTGTGGTTCTTTACGTGCTTCCTCAGACTACTCGGATCCGTGTATTTCTTCGTGCAACCTCGTACTTGGCAACCGTAAGGTTTCTGGAAACAAAAACATGGTTATTGTTATGGACCATACATAAAACTTCTTGGAGAATCTACTTAGAGAATATGGGTAACTTACCGTATCAAAATGTGTTCTTTGGTGCTTGGCTCTATCTGAGCTATTTGAGAAGCTTTTAGGACAACTGGGAAATTGACACATGTACGGCCTTTCTCCTGTATGACTTCTCTGGTGAATCTTCAAGTTTTCTAATCTTGAGAACGCCTTTGTACAACCTTTGAACTGTAAAAGGAAAAAAATTATAAATAAAAGCTCTTCGAAATATTCAAAATTCAAGAATACAAAGATGGGGGAAGAACTGAGATTTTGGATCTTGGGTTACGCCGACAAAAAAAGTTTCAGTGTTCATTTTCAGTATAAGTACTGTAATTTCATTTCCATAAATTCAAGATAAGGGATCAAAGGATTATATTGAATATATAAAACTACGAAAAGCACTGCCGTGAAGGCAGGAGCTTTTGAGCGCTCGTACATGCACCTTGTAGGTAGATTCGCATTTTCCAGTTTCAGAAAACAATTGAAGGAATTTTCGACAGCTGTCAAAAAAATTCTGAAACTTAGGCGAAACTCCAGACTTCATGTCACTGCTTCAGCTGATCAATTTTTTTTCGATAATTCGCTAGAACTTTCTACCTTATCTATGGTCTTGGTTGTGCGATCTGGACAAAATTTTGCACGTAGTTTGAATACATTATTACTCAGCTAGGGGCAAAATTTCATCCCAATCCGCTCAGTATTTTCGGAACTATCAGCAAAAAAATATTTTGAACGGCCATATTTACGGAACCCCTAGTCTTATTTTGCTCATTGATGAACGTGGCCGCGATATTCGCTATCCAAACCCACCCTGAAAATTTCCTAGGCCTTTCCGTTCAAAAGTTACAATTTTCTATGGTTTCTATGGTTCTGGTCATGCGATCTGGACAAAATATTGTTTTAATATATCATTCTCGATTAAAATACAAAATTTCATCTCGATCGAATCCGTAGTTTCGAAATTTCGATAATTTCGAAACTTTCGAAGCCAAAATTTCAAACGACCGTATTTACGGAACCCCTAGTATAATTCTGCTCATTGATAAACATAAACGCGATATTTTAGATCCACACCTATTCTGAAAATTTCAAGTCCCTAGGCCTTTCCGTTCGAAAGTTATGATTTTATATGGTTTCTATGGTTCTGGTCATGTGATCTGGAGAAATGTAGCTTGAATATATCATTCTCCATTAGTATACAAAATTTCGTCAAGATCCAATCTTTAGTTTTGAAATTATCAAGAAAACTAAATTTCAAACGACCGTATTTACGGAACCCCTAGAATAATTTCGCTCATAGATGAACGTGATCACCACATTCGAGATCTACACCTATCCTGAAAATTTCAAGTCCTTAGGCGTTTCCGTTCAAAAGTTACAATTTTCTATGGTTTCTATGGGGGCACTATCAGTGTTCAGTGTCAGTATGACAAGAACTGTCATTTCATTCCAATAAACTTCAAAAGATGGAATCACCGAATTATATTGAATATATCAAAGGATCTCATTTTTTTTCTGTGTACCGGAATGGCCCTCAGTGTTCATTGTCAATATTAAAAACACTGACAATTCGTTTTTATAAACTTCGATAAATGGATTCACCGATTTATATTAAATATCTCAAAAAAACTTTTATTATTTTCATTGGTGCACAAATTTACTCATTGAAATAATGCCATGGAAAAATCTACATCTCAAGAAAAGTAGAGTCTGAATGATAATTTTTTTTATTATTAATCTGACAGGAGTAGCTTGTTTCTCGATATATACCCGGAAAATAACGTGGGGCTGAGAAATCTTCGAAAAATCATCAGTTTTTTTCCATTTTAAATTGAAATTTTTACCTATTTTTTCTTCAAATCCGTTTCACTGGCCAGAATGAAATTGTTCATTCATAACCTTTATGGTATTGGGATAGAAGTTTTGGTAATAAAAGTTGAGAGCTTCTGCGCTGTACCGAACTGACCTTCAGTATTCATTGTATGTATGACAAATGATGTCATTTTATTTTCATAAACTTCAAAATATGGAATCGTCGAATTTTTTTTTACATGGAAGAGGCAAAGAGCTGAATTTCCACATAACTATTTTATTCAAGCCTTATGTATACACACCAAATTTCATCAGGATATTGCAAAAAAATAATAAATTTTCTAGAGATACAATCCACATGAACTACAACTACACAGTTTCAAATCCGAATGATTGAGAAAAAAGTTCGGTTGGTTATATCTACGGAACCCTTTGACGGATGTAGCCCATTAAGGAACTAAACCGGCGCATTCAGACCTCGAAGGTACTCTGCTTTCGGAAGTTATGTGATTTATGGACGGACGGAATTGAATTTGACCTCGAATTCTTCATCATTGGGCTCAACGTTTGAGACCATCGTCGGCTCAAAATTCGAAAATTACACACATTTTGGAAAAATGTTAACGCTTTTTTTGAGCGCTCGTACTACTTACACGAGGACTATATCATTTCGTCACGATGTGTGGATCTCGAATTTGGTAGTTGCGTTCATCAATGAGCAAAATTTGACTAGGGGTTCCGTTAATATAGCCGTTTGAAATTCAGTTTTCTTGATAATTTTAAAACTATGGATTTGATCGTGACGAAATTTTGTATTTGAATTGAGAATGATATATTCAAGCTACATTTTGTCCAGATCGCATGATCAGAACCATAGAAACCATGGAAAATCATAACTTTCGAACGGAAATGCCTAGGGACTTGAAATTTTCAGGCTAGGTTCGGATTGCGATTCGCGGTTACGTTCATCAATGAGCAAAATTGGAATAGGGGTTCCGTAAATATAGCCGTTCAAACTATTTTTTTCCTGATAATTTCGAAACTACTTATTGGATTGGAATGAAATTTCGCACATATATGAAGAATAATGTATTCAAACTTGTCCAGATCGCATTACCAAGACCATAGACCATTTCTTTGACAGCTGTCAATCTTTCCAATTGGTTTCTGAAACTGCAGAATACGAATCTATCTACAAGGTGGATGAACGAGCGCTCAAAAGCTCCTGACTTCACGGCAGTGCTTTTCTAAATTTTTCCTAGTAACAAGCGCGCAAAAATTATTTATGACTACCAGTTGAGACAGTATTTTTCGAACTTGGCACATCTACAGCCTCTTTCAAAATGAACCAGGAACATGACAAAAATGCAATGTCGCTCAAGGTCCGATGGAATCCAGATTCTCGCAGGAATGGTCAGTTCTGTTCATTAGTAGATTTATGAATCATCTTTTTTAGATTTTCTCTTATTGTTTTTTGATGAAGTGGATGGCGAATTTCGTTTTCGATTACCTCATTCTATTCATCTGTTATTACATGTGTATGTTCATTCTTTATTTTTATGTATTTATTATATTTACCGGACATTTGTTTGGTTTTTCCCCACTGTGGACCCTCATGTGGATCAACAACTTGTATCTTGCATTGAACGGCTTTATTTTCCTAGGGCAGTTCAACCAATAACAAACGAACTCGTCTCCAGCTGAAAGAAAAACAATAAGCAAAATAAAAATAAAAAAAAATTCTACAATTCCAACTTACATTTCTTGAATTCCACATGGCATTTCTCGATGTGTTTGACCAGACTCGTTTGGCTTGGATATGTCTGAAAACAGTTCTCCCATTTGCAACACAGTCCAAAACCAAGGTCTTCATCCGACGCTGACTGGAAGGAACTTTCTTCCTGGCACATGGGTTGGAGGTTCTCCTCGTTCAGAAGGGTGGTATCGAAGAAAGGATCGCTAAGGATAAGGTTTTCGCTCTGGGGGATGATCGTTTGGTTGTCTGACAACGTTGAGCCATATGTTGGTAAACTGTTGTCGGTGGTGTACATGAAGTTGGAGGAAACGTTGTTGTTGCTGCATTTGCTCCTGATGAAATGTCCAAATTCGTTTTTGACCAAACTTTCCTGAACAAAAACACCATAAGAAACGTTACCAAAACTTGGTCAACCTCAACTCACCGGAGCAGAGAAACTCAAATCATCAGCAGGTACACTCCTGAGGAACTGGTTGAACTCCAGGTTCGTCCTGTCGAAGCCCATATCAGACAAACCACCATTATTAAAATCGCAAATATCGTAAGACAACTCATTGAAATCAAAAGAATTATTGGACAAACTCTCGCAGATGTCTTCCAGATCCAGACTATCCAGCAAGTCACCAGAATGCTCCCCTTGCTGTTGCTCGGCGTTGAACAGCTCGGAAAACTGGGACGTGTCATCTCTAACCGAACAAGACTTATAATCCGAGTCGGCCAAAGAATCCGACTCGGAAAAACTTTGCTGGCGCCTATTCGGGGCGGTGAAGTCCAGGGTGTTGTTGAGGTCTTCGAAGTCGAAGTCGAAACTGGTGGTCGGCGTGTCCGGTTCCGTGAGGTAGTCCACCAGGATGTCTATGGGGATGTGATCCTCCTCGACTGGGGTTGGGGGTTTGTCGAATATCGGTGAGGGGGTGTATTCTTCGAAGACTTTCGATATCTCGTACCTTGAGAGGTTCTGGCCTTCGTAGAAGGCTATGTTGAATTTTTCCATCAGTTCCATCTGGGTGAGGTTGTTGATTGGGTTGTATAGTTGGTCGGTTAGCTCGAAGTCTTTCGACAGCATCTGCAGAGGAGGAGACTTTGTTAAAGGGTAGTCAGAGGTAAGTTTACTTATTTCTGGAAAAAATAATAAAACAACCTCCAGAACGATGAGAAAGGTGGTTGATTTTCCACTGAAATGATGCTGTTTGAATACTACGGAAATCGCGCCCGGATGTGACGAAACAAGTACTGACCAATCGCCGCGTACTGAGCCGAGTTCTTGTCAGAAGTTCGTTATCCGTTTGGTTGGTTCGCCAATCAGAGCCCATAACACTTATTACGTCACAAGTAGCCGCCATAATGCTGGTTTTATAGAGCGCACGAATGGATTCAACAATTAATACTCAATAAAAATTGAAAAAAAAAGTTTCTATCCCCAAACTGTACCAAAAAGCTGGAAAAAAACTCACAAAATTAATGATTTTACGCTGCATACTTTGCAGACAATTTTTTTTCATATATAATGACTAATTTGCACTTAAGCAAAGGAACAAATTTGCGAAAAAAAATTTAGTTTGGGAAGGAAAACTATCACCCGAAATATTCCAAAATTTGTGAAACAAATTCTCGAAAATTACATGAACAGATTTCACACTGGAAGGATTTCCAAATTTCGAAAAAAAATGTTTCAAAAAAATGTATTCAAGGAAGAAAGCTTTCAAACAAAACATTACATTATTTGTGGAATAAAATCTCGAAAATTACTAAATCAATGATTAAACTTTGGATTATTTTCACAAATGTTTATTTTTGTATTATGATTTGCAATAAAGCACGGAAAAAAAATTAGTTGAGGAGAGAAAGCTTTTACCGAAAATATTCCAGAATTTGTGGAAAAAACTTTCGAAAATTACTAAATCAATGATTACACTTTCGATAATTTCCACAAATGATAATTTTTATATAATACCTGATTTTCACCAAGGCAGAAGAAGAACTTTTCAAAAAAAAAATTAGTTGAGCTAGCAGGAGAGCTCTCGGTGAAATAATTCCGGAATTTGTGGAACAAATTCTTGAAAATTACTGAATCAATGATAATACTTTGAATAGTTTTCAGACAATGATTTTTTCTCATATAATACTTGATTTGCAGTAAAGCAGGGGAAAAAATTAGTTGAGGAAGGAAAGTTTTCACTCCAAATTTTCCGGAATTTGTGGAACAAATTCCCGAAGATAACTAAATCAATGATTATACTTTGAATAGTTTTCAGACAATGATTTTTTCTCATATAATACTTGATTTGCAGTAAAGCAGGAGAAAAAATTAGTTGAGGAAGGAAAGTTTTCACTCAAAATTTTCCGGAATTCGTGGAACATATTACCGAAAATAACTAAATCAATGATTATACTTTGAATAGTTTTCAGACAATGATTTTTTCTCATATAATACTTGATTTGCAGTAAAGCAGGGAAAAAAATTAGTTGAGGAAGGAAAGTTTTCACTCAAAATTTTCCGGAATTCGTGGAACAAAATCCCGAAAATAACTAAATCAATGATTATACTTTGAATAGTTTTCAGACGATGATTTTTTCTCATATTATACTTGATTTGCAGTAAAGCAGGGGAAAAAATTAGTTGAGGAAGGAAAGTTTTCACTCAAAATTTTCCGGAATTCGTGGAACATATTCCCGAAAATAACTAAATCAATGATTATACTTTGAATAGTTTTCAGACAATGATTTTTTCTCATATAATACTTGATTTGCAGTAAAGCAGGGGAAAAAATTAGTTGAGGAAGGAAAGTTTTCACTCAAAATTTTCCGGAATTCGTGGAACAAAATCCCGAAAATAACTAAATCAATGATTATACTTTGAATAGTTTTCAGACAATGATTTTTTCTCATATAATACCTGGTTTGCCGTAGATCAGGGGAAAAAATTAAAAAAAAAAATTAGTTGAGGAAGGAAATCTTTCACCCAAAATATTCCAGAATTTGTGGAACAAATTCTCGAAAATAACTAAATCAATTATTACACTTCTGATAGTTTCCACAAATGACGATTTGTATATGATACCTGATTTGCACCAAAGCAGAAGAAAAATCTTTCAGCAAAAAAATTAGTTGAGGTAGGAGAGCTCTCGCTAAAAATATTCCGGAATTTATGGAACACAATCTTGAAAAAAAGTGAATCAATGATAATACTAAGAATAGTTTTCAGACAATGATTTTTCTTATAGCATGGGAAAAAATTTCCAAAAAAAAATGAGTCGAGGAAGGAAAGCTTTCACTCCAAATTTTCCGGAATTTGTGGAACAAATTCAGTAAATCAGAGGAAAAAAATAAAAAAAAACAATTAGTTGTGGAAGGAAAGCCTTCATCCAAAATATTCCAGAATTTGTGGAACAAACTCTCGAAAATTGCTAAATCCATGATAACACTTCTGATAGTTTCCACAAATGATAATTTTTATATGATACCTGATTTGCACCAAAGCAGAAGAAAAACCTTTCAGCAAAAAAATATGTTGAGGTAGGAGAGCTTTCTCTGAAAATATTCCGGAATTTATAGAACACATTTTTGAAAATAAGTGAATCAATGATAATACTAAGAATAGTTTTCAGACAATGATTTTTCTTATAGCATGGGAAAAAATTTCCAAAAAAAAATTAGTCGAGGAAGGAAAGCTTTCACTCAAAGTTTTCCGGCATTTGTGGAACAAATTCCCGAAAATTACTAAATCAATGATTATACTTTGAATAGTTTTCGGACCATGATTTATTGTCATATAATACCTGATTTGCAGTAAAGTAGAGAAAAAAAATTAAAAAACAAAATTAGTTGAGGAAGGAAAGCTTTCACCCGAAATATTCTAGAATTTGTGGGACAAACTCTCGAAAATTATTCAATCAATGATTACACTTTCGATAGTTTCCACAAATGATAATTTTTATATAATACCTGATTTGCACCAAAGCAGAAGAAAAACTTTTCAGCAAAAAAATTAGTTGAGGTAGGAGAGCTCCCCCTGAAAATATTCCTGAATGTATGGAACAAATTCTTGAAAATAACTGAATCAATGATAATACTTAGAATAGTTTTCAGACAATGATTTTTCTCAAAGCATGGGAAAAAATGTTCAAAAAAATATAAGTTGAGGAAGCAAAGCTTTCACTCAAAATTTTCCGGAATTTGTGGAACAAATTCCCGAAAATTACTTAATCAATGATTATACTTTGAATTGTTTTCAGACAATGATTTTTTCCATATAATACCGGATTTGCAGTAAAGCAGAGGAAAAAATAAAAAAAACAATTAATTGTGGAAGGAAAGCTTTCACCCAAAATATTCCAGAGTTTGTGGAACAAACTCCCTAAAATTACTAAATCCATGATTATACTTTCGATAGTTTCCACAAACGATAATTTTTATATAATACCTGATTTGCGTCAAAGCAGAAGAAAAACTTTTAAAGAAAAAAATGAGTTGAGGTAGGATAGCTCTCGCTCAAAATTACTGAATCAATGATTAATACTTAAAATAGTTTTCAAGATTAATTTTTATCATATTATACCCATTCTCAGTGAAGCAGAGGAAAAAAATCAGAAAAAAAATTAGTTGGAGAAGGAAAACTTCCGCGCCAAATATTCTGGAATTTGTGGAAAAAATTATCGAAAGCTACTGAATCAATGATTACACTTATAGGATACCTGAGCTATTCCAAAAGTTTTGGAGGGAAATCTTTTTTTCCAAAAAGAAACCATATTTGTAAGAAAAAATTTCGAAAAATAACAATTAAAAAAAAACTCACCTCAAAAAAAAAACAAATCCACAAAATGCAAACGACGCCGAACAAGAATTCCCTCGACCACTCTTGTAGCACCTCCTCGATTACATAACAAACATCACCATTCGCCAGTCGTCCTGTCAAATTCGTAAAATTAGATGTGTGAAGTACGCAGATTAAGCTCAGTATGCTAATGAGAAGAAGTGTTAGTCACTTATTAATTAAGGGTGACTTAAGACGTCGGAGATCCTCGGCTATCCTCGGAGATTTCGAGGCGAAGTCTTTTGAACACATGTGATAAACACATATGATATTTATGGGCCCTACATATGACATGATATGTATCTTGTATAAACTGTCTACCTTACAAGGGGTTTGGATAGGGTCGTGGATAAATATTAGGGGGAGACAAGTGTCTGGAACAGGTACATTCAGGTTTTGTGATGGATATCCTCAAGGTTCTATTTTGCCTCGTTTTTTTATGGTGGAACAGAATTTGAATAATTTCTGTATTTCTGAGCTCTACGAACGTTATCATTTTGTCCATCCGGCCGGTCGTAAACACCATAACTTTCGAAAGAGGAGACCTGGATTTCTGTTAAAAAAAAACTTCTACGAAATATGGACTGATTGAATCATTATTATTTCTGTTTTCTGTGTAATTCTGTACAGCTCATAATTAAAATAACATAAATGTTTTAATGGTGGAGTGATTCTTCGAAATGCATTCAATGCTTCTAAAAATAATATATTCGGTAATACCTGAAGTAAAGACGATTTTGAGAGGAAGCTTGCGGTTTGGATCGACAACGTATAGGCGCCATAAAATTCATTTGAAGACGGACTGAAGAATGCAGAAAAATAAACATTTATATTCTTCGCTATTCGCCAAGTAATAGAATAACACATGATGTAGTAGTTAAAGTAAACCTTGGTAACTGGGTTAAAGCTTTCGTTCATTATTTACAATACTAAATCTTGGAAAACCACCTCAAATTTTTGAGAGAGTTATTAAATTTTTTTGAATAACATGAAAATATTCGAGAAAAGCAAGACGGAGCTACGCCCCATTTGACGTTCGATAATTTTCAGATAGAAACTTCCACAACCAATGGTTTGATCGAAAGGGTGCCATAAAATGTCCACTTTCACGGAAACAACCCAGGACGGAAGTTTCGCGATAAATTGTTCTTTTAAATGACCCTATATTCAAAAGAAGAAGAAGAAATTTCAGGAAAAAATTACGAAAAGCACTGCCGTGAAGGCAGGAGCTTTTGAGCGCTCGTACATGCACCTTGTAGGTAGATTCGCATTTTCCAGTTTCAGAAATCAATTGAAGGAATTTTCGACAGCTGTCAAAAAAATTCTGAAACTTGGGCGAAACTCCAGAATTCATGTCAGTGCTTCAGCTGATCAACTTTTTTTCGATAATTCGCTAGAATTTTCTACGGTCTTGGTGGTGCGATCTGGACAAAATTTTGCACGTAGTTTGAATGCATTATTACTCAGCAAGGTGCAGAATTTCATCCCAATCCGCTCAGTATTCTCGGAACTATCAGCAAAAAAATATTTTGAACGGCCATATTTACTGAACCCCTAGTCTAATTTTGCTCATTGATGAACATGACCGCGATATTAGGCCTAGGCCTTTCCGTTCGAAAGTTACAATTTTCTATGGTTTCTATGGTTCTGGTCATGAGATCTGGACAAAATATTTTTTTAATATATCATTCACGATTAAAATACAAAATTTCATCTCGATCGAATCCGTAGTTTCGAAATTATCGAGAAACCAAAATTTCAAACGACCGTATTTACGGAACCCCTAGTATAATTTTGCTCATAGATGAAACTGATCACGACAATCGAGATCCACACCTATCCTGAAAATTTCAAGTCCCTAGGCCTTTCCGTTCGAAAGTTATGATTTTCTATGGTTCTGTTCATGTGATCTGGAGAAATGTAGCTTGAATATATCATTCTCCATAAGTATACAAAATTTCGTCACGATCGAATCTGTGGTTTTGAAATTATCAAGAAAACTAAATTTCAAACTACCATATTTACGGAACACCTTGTATAATTTTGCTCATAGATGAACGTAATCACAACATTCCAGATCCACACCTATCCTGAAAATTTCAAGTCCCTAGGGGGTTCCGTTCAAAAGTTACAATTTTCTATGGTTTCGATGGTTCTGGTCATGCGATCTGGACAAAATTTCACATGTAGCTTAAACACCTCATTCTCCATTTCGGTGCAAAGTTTCATCTTGATCGAATCTGTAGTTTCGAAGTAATCAGGAGAACAAAATTTTGAACGGCCATATTTACGGAACCCCTGGTGGAATTTTGCCCATTAACGAACTTGACCGAGGCATTTGGGATCTGAACCTACACTGAAAATTTCAAGTCTCTAGGTTGATCCGTTCGAGAGTTATCGTGCTGACGGACGGACGGCCGGACGGACGGACAGACTCGAATTTTTTGACGGATTCGTCATCAGTGAGTCGAACATAGTCGATTGAGACCATTTTCGGCTCAAAATTCGAAAAATACAGACATCGTGACGAAATGATATAGCCCTCGTGTAAGTAGTACGAGCGCTCAAAAATTCAATATTTTACGTAATTATGTTGGAATGTTAGCTAAAAACTGTCAATTTTCGATCAGACTGACTGAAATACGAAAGTTTTTTTCATTTTCCAATTTAAAATAATCACATTTCCCGAACTCCAATTTTCCTGAGATTCCTGAGATCCAGAAATGGAATGAAATGGAAACTTTTTTTTCAAGTTCCAATATCTTCAATTTGCCTGAATCGCTCGATTCAAGTGTAGTGAAAGAGTCGGTACATCTCAACTGAAAGAAGTTTTCAATATTTACCTTATGCATGAAATCGGCCGTTTCACCAGAAATGGAGTAACTTTTTTCAATTTCCAATATCTTCGATTTGCCTGAATCGATCGATTCAAGTGTAGTGAAAAAGTCAATACATATCTCAACTAAATGGAGTTTTCAACATATTCCATATGCATCGAATCGGCCGTTTTTCCAGAAATGGAGTAACCTGTTTTTCAAGTTCCAATATCTTCGATTTGCCTGAATCGATGGATTCAAGTGTAGTGAAAAAGTCGGTACATCTCAACTGAAAGAAGTTTTCAATATTTACCTAATGCATGAAATCGGCTGTTTCTCCAGAAATGGATTAACTTTTTTTGAGCGCTCGTACTACTTACACGAGGGCTATATCATTTCGTCACGATGTCTGTATTTTTCGAACTTTGAGCCGAAATGGTCTCAAACGACTAAGTTCGACTCACTGATGACGAATCCGTCGAAAAATTCGAGTCTGTCCCTCCGTTCGGCCGTATACACGATCACTTTCGAACGGAACGACCTAGAAACTTGAAATTTTTAGGGTAGGTTCGCATCTCGAATGCCGCGGTTGAGTCCGTTATTGGGCAAAATCCGCCAAGGGATTCCGTAAATATGGCCGCTCGAAATTTTGTTTTCCTGATCACTTCGAAACTACTGATTCGATCGAAGTGAAATTTCGCACTCAGATGAACAATGACGTGTTCAAGCTACATGCACAATTTTGTTCAGCTCGCATGACCAGAACCATAGAACCCATAGAAAATTATAACTTTGTAATGGAAAGGCCTAGGGACTTGAAATTTTCAGGATAGATGTGGATCTTGAATGTTGCGGTCACGTTTATTAATGAGCAAAATTAGACTAGGGGTTCCGTAAATATGGCCGTTCGAAATTCAGTTTTCTTTGGATGGATTTGATCGTGACGAAATTTTGTATTTTAATTGGGAATGATATATTCAAGTTACATTTTTTCTAGATCGCATGAGCAGAACCATAGAAAATTATAACTTTCGAACGGAAAGGCCTAGGGACTTAAAATTTCAAGGTAGGTTCGGATCGCTAATTTCGCGATCATGTTCATTAATGAGCAAAATTAGACTGAGGGTTCCGTAAATATGGCCGTTCAAACTATTTTCTTCCTGATAATTTCGAAACTACCCATTGGATTGGACTAAAATTTCGCACATAGATGAAGAATATTGTATTCAAACTACGTGGGAAATTTTTTCCAGATCGCATTACCAAGACCATAGATACCATAGATAAATTCTAGCGAATTATCGAAAAAAAAATCAACTAAAGCACTGTCGTGAAGTCTGGATTTGCGTCTTAGTTTGAGATATTCTTGGACAGTTGTTAAAAACTTTCCAATTGGTTCCTAAAACTGGAGAATGCGAATCTACCTACAAGGCGGATGAGCGAGCGCTCAAAAGCTACTGACCCTTCGTAATTTTTTTTACAAGAACCTGTTATTACGTGTTGTTATCTAACAACAAACTTCCATGTTTCAAAACGATCGAATCGTTATTTTGCGGATTAGTGAGAAAAAATTCCGATGGCTATATCTACAGAATCCTTCGACGGATTTCGTTCTTAAGCGATCTCAACCTTCGGTCCTGATACATACCCTCTTCTTCCGGACATCCGGAAGGAGGGACATAATTGAATTTGGCCACGAATTCTAGTCGAACTTTATCGTTTTAAATTTTATATTAAAAAAAAAAGTTTTTATAAAATATCGCATAACCGCTCTTCCTCCCCTTCAAATTTTGAGGGTAATGTGCAAAAGGATGAAATCATATGATGGTGTTTTTTATTTCGAAAGATGTCCCTTAAAGAAAAAAATTATTCGAAGTTTATGGGATACTATGAGATATTGGTGCCCTGCATCTGGCAGTTATCTATAACAAATTATTCGCCAAATGATTCGTCCCTATACCCATCTATCATCCAACACATATGCAGACTTCAAACTCCTAAAACCTATCGAATGATTACATTAAACCCCATATGGCATTTTGAATCCTTCTTGAATACCAGCAACTACTATCTCTATTATTCGAATTACAGATGTCTTGAACCTATGTACATCTTGGGGTTAACATCCAATCCAAGGACGGGGCCCCCATTGATACTTTACTCGATTTACTGGGACGCACGCGCACGAGGGGGTGAAACGCGAATATGAAGCACTCTACTCTGCGAGATAAAAATAAGTTTAAATTCAGAGGAGAAAGCCTCCTACACCGCCGAGAAATGTAATTATAAAGTTGGTTTTCTTATGGAACTTTTTGTCAAGTGGCTCGCTTCGAACACGTGTGGATGGGGTTATAAAAAATACCGCTTCGGCAAGACGCGCAGAGCTGGATTTCATTTTAACTCAATCTCGATTTATAACAAAAATAATTTGAACTCAAAACGACTTTCTGGAAATTATGGTTACATTTAATGGAAAATGAGAACCACAAAAATGGATAGGTATGTGAAATGGTTATTTCAAGGTCACTCAGTACCTACTCAGAGTTCATCAACAAAAATGAAATCTTTTTAAATCTAGAAATCAATTTATAAACAATGCACAAATTATTTATCAACAGTTTAACAGACAATAAATAAACGAACCTATGATAATACATCATCAACTGATAGATATTGAGGTGTTCAATGACCCAGTAAAAGAAATACATTCCATTAGACCCAATTACATACCTTCAAACATTCAAATTGACTGTGAAAGTATTTCAACAATTACCAACGAATGCACAATAGATCGAATAACATTGAAAATGAATGAGGATACAAAAACTTTGAATTGTCTCTACCATTGTTCTTTTTTGTAACACAAAACCTGGGCTCATCGAAATGGGTCACCCAGAAAAATGGGTTTCTTCGAAGAACAATGGAGATTATTTCAAAACCACTTAAAAACTGAAGCCTTATGGAAAAAATTCCTGGGGTCCGGTCCTGGCCTCAGTCAAAACAATTTACACTGAAAAAATCCAAGTCTGCACCGTCAGTTTCTTCTACATAAATGTTCTAAGCGCTCCTCTCCCGATATTTATGAATTATGTTTCGAAAGCACAGATGCATTCTTTACTGCCATTGTTTTTTAGGACAAGGCACGAGTAATCTGAAAACGTGGCGGTCCAGGGGATGAAAATGTGTTAAATTAGACGACAACGACTGGCCACGTGTGCCACGAATGAAATTCATCCGATTTCTGATGAGATTTCAGGGTATTATGATTTTTTATTCTCGGTCAGTTTGGGTTTCATAGTTTCTTCGGTTTTTTTCTGAAGAGTTCATAACAAACATTCGAATTTCACTAGATTTCTCCTCTATGACTCTCTTCTACTGTCCTTCGGTATCAAAAATTGACAACCGTTTGTGACGTTTCCATGGAGGTTGAAGATGATCATTGTTTGGAATGGAGCAAAGTCAAAATTCTCGCATAAGAATCTTTGTGTTCATAAGACCATTACCAATTGTATTTTATACTGAAACCCATACAATTACTGTGCCCTGATTGCCTGAAGAAATTATATAGATTTCCCGAATCGTCAACCCAAATAATTTTTTTTAAGCCAAGGAAATCTACCGCTTAGCTCGATAAAAGTGTCGCACGATGACATTTTTTGATGTTGCCTGAATATAATCCCCAAATTTCCTATGTTCTTTGTTTTCATTTCTGCATCTACTTCATTTTCGGTTCAGAATCAGTTGCGTCAGTTTGTTTATCATATCAGTAAGATGTAGATTTTACGAATCGTCCACTCGAATTATGTGTTAGCTTTATCAGTACGAAAAAATGTCTCTGAAGTTGTCAAAAGGACCTTTCAAGTTTCACTAGATTTCTCCTCTATGACTTTCTTCCACTGTCATTTGGTATAAGAAATTGACAACCGTTTTTGACGTTTCCATGGAGGTAGAAGATGATCATTGAATGTAATGGATCAAAGTTAGAAGACTTAAGTATCCTCGTATAAGAATCTCTGTGTTCATGGGACCATCGCCAACAGTCTTTTATACAGAAACCCTCACAATTACTGTGCCCTCATTGCCTCAAGAAAGGGTGTAGATTTTCCAAATAATCTACACAAATTATTATCTTCAAGACGAGGAAATCTACCGCCTAACTCGATTTAATTGTCACCCGATGACATTTCGTGATGGTTGGTATAGATGCCAATACCAAGATTTAATTTATTTTTGAGCGCTCGTACTACTTACACTAGGGCTATATCATTTCGTCACGATGTCTGTATTTTTCGAATTTTGAGTCGAAAATGGCCTCAATCGACTATGTTCGACTCACTGATGACGAATCCGTCGGAAAATTCGAGTCTGTCCGTCCGTCCGGCCGATAACTCTCGAATGGAACAACCTAGAGACTTGAAATTTTCAGTGTGGGTTCAGTTCCCGAATGCCTCGGTTCAGTTCGTTAATGGGCAAAATTCCACCAGGGGTTCCGTAAATATAGCCGTGCAAAGTTTTGTTCCCCTGATTACTTGAAAACTACAGATTTGATCGAGATGAAATTTTGCACTCAAATGGAGAATGAGGTGTTCAAGCTACATGTGAAATTTTGTCCAGATCGCATGACCAGAACCATAGAAACCATAGAAAATTGTAACTTTTGAACAGAAACGCCTAGGGACTTGAAATTTTCAGGATTGGTGTGGATCTCGAATGTCGTGATCACGTTCATCTATGAGCAAAATTATACTAGGGGTTCCGTAAATATCGTCGTTTGAAATTTAGTTTTCTTGATAATTTCAAAACTACAGATTCGATCGTGACGAAATTTTGTATACTAATGGAGAATGATATATTCAAGCTACATTTTTTCCAGATCACATGACCAGAACCATACAAACCATAGAAAATCATAACTTCTGAACGGAAACGCCTAGGGACTTGAAATTTTCAGGATAGGTGTGGATCTGAAATGTCGCGTTCACGTTCATCAATGAGCAGAATTATACTAGGGGTTCCGTAAATACGGTCGTTTGAAATTTTGTTTTCTCGATAATTTCCAAACTACGGATTCGATCAAGATGAAATTTTGTATTTTAATCGAGAATGATATATTAAAGCAATTTTTTGTCCAGATCGCATGACCAGAACCATACAAACCATAGAAAATTATAACTTTTGAACGGAAAGGCCTAGGAACTTGAGATTTTCAGGGTGGGTTTGGATCGCGAATATCGCGGTCACGTTTATCAATGAGCAGAATTAGACTAGGGGTTCCGTAAATATGTCCGTTCAGAATATTTTTTTCCTGATAGTTTCGAAACTACTGATTGGATTGGAATGAAATTTTGCACCTAGCTGAGGAATAATGTATTCAAACTACGTGCGAAAGTTTGTCCAGATCACATTACCAAACTGATCAGCTGAAGCACTGCCATGAAGTCTGGAGTTTCGCCTAAGTTTCAGAATTTTTTTGACAGCTGTCGAAAATTCCTTCAGTTGATTTCTAAAACTGAAAAATGCGAATCTACCTACAAGGTGCATGTACGAGCGCTCAAAAGCTCCTGCCTTCACGGCAGTGCTTTTCGTATTTTTTTTTTATTTATTCGACAAAATTTGAAAAGAAAAAACTGAAAATTGTATATTATCTGAACTCAAATTCCGAACAACATCTATCAAAAATATTCGAGATTACAAACCAATTTTTACAATACTTCATATTTCATTAATTTAATCATCTTTCCTTCTTCCCCTTCTTCCTCTTCTTATTCCTTTTCAGGGGACAAAGGCCAGTTTTTTCCAATTTTTCTTTTCATTCGATGTCCTGTGACGATGAGGTCCAGGAGTCAGCCCATAATTTGTTTAGTATTTTTTATTTCTCTTTCACCTTTTTTTTCATTTTTATATCCAATCGACTTTTTTCAATTTGCTATTAGGTTAGTTGCTCCTCCTTCACTTTCTAATCTTCTCCCCTCTGTTACCGATGCAGAAAATTTTTTCTGAATTATAAACCTCCACTTGGGTAGAAAAATAGTAAGAATTAATCAATACAGTAGAAATTGAGGTTATGAGAGTAATATTTTAGAAATTCTTGTCACAAAACAGTATCACATCTGACATCTGTCATTTTTGGCCGTCGTTGTCAAATATAAGATACCCAAGTATTGAGGAAGAATAGGAAGAGGAAAGAACCAAGGAATTCCTCAGCGATGATATCGCCGAAATCCGATGATACGACCAGAATAAGAGTTAATGAGACGTGACAGAATTACGACAGCAGCTTCCTTGAAAGGAAGTATGACTGCAGAACGAAACGAATTAAAGTATCGGGTTGCAGAAAATTTGGAGGAGGTATGAGTCACGATTTTTGGGATGTCTTTTCAGATCTCTTAATTGCCAGGCTTTCATGAATCCTTCAGCAGGGGCTATATTAATTTTTTTTTCAGTTGAGTAATAATTCGCGAAGCTGCGCTGGGTGGAAAGAAAAAATGTTCGGCCCCTCCGAGACTATTCGTAACATTCTGCTAAAATTTCATGTCTTCATATGGGGCATCGATAAAATGATTGAAAATTGAGCACTTCTGAGAAAAATTTGGTATATTCCCAATAATCTGTGAAGATTTCATAAAATGACATTATTTGTCACACTGACGTCCGGTTTGGTTCACTGAATCTGTGGTTCTTGACTCAACATCAGTACTTTCCAAATTTGGATTTAATCATTGAATCTATATTCTCCTCCATCGACCTACCTCAAGAAATTCACCAGAAGAGCGTCGCGCAGTGAGCGAGCAGCATCGCCATCATTAAGCCCCGTCTCGCTGTAATCCTATATCGAAGTTATGATGCACGCACACATGGGCGGCATAATTTTTTATGCCGAGATGTGTAAGCGATATTTTCTCTGACAAATGAGTATAAAAAGTTCTACCCTTTTAATAATACGGCAGCTTAATGGGGAAATATAGTGAGTTATACGGTCCGGTATTGAAAGCATCTGTCATTAATTTCGGGTGACAAGTGGAATATAAAAAGTTAATGGAGTTTCCTACTAAGATTTCGACGGTGGTGGAGGAATTTTACTGTTTTTTTTCGTATATATTTCAATCGCCCATAACCTGATACGAATATCAGCGAGTGGGAGAGGATTGGAAGAATCTCAATTTGAATCTCAAATTGATTTAAGTAATTTAATTTCTTGAAGTTCATCAATTTCAATTGAAGACAGACTGTCCCCAAAAACTCTACGAAATATTCAAGGTCATTACCGTCGAACAATTCAATGAATGAATTTTTCTTAGTTTTCAAGATCGACGAGAATTCCACCAACTATTCAAAATAATGAAAACTTGGATTTTGCCATTTGACCATTTATTTCTGAAAAGAAATTTACACCTTTAGTCCATATAAAAAAAAAGCAAAAAAAGGAATTTGGATTCATCATTTGGTATCATCTTTTTCGTTTTTTATTATTTCATTTATCTGAACAAAATATAAGGTTGACTCAAAGGTGAAGAATTCGTGGTCGAACTAAATTCCATCCGGCTGTGTGGCCGTTCGTAAATACGATAACTTTCCCCTATTTGCGGAAAGAGAAAATCGAGTTTTTCCGATCTGGTGTTGAGAAATTCATATCATTCTGTGATTCCATCTTTCGAAGTGTCAATATTATAGCATGACATCATTTGTCACACTGACGCTCAGTTTGGTTCATAGAATCTGTGGTTTGTTTCATTATCTTTGGTTCGAATGTCTCGCTACAATGTCACCTCGTGTCGAATCAAAATGATCATTGATTGGTTGATTTTCCACTAAATAACATTTCAGGAACCCAAATTGATTTAACATGACACAAAGGGTGTCAAGTTGAATGTTGTGTCAGTCTTTCAAAAACTGGGGGTGAGTTTGATTAGACCAAAATAGTAAATCAGACTTTTTCAGTTTGTTTTTTGATTCTAGGTAGGGGATATCTCAATTACTTTAGCCCCAACCAGATAGACGGTTGGGAAGAGTCTCTCAAAATTAGTTTGGTCCCTTTCCCTTTTTTACGGGAAGATAAATTGAGTTTTTCCGATCTGGTGTTGAAAATTCTTATGTTTCATTTAATTCTCTGATTCCATTCCAAGTGTCAATATTATAGCATGACATCATTAATCACACTGACGGTCAATTTGATTCATAGAATCTGTGGTTCGTGTCATGGTTCATATGGTTCTCGCTACAGTGTCACTTCGGGTCAAATCAAAATGGTCATAGATTAGGCAGAAACCCAAATCGATTTGACATGCCTGTTTAGTTGAATATTGACAGTCAAAAGCCAAGCAGCGTTGTGCGGGTAATTTATGGTTTTTGCTACAGTATCACCTAGTGTCAAATCAAAATTATGATAAATTAGTAATTTTTCACTTAACGACTTCACAGAAACCCAAAATAATTTGACATAGCTGTCAAGTTGAATATTGACAGTCAGAAACCAAGCAGCGTTTTGTGCAGGTAATTTATGGTTCTCGATTCAGTGTCACCTAGTGTCCAATCAAAATGATCATAGATTGAGTGATTTATCACTTTAAAACCTTGTAGAAACCCACAATAATTTGACATGGCTGTCAAGTTGAATATTGACAGTCAGAAACCAAGCAGCGTTATGTGCGGGTAATTTATGGTTCTCGATTCAGTGTCACCTAGTGTCAAATCAAAATGATCATAGATTGAGTAATTTATCACTTTACAACCTTGCAGGAACCCAAAATAATTTGACATGGCTGTCAAGTTGAATATTGACAGTCAGAAACCAAGCAGCGTTTTGTGCGGGTAATTTATGGTTCTCGATTCAGTGTCACCTAGTGTCAAATCAAAATGATCATAGATTGAGTAATTCATCACTTTACAACCTTGCACTAACCCAAAATAATTTGACATGGCTGTCAAGTTGAATATTGACAGTCAGAAGCCAAGCAGCGTTGTGCGGGTAATTTATGGTTCTCGATTCAGAGTCACCTAGTGTCCAATCAAAATGATCATAGATTGAGTAATTTATCACTTTACAACCTTGCAGAAACCCAAAATAATTTGACATGGCTGTCAAGTTTAATATTGACAGTCAGAAGCCAAGCAGCGTTGTGCGGGTAATTTATGGTTCTCGATTCAGTGTCACCTAGTGTCCAATTAAAATGATCATAGATTGAGTAATTTATCACTTCACAACCTTGCAGAAACCCAAAATAATTTGACATGGCTGTCAAGTTTAATATTGACAGTCAGAAGCCAAGCAGCGTTGTGCGGGTAATTTATGGTTCTCGATTCAGTGTCACCTAGTGTCCAATCAAAATGATCATAGATTGAGGAATTTATCACTTCACAACCTTGCAGAAACCCAAAATAATTTGACATGGCTGTCAAGTTGAATATTGACAGTCAGAAGCCAAGCAGCGTTGTGCGGGTAATTTATGGTTCTCGATTCAGAGTCACCTAGTGTCCAATCAAAATGATCATAGATTGAGTAATTTATCACTTTACAACCTTGCAGAAACCCAAAATAATTTGACATGGCTGTCAAGTTTAATATTGACAGTCAGAAGCCAAGCAGCGTTGTGCGGGTAATTTATGGTTCTCGATTCAGTGTCACCTAGTGTCCAATTAAAATGATCATAGATTGAGTAATTTATCACTTCACAACCTTGCAGAAACCCAAAATAATTTGACATGGCTGTCAAGTTTAATATTGACAGTCAGAAGCCAAGCAGCGTTGTGCGGGTAATTTATGGTTCTCGATTCAGTGTCACCTAGTGTCCAATCAAAATGATCATAGATTGAGGAATTTATCACTTCACAACCTTGCAGAAACCCAAAATAATTTGACATGGCTGTCAAGTTGAATATTGACAGTCAGAAGCCAAGCAGCGTTGTGCGGGTAATTTATGGTTCTCGATTCAGTGTCACCTAGTGTCCAATCAAAATGATCATAGATTGAGGAATTTATCACTTCACAACCTTGCAGAAACCCAAAATAATTTGACATGGCTGTCAAGTTGAATATTGACAGTCAGAAGCCAAGCAGCGTTGTGCGGGTAATTTATGGTTCTCGATTCAGTGTCACCTAGTGTCCAATCAAAATGATCATAGATTGAGGAAGTTATCACTTCACAACCTTGCAGAAACCCAAAATAATTTGACATGGCTGTCAAGTTGAATATTGACAGTCAGAAGCCAAGCAGCGTTGTGCGGGTAATTTATGGTTCTCGATTCAGTGTCACCTAGTGTCCAATCAAAATGATCATAGATTGAGGAATTTATCACTTCACAACCTTGCAGAAACCCAAAATAATTTGACATGGCTGGCAAGTTGAATATTGACAGTCAGAAGCCAAGCAGCGTTGTGCGGGTAATTTATGGTTCTCGATTCAGTGTCACCTAGTGTCGAATCAAAATGATCATAGATTGAGTAATTTATCACTTAACAACCTTGCAGGAACCCAAAATAATTTGACATGGCTGTCAAGTTTAATATTGACGGTCAGAAGCCAAGCAGCGTTGTGCGGGTAATTTATGGTTCTCGATTCAGTGTCACCTAGTGTCCAATCAAAATGATCATAGATTGAGGAATTTATCACTTCACAACCTTGCAGAAACCCAAATTAATTTGACGTGGCTGTTGAGTTGAATATTGACAGTCAGAAGCCAAACAGCGTTGTGCGTGTTCAGTACCTGGGTGACCCATAAATTACCATGAATTTAATCAAGCGCGCAAAGCTCCTGCCTTTCAAGTTTTTCACTTCTTTCTTCGAGGGGGTTCAACAAATTCCATAATTGGAAAAAAAAACCAAAATCAAATTGATTTCCTTTGATCTTGGCAATGTACCGACAGCTTCATTAAAAAATATTCAACGAATATTGGGAATTTCCGAGGCGCTTCGAAATAGCGAATTGCACATTTTCGCAACAGTTCCATCCTGGAATCTAAGCCCTAACAGAAACATTCATGAGTTGCACATGTTGAATACCGCAAAATAGGACAGGAAACGGGTGACGAACGAGTCTCAACTAGTTCTCTCTTTCATCCACCGATTTTTTCGAGTAAAAGTACAATGTGGCGTACATGAACCCATCTCGCATTATACAATTTCAATTAAAATCTTCCGCCTCGCTTCTATTGGTCCGCTGCACGTGGCTGTTCAACTTTTTTTGTCGAACTACAACGGTAACTAGATACGCCGGCAAATGAAGCGTCTCTGCACTTGTCGTTGAGCTGAAGACGGAGACGGAAGATGTCATAGTTTTGAGTTACGGGTTAGGTCGAAAGCCAAGCCTGGTAGTCTATAAACAGTGCAGGAACGGCTTCAGTAATTACCGCAGTTCGACTGACATTACTGTCAACACAATCATCTTGACAGCGATGTCAAATCAATTTGGGTTTCTGAAATGTCAACTAATCTATGATCATTTTGATTTGACACTGTGACTGTGACACTTTTCCAGAAACAAAATTATGTGACGAACGTCAGATTCTGTGGATTAACGTCAGCCTGACAAGATATCACAGAATTATAAAAAAAATATAGAAACAAGCGCGCAAAAGCATGAAAACTCTGATATGCAACTACAGAAATTCCAACCGAAGCCGGTCCTGGCGCAAGGGGAAGAATGTTAGCTACAAGATAAATGAGACATGACTACTCTGTTTTAATGTTTCATTGGAGGAATTCTCCAGTTTTTCAACCATTTCTAGACGTTTTATTTACAACATATGGCGTATACCATGGTGTATATGGTTTTTATATGAAAATCATGGGGTTAATATACGGCAACGCTATCCTGAAAACGCCCGGAAAAAAAATTGGTGCCTTCAATTTAATTCCCGACTTGTCTACATACAATAATATTCAGATTTATGGCTAACTCCTGTGATGGTCTGGTGTAGGGTTTCAGACGAGGGGTGCTGGATATTTTTTTTTGTAAAAAAAAGCTGTCTAGGATGGGTAAAAGTCAAGTGTTAATTATGTTGATGTTTTGACGAAGTTTCAGTAGCCAAGAGGTAACAGGTTGTTGGGAGATAAAAGAAAACGCTATTCTCATTTGAAATTCCAAGTGAAAAATTGATTCGTATTTCGCGACCTCGAAAACATGTTTGTTTTGTATTACGAAATAAACTCTATCGGAGGTTTTCAGACAATTATAAACAAAATTGAAATCCTGAAAAGTTCCGAGAATCACAGAATTCATCTGACGTTTATCAAAGCCCATTTTTTTAAAATATTCAAATTTGACAGCTACTAAATGAACCTGGAAAATTACGCTCATAAATCGCAAAATAGAACGTTTTGGGGTTTGAAATGAGGAAAAAAGATTAAATAGAGTCTCTTGCAACTTGACCTCACCACTTTTAGACATTTTCGATCATTTTCAGATAGTTATAAACAAAATTCCACCTCGATGTTATTCGTTTTTGAATGAACTGAAACTTCCGTTCATATATCGAAGAATGGACCGTTTCATGGTCTGGAAGGAGCTAAATACGATTGAATACCTTGTCTTTCAACTTAACCACCCCACTTTTGCGTGTTTTAGATTGTCTTCAGAAAATTATAAACGAAATTTGAAACCTGAAAAGTTCCGAGAATCACAGAAATCATCTGACGTTTATCAAAGCCAAATTTAAAATATTCAAATTTGACAGCTACCAGAGGAACCTGGAAAATTACGTTCATAAATCGCAAAATAGAACGTTCCGGGGTTTGAAATGAGGAAAAAACGATTAAATAAAGTCTCTCGCAACTTAACCTCACCACTTTTAGAGATTTTCGATCATTTTCAGTCAGTTATAAACAAAATTCCACCACTATGTTATTAAGGTTTGAATGCACTGAAACTTCCGTTCATATATCGAAGAATGGACCGTTTCATGGTCTGGAAGGAGCTAAATACGATTGAATACCTTGTCTTTCAACTTAACCACCCCACTTTTGCGTGTTTTAGATTGTCTTCAGAAAATTATGAACGAAATTTGGAACCTGAAAAGTTCCGAGAATCACAGAATTCATCTGACGTTTACCAAAGCCAAATTTAAAATATTCAAATTTGACAGCTACCAGAGGAACCTGGAAAATTACGTTCATGAATCGCAATATAGAACGTTTCAGGGGTTTGAAATGAGGAAAAAACGATTGAATAAAGTCTCTTGCAACTTAACCTCAAAACTTTTAAAGATTTTCGGTCATTTTCAGTCAGTTATAAACAAAAGTCCACCTCGATGTTATTAAGGTTTGAATGCACTGAAACTTCCGTTCATATATCGAAGAATGGACCGTTTCATGGTCTGGAAGGAGCTAAATACGATTGAATACCTTGTCTTTCAACTTAACCACCCCACTTTTGCGTGTTTTAGATTGTCTTCAGAAAATTATAAACGAAATTTGAAACCTGAAAAGTTCCGAGAATCACAGAAATCATCTGACGTTTATTAAAGCCAAATTTAAAATATTCAAATTTGACAGCTACCAGAGGAACCTGGAAAATTACGTTCATAAATCGCAAAATAGAACGTTTCAGGGGTTTGAAATGAGGAAAAAACGATTAAATAAAGTCTCCCGCAACTTAACCTCACCACTTTTAGATATTTTCGATCATTTTCAGTCAGTTATAAACAAATTCCACCTCAATGTTATTAAGGTTTGAATGCACTGAAACTTCCGTTCATATATCGAAGAATGGACCGTTTCATGGTCTGGAAGGAGCTAAATACGATTGAATACCTTGTCTTTCAACTTAACCCCCCACTTTTGCGTGTTTTAGATTGTCTTCAGAAAATTATGAACGAAATTTGGAACCTGAAAAGTTCCGAGAATCACAGAATTCATCTGACGTTTATCAAAACCAATTTTGAAATATTCAAATTTGTCAGCTACCAGAGGAACCTGGAAAATTACGTTCATAAATCGCAAAATAGAACGTTTCGGGGTTTGAAATGAGGAAAAAACGATTAAAAAGTGTCTCTTGCAACTTTACCTCGCCACTTTTCGACATATTCGATCATTTTCAGATAGTTATGAAAAAAATTCCACCTCGATGTTATTGAGGTTTGAATGCACTGAAACTTCCGTTCATATATCGAAGAATGGACCGTTTCATGGTCTGGAAGGAGCTAAATACGATTGAATACCTTGTCTTTTAACTTTACCACCCCATTTTTTGCGTGTTTTAGATTGGTTTCAGAAAATTTTGAACGAAATTCGAAACCTGAATTGTTCCGAGAATCACAGAATTAGTCTGACGTTTATCAAAAATTTTAAAATATTCAAACTTGACAGCTACCGAAGGAACCTGTAAAATTACGTTCATAAATCGCAAAATAAAACGTTCCGGGGTTTGAAATGAGGAAAAAACGATTAAATAAAGTCTCCCGCAACTTAACCTCACCACTTTTAGAGATTTTCGATCATTTTCAGTCAGTTATAAACAAAATTCCACCTCGATGTTATTAAGGTTTGAATGCACTGAAACTTCCGTTCATATATCGAAGAATGGACCGTTTCATGGTCTGGAAGGAGCTAAATACGATTGAATACCTTGTCTTTCAACTCAACCACCCCACTTTTGCGTGTTTTAGATTGTCTTCAGAAAATTATGAACGAAATTTGGAACCTGAAAAGTTCCGAGAATCACAGAATTCATCTGACGTTTATCAAAGCCAAATTTAAAATATTCAAATTTGACAGGTACCAGAGGAACCTGGAAAATTACGTTCATAAATCGCAAAATAGAACGTTCCGGGGTTTGAAATGAGGAAAAAACGATTAAATAAAGTCTCCCGCAACTTAACCTCACCACTTTTAGAGATTTTCGATCATTTTCAGTCAGTTATAAACAAAATTCCACCTCGATGTTATTAAGGTTTGAATGCACTGAAACTTCCGTTCATATATCGAAGAATGGACCGTTTCATGGTCTGGAAGGAGCTAAATACGATTGAATACCTTTTCCTTCAACTTCACCACCCCACTTTTGCGTGTTTTAGATTGTCTTCAGAAAATTATGAACAAAATTTGAAACCTGAAAAGTTCCGAGAATCACAGAATTCATCTGACGTTTATCAAAGCCAAATTTAAAATATTCAAATTTGACAGCTACTAGAGGAACTTGGAAAATTACGTTCATAAATCGCAAAATAGAACGTTCCGGGGTTTGAAATGAGGAAAAAACGATGAAAAAGTGTCTCTTGCAACTTTACCTCACCACTTTTCGACATATTCGATCATTTTCAGATAGTTATGAAAAAAATTCCGCCTCGATGTTATTCAGGTTTGAATGAACTGAAACGTCCGTTCATATATCGAAGAATAGACCGTTTCATGGTCTGGAAGGAGCTAAATACGATTGAATACCTTGTCTTTTAACTTTACCACCCCATTTTTTGCGTGTTTTAGATTGGTTTCAGAAAATTTTGAACGAAATTCGAAACCTGAAATGTTCTGAGAATCACAGAATTCGTCTGAAGTTTATCAAAAATTTTGAAATATTCAAACTTGACAGCTTCCGCAGGAACCTGTAAAATTGCGTTCATAAATCGCAAAATAAAACGTTTCGGGATTTGAAATGAGAAAAAAACGATTAAATAATGTCTCTTGCAACTTCACCTCACCACTTTCAGAGATTTTCGATCATTTTCAGATAATTATGAAAAAAATTCCACCTCGATTTTATTCAGGTTTGAATGAACTGAAACTTCCGTTCATATATCGAAGAATAGACCGTTTCATGGTCTGGAAGGAGCTAAATACGATTGAATACCTTGTCTTTTAACTTTACCACCCCTTTTTTGCGTGGTTTAGATTATTTTCAGGAAATTTTGAACGAAATTCGAAAACTGAGATGTCCCGAGAATCACAGAATTCGTCTGACGTTTATCAAAAATTTTGAAATATTCAAACTTGACAGCTACCGAAGGAACCTGTAAAATTACGTTCATAAATCGCAAAATAAAACGTTTCGGGATTTGAAATGAGGAAAAAACGATTAAATAATGTCTCTTGCAACTTCACCTTACCACTTTCAGAGATTTTCGATCATTTTCAGATAATTGTGAAAAAAATTCCACCTCGATTTTATTCAGGTTTGAATGAACTGAAACTTCCGTTTATATATCGAAGAATAGACCGTTTCATGGTCTGGAAGGAGCTAAATACGATTGAATACCTTGTCTTTTAACTTTACCACCCCTTTTTTGCGTGGTTTAGATTATTTTCAGGAAATTTTGAACGAAATTCGAAAACTGAGATGTCCCGAGAATCACAGAATTCGTCAGACGTTTATCAAAAATTTTAAAATATTCAAATTTGACAGCTTCCAAATTCACCTGGATAATTACGTCCATAAATCGCAAAATAGACCGTTTCGGGTTTGGAAATAAGAGAAACACGAATAAATAGAGCCACTTGCAGCTTTACTTTTCAGACAGTTATAAACAAAATTCCACCAAAAAGTCTTTATTATAACGGTTTGTATCAGTATAATAAAACATTTGCCTGATTTCTATCAGAGTTTAATTCATTAGAACAAATATTTCCTGTATGTATGCACATAATTGTTTTCGAATACCACCTGAATCGTTTACGTTGCTATACAGCTCGCAACAACCTACCGTTAGGATATTGAGCAACACATTGTGTATTATTGTCGAGCTAATCGTTCTCCAATTATAACATAATTCCATTTGTTGATGCAAATGAGATTTCTCTGTAACTGGAAATAACCAGTTCAGAAGTCTTAGGATTCTTGACCTATTGCCCATTCAATTCTCAATTATACCTCGTGTATAATGTGCTTATGTACAGCGTGGTCCAGATGTTGAACAGAAATTCATTTTTTCGATGAACATTTTATTTTGAACATGTTCCGGGAATTCATCTTCTGTATAAGATTTCTTCTACAAAAAAGTATGAAATTTAGAAGAATTCCAAAGCAAAAGTGTAGAGAAATATTGTGTCGACATTATTTATTATTTTAGCTATATCCATTGTAAATGGAATTTTTTTGTTCCAACTTAAAGTTGGACCGTCTGCAGGGCAGCCCGGAGACGGGCTGGTTTTTGCCAAATTCATTTTATTGAAGAACAAAAATCTCATGTAAATTCTATACGTTCCAAATTTAATAGGAAATAAATTCTAACAATTCGATAATATTGGAATTAATTGTAATTAATGTACTGAACTAGATTGGTCCAAAAAGAGACTGTTGATAAAGATGCAGAAATAGGTTAGCTTCCAAGAATTGTTTTCATTGAAATTTTTTTCGGTAATCACTCTTTATCAGAGTGAATTCTTACCGATAAGGAAGTCATAATGCCTTGGACATGACATGACAACAAAAATTCAAACTGGATATTTCTGGTTTCAAATCTCTCAATTCTCAATATTTACAGAAATGTAGGGTCAAGTGTTAAATCAACAAAGGATTTGAGATGTAAATCCAAGATTTTCTATCGCATTTATTTGTGGTGAATAATACAGTGTGTTTCTTGTTGCAGTCATTCCGAAAATTTTATTGGCAATATTGAGGTGCCAATAATTGTACATTTGATATTATACGAGGTGATTTTCAAAATTCAAGAATATATTGGATTCGAAATTTTCGGAAGTGATTCTCCAGAGGAATAAAGCTCTCATGATTTTCAATGTTTTCGGTGAATTTCGATGACATGAAATCTTGGAAAATATTGGATATTTCATTCACAATGACCTAAAATATCATTCTAGGTTGAGTGATACCTGTGTGTATTGGAAGTCCGGTGATTCGTATGACAAAACGAATAGAAAAACTTTTTTTATACGTTTTGTCAACCACCGCCAGCCGTTTTCCATCGATTTTAGTGACTTTTGAACAAAATTCTAAGTGAGTCACTAACCAAAAAATAATCTTGAAAGATTTGAACAATTTATGAAAAAAGGTCAATTCCAAGGGCGAAACATAATGAAAAACTTTCATTTTATACTTTTCTTTAACTACAGCCAGCCGTTATCCAGAATTTTCCATCGATTCTATTGAGTTTTGAAAAAAATTCCGTGTGTGTTAGCAACCAGAAAATAATTCCGAAAGATTTGAACGCTCAATGAAAAAATGCCAATTCGAAGAAGGAACATCAAGAAAACTTATCCTTATACGTTTCTTCGACTACTCCTAGTAATTTTCCAGAGTTTTCAATCGATTTTAGTGAGTTTTGAACAAAATTCTAAGTGCGTCACTAACCAAAGAATAATCTTGAAAGATTTGAACGCTTTATGAAAAAGAGGCCAATTCCAAGGGCGAAACAGATACAAAACTTTTCTTCAACTATAGCAAGCCGTTTGCCAAAATTTTCAATCGATTCTAGTCAGTTTTGAAAAAAATTCCGTGTGTGTTAGCCACCAGAAAATAATTTCGAAAGATTTGAACGCTCAATGAAATAATGCCTATTCGAAGAAGGAACACCAAGAAAACTTATCCTTATACGTTTCTTCAACTGCTCTTTATCATTCTCCAGAGTTTTCAATCGATTTTAGTGAGTTTTGAACAAAATTCTAAGTGCGTCACTAACCAAAGAATAATCTTGAAAGATTTGAACGCTTTATAAAAAAAGGCCAATTGCAAGGGCGAAACAAATAAAAAACTTTTTCTTATGCTTTTCTTCAACTACAGCCAGCAGTTTTCCAGAATTTTCCATCGATTCTAGTGAGTTCTGAAAAAAATTATGTGTGTGTTAGCAACCAGAAAATAATTTCGAAATATTTAAACGTTCAATGAAAAAATGCCAATTCGAAGAGGGACCAAAAACAAAACGTATCCTCATACGTTTCTTCAACTACTCCTAATCATTTTCCCGAGTTTTCAAACGATTTTAGTGAGTTTTGAACAAAATTCCAAGTGCTTCACTAACCAAAAAATAATATTGAACGCATTAAAAAATTCTTATCCTTATACGTTTCTTCAACTACCCCCAGTCGCTTTCCAGTTTTCAATCGATTTTGGAGTTTGGAACGAAATTCCGTGAGTGTCACTAACCTAAAAATAATTTCAAAAGATTAGCACGCCGATTAGGCCACGTTACATGAAGAATGTCACAAAATAATGACTCTAAATGTCTTCCCAATTGGTTCTCAATTCCTCTTCCCAATCATTAAGAATAATGTAGTTAAATTAGATACTCAACTACTTCTTCAGCACTTCATGGAAGCTCCATTCTTTGAATGAACCCTCAATTGTTTAATAATATATACTTACCGAAGTAGGAAGCAATGAGGAATAAGATAAAATATTTGCTTTCTGCAGGTAGAGGGAGATTCGCTTTTCTCCAGCATCATTTCGTGACCAACTGTATATCGTAAGAAAGAGAAAGGAAGTGTTGAAAGCAATCGAAAGAGTCGATCCATGGACTAGAGATAATGCATTAGCTATCGGTCACTATAAATGTACAAATCTAATACAAGAGTCTCAGTTAATTAATTCAAGTATTTTGTGTGTTTTCCTACAAGTGTTCAGAAGAGAAGTTCGATGCCTCCAAGTGTATGTACTTTATGATTTTTATTTTCTCCGTTTTTCGGTATCTGTGAATATTTTTATTTACCATTCGTTTTTTTTTTTTTTCGATTTTTGTTTAGTTTTGAGTTTTCGAAATTTGGTCAACACATGAAAAATATGAACTATTTTTTCTCTCATATGTTTGAATCAACAAATATCCCTTAGGTTCCAAACTCTTTCATTCGATCGAATTGTGGTTGTGTATTGAAATTTTTTGCGTGATTATTTTAAATTTTTTGTTATTGTCATTGATGAATGTTTGGAATTGTTTGAGGAACAAATTTTAACCCCCTCCCTCTCCTGACGTTTCAACATTAGATCATGCAATAAGAATATTGTTATCTCAATTTCGAAGTTAGTGTTTTTTTTTTATTTTTTTTTAGTTTTGAGTTTCCGAAATTTGGTCAACACATGAAAAATATGAACTTTTTTTCTCTCATATGTTTCATTCAACAAATATCCCCTAGGTTCAATACTTTTTCATTCCTATCATTATTATTATTATTATCGAATTGTGGTTGTGTATTGAAATTTTTTGCGTGATTATTTTAAATTTTTTGTTATTGCCATTGATGAATGTTTGAAATTGTTTGAGGGACAAATTTTTACCCCCTCCCTCTCCTGACGTTTCAACATTAGATTATGCAATAAGAATGTTGTTCTCTCAGTTTCGAAATCACTGTTTTTTTTTTTCGAATTTTGTTTAGTTATGAGTTTTCGAAATTTGGTCAACACATGAAAAATATGAACTTTTTTCTCTTTCATATGTTTCATTCAACAAATATCCCCTAGGTTCAATATTTTTCAATTCCTATCATCATTATTATTATCGAATTGTGGTTGTGTATTGAAATTTTTTGCGTGATTATTTTAAATTTTTTGTTATCGCCATTGATGAATGTTTGAAATTGTTTGAGGGACAAATTTTTACCCCCTACCTCTCCTGACGTTTCAACATTAGATTATGCAATAAGAATGTTGTTCTCTCAGTTTCGAACTCACTGTTTTTTTTTTCGATTTTTGTTTAGTTATGAGTTTTCGGAATTTGGTCAACACATGAAAAATATGAACTTTTTTTTCTTTTATATGTTTCATTCAACAAATATCCCCTAGGTTCAATATTTTTCAATTCCTATCATCATTATTATTATCGAATTGTGGTTGTGTATTGAAATTTTTTGCGTGTTTATTTTAAATTTTTTGTTATTGTCATTGATGAATATTTGGAATTGTTTGAGGGACAAATTTTAACCTCCTCCCTCTCCTGACGTTTCAACATTAGATTATGCAATAAGAATATTGTTCTCTCAGTTCCGAACTCACTGTTTTTTTTTCGATTTTTGTTTAGTTATGAGTTTTCGAAATTTGGTCAACACATGAAAAATATGAACTTTTTTTTCTTTCATATGTTTCATTCAACAAATATCCCCTAGGTTCAATATTTTTCAATTCCTATCATCATTATTATTATCGAATTGTGGTTGTGTATTGAAATTTTTTGCGCGATTATTTTAAATTTTTTGTTCTTGCCATTGATGAATGTTCGGAATTGTTCGAAGGACAAATTTTTTACCCTCTCCCTCTCCTGACGTTTCAACATTAGATCATGCAATAAGAATATTGTTATCTCAATTTCGAAGTTACTGTTTTTTTTTATTTTTTTTTAGTTTTGAGTTTCCGAAATTTGGTCAACACATGAAAAATATGAACTTTTTTTCTCTCATATGTTTCATTCAACAAATATCCCCTAGGTTCAATAATTTTTTATTCCTATCATTATTATTATAATCGAATTGTGTTTGTGTATTGAAATTTTTTGTTCTTGCCCTTGATGAATGTTTGGAATTGTTTGAGGAACAAATATTAACCCTCTCCCTCTCCTGACGTTTCAACATTGGATTATGCAATAAGAATACTGTTCTCTCAGTTTCGAACTTACTGTTTTTTTTTCGATTCTTGTTTAGTTTTGAGTTTTCGAAATTTGGTCAACACATGAAAAATATGAACTTTTTTTTTTCTTTCATATATTTCATTCAACAAATATCCCCCTTCAATATTTTTCAATTCCTATCATCATTATTATTATCGAATTGTGGTTGTGTATTGAAATTTTTTGCGTGATCATTTTGAATTTTTTGTTATTGCCATTAATGAATGTTTGGAATTGTTGGACGGACAAATTTTTAATCCCCTCCTGACGTTTCAACATAAGATTATGCAATAAGAATATCGTTATCACAATTTCGAACTGTTTTTGAGAAAATATAAAAATTGGAAAGGATGATATTCTTATGATTGAAAATATATGAGTAGAATTCAAAAATCGAGTAAAAAAATATTTTTTTGCCCATCATAGCTCTCCTCCACTCTCTCGGAGGGCAGGGGGGTAATTGCCCTCCTTCACCTCGTATCATATCATTATAGAATAATTCAATTTAATTTTCTTCGTGGTTCAGTAAAATACTTTGCGTGACTATGAGGAAGTTAAAGACCTTCATCAAAAGGAATTATCTTAATTAACTGAATAGCTCATTATTTAATCTTCGTTGAACTGCAGTACTAGAAAAGATGAATATGAACACAGCTGTAAGATAATTTTATTTCTGTACAAAAATTTCCAAAACCTAAAATGTCTTTTATTTACAGCAGCACAATACCATAAGCTCCAGGACTTCCCTGCGAGTAGCACTGATTGGCCAAAGTGCATTCGCTGTAGATGTTTTCCACAGATTGAGGGAACATGGGCATACCATCGTTGGTATATTCACCATCCCTGACAAAGGCAGAAGAGCAGACCCACTTGGTGAGTAACATCTTCTAATGTACGACATTTGTAACTAATTGGAGTTGAATCTTCCCAAAGCTAAAGTTGGTTATGAGAATGATGTCCCAGTTTTCAAACTGAAATCCTGGAGGAAGGCAGGGAAAGTATTACCAGAAGTGTTCAACACATACAAAACAGTCGACGCAGATCTAAATGTCTTGCCATACTGCTCCCAATTCATCCCAATGGAAGTAATAAACCACCCCAGACTGAGAAGTATCTGCTACCACCCTTCGATTCTACCAAGACACAGAGGAGCAAGTTCGATCAATTGGTATGTGCTTCCATCTTGATTGCACCACCAGATATTCCTAATGATTTTTTTTAAGGACGATCATTTGCGGTGATAAAAAAGCTGGTTTGAGTATATTCTGGGCTGACGATGGCTTGGACACTGGCCCCATCCTTCTCCAAGAAGAAACTGAACTCCTGGAGGACGACACTGTCGATACCATCTACAAGAGGTTCTTGTATCCCGTTGGAGTAAGTGCTGTGGCGAGAGCAGTCGACATGATCGCCGATGACGAAGCCCCCATGATTGAACAAAGTGAGAAAGGAGCAACTTATGATCCCATGTTGAACAAAGTAGAGCTGCACATGGTGAGATTTGAAAAAATCATACCACAAAACCTAATTTTTATTCGTCTAGATTGACTTCAAGAAGACTGGCGAGGAACTGCATAATTTCATCAGAGGGATGGACTCAGTACCTGGAGCGAAGTGCATGATGAAACTCCCTGCTTCTGAAGACTTCCAAGAAGTTTCCCTCTTTGGTTCTTCCATCTGGGGAAGTAACGGTGTTGATGGTGAGAAGGTGGAGATATTAGGAGCTCAACCTGCCATCATACACGACGAGGGGCTCTTAGTTTCTGGAAGTGATGGTGTATACATCAATGTCAAAAGGGTGAAGGTCAATGGTGAGTGGAGATAAACCAAAATTTCTTGATTTGACCTATATCTAATTTAGGACGAATGAAGCTCGCTGCAAGTTTAGACCAAGTGAACCAACAGGTTAAAATCGAATACACCAACGACGAGAAAAATCTCATCGAGTCTGCCAGGGAAATTTGGGAGAGCATCCTTAGTTTAGACATTGAGGATGACACTGACTTCTTCGCAGCTGGTGCAGGATCCATGGATGTTGTTAGGTTTGTCCTAGGAAGAGTAGGAAATATCGTGTTCCTAATTCTGGTTGTTCTAGATTGGTGGAAGAATCCAAAGATATTTTCAAGATCGAACTGGAGAACGAAGATGTCTTCATGGCACCAGTATTCGATGAGTTCTGCCTCAATTGTATTCTGAAGACGAGAGGTGGGGTAGGTTCAGCTGAAATAGAGTACAGACCTGTCAGTATGGAAGTTAATGGAAGGAATCTCAAATTCCCCTGCCAGTTATTCATCAATGGACAATTCGTGGATGCAGAAAATGGTAAAGTTACACAAACTATAAACCCAGCTACTGAAGAACCCATTTGTGAGGTAACTTTCCAACCATCGAGGAATTGGTTTCCTATTGAGTATATCTTTTCATATTCTAGGTACAATGTGGATCAGTAAAAGATGTCGATAAGGCTGTGAAAGCTGCGAAGAAAGCTTTCGATAAGGGGGAGTGGAGTAAAATAAGTGCAAGGGAACGTGGACAACTACTATACAGGTAAAATTTCTTCCTGGACTTTTCACGGGGTCTCACTAACTTATTATATTTTAGGCTGGCAGACCTGATGCACCAACATCGAGAAGAGTTGGCCACAATTGAATCCATTGATTCAGGGGCAGTATACACCTTAGCCTTGAAGACTCACGTAGGTATGAGCATCGAGACCTGGAGGTATTTCGCTGGTTGGTGCGATAAGATCCAAGGGTCCACTATACCAGTCTCGCATGCGAGACCAAACAAGAATCTCACTTTCACCAAAAGGGAACCTATAGGGTAAGAAACGAGATATAGTAGTGGTAGGGTGTAGCTGATGTTGTTTTTGATTTGGTAGGGTTGTTGGGCTCATCACACCATGGAACTACCCTCTCATGATGCTTTCCTGGAAGATGGCCGCTTGTCTTGCAGCTGGCAACACCGTAGTAATCAAACCAGCCCAAGTTAGTCCCCTTACAGCCCTTAAATTCGCTGAGTTATCAGTGAAGGCTGGGATTCCTCCTGGTGTTATCAATGTAGTACCTGGAACAGGTTGGTAGACATCTTGAGTACTGTGGAAGGGTAGTAAAATTGGTTAATTTTCGTAGGGTCTATTACTGGACATGCGCTAGCTTCACACCCAGACGTGAGGAAGCTTGGTTTCACAGGAAGCACCGAGATTGGACAAGTCATAATGAAGACTTGCGCAGAATCCAACTTGAAGAAAGTTTCGTTGGAGTTGGGAGGCAAATCACCACTAGTCATTTTCGCAGACTGTGATTTAGATAAAGCTGTGAGACTGGTAAGTTGGCACCATTGCTTCAAAAATTGCATTACAATGGTACAAATTCACTAATTCCTTCTAGGGTATGCAGAGTGTTTTCTTCAACAAGGGTGAGAACTGCATAGCTGCTGGTAGGCTGTTCGTGGAAGAAAAACTCCATGATGAATTCGTGAGGAGGGTAGTTGCAGAGAGCAGGAAGATAGCCATAGGAGATCCATTGAATAAATCAACTTCTCATGGTCCTCAGAACCATCTAGCCCATCTGAACAAACTCCTGGACTTCGTGGAAATGGGTAAGAATATAAATGAAATGTTGTTGGCTCTTACCATGGTAGACATTTATCGTTTAGGAAAGAAGGATGGCGCAAGATTAGAATACGGTGGAAGAAGATTGAATAGGCCTGGATACTTCTTTGAGCCTACGATATTCAGCCACGTGGAGGATCACATGGAAATTGCGAAAGAAGAATCCTTCGGTCCAATCATGATCATAAGCAAATTCAAGAATGGGTAAATAAAATAAAGATTCTTCAATTTCACGCCTACTTCATTCTGAAATTTTTTTTAGGGACATCGATGGGGTCTTACGGAGATCAAACGCAACAGATTATGGACTGGCGTCTGGAGTATTCACAAGAGACATCGGGAAAGCCCTCAAGTTCGCAGAGAAGGTAGAGGCTGGAACAGTATTCATCAACACCTACAACAAAACTGATGTAGCTGCACCATTTGGAGGGTTCAAACAATCTGGATTTGGAAAAGATTTGGGAGCTGAAGCTTTGAACGAATACCTGAGGACCAAATGTATCACTGTGGAGTATTAAGATTTTAATGTTATTGATTTTTTAGGTTAATAAGTTATATTTATATTAAATGTAATTTTTTAAATTTTGTTTCTTTGAATTCTACTGATCCAAATCTTGTTATTTGGATGATTTAGGTTGACAGAATGATGTTGGTTTGTGGAGGAAAAATTGTTCACATCATTCATTATTAGTAATTTTCTGAAATATGAAATTAATTTGCTGACAAAATTAGTTTCGAAAGAATTTCGGGTGTTGATATCAACAAAAAAAATTAATATTGAGAAAATTACATGCTGAACTATTGGATAAACTCATATCTTCAGTCTTCCAGACAAAAAGTCGTAAAAATAACCAAATTACTAACTAATACTGATGTTGATAGAGAGATAGTAAGTCTAATTGCCTGACATCTGGCGTCAAAACGGGAAAACAACAGGAAATTCACGAGGGAGGTAGCGACATCTATAGCATTCCATATGATGTTCGATTAAATGTTGGGAAGATTCCTGTGTTCACTAGGATTTTTGTTTCGGCCCTTGATTGCAAGACACAGCTGCGGACTGAAGTGAATTGGATGTTATTCGACTAAGGGTATTCATTCAATTATTATTATTATTCATCTACGAACCTATGATTATTTATTTGGAACAGATACCACGCCATCTTTTGTCAAACTTACCATTCAATAGATTTGAATTCCACATTGCAATAATGGGGACTTCTGATTTTGTTCTCCTTTGTCGTTCAATTGATTTTTCTATAGGATGGCTTCACTTTCTCCTCCTTAAAACGATGGTGATATTGCTGATACTAAACGAAAGTTTAGTACAACTCGAGTAGTACAATGGCGTCATCTACAGGGTTTTCTACGAAACTGCAACTAGAATTACAGGCATCTGTATTAATAAAAGTAAATCTACTTGATATGTTACAACTTTGATCAACAGATGGGACATTGAACATATATTTTATTTGAATATTTACAATTCTTGTTGAATTTTTGATATATTCGGCTGTATCAACAATTTTATACAGCCCTCTCAGTATATAATTTTCGGTAAAGACTTTTCTAAAGGAAAAAGTTAGAATTTAATGAATCCTTGATCTCTTAAAGAAAATTCGCCAAACATCGCAAAAACTTGGGTAAAAACAAGGCCCAAATAATGAATCAGCATTAGTTATCGTTCAGTGAATGACGAAAATCGAGAAATCAGAAAATTGATAAGAATTCTCCGAATACGAGCCTGTAGGTATATACCCAGTGATAACCTTTAACAATCCCGGATAGCATTTCGAAAGCATTCGAGATAGTTTTCTGAAATATTCATCTTCCTCATTTTGGAAAAAATTATACGGCATCGCACGGACTTTGGCAGGAATGAGGAATGAAAGATAACTTCATGCAATACTGAGTGTTTCTCTTCCTAGGGCCAGCACAACATTCAGATTATGTTTGCAAGTACCATGCGACACTACTAAAATCACCACCATCTTGTCGACAAATTTTTCTTAGGTGCAACTCTAGACAAAACTTCAAGTTTAGGAGATAAAAATTTTTTAAAGTTGCAATACCTAAATATTGACATTTTGAACCATATTTCTGACACATGACAGGTTAGGTTAGGAATCGGAAATCACTAAATTCTTGAGTTTTTAAGGTTAGTGAATATCAAGTTTCTTTCATAAATTGATATCAGAAATGGCCCAATATTCGATAGGAGAAAAATAATTTTCGAATATTTCACGGAATTATGTTGGTATGTCCTAAGCTGTCAAATCTCAATAAAAATGACATGTGAGAAATTATGAAATTTGTATTGATAAGATATTACCTAATGAAGGATTTCTGACCAAAAAGCTTTAAACCTAGTAGTTCATGAGTTAAAAAAATTTTGAATATTTTTTTTTAGAAAATAAGTAACAATTTTGTTATTCAGAGAAAATCTGAGAAAAATTGATAAACCTTCCTGATAATTCTTCGTTTTTCAGATTGAACATAACCTAAAATCTGAACTGAAAATTTCAGGAAAGAGTTAACAAATATTTTTCATCGGAAGATAACAACGGTTTATTATTAGAAATGAAGAACCGAAATTATACTAAAAACTCCCCAGATAAATAACTTAGCATTATTTGTTGAAAGCCATAACCATTTTTCTTCCGATTATCCATGGAAACTATTTTATTGGTAGCTTCAATAATAAAATCCCCTGTATTATCTCATTGCACCGTTTTCGAAAATCAACAAGTGATTAACTTCTTATCGACTTGTCGAAGTTCAAGGTGGTTGTAGAAGTGCATAATTGATAAAGAATACAACGATCAAACTCTGTTCAGTTTGCTGAAAACTCGATTACTACCATTACTAAGCTCTTATATTCAGGTGGTAGTTTTCTTATCAAGTACCTACTCGAGTACTCTCTTAGTATTTCAATATCAATTCTTTTTTGACCAATTCACAAATGACCTCTAACTATTATCAGCTTCAATTCTACGCCAATTTTAGGATAATTTGTTTGTTTGTGGAACTAGGAATACCTTAATTAATTATTGATTATTGATGAAAATCCATTATTGATATAATGAAGAATATTTAATGAGCATCTTGTTTCTTCACCAAATATCTGTATTTGCTTTTCACGGCAAATGCACTTTCAACTTGAAACTTTCAGAGATTCCCATTTTTCGAAATTCAAATTTCAGTTTTACAAAAAAAATCTTCAGTGTGGAGCAGGAATGTATTTTATCTTTATAATTTGGTCGTTTTTACAGCGAATATTCATTTGCTTTTCACGGCAAATAATTTTTCAGATCGCTACCGCACTTTGAAGTTGAAACTTTCAGAGACCCCCATTTTTAGATATTCAAATTTCAGTTATACAAAAAAAATCTGCAATGTGGTGTGACATTGTATTTTATATTTATAGTTTGTGGGTTTTAACGGCGAGAATGTATTTGCTTTCACGAAAAAAAAATTTCCAGATCGCTATTGCACTTTGAACTTGAAACTTCCAGGGATCCCCATTTTTCGAAATTCAAATTTCAGTTTCCAAAAAAAAAATCTTCATTGTGGAGCAAGAATGTATTTTATCCATATAATTTGGTCGTTATTACAGCGAATCTGTATTTGCTTTTCACAGCAAATAATTTTTCAGATCGCTACTGCACTTTGAAGTTGAAACTTTCAGAGATCCCCATTTTTCGAAGTTAAAATTTCAGTTTTACAAAAAAAAAATCTTCATTGTGGAGCAAGAATGTATTTTATTTATATAGTTTGGTCGTTTTTACAGCGAATATTCATTTGCTTTTCACGGCAAATAATTTTTCAGATCGCTACCGCACTTTGAAGTTGAAACTTTCAGAGATCCCCATTTTTAGATACTCAAATTTCAGTTTTACAAAAAAAAATCTTCAATGTGGTGTGAAATTGACATTCATATTCATAGTTTGTGGGTTTTAACGGCGAGAATGTATTTGCTTTCACGGAAAAAAATTTCCAGATCGCTATTGCACTTTGAACTTGAAACTTCCAGGGATCCTCATTTTTCGAAATTCAAATTTCAGTTTTCCAAAAAAAAATGTTAGTGTGGAGCAAGAATGTATTTCATCTATATAATTTGGTCGTAATTACAGCGAATCTGTATTTGCTTTTCACAACAAATAATTTTTCAGATCGCTACTGCACTTTGAAGTTGAAACTTTCAGAGATCCCCATTTTTCGAAATTAAAATTTCAGTTTTACAAAAAAAAAATCTTCATTGTGGAGCAAGTATGTATTTTATTTTTATAATTTGGTCGTGTTTACAGCGAATATGTATTTGCTTTTCACGGCAAATAATTTTTCAGATCGCTACCGCACTTTGAAGTTGAAACTTTCAGAGATCCCCATTTTTAGATACTCAAATTTCAGTTTTACAAAAAAAATCTTCAATGTGGTGTGAAATTGTAATTCATATTCATAGTTTGTGGGTTTGAACGGCGGGAATGTATTTGCTTTCACGAAAAAAAAATTCCAGATCGCACTTTGAACTTGAAACTTCCAGGGATCCTTATTTTTCGAAATTCAAATTTCAGTTTTCCAAAAAAAAATCTTCAGTGTGGAGCAAGAATGTATTTCATCTATATAATTTGGTTGTAATTACAGTGTATCTGTATTTGCTTTTCACAGCAAATAATTTTTCAGATCGCTACTGCACTTTGAAGTTGAAACTTTCAGAGATCCCCATTTTTCGAAATTAAAATTTCAGTTTTACAAAAAAAAAATCTTCATTGTGGAGCAAGAATGTATTTTATTTATATAATTTGGTCGTGTTTACAGCGAATATGTATTTGCTTTTCACGGCAAATAATTTTTCAGATCGCTACCGCACTTTGAAGTTGAAACTTTCAGAGATCCCCATTTTTAGATACTCAAATTTCAGTTTTACAAAAAAAAATCTTCAATGTGGTGTGGAATTGTAATTCATATTCATAGTTTGTGGGTTTTAACGGCGAGAATGTATTTGCTTTCACGGAAAAAAATTTCCAGATCGCCATTGCACTTTGAACTTGAAACTTTCAGGGATCCCCATTTTTCGAAATTCAAATTTCAGTTTTCCAAAAAAAAATCTTCATTGTGGAGCAAGAATGTATTTCATCCTCGATTTCATCTATATAATTTGGTCGTAATTACAGCGAATCTGTATTTGCTTTTCACAGCAAATAATTTTTCAGATCGCTACTGCACTTTGAAGTTGAAACTTTCAGAGATCCCCATTTTTCGAAATTAAAATTTCAGTTTTACAAAAAAAAATCTTCATTGTGGAGCAAGAATGTATTTTATTTATATAATTTGGTCGTGTTTACAGCGAATATGTATTTGCTTTTCACGGCAAATGATTTTTCAGATCGCTACCGCACTTTGAAGTTGAAACTTTCAGAGATCCCCATTTTTAGATACTCAAATTTCAGTTTTACAAAAAAATCTTCAATGTGGTGTGGAATTGTAATTCATATTCATAGTTTGTGGGTTTTAACGGCGAGAATGTATTTGCATTCACGGAAAAAAAATTCCAGATCGCCATTGCACTTTGAACTTGAAACTCTCAGGGATCCCCATTTTTCGAAATTAAAATTTCAGTTTTACAAAAAAAAAATCTTCATTGTGGAGCAAGTATGTATTTTATTTTTATAATTTGGTCGTGTTTACAGCGAATATGTATTTGCTTTTCACGGCAAATAATTTTTCAGATCGCTACCGCACTTTGAAGTTGAAACTTTCAGAGATCCCCATTTTTAGATACTCAAATTTCAGTTTTACAAAAAAAATCTTCAATGTGGTGTGAAATTGTAATTCATATTCATAGTTTGTGGGTTTGAACGGCGGGAATGTATTTGCTTTCACGAAAAAAAAATTCCAGATCGCACTTTGAACTTGAAACTTCCAGGGATCCTTATTTTTCGAAATTCAAATTTCAGTTTTCCAAAAAAAAATCTTCAGTGTGGAGCAAGAATGTATTTCATCTATATAATTTGGTTGTAATTACAGTGTATCTGTATTTGCTTTTCACAGCAAATAATTTTTCAGATCGCTACTGCACTTTGAAGTTGAAACTTTCAGAGATCCCCATTTTTCGAAATTAAAATTTCAGTTTTACAAAAAAAAAATCTTCATTGTGGAGCAAGAATGTATTTTATTTATATAATTTGGTCGTGTTTACAGCGAATATGTATTTGCTTTTCACGGCAAATAATTTTTCAGATCGCTACCGCACTTTGAAGTTGAAACTTTCAGAGATCCCCATTTTTAGATACTCAAATTTCAGTTTTACAAAAAAAAATCTTCAATGTGGTGTGGAATTGTAATTCATATTCATAGTTTGTGGGTTTTAACGGCGAGAATGTATTTGCTTTCACGGAAAAAAATTTCTAGATCGCCATTGCACTTTGAACTTGAAACTTTCAGGGATCCTCATTTTTCGAAATTCAAATTTCAGTTTTCCAAAAAAAAATCTTCAGTGTGGAGCAAGAATGTATTTTATTTGTATAATTTGGTCGTTTTTACAGCGAATATGTATTTGCTTTTCACGGCAAATAATTTTTCAGATCGCTACCGCACTTTGAAGTTGAAACTTTCAGAGATCCCCATTTTTAGATACTCAAATTTCAGTTTTACAAAAAAAAATCTTCAGTGTGGAGCAAGAATGTATTTTATCTATTTAATTTGGTCGTTATTACAGCGAATCTGTATTTGCTTTTCACAGCAAATAATTTTGCAGATCGCTACCGCACTTTGAAGTTGAAACTTTCAGAGATCCCCATTTTTAGATACTCAAATTTCAGTTTTACAAAAAAAAATCTTCAGTGTGGTGTGAAATTGTATTTATATTTATGGTTTGTGGGTTTTAACGGCGAGAATGTATTTGCTTTCACGAAAAAAAAATTTCCAATCGCTATTGCACTTTGAACTTGAAACTTTCAGGGATCCCCATTTTTCGAAATTCAAATTTCAGTTTTCCAAAAAAAAAATCTTCAGTTTGGAGCAAGAATGTATTTCATCTAGATAATTTGGTCGTTATTACAGCGAATCTGTATTTGCTTTCCACAGCAAATAATTTTTCATATCGCTATACTGCACTTTGAAGTTGAAACTTTCAGAGATCTCCATTTTTAGATAATCAAATTTCAGTTTTACAAAAAAAATCTTCAATGTGGTGTGAAATTGTAATTCATATTTATAGTTTGTGGGTTTTAACGGCGAAAATTAATTTGCTTTTCAGAAAAAAAAAATTTCCAGATCGCTATTGCACTTTGGAGTTAAACATTTCAGAGATCCCCATTTTTAGATATTCAAATTTCAGTTTTAGAAGAAAAAAAATTACTGTAGAGCACAAATGTATGTTTTCCGTATGATTTGGGGGTTGAGATAGCGAATATGTATTTGCTTTTCACGGCAAATAATTTTCTAGATCGCTTCTACACTTTGAACTTGAAACTTTCAGGGATCCCCATTTTCGAAAATCAAATTTCAGTTTTACAAAAAAGAATCTTCAGTGTGGTGTAAAAATGTATTTTATCTATATAGTTTGTGAATTTTAACAGCTCATTATGTATTTGCTTTTCGCGGCAAATAATTTTTCAGATGGCTACTGCACTTTGGAGTTGAAACTTTGAGAGATCCCCATTTTTAGATATTCACATTTCAGTTTCACAAAAAAAATTTCAGTGTAGGGCAGAAATGTATGTTATCTATTTGGGAGATTAGACACCAAATATTTACTATCCATAATTACACCTATAATTTTCCAGATCGCTTCTGCACTTCGGAGATCCTTATTTTCAGATATTCAAATTTGAGATTTCGTAAGAAAAAAATTTTTCGATTAGCGAAGACATCATATAACTCAAGGGTATAGATTTCGAATATGTATTTGCTTTCAACGAGAAATATTTCTTAGCTCGTTACGGCACCCTGAAACGAAAATGTGAGAATGATTTATTTGACATTTTCTCATACGTTTTCAAGCTACCATAAACAAAGAAATTTACATGCTAACTGATTTTTGTACTAGATTTCATGCAATTAGATCCTATATATACATTTTCCAAGCAAAATGGTTTCCCAGGAAGTCGATAAAATTAAACAAGAAAATAGAATTTCAATATCATAATAATGAAATGATAAAACCTTCGAAATCACCCATAGATGTACCGAATTTGGGTCAACAGTTATCGAGAATGAAGAAAAAATATCAAGGACAATAAGAGCTTCGATTATGACTTATACCCCCTTCATGTGTTTTCAACTAGTCATTAGTTAGTTTCCACTCTTGATAAGATAAATGGATCTTTTGCAGCTGCACATTTTTGCAAGATGGAATATAAATCAGTAAACAACATAATAAACGATGTTAATAGATACAAAGTAATTCAGAAGAGGGGGGAGATATTAACAAATCAATTGGATATTCAGCTGCAAAATCCAGGAAGAAAATATTATTCTCTACTCTAATTACCCATAATTTCTTAGAATTGTAGGAAACTTTCTAGGAGTTCTCAGTCCTCGATATTCAAAATTCCATAACTCACGAACTGTTTCGCTGATCTATATGTTACAATTTCTGATTTAGTATGAAATTTCATGCAAATAGTTCTTGAGTTCATACTTCACTTATTTTCGTGAAATGGAAAAAAAAATTGATATTCTCTTTTTACGATTATATAAGAGTCAGAACAAATATCGATTATTTAATTGTAAACACCTTTGTACCTTGACTCCAATCACATAAGATTCAATTTTGACTTGTAAAATCTCAGAAAAAAAAAATTTCCATCAGTGACCCTGACAATGAAATTGAAAACGAACTGTTGATCGTTATGAACTTAACAAAAAAAGTCTTGTCTTGTGTTTACCGAAATTGCTTCGCCCACCCTCGTAGAGACTTGAGATAAATAAGCAATTCTTTTTATCATTTCAGATAAAAAAATTATTTCTTAATATACTTACTTACCTTTTATTGGATTTATAGATCAAAGACTTTCAGACTAACATCTATTCGAATTTCTAGATATATAGGGGAAATCTTTGATTTGCTCTAGCTGAGTTTGCAAGGAGATGACTTTATCAACAACAACATAGGTCGCAGTCCGAGGATATAAATGTTGGTCGTTGGGCAGTGCACTTCAGTTATAGTGGACTATGGCTCAGCAAAGGCCAAACTGTGTGGGCCTTGCCCTAGTTCTTCTATTTGTTTTTCAATCGGCTTATGCCATTGGTGAGTACCGAAGTCTGAAAAATCCCGGCTGTCAAGACGAAATTCCATTCGAGGGAAAAACAAAATCATATCCTTCCAAAAATATCATTTGAATTGATGTCATTTGCAGTTTCTTCTTTGATATCAAAGCTTGAAATTCATTTATTATTACAGAAATAATTTTTTTTTTTAATTGACTAAGATTTGTTGTATGAATAGCATTCCCAATATTCGTATGAATATTTTGTTTATGTACTTATTTTTCCGTAAAGACTTTTTTGAGTGTCATAGCCAAAATGGCAAAAACGGAACCCTTTTTATTTCCAGCCATTCTACGCGGATCCTATTGGCACTTTATAAATGAATTCTGTGTTGAAATTTAAAAAAAAAAATGTTGGGTGCACTGAACAAACATAGAACTGAGGGGTGAAAAAAAACTTCCAGTGCACATGAATGTGTTGAATATTATTACATAGGTCTTCGAAAATTATATGCTCCAATATGATTGTTTTCGTTAAGCAACTAGTTGGTGAGATATGGGCTTTTCAATTCGTCGAAAGAGTACACTTTTCAATTATTGGGTGAAAAACTGTGAAAAAAAATTGAGCTGATAGAATTTGAGGAAGACGAAAATGAGTTTCAAGTACACTAAAATTTCGAGAATGGTGAAAAATGCGAACAAAATTCGCCATACAAGTAACTATGGGTTGAAAAAATTTTCAGTGTACATAAACGTGTTGAAAATCATTAGATAGGCCTTCGAAATTAATATAAAAGTTCCAATATGATCTTCCGTTAAGTCAATAGTTGGTGAGATATAAGCTTTTCAATTCGTCGAAAAGAGTGCACTTTGCAATTATTAGGTGAAAAACTGAGAGAAAAAAATCGAGCTGATAGAATTTGAAGAAGACGAAAATAAGTTTTAAGTGTAGTAAAATGTCGAAAAATAAAATTGGAAAAGCACCCGACATTGACGTAACGAGGGTTGAAGAAAAAAAGTTCCAGTACACATGAACGTGTTGAATATCATTAGATAGGTCTCCAAAAATGATATAAAAGTTCCGAGATGACTTTTTTCGTTACTTCAATAGTTGGTGAGATATAAGCTTTTATAGGTCGTCCAAACAGTGCACCCACCTACTTTTAAACCATTGGGTAGAAAATTCGGAAAAAGAACGAGATAGTAAAACTGAGGGAGACTTTCAACGAAAATAAGTTGAAAGTGGAGAAAAATCAGAAAAAAATTCGAAAGCACTCGCTATACAAGTAACTAAGGGTTGAAAAAAATATTCAGTGCACATAAACGTGTTGAATATCATTATATAGGCCTTCGAAATTAATACATAAAAGTTCCAATATGATTTTCCGTTAAGTTAGTAGTTGGTGAGATATAAGCTTTTCAATTCGTCGAAAAGAGTGCACTTTTCAATTATTAGGTGAAAAACTGAGAGAAAAAAATCGAGCTGATAGAATTTGAAGAAGACGAGAATAAGTTTTAAGTGTAGTAAAATGTCGAAAAAAAAATTGGAAAAGCACACGACATTGACGTAACTGAGGGTTGAAGAAAAAAAGTTTCAGTGCACATGAACCTGTTGAATATCATTAGATAGGTCTCCAAAAATGATATAAAAGTTCCGAGATGAGTTTTTTCGTTACTTCAATAGTTGGTGAGATATAAGCTTTCATAGGTCGTCCAAAAAGTGCACCCACCTACTTTTAAACCATTGGGTAGAAAATTCGGAAAAAGAACGAGATAGTAAAATTGAGGGTGACTTTCAACGAAAATAAGTTGAAAGTGGAGAAAAATCAGGAAAAAATTCGAAAGCACTCGCCATACAAGTAACTAAGGGTTGAAAAAAATATTCAGTGCACATAAACGTGATGGATATCATTAGATAGGCCTTCAAAATTGATATAAAAGTTCCGATATGATCTTCCGTTAAGTCAATAGTTGGTGAGATATAAGCTTTTCGATTCGTCGAAAAGAATGCACTTTTCAATTATTAGGTGAAAAACTGAGAGAAAAAAATCGAGCTGATAGAATTCGAAGAAGACGAAAATAAGTTTTAAGTGTAGTAAATGTCGAAAAAAAAAATTGGAAAAGCACCCGACATTGACGTAACTGAGGGTTGAAGAAAAAAAGTTCCAGTACACATGAACGTGTTGAACATCATTAGATAGGTCTCCAAAAATGATATTAAAGTTCCGAGATGACTTTTTTCGTTACTTCAATAGTTGGTGAGATATAAGCTTTTATAGGTCGTCCAAACAGTGCACCCACCTACTTTTAAACCATTCTGTAGAAAATTCGGAAAAAGAACGAGATAGTAAAACTGAGGGAGACTTTCAACGAAAATAAGTTGAAAGTGGAGAAAAATCAGAAAAAAATTCGAAAGCACTCGCCATACAAGTAATTAAGGGTTGAAAAAAATATTCAGTGCACATAAACGTGTTGAATATCATTAGATAGGTCTTCAAAATTAATATAAAAGTCCCAATATGATTTTCCGTTAAGTCAATTGTTGGTGAGATATAAGCTTTTCAATTCGTCGAAAGAGTGCACTTTTCAACTATTGGGTGAAAAAATAATGGAGCTGATAGGTTTTGTTGTACGTCTAAGAATCGATATTAATCATAATTTTCATAAGGTTATTTTCTCCCCTTAAACTTCATTAAGGTACGAAATTACAGCAGAATTTTTCAGAGCAGGCGCTCTTTATGTTCGAGGAAATTGAGTTCTGCAGTAATTTTTACTTTTCGCCATTGCAATAACAATGCTAAAAAATTTCATAGTTTCAAGTGTTCCTCAAAATCCTCTCATGACCTTTCGTCATTTCAAATGTAGTACCTAAGTATTTTATAAACAGAAACGAACGGCGAATTATTTTCAGTTTTATTTTATAGATATTCCAATAAAAGTTTCCATTGTACTATTTCCGTTCCTCCCAGTCAAACGTGTCATTTAATTCATTATTTAAATTGGATAATGTCTGCAGTTCCTCTAATCCTCAAACGCGGTCCGGAGTTTAAGACAATAGGTAGCTCAGAAAGTTCAAGTACATTTAAGTACGTCGAGTACATGAGACAGTTCAGGAAATATTTAATTGACAATAAAAAATACTTAAGGCTTGGGAGACTGGGATAATTGTTTCATCGAAATATTTCGATATATTTTGTTCACCATAAATTGAATTACTTTGAAAGTTAGAATAACAACAACAATTCAAGAATGGTTACCGAATTAGTATTCGTTCATAATCATTTACAAATTACATAATATACATTTAACAATCGATAGTCAAACGAACAGAGAACAAAATTACCAATAAGTACATAAATCGAAATCACAATAGAAAAGAACATTGAAAGAAAAGACCTTCAAATGAAATATTTATATTCCAGATAAATGCAAGGCTGGGTGTGATGGACCGTCAGGACCATTCAAGTTCACTCCAGGAACCACATACAAATACGATTACGATGGAAAAATAAACATTCTCGTCTCCACCGCTGAAGGAGAGCAGACTTCGACTGAAGTCAAGGCCACAGTCCTCTTGACGCAGCAAGCTGACTGCACCCAAGTACTGAGACTCCAAAACGTACAAATCGTTGGACCAGATGGCAAGGTACTTATATAGGTACCCCTATCTTGACTTGAACTCACCAATCCTTCTCTTCCAGAAACGCTCAGGTCTACAGAGCATCGAGAAGCCAGTTGTCCTCAACAGCAACAATGGTGCATTGAACGACTTCATCTGTACTGAACCTGGAGAAAATCAGAACTCCTTGAACTTGAAGAGAGCTGTAGCCTCCCTTTTCCAAGCCAACCTCGAAAAGAGCACTGAAATAGATGTCTTTGGACAATGTCCCACCTATGTGTCGAAAACTGTGGAAGGCGACATAACCACCATCACCAAGAACAAAAACTTGAACAAATGCGCCTTCAGGGAGACCATCACCAATGATTACCTCACCTCCACCTTCGACATCCACAGCGACATACAGTCAAGCCCAGTTCTCAACTCTAACCTGGATTCCAAACAGAAAATCAAGGCTGGAGTCTTGGACTCCGCCAATGTCGTCGAGAACTACCTATTCGTACCTTTCTCAGTTGGTCAGAACGGAGCGAAAGCTACAATCGAATCCAAATTGACGCTGACTGGAACCAGCAAAGACATTCCATCCACCAAATGTTCAGTCCCGAAGTCCATAATCTTCGAGAACCCTCACCCAGTAACCTCAGCGAAGAGCAACATGAACACCATCCTCAAACACGTCAAGGCGATCTCAGATAATCTTGGAGCTGTCGTAGAAGACCAAGTCGCCATAGAATTCATTGGGCTTGTGAAACTTCTTCGTGTAAGCAAGAAACCTGACATACTTTCCGTTTACAACCAGATCAGGTCAGGTTCAGGCTTCGCTGACAAAGAAGCAGTGAAAAAAATATTTTTGGACGCTGTTCTGACTGCCGGAACTGGAGATACCATCGAAGTAGCAATTGAACTGTTGAAAAATAAGGAGCTTAGTCCTATGGAAGAGAAGCAGTTATTTGGGGGTCTCCCCAGGGCGAGACACGTCACGGAAAATTCCATCAAAACAGCAACTGATCTTCTCAATAGAGCCAACTTACCTAAAGAAGCCTATCTAGGAGTTGGAGCTTTAGCTGGAAGGTACTGTGCACAGCATGAGTGCGACAAGGTCGATGCTATCAACAAGATCATCCAAAAACTACTGAGCAAACTTGGGGATTTGAAGGCTGCCAATAGGAAAGAAGAGAACGTTATGATATTCGTGATGAAAGGTCTTACCAATGTTGGTTTCCTCAACGATGCCATACTCTCGAAGATCGTTTCCTTAGCTGAAGACAAGAAACAACCAATACGACTCCGCGTATCTACCCTTGAGGCATACCAAGCAGCTCCTTGTAAAGACAAATTGAGGGATAGCGCCTTGAAGGTTTTGAAGGATACTCAACAGGACTCTGAGATAAGAATCAAGGCTTACCTTGTACTTTCTCACTGTCCTAACGAAAAAATTGGAAAGGCCGTGAAAGCTTTGTTGGAAACCGAGAAGAGTCACCAAGGTAAGTTGGGATGGTGATGATTTTTTGATGATTTATTCGAGTTTTTTTTCAGTTGGAGGATATATTTCTAGCCACATAAAGAACCTAAGAGCTTCGACAAACCCAGATAAACTACTGGCAAAAACCCATTTAGGATTCGTTCACACTCCCAATAGGTTCCCCTTCGACCCGAGGAAGTACTCCTTCAATGGTGAATTCTCTTACTCAGTTGACGCAATTGGTATGGCAGATAATATCGAAGGAAGTGTCATCTACTCCCAAAATTCCTATCTACCAAGATCGACCAACTTGAACCTTACTTCTGAGATTTTCGGACACAGGTTCAACTTCTTGGAACTTGTTGCTAGGCAAGAGAATTTGGATAGGGTCATCGAGCATTATTTAGGACCTCAAGGTATCCTCAGGAAGGCTACTCTTCAGCAGAATTACGACAATCTTGCCAAACCTTTTGCGAGTTTGTTGAAGAATTTGAAGGAGAAGGTTGACAAATCCCTGAGAGGTAAATTTCATTGACCTGACTTAGTTTTGCTTCAAATTATCATCCTCTCCTTTCTTCCAAGCTCGTCGAGATGTTTCCAAAGCAGACATTGAAGCCATCAATAAGAAGATTCAGATCAAGAGCAACGAACTCGATAAGAACTTGGATTTGGACTTGAGCATAAAAACTTTCGGGAACGAAATTATATTCATGAACTCATTCGATATCACTGAAAAGATGTCACCTCAAGGTATCATCGACGGTCTAATCAACAAGCTGAACGATGGACTAGACAACCTGAAGAGCTTCGAGGTAAGACTTATGGGCTATGAATTAATAATCAAAAAGTAACATATTTATTCTGGCAGAAAACTCTGAGGTTGAACCTGCTCTTTTTGGACGCTGAACTGTCCTATCCAACATCTCTTGGTTTCCCTCTCAGATTAGGAGTTGATGGTGCTGCTAACATCCAAGTTAAAACTTCCGGAAATATTGACGTTCGAGACCTAATTGCCCAAACCCCTGCCAATGACATCAACCTAAAAATCTCCATTATACCCAGCGCTTCAGTTTCCATCGTGGGTAGATTCACCTTCGACACCCCTTTGATTGAGAACGGCCTTAAGGTATCATCTACCCTCCATACCTCCACTGGTGGTGAAATCGAGGTTAAAACTTTCAACCAAGGTTTTGGACTCGATGTTAAGTTCAATGTTCCTGTACAAAAACAAGAAATCATCGGTTTGAAACACAAAATCCTCTACCAGACCAAGGAGAATGGGGTTGCCACAAATAAATTCATCAGATTCAGCCAAAATAAGGACTTTTCTATCTGTGTTGATCAGTTGGCTCAGTTTATCGGATTGGAGTTTTGTGCTGACGTCAATGGGCCTAACCTTTCAGGGAAGAAGGTGCCTATCTTACCTTTCCCTCTATCTGGTAACGCGATGGTGAGTGTCAGGATTGAAAGAGGAGACATCAACACCATCCACTACAGGAGAGAAATAATATCAAGTAAGCTTCCTTGTACTATTCGACTTTCCCCCAACTCATCCAGTCTCAATTATGGGTATATATTCTTCGTTATTTCCAGAGAAGGGCACATTGGGAGTTGAAGCAAATTTGGAGACATTGCGTAAAAACAATGAGAAAGCTGCGGGTTTGAAAGTAGAGGCATATTACAACCCTGAAACGTACATCAAAGCTTCTTTAACCTCTCCAATCAAGAATGCGGTAGCAGAAGCTCGACTGGTGTTCAATGACAAAGAGAAGATCCTCGCTCTTTCAGTCAAGGACGAAAATAAGGTTCTTTATTCCGCCAAGGCTGGTCTGCAAGTGGATAGTGGAGCAGATAAAACTGTTTATCATCCAATACTGCAATATACCACTCCTCAAAACCAGGGTGAGTGGCGACAATAAAAAACGAAGGTGTTCCTTAATAATATTTTCTTCACCTTCCAGCACCACAAACACCTCCTTTCCACGCCGAGGGCAAAGTTATAGCTGTTAAGAACGCTAACGATATAAAATACACCTTCGACGATCTCACGTTGATCATTCCCAACCGTAAGAACATAGTCTTCTCCGGAAACATGGGCACTGAAGGACCTGCCTATTTCTCAGATATCACAATATCTGATGGTACTATTTCTGGTTCTTTAGCAGGTATGAATTCAAACTTTAGTAACTGAGTTAGAGTGTATTCGATTTAATTTGACACAGGACGACTAGAGGCTCATCCGGATCAAGTGAAGGTCCAGGCTCAAGTGAAGAACTCTTTGAAACCGTCACTCAACTTCGACATCAGAGGAGATTTCAAGAAACAAAAGAACCCCGACTTGATCTCCAGTAACATACAGTTCACCCATGGTGAAGACCTTCAATCCAAGACTAAAGTGATTACGTTGACCAATAGTTTGACCATGAAGAACCCCAAAGATCCAAAAACACTCGAACTAACAACGAAAAACAGAATAACTTATCCCCTGGCCAAACTTGGTGGTAAATTCGATCTCGAGAAGAGTCCAAAGTCCTTACATTACGACACTTTTGTCCAGTATGGGGAACTTAAACTAGGTTCTGAACTGAAGTTCAAGGTTAACGCAAAGTCAGTTGGGGACTACCAACTAGAACTGGACGTCTACGACATCAAGAACAGAATGGAGCTCAAATCCAGCAGACAAGTCGTTGGACCTGATGATTCCAAGATCAGTAATTCGATTGGGTTGAACAACAAGAAAATAGAGGTCAATGGAAAGGTTAAACATCGCGTCAAACCTGCGGATGTTAATATTGCAGCTGATTTAACTGTAAAAGTACCAAGCCAAAAGACACCTCTCAAGTGAGTTGAATATGCTTTTGAACAAAGTGTCATTCTTTATTACTGTTCTCCATCTTTCTCCAGAGTGAATGGACTAGTGAAAGTAAACCCAAGAGAACTTGATACACACCTCAAAATACTTTCGGGAAAAACCCCTCTGATTGACACATCCCTCAAAGGTAACCGTGGTGGAGATGCCAATGGTCACATCAAGGTGAGAAAAATGGAGTAAGACATCCTCTTAATCCAAGATTTTGGTATGGAGCATAATAAAACTTTGACAACTTTACAGATGAATCTCAAGGATACCCTGACTGTCGATGGTCAGTTAACATCGAAGAAAGGAGTAGGCAAAGCAAACGCTGTAATCGACTTCAAATCACTGAAGAAAACCACCAAACTCGATTCCAGCTTCACAATCCAAAGACCTAAATTCAACCTGTTGGTCAACCTCTATCCAGTATTCAACGAAGATCCGAAGAAGAAGATCTCCCTCAACACCAACAATGAGATCACTGGAAACACTGTACATTCCAAGTGAGTAACTTGGCAATTTCTTATTTGCTCTGATACAAGAAATTAACATATTCATCTTAGGACCAATCTGGACTTCCTTGGCCATAAATACGCAATGAATGCAAATGCCCAACTAAGCAACCTCCTCAACGGCAAAACTGCAGCAGATGTTGAACTTACTGTACCAGGACCTCTCTATCTATCAGGTAAACTCACGAGGGATGCCACAACGAAGGACGGTAATGTTAACAGTAACACCGAAATCATTCTGGGACAAAGCAAGGACAAGGCGACACCTGGAAGAAAATTGATAATTAAGGCTGTAGCAAAGGACACCAACATCAAAGAAGGAGTCGTTGATATAACCGTAAACGTCGCTGCTGACAATTCTGCTGGAAAGAACGCCAATTTGGATCTTAGTCTCAAGAGGCAGAAGAATGGAGACGAGAGAATTTTGAACTTCAACGTGAGTTTTATCTCCTTGAGATGCTGGGTACTTTTCTTCTATTACCCCAGAACTTATAAAAAAATCTGTTTCACAGAACAAAATCACTAGTTCCCTCTTGAGCAGTCCAATCGAAACCAACTACAACGCTCAGTATTCTAAGTCTGGAGGTAACTTCAATTTGAAAGCCTCTGTTGACCCTAAGGCAAGTCTGCATCTGGAGGGTAAGTGGAAAATTGATACTCGAGGTCTTGTCCATGATTTTCTTATTATGTACATCTTCAACAAGTTCTTTGTCATAGGTAAATTCACTGGTGATACATCTGTAGCACGAAAAACAGGTTTTGCATCTGTTGATTTGGCACTTCCATCCCAGACTCTGTCCAATGTTAGGAGTTCCGTTGCGGTCGTATTGGAACCACTAGGTACGAAACAAGGAATTGTGGATCTCAGTGGAAAACTTCAAACAACAAGTGTAAGTTATAGTCGAGAGTCTTCACTTCATCCAATTACGTTCGTTTATTTTTTCTAGAACGTTCCAAACCTCAACATCGACACCTCAGGAAACTTGAAAGTTCAAGGAAGCAAAAATAGTGGAAAAATTTCGGTAAGTCAACCATCTCTTTCTGCTCTTCCAATCAGACCATTTCTTCGGAATACTTGATAACTCTGCTCCTTTCAGTTCCACCAAGAACTGAAAAAACCCACCACACTAAGCATACATGGCTCAGGAGGTCTAAACGTAGATACCGAGAAGAAAACCGGAAAAGCGAATGGCAACTTAAAGATCGTCCTGCCCAACAAAAAAGTCATCGAAGGAAGCGGAACCTTCACGAGAGTTTCTCCAAAAGAATACAACCTAGAGGCCTCACTGGATCTCCCCACCAAAACCCACAAGTCCAACAAGCTGACGGTACACACCAAACGTTCGGACGACAACGACATCAGCAGCCAAGCCACTTTGGACAGCGATGGTCAGAAGCACACCCTGAACACCGAGTTGAGTTTGAATCCTCGTGAACCAAAGATAGATCTCCAGATGACCTGTCCAATGGGGAAGCTGTCGCAAATTTCTGCCAACCTTAAGAGGCCCAGCAATGACAGGATCATGGGAAATATCAAGGTAGGTACAAATCATTGGTAGTAGAAGTTACCACGGAGGACAAACAAGGTTTCCTTGGAGGAGGTCTCGGTTGTCTTCATATACCTTTCAGCATCTTTGGTAGTCAATGAAAGTCATATTCCAATTTTGGCTTTTAGGTCTTGAGCCAAAGCAAAGACTTCCTGCTAGAAGGTGATTTGGATGTCAACACCGAAAGTTCAGAAAACCTGTACATTCAGTTAACTGGAAACTGCCCCAAGCTGAACATAAACGACGTTGTCTTCAAAATCGGTGGTAACAATAACCCTGACAAGAACACCGTGAACGTCTTGTTAACATCAGCTGGGAAGAACGTAATTTCTGGAGAGTAAGGACAACAAAGGTTTATCGTCATACAAAATCCTAAATTTTTTCTTTTAGTGCCAAGATCACCAATCGCCAAGAACAAGGCAAGAACATCGTAGAAGGCTCCGGAGACTTCAAGGTAGGAACTGAGAAGAAATCTGGTAACTTCAAATATATCAGGACCATCTTGACTTCCGAGAAAAACGGGGAAAATGGAAATGAGATCTCTTTCGACGCCACTATAGGCACCAAAGCCATAGATGCCGAACTAAAAATAACAGATAAAGAGTTCAGGTACATGTACTCCTTCTGCGAAGCATCCAAGCAATGTGCTCATGTTGAGATCGACGCCAAAACGACAACAAATGGTGAGTTGAATCTCCAACACCGAGTGTTATTGAAATTTGCTATAACCCTCATACCAAACTTTCAACAGAGGTCGCTCGCTACGATGGTCAACTTGAAGTCACCATAGACCTTAGAGTACTTGGATTACCAACTGAGTTTGGACTCAAATCCGTCACCCACAGAGATAATCTTCTTCTGGACCACACTGTGGACATTCATTTCGAAAACGCTGCCAACAAATACAAATACACTTTGTCTATCCATCCTTCCCAATTCGAAATTTCGCTCACCACACCAAACAGGATCATTTCTTTGGAAGGAACTGCAACATTACCTGGGTGAGTAACTATCAACTTCCAGCAGAGGATAGAGGTATTCATAAAGACCTTTTCCTCAGTGCAAATCTTCAAAATGGTGGTAAGGCTTCTGGTGAAATAGCCTTCTATACCGACAAGAAGAACAATCCCAATACCAAATCATCACTAACTGGAACTGTTAACGTTGACATCCAGAGGAGAACTGTGGACGCTGAAGGCAAACTGAATATAGTTAACATGAATAGGGTAAGATATCAAATAAGCAATTCCTCAAAGCTTTAATCTTATGATATCCTATTTCCAGCCATTGGTCATAAAATACACCAAGACAGTACCAAAACCTGATTTGATAACATCAGGGTCACAAAAGTTGATAGTGGACATCTTCGCAAGTCCTGATCAGAAGATAGTCGCCACTCAAACACACTCTGCCCAGTACGACAAGAAAACCCATAAGGCTCAAGGTCAGAATGCCATCATCGTGAAGAGTACTGGCTTGGGTGTAGACATCGCCATGAACCTTGCTGCAGTATTGGAACCAAAGGCCCTCACTGGTAGCTTCAAAGCGAGCAGCAACGTCGGTTTGAGTCAAAATAAATACGAGAATATTCTTAAGTTGTCTGCATCACCCAAAGAAGCCAATCTCCTGGTCAAGGCTCTCAACAATGTTATACTTGAAATTTTGTCAACTATTGCTATTGAGAAAGGACAAATTGATGTTAATTCTCAAGTGACAGGTCTAGGATTTGAACCAATCGAAGCCGATCTCCAAATCAAGAACTACAACAGTGTTACCTTAACCAGATTCATCAAGAGTAAGTAGTTGCTTTCGAAATAGAAGTTGCCCGTCAGGTTCCATTTTGCATCCACAAAATTCTTTCAGGTGATCCAAGCAACAAACTGGTGGTCAAAGCAGCAGTGATACCGGGCCAAACTGCTGAAGTAGGCATCGACCAGCAAACTGGGGGCACATCCAAATCACTCGTCCTTATGTCCGTCGATTTGGGCAAGAAAAACTTCTTGAAACCTACGTTCAACGTGGAAGGGGAACAGTTGAAAGAACTGTCCTCCAAAATAAGGACCATCGCAGCTAACCAAGTCAAAGAAACAGCCACTAAGATCAAGGAAAATGTTGAAAAATTAAGCCGTGATGGAAGTGCCTTATTGGACAAAGCAAAGAATTCCATCCCTGATGGCACCCAATCCGTGCAGTTCTACCAGAAAGAGGCAGCAGCCTTCAAGCAAGAACTTGACGCTGATAAAACTTTACATAACTTGGGTCAATTACTGTAAGTATGGATTAAAGAGGAATTGGGTTTAGATTCTCAGAATCAATTTTGAACAGGGAGAATATCATCAATACAGTGTTCAGCGTTGTTGGCAAGGTCGTATCGGAAGCCTCGAATATTCTTGGAAGGGCAGTGCAAGCTATCTTCAACGCAGTTTCTGATGTGGCCAGTCACATAAAAACAGCCCTGCTTCCTAGACTCCAAGCCTTCGCTCAAGCGATCGTAGAAACTGCAATGAAAATGGCTGATAAGGTTGAGGACATCATAGCTAATCTTGTTGTTAAAGCAGGTGAAATCCTGAAGGCCATCGAGCCCCAATTGGCGGTTATTGCTTCAACAGTATGTGATGTGATGCAAGACATTGTCGAAGCCATCTCTTCAGTCTTAGATAACATCAGACATACAATCATTCAGCAGGTGAAACATGTGGAGGAACAACTCAAGAAGTCTGCAATAGTATCAGAGCTCAAGGCTCAATACCATGATGTGAGTTATTCTTTCTTTGGGAAGCTTTATCCAGGACATTGAGTGACCTTTCATTTCAGTTGATCAAGAATGGTCTGCCATCCCAAGACGTTTTAGTTAACACTATGAGATCAACTTTCGGGATGATCAGAGAATTGATTCCTCTCCCTGAAGTACAACAGTTGATCGATCAAATTTCACAGTATTTAGAGAAGGTGAGTGAAGGGAATTTCCTCTTGATTCAAATGATTCAATTTTTGTTTTATAGGTGGTAACGAACCAACCAGTTGATGATGTGGCAGAAATAAGGAAGATTGGTGGCACTGTCATCAATTTGGTATCCAAATTAGTTGGAGCCATAGCAAAGGAAATAGTTCCAGATATTCTCAAAGGCTTGAAGGTATATATCTTGGATCTTCTTCTAAGGAAAGTTACAAATGCTTCTTCGATATTTCAGATACCATCAATAAACCTAGACCTGCTGAGGAGATTACCAAGTCTTGGATCGATTAGGATTTCAGCTTTGAACTATTTACTACAAGAAGACTTGACACCATTCGCTAGATTCCTCCTACGTGCGGCTGTTAATCCTAAAGATTTCATCATGTTCTCTGAACGTAAGTGGGGATGCATTTCGGAATCCGTTCCTTCCTTCATTGAATTTTTTCAGTGAGCTCTATCGTTGCTCTATCTGAGGTGTTCACCTTCGATGGCAAGATCTACTATTTACCTGCTGACAACTGCAACTACTTGCTAGCAGGAGATGCTGTAAATGGAAACTTCTCGATCGTTGGGAATTTCAAAAACAAAATATTCAGTGCGATAACTTTGGATGATAGGTCTGGTACCATCACCCTCACCAGTGACAAGAAACTTCTACTCGATAATGGTGAGAAACACTTCCTTTGGAGGTGAGGGACTTCATTAATTCCTTTTTTAACAGTTGAAGTTGAGGTGCCAGTACAAAAGGACACTTTAAGAGTGTACAGAACCAAAGGTTACTATTATATCGAGAGTAAGACAGGTGTCCAAGTTGTATGCGAAGTCAACTTCCTAGGTTGCGATATTATCATCTCTGGATTCTACCGAGGTCAACTCAGAGGATTGTTAGGTGAGTACCAAGTATTCAGGAATGTCTGCATTTAACACTCAAATCTACCACAGGAAACGGAAACAACGAACCCTACGACGATGGTACACTACCAACCGGAAAAATCGTGGACAAATTGAGCGAAATCGCAAACACGTATGCTGTTGGTCCACAATGCGCGCCGATTCAAGTCAAGGAGATCATCGAGCCGAAGAGCGATCCAAAGTGCGAGAAGATGTTCGATTATGAGTCTCCATTGAGGTTGTGTTATCCCTTCGTCGACCGAAAGATTGCCAAGAAGGCTTGCGACTATGGAGCGGCACAGGGTGATAAGGATATTCACAGAATGACTGGTTCCCTTTACGCTTACGAGTGTTACAAGTCGAATATACCCGTCGAGATTCCCCTAGATCTAAGTAAGATATTATGATATTAATTGATTGTCTTTCCTTTCTTCTGGCTCTACAGAGGTTGGAGCCTAAGGAATTGCTACTTAAGAGAAAAAATCTTTCAGGTGAACAATGTTCCAACTCCATAACACCAAGAAAGGTGGACGAACAATTCAACATCGCATTACCTGGGAAATCAGCAGATGTCCTCCTGTTGGTCAGCACAGACAAATCCAATGAGGTACTCTACACAGAATATGGACAAACCTTGGTTACAGCAATCGTGAATGAATACAAAGCCAAGGGAATAGAGTGAGTACATCAAAATTTCCATCTGAGACTCACAAGATCAATCTCGTTTTTTCCACAGCGATGTCGTATTCCATTCCATAGCCTATGGAGGTGCAAACCAGAAACCATCATTCGTCACAGTTGGGGGAGACATCTCATTCAAGGATAAGGCGCCGACCTTCACATTCAAAGACTCGCCCAAACCCCAAAAATTGGTGACTGGAATCACGGACGTAGACAGAGTGATTGGTTTCATCAGGACCATTCTGCACGACTTGAAGACAGTTCTTGGTTTGACATTGGAAAGCGAGACCTACGCCGACGCCATCAACTACCCCTTCAGGGTCGAAGCGGTGAGAACCATTGTCGGAATAACCAGTGACCCTTGCGAACATGGTCTCCTGATTCCTCTTCAAGTTGCGAAGGCTACCCTCATGAATAGGAGGGACATCAACATGAATCTGATAACTCCTACCAAAGATTTCAAGGTTAAAGATGCTGCAACTACCAAGGGTATTATAGGATTCAACTCAGAAAATGTGATAACTCTCAGCGAGGCTGCTTCTAAACCGACAGGATCTCCTGCCCTCCAGAAATTCTTGACCTTCAACGATTTATGCTCAGATCATACTGTTGGTGTAAGCAAAACCTTCATATTTGTATAGATTCTTTACTCAACCTTAATGTTACTAACTTATAGTACTAAATAGTACTAGCAGAATTCAATTTGACTAACTATCTCTCCATAAACAATAGTACCAATTGATTGACTAATAACATTTTTTCATAGCTTGGAGGTAACGTCTTCGTGTCAGACAACCTTTTGGCAAACAAGGACAAAAAAGACCAAATTGTCCAGGTTATAGCCAAAAATATTGTGAATAGTTCAACCAGCAAGAAAGTTCAGCTGGAATGTACATGTGGATACACTCATTCGACCCCTACCAACCCTTACAGTCATTGTAAGCCAGTGGATATCAAAGAAGCGTAAGTTTATTTATCGTTTCGTACAGAAATGAGTTTTTCGGAAAAAAACTTTCGATAATTTTTGAGCGCTCGTACTACTTACACGAGGGCTATATCATTTCGTCACGATGTCTGTATTTTTCGAATTTTGAGCCGAAAATGGTCTCAACTGATGACGAATCCGTCGAAAAATTCGAGTGTGTCCGTCCGGCAGGCCGTATACACGATAACTCTCGAACGGAATGTCCTAGAAACTTGAAATTTTCAGGCTAGGTTTGAATCTTGAATGCCGCGGTTGAGTTCGTTATTGGGCAAAATTCGCCGAGGGGTTCCGTGAATATGGCCGCTCGAAATTTTGTTTTCCTGATTACTTTGAAACTACAGATTCGATCGAGGTGAAATTTTGCACTCAGATGGAGAATTACGCGTTCAAGCTACATGCAGAATTTAGTCCAGCTCGTATGACCAGAACCATAGAAACCATAGAAAATTATAACTTTGTAATGGAATGGCCTAGGGATTTGAAATTTTCAGGATAGGTTTGGATCTTTAATGTTGCGGTCACTTTCATCAATGAGCAGAATAAGACTAGGGGTTCCGTAAATATAGCCGTTTGGAATTTAGTTTCTTCGATCATTTCAAAACTATGGATTTGATCGTGTCGAAATTCTGCATTCGAATTGAGAATGATATATTGGAGCTGAATTTTTTCAGATCGCATGATCAGAATCATAGAAAATCATAACTTTCGAACGGAAAGGCCTAAGGACTTGAAATTTTCAGGATAGGTTCGGATCGCGAATTTCGCGGTCACGTTCATCAATGAGCAAAATCAGACTAGGGGTTCCGTGAATATAGCCGTTCAAAAATTGTTTTCCCGATAATTTCGAAACAACCCATTGGATTGGAATGAAATTTCGCACCTAGATGAGAAATAATGTATTCAAACTACGTGGGAAATTTTGTCCAGATCGCATTACCAAGACCATAAATACTGTAGAAAATTCTAGCGAATTATCGAAAAAAAAATGGTCACCTAAAGCACTGACGTAAAGTCTTGATTTTGCCTTTCTTTGAAATTTTCTCTGAGAGCTGTCAAAATCTTTCCAATTGTTTTCTAAAACTGAAGAATGCGAATTCACCTACAAGGTGGATGAACGAGCGCTCAAAAGCTCCTGACTTCACGCCAGTGCTTTTCGTAATTTTTTTCAAATTGATATTCAATATATTTTCAGGTGAATGCTATGGACCAAGCTCATCTGTAGTTCCATATTCATTTCAACATAAACAAGTATTTCAAATGATGTAAATATCAGTGTAACTTACAATAAAAGATTGTTTCTTATTTTACTTATTTACCATTCATTTTGTTTCCTGAACTAAAATCATTACATACAGGATGTTCCATCAGTCGATCGACACTCTTTCACTTTTGTTTATAGAGAGATAGTTAAAGTAAACGCTTTCCTCTGGTGATTTCTCCCTCCCCCCCCCCTCTGAGAAGATGTATACAGTATGGTTTTGGCTCATTTAAAACAAATTGAAACAAGAGAAATCAAGAAAATATTCTAAAAATATGAGTCAAAAAAAATTCGAAAAAAAAAGATCTGAAATTTTTTGGAATCTGACGATCTGAGAGAATTTCGAGTAGAAACCTTTTAAAAATCAAAACCTTCCTGAAATTTTAAATTTTTTTGGAAATTGCGTGAAGTGGTGCAATAATCCGTTGGCATACTCGGTGTACAGGGAGGTTCTAAAAAAAAAACATTTACACGCTTACACGAGTTTTCATGAGAAATTAGTATAAAATTTCGAAGCAATTAACACTTGAAGGCACTAATGATTCGTAAACAGCCTTTGTTGAGTTTGTCCTATCTCAATTTAGTCACAAAGTTATTTATTAGATCTCGAGAGTTCGAGTTCATATTTTCAACAACTGATAACTGTGGGAATTTAGATAAATCTATTTAACGAACATAATTGAAGCTTTCTAATAGATTTGTTACTCACGTATTATAGGTCACATGGAAACAATCGAAATAAATTTGTCGAACTTGACCATTGGAATAGTTTTGATATCAATATTTCTGTATATTCTAATTTTGGTATTAGAAAATTTCATCCCACAATTTTTAGCCTTTACAGATATATGGACGAGGTTCTTGAACTAGCCGGACTAATGTCTCAAGATTATTGATTTTGCAATCAAATTTCATTCAATTATCCCCCATATCTTCCGAAAAAGCTCCAGATGGCGATTCCTCAAAACTTCATTTCACGTTATTCAGCCTTAAAATATAAATATGAACTGAGTTCTCGAACTAGTTGGACCAATTTAATGATGACTGGATGTTTCAAAATTCAATGCAGAAAGCTTCCCTTTACGATTTCTTAAAAATTCATCCCATTCGAATATATGGACTGAGTTCTTGTACTAGTTGGACCAGTCACCTTTTCAAACCGAAATTTATGCAATAAGCTTCAAAAGCTTCCAAAAAAGCTTCAGATGGCAATTTTCAACATTTCATTCCCCAATATTTAACCTACGTATATACGGACTAAGTTTTCGAACTAGTTGGACCAATACCTAATGAGGACTGGATTTTTCAATCGAGCTTCAAAAATAAGGTTCAGATGGTTATTTTGCAAAATTCCATCCCCTAATTTTTGGCCCGCAAATTTAATGTTTCCATAGCTTTCAAAAAAGAGATACAGATGGTGGATAGGTAGATTTTTATGCACAATTTTCGGATCCTGAATTATCTAAAGAATGAACTGTGAATATGTTCAAGGAAATATTTTATTGGAAACGATGAACTAAAAAGATTGAAAGATAGCTAACGTCCCTACTTGGTTGTAAAAATTATATAACCGTTGGTGTTTTTAGATAAAAAATTGTTCAATGGAAAGAACCAATAGGAACTGTTATTCCTTCCACTAATTACGACATAAAGATGCGAAGAGAAGGTGAAAAGGTTATCGATGTTTTCTATATTATTACTCATTTACGATGGAACAACATATTTATCGAATACTTCGACAAAAGGGGATTTTTCTTCATTCTCAACAATGAAATACATATTTTTGCAAAAAATAGAACGAAAACAACTCATGATCAACATATACTCACATTCAAGACTTAAGATCAACTGTACCAGAATATTGTTTTTGCAAATACAGAATATAATTCAGACAAGGTTCATTAAAATCATTTTTTCGGTCCTCCCTTGTTATTATTCATATTTTTTTTCGAGAAACAAAAATTAATTGTAGGTAATGCGTTTCGCAGTTTTGTGAGTTGTTTGGCGTGTACTGAACTTTATCTGTCGGTAGACAGCCTAGTATAATCCGCAAATTCGAATGGAATAATATTGAATCACCATGGAAAAATAATGAGCTGAAACAACACGGACGAGGATAATTTTTCCATGTTCTAATTACACTCGACCCCCTCCACTCTCAAACTCTTCGTGTATAGATAAAAAATTTCGATACAGGATAATAACTAGAAGAAAAACAACAAATTTCTGCGAATGCCCAATTGGAAGTCCACGATAACCTTTCATTTAAACCGCAAATTTCGAAGACAAGTAAGCATTCCAAATAATGAGACATACCCAAAATCCGAATCATCTTGGGAACAAAGGACTGTTTGCAGAACAAACACCGATTTGGATGCGGAGGAAAGAAACTTCTTATCGTTTTGTCAACTGTGGTCAAGGGTCATCATTATTCCGTAGATAGTATAAAAGAATTATCTTGAGGCTGCTACCGTCAGTTGTGGTCAGCTATGGCTCAACATAGACCGAACTGGGGGGTGTACACCCTCACCTTCGTGCTTGTGTTGCAGTGCGCTTTAGCTATTGGTGAGTAGAAAAAATTGTGCGATTTCGTGAACAAAATCCGGCAAAATTGATGAGGTAGAAATATAGAACAGTGCGTTATCAAAATCTGGTGAATTGTGTTGAAGCAAATCTAATCCCAATTAGAAGTTTTGAAAAGTTTGAAATCTGAAATAAAATTAAAAAAATCAAAAAATTCAGTGCGGAAATCAGCATCTTGTGAGGCTTCATACATATATAAAATCGAGGAAACAAATAAAAAAAAAATTTTTTTTATTATTTTTTTCGCATTATTTTTCGGAATTAAATTCTGATAACATAGTGCAAAAAACAAAAATTTTTTTCCTTCAGAGGATACATACTGATATAATCGAAGATATTGTGATTTCGACTATAAGATGAATATTTTTTCATCATCATAGTTCTCCACTTGATTAAATCCTGAAATGTTCTTCTTTGCTGATCAAGTATCAACTTGCCCAATTTTTTTACCAAAAAGATTGCGATAAAACTAAAATAATTCTCGAAAATACAGCTGGGTCAAAATAATGTGATAAAGAATGATTAGATGATCCAAAATCAACTCATCTGTTTCGGAGAACTGATCTAGGGTCAACTTGGTAAAATTAGGTACAACAAGCATATCTACAGGTCAAGTGCAGTTCAAATTCGATCTCATCACGAAATGAGTAATCGAATGAAAGCTAGGTCCATGACCTTTCAATTCTTATTATGTTACATTTTCCAAATATGTATCCATATCCGAAAGGAAATTTAGCAAAATTTTTGAACTTCATGAATTAAAAAACCAATTTTCATTCGAAATCATCCAAATAATATCCATGAACTGAACAACTGCACAAATCAAATAATGATAATATAAAAAAAAAATTGCTTAGCTATCAATATATCCGTTGATTATAGAGCTAATTTAATTGACTTCTCTTTGTTTTTCTTTCAGACAAGTGTAAGACTGGATGTGCTAAAGGTGAGTTGGATTCTTTCATTCATATTTCCCTGAAGTCAATAAATCAAACTCATCCCGAATTCATCTTATTTTAAAATTTTCCAATTTCAGATTCTGGACTTTTAAACCTCAAACCTGGAACCACCTACAAATATGACTACGATGGAAAAATAATCATCCAACTGTCGAGCGCAGAAAATCAACAGACATCCACCGAAGTGAAGGCTCAGGTTCTTTTGACTCAACAAGCTGATTGCAGTCAGGTTTTGAAACTTCAAAACGTCCAGATCATTGGACCTGATGGAAAGGTCAGTAAAAATGAAACCAAATCAGTTGCAAAAAATACCAGAAACTTTTTATTTCAGAAACGTATTGGCATCCCTGACATCGAGAAGCCCATCGTCTTGAACAGCAACAACGGAGAAATCAGCGATTTCATCTGTTCAGAGATTGGAGACACCCAGAATTCTCTCAACTTGAAGAGAGCCATCGCTTCTCTTTTCCAAACCAATCCGAATAAAAACACGGAAGTCGATGTTTTCGGTCAGTGTCCCACCCAAATATCCAAGATCCAAGATGGTAACATCATCACCATCAGCAAATCGAAGAATCTCAACAAATGTGCCTTCAGGGAATCTATCACCCATAGTTATCTCCATTCGGCATTCGACCTCAACAGCAAAATTCACTCGAGTCCGGTCCTCGACTCCTACTTGAACTCTAAGCAAAAAATTAAGGAAGGAGTTTTGGACTCTGCTAACGTAGTGGAAAATTATCAATTTGTTCCTTTCTCGGTCGGTCAAAGCGGGGCCAAAGCCACCATCGAATCTAACCTCATTCTTACCGGAACAGGTAGTGGCAGCGCCACCACCAAATGCCAAATCCCCAAATCCATCATCTTCGAAAATCCCCATCCAGTCAATCTACAAAAAACCAACGTCAACGTCATCCTCAAGAAAGTTAAGGAAATATCTGAAAAACTTCAAACCAATGTCGAAGACTCAACAGCAATTCAATTCGTCGATTTGGTAAAACTCCTCAGGGTCAGCAAGAAAACGGATATTCTATCCGTTTACAACCAAGTTAGGTCTGGTGTTGGTTTCACCGACAAAGAAGCTTCCAAAAAAATCTTCCTCGATGCCATCCTGACAGCAGGAAACGGAGACACCATCCAAGTTGCTATTGAACTATTGAAGAATAAGGAACTGGGTATAATTGAAGAGCGACAACTATACGTTGGTCTGACAAGAGCAAGGCATGTTACTGAGGCATCCATCAAGACTGCCACAGATCTATTGAACAGAGCTAATTTACCACGTGAAGCTTACCTAGGAATTGGAGCTCTAGCTGGAAGATACTGCGCCCATCATTCCTGCGATAAAGTAGACGCTATCAACAGGATCATCCAGAAATTCTTGAGCAAATTGGGTGACCTCAAGGCAGCTAACAGGAAAGAAGAAAGTGAAATGATCTTTGTGCTCAAAGGTCTGACTAACATTGGATACCTCAACGACGCCATACTTTCCAAACTCGTTTCTTTGGCCGAAGACAAAAAACAACCAATTCGTCTACGAGTTGCAACCTTGGAAGCATTTGCAGCAGCACCATGCAAAGACAAGATAAGGGATAGCGCTTTGAGAACCTTGAAAGATATCCAACAAGATTCCGAAATCAGAATCAAGGCTTACCTGGCTTTAGCACAATGTCCGAATGACAAAATAGGAAACGCCATCAAGGCTTTATTGGAGAATGAACCTAGCAATCAAGGTAAGATATCACCTTTATAAAATATTTTCTCGATTCTAAAAGTTTATTTCTTCCAGTTGGTGGTTATATCGCTTCACATATCAAGAACCTCAGGTCATCCGCTAATCCAGACAAAGTATTGGCTAAGACTCATCTTGGATTTATCCACACCCCATCTAGATTTGTTATAGATCCAAGGAAATACTCGATCAATGGAGAATTCTCGCAGTCTGTTGATGCTATTGGTGTTGCTAACAACGTTGAAGCAGACATCATCTATTCTCAAAGTTCGTGGTTGCCAAGATCAGCTAACTTGAACCTGACAGCTGAAGTATTCGGTCAGAGATTCAACTTCTTGGAGATTGCTGCCAGGCAAGAGAATTTGGACAAAGTTCTTGAACATTACCTAGGACCACAGGGAGTTCTTCGAAAGGCTACAGTTCAGCAAAATTGGGATACTGTTGCCAAACCAGTACAGAACCTCCTTAAGAGTTTGAAGGAAAAAGTTGACAAATCATTGAGAGGTAAAATTTGATCTATTTCTCATATCTTTTTATATATTGCATTTATTGGCTTCTTCAGCTCGTCGTGATGTTTCCAAGGCTGAGATCGATGCTATCAACAAGAAGGTTCAAATCCAGACCAACGAATTGGACAAGAATTTCGATTTGGATTTAAGTATCAAAAACTTTGGATCCGAGATTGTTTTCATGAACTCTTTCGATCTGACTGAAAAATTATCAATTCAAAACGTGATTGACAATTTAGTCAAGAAACTCAATGAAGGATTAGATAATTTGAAGAGCTTCGAGGTGGGTATTTAAAAATCAAACATTTTCATTTTAATCTAACATAACATCGTATTTTAGAAAACCCTGAGGGCTAATCTGCTGCTATTGGATGCTGAACTGTCATATCCAACTTCTCTCGGATTTCCTTTGAGACTTGCACTTGATGGAGCCTCAAACATTCAAATCAAAGCAGAAGGCAACATTGACGCTCGTTCTTTATTGGCGGAAAGCAGTGGAAATGATGTTAACTTCAAACTCTCTGTAATTCCTAGTGCCACAATCAGTGTTATTGGAAGATTCAGCTTGGATACTCCCCTCCTAGAAAATGGACTCAAAGTAGCATCCACCATTCACACATCCAGCGGTGGTCAATTAATAGTTAGCACTTTCAAAGATGGTCTGGGGTTGGACGTCAAATTCACCACACCTGTTGAAAAGCAAGAACTGATCGGTTTCAAACACGACATCATCTTCCAAACCAAAGAAAACGGCGTAGTCCTGAACAACCAACGCTTGAAGTTCTCCCAGAACAAGGACTTCTCAATCTGTATCGACCATTTGGTGGACTATGTTGGCTTAGAATTTTGCGCTGATATAAACGGTCCAAATCTATCTGGAAAGAAGGTTCCAATTCTGCCATTCCCTCTTTCGGGAGGTGTTAAGGCTAGCTTGAGAATTGAAAGAGGTGACATCGATACCTTCCATTACAGAAGAGAGTTCATTACTGGCAGTAAGTTGAAAACGTTTAGAAATTTATATTCTGAAATTTGATCATAACAAATAGCCAAACTTTCTTCATCAATTTTTCCCCCAAGGTAAAACCGGAATTGAAGCAATTTTCGAAACTTATGGTCAATCAAGCAAAGGAGTCAGTGTGAAGGTGGAAGGCTTCATTTCACCAGAAAAATACCTCAAAGTTAACCTTAATTCTCCCATAAAGAATGGAGAAGCTGAGGTACGTTTAGTCTCCAACAACAAAGAAAAAATTATTTCTGCCTACGTTAAAGATGAAGTTCACTTGTACTCGGCCAAAGCTGGTATGACCGTGGAAGGTGGTGGTGATAAGATAATATATAAACCAGTTTTGGAGTACACTACTCCTGAGAAGAAAGGTAAATTAACCTTTGCATTTATAAACTCTTCAAAATTCTCAATGAATGTTTGATTTTATAGGACCTCAAGTTCCACCGTTCCACGTCGAGGGAAAAATCATAGCTGAGAATAAGGGTAGTGATATCAAGTATCACTTGGAAAACCTGAAATTGGTGATCCCTGGCAAGAAAGACATAAGTGTTAATGGTCTTATCGGAACCGATGGACCTGGTTATTTAGCTGATGTAACACTTTCTGATGGAAGCAATTCTGCAGCACTCAAAGGACATCTGATTGCTCAACCTCATCTACTAAAACTTGAAGCTCAATTGAAGAATTCCATGAATTCTAATCTCAACTTCAACTTCAAGGGTGAATTTAAGAAGAACAAAGGCATCGAACATATCTCTAGTCACATTCAACTCACGCATGGATCCGACCTCAGCTCCAAGACTAAAACTCTCACCTTAGTCAATTTATTCAGCTTGAAAAACCCAGGCAAAGATGCTCATCTCATCACCAAAAACAAACTCACATATCCTCTATTGAAAATCCTCACGAAATTCGATTTGGAGAGAACTCCAAAATCATTCGACTATGACGCAATTCTCCACTATGGTGAGATCAAAATTGGATCAGAGTTGAAGATCAACATCAATGCCAAGAGTATTGGCGACTATCAACTAGAATTCAAAGCTAATGGACAGAAGAACCACCTTGAGGTTAAAGCTTTGAGACAGATTGTAGGCGTGGATGAATCGAAGATTGGAAACTCCATCTCACTGAATGGAAAAAAATTGGAAGTAAGCGGGAAGATTAAGCATCACGTGAAACCAAATGATATAAATGTTGGTTCCGATTTACTCATAAGACTGCCCAACAGCAAAACCCCATTTAAGTAAGTTCTACACTGAGATCAACTTTCGATAGCCTTATACTTTCACTAACTTACAGACTCAATGAAGGATTCAGAATTTCCACGAAAGATGTAGATATCTTCATCAAGCTTCTTTCAGGAAACACTCCCTTAGTTGATGCCCTCTTGAAGGCTAACACTATTGGAAACATAAATGGTCATATCAAGGTGAGGATGTCAGAAAAATCATAAACTCATAACACTAATCGAAATGGCATTAAATTACTTCGTTACAGATTGACTTCAAAGAAAACCTTCATGTCAATGGAAACATCAAGGCTCAGAAGGGAGTAGGAAACGGAAACATTCTGGTAGATGCCAAATCTTTCAAAAAATCAGCGAAACTCGAAACATCCTTCAACATTCATAATCCAACGTATAACTTGGACGTAACATTGTACCCAGTTTTCAACGAGGACAAAAACAAAAAGATCGCTTTATCTACCAAAAACAAATTCACTGGCCCAGTCCTGGATTCTTCGTGAGTTTAGAGAGTGAAATTTCTCCCTATGAAAACACTAATACTTTGACATTTGCAGAAGTACATTGAACGTGCTTGGCAGTGAATTTATTCTCAACGCCAAAGCTCAAATCAGTAGTCCAACCAACGGCAAGACTTTAATAGATGTTGACCTCACCCTCCCATCTCAGCAATATCTAGTTGGAAAAGTTGTCCGCGATGCTTCCACCAAGAACGGCCTCTTGAATATTGATACTTTGGTGGCTTTGGAACAGAGAACCAACAAAGCTACCCCAGGACGTAAAATTGTAGTGAAAGGAGTCGCCAAAAACAGCGACTTGAAGGAAGGAATCTTAGATCTGGCCATAAATGCAAATGCTGACGATTCAGTTGGACACAATGCCAATGTTGACCTTATTATCAAGAGGAAGAAGAATGGAGACAAATGGAATGTTCATGTTAATGTGAGTTGAACTGGACGAAAAATTTTATTTCCCTAATTTTTCTCCTTTTCGATAGAACAAAGTGACGACTTCATTCTTGAAGAATCCAATTGATACTTCATTCAACGCCGAGTACAAAAAATTGTCAGGAAATTTCGAATTGAAGACAACAGCATGCGAGAAAACCCACGCTCAAGTACAAGGTAAGAGCTATAAAGATTTGTACATAACTACATAACTAATGGAAATCTACAATCGTTTTTGATTACAGGAAAATACAATCTGAACGTAAAAGAGAGTCCAATCACTGGAGAACTCAAAGTTGATATAGGAACACCTCTTGAAATCCTGTCAAGCCTTAAAACTAGCCAATCCTTCAAATTATCGAACCTTGAAGCAAAGAGTCCAGTTTCTGCAGAGCTCTCCGGTTCACTACAAACCATCAGTGTGCGTTAGATTATCATAATCTCCAATAAATTCGAATGAGGTAGGAAGAAAATTTCCACTCACGGTTTTTATTTTTTTCAGTCCATTCCACGTTTGAACGTCGACGCCAAAGGAAACCTTAAAATTGGAGGAAACCAAGATTCCGGCAATATCGAGGTGAATTTTTATAACTGAGAAATCGAAGGTTTCATCGAATAATTTGATTTCTTTATCGTAGATCCATGCTGAGTTGAACAAGCCTGTCCAACTATCTCTTGGTGCATCTGGAAACTTCAATATCGACTGGATCAAAAAGGCAGGAACTGTTAAGGGAGACTTCAGAGCTGTCCTTCTACAAAATAAGATCATCCAAGGAAGTTCCCTACTCACAAGAAATGGTCCCAGGGCATACCATCTAGAAGCCACTCTTGATCTTCCCATTGAAAACCACAAATCCAACAAGATTATTGTAGATACCAAACACAACGAACTGCAAGAGATCAGTAGCCAAGTTCAACTCATATCTGATGGAAGGAAATATCTATTGAATACTGATCTCCGCATCAACGAAAAAACACCGAGCGTCAGTCTGAAACTGGTTAACCCTGATGGAAAGATCAGTGAATTCACAGCGAATTTAAACAGACAAAGCAACGCTAGACTCCTGGCTAACCTGAAGGTAGCATGTGAATGCAGAGATTTCCTCCTGGAAGGTGGTTTAGATGTAAACTCTGAGAACTTGAACAACTTTTACGTCCAAGTTACAGCTAACTCACCAAAGCTCAACATCAATGATATTCTCTTGAAGATCGGAAATGCTTCCGGAAATAACAATGTGAATGTTTTAATCACCTCAGCTAAGAAGAATATTGTTTCAGGAAGGTGAATAACCACAAAAATATTTAATTGTCACAAAACCAACGAGAAAATTCGAATCTACTGATCTATATCCTTTTTCAGTGCAACTGTATCATCTCGCCAAGAACATGGCAAATTGATCGTCGAAGGTTCCGGAAATTTCAAATTGAAAGATAAGGACCAATCCGGAAATTTCAAATATATCAGAACAACTTTGACCTCCGACAAGAACGGAGAGAACGGTGAAGAGATAACTTTCGATGCTACCCTGGGAAACAAAGCAATCGATGCTGAATTGAAAATGACAAACAAAGAATTCAGATACTTGAACTCTTACTGCGAGGAATCCAAACAATGTGCCCATATCGAAGTCAACGCCAAGACAGATGTTAATGGTAATAAAAACTAGAAATGTATGCAAATCAACAATCTCAATTATTCTTTTCACAGATCTAGAACACTTCAACAACCTAATCGAAATAACGATTGATCTACGTGTTTTGGGAGTACCAAATGAGTTTGGACTAAAGGCAGTCACCAAAAGAGAAAAGTTCGTTTTGGATCACACTGTAGATATTCACTTCGAAAACGCTCTGAACAAATATCAATACAGCGTTTACGTCCATCCAAAACAAGCTGGTATTTTCCTGACAACACCGAAGAGAACAATCGCTCTAGAAGCCAACGGAGATGTGGAGAGGTAAGCTCCTTCGTTGATTTTCTTGAACGACTATCTGATGTTATATATTTTCAACAGTTTCAGTCTTCAGGGAGGTGGAAAAGCCAATATGGACATCGCTTTTTACACAGACAAGAAGAACAATCCAAACTCCAAATCTTTGTTGAAGGGACTAGTAAATATTGATGTACCAAAAAAACATGTTGACGTTGAATTCAGTCTGGTTGCTATTGGACTAAACAAGGTTTGTGTTCAGTTTCATAGATGGTACAAGTTGGTTCATGAAATCTTCCAATTTTCAGCCTCTAACCATCAAATACACCAAAGATGTTCAACAAGAAGGTCTAATCTCTCAAGGATCACAACAACTGATCCTCGATATTTTTGCTCTTCCTCAGCAGAAAATCGTTGTTTCCCAGCAATACTCGGCTAAATTGTCGAAGGAAACTTATAGATTCGAAGGAGATTCATCATTGACTGCCAAAAGCTCAGGATTGGGCATCGACATCAGCATTAAGAGGAATGCACTTCTCGATCCAAAAGCATTCACGGCGAGTTACCAGGGTTCCAGCTCTATCATCATCAAAAACATGAAACACGATTCAATTCTCAAGTTGACAGCATCACCAAAAGATGTGAATGTCCTGCTGAAACTACTGAACAAGGTTCTTCTCGAAGTTGATTCTGATATCATCATTCAAAAGGGGCTGATTAATGTCAACACTCACATCAATGGTCTTGGTCTTAAAGCAGCAGAATCGCAATTGGAAATCAAGAACTACAACACGATCAAATTGACTCAATACCTGAAAGGTAGGTGATCTTTGCGGAAAAACTTATCTTAATAAATTCTGATATCGACAATATAACCTGATGAACACCTTGTCTTTTTTTCATTTTTTCAGATGATCCAAACACTAAACTCTTGGTCACTGCCGCTTTAATACCCGGACAAATTGCTGATGCCCGTGCTGAATTCCTGATTGGAGGTAACAAGAAAGAGCTTTTCCATGTTACTCTTCAACTTGATGAAAAGAATTTCCTACACCCTGACACCGCTTTCGAACAAAATAACATAAAAGAATTCCTCCTTACGGTTAGACAGGTTTTAGAAGAACAGTTGAAAAAATTGTCGGCTAACATCAAGGAAGGAGCTCAAGAACTCACCAATGATATGAAACAAATCGGTGATATTGTTAAAGAGACCATTCCTGATGCTGCTAAATCGCAACAGTTCTACCAATCCGAGTTGAACAAGATCAAGGAAGAAATCGCTTCGGATAAGTCTTTGGAACATTTCGCTCAAATTCTGTAAGTATTTCGATAAGATTCGAATGAAGCAAATAACTGACTTCTCGAATGTTTCTTTAAGGAAAAATACCATTCAAGTTGTGGCATCTACCATATCGGAGATCATCACTAATGTTAGCGTTATTGTGGAGAAGATTTTTTCGTCCCTAAACGCTGCTTTCTCAGGAACCATCGGGTCCATTCAAACAAAAATCATCCCCATATTGCAAGAACTTTTAAATGAACTGGCTTTTGTGCTCAAAGTCAGTGCAGACAAATTATCCGACATTATTTTCACCTTGCTAGGTAAAGTGTCTGAAGTTATCGAGAACATACAACCGCCGCTCAAAGCCATCGCAGCCTCATTATCGGAGATATCCGAAGATATACAAAGATTTATTGTCAAATCATACGAGAGCGTAAAGGCTGCCATTATCGAAGAAATCAAACACATCAAGGATGAAATCAAGGCTTCTCCCTTGATTGCCAAGGTTAAGGCTCAATATGACGCGGTGAGTTCATAACTGGTGGATTTGTGAACAGAATATTGAACCATTTTCTTACAGCTCATCAAGGAAGCATTGCCATCTCAAGAAATCATACTCAACACTCTCAAAGCCGCCAGTGGAGCCTTGAAGGAAGCTGCCATCATTCCAGAATTCCAGAATCTTGTGGACTTGATTGAGAAGTACCTCGAGAAGGTAAACACAGTGTACTACAAAACTTTGCAGGAGAATATATTGAACTTTTTCATTTCAGAAAATAACAAACAAACCTGTGGATGACGTTGCTGAGATAGAAAAAATCGTGAGATTCCTCATACAAGGAGTTCAAAAGTTAACAACAGCTTTCTCGAAAGAAATTCTCCCTGATTTCGTACAGAAAATGAGAGTGAGTATTTCCTTGAACTCTTCAAGTTTTCCTCATTTTCTAATTATTTCCGTTTAAGGTGCCTTCTGTTAACTTGGGACTCCTGAAGAGATTCCAACTAGAAGCAGGAGAAATTAAGATATCTGCTCTTGATTATATTTTGAAGGAAGATACCAAGCCACTTCTCAAGTTCTTATTGAGACTTGTCTTCGTTCCTAAAGACTTCCTGATTCCAAGACCATGTGAGTACAAGAATAAAACTTAGAGAAGATTTAAACCAGGTTAAATCCCAGAATTAATGTATCGTTGTGAGTTCAATACTAAGGAAATTATGATTTCAGTAATGGGAGATATCGCATCAGAGGTGTTTACATTTGACGGTAAAGTCTTCAATCTGCCATCAAGTTGCAGTTTTCTCCTTGCAAAGGACGCTGTAAACGGTAATTTCTCCATCGTTGCCGAATTGACGAACAACAGAATAAGTGGACTTACATTCACTGACAAGTCTGCATCCATCACAATCGAAGAAGGAAAAGTCCTGTTGAATAGTGGTAAGTTCACCGAATATCAAAACTTTTCCAATATGTATACTCCAAAATAGAGAAATTTGAATGACTAACCACACGGTTCCCTTGCAGTTGAAACTGATCTTCCTATCGAGAAAGGAGGTCTTCATGTCCACTATTTCCCAAGTATGTACGTAATCGAGAGCCCAGTAGGCGTGAAAGTAGCATGCTCTCTGCAGATGTTGGGATGTGGTGTTCAAATATCTGGTTTCTATCATGGGCAACTCAGGGGGCTACTTGGTAAGGAATGACTACCCTTAATGCTTATGGATAAGAAATTACCCGTTTTTTCTGTAGGAAATGGTAACAACGAAGAATTCGATGATTTCATCCTACCAAATGGTAAAATCTCGAGCTCTGTCTCTGAGTTCGCTTCCTCATACGCTCTCGGATCACAGTGTCCGAGTGTGAAAGCTGTGGAAGCTAAAGACGCTAAACCAGATCCAGGATGTGAGAAATTGTTCAGCTGGAACTCTCCATTAAGCACTTGTTATCCATTCATAGACCGCAACAAGTACAAGAGAGGTTGTGCACTTGGTGTTGCCTCTGGAAATAAAGGTGCTCTCAATACTTATGCATTGCACTATGCCTACAGTTGTTGGAGTGATAATATCCCAATAAGTATTCCTGCTGAACATCGTAGGTTCTCAATCAAAGTTGACTTATATCTCAGATTAATCCTGTTTTTTTCTTTTCAAGATCTTCAATGTGAAAACTCCTTAGTGCCACACAGCTCTGATCACACATTCGAAGTGAAACTTCCTGGAAAAGCAGCCGACATCTTGTTCGTCGTGAACACGGATAAGAGCAGTGAAATTTACTACAAAGAGTACCTTCAACCATTGGTCGGTAAACTGAAGAACGAATACAAATCCAAGGGTATCACGTAAGTTAACGAAATTGACATTCTTGGACTAGGTCCAGGTGAAAGTGGTTACTAGAGAGAATTATATTGATTTTTTTTTCAGAGATGTGAACTTCCAAATTTTGGCTTACGGTGAACACCAAAAGTACACCTACGTTACTGTTAAAAGCAAACCATTCTTCAAGGGCGATGCACCCAACCTCAAATTCTCAGAGTTACCAAAACCACCAAAACTGGTAACTGGAATCCATGATATCGACTCAACAATAAGAAACATTGTTGTGTCGTTAGCTGAACTGAAAGTTGCTATCGGTAGGTACAAGATTGATGCAATGTGCAAGAGAATTGAAAAATATTGAATATATGTGTCGCACGTATGTTTCTACATAGACTGTTATGTTCTGGCGCTGAGTGGAGGAAAGAACAATAACCTCCTGTTTGTTTATGACATCTATAGAAATAAGATTGAATGCCCAAACTTTGGTTTTTAGGTGCACATCTTCCTTTGGACACACATCTTGAAGCCATAACTTATCCATTCAGAGCCGAGGCTGTCAAACATATCATCTACTTGGTAAATGAGCCATGCCCTGACACTTCAATCATCACCCTTTTGATGGCCCGTGCTCCAGTGCACATCAAGAAAGAGATCACCTTGAGCTACATATCACCACTGAACTTAAAGACGAAAGATGCGAAGATCACGAAGGAGATTATTGGATTCAACTCGAAGGGAGTATATACTCTTTCTAATCCTCTTGGAACTAAGTTGAAAGATGACTTACCTTTCACCAATATATGCGCCGATCATGTCCTTGCGGTGAGTTTTACTTTATCCTCATATAATTCTTGAAATCTATACTCAATTTTCAACAGGTTGGCGGTACCAATTATGTTGGAGAAAACCTCTTGGCCAATAAGAACGAGAAAGAGAAGGTGCTGGACATAATAACCAGGAATGTAGTAGCTCAGACTACCGAAAAAGAAGTACATGTTGAGTGTACTTGTGGCTACTCTTACCTCAACCCCTTCATTCCATACAACAGATGCAGAGGCATTTAGAAATAATTTCCAACGTTATAGAGGGAGATCAAAAAAGTTTTTGGTCCATACAAAACAATGACGCAAAATAGTATTTATTCTTGACTTGACTGTAAATCAGGATTGTTCCACTTTAATACGATGTGAATATAGTTTAAGTTTGTCTGAATTGTATATTTTATAATAAATAATATTTACTATCAAAATCATATTTACTTGTTGTATCCAAATCTCGAATGGAGAAATGATGAGCTGAAACAACGTTAACGAGGATTTTTCCATGTTCTAATTACACTCGACCCCCTCCACTCTCAAACTCTTCGAGTATAGATAAAAAATTTCGATACAGGATAATACCTAGAAGACAAACAACAAATTTCTGCGAATGCCCAATTTGAAATCCAAGATAACCTTTCATTTAAGCCGCAAATTTCGAACACAAGTAAACATTCGAAATAATGGGACATTGCCCATCTTCGGGACAAAGGACTGTTTGCAGAAAAAACACTGATTTCGATGCGGAGGAAACTCCTTATCATTTTTTCAACTGTGGTCAAAGGTCATCATTATTCTGTATATAATAATTATCTTGAGACTGCTACCGTCAGTTGTGGTCAGCTATGGCTCAAAATAGACCGAACTGGGGGGTGTACACCCTCACCTTCGTGCTTGTGTTACAGTGCGTTGTAGCTATTGGTGAGTAGAGAAAATTGTGCGATTTCGTGAACAAAATCCGAAGGAATCGATGAGGTAGAAATATCTGAACAGTGCATTATAAAAAGCCGGGGAATTGTGTTGAAGCGAACCTAATACCAATAGGAAGTTTTGGGAAGTTTAAAATCTGAAATGAAATGAAAAAATCGTTTATCGTCCCGTATCTGGAGATTTTTGATAACTTAAGAGAATTGCATGGAATTTAGTGCAAAAATCAGCTTCTAAAAAGGTTATATAAAAATCGAGAAAACAAATACAGAATACAGAAAAATCTGAGTTGATTACGAGTTGATGTTAGGAGCTTAGAATAGAAACTGTCTTTATAACAATGTCTTTCTCAAAAAGTAAACTACGGTTTTTATTTGGGGGAATACACGAACTTGCACTTTCGGCACGGTTCCCGCTAGTCAATGGTTTCTGGGTATATCTAGGAGTGTGCTGTGTTTCGTGCGGAGCTCTTTGAAATAGAACTCACGTAACAATATGATTATGATAATAATTAAAATTATATTAGTAGGGTTGGCTGTACACGAAAAAAAATGAAAATATGCTCTACTTCATTACAGAGAGATATTAATCCACCCTATGTGCATTTATTACATTTAAAGTGTAAAATCAAGAAGTCCATTTCTCCCTCAATTTTTTACCAAAAAAATTGCGATAAAACTCGAATAATTCTCGAAAATACAGCTAGGTCAAAGTGGATTGATAAAGAATTATTAAAGGATCACAAATCAAATCATCTGTTTCGAAAAACTGATCTAGGGTCAACTTGGTAAAATTAGGTACAACAAGTATATCTACAGGTCAAGTACAGTTCAAATTCGATCTCATCACGAGATGAGTAATCAGAAGAAAGCCTGGTCCATCACCTTTCAATTTTTATATGTTACATTTTCCAAAAATCCATAACCAAATGGAAATTTAGCGGAATTTTTGTACTTCATGAATTAAAATACTAATTTTTATTCGAAATTACACAAATTATCTACCGATGATTCGAAGAAAAAAAGCAAAACTATATTCGTTGATTATAAAGCTCATTTGATTGACTTTTTTTTGTTTTCGTTTCAGACAAGTGTAAGACTGGATGTGCTAAAGGTGAGTTAGATTCTTTCATTCATATTTCCCTGAAGTCAATAAATCAAACTCATCCCGAATTTAATGTTCACAAATTCATCTTATTTTAATTTTCCCCAATTTCAGATTCTGGACTTCTAAACCTCAAACCTGGAACCACCTACAAATATGACTACGATGGAAAAATAATCATCCAACTGTCGAGCGCAGAAAATCAACAGACATCCACCGAAGTGAAGGCTCAGGTTTTTTTGACTCAACAAGCTGATTGCAGTCAGGTTTTGAAACTTCAAAACGTCCAGATCATTGGACCTGATGGAAAGGTCAGTAAAAATACAACCGAATTCGTTAAGAAAAAACCAAAAACTTTTTATTTTAGAAACGTATTGGCATCCCCGACATCGAGAAACCCATCGTCTTGAACAGCAACAATGGAGAAATCAGCGATTTCATCTGTTCAGAGATTGGAGACACTCAGAATTCTCTCAACTTGAAGAGAGCCATTGCTTCTCTCTTCCAAACCAATCCGAATAAAAACTCGGAAGTCGATGTTTTCGGTCAGTGTCCCACCCAAATATCCAAGATCCAAGATGGTAACATCATCACCATCAGCAAATCGAAGAATCTCAACAAATGTGCCTTCAGGGAATCTATAACCCATAGTTATCTCCATTCGGCATTCGATCTCAACAGCAAAATTCACTCGAGTCCGGTCCTCAACTCCAACTTGAACTCCAAGCAGAAAATCAAAGAAGGAGTCTTGGACTCTGCTAACGTGTTGGAAAATTATCAATTTGTTCCTTTCTCGGTCGGTCAAAGCGGGGCTAAAGCAACCATCGAATCTAACCTCATTCTTACTGGAACAGGTAGTGGCAGCACAACCACCAAATGCCAAGTCCCCAAATCCATCATCTTCGAAAATCCCCATCCAGTAAATCTACAAAAAAACAACGTCAACGTCATCCTCAAGAAAGTGAAGGAAATATCTGTAAGACTTCAAACCAATGTCGAAGACACAACAGCTATTCAATTCGTCGACTTGGTAAAACTCCTCAGGGTCAGCAAGAAAACGGATATTCTATCCGTTTACAACCAAGTAAGATCTGGTGTTGGTTTCACCGACAAAGAAGCTTCCAAAAAAATTTTCCTCGATGCTATCCTGACAGCAGGAAACGGAGACACCATCCAAGTTGCTATTGAACTCTTGAAGAATAAGGAACTTGGTGTAATTGAAGAGCAACAACTATACGTTGGTCTGACAAGAGCAAGGCATGTTACTGAGGCATCCATCAAGACTGCCACAGATCTATTGAATAGAGCTAATTTACCACGTGAAGCTTACCTAGGAATTGGAGCTCTAGCTGGAAGATACTGCGCCCATCATTCCTGCGATAAAGTAGACGCTATCAAAAGGATTACCCAAAAATTCTTGAGCAAATTGGGCGACCTCAAGGCAGCTAACAGGAAAGAAGAAAGTGAAATGATTTTTGTGCTCAAAGGTCTGACTAACATTGGATACCTCAACGACGCCATCCTCTCCAAACTTGTTTCTTTGGCTGAGGACAAAAAACAACCAATTCGTCTCAGGGTTGCAACCGTGGAAGCATTTGCAGCAGCACCATGCAAAGACAAGATAAGGGATAGCGCTTTGAAAACTTTGAAAGATATCCAACAAGATTCCGAAATCAGAATCAAGGCTTACCTGGCTCTAGCACAATGTCCAAATGACAAAATAGGAAATGCCATCAAAGCCCTATTGGAGACTGAACCTAGCAACCAAGGTAGAAAGTCACAATTCACAAATATTTTCCGGATTCTGAAAATTTATTTCTTTTAGTTGGTGGTTATATCGCTTCACATATCAAGAACCTCAGGTCATCAGCTAATCCAGACAAAGCATTGGCTAAGACCCATCTTGGATTTATTCACACCCCATCTAGATTTGTTATAGACCCCAGAAAATATTCGATAAATGGAGAATTCTCGCAGTCTGTTGATGCTATTGGTGTTGCTAACAATGTTGAAGGAGACATAATTTATTCTCAGAATTCTTGGTTGCCAAGATCAGCTAACTTGAACTTGACAGCTGAAGTATTCGGTCAAAGATTCAACTTCTTGGAGATTGCTGCCAGGCAAGAGAATTTGGACAAAGTTCTTGAACATTACCTAGGACCTCAGGGAGTTCTTCGAAAGGCTACAGTTCAGCAAAATTGGGATAGCGTTGCCAAACCAGTACAGAACCTCCTCAAGAATTTGAAGGACAAAGTTGACAAATCATTGAGAGGTAAAATTCGTTCTATTTCTTATATCTTTTTATATATTGCATTCATTCGCTCCTTCTTCAGCTCGTCGTGATGTTTCCAAGGCTGAGATCGATGCTATCAACAAGAGGGTTCAAATCCAGACCAACGAATTGGACAAGAATTTCGATTTAGACTTGAGTATCAAAAACTTTGGATCCGAGATTGTTTTCATGAACTCTTTCGATCTGACTGAAAAATTATCGATCCAAAACGTGATTGACAATTTAGTCAAGAAACTAAATGAAGGATTAGATAATTTGAAGAGCTTCGAGGTGGGTATTCAAAAATAAAACATTTTTTTTTAAACTTACATAACATCGTATTTTAGAAAACCCTGAGAGCAAATCTGCTGATATTGGATGCTGAACTGTCATATCCAACTTCTCTCGGATTTCCTTTGAGACTTGCACTTGATGGAGCCTCAAACATTCAAATCAAAGCAGAAGGCAACATTGACGCTCGTTTTTTATTAGCGGAAAGCAGTGGAAATGATGTTAACTTCAAACTCTCTGTAATTCCTAGTGCCACAATCACTGTTATTGGAAGATTCAGCTTGGATACTCCCCTCCTAGAAAATGGACTCAAAGTAGCATCCTCCATTCACACATCCAGCGGTGGTCAATTAATAGTTAGCACTTTCAAAGATGGTTTAGGGTTGGATATCAAATTCACCACACCTGTTGAAAAACAAGAACTGATCGGTTTCAAACACGACATCATCTTCCAAACCAAAGAAAATGGCGTAGTCCTGAACAACCAACGCTTGAAGTTCTCTCAGAACAAGGACTTCTCTATCTGTATCGACCATTTGGTGGACTATGTTGGCTTGGAATTCTGCGCTGATATAAACGGTCCAAATCTATCTGGAAAGAAAGTTCCAATTCTGCCATTTCCTCTTTCTGGAGATGTTAAGGCTAGCTTGAGAATTGAAAGAGGTGACATCGATACCTTCCATTACAGAAGAGAGTTCATTACTGGCAGTAAGTTGAAAACATTCAGAAATTCATATTGGGAAATTTGATCATAAGAAAACGACAACTTTCCTTCATCAATTTTTTCCCCTAAGGTAAAACTGGAATTGAAGCAATTTTCGAAACTTACGGTAAATCGAGCAAAGGCCTAAGCTTGAAGGCAGAAGGCTTCATTTCGCCAGAAAAATACCTCAAAGTCATCCTCAATTCTCCTATGAAGAATGGAGAAGCTGAAGTACGTTTAGTTTCCAACAAAAAGGAAAAAATTATTTCAGCCTACGTTAAAGATGAAGTTCATTTATACTCAGCCAAAGCTGGTTTGATCGCTGAAAGTGGTGGAGATAAGGTCATATATAAACCAGTTCTGGAGTACACTACTCCTGAGAAAAAAGGTAAGTTCACCTTCGCTTCTATGAACCATTCAACATTCTCGATGAATATGGATTTTATAGGACCTCAAGTTCCACCGTTCCACGTCGAAGGAAAAATCATGGCCAAGAATAATGGTAGTGATATCAAGTATCACCTGGAAAATCTGAAATTGGTCATCCCTGGCAAGAAAGACATAAGTGTTAATGGTGTCATCGGGACTGATGGACCTGGTTACCAAGCTGATGTTACACTTTCTTATGGAAGCAATTCTGCAACAGTCAAAGGACATCTGATTGCTCAACCTCATCTGCTGGAACTCGAAGCTCAATTGAATAATTCCATTAATCCTCATCTCATCTTCGAATTCAAGGGTGGATTTGAGAAGAGAGAAGACACCGGGCTTATCATACGGCACATTCACATCACCCATGGATATGAACACAGCTTCAAGACTAAAACCGCAGTCTATTTATACACCGTGCAAAGACCAAAATCATTCTCCTATGACGCATATCTGCACTATGGTGATATCAAAATTGGATCACAGTTGTTTATCAATATCAACGCCAAGGGTATTGGTGACTATCAACTAAAATTCAACGCCCTAGGACCGGAGAACCACCTCGAGGTCGAATCTTCGAGAAAGATTGTAGGCGTTGATGAATCGAAGATTGGAAACTCCATCTCATTGAATGGAAAAAAATTTGAAGTTAGCGGAAAGATTAAGCATCACGTGAAACCAAATGATATAAATGTTGGTTCCGATTTACTCATGAAACTGCCTAACAGCAAAACTCCATTGAAGTAGGTTCTATACTTATATTTACTTTTGAGAGCATTACCTTGCAATTTCTTTTTCGTAGGCTCAATGAAGTATACAAAATTAATTCGGAAGGTATAGATATCTCTATCAAGCTCCTTTCTGGAACCAGTTCATTGGTTGACATAAATCTGCTGACAAACGCTCATGGAGCCGCAAGAGGTCATATCAAGGTAAGAATAAAAGAAAATTCAGAAAATCAATCATGGCAAAACCGGCAATTCTTTCCTTTTTGTTAAAGATTTATTTCAAAGACAAACTTCGTATAAGCGGAAGCTTTAGGGCCAATAAAGGAATAGGAAATGGAAACATCCTGGTAGATATCAAATCATTCAAAACATCATTCAAAATTGAAACTGAATTACAACTCGACAATCCATGGTATAACTTGGACGTGATATTTTACCCAGAACCCGTGGACAAAAGCAAAAAGATTGCTTTATATACCAAAAACAAATTCACTGGCCCAGTCCTGGATTCTTCGTAAGTTTGAAAAGGAAAAATTTCTCCCTATGAAAACACTAATATTTCGACACTTGCAGGAGTACATTGGACGTGCTTGGCAATAAGTTTATTCTCAACGCCAAAGCTCAAATCAGTAGTCCAACCAACGGCAAGACTTTAATAGATGTTGACCTCACCCTCCCATCTCAGCAATATCTAGTTGGAAAAGTTGTCCGCGATGCTTCCACCAAGAATGGCCTCTTGAATATTGATACTTTGGTGTCTTTGGAACAGAGAACCAACAAAGCTACCCCAGGACGTAAAATTGTAGTGAAAGGAGTCGCCAAAAACAGCAACTTCAAGGAGGGAATCTTAGATCTGGCCATAAATGCAAATGCTGACGATTCAGTTGGACACAATGCCAATGTTGACCTCATCGTCAAGAGACAGAAGAATGGAGACAAATGGAATGTCCATGTTAATGTGAGTTGAATTAGAAGAAAAATTTAATTCGCCTAATTTTTTCCTTTCGATAGAACAAAGTAACGACTTCATTCTTGAAGAATCCAATTGATACTTCATTCAACGCCGAGTACAAAGGATTGTTAGGAAATTTCGAATTGAAGACAACAGCATGCGAGAAAAACCACGCTCAAGTACAAGGTAAGAGCTATAAAGATTTGTACATAACTAATGGAAATCTACGATCGTTTTTGATTACAGGAAAATACAATCTGAACGTGAAAGAGAGTCCAATCACTGGAGAACTCAAAGTTGATGTAGGAACACCTCTTGAAATCCTGTCAAGCCTTAAAACTAGCCAATCCTTCAAATTATCGAACCTTGAAGCAAAGAGTCCAGTTTCTGCAGAGCTCTCCGGTTCACTTCAAACCATCAGTGTGAGTTAAATCATCATCATCTTCGATATATTCGAATATGGTAGAAAGAATATTTTCACTCAATGGTATTTTTCTATTTCCAGTCCATTCCACGATTGAACGTCGATGCCAAAGGAAACCTGAGAATTGGAGGAAACCAAGATTCCGGCAATATCGAGGTAAATTTTTATAACTGAGAAATCGCAGGTTTCATTAAATAACTTGATTTCTTTATCTCAGTTCCATGCCGAGTTGAAAAAACCTGTCCAAGTATCTCTTGGTGCATCTGGAAACTTCAATATCGACTGGATCAAAAAGGCAGGAACTGTTAAGGGAGACTTCAAGGCTGTCCTTCTACAAAATAAGATCATCCAAGGAAGTTCCCTCCTCACAAGAAATGGTCCCAGGGCATACCATCTAGAAGCCATTCTTGATCTTCCTATTGAAAACCACAAATCCAACAAGATTATTGTAGATACCAAACACAACGAACTGCAAGAGATCAGTAGCCAAGTTCAACTCATATCTGATGGAAGGAAATATCTATTGAATACTGATCTCCGCATCAACGAAAAAACACCGAGCGTTAGTCTGAAACTGGTTAACCCTGATGGAAAGATCAGCGAATTCACAGCGAATTTAAACAGACAAAGCAACGCTAGACTCCTGGCTAACCTGAAGGTAGGCTCCGAAGAAACCACCCGGAGCCATTCAATAATTCAACTTTCATACATTTCAGGTAATATATGAATGCAGGGATTTCCTCCTGGAAGGTGGTTTAGATATAAACTCTGAAAACTTGAACAACTTTTACGTCCAAGTTGAAGCCAACTCACCAAAGCTCAACATCAATGATATACTCTTGAAGATCGGAAATGCTTCGGGAAATAACAATGTGAACGTTTTGATCACCTCAGCTAAGAAGAATATCGTTTCAGGAAGGTGAATAACCACAAAAATATTCAATTTTCACAAAACCAACGAGAAAATTCGAATCTACTGATCTATATCCTTTTTCAGTGCAACTGTATCATCTCGCCAAGAACATGGCAAATTGATCATCGAAGGCTCCGGAAACTTCAAATTGAAAGATAAGGACCAATCTGGAAATTTCAAATACATCAGAACAACCTTGACCTCCGACAAGAACGGAGAGAACGGTGAAGAGATTACCTTCGATGGTACCCTCGGAAACAAAGCAATCGATGCTGAATTGAAAATGACAAACAAAGAATTCAGATACTTGAACTCTTACTGCGAGGATTCCAAACAGTGTGCACATATCGAAGTCAACGCCAAGACAGATGTTAATGGTAAAAAATACTAGAAATGTATTCAAATCAACGATCTAAATAATCCTTTTTGCAGATCTAGAACACTTCAACAACCTAATCGAAATAACGATTGATCTACGTGTCTTGGGAGTACCAAATGAGTTTGGACTAAAGGCAGTCACCAAGAGAGAAAAGTTCATTTTGGATCACACTGTAGATGCTCATTTCGAAAACGCTTTAAACAAATATCAATACAGCGTTTACGTCCATCCAAAACAAGCTGGTATTTTCCTGACAACACCGAAGAGAACAATCGCTCTAGAAGCCAACGGAGATGTGGAGAGGTGAGCTCCTTCGTTAATTTTCTTGAATGACTATCTGATGTTATATATTTTTAACAGTTTCAGTCTTCAGGGAGGTGGAAAAGCCAACGTGGACATCGCTTTTTACACGGACAAGAAGAACAATCCAAACTCCAAATCTTTGTTGAAGGGACTAGTAAATATTGATGTACCAAAGAAACATGTTGACGTTGAATTCAGTCTGGTTGCTATTGGACTAAACAAGGTTTGTTTTCAGTTTCATAGATGGTACAAGTTGATCCATGAAATCTTCCAATTTTCAGCCTCTAACCATCAAATACACCAAAGATGTTCAACAAGAAGGTCTAATCTCTCAAGGATCACAACAACTGATCCTCGATATTTTCGCTCTTCCTCAACAAAAAATAGTTGTTTCTCAGCAATACTCGTCCAAATTGTCGAAGGAAACTTATAGATTCGAAGTAGATTCATTATTGACTGCCAAGAGCTCAGGATTGGGCATCGACATCAGCATTAAGAGGAATGTACTTCTCGATCCAAAAGCATTCACGGCGAGTTTCCAGGGTTCCAGCTCTATCATCATCAAAAACATAAAACACGATTCAATTCTCAAGTTAACAGCATCACCAAAAGATGTGAATGTCCTGCTGAAACTACTGAACAAGGTTCTTCTCGAAGTCGATTCTGATATCATCATTCAAAAGGGGCTGATTAATGTCAACACTCACATCAATGGTCTTGGTCTCAAAGCAGCAGAATCGCAATTGGAAATCAAGAACTACAACACAATCAAATTGACTCAATACCTGAAAGGTAGGTGATCTCTGCGGAGGAACTCACGTTAATATGTTCTGATATCTACAATACCATCTGAGATTTGCATTTCCACGCTTTGTCTTCAATTTCAGATGACCCAAACACTAAACTCCTGGTCACTGCTGCTTTAATACCCGGACAAATCGCTGATGCCCGTGCAGAATTCCTGATTGGAGGAACCAAGAAGGAGCTTTTCCATGCAACTCTTCAACTTGATGAAAAGAATTTCCTACATCCTGACACCGCTTTTGAACAAAATAACATAAAAGAATTCCTTCTCAAGGTTAGACAGGTTTCAGAAGAACAGTTGAAAAAATTGTCGGCTAACATCAAAGAAGGAGCTAAAGAACTCACCAACGACGTGAAACAAATCGGTGATATTGTTAAAGAGACCATTCCTGATGCTGCTAAATCGCAACAGTTCTACCAATCCGAGTTGAACAAGATCAAGGAAGAAATCGCTTCGGATAAGTCTCTGGAGCCTTTCGCTGAAATTCTGTGAGTATATCTTTGAGTTTATAATGAATCAAATAACTGAAATCTCGTCTATTTCTTCAAGGAGAAATACCATCTACGTTGTGGCATCTACCATATCAGAGATCATCACCAATGTTAGCGTTATCGTCGAGAAGATTGGCTCGTCCCTAAACGCTGCTTTCTCAGGAACTATCGAGTCTATTCAAACTAAAATCATCCCCATATTGCAAGAAATTTTAAATGAACTGGCTTTTGCGCTCAAAGTCAGTGCAGACAAATTATCCGACATTATTTTCACCTTGCTAGGAAAAGTGTCTGAAATTATCGAGAATATACAACCGCAGCTCAAAGCAATCGCAGCCTCATTAACAGAAATATCCGAGGATATACAAATACTTATTGTCAAGTCATACGAGAGCATAAAGGCTGCAATTATCGAAGAAATCGAAAACATTAAGGATGAAATCAAGGCTTCTCCCTTGATTGCCAATCTCAAGGCTCAATATGACGCTGTGAGTTCTTAACTGGGGCATTTGTCGACAAAATATTGAACAATTTCTTTGCAGCTCATCAAAGAAGGATTGCCATCTCAAGAAATCATACTCAACACTCTCAAAGCTGCTAGTGGAGCCTTGAAGGAAGCTGCTATCCTCCCAGAGTTCCAGAATCTTGTGGACCTGATTGAAAAATACCTCGAGAAGGTGAAGAAAGAGTACGACAAGATTTCTCAGGAGAATATATTGAACGTTTTGATTTCAGAAAATAACAAACAAACCTGTAGATGACGTTGCAGAGATAGGAAAAATTGTTGGATTCATCATACAAGGTGTTCAAAAGTTGACAATGGCTTTCACGAAAGAAATTCTCCCTGATTTCGTACAGAAAATGAGAGTGAGTATTTGATCGGACTCTTCAAGTGTTTCTCGGTTTTCAATTATTTTCGTTTAAGGTGCCTTCTGTCAACTTGGGACTGCTGAAGAGATTCCAACTAGAAGCTGGAGAAGTTAAGATATCTGCTCTTGATTATATTTTGAAGGAAGATACCAAGCCACTTCTTAAGTTCTTATTGAGACTTGTCTTCGTACCTAAGGACTTCCTAATTCCAAGACCATGTGAGTATGAGGATAAAGTTAAGAGCAGATTCAAATTCCATGAATAAATGTATTGTTGAGTTCAATACTGAGGAAATAATCATTTTAGTGATAGGAGAAATGGGATCAGAGGTGTTTACATTTGATGGCAAAGTCTTCAATTTGCCATCAAGTTGCAGTTTTCTCCTTGCAAAGGACGCTGTAAACGGTAATTTTTCCATCGTAGTCGAAATGACAAACAAGAAAATAAGTGGAATTATTTTCACTGACAAGTCTGGATCTATCACAATAAAAGAGAGAAAAGTTCTGTTGAATAATGGTAAGTTAACCGAATATTTTAACTGTTGAAATATACTCCAGAATGGAGAAATTCGAATGTTCTAACACACATTTCACTCACAGTCGAAACTGATCTTCCTATCGAGAAAAAAGGTCTTCATGTCCACTATACCCCACATATGTATTTACTCGAGAGTCAAGTAGGTGTAAAAGTATTTTGTTGTCTGCACATGGTTGGATGTGGTATTCAAATATCTGGTTTCTATCATGGACAACTCAGGGGACTACTTGGTAAGGCATGACCACCCTCAATGCTTATGGATAAGAAATTACCCCCTTTTTCTGTAGGAAATGGTAACAACGAAGAATTCGACGATTTCATCCTACCAAATGGTAAAATCTCAAGCTCTGTCTCCGAGTTCGCTTCCTCCTACGCTCTCGGCTCACAGTGTCCGAGTGTGAAAGCTGTGGAAGCTAAAGACGCTAAACCAGATCCAGGATGTGAGAAATTATTCAGCTGGAACTCTCCATTAAGCACTTGTTATCCATTCATAGACCGCAATAAGTACAAGAGAGGTTGTGAACTTGGTGTTGCTTCTGGAAATAAAGAAGCTCTCAGTACTTATGCGTTGCACTACGCCTACAGTTGTTGGAATGATAATATCCCAATAAGTATACCTGCTGAACATCGTAGGTCAATCAAAGTCTACTTATATCTCAGATTAATTCATTTCCTTAATTTCAAGATCTCCAATGTGAAAACTCCTTAGTGCCACACAGCTCTGATCATACATTCGAAGTAAAACTTCCTGGAAAAGCAGCCGACATCTTGTTCGTCGTGAACACCGATAAGAGCAGTGAAATTTACTACAAAGAGTACATTCAACCATTGGTCGGTAAACTGAAGAACGAATACAAATCCAAGGGTATCACGTAAGTTAACGAAATTGACATTCTTGGACTAGGTCCAGGTGAAGGTGTTGACTAGAGAGAATTATATTGATTTTATTTCAGAGATGTGAACTTCCAAATCTTGGTTTACGGAGGTGAACACCAAAAGTACACCTACGTTACTGTTAAAAGCAAACCATTCTTCAAGGGCGATGCACCCAACCTCAAATTCTCAGAGGTGCCAAAACCACCTAAACTGGTAACTGGAATCCATGATATCGACTCAACAATAAGAAACATTGTTGCGTCGTTAGCTGAACTGAAAGTTGCTATCGGTAGGTACAAGCTTGATGCAATATGCAAGAGAATTAAAAATATTGAATATATGTGTCGCACATGTTTCTACATAGACTGTTATGTTCTGACGCTGAGTGGAGGGAAGAACAATAAGTTTATATCTTCTGTTCATTTATGACATCTATAGAAATTAGATTGAATGCCCAAACTTTGGTTTTAAGGTGCACATCTTCCTTTGGACACACATTTTGAAGCTTTAACTTATCCATTCAGAGCCGAGGCTGTCAAACATATCATCTACTTGGTCAATGAGCCATGCCCTGACACTTCAATCATCACCCTTTTGATGGCCCGTGCTCCAGTGCATTTCAAGAAAGAGATCACCTTGAGCTACATATCACCACTGAACTTAAAGACGAAAGATGCGAAGATCACGAAGGAGATTATTGGTTTCAACTCGAAGGGAGTATATACTCTTTCTGAACCTCTCGGAACTCCTAAGTTGAAAGATGAATTACTTTTCGACAATATTTGCGCCGATCATATCCTTGCTGTGAGTTTTACTTTTTCCTTCCATAATTCTTGAAATCAACACTCAATTTTCAACAGGTTGGCGGTAGCAATTATGTTGGAGAAAACCTCTTGGCCAATAAGAACGAGAAAGAGAAGGTGCTGGACATTATAACCAGGAATGTAGTAGCCCAGACTACCGATAGAGAAATACATATAGAGTGTACTTGTGGCTACTCTTATGTCAACCCCTTCATTCCATACAACAGATGCAGAGGCATTTAGAAATAATTTCCAAAGTTCGAGTTTATACGAACTGTATATTTCAAAATAAATAATATCACCCATACTTATTTTCCTTAGTTGATCTGGATTATAGTTTAAGAACATACAAATCTTTCCTCCTGTTCAAATTCGAGAAACACTATGAAGGTACATAAAGTCAACATAAAATTATGAAAAGTTTACTTAAAAATGTACAAGTTCGTTAACAAGTTCCTGGTATATTTACAAAATCATATAATACTGGTTGCATGTTGTATATTTCAAAGATATAATTAAACTCATACAAATATAGATGAAAAAATACTCATTCACTTATATACAAAAACTTCCCAAAATTTTGGGATAAAAAGGGTTCCAAAATCACAACAGTCTTTGAAACAAGAGTCTTCAATTTCGTAGTAGATAGAGATCTAGAGAAAATAGAGGACGTTTCCTCTCCAATTGGGCATGGGCAATCGCTGAAAAAGGATAAAACAAAAGGTTAGGTGAGGTTAGGTTCAGTTCCCAAAACTACATACCTAAATATACTCCGAAATGAAGACTTTTTTCAAATCTGGTACACTCCCAGCATAATGGAAAGGTTTGCCAACTTCATTCCCAAAATTCTGACGATGTACATATTTACAATTCTCGATCACCCATGTACTTGCGTTCGTGTTCGGTAGGTACTCCACCGATTTTATTTTCTTACTTATGTTATGCGTACAATCCGACAACTTCGAGCTCGACCTCAACAACTTCTTGTTGTTAGTCTTCTGGTTTCGATCCTCGAGGCTCATGCGAGAGTTCGAACGTTCCATCTTATGTTCGCAGTGCTGCCGATCCTCCAGGAACGCCTGGAAGTTCTCCAGGGACCTTTTGGAGTGGACCCTTTTCAAGAAGGAGGTATTGTTGTTTTTTGGGGCGAAGCTCTCCAAGCTGGTGTCACACCTTGAGTATTTGGCGAGGAGTAAATCGTTGTTGAATTTTTCCAAATGGTGATTGATGTTCTCCCTCATTTTCATTTCGTTGCTTTGGTCGATCTGAGAGCTCTGATAGAAATGGAAGTCTTCGTTAGCTTCAGTGGTAATGGAGCAGCTACTGGAACTCAAAGTATCGAAATTATTCGGTACAACATTCTCGTCGTACTCTTCATCCGAGCTCGAGTAATCTAAAATTTGTTCGTTACGTTGCTTGACCTTCGTCTTATCCTCCCCAAACGTCAACAAAGGCTTGCTACAATGACTCAAACCACTAACAGTCCTCTTTATCTCGCTCAAACTATCTTCACTCTTGCTCAGTTTCATTCTGTTCAGTCTCACCAAGTTCCTCGAGTTCTTCAATATGGAGTGGTTCAACCCAGAACTCACGTATACTGGGTTCTCCTCGATGTTGTTGACGCCCAGACTTTCGTGGCTTATGGTGCTCCTCAGGGGCAGCTGTTGGAACACCACGTTGCTCTGGTGGAGGGCGTTGAGCTTCTGGTTTATGTAGTTGGGACTCAGATGGTGCAGGTTCGAATGGCTCGGACATTGGTCGGTCTCGCAGTTTGGGCAGTTGAAGGTCGGCATGTCTGGTCTCTTCAAGTGGGAGGTGTGGAGGGATGGGTTGGAGGATGAATCCAGTTTGAGACCTGTAAAGATCAATACTCGATGAAGAATACACAGTATAATATAAGGGTGTGAGTTTACCTCTTTGGTCTTTATTCCTGCGATAATTATGGATCACCGGCAATCTTCCATCGATACTCGTGTAGAGGGAGCCATTCGTTATGGGGAATCGGTGTTCGACTGTTTGGAGTACCTTGAGGTTCCTTTCTTGGGCAATTTGGACGATTTCGAGGCTTTGGGGCTGACTGCCAAACGGTCGGAACTTTCCATCTAACCCAACTGTAATAAGATTGAAGTTTCAGAAGTTTTTCAAATTTGATTGATAAATACGAACCATGTGGAAGTTTCTCATCTAGGCGGCTTCCAGAACATCTATAGACATCCGACACCCAATTACTAAACCTCGAGTCCACCAAGCCGAGTCCAATGGGAAGGAGAATATCTTGGAGGAGCCCTAACCAAAGAACCACACCAGCAACTGGCCAAGGGTAGATCAGTTTGGGACACAAACAGAGAATCTGAAATCAATACATAGGACAGTGTTGAAACAATTCTTGAAATGAATCAATATTATGGTTAGGTTAGGTTAGGTTAAGTTAGGACAGTGTAGAAACAATTCTCAAAATGAATAAATATTCAGGTTAGGTTAGGTTAGGACAGTGTTGGGACAATTCTTAAAATGAATCAATATTTAGGTTAGGTTAAATTAGGACAGTGTTGGAACAATTCTTGAAATTAATCAATATTCAGGTTAGGTTAAGTTAGGTCACTGTTGAAAAAATTCTTGAAATAAATCAATATTTAGATTAGGTTAGGTCAGCTTAAGTTAGGACAGTGTTGAAACAATTCTTAAAATGAATCGATATTTAGGTCAGGTTACGTTAAGTTAGGACACTGTTGAACCAATTCTTAAAATGAACCAATATTTAGGTAAGGTAAGGTTAGATTAAGTTAGGACATTGTTATAACAATTCTCAGAATGAATTGATATTTCATGCTTTCAAAGGGCACAAAATATGCGACACGTGTTTTTAGAACATCTATAGTTTCTTCAATCAAACCTATCCGCTTAAGTTCAATAATAACGCCTATCTCGGAATTGTTTAAAAATAATTTTATAATATCAGTTATTCGTACTACAGTTTTCATTTTTAATGAAGGTAAATAACGTGGCAACGTTATGCGCGGGGTTAACCCAGATTCGAGACTAACATCTGGAAATTAAATGCGACGTTGTATAGAAAGATCCTCTATGTTTTGTTGTTACTTTTATTAGTGTGTAGTTTGATTCGAAAAAAGTGTAGTTAATTCGAATGTAAGTCACTAACGCAACTTATCTATCATAATTTCAATTTTTAAATATTTTTCATTGAAATTCTAGAATGACTCTTGATGGTTTTCAATGATGTCGAACTAGTTTTTATGCAGATTTTGTAAATGGGATCGGGAGTGAAAAGGGTTGCTGGGTGGGAGAGAATTCAAAAAACGTTAGGAAAATGGTGATTTCGAAGCATCTGATTGTTGATCATTATTACACTGATTGCAATAGGGACATTTAATGACATAGGCAACTATGTACGTGTAAATTGAAATCAGTCCTGGCTTCAAATTCGCCCATCTGAATTAACTGGGATAATTTTTGGTTTATTTTTGGTTGTATTAATTTTTCCCAAAGTCTTCAATGATTACTACTCCTCAGAATCGAAACCTACATATATCGCGTGCTTTGCTCACTAGCGTTGAAAAAATTAACAAGCCTGACCAGCAGAATGTTGAGATTCGATATCTATTTAGGAAACAACACAAGAAACAGTGAAATTTCTTTGTCGATAATTACATTACTCACACAGAAGAAAAAGTAAAATATTCGTTACAACACGATCTAATTAACTATTATCAGAAAATATAGAATCTTGCATAACAACAGACCACACTACATCATTTCACAAATCATAAACGTGAAAAAAAAATCGAAATAACGATGTTTAAAGTAGAAATCTACCCAGCAATACCCACCTATGAAATTACTGTTATTCAGATCGAAATCATTCTTTTTCACGTAACTGTATTACACTTGTGTTATTACTGGAATTCTCTTGTGGGGCATTTTTCTGGTGCGTATCGGGGGGTTCTCTTGGCGTGAAGTGGAGCAGAGAATTCTGCATCTGTTAAAAGTGAAGGTCTGGTATTGATGCATGAAGATCACTCAACGGCAGACAAATTATTTCATACACCTGATGTAATAAATGTCAATTTTTAAACGGTTATCAACTATTAAGTCCTAGTGCATATCCGCCTTTCCTGGCACACCTCTACGTCAGCAATCCGGCACAGCTGTATCTTCCCGAAGCGTTGACCTTGGGCGGACCAATGGCAATTGAGAATTTTCTCCAGATAATACAATCCTAGATTGTTTCAACTTAGGTTCTGACGTAAGCTGGTGGGCTGCATTCGAATTTGACCGAATCCGTTTCTGCCCTACGCAACTAAGAGTCTTTCCTCTGCTATCCACCGACTAGGAATTCACCGATAAGAAAATCGTAAAGATCGGAATTCACTCAACTCAAATGGATTCAACAGCGGTACTTCTTCGACCGTTGTCGAGTCCAGTGAAGTATGACACGGAGCGATCTGAACGCAATCAGATTGTTTCATTACGTAACTGAAAATGCAATTATCCAAACGAGAAAAACCAATTCTTCCGGATATAATCGATGTGGGTCTTTGCGAAATCGACCAAGATCAAAGAGAATCGATGTAACGTTTTTTTTTACTGCTAAAGAAGTTATTGTAGGTAATATTTGCAACACCCAAAAGGTAGTTGAGATTGCAGCGTTTATGAATTAAAAAGACATCTAAGTGTTGAGAAACATCAGAGGTTAAATCTCTTCAGTAATATATTTAACTATGAAACGACACACACTAGTTCTTCATTGTGTAATAAACAAAACAAGGTCGTGACTGCAAAGCATAACGAACGTACGCTTTATATTTGTCATTTTTTTTTTCAATCTGGATTAATTTCAGATCATCAGATATTCGAGAAGATTCATTTCGAGTGAAAATTATATTCGATGGGGTTGAAACTCAAGTGTCAATCTTCTCCTGCACCTCTTATTCCTCTGTTGTTAATATGACGTCATTCCAGTGACAGGCATAGGAACCCAAAAGGGACAAACAACAAATAGACAAAAAATTGATTTTAGTTCATCATTTCCAATAATTACCTTCAGGAATCGTTCGATCTGAAAATTATGTGGACGACTTTTACTTAGATTCAATTCTGGAAGAAAAATCGAATAGTAGCCGTCTCCACCTAAGACACTACTACATAGTTTGGAAGATAAAAAGAAATGATTTTTTCAGATGAGTCAATAGTTTGTGAGATAAGGCATTCGTCAGACATGTAACTGAGGGATGAACAAAAATGTCAGTGTTAATGAGAATGTGGGGTATCGCGAGATAGATCCTCAAAAATTAAATAAAAGTTCCGAGACGATTTTTTCATATATGTAATTCAATAGTTAGTGAGATATGCGGCATTCGACATACTGGTAACTGAGGGATGAAAAAAAAATGTTTTTATCAATAAGCCGGTGGGGTATCGTAAGATAGGTCTTCAAGAATGAGATAAAACTTTCGGAATGATTTTTTCATATAAATCAATAGTTGGTGAGATATGAGGCATTCGCCCTACAGGTAACTGAGGGATGAAACAAAATGTCAGTGCTCATAATCGTGTGGGGTAACACTAGATAGGTCTTCAGAAATGATACATAAGTTTCAAAATGATTTTTTCATATAATTCAATACTTGGTGAGATATGCGGCATTCGACAAACTGGTAACTGAGGGATGAAAAACAAATTTCAGTGTTTATAAGCGCGTGGGATATCGCGAGATAGGTCCTCAAGAATTAAATAAAAGTTCCAAGAGGATTTTTCCATATAATTCAATAGTTGGTGAGATATGCGGCATTCGACAAACTGGTAACTGAGGGATGAAAAACAAATTTCAGTGTTTATAAGCGCGTGGGATATCGCGAGATAGGTCCTCAAGAATTAAATAAAAGTTCCAAGAGGATTTTTCCATATAAGTCAATAGTTGGTGAGATATGCGGCATTCGACAAACTGTTAACTGAGGGATGAAAAACAAATTTCAGTGTTTATAAGCGCGTGGGATATCGCGAGATAGGTCCTCAAGAATTAAATAAAAGTTCCAAGAGGATTTTTCCATATAAGTCAATAGTTGGTGAGATATGCGGCATTCGACAAACTGGTAACTGAGGGATGAAAAACAAATTTCAGTGTTTATAAGCGTGTGGGGTATCGCGAGATAGGTCTTCAAGAATGCTATCAAAGTTTTGGAATGATTTTTTCATATAAATCAATAGTTGGTGAGATATGAGGCATTCGCCTTACAGGTAACTGAGAGATGAAAACAAAAATAAAAGGGTCCATACGCGTGTGGGGTATCGTACGATAGGTCTTCAAAAATAAAATAAAAGTGTTTAGATGATTTTTTCATATAAACCAATAGTTGGTGAGATATGAGGCATTCGCCTTACAGGTAACTGAGAGATGAAAACAAAAATAAAAGGGTCCATAAGCGTGTGGGGTATCGTACGATAGGTCTTCAAAAATGAAATAAAAGTGTTTAGATGATTTTTTCATATAAACCAATAGTTGGTGAGATATGAGGCATTCGCCTTACAGGTAACTGAGAGATGAAAACAAAAATAAAAGGGTCCATAAGCGTGTGGGGTATCGTACGATAGGTCTTCAAAAATGAAATAAAAGTGTTTAGATGATTTTTTCATATAAACCAATAGTTGGTGAGATATGAGGCATTCGCCTTGCAAGTCACTGAGGGATGAAAAAAGTCATTTGATTTCTTAAAAAAAGTGTTTTCACAAAAAAATCCTAAAAATCAGCGATGGCCGTTTAGGTTTTTCTATCCGGTATAGAAACCCAAACCTAACCTAAAAAAACCTACAAATGGTAGCTACCGAACAAGGTCCCTTGAGGAAGACTAAAACAGAATTATATTTATCTAAATAAATTCAAGTAGTCTCCTTGGAACTCGGAATTTCACATATTCATGAATAAACATATCTTCGAATCAACGGACTTGCAACAAACAGTTACCCAAGAAATGATAACAGTAAAACTGTTGATATACCACAAATTTACGCAAATTAATTCAAAAACTTTTGATCCACCCAAGCATGAACAAACAAATCCAAACAATTTTCATATTCGAAAAACTAAGTCGCAAAGAACAAGAATAAATTAGCCGTTATAAACGAAATCGCATGGATCGATTATTCAAACTGCTGCACTTTCCCTGAAGCGTTTGAGGACATTATATTGTGTGACATTGTAAACTCAATCAATTCATTTGTTTTGAAGCCCCACCTACACTGTGAACGAAGTGGAGAATGATGTAGAAGTGATTCAAAGTAACGGTGACACAGTTTTGAAATTTGCTGTTGTTTTTAGAGGGTTGGTCCCCGTGATAATGGTGGATAGCCTTGGTATAAGGATAAAGAAACGGAACAAGTTTTCATTGCATTCTCAAGCACTGCAAAAAAAAATTTATTTATAATTTATTACAAACAACTTTTATGTAATATCGATATATGATTGATACACTCATATATGAGGTGGTACCAAATGAGTAGGAAAGTTTTTAGGGTTGATTCCATGGCAAAAATTGAAGAGGTCTTCCATGTAAACCTTCCAATAATAGAAAAAAAATATTCCATTTTTCATAAAAACTTGGGGTCGTAAAGACAAATTTATTCTGAAACTTTTTCAATTGTGAGTTGCTCACATAAAAGCAATAATTTCTGAAAAATAAAAACAAAAAAATCTAGAAGGTGGTACCAGGTTATATTCACTTTTTTGAGAACTTATCACTTTGACTACACAAAAGATTGAAAAAGTTTTGCAATAAATTGTTCATTGGGACACATACATTTGAATTAGAAATAAACGATACTATATGGAATGGTGTAGTGAAATAAGGATATCTGAGGAATGAAAAAATGTCAGTGCTCATAAGCGTGTGGGCTATCGTAACATAGGTCTTCAAGAATTATATAAAAGTTTCGAAATGATTTTTTCGGTCAAATCAATAGTTGGCGAGATATGAGGCATTCGTCAAACAAGAAACCTTGAAATTAAAATAAAGAGTCAGTGTTTATAAGCATGTAGGGTATCGTAAGATAGGTCTTCAAGAATAATATAAAAGTTTCAAGAAAATTTTTTTGAATAAATCACTAGTTAGTGAGATATGAGGCATTCGTCAAACATGTAACTGTGGAATGAAAAAAAAAATGTCAGTGTTTATGAGCGTGTAGGGTATCGTAAGATAGGTCTTCAAGAATAATATAAAAGTTTCAAGAAAATGTTTTTGAATAAATCACTAGTTAGTGAGATATGAGGCATTCGTCAAACATGTAACTGTGGAATGAAAAAAAAAATGTCAGTGTTTATGAGCGTGTAGGGTATCGTAAGATAGGTCTTCAAGAATGATATAAAAGTTTCAAAATGATTTTTTTGAATAATTCAATAGTTGGTGAGATATGAGGCATTCGTCAAACATGTAACTGTGGAATGAAAAAAAAATCAGTGCTTTTAATGGTGTTGGGTATCGCTAGATAGGTCTTCAAAAATGAAATAGAAGTATCACGATGATTATTTCATATAAATCAATAGTTGGTGAGATATCAGGCATTCGTCAAACATGTAACTGTGTTCATGAACGTGTGAAAAATGTCAGTGTTTATGAGCGTGTAGGGTATCGTAAGATAGGTATTCAAGAATGATAAAAAAGTTTCGAAATCGGTATTTCGAATAAATCAATAGTTGGTGAGATATGAGGCATTCGTCAAACATGTAACTGTGGAATAAAAAAAAATGTCAGTGCTTTTGATCGTGTTGGGTATCGATAGATAGGTCTTCAAAAATGAAATAAAAGTCTCGAGATGATTATTTCATATAAATCAATAATTGGTGAGATGTCAGGCATTCGTCAAACATGTAACTGTGGAATGAAAAAAAATCTCAGTGTTTATGAACGTGTGGGGTATCGTTAGATAGGTCTTCAAGAATAATATAAAAGTTTCAAAAAGATTTTTTCGGATAAATCGATAGTTGGTGAGATATGAGGCATTCGTCAAACATGTAACTGTGGAATGAAAAAAAAAATCTCAGTGTTTATGAGCGTGTAGGGTATCGTAAGATAGGTCTTCAAGAATAATATAAAAGTTTCAAGAATTTTTTTTTGAATAAATCACTAGTTGGTGAGATATGAGGCATTCGTCGAACATGTAACTGTGGAATGAAAAAAAACGTCAGTGTTCATAAGCGTGTAGGGTATCGTAAGATAGGTCTTCAAGAATGATATAAAAGTTTCAAAATGATTTTTTTGAATAAATCAATAGTTGGTGAGATATGAGGCATTCGTCAAACATGTAACTGTGGAATGAAAAAAAAATCAGTGCTTTTAATTGTTGGGTATCGCTAGATAGGTCTTCAAAAATGAAATAAAAGTTTCATGTTGATTATTTTATATAAATCAATAGTTGGTGAGATATCAAGCATTCGTCAAACATGTAACTGTGGAATGAAAAAAAATCTCAGTGTTTATAAACGTGTAGGGTATCGTTAGATAGGTCTTCAAGAATAATATAAAAGTTTAAAAAGATTTTTTCGGATAAATCGATAGTTGGTGAGATATGAGGCATTCGTCAAACATGTAACTGTGGAATGAAAAAAAAAATCTCAGTGTTTATGAGCGTGTAGGGTATCGTAAGATAGGTCTACAAAAATGATATAAAAGTTCCGGAATGATTTTTTCATATAAATCAACATTTGGTGAGATATGAGGGATTCGACATACAGGTAACTGAGGGAGAAAAAATATATATCAGGGTTCATAAGCGTGTGGAGTATCTTTAGATAGGTCTACAAAAATGATATGAAGTTTCGAAATGACTTTTTCAGATAAGTCGATAGTTCCTGAGATATAAGTCTCTGAAGTCGTTTCAAGAGTACATCTCTCCCTCCTCCAACATTTCAACTATTGTGTTGAAAATCATTGAAAAATTCAGGCTAGTAGCTCAGCGGAAATTAGTTTGAATAAGATATATGTGGGTGGTAGAAGGAGGTTAAACTTCAATTCGTTAAATGTTATGTCTATACGACTTCCCAATCTCCCACACCAAACGAAATAATGGAAATTTTCCCAATAACTTCAGGCGTCAGTACCTGTTTCGATATCCGCTTTCAATCTGAAACAATACAGTGTTTAGAAACACACCTAATAGAGATGTTGTTTCACCTCCGAGCGATCAACAAAATATGAATGCTTGTTCAATCAATGGTCATGTTGTTATTAGTGCAAAATGCTAAAAACGTGAAACGAGTTGCAACACCCTTTATATTCATTTTCGAACGCATAAGTTCAACTAAAACCTATTGGGAAACCACACTCGGGTCACGTTCTTAGCATTACCGACGTCAAAACGAGACCATTCTCTTTCGCAGACTTCGAGAAAGAGTCATAATTTACGATGATGTCTTGAAAGTGCACCATTATTTGTATGTATACTCGGTGATATTAGAGTAAGGAATAATTTCGCTTTTTCGGAACTGGTGTATAGTTGCATTGTGTCTACGCATAATGTAGTGTGACGCAGCCTTTATTTAGAACTTGAGATATATTATGATTCAATTGAAACGAATCATCTCACCAGTACGACACCTAATAGTTTTATAAATAATTTTTCCCACGAACATGAACTGTCTTAATGAATGAATAAACAACTTAATTCAACCCAGAAATTTTACATTCACATCATACCAGCAATTCCAAATATTCGAAAAAAATTAATTGGTGAAATAACAGCGTGGTCCACATTAATCGTAACCGTAACATTTACATCATTATGATAAAATGTCAGTATCAAAACTGCTCGCCTTTCAATTAAATCTGTTGGCGAGTTCTGTTATATCATCCAATTCCACCGGTTCCCTAATCGAAGACAACAGTTAGTTTCACGAAATGCAATTGTTAATGAATTTTTTCTTCTGGTTTAACGTTCCCATTCGGCGAGAATGAAGAAATTAGTCGATAAAACATGTTCCTTCCTCACGTTAAACGTGAAAAAGTCATGCACAATTAATGGACAATCATAAAATTATACGTTTGGTGACTTTTTTTTCGATATAACTATTAGTTTCTTTCTAGAGAGAAGTCTGGGAATAAATTATGTTGCTGTTGGATAAGCACAGGGTGTAGGGTTCGGTAGATGGCGTTAGTGGATGCATATTACTCTTCCACAGCCTACGAGTATTCCCTAGGGTGGCCATGCGATTGGAAGGGTCAAAGGTCGAATTGAAATAACGAAAGCTGGTCGGCTCGAAACACCTGCAGTCGAAAATCGATCAAACTTACAGAACTCGACGAGAACTTTCATCAGTCGATGCGTCTGAAATACTAAATGGAATTTTCCCATAACAACCATCAATATCGACGGTGGAATCACGTGTTATTGTAATAATCCATCGGACAGACTCATTTTCATTCCGAAATCGTTCGAGTCGAACCCATAAAAGTCAATATCACATTCCCGATAGAAACTGAATGACACAGTTTGCATGGTACGAATTTTTTATGGGTTTTCTCTGCGATATTTTGTATTCGGCACGTAGCAAGAATGAAAGTACTCCGTTTTTTTTCTACTTTCAGGTGAACTTGAACAAAATCATTCGATATAGTTGATGAAAAGCGCGGCCGAAGGCCGCGATCAAACCTCGAAAGACATCTGTAAAGCGTTACTATCCCATTTCCTATTCCTTGATTCGAAATCACTAATTCATTTTGCCCCACTGTCTGTAATTTCGTAATTTTTAGCCGAACTGGCTCTTGAGCGATCAGTATGGAGGTGAATACGGTCACCACTCAGATTCTGACCAAATATTCACTGACGTTTTGGAACATCATGAAGATAATGAAGTATTCGGAATTTTTGTGCGGAAACATGTTTTTCTCAGATCTTTCTCGTTGTAGTACAGGCAATTTTGCGGAGAATGAACTCGAAATGAATGAAATTTATGAGACATTATCTGATCAGGGCAATTCCACAATACCAAAAATAGAGAATAGACAGATGAAGTTACAGAGTCGAACTTAATTGCGAAGTTGCTTAATCCTCATAAATAACGGAAATTCAAAAATAGTATATTGTATAATTAGTGGAAAAAGCTTAATATTCCCAAACGACTGTGATAATTTGGGAATATGCTTTTTCCACGAATTATACATACACTTTTTTCTTCGATCGATAAAAAAATTTATAATTATGTTCGACACTTCTCTAACTCCAGATTCTTTCATATGACAGATGAAGGTTATTCCCAAAATGAATTTATATTTAGGTTAGGTAAGCTGCTTGTAATTATGGAATTTTTAGCCGAAAATAGTCTATAGCGATCCGTTTGGAGGTGAATATGGTCACCACTCAGATTCGCGCCAAATATTCACTGACGTTTCAGAACATCATGAAAATAATGAAGTATTCGAAATTTTTGTGCGGAAACATCTTTCTCTCAGTTCTTTCTCGTGGTAAAACATGCAATTTTGAGCAGAATGAACTCGAAATGAATGAAATTTTACATAATTCGATAAGGGCGATTCCACAAAACCGAAAATAGAGAATAGACAGATGATAAGTTACGGAGTCGAAGTGAATTGCGACGTTGCCAAATCCTCATATATTTCGTATATTAAAAAAAAAATTTTTTATAATTATTTTCGACACAATCCTAACTCCAGTTTTTTTTATATGGCAGATATAGGTAATTCCCAAAATGAATTCATATTGAGGTTAGGTAAGCTGTCTGTAATTATGGAATTTTTAGCCGAAAATAGTCTTGAGCTATCCGTTTGGAGGTGAATATGGTCACCACTCAGATTAGCACCAAATATTCACTGACGTTTTGGAACGTCATGAAAATAATGAAGTATTCGAAATTTTGTGCGGAAACATTTTTTTCTCAGTTCTTTCTCGATAGTAGTACAAGCAATTTTGAGCAGAATGAACTCGAATAGACAGATGATAAGTTTCGGTTATTATTCAAAAATGTTTTATATGGCAGATTTAGGTTATTCCCAAAATGAATTCATATTTAGGGGAGCCAATTTTGTCAGTGTGGAATCGTCCTTATCAAATGATGTCAAATTTAATTTATTTTCACGATTTTTTCTTCATTTCATACCGTATTTCAGCTATTTCATCAAAATTGCAGTGGTGACCATATTCTACACCTTTATCAGGTTGAACTCGCAGATAAAGAATTCGTGGTCAAATTCCCTCATGTCCGTACGGCCATCCGTCTGTACACAATAATTTCCGAAAAAAAAAGCCCAAGCTTTCAGGGGACGTGCGAGGTCTGAATGCGACGGTTAGGTTCGTGAATGGTCAAAATCTTTCGAAGGGTTCTGTAGATCTGAATTTTTTTCTCTCAATAATTCGAAAGATACCGATTCGAACGAATAGAAACTCTGTAGTAAGTTGTAAAATTACGAAGTACATGGAAAATTTTGTGAGTATCGAATCACTAAAAAAAAAATACGAAAAGCACTGCCGCGAAGTCAGGAGCTTTTGAGCGCTCGTACATCCACCTTGTAGGTAGATTCGCATTTCCCAGTTTTAGAAATCAATTGGAGGAATTTTCGACAGCTGTCAAAAAAATTCTCAAACTTAGGCGAAACTCCAGACTTCATGTCAGTGCTTCAGCTAACCAATTTTTTTTTCGATAATTCGCTAGAATTTTCCACGGTATCTATGGTTTTGGTGATTCGATCTGGACAAAATTTCGCACGTAGTTTGAATACATCATTCCTCAGCTAGGTGCAAAATGTCATTCCAATCCAATCAGTAGTTTCGAAACTATCGGGAAAAGAATATTTTGAAGGGCCATATTTACGGAACCCCTAGTTCAATTTTGCTCATTGATGATCATGACCGCGACATTCGCGATCCAAACCCACCCTGAAAATTTCAAGTTCCTAGGTCTCTCCCTTCGGAAGTTATAATTTTCTATGGTTTCTATGGTTCTGGTCATGCGATCTGGACAAAATGTTGCTTTAATATATCATTCTCGATTAAAATACAAAATTTTATCTCGATCGAACCCGTAGTTTCGAAATTATCGAGAAAACAAAATTTCAAACGACCGTATTTACGGAACCCCTAGAATAATTTTGCTCATTGATAAACGTGAACGCGACATTTCAGATCCACACCTATTCTGAAAATTTCAAGTTCCTAGGCCTTTCCGTTCGAAAGTTATGATTTTCCATGGTTTCTATGGTTCTGATCATGTGATTTGGAGAAATGTAGCTTGAATATATCATATTCATCGATCACGACATTCGAGATCCACACCTATCCTGAAAATTTCAAGTCCCTAGGCGTTTCCGTTCAAAAGTTACAATTTTCTATGGTTTCTATGGTTCTGGTCATGCGATCTGGACAAAATTTCACATGTAGCTTGAACACCTTATTCTCCATTTGAATGCGAAATTTCCTCTCGATCAAATCTGCAGTTTTAAAGTAATCAAGGGAACAAAACTTTGAACGGCCATATTTACGGAACCCCTGGTGGAATTCGGCCCATTAACGAACTTAACCGAGGCATTTGGGATCTGAACCTACACTGAAAATTTCAAGTCTCTAGGTTGTTCCGTTCGAGAGTTATCGTGCTTACGGCCGGACGGGCAGACTCGAATTTTCTAACGGATTCGTCATCAGTGAGTCAAACATAGTCGATTGAGACCATTTTCGGCTCAAAATTCGAAAAATACAGACATCGTGACGAAATGATATAGCCCTCGTGTAAGTAGTACGAGCGCTCAATAAGAAAATTTATTTTTAAAAACGTTGATTTCTCAGAAAGTACTCGCTTCAACCTACTGAAATTTTTTTCTGTCGATAAAATGAGTTTTATGAACTGACCTATACAGCTGTTCCACGTGGAAAAAAAATTGAATTTTTCTGATCTAGAAATTCGATGAATTCCATATAATTCAATCAATACACCCAGATTTCCCACCAGTAGTTTCGTTGAAATTTGCATAATTTTCCTATCGATTATTGGAAACAACTCGTTAGCAACAAATCAATAACTGAATTCCTTATGACCTTCATTCATTATTGCCGACAAGAATTTCCCAGCTCAACAAGTTATGACTCGCATATTTCCAAATATAATTCAACGAGAAAAAGTGAATAATGTGTTGTCGATGTGAAACTTTTTTCGGTCTTACTGTTAGACAGTTCGACACAAATTATTTCTTATTCAACTGTAATAGTTTCTTTGTATTCAATTGTAAGAGTATCTGGAACAGAATTTCTAGGAATTTTTTTTGTGCCGTCTTTATCTTCCTGTCTTCGATCATTAGCGTCGACGTTAACTTCATCAGCCTAGAAACACATATTCTTCGTGATATTCACTAGTTATGTGTTTTATAATCCGACGAACAAGACTAGATTGTCCTCGTCTCATTTCTCAAGAGATGTCTCATCAAATTATGAAAAACAAATTTTGCAACAAATCCATTTGAATCATAGTTCACCTGATCAAATTGAATGAGTTCTTGGACCAGAAGAAACGAGGTAGAATTTTTAAAAATGGTCAAATTGGGAACTTTGTCAAAGAACAATTATTGTGTCGGGCTAGCGTAAAGGTAGGTAGTTGATAAAATTCTTTCGTTAATATTCTATTAGAATAACACAAACCGATTATGAATCAACACTGTCGAAAATTATAAAGTATTTCTTGAGTTTCACACCATTCTCTGCTCGAAATTCGAGACGAAATGAAAAATGAACTTCCCAATCGAATAAATAACAATGAAATCATACCTCATTGCAGTATTTATTCCAATCAATCAACTGAGTGAATTGTCTCCAATAAAAATCATGGGTAATATAGTATTATTACCTATTACCATATTTTACGGTCCATAAGTTCTGGATTCAGGTCGAAGTAAGTTCCAGATGGCTTAAGGCAATAGGTCAGGAGTTGAACAGAGATCTGTGTGGTGATCTTCTGAAACTCACTTTGTCGAAGAAGTAACTCAAATAGTTTCGCTGAATCTACTTTTCATGGTCTATAGAGTTCAAGGTCGTGACTTGGCAATAAATAATTTTCGAGTTACCAACAATGGAATTCCATTCACTCCATCAATTCTTGATGGGTACAATTTGTTTTTGGAAGCGGCGTGGTATCAAAACATTCTGAGATATAATAGTCACCAGCCAAGGCGTTAACACCTCCAATGATCCAGGCGCGAACACCCTGTTAACCAGATTTGAATCCAATCGAACATGTGTGGGATATGATGAGGGGAGTCCAATAATAAAAAACAAAAACCATTACTTCCCCATCACCTCATATTCTACATTGTCTTTGAAACCGTAAGATGGTCCTGCAATTTCTCTCAACAGATCAACAGTTCCCAGCATCCTCTTCGTCGCAGAGAAAGGAATACAACAGCAAGGTCGACAATCGATATGGCTGGAAATTGATGGTATTGACGAAACCCGTACCTGAATGGCTCGGATTGTTTTATCGATATTACAACAATGAACGACTGTTATTTATTGTGAGTTGCCAAAGGAGGAAAGAGATTGTTGCAAGATCGTCATTCAGCCATTTAAGTGCATCTTATCTTGGAGGACGAAGTAGTTATTGGTCGTCGAGTGTCGAGGGAGATTTTCATGTCAGTTGAGAAAAAAATTAGTTGCATCTTGATCCCTTGAGCGTACAAGACGAGGAATTAGTGATTTGTGTTACTAGGCAAAAAGCACAGAGATTCTTTTCTAGTTTTTTCTTCAAATTTGTTTCAATTTAGCATAAAATCGTCTCTCTTATATTTATTAATTGCATTTCATCATCAATATCGGAATAATTATTTATTATATTTATATTTTATCTTATTTAACGAGCGCTAATGTAGGTCATAACTCACGCAGAGGAAGTTTGCAGCACGAGCCGAAGGCGAGTGCTGTAATTCATCAAGTGAGTTATGACCATTACCGCAAGTTGAATACTATACTTCATCTATGACTATAACAATAAATACTAAGATACAAGTACAGAGAAAGAACTTTATTTACAAATCTTGATAGTTACCTATAACAATGCATTATTTATGTTGATTGTGCTTCTTAGCATGGAGTAGAAAGTTCATAGTGGCGATGCTTTATATTTATTTCTAAGTTCACTCAAATATGCCAAAAGAACATTCTCTGTAAACGATGACTTAATATTCTTACTGTTACATCAATCTCGAAAATCATTGTATACACCTTTATATTTGTTTTGGGATTAACATAATAATACATCTTCACTGTCTGAATTTATCTTTTTCAGCACAACATCAACAATAATAATTAGGTATCAACTTAATTTGAGAAAACGTCAAAAATATTCAAGTGACCTCCCCTCAATACCAATAATGGACTGTTCCCTTTCGGTCAATCGGCTTGTTCAGGAGCACAGAGACAGGGAGTTATAGCAGTGAGTTACTATAACTCACGGTGTTTGTTACAGATACTATTGATTGCTCAAGAGTAGTTGACTAATGAATATATAATTCAAGATGAGTAGATAAAATTATTTAAACAAAGGTTACTGGCTCTTCATTACCGATTACTTTTTACCAATTACTTTTTTACGCTTACTCGTCGACCTATAAGTTCTTTTTACACATGCTATATGTTATTTTTCATCAACATCTCAGATTATTCATTAACTAAATAGGATGTGTGGATTGATATCCCAGTGACGTTAACAATGGACCGAATATTTTCATTGCGATCAATAAAAATCAAACGAGTCAAGTTGTAAATTATAAATCGAGTTTTAGTGGTTTCGAAAAAACTTCAAATTGTTGAAAAATTGAGCTACATTCTTGAATCCAAATAGGGTGAATGTGAGAATTAACGACAGAGTGATTTGGGAAAGTTTGTTAGAAATTTTAGTTAATATTTAAATTTTCAACATTTATAGTTCTATTTTGATATATTCACAGAAAATTTCTATTAAGTTTGGATTTATTTCTATATTATACAGGGTGTTCCTAAATTGGAGGTTCAAACGAAGAGGGGAGATTCCTCAAGTAATGTTAAGAAAAAATCGCGAAAGTTTCGTTTCCGAGATACAGGGTGTTTCTTGTAGTAATACATTTTTGTAATGATTATACGAGTTTATCGAATCTTCATGAATTTATGCAATCTAATAATGCATCAATTATCAGCCTACTCAACTGAATTTTATGACAATTTGGATTTTTCTGAGGATTTCGAGAGAATCGTTCAAATTTTTTTCTCGAAATCGGTAGCAGATACGACAAAACTACAAGAAACCATGAAGTTTAGTACAACAACAAACCTGCTTTCCACTTTTTTTCAAATTAACAGTGGCTAACCAAAAGAAAAGTTCTGGATGAAAACAGGTGAGAGTGTGCCAGAAAAAATATCACCCTGTAGATTTGCTATGGAAATGGGCATGTCACATGGTGTAAACTCTCAATTTTAATATCTATACCAGATTTCAGTTGGTTATATTGTGAATTGTAGATACTATGAGAAAAAAACTTGAAAAAAATTCAAATTTTAACACCCGGTATCTCAAAAACGAAACATTCGCAATCCCAACTTTGTTTTCATGAAATTTGAGGAATCTCCCTTCTTCGTTTGTACCTCCAATTTATGAACACCCTGTATACAGGGTGTTTCAAAGGTGAGGCTTTTTTTTGACAGGTGCTAGAACTCGTCAAAATTCCAAAAATCTATTACTTATATAAAATATTCACCAGGACCGAGTATTCTAAAATCAAATTTACGTGCGAATCTGAGGAATTTCCAGCCATGATCTGATTCAGGTACGTATTGAGATTAAAATGTGTTTATAGGATGCGTTCAGTTTACGGGAAATCATCTGAAAGACCGTATGATTCTTGTGACTTCCGAATTTCGTAATGTGTTTCTAAATAGTGGATAGGACGTGGTGGGTCGATTTCTTGGCCTGCACGCTCTACGGATCTCAACCCCTGTGATCTTTTCTTTTGGGGTCATTTGAAAACATTAGTAACGGCGAGGTGAATAGTGTTGAAGAACTTAAACAACGCATTGAAAATGCTTGTGACATTATTCGTGGGCAAACTGATGTGATAGTCGCTGCATGTAATAATTCGTTATTACGCCGGTCAAGACTTTGTTCACATCGAACGAATGGGGACCACTTCGAACAATTGTGTACAATTTGGATCAATTTTATCGGTGAGTTTGTAATTTTTCCTCTCCTTAGTTTGAAATATAAGAATTATACCCTTCAGGAAAAATTTCCTAATGAAAGTTGAAAGAGAATATACGACTGCGATAAAATCCAGTACTTTATTCACTCGCTGGAATGCATATGGCACCGTGATTCATGGCAGATCTCCTAACAGAGGGATAACACGAGTGGTATTTAGATATTAATGCCCAAGTTTTTTTGCACTTTTTTCAAATTGAAAATTTCATTTGATCAACTCCCGGCGAAATGTATATTATAAGATGAATTTTTGGGGTGACGTAAAACTTGGGACATCCAGTATTTTGCGGAAATACGGTAATATAGATATACTGGGCGTATTATATATGTCCCCTCTAGAAATTAACTTCCTGCTTGCAACTCGCAGTACCATTTCGTTGAATATTGTTGAAACACGTACATGTCATGCATGACAATAACATGGGCAGGATAGAGATCGACCTTGAATAGCACTCAAACGAACTATTAACTAATCGTAATCAGAACAAACAAGTCCTTTTAATCATCGACTTAATGGAAGGTAAGAAAGATGATACGTAGTTTTGCAAATTGAGATGCAAAAACTTCCTCGGAGTGAAGAACGTTTCAAAATTATAGTTTTATTTCTATTGAAGGACAATAGTTAATTTGGATCGAAGATCAGTTCGAGAATCCGATCCTTGATATTTGAAGGCAAAAAATCGAAGTATCGAATTTTAAAATTCAGAACGCGAGAATCATCGGATATGAAACGATGCAATTTGGAATGTGTGTTGGTGGTACTTAATCGAATATTTTTCACCGCGAAGCTTCACTACCAATAGTTCGTGAGTTACAAAATTTTATCTTCGGAATTGACAGTTGAAATAAATATACTTGAACACATTCAGTGGCATTATTATGCTGGTCGAAAAGTCAATCAAGTTAGCCTCAGAGACCGTCAAAATCATCGGACCATGGCTTCGGGCTTATTGACCCATCCTCAGTGCAGGAGGTATATAATTCGTGAAGTTCCGACGTTTACAGTCCTTCCTTCCGCATTCCTGAATACCCAATTAATATTAATCATCAGAACAAATAATCGATGCACATACAGCGTTCGATAAAAACAAAGCAATTTAAAACTCGTATACAACACGTGTTGCTGTTCAACAATAACACCAGTAGATCCGATTTCGAATATTAAAATCGCTAATTTCATACCTTGATGGCAAACTTTCACCTCCTGGATAGATCGAAGAAAGTGAAGATCTCCGGCGAGATGTTAATGTGGTCAGACCGCAAAAAAAAAATCGACGATGATCTCAGATGCTAATCTTGGATAATCAGTGCGTTTTATGGTTTGAAGACGGGTTAAGGACGCGTACACGTTCGGTTAGATGGTTTCGCCGGTTTCGTTTTCCTTCGTTATGGAATCGAGTAGGGGTTTAAATGAAAGCTTGCAACGGCAGAAGAAATATCATAGGCTTAACGTTGGTTAATTCTCTCGTACGGATTTCTCCATGGCTTCATTGGAATTTCGATAGATTAGATCCTTTAAGATCCCATTGAAATGTTCATTATTATTATTTTTGTTCTTCTTTTCTATATGTTGAAGTGGTGAGAGTCACAGAGTCGAACCTCAGGTAAGCCACGCCCACGGATCGGGTCGCCAAAGGTCCCTGCGTCATCGAGTAGAAAATGTGAGTAAAGGTGTAGAATATGGTCACGACTCGGAATTTGATAAAATTTTTACAGGAGCTGAAATATGCTATGGAATGAATGAAAAACATACAACTTGGCCGCGTGAAGAAATTTATGACGTTACTAACTTGTTATAGTTAACATTATAGTTGATTGATGATATTTTACTACAAGAAATAGCAGAGAAATTACTGGGATGACGAGCAATCTCTACCAACTGCACAACAGACAACTGGAACGAAGAACTGCGAGGTTCCCGGTTCTAAATTCAGAATTTCATCAAAATCCAAAATGTGACCATATTCTACACCTTTCCAATTCGTGTGCGGTAGATCCCATATTTCGACGAAAGCCATCTTCGAAGATGAAGAGAACCGCCTAAAATCACTCCGGACCCGTCGGAAAATTTGAGTCTGCCCGTCCGGCCGGCCGGCCGGCCATCCGTAAGCACGATAACTCTCGAACGGAACAACCTAGAGACTTGAAATTTTCAGTGTGGGTTCAATTCCCGAATGCCTCGGTTGAGTTCGTTAATGTACCAAATTCCACCAGGGGTTCCGTAAATATGGCCGTTCAAAGTTTTGTTCCCCTGATTACTTGAAAACTACAGATTTGATCGAGATGAAATTTTGCACTCAAATGAAGAATGAGGTGTTCAAGCTACATGTGAAATTTTGTTCAGATCGCATGACCAGAACCATAGAAACCATAGAAAATTGTAACTTTTGGAAGGAAACGCCTAGGGACTTGAAATTTCCAGGATAGGTGTGGATATCGAATGTCGTGATCACGTTCATCTATGAGCAAAATTATACTAGGGGTTCCGTGAATACGGTCGTTTGAAATTTAGTTTTCTTGATAATTTCAAAACTACAGATTCGATCGTGACGAAATATTGTATACTAATGGAGAATGATATATTCAAGCTACATTTCTCCAGATCACATGACCAGAACCATAGAAACCATAGAAAATCATAACTTTCGAACGGAAAGGCCTAGGGACTTGAAATTTTCAGGATAGGTGTGGATCTGGGTTCAAGTTTATCAATGAGCAGAATTATACTAGGGGTTCCGTAAATACGGTCGTTTGAAATTTTGGTTTCTTGATAATTTCGAAACTACGGATTCGATCGAGATGAAATTTTGTATTTTAATCGAGAATGACATATTAAAACAATATTTTGTCCAGATCGCATGACCAGAACCATAGAAACCATAGAAAATTGTAACTTTTGAACGGAAAGGCCTAGGAACTTGAAATTTTCAGGGTGGGTTTGGATCGCGAATATCGCGGCCACGTTCATCAATGAGCAAAATTAGACTAGGGGTTTTGTGAATATGGCTGTTCAAAATATTTTTTTCCTGATAATTTCGAAACTACTGATTGGATTAAAATGAAATTATGCACCTAGCTTAGGAATAATGAATTCAAACTACGTGCCAAATTTTGTCCAGATCGCACCACCAAGACCATAGATACCGTAGAAAATTCTAGGGAATTATCGAAAAAAAAATGGTCACCTAAAGCACTGACATGAAGTCTGGAGTTCCTAAGTTTCAGAATTTTTGTGACAGCTGCCGAAAACTCCTTCAATTGATTTCTGAAACTGGAAAATGCGAATCTACCTACAAGATGCATGTACGAGCGCTCAAAAGCTCCTGGCTTCACGGCAGTGCTTTTCGTAATTTTTTCATGAATCTACTGGCTTCATTGATCTTCGCGCTCAAAAGTTATCCGTCGACTAGGAATTTTTTCTAAATATGAAATTTGTTAATGGACTGTATAAAATGTCAGGTTAGATTAGAATAAATATTGGTCGTCTATCTGAAGTTTTCAAATTACAAAATGAAACAGAAAAATATGTTTCAGATAGACTATTAAAGCAAGCCAACAAATCAATACACGTAACCCCATGGAACATCGAAATTTATCCTTTGCATCTGTAGACCGGTTTCTCCGTTTACGGCTCGTCAGTACAGATAGCTCAGGATAAACCCGATCAGATTTCGGAAACAGTTAGTACAAGACCCATGACCAGAGTCGTCCAAGTGAGCCACAGTAAAATTTGAAAGACATTAAGACAATAGCAATTCTACCTCTACCATTTCCAGAGAGTTCAAACACTCCCATCAGAAAATAATCCTCGAAGGAAAGAAGTGACGGTGAGGTGAATAGTGCGGAAGAACAAAGACAACGCATCGAAAATGCTTGTGACATTATTCGTGAGCAAACTGATGTGATAGTTGCTTCATGTAACCATTCGTTATTACGTCGGGCAAGACTTTGGGCACATCGAACGAATGGTGACCATTCCGAACAATTTGGATCAATTTTATCGGTGAGTTTGTGAACTTCCTAATTTATTTCATAGGGTCTTTTCAATCAGTAATTTTTCTTCTCTTTAGTTGGAACTTTTGAAATTATAGGTACCGTTCAGGAAAAATCTCCTAATTAAAGTTGAAAGGGCAACAAATTTTCGATAAAATCCAATATTTACTTGCTAGAATGCATATGGCACTGTGATTCATGACAGATCTTCTATCAGATTTTTTGCAATTTTTTTTCAAATTGAATATTTTATAGGCGAAATGATTTTTTTTTTATGAGTTCTACCTCTACTATAAGAAATATACCGTTCAGGAAAAATCTCCTAATAAAAGTTGGAAGAGAATATCAATTATACAAATTTGCGATAAAAAGTGCCGAGAAGAGACCGCAAAGTGAGTCGAGCACTTTATTTACATTATGAGGAAAGCATATGGCATAGTCTCCTAACAGAGAGATAACACCATATAGAGTCGTATTAAGATATTGATGACCAAGATTTTTTGCATTTTTTGGCTCCTAATTCAAAATAAATACTCACCAATATGGGCACATGATAAACCAAGTAGCAAACGATCAAAATCGGGATGATGGTCTCCAAACCCATCCTGTACGGCTTCCCATCGTTCAACCCCTTCGATATACAGGGTTTCCTGGAATTCGTCGAACTGACAGTTGTCGAAAGATTGGATACATCGCTATTCCAACCGGGTTCTCTCCCCTGGCAACAGCCAACTTGATTCTGATTGCCTCCGATGTAAAAGTTCTGATGGCAGTGGTTGCTGCGATGGACTGTGTAGGTATCGTAGTAATGTTTATCGTTTCCTATCGTGTTGTTGTTGCTGAAACTCGCATCACTTATGTCCGAGTTGGACTTCTTGATGTAGTCGAAATTCCTGGTTTTCATCGACCACAAGTTGCAACAGATGAGGACGAAGCATATGAAGGAGATCGAGGCGAGGAACAGATGAAGAACTATGATGAACACGTTGTATTTGAGGTCCAAATCGAAGGGCATCAATTTGCATGGGTTTATGGTGAAGGTGGTGATGTTCTCGAAATCCCCCACTAGGTTATTCCTCGCCAACAGGGCTGCCACGCCAACGCACGCACAAAGTGTCACCAAACAGAACAGGTGGTAAAGGACGTGCGAGGAGTTCAAGTAATGCTTCAACGTCTGCTGCTTCCTCTTAAGCTTCGTCGAGAGAAGTCCAATAACAGCCAAAGTCGACAGGTTGCTGGCTTGGAAAGTGTGGGTCGAGTTGAATATCCACACCAAGATGCTGCAGTACTCCATGTTGAAGATGTGCTTGTTCAGGGTCAGCACGAGGACGTAGGAGAGTATCGTGAGATTCCTGATGATGCTCAGTACGAAGAGGGAAACGATGGGGATGTCGTAGGGCGCCCATTTCCTCCGGTTCTTGAAGAATATCGCTGTGGTCCATACCAGGAAGATTGTGATTATCGGTATTGAGATGATGATGGCCAGTTGCTCGTAGGAATATTGGAGCATCTTCGAGGGAAAGCTGAAACAGAAAAAAAAACTCAAATGTTTGAAGCTATCAACAAGAAAAAAAATCGATATGTAAATAAATTAATTGCACTGCGCATTTATCGACCAAGACCATCTAATTTTGAACAGATCATGAGCAATATGGTATGCACTCTTCTGTGAAATGGGGAATCACACATCGATGGATCAGTTAAATTCGTTTCAAAGTTCCTTGAACTCCACTTCAGTCGAAATTGAAAATAACGCGGTGGTAAATCTCCGATGCGTTTTTTCACGAAACTGAGATAAATCAACCTCTTGTAAAACGATACAGGTGAGAAGCAGGACTCGCGTTTCTTCTCTTCTTCGCCAGCCACCGAACTTCGGAAGGCATCGAATTGCGGTGAAACCAACCGATTTTATTATTCGGACGTAGCAGGCGAAACAACATTTATTTTCTTCGATTTTTGTTCGATAAATCGAATATCTTGATTCTAGGCCACAATACTGGATGGTTCCAAGGGTTTTTATAGGTGAGTGTGAGTACTGGTAAATAAAGACAAGTATGAATAAGTATGGATGAGTATAGGTAAGTATAGATACGAATAGATAACTATAGTTCAGTATAGGTAAGTTTAAATAAGTATTGATGAGTATAGATAAGTATAGGTAAGTATAAGTAAGGATATGTAATTAATTATAGGTAAGTACAGGAGAATAAGAGTAGATGTCATTAGATGTTAACCCTAGCAGTCCTTAGGATGGCTCTCTACACAGCTTTCTGCTCTGGATATGCTAGGTCTTTAAATGAAAATCTCACTATCGACAGTGCTTTGCTACGCCATAGAATATGGAGAGTGGTCCTCTTCTGCCTGGTAAAACCTACATAGCTCTGACAGGAAGGACTATGTTGCCCATAGTTGCTCGCAATGTTCTTTTAGCAATACTGAGTGTGTTCTTCTACCCAATTTTTAACGTAAATCCAGTTGACTAAAAGTAAGTTTAGGGAACCATAGATTAGTATAGTTGAGTATAGGTACGTATAGCTGGGTATAGAGCTGGGTTCTGTTAGCAATTCTATTATAGTCTTGGCGTACTTTCTATACTTTCTGAGTAGTGATTCGTCTAAGCATGTTTTACCAAGACTCCACCTTGGGGTTTTCATCCACCAGCACTGAGCCTGCTTTCCTACCAATCTTTTAACGTAATTATAGTTGACTATAGGTGGGTATAACTTATTATAGGTGTCCATATGGAATCATAGCTCAGTATAGGTGAGTATAGATGGTTATAGGGGAATCTCTTGGTGCGACTCTGCCTTGGGGTTTTTTCTAAATAACACTGAGTGTGGTCTTCCACCTAATTTTTGACGTGATTATAGTTGACTATAAGTAAGTTTAGGAAACCATAAATAAGTATAGGTGAGTATAGGTACGTATTGCTGGGTATAGAGCTGGGTTCTGTTAGCAATTCTATTATAGTCTTGGCGTACTTCCTATATTTCCTAAGTAGTGATTCTCCTAAGCATGTTTTAGCAAGACTCCACCTTGGGGTTTTCATCCACCAGCACTGAGCTTGCTTTTCTACCAATCTTTTAACGTAATTATAGTTAACTATAGGTAAGTATAACTTATTATAGGTGTCCAAAGGGAATCATAGCTCAGTATAGGTGAGTACAGATGATTATATGGAAATCTTTTGACTCGACTCTGCCTTGGGGTTTTTTCCAATAACACTGAGTGTGTTCTTCTACTCAATTTACAACGTAAATATAGTTGACTATAAGGAGGTTTAGGGATGCATAAATAAGTAAAGGTGAGTATAGGTACGTATTGCTGGGTATAGAGCTGGGTTCTGTTAGCAATTCTATTATAGTCTTAGCGTACTTCCGATACTTCCTAAGTAGTGATTCTTCTAGGAATGTTTTGGCTAGACTCCAACTTGGGGTTTTTATTCACCAGCACTGAGCCTGCTTTTCTACCAATCTTTCAACGTAATTATAGTTAACTATAGGTGGGTATAACTTATTATAGGTGTCCATATGGAATCATAGCTCAGTATAGCTGAGTATAGATGGTTATAGGGGTGCGACTCTGCCTTGGGGTTTTTTCTGATAACAACGAGTGTGGTCTTCCACCAAATTTTTGACGTGAATATAATTGACTATAAGTAAGTTTAGGGAACCATAAATAAGTATAGGTGAGTATAGGTACGTATTGCTGGGTATAGAGCAGGGTTCTGTTAGCAATTCTATTATAGTCTTGGCGTACTTTCTATACTTTCTAAGTAGTGATTCTTCTAGGAATGTTTTGGCTAGACTCCAACTTGGGGTTTTCATTCACCAGCACTGAGCCTGTTTTTCTACCAATCTTTTCAACGTAATTATAGTTAACTATAGGTAGGTATAACTTATTATAGGTGTCCAAAGGGAATCATAGCTCAGTATAGGTGAGTAAAGATGATTATATGGAAATCTTTTGACTCGACTCTGCCTTGGGGTTTTTTCCAATAACACTGAGTGTGTTCTTCTACTCAATTTACAACGTAAATATAGTTGACTATAAGTAAGTTTAGGGAACCATAGATTAGTATAGTTGAGTATAGGTACGTATAGCTGGGTATAGAGCTGGGTTCTGTAAGCAATTCTATTATAGTATTGGTCTACTTCCTATACTTCCTGAGTAATGATTCTTCTAGGAATGTTTCGGCTAGACTCCACCTTGGGGTTTTTATCCACCAGCACTGAGCCTGCTATTCATCAATCTTTCAACGTAAGTATAGTTAACTATAGGTGAGTATAGCTTATTATAGGTGTCCATAGGAAATCATAGCTCAGTATAAGTGGGTATAGATGATTATATGGAAATCTTTTGGCTCCACTCTGCCTTGGGTTTTTTTCCAATAACACTGAGTGTGTTCTTCTACTCAATTTACAACGTAAGTATAGTTGACTATAAGTAAGTTTAGGGAACCATAGATTTGTATAGGTAAGTATAGCTGGGTATGGGTTAGTATAGTTAAGTACAGTTAAGTATAAATAATTATGAGAAAATATGGATAACTATAAGTAAGTTTTGGTGATTATAGATGGTGTTAAGGATCAAATTCAAAAATCGTTAACAAGCCGAGTTACTATATATGTAATGATGATTTTTGTAGACTCACAGGTTGATTTCAGAATCGACCTATTAGACTGGGGTATTTCGCCAGAATAATCGATAGATTCCATCCGATAGATGAATCATACTCAGCATGTGGGAAATTGTCTGTACTGTCATGCAGCATATTATTCAGATACAAACAATTCCAAAAAGACAATGTGCTTGTATTGTGCAATGAAATGAGACACTATGAATATGCCACTAATAGGGAGAGAATTCTAGGGTGTGTTTCATATAAAAGCACTCACACTGTCCACCTGATATGCAATCCTGAAATTTGCATACAATGCCAATATTGATCGATTTAAATGGGATCTAAAATCACCGACCTGAGCAGGTACAGGTTCTTCAACGATCAATTTTAGTGAAATGAAAATATACTCAAAGATATTAGAAGGATAAAAAATCTTCGACTTCAGAAGAATAGAACTTCTCGTAACTTTTTCACGCCACTTTAATGAGTTTTCGAAAATTTTAAGAAATGCATGAACGAAATTCCACCTCAATACATGTAGAATATGATATCCGGTTGAAATGAAAAAAAAAATAGTTCAGAAATCGAAGAAAATAACATTTCAGGGTCTGAAATGAGGTTAATACTTTTGTAGGTTTATTGAAAGTACCAAATTGAAATAAATTTAAAAGTGAATCAACGAAATCAATTTCAACATATGGCAAGGCCAACTCGTCGCACCCTGTATATTAAAGTCGGAATGAACAACCGTTCACAAACGAAGGTGCGGTAAAACACACATATATTAACAATTATCTTCGTCTAATTAAATTCCTTATACAAATGCTAAACTATGCATCTCTGACATCACAAACGTTAAATGAATATTCCCGACTAAAATCGAAGAAAATTTCAATAACTTCTGTAACTTTCAAATGTCCGATTTCACTTGACTTTTAACGAAATAATCTATGGTCAAAACAAATGTCAACATCGAATAATTCCACTGTCTGGTGATCATGGTGTATGCTTGAAGAAACTCGAATCTATGAACGATTAATTAAAACGAGAATTGAATCAATTATGGAAAAGTTAAGTCATACAGATTTCACTTTCTGATAATAATATCTGTAATACACTTCATAAGATAGCTTTGGAATTTGATGGAAAACAGAATTTAATATAATTATATTATACATCAGTTCTTGTTTTTATCCAACTGTCAACCACAGAATTATGAATGTCAGGACATAAGTTTATACGTTAGTTCTACATCGAATTGTTTCGACCACCGCAGAAAACTTCCCATTAATGATATATGTCAGATACAGGACAGTTAGGTTGGCGAATATATATTTGAAGCAGTACTACCAATATAAGGCACTGAAATATCCCATCCTATGTCAATAGTTTGTTGTACCATATGAAAAATTTGAATACCTTATGAAATCAGACTTAAGGTGGCATATTATTTATCTAGAACAATACGGGTATTCTTCCTGATCGTTTGACTGTGACGATAGAGAAAGTTTAAGGCACTAAACCTCGATGTTTTTCGCGTTCTATTATGTCATGCAATATTGATGGAAATTTATAGTGTTTTATGGGATGCAATCCATTTTTGGAGGAGTGTATCGTAATTGAATACAAAATGTTGAATGTTTGAAGGTTGCAAAATTCAACGTCTGCAAAGAATAGTGCAATAGATTGTGAAGAGGAATTGCGAAATAAATCCGATTGAAAATTGGGTCGCTGGGTCGAATACGGAATTTATTTTTACTGCTCAGTTGGTCACTTCGAGAATTACGAATAAAATCATAAAAATTTTTGGGAACGTTTAAGGACTCTAGCTGATGTGGATTAAGTATATTTCAATGACCACCTCTAACTTCGATCATTTTTGTTTCAGTAAACACAATTTTTCATGAGAAATCGAATAGTTCCAGTCCCAATCTTAGGAAATTTATGGTTGAAGGGATATGTTCTTATTAAATTGCTTGAGAAATGATGAAAATTTGACATTTAACTGTCAGTTTCATTTGAATTGTCAGCTCTCACCGGAACTACCAACGTAAAATATTTTATGAAAATTCTTCTTTTTCTTTTGACTTTAGAGCATTTTATGGAAATCATTTATTTCTTCAATAACATTTTCAACTTGATATTTGCTAACCTCACTCAAATGCGCAGAAAAATCATACAAATTAGAGAAAATGGATGCACTGAACAAAATTCCGGATATACATACAATGATTCATCCTAAAATACTTTATCCAAATTAGATTCCGATGTCCAAATGGCGCCTACGCCACTGTCCGTATTAATCGGTGCCGATATTTATTATACGCCTAAGATATCTGGGATGTGCCATTTCATGAAAATCCCACATTATTTATTCACGGTACTCGATATTCACTTCCTACAACGATTTTCTTCTCATCCTACTGGTATTTCATAATTTAATAGGTGTTCCATACCATACTCACCCATATGGGTTCGTTGATCTTCAACCTACGAAGCCTAACTCGATTTGTTTACATTAATCCTTGTGGTCTGGAGGAACTGAGAGGAATGCAAATCGTGCTTTCTATTATTGTTGTCCGAGAATGTCCGAGGAAATTCGTGGCATTCTTGGAACATTTTTATTTACGAGGTTGGTGTTTCGCGGAAAATTGGACGATATTCTGTGGAATATTATCCAATGAATTCGGCTAATTTTAGATGGATGTATAAATATTTATAAACATTCTTGAACATCAATGGATAGTTGAGTCACATTTATGGCACTTATGGTGGTCATAAAAATATTAGGTATTTCTTTCAGGCGCAGAATGCAGTTCTGGCACATGTGGATCTTAATTTTGGAAATAATAAACCAGAAAATAACTCGTAAAATTATTATTCTTTAGATAAAACTTGAATGTTTCTCTTCTCCAAGCATCGATTCTGTGAAAGTTATTGGCGAAGGAATTTCAGTTTATGAGAATAACTCAACATAAATTGTTTCATACTCTCTCGAAGAGTTTTAAATCGATACACATATCCTTTCAACAATAAAATCCGAAGGATGTCTGAAAATAACCAGGAGATAAATTTCTATTTCAATGCATGTAGGAGATTGTAACCTACTGACTGATTTAAATAGAGATTGATGGTGATGCATTGAGAATGTTAAATGCTGGCATGTATTGGATAACAGACGCTCAATAGGATACACAGCTTCAGAGTGAATTCCATACGGTTGAGAAATTATCTTAAATTTTTTTACACGAAGTGAAGGAATAACTCGGATGATTATAAATCGGTTTCGATATTTTCATTCGAAATTCGAGATGTCAGACAAATTTGTCATTTGTCAGATGTCATTTTAATTTGACATGAAATGATACTGTAGCGAGACAATCGAACCAAAGATTATAAAACGAACCACAGATTCTGTGCACCAAACCGACCGTCAGTGTGACAAATAATACAATTTCATTTTCAATAAACTTTCAGAGATGGAATCACAGAAATTATAAATTTTCCCAAAGTCAGTTCAGATAAACTCAATTTTATTTTCACGTAGAATAGCGAAAAAGCTGAATTCCTACAAAACTCATATTCCCATGCTTTATATATAGATACAAAATTACGACTGGCGCACGATAACTCTCGAACGGAACAACCTAGAGACTTAAAATTTTCAGTGTAGGTTCAGATCCCAAATGCCTCGGTTAAGTTCGTTAATGGGCCAAATTCCACCAGGGGTTCCGTAAATATGGCCGTTCAAAGTTTTGTTTCCCTGATTACTTGAAAACTACAGATTTGATCGAGATGAAATTTCGCACTCGAATGGAGAATGAGGTGTTCAAGCTACATGTGAAATTTTGTCCAGATCGCATGACCAGAACCATAGAAACCATAGAAAATTGTAACTTTTGAACGGAAACGCCTGAATTTTCAGGATAGGTGTGGATCTCGAATATCGTGATCGCGTTCATCTATGAGCAAAATTATACTAGGGGTTCCGTAAATATGGTCGTTTGAAATTTAGTTTTCTTCATCATTTCAAAACTACAGATTCGATCGGGACGAAATTCTGTATACTTATGGAGAATGATATATTCAAGCTACATGTCTCCAGATCACATGACCAGAACCATAGAAACCATAGAAAAACATAACTCTCGAACGGAAAGGCCTAGGGACTTGAAATTTTCAGGATAGGTGTGGATCTGAAATGTCGCGTTCACGTTTATCAATGAGCAGAATTATACTAGGGGTTCCGTAAATACGGTCGTTTGAAATTTTGATTTCTCGATAATTTCGAAACTACGAATTCGATCGAGATGAAATTTTGTATTTCAATCGAGAATGATATATTGAAGCAATATTTTGTCCAGATCGCATCACCAGAACCATAGAAACCAGAGAAAATTGTAACTTTTGAACGGAAAGGCCAAGGAACTTGAAATTTTCAGGGTGGGTTAAGATCGCGAATATCGTGGTCACGTAAATAAATGAGCAAAATTATACAAGGGGTTCCATAAATACGGCCCTTCAAAAATTTTATTCTGATAGTTTCGAAACTACTGATTGGATTGGAATGAAATTTTGCACATAGCTGAGGAATAATGTATTTGCATTTTGTCCAGATCTCATCACCAAGACCATAGATACCGTAGAAAATTGGTCAGCTGAAGCACTGACATGAAGTCTGGAGTTTCGTCTAAGTTTCAGAATTTTTTTGACAGCTGTCGAAAATTCCTTCGATTGATTTCTAAAACTGGAAAATACGAATCTACCTACAAGGTGGATGTACGAGCGCTCAAAAGCTCCTGACTTCACGGCAGTGCTTCTCTAATTTTTATTGAAAAGTTCGAGGCGACACCTGTAGCGAGACCATCGAACCAAAGATTATGAAACAAACCACAGATTCGGTGAACCACAAACCGGCCGTCAGTGTGACAAATAATGTCATTTTACAAAATCGACACTTCAACATTTGGAATCATAGAATTATATGGAATATAACATATTTCTCAATGGCGCTTACACAATTTTCTAATGTAGTACCTATCAAAATGTAAGGTAACTGATCTGAAGTTTCATCCTTGATTATATTACTTGACTGCTCAAGAGTCTAAACAAAAATATTCGTGTTCATGAATTATTCAACCTTCATCGAGTAACAGGAAACGTGCCAAATTTAATTAGGGATACTTTATGGATTAAAAACATTTCAAAGTTGAATGGAATACGTAAAAACTATCGATATCCAATTATTCCATTTCCTTCGAAAAACAGAAATTTTAACTTGTTGTTCATCTTGCGTAGTTCCAGCATATAACTGTACTTCCAGTTGTTATGCATTCTTGATAGAGGAACATCCGTTCGACACAACCATGTTTCCGTTTTTTTTTCGGTGCCAATCAATAATATAAGCTTTATAAGCAGACCACGTAGAACTATTGAATTAACATAATGTCGAGGTATTTTTCGATATGAAATTAAATTGGCTATCTTGCAGGAATCAAACTGTTACAAGTCTAAATTCAAAAAAATGCCAATCAACTAGTTTCCTTCAGTTAAATATACTGGAGAATGAATGTTGAATGCCAATGATGGTAATTCTGTGCTGAAATCACTTTTTACGAAGGTGTGAAGAATACTTCCAGACCTTCTTTCCTGAATTGCCTCAATTAATCGCCTTAGCGGTCACCCATCCAGGTAGTTGACCCGCACAACGCTGATTGGCATCAAACTGTCCCAACATTCAACTTGACAGCTATGTCAAATCAATTTGGGTTTCTGCAACGTTGGTAAGTGAAAAATCTATGATCATTTTGATTTGACACGAGGTGACACTGTATCGACCACCGATTCTGTGAACCGAACCGACTGTCAGTGTGACAAATTATGTCATTCTATGAGATCGACAGTTCGAGAGATGGAATCACAGATTTATTGGAATATGTGAAATTCCTCAACACCAGATCAGAAAAACTCAATTTTCTTTCCACGCAAAAATCTGAAAGGAACCCCACTGAATGTCAGAGTCAGAAATAAATCAATATGTTTCTATCAGTCCATTCGAGGTCTAATTTTTACTCATTCCTGTACCCTTTCTCAACATTGTATTCAGGACCTTCAGTCGGTCTAATAAAAACTGAAACTCCTTCACAATCCAAAAGGGGCGCCTTGCCCATCCACCAAACGATCACGAAAACAAGAATGAGTCGAAACATGATAGTTCAAATCGATTACCAATCCATTTTCTTGTACAACTAGCCTTGACTATGCCAAATTAGTTAACCTGAATTATTACCTGAACATTTGTGGTCATCATTATGATTTCTTGCTCTGTTAAATCCTCGTGGTTCTACATTTCATATTTGGAAAGGTTGCGAAGGTCGAGCAAAAACTACAAACGATAACAGATATATCAGAAAATCAGCTCGACTGTATAAAAGCCATAATTATGTTACTTCAATAGCCACATAGCTCAAGAAATTGAAAGCTATCGCCTCTATAATTTTCGAACACAATGGTAACCCATACCATCTTGGAGACCTAGCATTGAGATTGAGACTACTTTCATACTTGAATGCAGAGGAAATCGTTGTCAATCTTCTCTTCTCAGTCTATTTATATACTCCCGATGTGCAACGAGACAAATAATGAAGAGAAATTATCGACTTAGTACTTGGTCAATTGATTGGGATAAACGAGAATGTACCAGCTGGTTTTGTTAATAGGATACCGCCAAATGGATTAAATTTCATTGGAGGCTATTTCAGGCCTTCAACATTATGTTAGGTTATGTTAGGACAAATTTATTTTTTTAGAGAATCTGATTTAAAATGCTTGAGTAATTCAGCCATGAGTTTTCTTTTTTTGCACTGGAATATTATTGAGGAATTTAGTCCCAACACTGCAATAAATTTCGAGAAATAGACACATTACATAATTGCCATTAAAATTCACCACTTTCAAAGCAGCCAGGAGTAGGTACGTTAGACCTTCCCAAAATAGCAATTTAATTTGATGGCATGAATTAAATGTTGAACTAATTACTCATGCCAATTAACACAAACGCGTTCTAGACAAAAAAAAAAAATTAGGCGTGGATCGTTATCTTTCGCACAACTTTGGGTCCAACGGTGTAAAAACTTTCAATTAACGATACCATTGGACAAATGAATAAGTGATAAAATGTGCATTTGAGTTGATCCAACCTTAAAATGTATAAATGTATAAAAGCGAAAGTAGATTATGGTAGTTATATGTTTAATTATTATATGAATGTAAATTTAGATTATTATGATAGAAACAGGTGTTGGTATAAACACGCAAGGATATTCGGTTATTTAATGGAAAAAAATTTTTATTCATCGTCATAGCGGTCAGTTTATAAACCTTATCAAACTCAATCCCGGTTTCTTGAACTGTAGTTTGATGATTTCAAATCAATTTGGGTTTTCTGAAATGTTATTTAAAAAATAACTAATCTATGATCGTTTCGATTTGACTTGAGGTGATAGTTCAGCGAGAACCATAGATTATGAAACGAACCACATATTCTGTGAACCAAAGGGACCGTCAGTGTGACAAAGGATGTCATTCTATAAAATAGACAATTCGAAAAATGGAATAACAGAATTATTGGAATATATGAAATTTCTTAACACCTAAGCAAAAAAACTAAATTATCTATCCGCGCAAAATCTGAGAGAATTGAGCCTAATGTTAATTGAATGAGAATCGAAATGATGAATGAGAAATTTTGAAAAAATACCTAATCTATGATCGTACACTGTAGACTATCGAACCAAAGATTATGAAAACGACCACAGATTCTGTGGACCAAACCGGCCGTCAGTGTGACAAATCATGTTATTTCATAAAATACATAGATGCTTGGATGCATGGAACTACAGAAAAAGGATGAATCACAGAATATATCAAATCCACCATCAACACCTTCAGATCAGAAAAACTCGATTTTTTTTTACGTGGAACAGCTGTGAAGCTGAATTTTTCGATGCCCTACATGTAGACAGAAATTTTCAGCAGGATATGGCGTATAGTTTTTTGAGATACCGAAGTTTTTGAGAAGAATTTTTGAGCGCTCGTTCTACTCACACGAAGGCTATCATTTCGTCACGATGTTTTTTTTTTCGAATTTTGAGCCGAAAATGGTCTTAATCGACTAGGTTCGACTCACTGATGGCGAATCCGTCGAAAAATTCAAATCTGTCCGTCCGGCCTTCCGTCGGTATACACGATAACTCTCGAACGGAACGACCTAGAAGCTTGAAATTTTCAGGGTAGGTTCGATTCTCGAATGCCGCGGTTAAGTTCGTTTTTGGGCAAAATTCGACCAGGGGTTCCGTGAATATGGCCATTCGAAATTTTGTTCTCCTGATTACTTCGAAACTATTGATTCGATCGAAATTTTGCACTCTGACGTGTTCTAGCTACATGCAAAATTTGTTCAGATCGCATGACCAGAACCATATAAACCATAGAAAATTATAACTTTCGAACGAAAAGGCCTAGGGACTGGAAATTTTCAGGAAAGGTTTATCAATGAGCAAAATTAGACTAGGGGTTTTGTGAATATGGCCGCTCAAAGTATTTTTTCCTGATAATTTCCGAACTACTGATTGGATTGGAATGAAATTCCGCACATAGATGAAGAATGATGTGTTCAAACTACGTGCGAAATTTTGTCCAGATCGCATCACCAAAACCATAGAAACCGTAGAAGATTCTAGCAAATTATCGAAAAAAAAAACCTTATGTTCCTGTAACAACTGATTCGGCATGATTGACAAAGAGCTGCTGTCTTTTTTTGACAGCTGTCAAAAATTTGCCAATAGATGGTGGATGAACGAGAGCCCAAAAGCTCCTGACTACACGTCAGTTGCTTTTTATATTTTTTCATTCCCTTCGATCAGAATTTGGGAAAAAATTCAGATGGCTATATGTACGCAACCCTTCGGCGGATTTCGCCCATTTACGAAGTCAACTGGAGCATTCAGACCTCGAACGTACCTGGAACATTTCGAAACTCTAGGCCTCGTATTTTGAGTTGGGAACTTATTTCCATTAGTTATTTTGTTGTTTATTTCACAGTCCGTGCGATAACCCTCGAGTATCACCACGTGTTATGTTATGACCCGTCATTAGTTTAATTTTCATTCCTTTCGTCTGCAGAATGTAAAGGGATAATTCGGTTGTTTGTTCAACTGCTGAGTTGGGTATTCCCTTATTCCCTTTCAATAGAACGCTGCAAATGTACCACATTGAAAATAGATTGACTATTATTTTTTCTATTATATATGCTCAGTTGAAGTTTTGGGAAATAAATAATTCAACATTTTTTAAGAAAACGTTTTCTTGCGTCTCCAAAAGGCATCGCAAAATATATTTTGCCCACATTATTGAGGTCTTGCTCCGCCACTGCACCTACCTAACAGCATCAATAAAAACATTCAATTCCTGAGTAGATGATAATTGAAGACAACATAGAGGAAATACACATAAGAAATAAGAACGATCAATGAAAATGCACTTAAACTTTAATTTCTATTGTTTGTTCATGTTTTTATACCTATTAAGTTTTTTTTAATAACAATTCCAATTTGACCCTCAACCTACCCCACAATGAATTACAACCAGAAGTTGAGATTAATTGGAATTTGATGAAAAATAAAAATTTTAAAGCTTCGGACAATAACGACTATAAATAAAATACTGACCCAATAAATAAAGCAAATAAAACATAAAGTTATTTGTGAAATTCCTTTCAAATCAGTGGGTAGTTTTAGTGCCTTCATTTGGCCAAGCTCTAATGAGGCGAATTATATGGGGATAATATAAGTATAGGTATGTATCCTACACTGAATAAAAAAAAAATTGAGAGAAACTAAAGATATAACACTTGGATAAAATTTCAATGAAAGTTTAAATTCTTATTCCATAATGAAGAAAACATTGCAACAACAAAAATTGAGTGTAATGTTTTCAATTTTGTTTATATTTATTGTTTTTGTATAAATTTTTTTTTATCTCAAATACTTACATCTCCTTCTTAATCCATATCCAAAAACGGCGAACAGTCACAACACCACTATCCACACCGGAACCGCAAGATGGAAAATCGCAGAAAATCAAACAGCACGACCCGCGTTTTTAAAAAACCGCCGAAGGCACCTTTCACATCTTCCGTCTACCTACCGCGGTCGCGAATCTAATCAAACTAAACTCGAACTGGTCATGGTGAGTGACGCGGCGCGTTGTTGCTTCAACATTTCCGATTGGGAATGAGAAGAATTGTATTATTGGGTATCATATTTAGGTTACTGCGGTGGAATACAAGTTCCTACGGTTGTTTCGCTTGTTGCGAGCGCGTTTTAGGGACGAGAACATTTCGGCGCCTTGTATTTTTATTGATGCAAGTGAAGGGAGTTAACAGGGGATAATTGTTTATATTTGTCGATGAAGTTGCATGGTGTTTGCCATATGTAGGCACATACAATAACAAAGTGGAGAAGCAAGACCTTAATTTGATGTAGGCAAAATATATTTTGGTGATTGAGAAACTTTCGTTCATTCTGGCCAGTGAAACGGATTTGAAGGAAAAATATGGATATTCTCACTAGAAAATGGGAGAAAGTGATGAGTTTTCAAATATTTCCCAGCCCCATGAAACGTTCTTTTTGAGCGCTCGTACTACTTACACGAGGGCTATATCATTTCGTCACGATGTCTGTATTTTTCGAATTTTGAGCCGAAAATGGTCTCAATCAACTATGTTCGACTCACTGATAACGAATCCGTCAGAAAATTCGAGTCTGTCCGTCCGTCCGTCCGTAAGCACGATAACTCTCGAACGGATCAACCTAGAGACTTGAAATTTTCAGTGTAGGTTCAGATCCCGAATGCCTCGGTTAAGTTCGTTAATGGGCCAAATTCCACCAGGGGTTCCGTAAATACGGCCGTTCAAAGTTTTGTTTCCCTGATTACTTGAAAACTACAGATTCGATCGAGATGAAATTTTGCACTCAGATGGAAAATGAGGTGATTTAGCTACATGCGAAATTTTGTCCAGATCGCATGACCAGAACCATAGAAAATTGTAACTTTTGAACGGAAATGCCTAGGGACTTGAAATTTTCAGGATAGGTGTGGATCTCGAATGTCGTGATCACGTTCATCTATGAGAAACATTATACAAGGGGTTCCGTAAATACGGTCGTTTGAAATTTTGTTTTCCCGATAAATTCGAAACTTCGGATTCGATCGAGATGAAATTTTGTATTTTAATCGAGAATGATATATTGAAGCAATATTTTGTCCAGATCGCATGACCAGAACCATAGAAAATTGTAACTTTTGAACGGAAAGGCCTAGGAACTTGAAATTTTCAGGGTGGGTTTGGATCGCGAATATCGCGGTCACGTTCATCAATAAGCAAAATGAGACTAGGGGTTCCGTAAATATGGCCGTTCAAAATATTATGCATCTAGCTGAGGAATAATGTATTCAAAGTACGTGCAAAATTTTGTCCAGACCGCATCACCAAGACCATAGATAATTCTAGCTAATTATCGAAACAAAATTGATCAGCTGAAGCAGCGACTTGAAGTCTGGAGTTTCGCCTAAGTTTCAGAATTTTTTTGACAGCTGTCAAAAATTCCTCCAATTGGTTTCTAAAACTGGAAAATGCGAATCTACCTACAAGGTGCATGTACGAGCGCTCAAAAGCTCCTGCCTTCACGGCAGTGCTTTTCTAAATTTTTTATATCAGATTTCTGAAAGATTCTCAATATTTTATTTGACATTACAAGGCACTCCTGTTGTTGATGTTGTCATAGCATTATTAGAAAATGTAAATTGGGCACCGATAAACAAAAATAAGTTTTTCTGATATATTCAAAACAATTTGGTGATTCCATCTTTCGAAGTTTATAAAAATGAAATGACAGTCGTTGTCATGCTGACAAGGAACACTGAAAGCTGTTTTGGTGCACAGAAAAAATTCCTTCCTTTCAAATTTTTTATTACTCTATGTTGGATAGTTTTCCCCCAATGAAATTTCCTAAATTCCAAATTGGATCCCTCAATTTAACCTTTTAAATTCAAATATTCAGAGTTTTTGCAACCATTTCCTCTCCTCCAATTGAAACGAAGGTTCATCATTAAAACTAATAAAAACAATAATTCTCCATTCAATAAAATATTATTAACGAAATTATTCTCCTCTATAAGATACAATATTATTTTCTGTTTCGTGAACTTCGACTTCGTAAAGGAGACCTGGCCTCTCCATAACTTGTTTCATCTGGTTCCAGATAAAAACTGTCAGGTTCTCTGTTGTGCTCGCTCTCGTCTTGAAATATTCGACATCGGCATCCAGGTTTTTATGGTCCATTGGTTTCATTATAGCCTCAGCCATATTTTTCTTGAGATCGGTCATGTTCATGATCATGCCAGTTTTAGGGTCAATCTCCCCGAAGAGGGTTACTTTCACTGAAAGCACAAACTTTTGAAGAATGTCAGAATAAGAGTACAGTGAAAAAAATTAGCGATTAGTTTGTGTAAGCGTAGCTCTATTTCGAATAAACGCATACCAGTGTAGTTATGACCATGCCCATTAATATGGTTACATTTTCCAAAAACGATTTTATTCTCTTCGTCGCTCAATTGAGGGCTACAAAACAAGCACAATTTGAAGCTTAAAATTAGTGACTGCACAAACCAAAAATAATCAAATTAGTAGACAACATAAAAAAGTTGAGATTTCAAATCAGGTATACCTATGTAAGCGATGACAAGCTGAAAAAGTCATCCTTCTTGTTTGGTAAGCCCTTGGATTGTTTCCTTGATCTCCCATATTTAATGTTGGTTAAACGATAAACTTCGGACCCTCAAATAAATAATTGGCAATGTTGTATTTCGACTAGATTACGTTTATAATATTATCTGATACTAATCGAACATCTCGTGAATAGATCAAGTAGGGAAAGGAAAGATTGAAAGCTAAAAGCTAAACATCTTCTCAAGTCAAGGTTTACGTAGTTAAACTTTGAAGGTTAAATATTATAACCTCTGTCAATTTGACGTATGGAGGCTACGTGCCATAATATACATTTTTTTAATTGAAAAGCTGAACATATTTGAATAATTATTTGTCATCATTTCTCCGTGAAGTAAATTCTAGAAATGAAATAAGAGTAATAAGAATAAGCCATCTAAGTCTATTAATATTAACAACGTTGTAGTTCTGTGATTATTCCCTGCGATTCCAACTACCGATGAGGGCGCTGCGAAATATAAACAAACATGGAGGAAAACGAGTACCTTTTCGGGGTGTATTGTGTTGAAACGGATTATTTTAGGTGTTTTTCGGGTTTTTCCTGCGATTTTGTGAGTTTTATGTGAAGACTTTTTAGTGACTGATCTGTTTATTGATAGGGTAATGTCGAGTTTTTTGATTATAGGTGAACAAATTGGAAAAAATGGAGCACTATTCGAATTTGTCGACAGTGTTCAATTATTTGGAAGTTATGCCTAATAGTCAGTCGATCATTTGTGTTTTTCTTCGGTCCATTTTTTCCACTCTACCAAAGGCATAAGTGATACAAACTTGAGGCATCTTTCTCATGAAATTTACGGAAATGTATAGCCTTGTTTTGATTTTACTTCGAGGAGCAATTGAAGACACAACAATTACGATTGTGAACGCTTTTTTTTTAGTATTAGAACTTTGTTCTCTCTTTGTTATATAATCCAATGTTCTAAAATTCACGTACATATATTATACAAACATAAAATCGTTCGATTGAGACTTTCACTTTAAAGATGATTCTAATTTCTTTCTTACAGAAAGATTAAAAAACAGTCATTTGAAATACGAAGATCAAATTCATAACACTGTTGTTGATAATTATTGAATTACCTTTGTAAATCACCACTCAAACCTCCCCCAGAAAATTAACTGAAACTTGTAACCTAAACATCAATAACTTTGTGAACGTATTTCAACCGAATAACAATGATACCGACTATTTTTTTCCAATACCAATTACTCTACTCAAAAAACGATGAGAATTTCTGAATATACCTCACGAATAGCTAGTTCCTGGATATAAATAAAAATATCTTGCTCAAAAGAACATGATGATTGATGATGATGATGATGATGATGATGATGATTCCAGATACTAAAACCTGCCCCAGAAAATTGGACTGAAACTTGTAACCTAAATCGATAACTTTGTGAAAGTATTTCAACTGCATAACACTGATATAAATACCTTGCCGACTATTTTTTTTCAATACCAATTACCCTGCTCAAAAAACGATAAAAATTTCTAAATATACCTCACGAATACCTGGTTCCTGGATATAAAATGAAAATATCTGGCTTGAAAGCACGTGAAATATGAAAACAACACCATAGACCAAAATTGGAATGTTCTGTTTTACAAAAACAAAAAAAAAAACTTCTTCAAAAAATTTCATGGACTAATTTCATATAACAAAACCTCCCCCAGAAAATTAACTGAAACTTGTAACCTAAACATCAATAACTTTGTGAACGTATTTCAACCGAATAACAATGATACCGACTATTTTTTTCCAATACCAATTACTCTACTCAAAAAACGATGAGAATTTCTGAATATACCTCACGAATAGCTAGTTCCTGGATATAAATAAAAATATCTTGCTCAAAAGAACATGATGATGGATGATGATGATGATGATGATGATGATGATGATGATGATGATGATGATGATGATGATGAAGGGGTTAACCTTTGAAATTTTGTTGGGTAAAAATCGAAAATTGGAAATAAAACATATTAGGCACGGTTATAGGGTAATTCGATGATGAAGATTCCGAATCTGACATCAGTTCGGGGCTCAGACAATTCTATAGCGAAAGGATTTCGAGTTTCCACTTTTGACGCTCGACCAAATGGATCGAGGATCATGATTACACTCGAACTCTTGTTCGTTATTATTATAAAACTGAAAAAATTGGCGATTCGGGGCGTTTCAGGAAAGAACTGATTGCATTTTCGGATTCAGAATGATCTTTTACTCCTACAAGAAGGTTTTCGAGAAGATCCGTTGAAAACAATATTTCCAGGCAACACATCATACATTGCTGGTGTTTTACTGGTTGCCTATCTATTACTCCGGATATTTCTCCGTATACCTCCCCGATATCCTGTGATCCTAATACCAAATTTCAGTTCAAATTTGCATCTAATGCATGGAAATATCGAGAATTCGGAGTAGCGGAATACTTCCAGGCAACACATCATACATTGCTGGTGTTTTACTGGTTGCCTATCTATTACTCCGGATATTTCTCCGTATACCTCCTCGATATCCTATGTTCCTAATACCGAATTTCAGGTCAAATTTGCATTTGATGCATAGAAAGATCGAGAAATTCGGAGTAGCTTAATATTTCCAGGCAACACACCATACCCTGCTGGTGTTTTACTGGTTGCCTATCTATTACTCCGGATATTTCTCCGTATACCTCCTCGATATCCTGTGATCCTAATACCGAATTTCAGTTCAAATTTGCATCTAATGCATAGGAATATCGAGAATTCGGAGTAGCGGAATACTTCCAGGCAACACATCATACATTGCTGGTGTTTTACTGGTTGCCTATCTATTACTCCGGATATTTCTCCGTATACCTCCTCGATATCCTATGTTCCTAATACCGAATTTCAGGTCAAATTTGCATTTGATGCATAGAAAGATCGAGAAATTCGGAGTAGCGGAATATTTCCAGGCAACACATTATACACTGCTGGTGTTTTAGTGGTTGCCTATCTAATACTCCGGATATTTCTCCGTATACCTCCTCGATATCCTGTGATCCTAATATCGAATTTCAGTTTTCACTTTTGAAGCTCAACTAATTGGATCGAGGATCATGATTACACTCGAACTCTTGTTCGTTATTTTTATAAAACTGAAAAAATTGGCGATTCGGGGCGTTTCAGGAAAGAACTGATTGCATTTTCGGATTCAGAATGGTCTTTTCCTCCTACAAGAGGGTTTTCGAGAAGATCCGTTGAAAACAATATTTTCTTCAGAAATTTATCAAAGGGGTTAACCTTTGAAATTTTGTTGGGTAAAAATCGAAAATTGGAAATATAACATATTAGGCACGGTTTTAGGGTAATTCGATGATGAAGATTCCGAATCGACATCAGTTCGGGGCTCAGACAATTCTATAGCGAAATGATTTCAAGTTTCCACTTATGACGTTCGACCAATTGGATCGAGGATCATGAGTACACTCGAACTGGAAAATTTCTTCTAGGAGTTGACTTTTGAGTTTTTTTCTGCGGAACTAGCCTATTTTAGGCGGTAGCTTTCGAATCTGATATCAAATTTGAGCTCAGAAAAATTCTCAGTGGTTTTATAACGCTTTTATTCATATAAAATGAAATTTAATACTACTAGCGTCATCTATACTTATTTTACTGAAGTTTACCTTCCTCGATTTCAAAAATTACAGTAATCTATATGGTCGATGTGTTACTTTTACCATTTGAATTTAGATGGCGTACTATTTTAAACTGACTGAAAATTCCGAGAATTATGGAATATTTCGTAACTCGTCTTAATAATAATTAATGTTCCCTCGTTTTTATAATACAGAGACTGTTTCCAATAGAAATTGAAGTTATTTCAAGTTTTCACTTTAGAAGCTCAACTAATTGGATCGAGGATCATGATTACACTCGAACTCTTGTTCGTTATTTTTATAAAACTGAAAAAATTGGCGATTCGGGGCGTTTCAGGAAAGAACTGATTGCATTTTCGGATTCAGAATGGTCTTTTCCTCCTACAAGAGGGTTTTCGAGAAGATCCGTTGAAAACAATATTTTCTTCAGAAATTTATCAAAGGGGTTAACCTTTGAAATTTTGTTGGGTAAAAATCGAAAATTGGAAATAGAACATATTAGGCACGGTTTTGGGGTAATTCGATGATGAAGATTCCGAATCTGACATCAGTTCGGGGCTCAGACAATTCTATAGCGAAATGATTTCAAGTTTCCACTTTTGACGCTCGACCAAATGGATCGAGGATCATGATTACACTCGAACTCTTGTTCGTTATTATTATAAAACTGAAAAAATTGGCGATTCGGGGCGTTTCAGGAAAGAACTGATTGCATTTTCGGATTCAGAATGGTCTTTTCCTCCTACAAGAGGGTTTTCGAGAAGATCCGTTGAAAACAATATTTTCTTCAGAAATTTATCAAAGGGGTTAACCTTTGAAATTTTGTTGGGTAAAAATCGAAAATTGGAAATAGAACATATTAGGCACGGTTTTGGGGTAATTCGATGATGAAGATTCCGAATCTGACATCAGTTCTATGCATTCAATGCAAATTTGAACATAAATTCGGTATTAGGAACATAGGATATCGAGGAGGTATATGGTCAGATATCCGGAGTAGGAAAATTGGAACAGGCAACCCATAAAACACGAAAATGTATGGTGTGTTGCCTAGCGGGGAAAATTTCGGCTACTCCGGATACCTCCTCGAACTCCTATGTTCCTAATACCGAATTTATGTTCAAATTTGCATTGAATGCATAGTATGATCAAGAAATTCGGAGTAGCGGAATATTTCCAGGCAACACACCATACATTGCTGGTGTTTTACTGGTTGCCTATCTATTACTCCGGATATTTCTCCGTATACCTCCTCGTTATTCTATGATCCTGTCACCAAATTCGGATTTGAAACGCCAAAAACGTCAACAAAATTGAAATTTTGGCGTTTCAAATCCGAATTTGGTGACAGGATCATAGAATAACGAGGAGGTATACAGAGAAATATCCGGAGTAATAGATAGGCAACCAGTAAAACACCAGCAATGTATGGTGTGTTGCCTAAAAATATTCCGCTACTCCGATATTCTCGATCATTCTATGCATTCAATGCAAATTTAAACTGAAATTTGGTATTAGGATCATAGGATATCGAGGAGGTATACGGAGAAATATCCGGAGTAATAGATAGGCAACCAGTAAAACACCAACAATGTATGGTGTGTTGCTTGGAAATATTCCGCTAATCCCAATAATTCGATGTTTCTATGCATTCAATGCAAATTTGAACTGAAATTTGGTATTAGGAACATAGGATATCGAGGAGGTATATGGTCAGATATCCGGAGTAATATATAGGCAACCAGTAAAACACCAGCAATATATGGTGTGTTGCTTGGAAATATTCCGCTACTCCGAAAATCTCGATCATTCTATGCATTTAATGCAAATTTGAACTTAAATTTGGTATTAGGAACATGGGATATCGACGGAGTAATACCTGGAGCAATAGATCAGTGCTACTCGAAGCTTTTCAAAAACTCGTTGATTTTTTATAGAATAATTCGGTTTGAAGTCATATTTTCAAAAAAACTTCCAGCTTCTACTGCTAGAGGGCTATTACCAATATTTTTCTACGTTTGTGCTGCCACCAAGCGGAATGATTGTTAAGTAACTCTTAGAGGTGCTACCCTCTGACGGCAAAAGCAAGAAGAACTTTTCGAAATTTTGGAATTCACCAGGTAAATAAAAAAACAAAATAAAAGAAAAAATGTATTGCCTCCCACAGTTTGAAAATATTCGACAATTAAAGTACAATTTTATTTTGAAATATTGCTGAAGAGATAATCTGGTATTCCTGGGTGTCCGAGTCCGGATACTACAGCTGAAAGTGTTCGCTCCCCAAGTAAATTTGGCCTCATACCTGAAAAACCAAAGGGCAAGAATTAAAATCGACTCGATAGACTTCTATGCTGATTGAATATGCACTCAGTTTGTTCTAAGGTAGTCTTAACCTTGCTGTTATGAGAGTCATAGTGACTAGACATAGTTAATTTGAAGGTGAGTATGAAAAAAATTTCGATGCTGTTAACCGAGAAGATTCCTCATCTTATTGGCCAACAACATCCTTACAGACAAGTTCAATATTTACATTCAGCGCACAAGTGGTTTTCTCTGTTGGAAAAACATTTACTCTGAAAATTTTTAATTATTTCGATGAAAATCTTGGAAAATGGGACCATGTCCAGCCTGTTTGAAGGTGAATTCGGAGACGATGATGATGATTGATGATGATGATGATGATGATGATGATGATGATGATGATGATGATGATGATGATGATGATGATGATGATGATGATGATGATGATGATGATGATGATGATGATGATGATGATGATGATGATGATGATGATGATGATGATGATGATGATGATGATGATGATGATGATGATGATGATGATGATGATGATGATGATGATGATGATGATGATGATGATGATGATGATGATGATGATGATGATGATGATGATGATGATGATGATGATGATGATGATGATGATGATGATGATGATGATGATGATGATGATGATGATGATGATGATGATGATGATGATGATGATGATGATGATGATGATGATGATGATGATGATGATGATGATGATGATGATGATGATGATGATGATGATGATGATGATGATGATGATGATGATGATGATGATGATGATGATGATGATGATGATGATGATGATGATGATGATGATGATGATGATGATGATGATGATGATGATGATGATGATGATGATGATGATGATGATGATGATGATGATGATGATGATGATGATGATGATGATGATGATGATGATGATGATGATGATGATGATGATGATGATGATGATGATGATGATGATGATGATGATGATGATGATGATGATGATGATGATGATGATGATGATGATGATGATGATGATGATGATGATGATGATGATGATGATGATGATGATGATGATGATGATGATGATGATGATGATGATGATGATGATGATGATGATGATGATGATGATGATGATGATGATGATGATGATGATGATGATGATGATGATGATGATGATGATGATGATGATGATGATGATGATGATGATGATGATGATGATGATGATGATGATGATGATGATGATGATGATGATGATGATGATGATGATGATGATGATGATGATGATGATGATGATGATGATGATGATGATGATGATGATGATGATGATGATGATGATGATGATGATGATGATGATGATGATGATGATGATGATGATGATGATGATGATGATGATGATGATGATGATGATGATGATGATGATGATGATGATGATGATGATGATGATGATGATGATGATGATGATGATGATGATGATGATGATGATGATGATGATGATGATGATGATGATGATGATGATGATGATGATGATGATGATGATGATGATGATGATGATGATGATGATGATGATGATGATGATGATGATGATGATGATGATGATGATGATGATGATGATGATGATGATGATGATGATGATGATGATGATGATGATGATGATGATGATGATGATGATGATGATGATGATGATGATGATGATGATGATGATGATGATGATGATGATGATGATGATGATGATGATGATGATGATGATGATGATGATGATGATGATGATGATGATGATGATGATGATGATGATGATGATGATGATGATGATGATGATGATGATGATGATGATGATGATGATGATGATGATGATGATGATGATGATGATGATGATGATGATGATGATGATGATGATGATGATGATGATGATGATGATGATGATGATGATGATGATGATGATGATGATGATGATGATGATGATGATGATGATGATGATGATGATGATGATGATGATGATGATGATGATGATGATGATGATGATGAAAACATGAAAACAATACTCATTTTCTAGGTTCGGGATTTAGCCGTTTAGACGTTTTAGGCGTTTAGACTTTTGGAATCCCAGCCGCCCTATTGGTCCGAATCAATCAAAATTACATAAACTCTAATTCCAGATACTAAAACCTGCCCCAGAAAATTGGACTGAAACTTGTAACCTAAATCGATAACTTTGTGAAAGTATTTCAACTGCATAACACTGATATAAATACCTTGCCGACTATTTTTTTTCAATACCAATTACCCTGCTCAAAAAACGATAAAAATTTCTAAATATACCTCACGAATACCTGGTTCCTGGATATAAAATGAAAATATCTGGCTTGAAAGCACGTGAAATATGAAAACAACACCATAGACCAAAATTGGAATGTTCTGTTTTACAAAAACAAAAAAAAAAACTTCTTCAAAAAATTTCATGGACTAATTTCATATAACAAAACCTCCCCCAGAAAATTAACTGAAACTTGTAACCTAAACATCAATAACTTTGTGAACGTATTTCAACCGAATAACAATGATACCGACTATTTTTTTCCAATACCAATTACTCTACTCAAAAAACGATGAGAATTTCTGAATATACCTCACGAATAGCTAGTTCCTGGATATAAATAAAAATATCTTGCTCAAAAGAACATGATGATGGATGATGATGATGATGATGATGATGATGATGATGATGATGATGATGATGATGATGATGATGATGATGATGATGATGATGATGATGATGATGATGATGATGATGATGATGATGATGATGATGATGATGATGATGATGATGATGAAGGGGTTAACCTTTGAAATTTTGTTGGGTAAAAATCGAAAATTGGAAATAAAACATATTAGGCACGGTTATAGGGTAATTCGATGATGAAGATTCCGAATCTGACATCAGTTCGGGGCTCAGACAATTCTATAGCGAAAGGATTTCAAGTTTCCACTTTTGACGCTCGACCAAATGGATCGAGGATCATGATTACACTCGAACTCTTGTTCGTTATTATTATAAAACTGAAAAAATTGGCGATTCGGGGCGTTTCAGGAAAGAACTGATTGCATTTTCGGATTCAGAATGATCTTTTACTCCTACAAGAAGGTTTTCGAGAAGATCCGTTGAAAACAATATTTCCAGGCAACACATCATACATTGCTGGTGTTTTACTGGTTGCCTATCTATTACTCCGGATATTTCTCCGTATACCTCCCCGATATCCTGTGATCCTAATACCAAATTTCAGTTCAAATTTGCATCTAATGCATGGAAATATCGAGAATTCGGAGTAGCGGAATACTTCCAGGCAACACATCATACATTGCTGGTGTTTTACTGGTTGCCTATCTATTACTCCGGATATTTCTCCGTATACCTCCTCGATATCCTATGTTCCTAATACCGAATTTCAGGTCAAATTTGCATTTGATGCATAGAAAGATCGAGAAATTCGGAGTAGCTTAATATTTCCAGGCAACACACCATACCCTGCTGGTGTTTTACTGGTTGCCTATCTATTACTCCGGATATTTCTCCGTATACCTCCTCGATATCCTGTGATCCTAATACCGAATTTCAGTTCAAATTTGCATCTAATGCATAGGAATATCGAGAATTCGGAGTAGCGGAATACTTCCAGGCAACACATCATACATTGCTGGTGTTTTACTGGTTGCCTATCTATTACTCCGGATATTTCTCCGTATACCTCCTCGATATCCTATGTTCCTAATACCGAATTTCAGGTCAAATTTGCATTTGATGCATAGAAAGATCGAGAAATTCGGAGTAGCGGAATATTTCCAGGCAACACATTATACACTGCTGGTGTTTTAGTGGTTGCCTATCTAATACTCCGGATATTTCTCCGTATACCTCCTCGATATCCTGTGATCCTAGTATCGAATTTCAGTTTTCACTTTTGAAGCTCAACTAATTGGATCGAGGATCATGATTACACTCGAACTCTTGTTCGTTATTTTTATAAAACTGAAAAAATTGGCGATTCGGGGCGTTTCAGGAAAGAACTGATTGCATTTTCGGATTCAGAATGGTCTTTTCCTCCTACAAGAGGGTTTTCGAGAAGATCCGTTGAAAACAATATTTTCTTCAGAAATTTATCAAAGGGGTTAACCTTTGAAATTTTGTTGGGTAAAAATCGAAAATTGGAAATATAACATATTAGGCACGGTTTTAGGGTAATTCGATGATGAAGATTCCGAATCGACATCAGTTCGGGGCTCAGACAATTCTATAGCGAAATGATTTCAAGTTTCCACTTATGACGTTCGACCAATTGGATCGAGGATCATGAGTACACTCGAACTGGAAAATTTCTTCTAGGAGTTGACTTTTGAGTTTTTTTCTGCGGAACTAGCCTATTTTAGGCGGTAGCTTTCGAATCTGATATCAAATTTGAGCTCAGAAAAATTCTCAGTGGTTTTATAACGCTTTTATTCATATAAAATGAAATTTAATACTACTAGCGTCATCTATACTTATTTTACTGAAGTTTACCTTCCTCGATTTCAAAAATTACAGTAATCTATATGGTCGATGTGTTACTTTTACCATTTGAATTTAGATGGCGTACTATTTTAAACTGACTGAAAATTCCGAGAATTATGGAATATTTCGTAACTCGTCTTAATAATAATTAATGTTCCCTCGTTTTTATAATACAGAGACTGTTTCCAATAGAAATTGAAGTTATTTCAAGTTTTCACTTTAGAAGCTCAACTAATTGGATCGAGGATCATGATTACACTCGAACTCTTGTTCGTTATTTTTATAAAACTGAAAAAATTGGCGATTCGGGGCGTTTCAGGAAAGAACTGATTGCATTTTCGGATTCAGAATGGTCTTTTCCTCCTACAAGAGGGTTTTCGAGAAGATCCGTTGAAAACAATATTTTCTTCAGAAATTTATCAAAGGGGTTAACCTTTGAAATTTTGTTGGGTAAAAATCGAAAATTGGAAATAGAACATATTAGGCACGGTTTTGGGGTAATTCGATGATGAAGATTCCGAATCTGACATCAGTTCGGGGCTCAGACAATTCTATAGCGAAATGATTTCAAGTTTCCACTTTTGACGCTCGACCAAATGGATCGAGGATCATGATTACACTCGAACTCTTGTTCGTTATTATTATAAAACTGAAAAAATTGGCGATTCGGGGCGTTTCAGGAAAGAACTGATTGCTATTTCGGATTCAGAATGGTCTTTTCCTCCTACAAGAGGGTTTTCGAGAAGATCCGTTGAAAACAATATTTTCTTCAGAAATTTATCAAAGGGGTTAACCTTTGAAATTTTGTTGGGTAAAAATCGAAAATTGGAAATAGAACATATTAGGCACGGTTTTGGGGTAATTCGATGATGAAGATTCCGAATCTGACATCAGTTCTATGCATTCAATGCAAATTTGAACATAAATTCGGTATTAGGAACATAGGATATCGAGGAGGTATATGGTCAGATATCCGGAGTAGGAAAATTGGAACAGGCAACCCATAAAACACGAAAATGTATGGTGTGTTGCCTAGCGGGGAAAATTTCGGCTACTCCGGATACCTCCTCGAACTCCTATGTTCCTAATACCGAATTTATGTTCAAATTTGCATTGAATGCATAGTATGATCAAGAAATTCGGAGTAGCGGAATATTTCCAGGCAACACACCATACATTGCTGGTGTTTTACTGGTTGCCTATCTATTACTCCGGATATTTCTCCGTATACCTCCTCGTTATTCTATGATCCTGTCACCAAATTCGGATTTGAAACGCCAAAAACGTCAACAAAATTGAAATTTTGGCGTTTCAAATCCGAATTTGGTGACAGGATCATAGAATAACGAGGAGGTATACAGAGAAATATCCGGAGTAATAGATAGGCAACCAGTAAAACACCAGCAATGTATGGTGTGTTGCCTAAAAATATTCCGCTACTCCGATATTCTCGATCATTCTATGCATTCAATGCAAATTTAAACTGAAATTTGGTATTAGGATCATAGGATATCGAGGAGGTATACGGAGAAATATCCGGAGTAATAGATAGGCAACCAGTAAAACACCAACAATGTATGGTGTGTTGCTTGGAAATATTCCGCTAATCCCAATAATTCGATGTTTCTATGCATTCAATGCAAATTTGAACTGAAATTTGGTATTAGGAACATAGGATATCGAGGAGGTATATGGTCAGATATCCGGAGTAATATATAGGCAACCAGTAAAACACCAGCAATATATGGTGTGTTGCTTGGAAATATTCCGCTACTCCGAAAATCTCGATCATTCTATGCATTTAATGCAAATTTGAACTTAAATTTGGTATTAGGAACATGGGATATCGACGGAGTAATACCTGGAGCAATAGATCAGTGCTACTCGAAGCTTTTCAAAAACTCGTTGATTTTTTATAGAATAATTCGGTTTGAAGACATATTTTCAAAAAAACTTCCAGCTTCTACTGCTAGAGGGCTATTACCAATATTTTTCTACGTTTGTGCTGCCACCAAGCGGAATGATTGTTAAGTAACTCTTAGAGGTGCTACCCTCTGACGGCAAAAGCAAGAAGAACTTTTCGAAATTTTGGAATTCACCAGGTAAATAAAAAAACAAAATAAAAGAAAAAATGTATTGCCTCCCACAGTTTGAAAATATTCGACAATTAAAGTACAATTTTATTTTGAAATATTGCTGAAGAGATAATCTGGTATTCCTGGGTGTCCGAGTCCGGATACTACAGCTGAAAGTGTT